>CM075069.1:42393590-43643590 GCA_037428765.1 Rubia yunnanensis | reverse complement strand
TGTCAACAAGGTAAAAAAATTCGATCTCCCCACTCATCAGTTCAATGTATAACCACCTCATTAAATCTGGAATTATTACATATGGATTTGATGGGTCCAGTCAATACACCGAGTATATGTGGAAAGAAATATATCTTTGTGGGTGTTGATGATTTCTCCAGATATACTTGGGTAGCTTTTCTTAAAGAAAAATCTGATACGGTGGAAGTATTCAGAAGTCAGGTGATAAAGTTACAGACTGAAAAAGGAAGTCCAGTTGGAAAGATTGTTCGAATCCGTAGTGATCATGGTAAAGAGTTTGAAAATTCTCAATTTATTGACTTTTGTGATGAGCTCGGTATTCAACATGAGTTTTCTGCACCAATCACTCCTCAGCAGAATGGTGTTGTAGAACTGAAAAATAGAACCTTGCAGGAGATGGCTTGAGTTATGTTATCCGAGAAAGAAATTCACAAAAAATGGTGGGCAGAAGCCATTAACACAGTTTGCTACACAATTAATCGAGTATATCTGTGTCCATTCACCAGTAAAACTTCTTACGAGATTTGGAAGGGTAGGAAACCGAATGTCTCATACTTTCATGTGTTCGGAAGCAAGTGCTATATCCTCAGAGGCAGAGAGCAATTGGCAAAATTTGATAATCGTAGTGATACTAGAATTTTTCTTGGGTATTCTGTTAATAACCGTGCTTATCGTGTTTATAACAATCGGACCAACACACTCATGGAGTCTATCAATGTTATTGTGGACGATTTTGAAGAAGGACAAAACTCAGATGTCGGAGAAGAAGAACCTGGTAACACCCATGTTCCAACACAGCCTCTTCAACCTGAAAAGGAAGATTCATCACATGTTGGAACATCTGAGCAGACTAATGTTAAACCAGTTGACACGACCGGATCCTATGTTCCAACACAGGATCAATCTGATTTAATGGCACGGAGTACTCGGCCAGTTCCTCGGGTGGATTACATGAAGTTGGATGGATTACAATGCTTCATCTCCCTCATTGAACCAACGGATTATAAGGAGGCATTACTGGATGAATACTGGATTGCTGCAATGCAAGAAGAACTAGGTTAGTTTGCGAGAAACGATGTATGGTATCTCACTCCTTGCCCTAAGGGTGTTAATGTCATCGGCACAAAATGGATTTTCAAGAATAAATCTGTTGTTGGCGGCTATGTTACTCGAAACAAAGCTAGACTGGTTACTCAAGGATACACACAAGTTGAAGGTGTTGACTTTGATGAGACATTTGCACCAGTTGCCAGGTTAGAGTCAATTCAAATTTTACTTGTTATTGCTTGCTCTATGAATTTTACTCTGTATCAAATGAATATCAAGTGTGCGTTTCTAAATGGTGTGGTAAATGAAGAAGTTCATATTGAATAGCCTAAATAATTTGAGGATCTCATTACCCTAGTCATGTATATCGCCTTAAGAATGCCTTATATGGTTTAAAGCAAACACCCAGGGCATGATATGAACGACAAACTAGCTCTCTTCTTAAGAAAGGTTATCGTCGAGGGGGAGTAGATCGCACTTTATTTTTTGCTTGATAAGTAATCAAAAATTTTGATTGCTCAAATTTATGTTGATGATATAGTATTCGGTTCTACTTCACCATCTATGGTACAAGAGTTTGTCACAATTATACAGGCTGAGTTTGAAATATGCATGGTTGGAGAGCTCACATACTTTCTAAGACTGCAAGTTAAACAAGGAAAACATGGCTTGTTCATAAATCAAAGCAAGTATGCATTGAATCTTGTGAAGAGATTTGGGTTAAGCAATGCCCGAGCAGTTCGGACACCTATGGGAGTTTATGACAAAGTTTTCAAGGATGAGAAAGGAGTTGCAGTTGATCAAAAATTATACAGGGGAATGATTGGGAGTCTATTGTATTTAATAGCAAATAGACTAGATATATGTTTCAGCGTTGGGATATGTGCAAGATTTCAAGCTGATCCAAAAGATTCTCATCTCACGGCAGTCAAAAGAGTTATTCGATATGTAAGTGGAACTTCTGAGTATGGTGTCTGGTACTCTCAGAATCAAGATTCTGAGGTGATTGGGTATAGTGATTCTGATTGGGCTGGTAATGTTGATGATTGAAAAAGCACTACAGGTGGATGTTTCTTTATTGGCATGAATCTGGTCTCGTGGTATAGTAAGAAATAAAATTCGATCTATTTGTCTACAAAAGAAGCTAAATATCTTGCTGCTGGAAGCTGTTGTACACAATTATTATGGATGAAACAAATGATGAGCGACTATGGAATTCATCAGGGCCCCTTGAAGATTCTATGTGACAGCACAAGTGCTATTGATATTTCAAAAAAATCCAGTCCAGCACTCGAGAACCAATCATATTGACATAAGGCATCATTTTATTAGAGATCTTGTTGAAAGGAAGGAAGTAGAGGTAGTCTATGATCCAACACACGAGTGATTTGCTGATATCTTTACAAAGCCACTGGACACTGCCACTTTTGAATGTCTCAAAAAACACTTAGGTGTTTTTCAAATTTGAGGTAATCCTTGCCTTTAGTTAAATGTAAATATTTTATTTGTTTATTATTTTCTGTCGAGAAATTCAAAAAAACAAAAAAATATGTGAAAAGAAGAAAAGGTGTGCAAAAATAGATGAAGAATAGTTGGATAGTTAGAAGTTATGATATGTTGGAAGTTGTTTTTGATGTGATACCTTAAGTTGACAAGAGGGAAACGAGTCATCATTACCTATTTTGGAAAACCAAAAAGGGAATTTGCGGGAAATGAGGAAGAGAGTTGAAGAGTTTGTGTTAGATTCAAAATTGTCCAAATCCTTTAGGATCCCTCTCTTTTCAGCCACTCTCTCATTCTTCTTGGTATTGTTCAAAGTTGTGTTGCAAAATCTCCCCACGATCCTTCTCCTGCAACAACTTCATGCCAGAAAATGTCTTCAACCACAAACTCTCCCTCGGTCGAATCTGAAACTTAAGAATCTTTCAAACTTTCGGAGGTTGATAATGCTTAACAGAGAGGAGAAGATTTTGAAGCAGGTGGCTCTGGTCTGCGTTATGGAGATCAGGATGGACGCCCCAGTACCAAAGGAAAGGGTCCGTTTCAAAAGGTAACTAACCCTGATCCTCCAACTATTAAAATCCACGGGATGGAATTCAAGACTATATATTATATATTCGAATGGTTGGAAGCTAATAGATTGACATTAGACTTGAAAAAAATTAAGAGCATAAAGGGTGAATTCCTGAGTGTCAAGGTCAAGGAATTTGTGACCAGGAATATTGGAGAGTTGTGGAACATCGAAAACTATAAAGTGAAGTTCCTGAGAAGGAGGTATAATGAGTATAGAGGGAATGACAAGTTCTATATTTATTCATCTGTTTCTCGTTCGAGCTGTGTTGTTATGAGATAAATTAGGGATGAGGAGGCTATAGGACAAGAAGTGATTCGGTCTACAGATAGGTTGCCTGTAGGATTTTTTTACTTAAGGGCAACTCAGAGATTGGAAGAGTTGAGGAAATCAATAATTATTGACGTCTCTGACAGTGAGGAAGAGAAACATGCTGCCTATGTTCCAACACAGCAAGCTGAGGATGAAAATAGTGTAGAGATGGACGTTGATGATGATATGGGAGGAGAAGACTAGGTTAAGATAACTGGTGATGCACATGATGACAAGGAAGGAGCTCACAGTGAAGAACCAGTTGCAGAACCAAGTGAATCAGAAGAAGTGCAGTATATTGGAACACAGACTGCTAAAACTAAAGAAGCAGAGGATACTCAGTATGTTCAAACATAGGAACACTCTGAGATGAATTATTCAAGTGATGAAGTGGTGGATGAGTTCTTATAGTCAGTCAAGGACAAGAGAAAGGTGGGTGCACCAGAAGATTCTCCACCAACAAAAAGGGCCAAGAAGAGTCAGGAATCTACCAAGAGGAAAGTGCTTCCTCCCCTCCCTGTAAGCGATGCACTTTCTTTCTCATACTTTGATTTAAAATGTGAAGTAATGGGAGAAGTTTTTGATAAGAGGAAGTTTATTCCCGAGAGACCTATAGACTTGAAGGCATACGGGAAGATTGGTTTTTTCGGATTTTTTGGATTTGATAGGAATGATGAGGGCGGCCACTGTCTAGCTGTAGTATAATATGCAAGTGGTTATTGAGGTGAACGCCAACTTGATGGCTGAAAATATAAAAGCTGACTCTCCCTGGTTTGGAAGGGTGTATGTACGAGGCAAGATTATGGATCTCTCAGCTGCCAGAATAAATAAGGTTTTGGAGCTGCAAACACTAGAGTTTGAGGGGGTGTTTCCTGAGGATTTAGGAGTAATAGATGATCAAATACTGGAGACAATCTCAGGAGGATACAAGGCTAAGTGGCCTGAAGCAGGGTATTCACAAGCTTCATGTTTGCCCTCAAGGTTCTTTGGCCTGTATCAGATAGCAGTTAACTGCTGGATGCCATCCTCAAACATGACTTCCCTAACAAGAGAAATGGCCAAATTACTGTTCTGTGCTGGAACACAGAAGCCAGTCAATCTTGGACTGTTTATTCAGCAGAACCTAGGGAGGCAAGCCACAGCTTCCAAAGAAAAACATGCCATTGTTCATCTCGGGTTGATTTCATCGTTGGCTAAGAGTGCTAAGGTAAAGGGGAAGGAAAAATATATGATTGTAGACATGGAATTTCAAAGGCCGAACAAGAAGACATTTGGATTGCAGCATGTTCATGATCTACCATGGAGTCCTTCTGTGTCTACTTCTTTATCGGCTGAAAAGAAGGCTAAACTGGTAGTCCTGAATGCGAGCCTGGGGGCAATAACCATTCAAATGGCAGCGCTTGAAGTGGAAAAGGCAAAACTGGAGATTAAAAAAGCTCAGCTGGAGGCATGTTCTTGAAAATTTTATTTCTATGTTCCAACATAGATGTCACAGTCAGGGGGAGCTTGCTTTCGACTTATATATTTTTTAATTTGTCTTTGGCGTATTTATGGCCCCAGGGGGAGAATTTTGGTTGTAATCTGAAGTTTAATTTTTATGGTATTTCTGGAATTCTGGTACTCGGTTCCGATATTCATATTTTTATGGAATTTTGATATTCAATTTTTGATCAGATTCAGTATTGTGCTTATGTTCCAACATAGGTGGTGTTGGGAAGATCTATGTGTCTGGAAAGAAAAAAGGGCACAGCCCTTCTCCGGACTTCCCGGGGCCGATTTTCTTCCAGTTTCTCTCCTACGATTCAGAGTTTCCGGCGAGGAATCCAACATTAATGTTGGATTCCTCGCCGGGCATCTTTCGAGGTATGATTTGTGCTTGAATTTGAAGATTTGATCTTTGGATCTGGAGGTTTTGGGTGAAGATCAGACTTTTCGATCTTGAAGTTGGTGATGGAGCGTATTTGATGAAGATCTATCATTGTTCCAAGTAAGTTTTAATCTTTTGTTGATAGATCTAATCTGGATGATTGATGAGGGGTTTATTTTTTTATGAATATGTGTGGATTTGTATAGAAGATTATTTCTTTATGGTGGATAGTCAATGTGATGTTCATGTTGGATTGGGAGTAGAGATGAATTTGAAGCATGAATTTTTTTATAGTATTTGGAAGAGTTCATGATGGATATATTGGGAGGGCATTCATGCGATCAGATGGCACACTGTCCATGATTGTTTGCTTTAATTGGAACTTCGACCAGATTGCTATGTTTCATGCCAAGAATTTAGATTTATTTTCTTGACTGATGAACACTCATGTGGGATTCAAGTTTTTGTGTGTTTGAATGTTATTGTTCGATGGGGTTGATGGTTTGGGATTAGTCGGATTCAAGACAGATGTTTGGAGTTAATTGGTTTAATTGGAATCATTAACGACGCCCAAGGTTTTCTCCTCGTTGTTTCAATCTCATGATAATATTCGGATCTAGATGAATGGAGGAGCAGATTTTTCGTACAGGTTGGATTATTTGGATGATGATTGTTAGAATTTTCCGGTCGAGTTCGCCGGAAAATAATTTTTCCGGTGGGTTATAATGCTTACCATGCCTTGTTGGTTTTGGATTCGTTTTGGTTAAGAAACATCCGATCGGAAAATATATGGGAAATTTTGGATTTGAAGATAATTTGGAGGTTGGTTTTTTTTCAGATTTTCCGATCGGGGGTCGCCGGAAAATCCCTATTCCGGTGATGGGGAAGCATGAAATAGCCTCGATTCTTTGCCCCTAGACTCGGTTTCGTATTTGTACATGCTTGAGATGCATCTCAAGGTTGGAAAAGAGGATACATGATGTGTTGTTTTGCTCGCCGGAAAAACGAGTTTCCGGCAAGGTAAATGGTAAATTTTTGGTCGGGAAAAGCATGCTCGAACTTGGAGGTGATATTTTCTAGTTCCATGTGCAAAATCCGGTCGGAAATTCAGACGAGAAGAACACCCAGATTTCCGTGGAAAGTTAGGCAATTTTTGGCAGATTCCGGCATGTTTAACGGATTCCGGCCAGTCTCCGGCACCGGAAAACAGCAATTCCGGTGCCAACGTGGATCTGGGCGCTCGACCCGTTTGTGAACGCCGTCGGGTTGTCATACCCGAGCAAAGAGAAACGGGCGGGAGGCTAACTAGGGTTTCGACCCGAGAGGAGGAGGCACGGGTCACATGACCCGCTCAAGGTAAATTCGGATCAAGGGTTAAACCCTAGTTGTTGGGCCATAGCAGATGGGCCGTTTTAATTTTTTGCTGGGCCAAAGAAGAAGTTGAGGTTCGGGTCCTCTTATAACCCGGTTGAAAATCGGTTGAAGGAGCCGGGTCGCGCAGAGTGGGCTGAATAAATGACGCGGCCGGGCTGAATAAATGGCGCAGCTGGGCTGAATTCCTGGGCCAATGCAGGGCCGAAACTGCTGGGCTAAAAACCGGCGCTGATGGGCTGAAAAACCGGAGCTGCTGCGCTACTGCTGGGCCAAAAATGTGGTGCTGCTGGACCAAGTGGAAAAATAACTCACGTGGGCGGAAATCAAGGTACTTGGGGCCTAATTAAAATGGTGAATTTTCCAGCTTAAATGATTTATTCTTGGGCCGAATTTGCTTCATTTTTGGGCTCGAATTTGTGGGTTTTTGTTGAGTTTTGGCCTACTCTTTGGGCTAAAATTGTATTGGGGGAATATTTGCATATTTTCCCCTTGGAGAGTGGGAGAGCAGCCTTTCTACATTTGGTTGCCTGATCATAGGAGTTGGGTAGTGGATTAATTAATTAGCGTACGCGAAATTAATTAATCCATTGCTAGTTGTTACTTGGACTTGACGGTTATTACGCGCTCTATGCTCGCGCTACACTTTATTGTGTTAAATTAGCATAAAGCTGTCCATTTGCTCAAAATGGAGTGGGCGATTACAGAATCGCCAGGCTTGACGCACGCCGTATAAGTTGTGTCCATTCTCTACATCCTTAGGAGGGCTACTTTTAGAGGGATTCACAAGAGCTATTGGCACGGCCTACGACACTCTTGCCCTCTAAATTAGTCTCAGTTCATATCACGAGAACGTTTGAAGCCCAATAACACCCCTCTATCCTCACCTTAAGGGTGTATATGGTAGAAGATGCTCCTCCTTTGGCGGTTCTAGCTTCATTCGGATTCAACAACACCAGCTCACCATGGCGACCATTCAAGACCCGAGTACACCACACTCGGCTGCGCTTTTTGTCTACCACTGGCGTCCTCTTCACTATCTTCTTCAAGACCCGAGTCTCGGCTGCGATGAGGTCTTCATATGAAGAGCCAGTACACATTTCTGGTTGCTATGTATAGGTCCAGATTCACACATCCGGACTTGCAGTTATTTTTCCCTAGGCTTAGTACTTTCTAGCTTAGGGTTTGCATTTCTTTAAAAATAATTGGGGGGGGGGTACTCATTTGGGTACCCCCCCTCCCCCCCCCCATCTCTTTTTCCCTAGGTTTTTAGCCTAGGGTTGGATTATGTTTTGTATTTGGTAGGGCTCTTTTAGGGCTTTACCGTGGGTTCCACAGTCTATACTATTTACCTATTTACCCGGGAAGACCTATGTGTGTGATGACAAGTTTTTCGTTGTGATATTAATTGCCAAAAAGTTTTGGGTCCACAAAATGCCAAAGGAGGAGATTGTAAAGTTAAGTGATGTGCATTGAATATTTAATTGGCAATTATTGTGAACATATTTGAAAATGAAAAACTTTCCATGTTGGAACATGCGAAACAACATACTTACGCCAAGAAGATTTACGGAAAAGAAGATAGAATATAATGGTATTTATGAGTTATGAAAATCTAAATATTCTACTATATATTAGGCGTGTAGAAACATAGTTGTTTTATGGAAAATCTCTACAAATATGGAGTTGATATTATCGAATATATGGGAGATATTGTGATAAGGAAAACTCCTTTATTTATGGGATTTGGATATGCTTCAAGAAGCATATATGTAATAGGAATATTATGGATATAATCATGGAGAGTTCCGATCTGCTCATGGCTATAAAAGGGGACAACCACAACTGCATTCATTACGGATTTTAACAGAGAAAATCTGCACACAGATTTTCAATCTTTCGAGAGAATTGCCAAGAGCTAGATTTCTATGTTCCAACATACGTGACCTGCCGTTCAAAGTTCAGAATCGTATACCTTAATTCCTGGGGAGGAGGAGATCCAGCATCGACGAGTTTCAAGGTTAGAGGGAGTCTGATCAAAGCGGATCGGTAGCTAGGGGAGCTAACAGAATTCACACGTTATAGTTAGTAAAGATAAGTATTTTGTATGATGTACTTTCTACTGTATCTTTCTAATTAGTGGATTCATTCTGACTTGGGCCAGACCCAGCAGATGTAGGTGGATTTCACCGAACTGCGTAACCAAGTCTTGTGTCGTTAATGCTTTGATTTATTGCATACTTGGTCAGATAGATTATGTTGGAACATACTAATAAGAATTACAAAATTTTGGTAAAACCAAATTTAACATTCAATAATACACTTCAGTATTAATCTTTTTCAGTTGTAGGAGATATTTTGTGAATATTTTCTGCAATATTATTGTACGTTAGATAGAATCATTTTCCTTTTCTTAACTCTGTAAATGTTGTCTATATATTGTACCTTGTACCATCAATGAAAACACACGTTCATATTTTACATGGTACAGAGCCTAAATCCTGAGACCTTAAATTTTCCTCACTAATAAAAAAACCGTTGCCGCCGCCGCCCTCCCTTCTCCGCCCGCCGCCGCCATGCTAGTCACTGCTGCCATTGCCACGTTCCATCTCCATCCCAGACTGATGCTCGCCGCTCCAGACCGGACCATCGCTCCATCCCGCCATGCTCCATCCCAGACCAACGCTCATTCCCGGACCGCCGCTCCAGACCGTACTGCCACTCCATTCTACCACACTCCGCCGCTCCCCACCTCTACACACCATTGTCACTTGTGTCCATATAGATCTCATTAATCAAGTCGTGTTGAAAATCAAGACTGAGGTTCCTGTCATTCTCGTCATTCCTACCGTCGACCAGCCAAATATTTTATCGCAGCCAGACAACACCGACCTGCTCTGCCGAGCCCTCCGCCAGCTCTTGCTCGGTACCGATGCTTCGAAATCTCCCAATTCCCTGCATTATGTCGGGGATTCCGCCTCCTTGCCTCCCTCGCATCCGTACTACGTTCACCCCTCAGATCCTACATGTTTTCTTATTTCCTCTATGATCTTGAAGGGTACTGGTAATTATAATGATTGGGGTGCTGCCATTCGTCATGGTTTTAATTCTAGACATAAGCTTGGTTTCTTGGATGGTTCCATCACCAAGCCTTTACCTGGTGAACCTTTTGCTAATATTTGGAGTAGTTTAAATTCCATGCTTATTGGTTGGATCGTTCAAACACTCGATCCATCTGCCCATTCTGCTGTTACTTATTATGACTCGGTTAAAGAGCTTTGAGACGATCTACATCTCCGTTACTCAGTTGGGAATGGCCAACGCATGTGTCAGATTCGTGCGGACATCTACAACTGTCATTAGAATGGTCAGGCTATTAAGGCCTACTTAGTCGCTCTAAGAAGTTGTGGAATGACCTGCTTGCTTACATGTCTCCTCGTACTTGTATGACATGCCCCAATGCCGCCATTGCTCAAAGTGACCGTGAGAAGGAGGTGTTTCATCAATTTCTCATCGGTCTTGATTATGGTTATGCTACTCTTCACTCAAACATTCTTGCAGAGGAACCATTGCCTTCGTTCGACAAGGTTTACTCCCTTGTCTCTCAGGAGGTGTGTCAGAAGACTGTTATCTCAGCTCGTGATTCTGTGATTTTGACATACACCATGGCCTTTGCTGCTCATCGTCAGACGCAATCCTCTGCTCCAAAGTCCACTGCCGCCGCTCCAGGATTCACCCTAGCCGCCGTTGATCGTCGGGGTCTTACCTGCACTCATTGTGACCGAAAGGTATTATATCACTACTTGCTTCCGAATTATTGGTTATCCGAAATGGTTTACTGAGAATTGTCCCCCTGCATCAAGCCTGAAGGCAGCCGCAAACCCCAGGACACACGCCCCACCCAATGCACTGTTTGCCGGAGCTGCTCAGCCAATGACCACCACCACTCCTCCCGCGGGCACCGCAACTGCCATAGTATCAAAATCTGATCGATCTGCCTTTGACCCGACACTATCCGAGGAGCAATGAAGTACAGTTTTATACATGTTCTCTAAGTTAAATGCTCCTGACAATCTGTCAGGTAAGACTACTTTACCTTGGATTCTTGATACCGGTGCTTCGTATCATATAACCGGCGATAGGGATCTTCTTCATGATATTGAGCATGCTGTAAATATTGATGTTATCCTCCCCGATGGTTCTATTTCAACTGCTACTAAACATGGAAAATTTTGTTTCGGAAATATTGTCTTGAACCATGTTATTTTTATTCTGGCGTTACGATGAAATTTGCTATCGTTTGCCAAGTTAACTGCTGCTTTAAAATGTCTATTTTTGCTTACCAAAAAATTATTAGCACTAAAGGATACAGCACGAAGACAGTGACTGGCGCCGGTGAACGAGGAGGGGTTTATTGGTTGTGTAGAATGGGAGTTTCTGGGTCTACACAGCCGTCATTGTTCGTTGCTGCTTCAGTGTCCTCGTCTGTTTTATAGCATCAGCATTTTAGGCATCCGTCCTCATCAATGTTGTCCTCCATCCCATTCATTTCTTTACATAATAGTGATTTTAATAAATCTTTTTCATGCTCAGTATGTCATCACGCAAAACAGTCTAGAAATAGTTTTCCTGTTAGTTATGCTAAGGCTAGTCATTTGTTTGAACTTATTAATTGAAATGTTTGGGGGCCTTATGGTTCACCCTCTTCTAGTGGAGCATTTTTATTTTTGACCATAGTTGATGACTATTCCCGATCTGTTTGAGTTTATTTATTAGTTTCTTAGTCTCAAGTACCATTGGAGATGAAGGATTATTTTGCGTTTGTTCAGAAACAGTTCTACCGTCTCATTCAACGAATTCAGGTAGACAACGGAACCGAATTCATGCCTCTAAGATCATTTTTTCCAGAGAAAGGTGTTCGTTTTGAGACCTTCACAGTCTACACATCCTAGCGAAATAGGCGTGTGGAATGGAAGCACAGACATATCCTTAAAGTTGCTCGTGCTCTTCATTTTCAAGCTCCTTTACCTATCGACTTTTGGGGAGATGTATTCTTACAGCGGCTTACCTCATCAATTGCACGCCAACACCTATGTTAGATGGTTGAACGACTTATCACTTCCTCTACGGTAGTGCACCAGGTTACAGCCATCTTTGTGAGTTTGGTTCATTGTGCTTTGCCTCTCAACTTCCACAGCTGCGTGATAAGTTTGTATCTAGAAGTCAGAAATGCGTCTTTCTTGGCTATCCTATTGACAAGAAAACGTGGCGTGTTTTTGACTTGGAGTCTCGAACTGTGTTTGACAGCAGAGATGTGATTTTTAAGAAGATTGTTTTTGTTTACACCTGTTTCTGTGAAGACGCCATCAGCTGGTCCCTTACCATCTCCATTACCTGCCATTTTTGACAACTCTGTTCCTGAGCCGTTCAACCCGGAGGAGCCACATAGTCCCAATGTGATGCAACCCACAAAGCTGAGCTCGCCCGAGGCCGCTTACCCGGGCCATTCGTGGCTGCTCCTTCGGGGCCGTTTGGGGCTGCTTTCCCAGAACCACGATCATCTGTGACTGGTCTGTGACCAACTCTTCTTGAGCTCTAGCCACGGCCGTTCGTGGCCGCTCAGCCATTGTTGCCCATCCCTCAGTCGTCTCCTGCCGAGATGGTGCCAGCCTCAGCTCCATCTGCTCCATCTGCTATACGTCCTCCCAGCACTCATCTTCATCAGCCTCCAGCTAAATTTAAAGACTACATCTGCACTGTTACTCGCTCCATAACCCCCCCTCTACTGATCCCGCATCCTTGGATTCACGTTACCCTATTGTTGATTATGTTTCTTGTAGTAATTTTTTATTTTGCATTCTAGACTTTTAGCTGCAGTGACAGATGCTACTGATCCGGTTAATTTTTCTGATGCTTATCCCCATGCTCATTGGTGTGCGGCTATGTCTGACGAGATTAATGCACTAGAGCAGAATAATACATGGGTTGTTGCTCCTTTTCTTCCTGGCACGAAGGCTATTGGCTGGAAGTGGGTTTATCGAACTAAGTTTAATTCTGATGGTTCTATTGAGAATTACAAGGTTCGTTTGGTTGTCTTTGTTAATCGTCAGATTGAGGGGACTGACTTTACAGAGACATTTGCTCCTGTTACCAAGATGAGTTATGTTAGTCTTTTCTTGGCCGTTGCTGCTATTTGTGGTTGGGATCTATATCAGATTGACGTTCACAATGCATTTTTGCATGGTGATCTTGAGGAGGAGGTGTACATGCGTCCGCCTCCTAGTTATACACTTCCGGCACCTGGGTTGGTTTGCAAGCTTCGCAAATCTCTTTACGGTTTACGCTAGGCTCTACGGAATTGGTTTGCTAAACTTGCAGCTGCTCTCCACCTCTTTGTGTTTGTTCAGAGTTAGGTGGATTACTCCTTGTTATCTTACTTGAAGGATGATGTTTCTCTTCATGTATCGGTTTATGTTGATGATCTTATCATTGCTGGTTCCTCTCTTGAGATGATGACCAATTTCAAAAAGTATTTGTGCTCTTTTTTTTCATATGAAGGATCTTGGTGCTCTGAAGTTTATCTCAGGCATTGAGATAGCTCGTTGGCTTGATGGGATATTTCCATCTCAACAAAAATATGCATTGGATATTTTGTCTGGTACTGGCTTATTGGCAGCTAAGCCCACAGATTTCCCAGGGAACAACAACATAATTTGGTGCGAGATGATGGTTCTTTGTTTGATAATTCTGGGCAGTATCGCAGACTCGTTGGGAAGCTCATTTATCTTACCATCACTCGTCCCGAGCTTAGCTATTCAGTCCATACCTTAGCCCAGTTCATGGAAAAACCGCGTTTGGCACATTTGCATGGAGCTTTGCATTTTTGCATTACTTGAAGAGTTATCCTGGTCAAGGTTTGTTTCTATCGGCCAAGAGTTCTCTTCAGCTTACAGCATTTTGTGATTCCAATTGAGCAGCTTGCCCAATTACTAGGAGATATTTGACTGGATATTTTGTGATGATTGGTGAATCTCCGATTTCTTGCAATATGAAGAAACAACCCATTGTTTCTCGTTCTTTGGCTGAAGCAAAATACCGGGCTATGGGAGTCACATGTTGTGAATTGTTATGGCTCAAGTCCTTTCTTCGTTCATTGGGAGTGGCGCATCCTACTCCGATGCGTTTGTACATCGAAATTCATGCTGCTCTTCATATTGCAGCCAATCCAGTTTTTCATGAGAGGACGAAGCATATTGAGATTGATTTTCATTTTTTTCGTGATTTGATACAGTCTGGTGTTGTGGTTACTTATCATATTCGTACTGCTAGTCAGCCAGCATATTTCTTTACGAAGGAACTTGGACGACAGACATTTCAGACTTTGCTTGGGAAGTTGGGCATTCGAGATCCACATGCTCCAGCTTGAGGAAGAGTGTAGGAAATATTTTGTGAATATCTTATGCAATATTATTATACCTTAGATAGAATCTTTTTCCTTTCTTGACTCTTAAATGATGTCTGTATATTGTACCCTTGTACCATTAATGAAAACACACGTTTATATTTCACACTACTGCGTTTAAATCCAAAAATATGCATTGAAGTATGTATTCATATTGACAGAAGAAAAATCAAGGTCCATAGACATTAAGATCATTAATTGTTGCTGCATATTGTTTCCCCCTTTATGTTTTCTCTCCAGTTTATCTGTACACAAATAACATAAAAAACGGTCAATATATAGTATTCTCTTCTCCGAAGAACTCCACCCAATAGTTTCCATCTCCACCTGATAATGACTCAAAACTGCTGCCATGAAGGCCACAACAATGAAACCTTGGCCCAATAAGCCCTTCAACATAAAACCCCCTTATTCAAGGCCATAAGAGGAATAAAACAAGGTGATTCACTCTCTCCCTTTCTATTTAATATTTTTTCAGAAGCTTTCTCTAGGAGCCTTTATTTCATTTTCCAAAATAATAAGCTTTCATATTATCAAATCCCATCATCATTCCCACCAGCTTCCCATCTCATGTATGCTGACGATACTATTATTTTCATACAAGCTTCTAAATCAAATCTCATTAGGATTAAGGCCTTTCTGGATGTCTTTGAATATACCTCGGGCCAAAAGTTCAATTTTAATAAATCTGATTTCTATACTAGTAAAAGGGCTTCAATTGGTAAACTAAATCAGATCAGGATGATTCTTAAAATGAAGCAGGGTTCTCTACCTTTCCAATACCTAGGCTGTCCTATTTTTAAAGGTAGAACTCTTAATAGGTATTTTCAGCCACTAATGGAAAAATTGGACAGAAAACTGCAAAACTGGAAAAATCAGTGGCTGAGCTCAGGGGGCAAACTTATTCTGATTCAATCCTGTTTGTATGCTATGCCTCAACATTTATGGTCTGTAACTAAACCACCAAAAGCAATAATCAAATCTCTAAAGAAAAGACTGGCTAGGTTTTTCTGGGGAGAGACTGAAGGGAAAAATAACAAAAAATGGAAAAAATGGGCAAACCTTGCTAAGCCAATCTCTCAGTGTGGTTTAGGGTTCAGATCTATCAAAGCTATTCTAGATGTTTGCTCCCTTAAACTGTGGTGGAAATGCCAACTGGGAAATACACTGTGGGCTAAATTGCTATGGTTTTTTTCAGATACTCACAGAAAATCTGTAACCTGGAAAAGAATCTGTTCAGTGAACCTTTTTGCTGAACAAAATTCATTTATCATCCATGGGAAAGGTTCCTGTAACTTTTGGACTGCAAATTGGTGTATGTCCGGAGCTTTAATAAATTCTGTCCCTCAGCATATATCTGCAACATTTAAATTCTGTACTGTGGCAGATTTTATTAGGAACAAAACTGAGATTCTAGCTCTGGTTTCTCCTTTCTTAGAAAATGATACTGTGTTATTCTTACAGGACGCGGAGCTTGTACAGTCTAGGGAAGACAGGATCATCTGGAAACCTGATCATACAGGTAACTTTTCCTCAAAATCGGCCTATAGAGCAATGACAGATGCTCCAGGTAATTCTCTGATATCCAGTTTTCTGTGGAATAGGGTGCTCCAGAAAAAGATATCAATCTTACTTGGAAGATGTTACATTCTTTGCTTCCTTTCGATGGTATACTTATTTCGTGTGGTTTTTCCCTGGCATCGAAATGCCCTGTCTGTTGTCATATGGATTCTATTGAACATTTTTTCATATCTTGCCCACTGGCTAAATCTGTATGGAATTACATGGCTTCCCTAGTACATTTCCACATAACAGATCCTCAGTCCCTAGCTCAAACTTTTTTCATATTTTGGAACTGTGGTGATCTCCCTCAAAGCCACCAGCTGGTTTCCAATATATTTCCTCCTATTATTTGCTGGTCCCTTTGGAAAGCCAGGAACTGATTCCTTTTTCAGCAGATTCCTTTTTCCACTGAATACATCTGTAAGGAAGTTCTTGATCTCATCAGGTTAACTCTTTTTTCCAATCCCACATACCTGAAATCCTCTATTGGCATCCCACGTCCAATTATAAGCCTAATTCCTCTACTCAGGCCCCCCTAAACCGATAATAAAGCCTGTTTGTTGGGAGAAACCAAAACCTAACTGCATTAAGATCAATTTTGATGCATCATGGTTTCCAAACAGGGCTACTGTAGGGATAGTCATAAGGAACAATAGTGGCACACCCTTACTTGTTAAGTCTGCAGCAATTTCGGCTGACTCTTCTTTGCTTGCTGAAATTCTTGCAGTGCAATTTGCATGTCTAAATTATTGCCATTTGGATGAAACTGTTACTATTGAATCTGACTCCCAATTAGCGGTTAAAATGATTAATGATCCATACTCTGCCCATTGGTATGTGTTTAATGAGGCTTACAAAGTAAATCTTCTTCTACGTGGTGCTAAGCTATTGTATGTGCCATGGGAAGGGAATATGGTGGCAGATGCAATCGCTAAGCACCACTCTGCACATATTCTGACCTTGAATCTTCTTAATCTCCCTGTGCATATCAAGGGCCTTATTTCTTTAGATATGCAACAACTGCCCTAGATTAGAATTATCTCGAATGGCTTGGGATAGAATTGATACTGCTAATGATTTCTGTTTCGTGCAGCTGCTGTCATCACTTTTCACACAATACCAACATTTGAACCACTTCACAACGCTGGATGTCACATCCTTTGGCGAAGCACTCGGACTTCATCGGCACAGATACCGCCTCATCGGCTCTCTCACTTTTGCAAATATCAACTTAATTATGGGATATTTTAGGTTAGTTGCCTAGCCAAAATATGAATTAACACGGGGTGTGGAGATTCGTAGCTTTGGGATCGCAACTAACCCAATACTATTAGCCTTGTATGGCTCTTAACCTAAGATGTACATCTCATTTTGCGGGCAACGCTGTTTGCCGTCTGTAAATTAATGCTATGCTACGATGGCTTCTTTTGGCTTGGGGTACCATATATATCAACCCCCACCTCCGGGTGTCATTCCATTAAAAAAACATAAAACCCCCTTAGCTAACTCCCTTACATCTTCACATATCTGAAAACAATAATTCAATTAAAAAGTGACCTCTCGACCTTATGCTTGACGGAGCAAATACAATAATTATTAACTCACTACAAATAAAAAACTTCCCAAAAGGCAGACTCGCCATAAATAAAATTGAAACTGATTTCAAAATTTTTGGATTTGCCGAAAAATATCAACTTGGTGTCATTGACTTCAGAAAAATCCCCATCCAATTTAAGAACATAGAAGATTTTCAAAGATGATGGACTAAAGTTATTTGGTCATTCAATGTGAGAGTATTACGAGACTCTAGATTTCAAGCCAAATACGGAATCATTATGGGTTACCATAAGAAATGTTCCCATATGGCAACAATTGAAACTATTGGTAACCAGATTGGGGTTTACATCAAAATGGATAAACTCATCAGGCTTTCAACTATGAAAATATGCATTGAGGTGAATCTCCAAAGCTAGCTACCTGTGTCCATCAGGTTAGGTTCTACAATTAAGAATGAAAACCATCCTGTGCATTTCCCCAATTACAAAACAGCTTGGTCATGAATTGTCTAAATGTAGAATGTTAAACCATGGCCTGATCATTACACCAAACCCCAAACCTCGAGGAAAAACATAGCTTTGACATTTGGAAACCAAACCCAAAAATCACACGTGGACTCCTCTAGAATAACTGTCTCGCAGAAACATAGAAACTGGGACATAATAGAAAATATAGACTCTCCCTCAGATAATGAATTCCAGGAACAATCACCCAAGCCTAATATCATATCATTCAGGATGACACTAATGCCATAAGTATAGTATCAATTGAAGAAAACCCCAAGAAATACCGATAAGTAGCAACCAAAAAGACTACTCAAAATGTTATATAGAGCAAGTACCAAAATGTTATATAGAGCTCAACAGTGAAGGATTACACAAGATATCTTTATCACCAGTGGTAATCCGAACCACAGCTGGATATGCCAAAGATGACAACCGTGGTCTCATCTCTAACTCTTCTCACAATGACATTGATACTAACCATAAGGAATCTCCCTCTCTCAGGTCTATTCCAAAGGTTTCAAATAGATTTCTATTGCTAAGGGATGCAGAAGAAACAGAACTTGATAATTCGAAAACAAGTTCTCAAGTTCTTTAACAAGATAAGGTAAGTGATATTAACATCATTACTGTTAATTTTGAGACATAAAAAAAATTAGAAACCATATGAACCTTAGGTCCTCTTAAAAAGTAAGAAAATCTAGTTTATGTCATAAATACCAACAATAAAAAATTAAAGGACTAGTTTGAACCCAACCTTTTAGTTTCAAAAGGAGTTTTGTTGATCACTGTCTACTTCTAATAACTATAGGCACCCTTTAGGTTTCTAGATGTGTGGTTTACCAGATCAGGCCTAAGACAAGTCATAAAACTTTACTGGAATCTACCATTAAAAGAGAAGGGCATGCTGGGACTCTTTCTTAAATTAAAGAGACTCAAATATGAATTTAAGAAATGGAACAAAGAACAATTGTGGAATATTAATGCAAACATTAAGGAAGTTGAAGACGCACTTATAATTCAAGAAATTTCCTATGAAAATAGTGATTCAACTGAGGATTACATTACACTAGAACACAAAAATTCTCTGCTCTTAAGAACTTTAAATGAAGAAAGTTTTTCTGAAAACAAAAAACAAAGTTAAAATGGCTAAAGGATATGACGAAAACACTAAAATTTTCCATGCTTCTGTCAAACAAAGGAGATTGAAATAGAACATCAGAAAAATTATAACTTCTCAAGAGACCTAGATTTACAATGATTTTGAAATTTGAAAAGAAATTATATGTTTCTTCCAGAATATACTCATAGAAGAACTTGAGCAAAACTCAGGGATTTTCCAATCTCATTTCCTAAGCCAAATTCCTCACGTTAAAACCCAACAAGATCATCAGACCCTACCCATCATAAAAATAAAAAACATAGTTTTTCCCTTTATCAAAACAGCTCCCCTAGTCCTGCTGGCTACACAACCAATTTATTTCAAAAACAACTACTCCCTCTGTCCCAGCCAATTCTGAACAAGTTGACTTTCGTTAGTTAACTTTAAAAAGGTTTAATCATTGATATATAAAATTGTGTGTAAATACATGTTATAAAAAATTGATATTTTAAAAAGTCATGCCATTACGAATCTAACACGATCAAATATGACAATATTCTAACTTATTTATCAATTCAAATTTGAGGTCAAAGTTAAGAAATTTTAACTAAATGAATAGTTAGATTGAAGAAATGGCTAGAACAGATGGAGTAGGACATAATAAGAGAGGACACAGTAAATGCAACTTTAGACTTCATAAAAGGGAAGGGGATACCACATGGAATCTCTAATTCTTGGATAAATCTGATACCTAAAAAGGAAGTTCGTATCTTCTTCTACGACTATAGACCCATTAGTCTGTCTAACTTCATAAATGAAATTTAGTTTTACCTAATTAGTTCAATAATTATTATCGTGTTCCAACATAGTCTATCTAACCAACTATGCAATAAAATAACGTATGAACACACGAGACTTGGTTACGCAGTCAGTTAAATCCACCTACCAGTTCAGAATGAATCCACTAATTAAAAAAAATACAGTACCAAAGTACACGATACAATATACTTATCTTATCTAATTATAACATGTGAATCCTGCAAGCTCCCATTGCTACCAATCTGCCTTGATCTGACTCCCTCTAACCTTAAAACTCTTCGACGCTGGATGTCCTTTTCCAAAGAAATTAAGGTATACGATTCTGAACTTGATCAACAGTTTAAGTTCATGTTGGAACACATACGAATGGCTCTATAGTACCTCTCGAAAGATATGAAAATCTGGATGCAGATTTTCTTCAATTAAATCTGTGAGTGCACAGCTGTGATGCCCATCAATATATATACCATGTTCAGATTGGAATTCTCCACACTTGTCTACAAAAGATCCTGTTTCCAAATATGCTTCTAAAGCATGTCCGAATACCATAAATAAATGGGTTTTCCTTATCTCAATTATCTCATAATATTCCTAAATCCAATTCCATAATTATAGGGATTTTTCATAAATCTAATATGCTTCAATCACACGCATAATCATTTATTGCGAAATATCCAAACTTCCATAATATCCACGCAATATTCTTCATGTGGATATCACATTTGAACCTCAGTTTTCCATATGTTTCAACATGGAAAGTTTTGTACGCATGAAGTCTTGTGCAAATATAATCCTTTCCATGTAATATTCTGATTTTAATCAAATCCCTTGGAGATAGGAATTACCAAATATAATCCTTTAAGTAAGGAACTAGAATATCTCATCTCTATCCTAACCATAACTGAATAATCCAATTCCATAACATTAATCCAATCCCACAGATATAGGAACTGGTATATTCTCCACCTCAAATACAACTTGGACGAGATGTATACTTCTCGGATTCAACATTCAATCTTTCCTTAATCTACCGAAATTCCTTCTTTGATATTTGCAATATAATAATACCATATTTTCATTTTTACACAAATTGCCAACTAACGAATTTGGACTTTACGATCTCTTCCTTTGGCATTTTATGGATCCACCAGTCTTTTGAACTTTGAACGCATCAAACTATGCAAATAAGAATAACAAATTAACACCAGTATGGATGTTGGAACATGAGCTGAAAAGAATATTTAGCTCCCCTGAATATCATAGCTCTAAAACATAAAGACCTCAACATCCATGTTGGAACATCAATCAATACTTAGTTACCCAAAAAGCCATGTTGGAACACAGGACCAACATAAACACATAAGTACTAAAATTCGAGAATAAACCACTCTGGATGTTGGAACATAATGTCTCCCCTTAAATTCCGTAACTCCCTCAACATCTAGGAATAATACGCATGTTGGAACATCAACCCAAAAAAGCCAATAAAGTCATATAAGAAATCCAAAACATCTCCCCCTTGGGACCATAAACATGCCAAACATAATAGACACACAAAAAAAAAATCCAATAAATGCAACTCCCCCTAAAGAAAATATCTTATCTATGTTGGAACACAACCATAGCAGGTGCTTAAACATCTTCAGGAGCAGCTATCTGTACCCTATCTAATCTGGCCTTTTCTGCCTCCAAAGCTGTCATCTGAATGGCTAGAGCTCTCAACTTTGCATTAATGGCCACAAACTTGACATTCTTCTCATAAACACTAAAAGTTGTTGCCTTAGGATTCCATGGTAGATCAAGCATATGTCTTAACTCAAATGTCCTCTTGTTTGGCCATTTCTCGAGTAAAAATTGTAGTATTTCAAGAGGGAATCCAATATTTTACGATAATCTGGAATAAACAGAAATGCCTGGTAATCAAGCCATATGCAATATCATTCCCTTAAGTGGTCACTGAGTCTGAAATTCTCTAGTAATTTCTGACAGAATCTAATTATCTTTCACTGCAAAGTCTTTAGCATAAACAGTCTCTAAATCCTTAAGGGTGAGTAGTCAAAGTCACTGATTGATCAATCTTCTAGAAAATCTCAATGACTTACCTCTGATATAAACTCTATTGTATCACTCAGAATCTTGATTGATGTTGCCTCCCATAAAATTCTTCTCCAATCTCTTAGTTGTACTCCTTGTAGATTGAGGCAGCAGTCTTGAAACTCAAATAGTTCATGTAAGCTGTAAATCTATACTTCTCATATGCACCCAAATCAGTTGTTCTCTCAGCTAAAATTCTTCTCTGACACACAATATCATATCTCTCACGGTAGTCTACATCAAAGAATAAAGAATTGAGTGCATTCTTAGCTGACAGAGCTGTCCCTGAACGATATCCTCCTTCTACTTTAATCTTCTTCTTGGTGGCTGTACTTCTCATTTTACTGATTCTACAGTCTGATCAGTAGTACCTTCAATAATCTGCTCAACTTGTGTTGGAACATTTGTCCCTGATGTTGGAACATAGCAGCTCTCAGCCTCACACGCTTTCTCTGATGTGGAACATCTGATCCTTTCATTGCTTCAGAATCAACACCCCCAGTATCGGTGCTGGAACATCACCATGCTCGACTTTCTTCACTCCTTTAGTACTTTCTCCCCCTATCTTTATGTCTGGTGTTAGAACATAGGCTTGTTCACCACGCGGATCATGATCTTATCAAGCCACATTTAATGATGTTTGAACATCAGAATCTCTAATCACACCAGAATCATCTATTTCCATGTCCACGTCTTCTCTACCTGTCTCCATAGTCTATGTTGAAACATAACCATCATCACTGCCTTCCAACTCCTCATTATCCTAAACAAGAATACCAACAAAAGTCATCTCTCTGATCTATGCATCTCATCAATCACCATAATTCCTTAAATTCTAGTTTCCAACACGTCCAACTATGCCTCCATTTTTCTCCTTTTCATTTTTTTGATATTTTTCTAATGTATGTACAGAAAAAATAAAATCACACAAAGATTGAGAAATAATAAATACCTCAAATTTGACACACACCTAAGTATTGTTTGAGAAGCTCAAGAGTTGTAGAGTCTAACCTGTTCAATAAAGGCTTAAAAGTTTCCGATGTTGGAACATAGTCAATTACCACTTTTTCCTCTAAACCAATTCTCTAATAAAATGAAGGCTTATATCAATGAGCTTTGTCCGAGAATGTTATACTGGATTCTTTGAGAATAGCTCTTTTGTTGTCACATAACACTGTTAGAAGACCTTATTTAATTCCATAATAACTCAACATTTGCTTCATCAATAATAATTGTGCACAACAGCTTCCACCAATAAAGAAACATTCACATGTGGTGCTCTTACGATCATCTACATTACCGCCCCAATCATAACCAACCAGATGAGATTCTTGATTATTAGAATACCAGATTCCATACTCAGAAGTCCTACTAACATATCGAATTATCCTTTTGACTGTATTCAAGTGAGATTCCTTATAATCAGCCTTGAATCTTACAAACTCCCACTCATCTCAAATTCATCCTGGCTTAAAGTCACAAAATCTTGTACCAAGGATGGTGAAGTAGACCCAAAGATCATATCATCAACATAGATTTGAGCAATTGGTATATTTGATTATTCTCGAAAAAAAGCAATGTGCGATCTTCTCCCCCTCGACGATAACCTTTCTGAATAGGAAAGGTAATGAGTCGCTTTTACCACACCCTTGGTGCTTTTTTGGATCCATACAAAGCCTTATTGAGTCAATGATATACTTCCTCATTAACCATACCATTTAGGAGAGCACTCTTGACAACTATTTGATATAGAGTAAAATTCATAGTGCAAGTCGTAGCAAGGAGAATGCAAATAGATTCTAACCTGGCAACCGATGAGAATGTCTCATCAAAATAAACTCCTTCAACCTATGTGTAGTCTTGAGTAACTGACCTTGCTTTATTATCATTGCATTTGAATTGCCCAAATTCTTCTTGCATTGCCACAATTCAATACTCATCAAGTAGAGGCTTCTTGTAATTCTTGGGTTCAATGAGGGAGAGAAAACATTGCAGACCATCAAGTTCCCTATAATTAACCTAAGGGATTGATCGAGTCCTTCTTCTGTTTGATTCAGTATGCATTGATGTTTGATCATGGGAGAATTTTGGGGAGGACGGTGTTCCAACATCGCTGAAGTTATAAGAGTCACTAGTTTCATCTGTAAGATCTACCTCATCTGATGTTCCAACATCATTACGTTCCTGATCTGAGAAATCATCCGATTTTGGAATATGATCACTTGTAAGATCTATCTTATCATATTCAACACTCAAGCAGTTCACTTCTTGTTCCAAAAAGTAATATTTGTCTTATGATTGAATACCAATAAGCACTTTGTTGTTGCCATGTTTCACTATGCACTTCTCCTTATGAAATTCCATGGCCAAATTATCATCACACTGCTGGCTGATACTTAGGAGATTAGCCTTTAGATCTTCCACCAACAGAACACTAGTATAGGTTGGAAATCCCTTTATTAATAGCTCACCTTTTCCAACTACCCTGCTTTTCTTTCCATCACTTAATGTAAAAAATCCACCATCATAGGATTTGATATTCTTTAAATTCTCTTGAGATCCAGCCATATGTTGAGAACATCCACTATCAAAGTACCAAGAATCTCTTGGATGTGCAATACGAGAAGTGTGAGCAACAAAGCACAATTTATGGGTTTTAAGGATCCCTACCTTTATAACCATCCCTGGTCGTTGCACTTGATCCATGTTGGAACATACTACGGGCTGATGTCCATTCATAACATCTCCTAGAAGCTTAAAGCAGCGATCCTCTATATGACCTTAATAGGTATAGTAATGACACATTAAAGCTTTTCGTGGGCGTGTTTTGACCACTTTTCTCTTCATAACTTGAACCTATGTTTTGAATACCTCAGTCTAGTAGATGATGTTTCGTAGCCTATCCCTTGTCGATTTCTAGAACTCTGACCCCATGGTGAGAATGTCATAAAAATTTTCTTTTCCAGAATTCAACCTTTTAATAGCCGTCTCAGCAACGTCAACCCTCTTTGTTATCGAACTCAGCTTTAATTCCAACGACTCAATTTTCCTTCGGAGTCATTCCACTAGGGATGTCATTTCTCTTCCTTCTTCAGCTAAAATATTTTCTCTCTTTTAAAGAGTTTGTTAGTATCAGCAACTTTCAGCCACATTTCATACATCTTTTCATAAGCAACATAGACATCCTCATCACTCAGAACCTTGTCTTCTTCATCACCCGAGGAATATTCTTCACATACCTTTTATGTGTTGGAACATCGGACTTCAGCACCTTGAACCATGTTGGAACATCGATCCACTTCTTCTTGACCGATGTTGGAACATCCAGTAACAATTTATAAATCTCCATGAAGTTTTGCTCCGAAAGCAACATAATCACTGATCAATTCCTCTTCATCATCTTCACTCCATGGATTACCAGATGCTTTTCCTTGCTTCCTCCAAGTGTGGCACATTCATCCTAGATATGTTTTTACCCTTCAAATTCTTTGCATTGAATCCTCTTGGCTGCCTCAATTTACCTTTTTGATTTCTTGAGGATTACTGAGTGGTTTGCTCCATCTCTGGTCCATGATTGTTGCCAAAGTCTTGATCCCGTGATCTGTTCCCATTAAACATTTCCTGAGAATTATTATTTACCATTTTCTTCAGTATCCTTGAGAAATTCTTTGTGATAAAATCAAGGTCTTCATTTACATCATTGTTATCCTCTTCATGATTGTTTCTTGATGTTTTGA
The DNA here is from genome assembly GCA_037428765.1 of Rubia yunnanensis. Classification (NCBI taxonomy): domain Eukaryota; kingdom Viridiplantae; phylum Streptophyta; class Magnoliopsida; order Gentianales; family Rubiaceae; genus Rubia; species Rubia yunnanensis. Next base: position 43,618,064 of record CM075069.1, on the reverse strand, counting down.
ATGTCAACCCCTTCGTTGGATATTCCAATGTTATTTCATAAGTTTGTAGTGACCCCATCAACTCATCTAAAGTTATTGTGGTCATGTCCCTTGCTTCTTCTATTGTTGTTACTTTAATGGAAAATCTTTGGGGAAGTGATCTCAGCGCCTTCTTCACCAGCTTAGACTCTTTGTAAGTTTTTCCCAACTGATGCGCCATATTTGTGATATCTCTGAGTCTTCCGTTGAATACAACAATAGTCTCACCTTCTTCCATTTTCAGCTCTTTAAATTTTGTGGCCAACATTTGTAGCTTTAACTCACGTACACAACTCATGATTTCTTTGCTTGATGACACGTAGAGATGAGTTTGAACTGCTATTCATCTACTACAGTAAAGATGACATTTAATGCTTTGGAGTTTGCCAAACCACCCATTTTTTCAATTGGTGTCCACGACTCTTTAGGGTTAACAACTGGCTAGAAGCGAAATGTTTTTACACGGGGTGAAACAAAATGTTAGGGGTCAAAATAAAAATTTTATAAAATTAAACAATGCATAGTAACGTCAACGTACGGGGCCTATGTGTGGTCGATATTTGCATGAAAAAACTAGTACAATGTCTATGAACAATAAATAAACTCAATTTGAATAAATGGGGTTGTTGAAAAAATGCACATGAAGTAAATGAAATAAGAGAGAATTTGAATAATTCACAAATAATTTTTTTTCACCAGTAATATCAAGAAATTGCTAGTGTATGTGTTCAATTTTTTGGCGTGCATTTCAAAATTTTCAATTTCTTCATTTTTTTTTAATAAGGCACAAAATTTTTTACACTGGTAAGTGTTGTTTTTGCACTGGTACCTGTACCGGTACTGAACACTTAGTCTAAAATTTCGAAAGTTCCACTCAGGTTTATCCTATTTTTCCTAAAAAATATTTAAAGCACCTGTACGCAGCTGCTTTTGTGTTATTTTACACCGGTATCAACATTTTCTACACCGGTACTAAATATTGGTGTACAATAGTTGCCAAAATTTTCACTTGTTGCTCTTGGGTCAGTGAAAAAATTATTTGCAGCTGCTTTTTTTCATTTCTACACCAGTTACCCTACCGGTGCCGAACAATTAGCCAATTTTCAAACCCGTTTTCACAAACATTACACCGGTATTCTACATATTACCAGTGTAAAAAAATGGCTTCATTTATTTTTCAACCGTTCAAACAGACATAACTCCCACAATTCCTCCTCTCCTCATCAAACACCTTCAAATTCTCTTTGAAAACCGACCTCCACCACTTCAACCATTCAATTCACACTAAATCAAACCACCATAACTCCTCATCATTCATTGTAACTCCCATTATCTATCCTATAAAGGGTTGAGCAACACAATAGAAGCAACCCTTCATTAACCCTTGACAACACAAGAGAAGAAAGTACTTGCATAGGTTCATCCCATTCTGTTCTTGGCGAGTTCAACCAAAGGGAGTAGCAACACAAACGCTCCATTGGTGAAGGTAAGTGTTGGTGTTTATGTTACCATGGGTTACCATATCAATTTCTCTTCAAAAAACCATTCCACCCCCACGCACAACACATGTTCGACTAAATGCCTCTATGAACAAAAACATGTAAATTGAAAAAAAAAAGTTGAAAGGGTAACTTGAACGGTTTGTTTATACAATTTTAGGGTCAAAAAGTTTTGCATTTTTTGTGGATGGATGATGTAGTACTACAGGTTTTTTGTTGGTGATAATATTGATAGTCACGTTAGGGGGGAGTAATAATTGCTCGGTTGTAGGCCTATTTTTTTAATCCAAAGAAATTGGTATGGTATTCTATCAATTCCTATAAGGTTCCATTTCATTTTATATCAAGTTCCATGCCTTGTTCGTTCAAGTTCTATGTTATGTTATATGAACTTTTATGCCATACATAATGTAGTTTTATGTAGGAATTGTTCAATTTCTATGCCATGATTTGCTCAAAAGTTTTATGAATTTGTTGTTCAAGTTCTACGCCACATTTTATCAATTTTGATCTTTAAGTACCATTTGTTTGGATTGATAATTTTCTTTTCTACTGTTTAGATACCACCAAAGAAGGGGAAATTAAACACAAAGAGGAAGCGACCCGTTACAAAGAAGGAGGAGGAGGGAAAGAATGTGGCCGATTAGGAGGTTGATGTGGCGGACCAAGAACCTCTTCCAAAAAGGATCCCGTTGAAGATACAATTTGAGGAAGAATCAACACAAAAAAAATGACCCGACTAGTGAAGAGAAGGAAGAATCCGCGAAACATGGTGATGTTATTATAGGGGATATTGAAGGAGAAGACGTCGGTAAAAAGTTGGCCAAAACACCAGTTCGTAAGGGAAAGGAAAAGAGCACCATCAAAGGAAGGGACACTGTTGATGAAGCGGACAACGACTGACAAAAATTGGAGGGAAAATGGAGAAGGATGGGACAAGTTTGAGCTAAAACGTTATTTGATGAGGCAAAGAAACTAGCACGTGCCAGTCTGTTGTATTGGCAAAGCATAACACTCTAACTCCTGTTGCGTTTGAGTTCCATGGGAACCAAGCAGTATGCATTAAGAACTAGTCAGTGTGGCACGCTTATGGCAATTATGCTTTCTAGTGCCTCATCAGATTTGGCGCATGCAAACACTGGAGAAATGTCCCAGAAGATGTTAAGGAAGAGTCATGGAAGGATATTCTGGTAAGGCTCTCGACAATAGTCATTTAAATTTTTTATTTATGGTAAAGTCTTAGTGGAGACATGATTAATGACATGCCTTTTTTTCATATGATTTGTTCCAGGAGAGCTTCAAAATTGAAACGCCTATGATAGACTAGCAACTAGAAATACTGAGGAAGGAGGTTACAAAGAAGGCAAAAAACCAACATAGGAATTGAAGACAAAGGTGGCAAACGGGTTTATTCACGGCGTGGACAAATGTATCAATGAAACAGGAATACCCGCATATGAGAAGTACAAGTAGATGGATGAAGACGAATGACACTTGTTTGAAAAGAGGCGCCGGCATCCAGATTTTCAGGTATGATGAACAAATTAATACTTGTTAAGAGCTATGTTGCCCACAAATTCTATTCAACTAAATTTTTATTTATAACAATGATATCAGAGGCTCAGGAAGACAAATATTGAACGCAAAAAGGGCAGGGATTATGTGCACCACACGGGCAGAATGGGTAATCGATACATCAGTGACAAATTGACCAAGGAGCAGAAGGTGAAGGAGAGAATTAGGTTAACCGCCGAGGGATTCACTAACGAGGAGATTCAACAACAACTCATTCAAAAGGATTTCACACCTTATAGATCTCTTGTCTACCTTGAGGCAAACAAAGATAATAAATGGTTATACACATCAAAAGAGGTTGAGAAGATCGCACCGGACGTTGTAAGTTACGCCAAAATCGACCTTTCATGTTAATTTTTAAGTGAATTTCACATTATTCATCTAACCAATTGTGTTCCTATGTGTTTCTCAGTTGAAATTGAACGAGCTTAAGGAAAAAAGAGCATTGGAACTACAGCCGGGTGAAGACATCCTCATAAATTTGACAAAAAAGAAGGATCACCCGGGCAGGTACAGGGGAACTCAGACGGTTCTACCCACAATGGCGGCTATTACTCATCTTTCTCGCAGCAAGTACGGTAGCCGTTGCTCAACCAAAGAGACAGCCCAGAGGAGACCATTAAACGATCAACCAGTCGTGAAAGCCATGGTATCGTACCTGGAGCAATTGGTGAAGGGCTTAGCATCTGCAAGTGGTGTTCAGATTCTGCCAGGCCTTGACAATCCCGAGAAGTTTATAGAGAAGGTGATTGAGAACATTGCTGCAGCTGCTACAAGTCCAGTGAAGAGCCCAACGATGGAGAAAGAGATGAAGAGATACAACTTCATTAATCTATGTATGCCCTATACATTGAATTACACATCTAAAATATCTCTATAACCATTTTATTTATTCACTAAAATATTATACGAACATGATGGAGAACACGTGACTCTTTTCATTAAAGACATTGTCGGGAAGAAGAAATGGTCGCCCATGGGTTACGACAGGTATCTCGTCGTCGGGAAGCCCAATAAGGAAGTGTTGCTCGTGTGAGAGTATGCTAGCTAGTACTCCATCCTAGGGTGGAATTGCCTCGGCGTACCACCACTTCGTAATGTTAGAGAGGCCCTCAAGTGCATCGTGGATTGGCTGGTGTCCTTAATAGGCAAGACTGATAAGCAACCGAGTGACATCGATGATGTCAATGCCGGAGGTGGTACGGACGCCGATGCGAGGAGGTTATGGTTCTCACCACCGACGATGAGGTACATTCTTGTAACACATTATTTTTCAATTACTCAAAGTACTTTTGTGTATTCGTATTCATTAATCCTTGTAACAGGATACTGACAAGCAAAAACCCAGTCGACGGCTAATTTTCTTCCATCGATAAGACCAACATTAAATAGGCTGCCAAAATAGGTAATGCACTAAAACGAGTACCATTATTATTCATTAACAATGATAGTTCAATACTATATACTCAAGTGATCATTTTGTATCATTTTACGTTCGCAGATTGTCAACAAATGAGACCTGACAGATTGGCCCATCATGGTGCAATTCATAAAGGAAGTAAATGCCGCTATCCTTGAAATGATAAAGAATAAGGATTGCATGTTCTTCCCAGTGTTCCGACCATCGACATTTGCATGCCATTACACCTGCGGTGTTGGAATAGAATTTCTGGTTAGGTTCAGGAAGAAACTGGGGAAAATGCGCTCGATGAACATGATCGATAATGCGCAAGTCGGTGTATGGATTGGGTGAGTTTCAAAAATTACAACCTTAATGGTTTTTAAATTGATTAGGATTTCATTTTCAGTATCATTAACGTTACAGGCACCTGTGGGAGAAAATATGGGACACTAATTCAGGCCGTGTCCAATTGTGCCCATCCAACTGTGGTAACTTGAACAACTTCGAGCAGGAGGTCGAACTCTGTTTCAAACTAATTTGGGAAACAATGAAGGCAACGGATGCTGAGTTCTACATCGTACTCTACATAAGAATGTAAGTATTTGTTCCTGATAATTACATTCACATTTCGAACTACTTCCATTTCATTAATTTGTTAACATAATTTTCCAACAGCGACCATTGGTACCTCATCATTATCCGTCTCAGAACGCAGTAGGTTTTCACTCTGGACACATTGTCAGGGGGTATCAAACCAACAAATTTGGTCACACTAAGGGTCATTTCTAGGAATTTCAATCAATCAATTCATAAATCCTAGTTTGGTAATATACGGGAAGAAGTAACCATTTTTATTTACTTTCTTAATAGGATTGCATGCGCATATTAAAGGGAGAAGAGAAAGACGGAGCCAGAACCCTACTACGCTTGGAAAATCAACAACATCATGGTAAGTCATTCTGTCATTTCATCCCTCAATTTATTATGTTTTGGGCTAGTAATTACATCTACCTTTCTTGTGCACTACCAAACCCAAAATGGTTCGTGGCAATGCGGGTACTCCATCATGCTCTTCCTGGAAGAATTTGTCAATCACCTGGAGACAAAAAATATCTTGGAGGTAAACCTTGCATCTCAATTTTTTATTATTATTAATTTCTAGTAAACGCAACGTTATTGACTAACAGTGTAAGTTTGAAATTAACAGATCTTCCCAGAGGGCAAAGGGTCGTACCATGTGTATGAAATTCAAAGTTTAGCAGAGAGATGGTGTGGGGCTTGGCTCAAAGACTACCAGCAGCAAGCGAACACTACGTTGCAATTTCTGGATGATAAGAACGACATAATGGGTTGATGGTTCATTTAGAATGGTTGATGGTATTAGAATTCTATGGGTGGTATTTGTTTATCGTAAACATGTGTGATTTTTAACTTTGTTTCAATCCATGCTTAAGATAGTTATTCTATATCACAGTTTGAATAATGTTCGCGTGTTATGCGAGCGATATTTTCGTAATAGGTTGTTTTAAATATCATACTGATTCAAAGGTTTCCAATTTATAATAGTTCACAAGTATCTCTGGTTGTCGTTGCCCTGGAAATGATCTGGGAAGGACCATCAGATAATAAATTGGGCAATGTAAATTTTATCCAAATAATACACCGGTAGAAAATGAATGTACCGGTGTAAAAAATCACATATTTAATAATTTATTTTAAATTATTTAAACAATACTGGTGCATAAAATAATACCGATGTAAAAAATATACCGGTGCAAGCTATTCCGGTGCAAAAAACAATATTCCTATTACAAAAGAAATACTAGTGTTATATTTAATACTGGTGTACACATCACAGTTTTACACTGGTTCATATGTTATATACCTGTGCAAAATGTTTACACCGATGTTCCAAATATTACCGGTGCAGTTATTTTGTGCTCTCAACTTTTCAAAATTTATACACGGGTCTAAAAGGCCGGTGCAAATTTTTTCTTCACCAATTTATTTTACCCGTGCAAACGTGGTGTGTTTTTACATCCGTATATATACGCACTGATATTTTGAGGAACAAAATACCGATATTATTATCCTAAATTACTGGTGCAAATACCCCCGTCCTGCAGCAGTAAATTCATCGAGAAACTCACCCATGGTTGGAATCTAAAAATGATCTTTGATGGTAAAAGGCAATCAATCCGCTCGCCCTCAGCGGCCCATACCAGCCCACACCCAGGCCATCGTATGAGAGGTAAATCACGGTAGCCCAGCACCAGGACCCATGGGCTTGGCATTGCCTCGGTGCGCACAAGGGAGCCTTGCAAAGTAAGAACTCCCCACACTGCCGCTGCCGAGGATCGAACTTGGGATTATTGGCTTACCCACCCATGTCCCAACCACTGGGGTACACCCGTGGTGATAAAATGATCTTTGATGGTGATAATGTTGAGAACGTGATAGTCAAACCAAAAATGCCACGTCCCATCCTTCTCTTTGACCAATAACACCGGCAAGGAAAAAGGGCTTATACAGTGGCCGATGAAACTATCATTGAACATCTCCTTGACCATCTTTTCCATGACATCCTTAAAACAAATAGGGGTAACGATACGGTCATATATTGATCGGAGCAGAACCATGCATGAAAATTCGGTGATCAACTAACCGTGTTGGTGGCAGTTCACGATGTGTAGCAAATACCCAGTTGTATTTAGCTAATAGTTTCTCTGTCTCCATAGGAATCTCGGCCGAGAGTTTCCTATCCTCCACCGCCTCATAATCGGAACCGGAGTGTGCATGTCTGACATGTGTAACTTAAAACATTGAATCTTGGTTCAACAGAGCAGTCAATTGAGGGCAGGTGACCTACTTTGAAGGTTCGGTTCTGTAGCCTACAAGCTTAGTCTTCACACCATTCCAATTGAAGGCGCATAATCGTGTACACACGGACCTAACATGCGTAACTATTGGTTTCCGAGAACGATATCTAGCCCCCAGACTGGAGGAACGAACAAGTCGACGGGAAATAATGGCCTTGGAGTAATGATGAAACCCCTGGGCAGCAGCAATCACAAACCAAGTGTTGTCCATTGCCCATATACACCCGGAAACGTTTTGTTGGATCCCAAGCGGTTCCAAGCTTTGCGACTTAATCTGCATTTATGAAATTATTGTGGCTGCCATTATTGATTAAAACCTCTACTCGTTCAGTACCAAGAACCGTATTAATTCGAAAAATACTCGGATCATCCTGCTGCCGCAAGGTGTTGAGACTCAGTTCATACTCTTCTTCATCACTAAGGGGGAAATAGGATTAGGGCTACCTCGGTATCCAGTAATGCGCATTTGTGAACATTAAGAAGGCTTGATTCATACAGTGGTGATTAAATTTTTACTTCTCATCACAAGTGAAACACATGCCTTGATCACGTTTAGCTTTTACCTCCGCTGGACTTAGGGATTTTACAGGATCCCAACCTCTTCTTGGAGCGCAGGGGATGGCGTAGATTGTTGCGGAGTGAGGCTTGCACTAGAACCATTCACGACTAGAGGAGTCGAGATGCGAGCCCCCTCAGAATTCTCGGATCCCACCTCTGCCTGGAGCGCTGATAGGGATCCGAAACCCATCGCACCATAGGCTACTCATCCAGTCATCATGACGGTCCTCAAACAGCTACGCCTTCATCTCACTTCAGGGAGTGAGGACGGAGGATTCAACAACTCCCATTGAATCTCCGTTTTCAATCCCCAAATCCAAAAGTTTAAAAACAGGAAGTTAGAAATTCCAGTTATATATACAGATCGAAATTGAGCATCCGTACCTGTTTGTGTCACTATGGCTATGCGACCCAAGGTGTTAAGGAAATAGAAACCATTTCTTTGTAAGAAGGTTATAAATGGTAGTTACCTTATAGAATTAGTTATAGTTAGTAATTCCTTATAAACTTATAATCCTATTTCTGTTAGACTTTGGTTTGCTGTATGCCTATATATTGTATTTCTCGTGATTGATGAGGTGTGTCATTGATTAACATCAGTGGACCATACTAAAGTCCTTTATATTTTATCATGGTATTAGAGCCTAAAATCCTGAAACCCTAAGAAAATATTCCGCTGCCTTTCTAAGCCGCCGCCACCACCATCTGCTCCATTCCGTCGATCACCACCGCCACCGTCTGGCCGTGGTAATTTGTGTGCCGCCTCTCCTAATCCGATCGGTCCATGCGTTAAGCTATACGCGCTGCCGCGTTCCCATCCTGTGCCGCAACCGATCCAATCCACCGCCGGTTGCTGCACCTGTTGCTGATCCATACCTGATTTCGCACTATGTCTACCTCTGGAAGTAATCTCAAAGAAAAGGCCCGTACTAATACTGGTTTTGAGGCTACTACGCTTCAGAACATGAATGGCTATGAGGTAATTGTGACTTTACTGAAACAGTTGCAGTTGCAATCTGACCATAAGATACATGTTGGTCGTTTGTAAACTAACCCCTACTTCATTGGCTCTTCTAACGGACTAGGTTTGGTTATTGCACCCACCATCCTAAAGGGTTAATAGAATTACCTAGAATGGTCTCCTACAAATACTGCTCTTACTGAAGTTGAATACTATTCTACCGCTACTACTACCGCTACTACTACCGCTAATGAAGTTGAATACTGCTCTACCGTTGCTAATGCTACTACTGTTGCTGCTACTTCTACCTCTTCTGAAGTTTAATGATTAGCAATTTCATAATCTTCTTTGCAAGTTGAGCATTCTTGTCATCATGCTCCAACTTGAAGGATGATGTTAAGGAAATAGAAATTATTTCCTTGTAGGAAAGGTTATAAATGGTAGCTACCTTATAGAATTAGTTTCCTTATAGAATTATTAATAGATGAAAATTCCTTATAAACTTAGAATCTTATTTCTGTTAGACTTTGGTTTGTTGTAGGCTTATATATTGTAATTCTCATGTTTGATGAGTTGTGTCATTGATTAATAGTAGTGCACCATACTAAAGTCATTTATATTTTACAAGGGGTCATCTTAAACTGACAAAATGAATCGAGCACAGACTTGCATAAAAAATATGTCTGATGCTCCATCCACAGAAACCACGATGAGCCTCCTCCGTCAAGATGAAATGAGATGATAAAGAGGCTAGTTGCGGGTGGAATGCGGTGAGATTGAAGAACTTCTTAATCATGTACACCCAATCATTCACCGCGGTGCCATTGAAACTAGGCACATCAACGCAAAGAGTTCGCAGAAGAGGATTCAGGTCAATGGCTAGAGAATTGCACGATTGGATGTTATTGATATCCGACCACTGGTGGATGACGAGAATGGATCCACGGCAGGTGAAGAGCTAGCAGAGGCGGGATCCGGACGTAGTGGAGAAGAGAGCTGTGAGATTTAAGCAGCTGTTAAAGTCTGGTGCTCATTCAGCAACGCCGTGAAGTGTTCTCACTACTCGTGAATCTAAGCATGTGAGATCTCCCCAAAATTTTCCCCCGGGATTGAACCATAGCAGCAGCGTCTTCGTTCTTCACGGCGAGGATAAATCGATGAAAGCACCAGTGATTGAACAGTCAAAAGAAAAGAAAGTTCTATTCCAATGAGGTGCATTTCCAGAGGTCTCGATCTCCAAATGATGTAGAACATAAATAAGTATTTGCATTAATCAGGCAAAAACCTCCTCACCACTACTTATAGCTAGTACTCAACATAGCAAAAGAAAAGGAAAACAATGGAATAATTAATTTTCAAATACTCTAGGGGGCTCACCTCTTGTTATCATTTTACAACTTTTAATCCGCTAGCCAACGAGGAGCTTGATCGGCCCTTATTTGTCTCTCCCCTTCTTATTATATAGTTGAACTTTGGATTGATGGTGGCTCTTTTCTTCTTTGAGATTTTCAATTGCAGCCCAACTTGTCATTCTTTCTAGGTCCAATTCAACACCTGCCCACGTATCACAGTCCACAGGGTTAGCCGTGATGTGCAAAACTGTCAAGATCCAAAAGGATTAAACTTCACAATGAAACAAAAATATAGCTGAGTTGAATATTGATATCAAATCAGCACAATTTTGGGAATGATTTTCTGGGAGTTCGGACGAGAAAAGCAAAGAGAATTCTAGACGAGAAAGAGAAAAGTTTTCAAAACTTATTCACATCACAAATGGAATGAATTCCTCTCTTATGAACTTCCTGCTTTTAAATCCAACAGACTCATCATTCAGCTGATTAAAATCATTTACCTCAGCTAACTAACAACCATTTCTGAGTTAATTGACAAAACAGTTCCCTTAGGTTTTCTTATTTGCAAAAAGACCCTCTATTTTAACATTCCCTCTCCATAACATTAAGCTTGTCCTCAAGCTTGAAATGCAGGAAATTAATGTTGAACAAATTATTCACTTTTCCATGAAGCCTCCTCGGCTGGCAAACCATCCCATTCAACAAACCATTGTACTATATGTTTCCCTTCCAACTCAATCATTCTTTGTTGTGAAACTTGTTCAGGAATACATGGCTAAAGTTCTTCTTCTTCAAGTAAAGAATCCCCAGTCTGCACTTCAAGTACCATACCATTATGTTTCTTAAGTAAAGAAACATGAAAAAAGGGATATACTTTACTCGAGGCCGGCAACTTAAGTTTATAAGCCACAAATCCTATTTTGTTTTCCACCTGATATGTTCCAAAATACCTTAAAAGAAAGCATTGTATGGAAAATACTTAAACAAGTTATGCAGAGACATCATGTATTGCTCAATAGAGCACCTACTTTGCATAGATTAGGCATATAGGCACCCTACCCCATTTTAGTGGAAGGACGTGCTATTTGTTTGCATCCACTAGTTTCTAAGGGATTCAATGCAGATTTTGATGTGGATCAAATGGCTGTTCATGTACCTTTATCGTTGGAAGCCCAAGCGGAGACACGTTTACTTATGTTTTCTCATCAAAATCTTTTGTCTCCAGCTATTGGGGATCCCATTTCCGTACCAACCCAAGAGATGCTTATGGGGCTCTATGTATTAACTATGTGCCAAAATACCTTGATGATAGCTTTGCATTACTCCTGATTTGAACAGAATGTTGTTTATATTTTTGAAGCATGGGATATACTCAATCCCCATGCTCAAATCTTCTATCACATCTCTTCTATTCAGCTACCATCTTCATCTTTTCTTGAGCTGCTTGTAAATTCTTCTGCAACAATTGATCTACCTTGTCTTTGTTGTATCATGTCATCAGATACAGGTATAATAGAGTTAGATAATGTTCCCAAAGGAAGATAAAGAGGTTTCACTCCGTATAAGGCCTCAAATGGTGTCATCTTGATGCTCATTTGATGAGTGGTGTTGTACCACCATTCAGCAACAATAAGCTAATAATGACATGTTGATGGCTTATCAGTGTAGAAACATTGTAGAGAGGATTCTAAAATTTTATTCACCCACTCAGTTTGACCATCAGTCTCCAGGTGATATGTTGTACTTAATTGTAGCTTAACTCCCATCCTCTTGAATATTTTAGTCCATAAATGACTAGTAAAGAGTTTATCTCTGTCTGATGTAATAGTTCTGGCAATCTATGGAGTTTACTCAAATTATCAAAGAAAAGCTTAGCCACGGATTGAGCAGTGAATGGCTGAGATAAAGCCATAAAATGGCTGTATTTTGTAAGTCTATCTACAACTACTAGAATAATATCAAAACCATTGTAGTTTGGAAGCCTGTCAATAAAGTCCGTGGAGATTTGCCTCTAAGTATGACAGGGTATAAGAAATGGTTGTAAAAGTTCAGGTGGTCTACAATGTTCAGGTCTATGCCTCTGACAAACCACACTATTCCGGATATACTCTAAAATCTCTTGTTTCATAGATGGCCAATGAAAGAAGTTTAGAATCCTTCTAATGGTTGCAGTTTAACCTAAATGGCATCCCAAAGGGGATGAATGCATAACCTCTAGAATATGAGTTTTAATGTCATTGCCTGTTCCAATGTCAATGTTTCTTCCCTTCTTTAAAGCTACGTTTACATAAGTAAACTCGGATGTTGGATCAGTTTGCAGTAAAGTTGTAGTGATTAAAACTTGTGCAATTTCATCTTCCTCATAGCTACTTTCTATTTGAGCTATCCAAATAGGGAGAACGGAAGTAGAAGTAATAGTATTCAGCACAGAAAACTTACATTCCTTGGCTTTGTTTGGATCAGATTTAGCAAGATCATAATCACTGGTAAATACTGTTAACTCATGCTCAGACATTTGAATGTCAACATCTGACTGAACACACTTTTGATTTGTATTTCTGCTTGTTTTCCCTCTATGATTTGAGTTAGGTAACTCGGATTATTTAGCCAAACTATCTGATCCCTTAGCTAGATAACTACTGATTATGTTTCTCATTGACTCATCTTTAAAATCTAAGTTCATAACTCCATCTGTATCCCATTTCACTGGTTCAAGTTCATCGAGTTACTCTCTAGGTTTAGGCACATCTTTTTCATATTTTTATAGAACCATCATGTTGCAATCTTGATAAGGCATTAACTACACCATTTTCCACACCTTTTTTTATACTGAATCTCAAAGTCCAACCCAAGTAACTTAGTAATCCATTTATGTTGCAAAACATTGGTTATTTTATGATCAAATAAGTACCTCAAACTTTGATAGTCAGCTCTGATTATAAAGTGACTTCCCATAAGATAGTGGCTCCATTTATACAAGCCATGGCCAAAGCCATTAACTCTTTTTCATATGTTGAAAGACTTCAGTTTCTCTCTGATGTTGTCGCCCGTTCAGGTAGGTCACTGGTAATCCCTTTCTTGATCTTTAGTACCAGCACAGTTAGTCCCGGAAGTGATTCCGGGAAAATAACTCCAACGATCCAGTCAGCCTTTTTCCTTGATAATTCTAATTTCTCTAGTTGGTTGCGCTTACCTCCAGCTCGTGCAGAGCTTGTTGTATTTATAGGCTTACATGATTGCAGTTCCTTGTCTTTAGGGATTGGGATTGTGGGTACGCCACGTCCACCACGTTCTTCATTCATGGTCTTCATGGTCATTGCTTATCTCGTGCTTGTCAGGCCACACCTTATGCCACGATCAGAAGCTTTGCGCCCAGCTAATTTGCATCTTGGGGTGGCACCTGCTCCCGCTATTGGATATCGCTGGACTAGGCCTGGCGGATACCAGCCAGAGTGTTCGTTGGCCAATTTATACACCAAAAGCCCCCCCAGCCATGAAGACTTAAAAGGAACATATTAATGGTGTGACTATGTGTTAATTACATTGTGTACGGAGTGTTCGCATTTTAATACCTCGCTCACCTGTCTTGCGAAGTGATGTTAGCTTCATGGCTGCAATTTTATCTTCAACTCTCCTCGAATTGAACATTTGAATTTTGAACTCCATGTGGTGAATCTATTTTTCTGGTAACCGTGTTTTAATCACTCAGAGATTTGCTCTGTATTCTTCCACCTTCCCTTCCGCATTTTCTGAGTTTTTATTTTCGTTTCACCTTTTAAACGAGGAATTTGAGCCAAATAAAGTAATTTTTAGCTTCAATCAATTTGCTATCTTTTCATCTGCCACTGCAGTCTCGATGTAAGGAAAAATTATTTTCTCTTTCTGTCAGACTGACATCGTTGCATATATTCTACACAGTTTCCTTCTTCCATTGTGCCACTTTTTCATTGACATATACTCGTAAGTAATTGCCTCTATTTTTGTTTCAGCTTTATCGCTCTAATCTGTCTGAGAATTCCTTCTTGCGTGAGGTCTCTAGATATTCTACGTATCCTATCTTCACCCTCATCCTAAGTAAGTTCTATTTTAAATTAATTTTGCAATTTACTTGCATCCTTTTCTGAATTTAGTACAATTGAATCGTTTCTAGTTATGTGGTAGCTTTAGTGGTTGTCTGTAAGTGATCTCTGTCGTCTTCTCTGGCATTTTTGCTTTGAAGCTTTGTTCCATAACATTTGATTCTGCGCTATTTTGACCCTAATTACAGCTCTTACTTCGAAGTCTAGGACAATGTCTTCCTTTAACTGTGGTAAATCACCCGTAGAAGATGTTCCTTCCGATGGGAATTCTGGTCAAGCCACTAGATCTTCTGCCATCCAAAGTATTTTGATGGGTTCATATGTCAATGATTTAAAGAACTATTGTCCTTATATTGCTTCTTTCAGGCTTCGTTCTCCTGCCCAATCTGAATGCTTTCGCATTCCTCCCCTTGGTTATATTTCATGTTATTTGGCTTACTTGAATTTTGGACTACATTTCTCTCTTCCTACTTACGTTATTGAGCTCCTTTGTTCATATAAGATCACACTGTCTCAATTTTATCCTAAGGGCATCACTATAATAATGTGGTTTCTCCGGGTATGTGAAAAAGCAAACGTACCCTTTACCCTTGATCTGTTTCGCAATTTCTATCACCTTCGCAAGGTGAAAAACACTTTAGAAAAATTTACTTTTTATCCCGTGATTCCAAAGATTGAGCTTGTAAGCGAGTTTCCTAGCAATGTTGGTGACTAGCGTACCCGATACATTTTCATAATAGCAACCCAAGCTCCTGAAGCTGCAGTCCCTTGTTGGAATTACAAGACCCCTAAATCTAAACTCCCTGGCTTGAGTGTTTGCTATACATAAGAGACGGAGATCGTGGCGATGCTCCGTGTGCATACTCAGCATCTTCGCCATGATGACTCTGATGCTGAAGGTATTTTGTTTGTTTTCGTTTGATGTGTTCGATCAGTGGTCTTCCATATCTTGCTGAACTTGTTACTTTCCCCCTTATTGTATGTACTTGTTCTGATCTATGATGCTCATCTTTTTATAGATATGGACCTATCTAAAGGTAAGGTTGATCCATCACCTTTTTACGGTAATGATGAAGAGATAGATGAGGCTGCTGCACAGAACAATCATGGTGTTGGTGATAACTTCACGCTTCAAAATGCAAACTCTACGAACCCTGAGGATAAGGGTAATTAGGGAGAGGAGACCAATGATCGTCACATCATTCAGAGGGAGAATAAGCCTAAGAGGGGTAGGGGTGGTGGGTCTACTGGACACACTGCTCCTTCCTATAAAAGGGGGCGTGTTAACAAATCAGGTTCACAGATTGTTCCATGAACCGAAAATCCTTTGGCTAAGGGGATGATTGTTGATATGCTTTCTAACCTTTCCTTACCTGATACTTTAGATGCAGTAAGTATGCAACCGTATCCTAGTAGTTGTTTTTGCATTTTTATATTTTTATGTGTAACATGGTTAGTAACCTCGTCCTATGTTACTCTTCCTTCTAAGGTTGGAAAAGGTCTTGAGATTGCGAGTAGGATGTTGCCAAAACATTATCCTGGTGATGTGTTGCCAATGGAGAAATACAAAGTATAAGAAATCAAATATGCAACCTTAGAGAGTTCGTTCAAAACCACTGAGGAGAAAGCAAAAGCTGCTGAAGATAGGACAAGCACTGTTGAGGAGGTTGCAAGGCTCGCTGGATTGGAGGTGACTCGGCTTCATGCTGAGTTGAAAGAAATCTGCACCAATGGACTAGCTTCACCTCAATATCCTCAAACGCTGGTGGATCGGCTTTGCAAGACCAAGTCGTTCTCTCAGTTTTTGAAGGATATTTCGACAGAGGCTCGCACTGTTGGGTATTGTGAGGCTGTGAAGAATCAACACGAATAGAATCCAACTATAGATCTGAAGAGTCTTTCTTCGCTAAAGAAGTGCATTTCCACCCTGGAGAAAAAGAAAACACATCTCAACAAAATCTTCATCCAAAAGATTGTTGAAGGGAGATCCATTCCCCTTGACCTCGCATCTCGCTAGCCTTCCTGCCCTTCCTTCTTTGGCTGAATTGAAGGAATACGAGGTTGATTACTTTGAAGATCTTCCATTCAAGCCCAAAACTGCTACTCCCACTCCTAACCCCGATACTAATGTGGCTAGTGGGGTTAGTGTAATTACTAGAGCTCCTATTCAGCAGCCTATCGAGAAGGAATCTACTGAGCCACCGAGCCAAGATGCAACTGCGATCACCATTCAATCTCATCTAATTTGAACTCTATAGTTAGTTGATATTTTAGCAAACTTTAATTCCTAGATTTTGGATTGTAAATTCAAAACAATATATTGTTGTTCGTTTGTATTGTTTGTATAACTTTAAGTATAATGGTTGATCTTCTTTTCCCGTCGCTTATTTTCTCATCGCCCTTATGTGTAGGGCTTCCATATTTTGGTTGAACATAAGTTCCTAAAGGATCTTGACTTTATGGGACCTAGTAATCCTCTTTGTGAGCCCCTTAGCTTGCTTTGCGCTACCTGCTATTTCAGTGAAAAGTGCACTAAAATCATATCCTTTGAACTATTTTCGCATGTGGAAAAGCTTCCCTTATGCATTGAGTGGCAACTTCCTGTCTTGTTTTCGCCTCTCTCCTCGTCTACGAGTTGTCCTTGCAGCAAACCCATCCCCGATGGATAAAATGTTGAACTAATCGGCAAAGATATAGTTCACAATTTAGTTGATCTTGAGTCAGCCGGTAAGTACCTACGAACACTTAATCTTCATGTCTATGTTCAGGAGTGGGCTTTGGGTTTAGGTATACGGTTATAGTATATGCTACAGGGTATTAACAATCTTGAGAGGCAGTGTAACACAACTCTGAAGGACAGTCAAGATGCTCTGAGCGATCTACGGAGAATTTTATACAAGAAGAATAGTCCCATTCATCGATAACAGTTTAACCTGGAAAATATGCTTCATCAACAGGTTGAAGCTAGGGATTATGGTTTGAGAAAGACTTGCGAGGCCCATCAAAAGACATTAATAATTGATAAACAGTGTGGTCGTATTGATGATTTGTTGGCTAAAGCTGAGAGAAGAACAAGCATGAGTGCGATCATTTATCAACTTCTACTGTTGGTTGGTAGGAAAATTTTGATGAACAACTTGCTATAAACATACAATTGGAAAATAAGAGGAGCTTTGCCTTAAGTGTGCTCGACTTGATAAATATGTGCATCAACTTGAGCAAACTTATACTGAGTACAAAGACAACTTCCAACCTTTACCCTCATCTTCTTGTAGGGTCACTAGTCGTGGAGATATTACTATGGAAGTTGGTGGACAGAGACTGAACTTATTTGAGTCTGTTCGATTACACATACGGTCCCTTGAAAAAGAAATACAAGACTTACCTATTGAGATGAAAAGGTTTGAAGAGACCGTCAACGTTATGTGCATGCAATTAGATCGTGATAAGTTTGGCCCTGTTACTAACTTCAAGGAAACTGTGGCAAACATCTTGCGCATATGGAGCGAAGACCTTGCATACGCCATCCTGCCTATTTGCACATGAAATGGCATTATGATAACATAATTAGTGAGGAAGAGGAGGCTAAAAAGAAATGTTGTAGGGCTGAGCATTCCCATCACGAAGGTGTGTGTGGCCGCCAATGTGATGGGTCATCATCTTCCGGGTCTTTGCGAGATTCGAGGCATCGATAGATTTATTTGTCTTTGTAATAAACTTGGTTATGTCTTCTCTAACTATATGCATATGCTGGTATCAAACTATCCACCCTCTATCCTTTTTTGAATGTTATTGTGGAACTTAAAAGCTATAAAGTTTCGGAGTGTATGGCTTGACTTAGGCCAAACTTTGTAGGCATATCTTTATTGTAGTTTGGTTTTTCTTTATGATGTGTGAAGGTGCAAGTTATATACTTTCTTTTATCGATAGCTATTGGAGGCATATTTTCCTACCAGCAAAATCTACCGCTTGCAATTTGTTTAATTCACGAAGCTACAATATCCAAAGCTTGCCAGCATCGGTAATTGATCAAGATCTATAGCTTGCGTTTGTTTGGTTTACAAAGTTGCAAAATCTAGAGTTTGCAAGCATTGCCATTTGTGAAAGATCTATAGCTTGCAATTTGTTTGATTCATGAAGCTACAAGATCCAAAGCTTGCCAGCATCGGTACTTTAGCAAGATCTATAGCATGGGTTTGTTTTGTTTACAAAGTTGCAAGATCTAAAGCTTGCAAGCATCGTCAATTTTGCAAGATCTATAGCTTGCGGTTGTTTGATTTGCAAGATCCAAAGCTTGCCATCTTTGGTAATTGAGCAAGATCTATTGCTTGTGTTTGTTTGGTTTGCGAAGTGGCAAAATATAGAGTTTGCAAGCATCGCCATTTGTTCAAGATCTATAACTTGCAATTTGTTTGAGCCTTTTGGCAAGATCCAAAGCTTGCCAGTATCGGTACTTGAACAGGAGTCTATAGCTTGCCAGCATCAGTAAATTAATTGACTGCTACGATTAAGAACTTGGTGTTTCTTTTGCCTCTTGGGAATGGTTCGACTAGGTTTATTCCCCATTTGTCCAATGGCCAGCCTCCATAAACTCTTATTAACAATGATTGCGGCTTGTGTGATAACAAGGCATTGATTTGGCAACTTCTACATTTGAGGATGAAATTGTGTGCGTCATTGAACATGGTCGACCAATAGTATCCGGCCCTGATAATCTTTCTTGCTATTATTCTAGTGCCTTGATGTGTTCCACAATACCTTCGTGGACCTCCTTTAAAATCTTTGTTGCCTTCGTTGGTCCTACACATTTTATCCATGAAGATAAGAAACCTTTTTTGTATAAGGTCCCATCTTCGTACACATAATTGGTAGAACGCAGCTCAAACTTTCTTGCTTCCCTTTTATCATCTGGAAACCTTCCTTTCTCAAAGAAATCAATTAGTGGAGACATCCAACTTACTTCATCTGATTGGATCGTAGATATGATAGTTGACATCGTACTTATGACCAGAATGACTTTAATGATGACGTTTCCTTGTTGACTAAGGGAATCAAATCCTACTGTTGCTAACTTACTTATCGCATCCACCCTTGTGTTTTCTCCTCGTGGTATGTGCTGTATGTCGAAGTACTCGGGCTGAGCTATGAGTTGTTGCACGTTTCTCAAATATTTTACTAATTTCTCTTCTCACACCTAGTAGTCTCCTTGCACTTGCTGGACCATAATTAACGAGTCGCTGGATACACAAACACTTCTAATTTTGGGTCGATCGCAAGATCTAGTCCGTAAATCAAAGCTTCATATTCAGCCTCATTGTTAGTTAGGGAGAAATCAAAATGCAATGAGTATCTATATTCTCCCTTATATGGGTCATGCAATGGCAATCCTACTCCACATCCTTCCTTACTAGACTCACCATGAACGAATAATGTCCAAGCAACTACTTCCCATTTCATCTTACCCTTATCAATTCTCAATGTCTGATGCATGGTTGCCCTCTGGGCATCTTCCCTTGTCATTTCCGCTATGAAGTCTGCTAACGCTTGAGCTTTTATCGATGTTCGAGGTTGGAATTGTATTTTGAATTGACCTTATTTTAAGTCCCGCTTCGTTAATCTTCCTGAAGACTCGAGTTTGGTAAAGATGTTCTTGATTGGCAACCTCGTGTACACCACTATACGGTGGCTATGGAAATACATTCGGATTATGCTTCTGCCATTCCAACCGAACCAACACTGAGCTCACAACATTTTGAGATATCGCTAAGTACAAGTATAGCGTGTCTCCATGGAACGTTGGGAGTGTTTGAAGTTGTTCCTTTAATCCAATATAAGCTTTTTGAAAATCCTCAGTCCAACATTTTTTTGCCTTTTGCGGTACTTCAAACAGTGGTAAGTGTTATTCTGCTGCCTTCGAAACAAAATAGCTAAGTGCTACCGGTGACCCCATTAAAATTTGTACTTCTTTAACTGTTCGTGGCTGGGGGAGGTTCACTGTGGCTTGAATTTTATCCGGGTTAGCTTCGATACCCCTAGAAGAAACCTTGTATCCTAGAAACGTCCCATCATCTTCTCCAATTACACATCTCTTTGGAGTAAGCTTCATTCCCATAGTCCAAAGTTTCTTTCAGATCCTCAGCAAAGCTGTCTACCTTCTTACTCTTGATTACCGTGTCGTTGACGTATGCTTCACCTATTTGACTATGAAACACCTGATTGACTTCCCTCTAATATGTTGCTCCAGTATTTTTGAGTCCAAAAGACATCTTTACATAACAAAATGTTCTGAAGATTGTAATAAATTCTATTATTTCTGCATTATGCTGATTCATCAGTATTTGGTAGTATCCTTTGTATGTGTCTAAAAATGCTAAGGCTTCATATCCTGAGATCGCTTCAACAAGTTGGTTTATTTTCGGTAAAGGGTAGCAGTCTTTTGGACAAGCTTTATTCAAATTTGTGAAGTCAATGCACATTCTCCATCCAGCATCCGCTTTCTTTACCATGACAGGATTTGCTAACCAACTTGGATACTTGACTTCTTTTAATATACCAACCTGCAACAGTGATGTTACCTTTTCCTTCATTGCCTTCTGCTTATCGCTAGCGAAGCAACTTTGTTTCTGCTTAACCAGTTTAACTGAACCACTGATATTCAATGAATAAGTAGTTGCGTCTGGGCTTACTCCTCCCATTTCATGTACGTTCTATGCAAACATATCCTTATGGCTTTGCAGGATTCAATAACGTTAACCTTCTCTTTATCTGGAAGATGCTTCCCAATTGTTTCACATCTGGATTTGTCTTCACTAGCTAAGTTTACTGACTCTGTTTCCTCTTCCAAGTCAATTGGGGCATCTGATCGTTCCAGTAGGATAACTCCTGAGATTGTGTTCACCATCTTTACTTTCCCTGCTAACTTTCCTGCCTTCATTACTATAACCATACACTGCCTGGCCATTTGTTGGTTTCCTCTTATGGTTGTGATTCCAGTTGGGGTTGGAAACTTCATTACTAGGTGGTAAGGGAACAAAATTGCCTTAGCCCTATTCCTCCATGGTCTTCTAACTATTGCATTCAATGTACTTGGAGCATCCATGACCATGAAGTTGCACAAATGGTGCAATTTCTTCCATTTTCTCCAATCATGACAGGTAGTTATATGTTCCCCAAGGGCGTTTCCGCTCGCCCTATAAATCCAACTAACGAAGATGTGGACTTTTTTAGGTTTGTTCTTTTGAAACCTAGTATGTCGAATCAATCTGTGAATAGTATTTTGA
The DNA here is from genome assembly GCA_037428765.1 of Rubia yunnanensis. Lineage (NCBI taxonomy): Eukaryota > Viridiplantae > Streptophyta > Magnoliopsida > Gentianales > Rubiaceae > Rubia > Rubia yunnanensis. The sequence goes on along the minus strand of CM075069.1, from coordinate 43,596,461 downwards.
CTGCACTCCCGTAATCTATAAACACTCTGTGAACAGTTCCATTCCCAATCTTCGCTACAATGACCATTAGATTGTTGTGTGGCAAAGCGTTGGGTACTACATCTTTTTTGCTAAAAGTGATTGTTTCATTTGATTTAAACCTTTTATCCACTAGCTCTTGTGGAGGAAAGTATCTTGCTTTAGCCTCCCACGCATTATTGGACAACAATTATGTGGACCCATGTATGGATAAGATGACTGTTTCTGATGGTTCACCATCCATGTTTTCATTATAATCTACAATCGCAACTATCTTTTGGTTTTTAGCCGTTGTGACCGCCGTGCCTTAACTTCTTCGAGATGGATTGGTTGTCTTACTTGCGTCTCCATACTGATTTTCTCCTTCCTTTATGTACTAGCCCAAATTACCATTTCACAGATTTTCTTCAATTTTTCTTCTTAATTTTTCTTCTTAAATATTTGCAATATTCTATATCGTGGCCATGATTTTTGTGGAAAGCGTAGTAAAACTCCCTAGACCTCTTTTTTGGTGGTGCAATCATTGGAGCTGTCTCTCGAAATAAATATTTCTTTGCTAACCATATCTCCTTCTTTCTCCTTGTTAATTGTGTGTCCTGGAATAACGAGCCTTGCGCTCTCTATTCTGGTTTTTTAAAGGCGATGCTCCCTTTTCCTTGATAAGGGAAATTTCACTGAGAGTCTTCCATTGCTCACTTTTTGCCTTGCCCTTTCTCTATTTTCCATTTGTTCGTTTTCTCTGTTCAGGCGTGTTGTTTAATCATTTTTTGTAGTTCCCTTGGGTTTTCAGGCATGTTCTTCGTTAGCTCCTTGTAAAATTCTTCGGATCTTATGCCTCATGTGAATGCCCCTAGCAATGATTGAAATGACAGGTCGTGAACCTATAAAATTTCGGTGACAAATCGGTTATGATACTCTGCTAGGCTTTCATCACTTTTTTGTGCAATGTTATTGAGATCAACGATTTTCTTAGTGAATTTTTTCTTTTGGTAGAACCAACCTAAGAATAGGTCCGAAAATTGTGCCTAAGACTTAACACTTCCATTTGGTAGATCTTCGTACCATGTAATTGTTGTTCCTAACAGAAAGATGGGAAACTCTTTACAAACTAGCTCTGTGCTCGCATCACAAAATCTCATACTTTTTCTATACGAATGCAAGAATTATTTTGGGTCTGAGGTTCCATCGTAGACCTTAACATGCAAAGGAAGCTTGAAGTCTTTTGGCATCCTGAAGTTTTCAAGATATGATGCAAGAGGCGATTTGTCCATGTCATCCTTCGTAATGATATCACGAAGCTCTATTTCATAGTCCAGTCGCTCACATTCCTGGTTAACTTTTTTCTCTGGCTTTGAGGGCTTTTGTATTAGCATATTCATAAATTGATTGTACAGATCCTCTCTGTTCACCTCCAAAAATGCTGTGAATGCCATCTTTTCCTTGTCACAATCCTTATTTGGGGATTCCGCTTCTTCTTCCTCTGTTTCCTCTTTACTTTGTTCTTTTTCTCTACTCAGGGTATGATGTTGTTGCTGTTGTGCCCCATTGCTACGTCCAAGTGCTTACTTCTGTGACTGATGGTTATGGGTTTTTTCACTCCTAGTGAACATTGTTACTTACCTGAGCGGTCTTGAAATGAAAGAAAAAAAATTCCCCACAGTCGGTGCCAAATTATACTTTCGCCCGTTCAGGTAGGTCACTGGTAATCCCTTTCTTGATCTTTAGTACCTACAAAGTTTGTCCCGGAAGTGATTCTCGGAAAATAACTCCGATGATCAAGTCATCCTTTTTCCTTGAGAATTCAAATTTCTCTAGTTGGTTGCGCTTACCTCCAGCTCCTGCAGAGCTTGTTGTATTTATAGGCTGACATGATTGAAGTTCCTTATCTTTAGGGATTGGGATCGTGGGTACGCCACAATTACCACATTCTTTGTTTGTGGTCTTCACGGTCGTTTCTTATCATGTGTTTGTCGGGCCATGCCTTATGCCACGATTAGAAGCTTCGTGGCCAGCTGATTTGCACCTTGGGGTGACACATGCTCGTCCTGCTATTAGATGTTGTTGGACTGGGCCTGGCGCGTACCAGCCAGAGTGTTCGTTGGGCCATATATACACCACTCTCACAAAAAAATTTACTCAAAAATGCTATAGACCTTCCCTTCTGCATAAATGCAACCCCATTCCATATCCATTTCCATCAGTCTCAATGATGAATACTTTATTGAATTCTGCCATCTTCAAAACAGGAGCAGAAGTAACTGCTTCTTTTAGCCCGTTAAAAGCAATTGTTTAATGTTCATTCTAGTTAAACCCATTTTTCTTAAGCAAGTCATGAAGGGGTCTACAAATTAATCCATAGTTCTCAATGAACCTTCTATAATATCCCACCAATCCCATAAAACTTCTTAACTCTTTGACTATCTTGGCTCTTTCCAATTCAGAATGCTATTGCTTTTTCATTTATCCATTTCTACTCCATCCTAAGAAATTACATGTCCCAAATATTCTACTTTTCTCTTAGCAAAAACACATTTGCTTAACTTTGAAAATAAGGATTTTTTCCTTATTTATTGTAATAATTCCTGTACATATCTCAAATAATCTTCAAGAGTTGCACTCTAAATGAGGATGTCATCAAAGAATACAAGAACATATTTCCTTAGGTATTTTTGAAAGATTTGATTCATTAATGATTGAAAGGTTGCAGGTGCATTGGTTAATCCAAAAGACATGACTCAAAACTCGAAGTGACCATGATGAGTTTGAAATTTTATCTTTGGAACATCCACAGACTCAACCCTTATTTGATAATATCCAGATCTCAAATCTAGATTAGTTAAAAATCTAGCTCCATAAAGCTCATCAAGTAACTCATCTATAACATGAATTGGGAACTTGTCTTTTATTGTCGAGTCATCCAGTTTTCTAAAGTCAATGCATAACCTCCAGGTGGTCTTTTTCTCTTTTACCAATAGAACAGGTGAAACAAAAGGGCTTGAACTCCTCTTGATATACCCTTGCTGCAACATCTCCCCCACTTGTTTCTCAATTTTGTTCTTGTGTGAGTGAGAATATCGGTAAGGTTTTAGTTTGAATGGATCAGCATTTGCTTCTATAACAATACTATGATATACAGATCTCTCAGGTGGTAGTGATTAAGGTATGGAAAAATTATCAGCATACTCAGAGAGAACCTGTTTCATTTCTTTGGGAATTTGTAGTTCAGCAAACTTGAAGGCTTCAGTGTCATTATTCTAATATGAAATTCTAGCTTTCCCACAGCTTTGGAATTGATTCCGCTCACTATTGTTGCAGCTCTTCTCAGTATCATTCAATTCTTTCATATTCACCATCATCACCCTTCTTTTCTTGAACTTTCTCCAATACCGATCATCATGCCTAAGTAGTTGAATCTTTGGTTCTTCATAATTGCCTTGCAGCATCCACTGCATTCCCTCATTGCTAATCTGCACATTTTATGTATTGAAGTCAAAAGTAATTGGACTGAAGGATCTCATCCAATCTACTCTAAGCATTATATTTGCCGCTCCTAAGTCTAACACCTTCATATCAAACAAGGAATAGTGTTGTTGGACTCTCTAAGCCTCTTGAGGGCATATTGTAAATCCAGCTATCTTCCTGCCATCAGCCAAAGTCACCATGAAAGGCCTGATAATCTCTTTTGCCAACTGCAATCACTTAGCCAACATATGATCAATAAAGCTATCTATGCTGCACATATCCAACAATATATTCACAGAATATCCTTTTGTAAGTCCAATCAATGATATAGTATTGGCTCTTGTTCCTCTCTTAAAACCTTGAACTCTAGCTCTTCAGAATCTTCTAACAACTTTAACTCTTCAACATCTTTTTCAGTCACCATTATATCCTCTTCTTCCTCAGTTACAACAGCAATATAATGGATTTGTTTGAATTAACATATGTGACCAACCCAATATTTCTCACCACACTTATAGCACAAATGATTTCACGTCTATGTTGCTATTCCTGAGGAGAAATTCTCCTGAAACCTTCAAACTTTGTATTCTTCACATTATTGACATAATTTCTTTGATTTTGATTCCCAAAAACTAACCTAATAGGTGTGAATATCACTTATAGATTGATTAGGCCTAGTTCTTTTGTTAACCAGTTCCAAATTCTTCTCCTGTAGAGATGCTATCTCAATTGTCTGCTCCAAATTTACAGGTTTCAACATCTTAACCATATGCCTTAACTCATCTTTGAGTCCACTAACAAAACTTGATATGAAATGGCTATCAGGTAGATTCAGATTATTAAACAATATCAGAGATTTAAGTTCTTCAAATTTCTCTTGATAGAGTTTAACATAACCTCTTGATATAATTTGTTAAACTCTCAAAAACATCCCTACCACCAACCTCTGTAAACCTCCTAGTTAAAGCTTCACTAAATTCTTGCCAATCCATATTACCGCTAACAGTTTTTTCTCCCTAGTACCATATCTCTGCTTTTCCTTCAGGATATATCTCTATCATCTCTATCTTGATTTTCAGGCACATTATAAAACCTAAAGAATCTCTGACACTTCTGAAGCTATTCTATAGGATTTTGGCCTGAAAAAATAAATAATGCTATCCTATCTTGTGCATTACTAGCTTCTTTCCAGACATTAGCATACAAATTATTTTTTGATATCACTCTAGAATTCACAATAATAGGAAAATGACTGTTATAAGAAAGATGTTCATACTTTCCTTCACAATGGAAAGATGCGTTGACCTTAGGAGATTTCATGCTCAGATCAAAAGCAGTAGTTTGAGGTCCCCTGTTTGAACTTTCAGCTGCTCTCTTCTCATTATTCTGATTAGATGGTTCCCTTGCTTGGATTACCGTCACCAATTGCATAAACTTCTTGCTAGATTCCTCTTGATTCTTCATAGTGTGTCAATAATGCTGCTGATTCTGGTACTGAGAGCATTGATATGTTCTCGCAACTCTGTGTTTTGAGTCCTTCCTTCTTGAGCCAATTCTAACAACCTGATAACAAATTCCTAAATCAATTCTCCACCGTGCGACTCATGGTTCCGTCCACCATGAATTTTCCAAGGGTTTTCTCACTCTGATAGCAAATGTCAAGATCCAAAAGGATTAAAATGCAAAATGAAACAAAAAACATAGTTGAGTTGAATATTGATACCGAATTAGTACAATTTTGGGAATGATTTTCTAGGAGTTCATATGAGAAAAACAAAGAGAATTCTAGACGAGAAAGAGAAAGGTTTTCACAACTGATTCACATCACAGATGGAATGAATTCTTCCATTCTGAACATCCTGCTTTTAAATCCAACATACACATCCTTCAGCTGATTAAAATCAGTTAGCTTAGATAACTAACAACCATTTCTGAATTAATTGACAAAACTGTTCCCTTAGTTTTCTTATTTGTAAAAAAGCCCTCGGATTATAAAAAAACCCAAATGTTTTAGCCCATCTCGATATCCGAAGCGATCCTAGTTTTTACAAGAAGCCCAAACGCACGAGTTTTCCATGAAGGCATAGAACTTAATTCTTACTTGACTCATGCCTCCATAGTCAATAATTCAAAGTCGTGTTAGGTGAAGTTGGGTACTCCCTCTGTCTATGCCTATATTTTCCTGCAATCATTATCACACTGTTTAAAAACATGTTTGATCATTAATATATTTACTTATATTTAATAATGAAAAATATAAAATTGATATTTAAAAATTAGTATTCAACAATATCACATAAGATGATCTTATTGTTTATATACCTATTTAAATATGTTGTCAAAATTCGATAGAATATAGTGTTAAAAAAGTGAATGAGTAATTTGGTACAATGCTCACCATGTTGGATACTCCAATGTAAATGCTCGTAAATATTGATTAAGGTAACGATTGAGCACTTTGTACATGTCATCGGTTTCCGGGTGATATGCTAAGTTGGTCTTCAAGGTAATACCCATGAGTTTGAACAACTTATGCCAAAACTTACTCGTGAAGATTGGGCCGTGATCGGAAATAATCATCCGCGGAGGGCCATGTCACTTGATAACCATGGAACAAAATAACTCCGTGACTCGTGAGACAGAGTGCTGGGTTGGCAGCAGACCAAAGAGGGCATATTTGGATAGCCTATCAATGACCACTAAAATGGCTCTAAATTCTGTAGAAGTAGGCAATCCGACGATGCAATTCATGGCTATATCATCCCACTCTTGTGTCTCCAACGATTGGTGGAGACCAAGTGGCCATGACATCGAATACTTAACCATTTGGCATACCACACAATGCTCTACAAAGGTGGTGATATCCTTTCGTAACCCTTTCGAAAAGAAATTCTCAAAGTCGTGCAATGGTGCAGTTGATTCCAGCATGACCACCTAACAGAGTTTCGTGAAATTCACGCATCATTGGAACCTTTAGAGCTGAATTAACCCCCAAGTATAATCTTTTGAGGTGAAACACAAGGCCATCGTGGACGAAGAAAAGTGACTCTTCATCAGGATTTGCCATTAGCCATTGCATAATACCCTATAATTCAACACAAATACTATTTTTAGCTCGTAATTCATCAAGGAAGTGATACTTACCAGAGGAAATTGGCATGCAAAATTCTACCACATTCATCTTGTTTCACCGTGACAAGGCATCAGGCACGAAATTCTCTACACCCGTATGGTAATCAAACACAGACTCAAAGCCCATTAATTTCTGAACGTGATGTTTTTGTTCCAAAGTTTGAATTATTTAAGTTAGCAAGCTTCGCATGCTCTTGTGATCAGTCTGGAAGACCAAAGGCCATCTTAACAAGTACTAACAACACTTGGAAAATTGTTGGGATGCCTCCTCAAAGTTAAAATATAACTATTATTGGTTTAGTGTTTAATCGTTGATGGGCTAGAAGTCCCAATAGTATTTGATCTAGGGGGTTTTAGTATAAATAGAAGGTGTTTGTACTATTGCCAAATAGCCACCACCTTAGAAAGAGTTAGAGATGAGAAACTTGTGAAGTGTTCTTTCTCTTTAACTATGGTGAAGAAGGGGATTGGTTAGAGATTGTTTGATAGTTTGGTAGAGAGGAGATAGATTGAGCGATTGTGAGACATTATATGTTGAGAGATAAAAACTTACTTTCTAAGACTCTTTCTATTTTCTAGTGGATTGAATTCATATGATTCCCTTGATTTTTTCCAGTTTGGGTTTTCCACGTAAAAAATTGTGTTTGTTCTTTTGATTAAGTATTGTGTCTTGTACTAGGAGTAAAGAAGGGATTTTTAATCTTGATAAGGTGGAGGTCGAGGTTAAAATCCCCAACAACTGTTATCAGATCTAGATGGAAGGAAGAGGAAGCAAGGAGATCCAAGAGACACAAGATCGAGAGAAGAAGATATTGTTTTTGGAAATTTCTGGCGCAGCTTTGGTTGATTTGATTTTTCTCAAAATCCGACCGTTGGATTGGGCTGAAATTTTGGCAGGATGTTTCTAGGCTGATTTTCTACAATATGAACGGTGAAGATTAAATTCTGGGATCAGAAAATGCTGTATTTTTACATCTGACAGAAGCTTTGCACTTCGGTTATTTCTTCATCGCTTGTGGTTTTTGTGTCCTTTTTTATTGTGTTGGAGTTTTGGTTTGTTGAGAGTTCGGATCAAGGGAGGACTAGTTCAAAGATGGCCTGCAAAGATCTTTTCCGGGAGGACTTGAAGTGAGGAGATGTCAGATCATAAATTAGAGTAGATAATTGGCAACTCGAAGAGTCTAGGAGAGATAAATGGCATGATGAATGACTCGCTTGTGATGTTTGGTGTTGATGACATTTGATGATGTTGAAGGTGAATTTCGCATGAAGACATATTTGTGACTTTGAGTCGAGAGAAGAATTATCGGGATGCCTCCTCAAAGTCAAAATATAGTTAGTGTTGGTTTAGGGTTTAATCCTTGTTGAGCTAAAAAGACCAATAGGATTTGATCTAGGGTTTAAGGGTTTTAGTATAAAAGAAGGTGTTTGTACTATTGCAAATAGCCACCACCTTAGAAAGAGTTAGAGAGAAGAAACTTGGGAATTGTTCTTTCTCTTTAACTATGGTGAAGAAGGGGATTGGTTAGAGATTGTTTGATAGTTTGGTAGAAAGAAGATATATTGAGCAATTGTGTGACATTGTATGTTGAGAGATAAGAACGTAGTTTCTAGTGGATTGGAATCATTTGATAATACTCCTTCTAGTGGATTGCATAATACTCTTTCTAGTTTCTAGTGGATTGAAATCGTTTGATTCCCGTGGTTTTCCCAGTTTGGGTTTTCCACGTAAAAATTTGTGTGTTTATTTTTTATTACTAATTGTGTCTTGTACTAGGAGTAAATGAGGGATTTTTAATCTTGACAAGGTGAAGGCCGAGGTTAAAATCCCCAATTGAAACTACTTTGACCACCGCACATAGCTCACGCATGTATGTCGAGTTGCCCAAAAAACACTGACTCAACTTCTTAGTGAAGAACGCGATGGAATGCCCACCCTACATCAGCCCACACCCAATACCATTCTTCAATGCATCTGTTTCAACAACAAAGGGCTGTGTAAAATCAGGGAGGCACAACACTGGTGTACATGTCATTGCTTTCTTAAGAGTCTCAAATGCCTCATAAGCTTCAGCCATCCATATGAAACTATAATGCTTAAGCAAACCTGTTAAAGATGCAACAATGGTAGCATAATGAGCCACAAAATGCCAATAATAGCCAATTTACCTTAGAAAATCTTGGAGTTGTTTAATGTTCTTCGATGATGGCCATTGGAGCCTTGCCATGATTATTAAAACATCGGTGCTAAATCCCAAAACAGATACTACATTGCCGAGATAATCGATTGAGCGACGAAAGAAGGCACACTTTATCTCCTTTGCAAAAAAAAACTTTGCTGCTAGTTCATGGCTGAGTTGGTCCTTGTTGTAGATGAGGATGTCATAAAAAACAATAAAAAAGCAAATGGCTGGAAGAGTTTGGTGATGGCATCCTGAAATATCAAAGGGGCATTCGGAAGTCCAATTGGCATTACCAGGGACTCGTAATGTCCTCTGTGAGTTTGATGCTATTTGGTAGATGTCATGACGATCCATAAAAAATTGGTGGTTCCTAGAGCGCAAGTCCAACTTCTCAAAGATTTTTGATCCACCCAATTCATCGAGAAAATCATCAATGGTTAGAATCGAAGAATGGTATTTGATGGTAGCGCGATAGTCAACACAAAAATGCCACATCACATCCTTCTTGTTGACCAATAACACTGCGATGAAAAATGACACATACTGTGGTGGATGAAACCCTCATTCAACATCTTCTTGACCATCTTTTCCATGGCATCCTTTTAGAAATTAGGGGTAACGATATAGTCATACATTTATCGGGGCAGACCCAGGCTGTAAGAAAAGTCGGTGATCAACTAACCGTGTTGGTGGCAATTCACAATGTGTTGCAAATACCCCGTTGTATTTAGCTGATAGTTCCTTTGCCTCCATAGGAATCTCGATCGAGAATTTCCTGTCCTCCACCACCATATAATCAGAATCAAAGTGTGGATGTGTGACATGTGTAACTTCAAACATTGAGCTCACAGAATTTTGGTTCAACAGAGCTATCAATTGAGGGTAGGTGACCTGCTTTGAAGGTTCGGTTCTACAGACCACGGGCTTAGTCTTCACACCATTCCAATTGAACTCCATGATAAGCGCTGCATGATCATGTACACACGAACCCAACGTACATAACCATTGGTTCCCAAGAATGATGTCTAGCCCCCAGACTGGAAGAATGAACAAGCTGGCCAGGAAATAACGGCCTTTGAGTAGTAATGAAACCCTAGGGCAGAGGTGGTCACAAACCAAGTGATGTTCATTGCCCATATACACCAAAAAAAAGTTTTGGTGGATCCCAAGCGATGTTAAGCTTTCGACTATATCAGCCTGTATGAAATTATTGTTGCTGCCATTGTCGATTAAAACCTCTACCCATTTAGTTCCAAGAACCGTACTGATTAAAAAAAATACTCGGGTCATCCTGCTACCCTAAGGCATTGAAACTCACTTCATGCTCTTCTTCATGGCTATGAAATAAGGGTTGTTTGAGGCCTGCAACTGAACCGGTCACGACTAGAGGAGTTGAGATGAGAGCGCCCTCAGAAATCCTGAATCCCACCTCTGCTTGGAGAGTCGATAGGGGTCCGAAACTCGTAGCAGCGTGGGCTAATAATCCAGACCATGGGGCTCCTCAAACAACTGTGACTCCATCATCACTTTAGAAAGTGAGAACGAAAGATTCAACAACTCCCGATGAATCCTACGGTTTCAATCCCCAAATAAAAATGTTTAAAAATAGGAAGTTAGAAATCCCAGTGATACACAACATGAGAGCCTTAAATTCATATTGAATTTAAGCAACCTTAGTTGTTTGGGTCAGTTTGGTTATACGATCCAAGGGATCCTCGTAAATTGACAAAATGAATCGAGCATAGGGTTGAGTTAGAAATATACTCTATGTGGTGAGGCCACCACCACGCTCCATCCACTTAAACCATCTCGAGGCTCTTCTGTCAAGATGAAAGGAGATAATAGAGAGAAGTCTCTAATGGAATGCAGTGGAGATAGAAAAATATCTCAATCTTGTATACTAGTAATCCACCGCAGTGCTTTCAAAACGAAGCACATGGACACAAAGGCTTCTCAAAAAAAGGATTAAGATCCACGGCTAGAGAACTAGCTGCCGGATGTCGGTGATGTCCGACCACCGGTGAAGAATCCATTGCTAGTGAGCAGTGGCGGAACCAGGAGTATATGTTAGGGGGGGAGGGGCGAAAAAAAGGTTAAATTTTTTTTTGCAACGCTAAATAAAATAATTTTTAACAAACAACGCTTACATAATAATATGAATACATAATAATTAGATTTTTTACAACAAAGAACTATCACTGCATAAAAAACTATGTTCCAATACTTGGGTTGCTAGAACTAGAACCACTAACCGCAGGAGACACCTGTATCCTACGATGTTGCATACGCTAATAATGTTGCAAAATTGGTTCATTATCGATTCCAAAAAAATTGCCTTCTTAATATGCACTGTTATAACATCATTCATCCATTCATCTCCCATTCTGTTGCGTAAATCAGTCTTGATTCTCTTCATTGCTGAAAAAACTTGTTCAACAGAAGCAGTTGCAATTGGTAGAACTAAGATTAACTCAATAAGACGATATACCAGTGGAAAACATGTATGCCTAGTTGTTTGAACCATCTTTTGAGCAAGACTTCCAAAGTCCTCAATAACCAAAAACTCATGATCAAGTTGCACATTATGAATGAAAGTACTAAGTTGTTGATGAAGGCGGGAACGATCTTCTACAGTGAAGTCACTTGGATATAGTTCAACAAGATGAACTAACTTACCAATATCAAACTTAGAAAATGAATCTCTTGGATCAAGGCAAGCCATACAAGTGAGTAACTCCGTATTTGCTTCTGGAAATCGATTGTTCATTTCATGAATCATCCTATCAACAACCTAGTATTCAAAAAATAAAAGGTTAGCATGTATCAGTGAAAAAAATTACAAATCAAATCAAATAAGGTATGTAAATTATAAAAGTAATACCTGAAGAAAAGTATCAATACAAAAGAAATCACCATGGGTCTGCATTTTCGTAAGTCATTTCCTACGGCCACGAATTGTTCGTTCATCTTCCATATTAACTACCGAGATGTCATTATTAACACAAAATGCGTTGACTTCATTTAACAACTCATCCCAACCATTCTCTCTGCATTTTTGCAACTCAAACTTTATTGTATTCATCAAACTCACAGCCAACACAATATTTTAATTCTTTTGTTGCAAAGCATGGGACAAGGCATCTACAACTCCCAACAAACGCTTCATCATAAGCATCACAAAAACAAATTCATAACTCTCCATTTGCTCAAGCAAACCGCTCGCTGAAGATTTACTCAGATTTGCATCACCTCATCGTGGACGTTTTCAATCAATTGCAAAATAGATTCCCACATAGTAATGAAACGAATAACAGTAGTGTAATGTGACCCCTAATGAGTATCCCTCGGCCTTCTCAAACTAGTCTCTTGATTTTTGCCTCTTCCACTCACAATATCTCCATTCTCCAATCCCTCTACAATTCTAGCATGTTCTAAATCAAGAAGCGTGTCTTTTCTTCTACATGAAGCTCCAGCTAAATTCACAATCATATCAAGATAAACAAAAAACTGACACACAGTTCGATTATTATTAGCAACAGCAAGAACAACCAATTGAAGCTGGTGAGAAAAACAATGGACATACCTTGCAGATGAGTTTTCTTTCAATATCAAAGCTTTCAGTCCATTATACTCTCCTCGCATATTTGAGGCTCCATCATATCCCTGACCTCTCAACTTTGACATTGATAATTTATGCTTTGCAAACAATTCATCAGTAGCACTCTTCAAACTAATAGCATAAGTTTTACGCACATGCACCACACTAAGAAAATGTTCAAGAACGCATCCTTGTTTGTTGACATATCTTAAAACAACCCCCATTTGCTCTTTTATTGATGCATCTCTAGCCTCATCAACCAATACAGAAAAATAACTATCTCTAATATCATTAACAATAACATTTGTTACCTCACTTGCACAAGCACTTGATAGTTCCTTCTGTACTTTGGGAGATGTGAGCTTGCAATTTCCAGGGCCATTTTCATTCATGGTCTTAGCAACAACATCATTTCGCTTGCCAGTCAATCATTTCGAGATAATTGCCCTTATTCAGAGAATCCAGCCCTTCATCACGGCCACGAAAAGGCATACCTTGATTTAGCAAGAACCGTGTCACATCCAAAGCGGCTATCAAACGCATGCGATATGCAATCTCCGATTCCCGCCCATGTGCCTGATAAGAATGAAGGATACTATGTCTTTGATGCTTAAATGCATACAATTGTTCAGCTGTATCATTATGAGAACTACCCGCTACGCCAACATGTTTCTTATAGATATCAAGCGCTTTCTTCCAATTGTTAAGCCCACTCACAGTAAATGCATCATCTCCATCTCGACATCCCTCATGTGAATTCCTAAAGAGATAGCAACAAAAGCAAAATGTTGCATCCTTTGACGCGCTATACTCCAACCAATCAAAATTTTCATACCACGAAGGTTGAAAACATCTATAGTCATTTCCCTGCTTTGTCTTTGGAAAAGAATGACCCTTAAGTTAGCAAGGACATCTTAACACATATTCTCTCATCACTTGATCTCTAATAGAAACATCAAAATCCTTAATAGGTTTACGTTTCCCGGGATCATTTATAACATCATCCGAATTGAACTCAACACGAGAATGCTTTTGACTACTACCCTCTTCATTAATCCTTTCTTCATTTGATTCACTCGGTCTCTTAAAAATAGATGATCCACTACTTCGAATTAAGAATTTATCCATATCCTATTTGACATAAAATAAGAAAAATATGTCAAATTAAATATGTATATGCTATTCAATATTCACAATTTCTCAAAAATATGTCTAATTAAATATGTCTAATTAAATTTGTCAAATTAAATATGTCAAAAATATGTCAAATTATTCATATCTATATTTAGCACAATTTCACAATTTCAACACAACCACTAAATTATTCATATCTATATTCAGTATTCACAATTTCATACAAATAAGCAATTCAATTCAAGTTATTCAACATAAATTACACAACAAAAATATATTGGTCCCTTGATACCTTGCCCTGGTTTGGCTTGGATGCGGACCATGCAGTTGTTGATTGTGGTTGAAGAAGGGGACGGCGGCAGGCAGCAGGCGGCGGACAGCGGCTGGCCGGTGGTGAATCTGCGCGTTTTATGGCTGGGGCTTGGAGTTGGAGCCAAACGTTTGATGCATTGCCTCAAGAGTATATTATCAGGTTAGGCCATTAGTTGTTTAATTTTTGTTTGGGCCAATTGGGTTTCAGCCCAATTGGCCTTATATTTTTTTCCCTTCAGCTAAACAAAACGACGTCGTTTCACTTAAGCCAAAACGACGTCGTTTTGTTTAGTTATAAAAAAACAAAAATCTTCATCTTCTTCATTCAGCAGCCGCTGCGCAGAAATCGGCCTCTTCCGCTCGTTCCGACGCCGATGACTCAAGGGGGGCGGAATCCGGTGGCTTCCGGTGGCTCTAGGCCTAAATTTTGGGCCGCCGGATCCTAGGGGTGGCGCTAGCACCCCCTCGCCCCCCTAATTCCGCTGCTGCTAGCAAGAACGGATCTGCAGCAGGTGAAGAGCTATATGAAGAACGATATAGACAGTGTGGAGAAGAGAGTAGCGATATTTGAGCATCTATGGAGGTAGTTTTGGTGTGGTGAGGCAGGTATGTGTATGAACAACATACACACCATGGGTAGTGAGTCGGGCGTGGATATTAGTCCACACCCGCTCCATCTCTGCCTGCCTCACTAAATCCGTTATATACCCGCTAATTTGAAATAAAATAAAATATTATTTATTCATATTGCAGATATCTTTCCTACAATATTTTCATGTAAATATATTTGTTAAATTTTAACATAAAAGCTAATATAAAAAAAGTGAATTTTAGTTGTTTTTGGGGATATAAGTGGGATGGGTACAATGAGTATGAAGTGGGTGAGAGACCCCAGTGGGTAATGGAATATGTATGGATTTTGTATAATACCCGATAGGGCGGGGTGAATTTTAAATTTCTAACTACTATGGGTGATGAGACGGGTATGAGTATGAAAATTTTAGGTAGTATATGTATAGATGTACAATAAAACGCACCCACCTCACCCCGCCCGATTACCATCCCTACTTGTTTGGCTCTTACATCTCTCTCCCTCCCTTGTTCTATAGTTAGACTTTAGATTGAAGGTGCATATTTTTCTTTTTCAAGATTCTCACCTCAGGCCCAACTTACCATTCTTTCTTGGTTCAGTTCAACACCAGCCTATGTATCATAAACCAAGAGTCACTTGTGATGTGCAAAAATGTTACGATCAAAGAATTCAAAGGGAAAATTACCAAAGAAACCTGATTTAGGAGAGAAAGAAATAGTCGAGAAACCAGTTCAAACTACACAAATCTTGATCAGAATTCTAATTGATAATTGCTAATACTCTAACTAACAACTTATATACACTCCAAGATACAACAATCATCTTTTAACCGCTCATGAAAATGGCTAACCGAATCTGTTATGAAGTAGAGTTGGTGCCTTTGATGTTCTGCTCATTCTTCTCTTTTGTTCGTAGAATCTTAATGAAGTTGAATACACAAAGACCCTTTTACCCTTGTGGATCATAACAAATCATCCCTCTTAATTTCAAGCTTTTCCTTAAGCTTGGATCTCAAGCTTAGAATTTGTAGTTTTGGAAGAGTTGTCAACTGGAACTGAGACTTTTGTTTTTTATCAACAGATTTTGAATTTCCTTTGATCCTCTTCAGCTATACAAACTGATCACCTTAGTCCCGCATGACCTTCATTTCATTTGAGTGATCTATTGAAACCTTACTGCTTCTCAATTCTTTAATTTGAAGCATTTAAGAGTCTGCAACTTCATTTCATGGATATCCCTATTGCTCTGATGTATAATATATTGACCTTGAGTTTCCTTGCTCCCAGTCAAACCATATTCTTGAAGATATGGACCACTGATTTCATTGCAACCAATTTTGGCATAATATATAATATATGGATCACTAGTTTCCTTACCACCAAACTGATTATTATGATCATGTACTGCTCTATTACTTATAACATGCTTCTGGAACTCATTCATATCACCATAAATGTCACTTTTAAGTTTGTCAGTAATCTCTAGCATAGCAGCATTTCATTCCTTGTACTCAGACAGTTCTGTAGCTTGGTTGTCTCTCAGAAGATTAAAACTAGTATCATCACAACTTCCTTCAATATACCATCGAGTTCCCGAACAAGAAAATGCCACATCGTGTGTGTTACAATCAAAAGACATGGGGCTGAAGAACTTCATCCATTTCACTCCCAAATTAACACCTTTCTTATTTCCTCCCTTCGAATCACATTTTATCCCAACTGTACCAATTTCACTAATTTTTTGATCATTTTCCTTACTGATCATGTTTTGATGATCTGTTTTATATCCTTTCAAGCACATCTTCTCCTGACCCCTTTCCATTTGAATATCCTTCCTCATAGTTTCCTTCACTGAATCACACTCACAAATGCTACAAAATTCATTAACATCATATAAAATAAGATCCCAAACAACCTTCACATGACCACAAAAACCAGCTTCAACAATGCCCAGATCAAAGAGTGTAAAGGTTTTGACAGAGTTATCTTTGTCATTGATACTTGTCACATTAGCAATCAGAAACAATACAACAACTCGATGAGGTTCCAATACATCCTTCACAGCTACATATTATTTGCTGACAAAATTTCTAATACACAATGGCATCTAACTATAAGCTTTCACCTTCGATTCTGAAATACCAGGGTAAAACACTATAATTCCAACAAGTCTACTACTCTCACTCATACGCAAACCTAAACAAGCATTGTCACATTTATCTTTACAAAAACTACTTGAATTCACATAAAATTTCACAAGAATACCAGGATCATAGCATCTTACGGGTTTAACTAATTCGCAGTTGTGTTCATTGGTTTCCATATTCCCAGTTAGAAACAACTTATACACTAAGAATGCACATGAGTTAATAGCTTCATTCCAATATCTAGAAATCTCAACATCGAATTTTGAAGTCCCAATAACCTTTATCGCAGAATTGACAAGAACTGACATTCCCTTATCACTACTAAATTTTCAGTCATCAACACATGAGGAACTACTTTGATGCTCAATTTCTATCACAGGTTCAACATGAGTATCAAGTCTATCAAAAAGTGTTAGATCAACATTACTCGGAGAAGTTTCGGTAAGAATTAGTTCTCAGGAGTTGGCATCGGAATTCAGTGCTGGGAAATTGTTAACAAGAGATGACGTTCCCTCGCTTTCTCCTTCCAATGTTTATGCATGTTCAAGTATGAAGTCACCATCATCTTGCGAATAAGTTTCTAACTCCTTCGAGAATGTCCACCTATCAGGACTTTCTTCTAATTCTCCATTCGTTTTGTCGCTATCAAATCTTCTAACCAAAATTTTAGAAAATTCAGTCTAAGAAGCCTCTCCCCAAATCATAAGAAAATATTTCATAAAAACTACAGCTTGGTCAACCAAATGAAGTTTAACTGCACCCAACGTATCTTCTTCTTTTATTCCATAATCTTTGAGGGTGTTTTCACAGGAGTTGATCCAGTCTTGGGGGGTTACGCCCGCTAAACAGAGGTAATTCAATGGATAGTTTGGTGTTCATTTCGATGCGAAACTAGTCAATTTCATCGACTTGCTCACCCTGTTCACCTTGTTCCTCCCACTGACCTTGAGCCGATTCTTCAACATCCGGAGACAACCAAACCTCTGAAAACACATAATCGTCTGATACTATCGCTCCATGTTCTTCTTCCTTTTCACCATAGCCATAGAAACCAATTAAGAAATCTGAAAATTTATTCCAACTCTAGTGTAGGAATGGCCTATTAAAGGTGAATTTATCGGCAATTTAAAGGCACTTTTTTGGTGCCTTTAATGGTGTGCCTTTAAAGATAAGGCAGTTCCCACTACTTTTAAAATACAAGGTGGTTCGGAGAATAGTCTTTAATAGGACCAAAAACACTTTCCGAGTTCAGAAAGTGTTTCTTACCTTCCAAAAAAAATAGCTACTGGAGGATTCCGGCAGCGCAAAACCAAACCTGAAAAACCTAATCGAAGAAACTAGCAACCACATTCATTGATAGAACATCAACAACAATGAACACAACAATGAGGAACATGGGCAGTACAACAATGAGCAAAAAAAACACTATCATAACAACAAATCTTCTAAAAGACTAGTATACATCAGTCGAATTTGAAAACAAAATTAAGGCCACAAATAATTAAGTCATTCGGCCACCGGTGCACGACAAAGGCTACGGAAGCTGTTGGTATGCCTTGAATATGTATTAGCTGCTTCGACAGGTTAGTACAGGGATCTCGCTGCCCAGTCAGCGAGTTGGGGGGTCCAGGGGGGCGGAGCGCACCCTGGCCTGGGGGTCCGGGGGGGCGGAGTCGCCCCCGGTTCGACGGTATATCTTGTCTCTTTATTGGACTGCTGTTGATTTGGGCCAAATTGTGTTTTGGCCCAGTTTGTTAGGGTTTAGTGGAGACAGCATATAAAGTGTCTCTCTTCTCTCTGTAAACATTAATTTTGATATAGTGAATCCATCTCCCGTGGATGTAGCCAAATTGGTGAACCACGTAAATCTTGTGTCTTGTTATTTTCGTTCATATTTTCTGTTCTTTCTCCATTCCGCACAACAAACTGGTATCAGAACGGGGCTGATCGGGGAGAAAGATGTCTGGGTTGAACGTGAAGATCGACAAGTCTACTGGGAGAAACAGTTTCAGTTTATGGCAGATCAAGATGCGAGCTTTGCTGAAACAGCAAGGTTTGTGGACTCCGCTGACGAAGGATTTCGTGAGCAGTTCTGGCGATGTGGTGGGTCTGGAAGAAAAGGCACACTCGATGATTATGCTGTGTCTCACGGACGAAATCATCATTGAGGTCTCAGATCAGGAGACTGCTGCACAATTGTGGCTGAAGTTGGAGAGTTTGTATATGACGAAATCTCTAACCAACAAGCTGCTTCTGAAACAACGCCTCTTCGGTCTCCGAATGCAGGAAGGTACGCAACTCAGAGACCATCTAGAGCAATTGAAT
The DNA here is from genome assembly GCA_037428765.1 of Rubia yunnanensis. NCBI lineage: Eukaryota > Viridiplantae > Streptophyta > Magnoliopsida > Gentianales > Rubiaceae > Rubia > Rubia yunnanensis. The sequence goes on along the minus strand of CM075069.1, from coordinate 43,577,559 downwards.
ACTTTGTTATTAGAATTGCAAAATATAGATGTGAAAATTGAAGATGAAGATGCTACTTTGATTTTGCTAGTTTCTTTACCGCTTTCGTATGAGAATTTTGTTCAGTCATTTATTGTTGGTAAAGATTCCGTGTCTCTGGAGGAAGTTAGATCCTCTCTCCATAGTAGAGAGTTGCGACATAAGGCAAATGGTACAGGTATAGAAAGTCAGGCCTCTGGCTTGTTTGCTAGTGACGGAAACACAAAGGGAAAGGGAATCGGCAGTAAGAAGAAGGGCAAGAAGTCATCTTCAAAGGGTCCCAAGGCCAATGATGTTTGTAACTACTGTAAGGAGAAGGGGCATTGGAAAAAGGAGTGTCCGAAGAAGGCAAGTACATCTGGTACTGCTACTGTGGCTGAAGGGGATTTCAGTTCTAAAGATAATTTTTCTCTAGCTGCTACTGGGCAAAATAATCATCCTAATGCGTGGTTTCTTGATTCTGGGGGCATCTTACCATATATGCCCAAGGAGAGATTATTTCTCAACTTATGAGCAAGCTAAGGGCATCATTACTACGGCAAATGGTGTTGTGTGCAAGGTAGTTGGGATTGGTTCAATCAAGATCAGGACGCATGATGGTAGTTTCTGTACTTTGAACGATGTCAGGCATGTTCCATCGATGACAAAGAATCTTATTTCTCTTCCTACGTTGGATAGAAAGGGTTTCGTCTACTCAGGGAGTGATGGAGTTCTGTGTGTCTGCAAAGGTTCTAGGCTGGCTCTGAAAGGTGTTCTGCATGGTACTTTGTATTTTCTACAAGGTTCCACGGTTATGGATTCTGTTAATGTTGCATCTTCGGAGGTTCACCAGGATGATATGACTAAGTTATGGCATATGAGGCTTGGTCACATGGGTGAAAGAGGGATGCAGATTCTGTCGAAGTATGATCTTCTTGGTGGCCACAAGGTCAAGAGCTTGGACTTCTGTGAGCATTGCGTTTTTGGGAAGCATCACCGCAGCAAGTTTCCTAAGGCGATTCATAGAACAAAAGGCACATTGGATTACATCAATTCTGATTATTGGGGACCTTCCTGAGTTGAGTCACTGGGAGGTCACAGGTACTTTGTTTCTCTGATTGATGATTACTCAAGGATGACTTGGGTTATCATGATGAAACATAAGAGTGAAGCTTTCTCGAAGTTCAAGGAGTGGAAAGCTTTGGTGGAGAATCAGACCGGGAAGAAGATCAAGAGGCTTCGAACTGATAATGGGCTGGAATTCTGCTCGTCTGAGTTTGATCAGTTTTGTAGGGATGAAGGGATTGCTCATCATCATACAGTCAGGAATACGCCACAGCAGAATGACGTAGCTGAGCGGATGAATCAGACATTGCTGGCGAGAGCGAGGTGCATGCTCTCTAATGCTGGTTTGGAAAGGAGATTATGGGCATAGGCAGTGAGTACAGCTTGTTACTTGATCAACTGCGGGCCTCACATGGGTATAGAGTGCAAAATACCTATGGAGTTATGGTCAGGTAAAGTTGTTGATTACTCCAAGTTAAAAGTTTTTGGTTGTACATCTTATTATCATGTTAGTGATGGTAAGTTAGAGCCCCGAGCCAACAAGGGTGTCTTTGTGGGTTATGGAGATGGAGTTAAAAGCTCCAGGATATGGTCTCCATCTGAGAAGAGGGTTATTCTGAGCAGGGACGTTGTCTTTGATGAAAATTCTTTGCTTAAATCTATGGTGAAGCCCACAGTTGTGCCAGAAACTAGTGGAGTTGATAAACAGGTGGAGCTTGAAGTCACTCAAGGTGAAAATAGATTGGAACAATTTAAGGTGGATCAAGAGCCACAGACAGAATCTGAGATACCGGAATCTCCACCACCAGATCCTTAACCATCAGGAGCTACAATCCGTAGTTTAGCTCGGGACCGACCCAGGAGGGTTGGAGTTGGGGCGCCCAAGAGATATGGGTTTGAGGATATGGTGGGTTATGCACTACAGGTTGCTGAGGAGGTGGATACTCATGAGCCATCCACTTACAGAGAAGCTGTTTCAGGTACTGATGCTGACAAATGCTTTGTAGCAATGGGAGATGAGATGGAGTCCCTCCAGAAGAATCAGACATGGGATTTGGTTCAACAGCCTCAAGGGAGAAAGGTTATCACTTGCAAATGGGTTTTCAAGAAAAAGGAAGGGATATCACCTACAGAGGGAGTCAATTACAAGGCTAGAGTTGTTGCTAGAGGTTTCAGTCAGAGAGAGGGAGTAGATTACAATGAGATTTTCTCACCAGTGGTCAGACACACTTCCATCAGGGTGTTGTTAGTTATAGTGACACATCAGGAATTGGAGCTTGAACAACTTGATGTGAAGGCCGCTTTTCTACATGGAGAGTTGGAGGAAGAGATATACATGACTCAGCCAGATGGTTTCCACTTTCCTGGAAAGGAAAAATATGTTTGCAAGTTGAAGAAATCCTTATATGGGCTTAAGCAGTCTCCGAGGCAGTGGTACAAGAGATTTGACAGCTACATGCTTGAGTTGGGCTACACAAGGAGTTCATATGATTGTTGTGTCTACTACAGCAAGTTGAGAGATGAGTCATTCATTTATCTGGTGCTTTATGTAGATGACATGTTGATAGCCTCAAAGAGTAAGCATGAGGTTCAGAAGTTGAAAGGACTTCTTAGTGCTGAGTTTGAGATGAAGGATCTGGGTGCAGCTCGGAAGATACTAGGAATGGAGATTCTTAGGGATCGAAGTCAGCGGAAGCTTTTCTTGTCACAGAAAGGCTACATTCAGAAAGTGTTGGCTAGGTTTGGCATGTCTACAGCCAAGCCTATAGACACTTCTAGTGCTGCAAATATTCATCTCACCACTATGTTTGCTCCTCAGTCAGACGAGGAGAAGGAGTATATGTCTCGGGTTCCTTATGCCAGCGCGGTGGGGAGTTTGATGTATGCTATAGTTTGCACGAGGCCAGATTTAGCACAGGCAGTCAGTGTTGTGAGCAGGTTCATGGGGAAACCGGGAAAGGAACATTGGCAAGCTGTGAAGAGGATTTTCAGGTATCTTAGAGGTACGTCTGATGTGGGTCTCATTTATGGAGGTGATACCGAGTGCTTAGTTACAAGCTACTCTGATTCTGATTATGCTGGTGATGTTGACACGAGGAGATCAATGATTGGTTATGTATTCACTTTGGGAGGTTCTGTGGTTAGTTGGAAGGCGACTTTGCAACCTACAGTGACGTTGTCTACTACGGAAGCAGAGTACATGGCTCTGACAGAGGCTGCAAAGGATGGAATATAGCTGAAAGGGCTGGTTAGTGATCTTGGTCTACATCATGATCAGGCTACTGTGTACTGTGACAGCTTGAGTGCAATCTGCCTAGCCAAGGATCGGGTCCATCATGAGAGGACCAAGCATATTCATGTCAGATATCATTTCCTGAGGAGTGAGAGGAGAATCCAGGTGAAGAAAATGGGAACTGCTGACAACCCCGCTGATATGTTCACCAAACCTGTTCCACATAGCAAGTTTCAACATTGTTTGGACTTGCTGAACATCAGAGCTTATTAGGTCCTCTATGGGCAGTCCCGGGAGTGGAGGGCGAAGTCTACTCATCTGGCACTGTAATGGTGCGTCTGGAGTTTCTGCTTTGAGGATTCAAGTCAAGGTGGAGATTTGTTGGTATGCCTTGAATATGTATTAGCTGCTTCGACAGGTTAGTACGGGGATCTCGCTTAGTGGCCCAGTTTGTTAGGATTTAGTGGAGACAGCATATAAAGTGTCTCTCTTCTCTCTGTAAACATTAATTCTGATATAGTGAATCCGTCTCCCGTGGATGTAGCCAAATTGGTGAACCACGTGAATCTTATGTCTTTTTATTTTCGTTCATATTTTCTGTTCTTTCTCCATTCCGCACAACAGAAGCGAATAGACCACGGCGGAGGTTGAAGGTGACGGCACAGCAGTGGGCGAGCAGCTCGACGATGGTAGAGTGGGTCGGCGGTGAGAGAGAAGAGCGACAGCGGACGTTGAAGGCCATGGCGGTGAGTGTTGAAGGCCACGGCGATGGAAGCTAGATCTTGCAGCAAAGGGCGAGCGGCATAGTGTCTCTTGAGAAACTCCAGCCTCTCGAGTGTCGAGGAATGGGAAGGAGCACCGACATCGGAAAAGGTGAAGGAGGCGGTGGTGTGGAGTGGAGGCAATAGTGTGGAGGTGAAGGAGAAATAAGGTGAAAAGTAAGGAGAAATAAGATGGAGGTGGTGGTGTGGAGATGAACAAATGAAGGAGAAATAAGGTAACAGGGTTTCTGCCTTTTGCTTCAGCCTAAGTATGGGGTTGGGCAAAAAAGTTGCCCACTAAAAGTGATTCTTAATGTAGAACTGCCTTTAAATTAAAAAGAGGGGCTAGGAAAGCATTTCCGAACTCGAAAATACTATTTTTGAACTAAAACATGGCTCCTGAACTCAATTAAAGGCGGTTTCAAAGGTGGAACCACCTTTAAATTAAAGAGAGGGGGAGGGGGGGGGGTTGGAAAAGCATTTTCGAACTTGAAAATGACTCTGGACATCAATTAAAAGCGGTGTCAATGGAACCTCCTTCTAACCGTGCCTTTAATAGATCTTCTTCTACTAGTGCAAGAACTCGTACCTTATAATCCTCGAAAAATATCTAGCCATTTTGTAGATTGCTCGTGCAGATATTCCTCAATAATGACAAATTTATCAAATTCTGCTATTGAATTCGCCTCGAAAAGGAGATTGAATCTCCGTACCCAATTTTTAGGGTTCTTGCCAACAAAATATGGAAAATCAACCTCCATTTCCAAACGCGAAGTTAACCTTCTCTAATTTTACAACATCCTTCTCTGACTTGAGATTCACCAACAAATTCACATTGAGGAACGCCGACTCTGATACCACTTGTTACGATCAAAGAATTCAAAGGGAAAATTACCAAAGAAACCAGATTTAGGAGAGAAAGAAATAGCCAAGAAACTAGTTCAAACTACACAAATCTTGATCAGAATTCTAACTGATAATTGCTAATACTCTAACTAACAGCTTATATACACTCCAAGATACAAAAATCGTCTTCTAACCGCTCATGGAATTGACTAACCAAATCAGTTATGAAGTAGAGTTGGTGCCTTTGATGTTCCGCTCATTCTTCTTCTTTGTTCGTAGCAGCTTAATGAAGTTGAATGCACAAGGACCCTTTTACCCTTGTGGATCATAACAAAAACAATACCAAACATTTTAACCCATCTCGACAGTCATCCAAGATTTCACTAAAAGCCCAAGTGCTAAACGAGTTCCACATCAAGGCGTGGAACTAAATTTTTTACTTGACTCACGCCTCCCAACTGGAGTTGTTAATATCTGACCCGAACCGAGAACCCGACATGGATTGACACGACCGAATCAACACGAAATCCAATATGATCTAAGAAATATTGACCCGAACCCGAACCCGAACCCGAACCCGACCTGACATGACCGCACTCAACCCGAAACCCAATTTTGAACCAAGAAATATTGACATGTAACAAAATCCAACACGGCTGAATTCAACCCAAAATCCAAATATGACCCAATAATTTGGACTCGAACCTGACATGATTACGAACCCGAGATCAATCCGAACCCGATCCAACCCGAACCCAATTTAACCCGAACCCAATTTAACTCGAACCTAATTCAACCCGATAAAATCAACTATATAACCTTACGCGTAATCAACCCAAAACAGATGTAGTTATAAAAAGTCAATTAACATTTAATATGGAGGTAGGTCAACTTGGTTATGCATCAAACTAATAAATTCTTTAGACATACTTATTAGAATAAAGTGAGGTTTTTAAGTATTACGAGTTTACATATATGATTACTAGCACGTAAAGTCAACTCATAACAAATGTGAATACACAAGGTTAAGTTGAAAATGCACATGCTTATAAATCTAATGAATAATAGTCAAATTAAGAGATACGTCTCATTGAAATTGTGATTTTGAATTAGTAATTATAGGGAGTCGACTAAATATTAATTTCAAAAATCAGTTTGAAAAGTATTGTAAATATAATATTTAATAAATTATCACTAATTCTTGTTATAGATCTAGTAACTGTTCGATGAGGGTATTTTATAATTAGTGTGACTAATAAGAATATTTGATATTTAATTTTATTCAGCGAGATATATATAATTATGATAACATTTAAAATGAGTTCAACATATAAATAATTATTTTTAAATAATTTGAATGAAATATTATAAAAATAATCACTTTTATTGTATTTATTATGTAATGATTTCTAACTAAACTAATTATTTCATTTCATTACTCATATAATTTTCCTTAGATAACTAAACTTCAAAATTGTAAATAAAATTCTTTATTTTCAATTTAAATGTAAGACACAAAAATGCATAAAATTAATCATAATTGTTTAATTAATAATACCGCGTAACGCACAGTTGGACTCCACTAGTTTATTTATTTTTAAAAAATTTAGAATCAAAATATTTATTACGACACAAAAATGCACTAAAGTATTTTAAAAAGTGAATTAAATTCAATGAATACTCAACATTGCTATTCAACTAAGATAGTAGGCACAAAAACACCAACATATTTATGGAAAATTACGCTATGGCCCAAAAAAATGTTACAACATTATCGTTCTCTCCAAATTACACAATTTTTGTTATTGTTACATAAATATAGAAATAGAAAACAAATATATTTTTTTCGGTGAAATGTTGGAAAACGCTAGTACATTTTCTAGAGTAACTTAAAGTTGATTAATTAGAAGTAAGAAAGAGAAATAAAAAATGATTACGGATATGTTCTTGTGCTCAATTGTTGATAAATATTCCGTTATAGACTTGAAAAATACAATGGAGGTGTATATGGTATCATCACGTTCGAGCGGATTTCAATTTGGAGTTACGAGTAAAGTTTTTGCCTTTTGTACTTAGGTCCCTTCAAGAAAGTTGGAATTATCAAATCACAAAATTAGCGATACAAAAATGTAATTCAACAATGTACAATTGCGATTTTGCGATTTGGGCATGTATGGATGAACATAAGGATTTTGAAAGTCAACATTGAATACTTCTACACAGTCTTGAAAAATTACATATGGCCCAAAATTGTGTTACCCCATTATCTGTTGCTCCAAAATACATTATTTTTGTTATTCTTGCCTAAATATAGAAATATTAAATAAATTAATTTTTTGGTGTAATGTTGAAAAACACTAATACATGTTCCAGACTAATTTAATGTTGATTACTTAAAAGTAAGAAAGATAAATAAAAAATGATTACAGATATATTTTTATGTTCGATTGTTAAATGTTTTGTTACATACTTGAAAAATACAATGGGGGTGTATGGTATCATCACTTTTAAACGGATTTTAATTTAGAGTGTCGAGTCAAGTTTTTACATTTTGCAAGTTGCAAGTTACAACGGAAAAAAACTTGATAATAGTGCAGTTATAACAATAATATTATTTAAATATAACCTAAACCAACCCAAATTTAATCGGTTAGCATGATAACCTGATCTAAAATGAACCAACTCAAATTATATCTGAAATCAATATGAAATATTATGAAAAATAACTGACTAACATAATTAGACCCGAACCAACTTCAGTATAAAAAATGACACGATAATAACCCAATCCGATCCAACCCAAAAATATTCTGACCCGACCCGAGTATAAAAATTACACGATAGTATCCCGACCCGATGTTAACTCGATTCGACATGACTCCACTCGAGAAAAAAAACTAACACATTTTTAACCTGACCCAACCCGAACCAATCTAACAAATGAAATTAACGCCTTTCAATCCGACTTGTTTCAACCCAACACATTTCCAATCTAATACAAAACTGACAATCGGAATTGACATTTCTACTCCTAAGCATAGAATTTAAAGGCGTTTTAGTTGAAGTTGGGTAGTTTCTACCGTTACACGTCCCCATCACACTTCACACGCCTACGCTGCTGGATGGCTCCAGAAAGATTCCGAGTTCGGTAGTACAGATAACGAAAACGTTAATCCAATCGCAACCACTCAGGCAGTCATACATAGAACAGCAGTATTAATCATCGTCTCGCTCGCTGATGCGGGTGGCTGCCTCTATGTTGATTTCCTTAATTCCTTTCAGAAAACTGAATCAAACCCAAGCCCTTCTTCAACTTTACCAGATTGACCGCCATCACTTACTACCCAGTACCGGATATCGCTATTGCTGCACCAGACCCATGGCAGCCAGTTCTAATTCTAAAGTCGGTCCATTCACTTCAATTAAGGAACGGGTTGTGTTTCAGAAAGATATAAAGAAGAGTAAATTCATCGCCATTGCCGGGCCCATCTCCGATGAACGCTCCGCGCACGCTTTCTTATCTGAGGTTACCATTATTGTTCTATATTTCTACTAGAAGTGTTTTTTGAAATTTTTTGTAAAGATTCAATTTTTATTTGGTTGATGTTTGGGAGTAGGTTCAAGACCCCAAGGCTACACATAATTGTTGGGCTTACAAGGTACTACTACTCTGTTATAAGCTGCACTTTTCTATTCTTTTGTGTAAATTATGAATTTTTTTTATATATAAGTAAGGACATAATCACGGTAATGTAATTTCAACATATCAATCTTTTCCATATTCTTAGTTATATGTAACCAAAAAAAAGGTAACGGTCAAACATTTTAAGAATCAAAGTGTGCAGCTTATGTTTTGAACTCCCTCTGTTCAGCTAGTATTGACAAACTTTTCTGTTAAATTTCTCAACCCACACTTGGCCACGAATTTCATATAGTATATAAGTAGTAATATAATCATGTGAAGTATCGTTAGATTCTTCGTAACATGTACTTCTAAATATCAAAATTTTACATGACGTTAGTATATGTAGCAATAGTTATTAGTGGTCAAACATGCCTTGAGCAAACTAGATGAGAAGTGTGCCATAATTAGTTGAACGGGTGGAGTATGTATTATAACTAATAAGGCTTTCTATTTATTAAATGTGATTATCAGGAATTAGCTTTGTATGATTTTTGGGCATCTATTGCTCTTGTATTTAATTTAGTGACTTCTCACAATGAGTGATTACTAATTATTTTAGTGGTAGTTTCTTTAGTTAATGAGTAGCAAATGCTTTACCATTTCCTCTATGTTATGTTTAAACACAGAGGAAATCATGTGTAAGATATGATCCAAATAGCTGACTCCACACGATCATCTACTACTTCTGAAGCATTAAGCGCTATGGCCCCTTTTTGGCTAGTTTTAAGTACGGTTCTTCAGAAATGGTAGAAAATGTGACTTGCAAAATCGATAAGTTGACATGTTCGGTGATGAATTTTGGGCTGGCTAACATGTAGGTTTAACTTCACTCTAGAAGTACTTTTTCCGGACGGCGTTATTCCTAATGCAAGTGTACGAACTAGTATTTATATTTTCTGTTTCCTGATTAAATTCCCATGCCCTTCGGATTCAGGTTGGAGGTCAGTTTCGGAGTAATGATGATGGTGAACCATCTGGTACTGCTGGAAAACCCATTCTTTCTGCAATAGAATCTTCTGGAATGGATAGAGTTATGGTGGTTGTTATCAGGTATGGATTAGCACTTAGCAGAATACGAATACATTTGCTACGGCTTCCTTCTTTTTGAGAACAAAGCATTTCTAGAGAAGGGCGTGAAATGTTTGCTTTTTCTTGATTGTTGTATTAGTTCTGGCACTTTCGATTGTTTCTGGCATAAGTCGAGTTAGTCAAATTTATTTAGTCTTCGTTTAGTCCTCATTTTTTGGTTGTATTTCATAAATAGACATTTTGGAGGCATCAAACTTGGAACTGGGGGTTTGGTCAGGGCTTATGGAGGTGTTGCTGCAGATTGTTTGAGAAATGCCCCTACTTGTCTTGTCAAGTCGAAAGTAACAAATCCTTCTTCCTGATGCTCACCTTTGTTTAAGGCTTTTTTTCCCCTTTTCTCATACCAGTATTACTAAGACTTCTGAGGAACGTGACAAGGATATTACGTGTGTAGATCTCAATGGGGCTGGAGATTCCATTTGATCTCTTAGGAGTCCTCTACCACCAGGTAATTTCCTAGGAAAAAGTATTGATAGTTTTGCAATGAATGTCGTCCTTTGCAACTGCATGTTATTTAATTGTTGCAGAGTAGAAGTCTAAAAGATGAGGGGCTACATGGTTGTTGAAAATTTTATTTAGTGAGCCTTTTGCTTGTATCTTATTTTTCTTTAATTTTGTAATGAACGATGCCACTAATACACATCTTTGTGTGGTCTTTCCAGCTGCAGTCATTTCAGGCTGAGGACATTAAGCAAGATTACGATACTGGAAAAGATGGTGTCACAATGGTAACGTTCAAAGTTGATTTTGATCGAATGCAGAGTCTGGAGGAAGCTATTAAAGTCAGTTGCAGCCGAGATATTGTGTTTTACAAGCAATGAAAGACACTTGAAAATGTCTCTGCTTGCTCGCTCATATTCTGTATAAACAAGACAGTGATCCTATGAAAACTGAGACAACGCAAATGGTAATATTCCCTCATTTCCTTCCCGTTTTGATTGAGAACAAGCTTGGATGGTTCCTAGTCTGCCCTAAAACCAGGATTTATTTTTCTAACATTGAAAGTGTAGTAAAATCGGGCTCTTTTCTGGGAGAGAGGGTGTTTTAAATCAATTGTTTTCGAAGTTTCTGATGAACTTTTGATCCACCGAGTCATATAATTCAGTCCGTAATTGAAGTTTTCATATTCTGGGTTTGCAGAGAAGAGACCGGACTGCGGATAGAGGTGCATCAAGTTGAGTCGCAGAATTATACTGTTGAAAGTTCACTGGCTCTAGATCTTGCGCATTTCTGCTCGTTTGGTATGACTAGTATTGTTAATTGCACTTTGTGCAATACTAACCCGGACTAAGATTATAGTTAATTGGCTTGTTCTTAACATAATATTCTGTCCATTCTTTTGGCTACTTTGGTTTTACTTTTTTGTACATTGGTTTTAGTCACCAGATTTAGGTTTCCACAAAATAACCTCACGATTTTCCCACAATAACCTCACGACTTTCCCACAAAATAACCATGCGAGAATCCATTGGTCTTAGCCAACAGAATTAGAAATTGGACCAAAATTATTATATCTTCCAAATCTTTTGGAGATTCACCCATGTGTTCTTTGAAAGGAGAGACAAAACATTGAGTGAATCCGAGCTTGGGAAGGAAGCTACAGTTTTTAAGCAAGCAACTTCACAAATCACGTTGAAGAAATGATGAATCTCCCTAACCCCAAAAGAATCGACATTTACCAAAACTGTATCTCATCTTAAGTTTCCCATCATGTTAATCAAATGTCACACTGAAATACAATGTTAAATCCTATACTCAGCATTGGCGATCAAAAGAATCAAACAAGAACCATCATGGAAGTTAGGACAATTTTCTCCTGAGTTGAAGAAGCGATTGAATCAAGACATGAAAATGTCTTGCTGCCATATGAAAGACAGATTTAGAATAGTATTACAAAGGGCATATTCAATCTGCAACACATTCTGCTTGTTATCTACAACACATCCTGCTTGTCGGCCTCTACTACCTTAACAAAACAGCGGCAAAGAGACTGAAAACACTACTCACATGCCAACTACAAAGAGCTGTTTTTAAAGCCACATCTGCTCCAACGCCTTCAAGGCGCAACTGTCACAACAATGTGGACACCTTCTCTTCCTTATCTTTGGCCAATGAAGAATGCTCTAAGAACTGTAAACACGACAACACACCAGCATTGAATCCAATCGCAACAGAAACCTATATAGATAGATAGATACGCTAGCTAATTTGTTAAGTTCTCTACAAACAGGTTCAAAAAGTTGTATCAAGATTTATATAGTATACTATTTGGCATGTACCATTTGAGACATGATATAAAATTCATGTTCCTACTTTTCAACTAACAGTATCTTTATGAAAGTGATCACAAAAGAATAACCATTATATGATACATTAATTAATACACCACAATGAATCAAGCAAATATTAGGAATTCACTAACTCATGAGCAAAATGAACTGGTTAGGAAAAGAAAGAAGAACCAGGCTGCTCCTCTTCCCCTTTCTGAATTAACTTGTCCTTGTGCTTACCACTTCTTCAAACTTGCCAGCGAGTGTCGATCGCTCCTTAATCCCCCCTGGTCGGTCACCTTCTGGGAATTGCCTAGCTCAGCTACGAAGATTTACCACCACCTTTCATGAGGCCCAAATATAGACTAGAAACGACATCTCTTATGTCACCAAAGGGATATTAAATGAATGGAATTGGGATATGGGGAAATAGAGCCACTTTGAGCTCTAAAATGAGGCATGGAAGGGAGCTACTCCGAAGAAGTTCCAGGGGATTTTTGCTCATATTTGGGTTGAGAACATCTATGAGATCTACCATTCTTCCTCAGTAGCTCAGCGGTAGAGCGGTCGGTTGTTAACCGATTGGTCGTAGGTTCGAACCTCCTACTTGGGGAGATTTGATTCATTCTGAATTAAAGTTAAAGAATTCAGAATCAAAGAAAGGGGCTCGCTTTGACCGTTAAGAGTAGGTAACCTGTTCCCTACCTTATGGATTCCAAGGTCGCGGGAAACTTCCTCTAAAGTGTCTTCCTCACATCGATATCCAAAACTCATCACAACATACATCCTTTAAAAGAACAAACAGTAAACATTAAATCTTGAATAATAAAAAAACATATACTATTTATTAAGACATTATTTCTCTTGAATAGGCGATTTTCGTATTTCATCAGCCAAGTTAAAACAGAAAAGGATAACCTATCACATTTTAATCTAAGAAGAATTCTTCACCACCACTTTCAAATCTGAAGGCAAGTTAAAAAGTTTTGGGGAGAAAAACCTTTTTGAACATCAAAAGAAGAACACAGACCAAATTCATAATCTAACACAAAGGCTCCTTATATTCACAACTATATCTGCTTATGAATTTCAAAGGCTGATAAGTAATATTCTATTTTCCAATTTTTAGAACAAGGGAAACCCTATTACTTAAGAAAGTGTATTCCACTCATTGAGAATCATACCCTGATGCAAAGCCATAGGATGAGAAAATGAAACTAGAATATCCCATATAGTTGCCTAGCAGTCTAGCCACACATAAATGAATGTTTTGTTGGTGCATGAAGCTCACTTTGATAAAGATGAAGCATCTTCTCGCCAGGACTGAATTGTGCCATTTTGCAAACCAAGAGAAGTAAGCATTCTGATTTTTCTATGAAGGTCAGTGAGATAGAAAAGTTTAGAAATTAGTTCTGATTAAAGAGGAATTAGTTTAGACATTTATCAAACACCTACACTGCATAAATAAACTCAAGTTGTTCCTGTTTCAAAATCAACACAACGATAACAAAACAAAATACCACTACAACAATAAGAAGCTAATAACTGTAAAATTAAAATCAAAGGGAAAATGGATGGTAACTATATTAATATCTCAAGTGCCATGTAGCAAGAACACATAAGTTGTGTTAACTGAACCCAGACACTGTATAAATACAACTTGTATAAGAACATAGTGGAAAGTGATTCTGATTGTAGAACTAGGGAAACTGAAGAGTGGGAAGCGGTAAATTAATCACTGTGGGTGATGTACTATACCCATAAAAACCCAACATTTGTTTTCTTCAAAATTGCATCAATTATTCATGCCAATTGAGCATCAAGATGGTAAGTTTATGGATGCACAAAGATAAAACACAGGATTTCACCTAGAGCTCATATCACAAAAATCAAATATTGAGCAATACACTGAACAAATATAAAATTTAAAACAATGAAAACCAGTAAAAGGGCAATAAATTCTAGTCTAACAAAGGAGAATGAAAGATAACTGTTTGCAGCTACCGGTGAGTCGGCCACTTGCATAGGAAGGTGGGTGGGTGTTGACGAATTAATTGGAAAAAGCAGAGTAAAGCTGCCAGTGGTGACCTTAAGAGTTCAAACTACTGTCTACCACACTACCGTTTAGCGATTATCAGAAACTACCTGCCGCTCACGTCTTTCAGCTTATATGAAGCAGAGAGGAGGAGAATTAAAACGCATAGAAAACCAGGTATCGTACCTAAACTGGAACCAAAGAAAGGATTCACGCTTTTAGTATAGGTATAGATAGATATAAGAGTATCTACTATCTATATAAAGTCACTGCTCTTTTGCACTAATCAGCTTCTGAGAAATGTTATAGAGTTCAGTGCCAATATGACCCTATATTTTTGTCGAAAGTGTCAATATGGCCCTGTAAAATTTGAAAGTGCGATTATAACCCTAAGAACCTTAATTTGGCAGATATTTTGTGAATTGATTGTTATACCCCTGTTTAAAAAAATTTAGAATTTGTGAAAGGACAGTTATGTCCATCTTCTTTTTCCATCTTCTTCGTCCAATTCAATCTTGATCTCGACAAAAAGTGGGAAACCCATCTTCTTTCTTCGTAATCTTCTTCCTTGCCATCTTCTTCGTCTATCTTCTTCGCCGGCCATCTTCTTCGTCTCCAACAATAGGCTAATTGAGGCTAGAATTCCACGACGGGGGTGGGTTTTTGGTCTTTGTTTTGATCGGCAAAATGGGTTCCACTGTTCTGAGGCTAGTGTTTCGATAGGTTGTGATTCAGTTGTGGGCGGAGGAACGGGTTTGTCGTGCTAGCGGGAGTGGGGAAAGAGGTGGCTAGAAATTGGTACTGGCAGGGGTAGGGTTAAGGTGGTGAAGCGGAGAAGCGGATCTGGCTGGGAGCTCAGAGGTGGTGGAGGCAGTGAGATGGTGGCATGGTGAGATGGTGGCGTGGTGAGATGGTGGCGTGGTGAGATGGTGGCGTGGTGAGATGGTGGCGTGGTGAGATGGTGGCGTGGTGAGATAGTGGCGTGGTGAGATGGCGGCGTGGTGAGATGGTGGGTGGTGAGTTTCCAAACCGAGGAGCGCAGGTGGTGGTGGTGGAGGCCAACACTGTGGGAGAGGAGCGCAAGTGGTGATGTTGGAGAGCTCAAGGTTACAGGGGGTGGGTTCGAGGTGGTAGGGGTGGTTATGCGGTGGTAGATCTGTGTGTGGTCGTCGTCTCCTGCGATAAAGGAACCTTCTCTCTGGCACGGGTGAAGGAAACAGTTCTCTCCAACGGGATATTCATCTCCTATGCATGCTAGCTGTCTTCACCCCTTTCTAGTCAGTATCATTGTTGTTTACATATGAGCTAGGTTCAAACAATCGAAACATGTTTGGAGTGTTTATTATGACTTTGTATTAGGTTCTGCAGTATTCTCTGTTTAGATCGATTCTCTGTTTGGTTGATTATAGATTCTGGCCACCGCCGGCAGCGGAGTGACGATAGAGGTGGCAGAATAGCATTGGCTGTATTATTGAGAAGAAGAAGAACAAGGGGTATTTTTGTCTTTACATTTTAGTTTTAAGACTAGGGTTATATTAGTCTTCCTAGTTATGGTCTATACCGAAAAATGCCAAGTAAATGCTGGAATGGTGTAAAAAGGTTATATAGGCACATTTGATGCAAAAGATAGGACTTTTAGACTTTACAGGGTTATATTGGCACTTTCGACCAAAACATAGGGTCATATCTGTAATTTACCCAGTGTTATTGTTAGAACTTCTAGCATTCGATTCAATCTTGCAATTCTATGATGTGCACTGAAATAAATAAATTCTTGATTATTCAAAGGGGTGGCAAATGGACGGACGAGTCAAATATGGTTCGGGTAATATGGGTAATTGAAAAATATATGGGTCAAAAAATGAATCGGGTCAAAACGGGTCGGGTTAAAACCCGCTCAACCCATGAGTTAAAAATTATTCTATCACTAATAAAAAATGGGTTAATCAATCCATATATGGACCCATATGAGCTTATATGCCAACCCATATGGGTAAAATCAGTGGATTTCAAAACATATATTAATCTATATAGTTTATATACTAACCCCATTTCAACCCATTTATTGACCTATATGAGTTTATATACCAACCCATATGTAAACTTACGTTCTGTATGTTTGCAATGGTGGTGGGTGAGAAATATTAGGGCATTCGGTGCTCGAATATTGAATCTTGTCATGGTTTGGCTACTGTAGTAGAAGGCTACATAGTGAAGCATGAAGTGGCCCCTCTGCTATAAGACATCTTCGCGAAATATGGCGAAGAACTCCAATCTACAGTCTCCCTCTTCTGTCTCCATTTTCCTCGAGATGGTGTGTTTATATCATTCAGAAGCTGCAAAGGTTGACATTCAGGTTGTGAAGAAGGTGAAGTTCAATGTGGGGTAACAAGCTTGAAGAAATAGAAGAGATGAAAATTATGGTTAGATATCATCCTGCTTTGAAAGAACAAAATGCAAAGATTGAGCAGTAGAAGAAAGAGTTAAGAGGAGTTGGTAGAAATGCGAATTATGGTTGGTATTTTCTGGAACGACCTAAAACGTATGAGGAGGATAAGCAGGAGGTTGAGAAGATGAAGCACAAAATCAAAGATGCCTATGAAAAGGACTTTGCAGAAGAAATTCTTTAGTTAATCACTTATCTTCATTATTTAACACCACTCGCTATTGTCTTATTTTGGCTTGCTTACATTCACCCTGATGCGTATAAATTATGCTATTATTTTTGGGATTTATTGTGATTGGATTAATTTGCACTTTAGGTGTACAATTTATCTCATATTACAAGTTTTGGGGTTTAAGAGGAATTAGAAGGAAGTTGACGAGAATTTGTCAATTGTGGCAGAAAGAAGACAGTCAAATCTTGTGCAGAAAGGTCTATCCTTAGACAGCCGTGGAATTCAGGATTAATGCTGATTTGGAGATGATTTAGAGCTGATTTTATGAAGATATAAATATGATTTTGTGAAGATATGGTGGAGATTTTGTAGAGATTTGATTAGATTTTGACTCTTATCTCTTTTTTAGATAAGGATAAGATTAAAATTCAAAATTGGAATTGATTTAGAGCATCTCCAATGTAAAGAGCGTCATCCAGAAATATAGGAGCCACATGACGAGTTACTATAGGGCTTCTGTGTGACGAAGATTAAAAGACATTAACAACAAATATTGATGAAACTTTGATCTCCAATGTTTTATTTAAAATCAACCCATATTAATGGGAGGGATATATATTAGGTTCCCCAAACATAAAAATGGTTAAAAGATTCTTTTATAAGACTTTGCTTCAAGTAATTTTGAAGACTTTGTACCAAAAGATAAAATGTATTTGTAAAAATTTCTGACCGGAAGTCTACTTAGGGCGTTTTTGTAGATGATTCCATTTTCCATGTCTCTATCCCTCGTGTTAATATGGACAAATGGCCAGATCTCCAAAAAGGCTCTAAGTAAAAATGGTTTGAGTGCTGGAAATCTATTTGTATCTTGTGCCTCGTCATCTTCTTTGCCGCCTGGTTCGAGTGCTTGAGGGTTGAGTGCTCGGGTATGGTGGTTCAAGTGCTCAAGTCTGGAGGTTCAAAAGCTCGACTGTCTGGAGGTTCGAGTGCTCGAATCTGGAGGATCGAGTGCCACCTGGTTTGAGTGTTCGACTGTCCTCGAGTATGGAGGTTCGAGGGCCTGATCGTTCAATCCTTGAGGCCTTATGGTTTAAGTTTTAGTGTACGGAAAATACACCCCGGTGTGCAGCAGATCTGGATTCCACCAGTGTTCCATCTTGTGTCTCATTCTCTTTGCCGCCACCACTTGATTCGAGTGCTCGAGGTTCTAGTGGTCAAGGATCAAGTGCTTGATGGTTCGTAGGCTCGAGGGATTGCTGCTCGATGGCTTCATGGCTCGAGGTCTCTAGGGTTCGAGAGATCGATGGCTTGAGGGCTCGATAGCTCGAGGTCTCAGGGGCTCGAGAGCTCGAGGTCTCGAGGCTTGAGTGCTCGATGGTTCCAACCTGCATTTTGATTTTAAAATCAGTAGTATCCATTCAAGATTCTAATGGCAGGTATCTATTGCTTGTCAAGAGCTAGAAGTCCCTTGGTTTTCTAATCAAGGTCATGGTAATTCAGAAATTTAGGTTCCTTATTCCTTCCTAGTTTACTTAATCTATTAGCAACCATATTTTCTTCTCTTAGAGTGTGTGTATTTATGATGTCCCCCATCCTTTGTTTGATTTCAGATGCTAAATGATACAGTTCCCACGGGGCTTTGATGAGGTCTTTCATTACTTCCAGAATATTGGCACAATCCGTTTCAAGGGAAAAACATTTAGGCCAAGATCAGCTGCAAAAATTAGTCTTTCTTTTAGACTCTGGAGTTCTGCTTGGAAACTAGTTTTACTCTTACTGATTTATGGCATGCTTTAATAAAATATCCATGTTTATTCCTGACAACTATCCCAGTACCACAGTCTACCTCCTGCTTCCATGATGCATCAAAATTAATTTTGTATTCCAGTTTTGGTTTAGACCACGTGATGCATTTAATTTTGGGTACTTTTGGTGTTTTCATGGGTGGGATTAGACCAATTTGAACATAGTGTTGATCATTTATCTCTCTACTAACCTCTGGATTGGTATAGAAGATGAGGAACATGTCTCTTTTGATGTTATGGATCATTTTCCCCTATTTGGTCTAATATTTTTCAAAAATGAAACTGTTTCTAGCTTTCCAGATTTGCCAACAGATGAGAGGGAAAGATGGTGATTAATGTGGAGTGAATTTTTGTCCCTCCATTATAAGACCAGTAATGTGAAAGTCTGTCGAAGATGGAGTTGAATTGTTGGTGCCTCAGTCCTATCAACTGGTCAAAAAATATCCACAGGTCTATGGCTAGAGAACAATCATTGAAGCAATGGCTAAGTGTGTTAGTGTTGTTGCAAAATAGGCATTTAGATGCAAGTGAGAAATTGCTGAAAATGAGCATGTCATCAAAAGGTAAAATTGCATTTGAAAGCTTCGACATAAACATAGAAATTTTCTTTGGCAGTTTTGATAACTATACCTTCTTCAGAATTTTGATTTCTGATTTTTGTGAGGCGACTACCTTGTATGCAGATTTGAAACTGAACTCTCCATTGTTTGATGGCTTCCAAATCAATCTGCCCCGTCTGAATAGGTATACCTGCAGCTCCATCATCATGTGGAAGATGTGATTAGGTAATCTATTAAAAGCATCTAGGAAGCTTGACTTCATGTTTACAAAATGTTGGATTGTAGTGTAGGGTGGAACCACTGTATATATAGATGGGTCTACATAGTCTTGCAGTGATCCCAAACCAGTCCAGTTTGCAGTGAAAATATTTGCTAAACTATTGCCATGTATTATCTTTGTTTGGCTTTCAGCTAGTTAGTTTATTTTCTAAATCCTTTTCCAAATTTGGGATTTTCTTTGATTTTCAGGGATGGACCAAAATAATTTAGCCCATAGTGTCTCTCCTTTTTGTAGTTTCCACCACAATTTAAGGGAGAAAGTCCTGATTATGTCTTTAATGTTTCTAATCCCAATACCATTTTGGTTTACTGGATAACTCATTTTTGTAATGCTTTTTCACACTTTTTAGGCCCATATTCATGCTCTCCCCAGAATAAATTGGAGATTTTCCTGTTTAGTTTCTTTATTACTGATTGTATTGGGGATATGACAGCCCATAGATGCTGTGGGAGAGCAAAAAGGACAGATTTTATGAGTGTGAGTCTTCCAGCAGTACTAAGCCATTTGTTTTTCCAAGATTTCAATTTTATCTCATATTTTTCCATTAGAGGCTGAAAATGTATCTCTTTTGTAATGCCCGTGTAGATAGGGCATCCTAGATATGTAAATGGAAAAACACCTCTGGACATTCCTAATGAGTTTCTGATCATTCTTAGCTGTGTTAAAGAGGTATGCTTACTTATGAAAAAAATTCTTTTTCCATAGTTAATTTGTTGGCCACTGTATTCCTCAAAAACATGTAAGAATGCTTTGATTCTTTTTATGGAAGTCTTAGTGGCTTGGAAGAAGATGATTGTGTTATCTGCATAGCATAAGTGTGAGACAGTGTTTTCATATGCACGATTTTTAAACAAATTGATCTTCTTATTTTGGAAACAAAAAGTCAAGCTTCTAGAGAAGGATTCTGAGAAAATATTGAATAGTAAGGGGGATAAAGGGTGTCCCTGTTTATTCCCCTTCAAGCTTGGAAAAAACCTACAGGTTTGCAATTGATAATAATAGAGAAACATGCACTAGATAAGTTATTTAGGATCAAATTGATGAATTTGTCCTGAAATCCAAATTTCCTCAAAATTTTACTAAGAAAGGACCATTTAACCCTATCAAAAGCCTTTGTTAGATCCAATTTTAGGATGTAGTTAGGGGCTCCTTTTGTTTATTATTTATGTATCTTGTCATTTCTTTGACAAAGATGATAATGTCAGCTATTTCTCTGCCTTTTAGGAAGGCTGATTGATTTTGTGAGATCAGTTTTGGCAAGATATCAGTTATTCTCTGAACTAAAAGTTGAGAGAAAATTTTGTTAGTGAAGTTAGAAAGTGACATGGGTCTGAAATCTGCAAAGGATATAGGAATATCCTTTTTTTTGGTATCAGGCATATCTAGGTACTTGAAATTCCAGCAGGAATTTTTGTGCCTGACATGAAATCAGAGAATGCTGATAGCATATCAGGCCCTATTATGTCATAGAAAGTTCTAAAAAAGTTGGCTGAGAATCCATCAGGTCCAGGTGCTCCATTCTGATTCAAGGAGAAAACTATTTCCCTGATTTCGTCCAAAGTTGGCTTTGTGAGCATATGTGAATTGTCACTACTGTCAAGGATCTGAGGGATTTGGCTTAAAAAGTGGCCTTGAAATTTGTCATCTCTAGGGTTAGAGTCATCGATCAGTAGGTTTTGGTAAAACTGAATTGCTTCTTTTTCAATCTCCAATGGACTGTCTGTCTATACTCCTTCTGAGTTTTTTTTTTATCTTTGAGATGTTTTGTTTCTTTCTTCTCTGATTTACAGTTGAGTGAAAATACTTAGTATTTTCATCTCCTTCTTTAAGCCATTTTATGTTAGCTTTCTATTTCCAAAACATTTTTCCCTCCGTTAGCGCTCTCAGTAGTAGTGCATTTTTATGATTAAGCTCAATGAGGTCAGATTCTGAATTTTTTGTCTCATAATTAATTTCCTGTATTCTGAGTTCCTCTTCAGCCTTTTCAACATTATCATTTATGTTACCAAAAACTTCCTTATTCCATGTTTTTAAAACCATCTCCAGTCTCTTTATTTTCAGAAAGAATTTTAGCATGCCAGTTTCAAATATGGTTTGTGACCAGTTAGCTTCAATGATTTGTTTTAGTTGAGGCCTATTCATCCAAGCATCTAGGAATCTAAATGGCTTAGGTGATGAAGCAATTTTACTCCCTATGGTTAGTAGTAATGGGCAGTGGTTAGAGGTGTGTTTGTTGAGTGTGTGAAGTGAGCTGTTTGGAAATTTTTCATTCCAGTCATGGTCAATTAGAGCCCTGTCAAGTCTTTCTAATGTAGGAGGTCTTCTCTTGTTTGACCAAGTGAAAGTATTTCCCACTGTATAAAGATGTGTTAGTTTTTGGCTTACTAAGAAATTAGAGAAGTCTCTAATGCTTTTTACATTAGGCTTATTGGGACCCTTATATTCTGTTGTGGAGTTTATGTCATTAAAATAACCAATTAGAAGTTTATTGCTGTTTAAACGTGAGGTGATCTGCTGCCATATTTTTTTCCTGTTTGTTCTTAAGGTCGATGCATGAATGAAATATGCACACATTTCAGCACTAAGCAGGGGGGAAGAAATGGCAATTTTTGTATATTGATCAGTCTCAGATAAGATGTTAACATTACAACACGAGTTCCACATTAGCCAAATGTTATTTCTATCTGAGCTATAATGACACTGAAAATTTAATTTAATCCTATATGTGTCACATTGCTAATAATGATGCTTAGGTTAAAACATACAAAGTAATTGTATATTGTGAGTCCTAATTAATCTTTTTAACCTATCCAGGGATGTTCTGATTCCTCTAAGGTTCTAGACAAGGGCTCTAATATTAAGGTGTGTATTCATCATTTAGACTTTCCAGAGTTGCCTTTTTAATTAGACCTCAAATTCATCCTATTTAACCTGTTAAAGAAGGCCCTCTTCCTGGATGTTCTACCAGCCAACATACTAGAGAATTTTTGGGTACTTACCTGATCTAGCCGAAGCTCTTTAGTACTTGAGCTACAGTCTGTTGTGTCAGACTGAAGTTCCTCTCCTAGTAGCTAGAACCTGTTTGAGCTTTTGGGGCTGGATCTGCATGATGGTGAGTGAAAAAGATCAGTACCTCATTCATTTAAAGGAGAGTTTGAGATGATACCTGATATGTCATCTTTGGCATATTCCTTGTGTTTGCCTGTTTCTTCTGTAAGATCAATTAATTCTTGGGTTTTCCCTTTTTGCAATTCAGTCTCATTGTTGTTACTTTTGAAAACAACATTTTGAGGTTGTGGATGCACCTCCTGTTGCTTCTCTCCAGCATTGTGAGTATGTAAAGACTCTTGGTTGGTAAATTCTTCCCCTTGGAGTTCTAGTTGTGGTGTCTCAATGTCTATATGAGGGCTTTCTATTTTATCTGTGTTTCTTGTGGAGGCTTGTGTTGAGCTTCTCTTTATTTCTGGCTTATTGTTATCCCTGAAGTGTGTGGATCAATGTTTTTGTGTACTGGCTGCCATTTAGCCAGAATATCAGTATGGGCAACTGTTATTGGTTCTTTGCTGTGTTTGTTGCCAGGCTTTGGTTTCTCTGTTGCATTTGTTAGCTGGGGTTCATTCCTATTAGTCTATTTAGTAGATATCTATTTGGGGGCTCTATTCAGTATGGTGGTAGATTTAGGAATTCTCTGTTCAGGGTTAACTATTCTACACATATCCACATGATGACCAATCTTCTTACAGCCACAACAGTACATAGGTAAATCCTCATATTCTATGACATACTTTTCATTTTGTAGGGAAGTGCCTAACCTGATGTGGCTCAAAAGTTGGGATTGGAGGTCAATTTCCACACATATCTTGAGGGAAGATGGCCTTGTTAGCCTTTCTGTTGCTTGATCCATCTTGATGAATTTTCCAATCTGGTTTCCAATTGCTTCTATGGTCGGGACATTGTAGTAGTACAGAGGCGCTTGTCTGATGGTGACCCAGGCCGGGACAATCGAAGATTCTGCATTTGGTTTGAAGTCCAGCGTCCATATGAGGATCCTCATGGTGGTGCCATTAAGCAACCAAACCCCTTGATCCAGCAGCGTTGGAAGTCTTCCTTCACTTGGAACCTGATTAGGATGTTTTCAAAATCAATTGCTCCCAGTTGGTAGCTTCCGCTGAAACCCACAGTCTTGAAATCGGCTTCTAGCTTATCCATTGTCGGCCTTCCTCTTGGAAATTTTCCAATTAGAGCATTTGTGTAGTGAGTGGATAGCTCTGATACTTGCTCAGGAGAGAAGAGCACGGCCGATTCTCCCTTGTAATGAAGGATTGGTTTCAGATTTTGAGTGGAAAGGAGATTTGTGGAGATTGGAGGGTTTCAAGTTTGGAGTGCTTGGGCAAAGCTTTCGATGGCGGTAGCCGCCATAGCGGCGCCTTGTAGACTCGACAAGGTTAAATGATGGTTGCGTGAGTGAGGGTTCCAGTGAGGGATCTGTGATTTAGCCGTTAGTATGTAACGGTAGGGATGATGAATAGTAGCGGAGAGGAGAGAAGCGAGAGAGAAGACGATTTGACTTTGATCTCCAGTGCATGCATCTTTAACCAAACTTCAATATACGTGTCATAGTATATTATTATTAAATATTACAATAAATATTCTATTTGTTTTTCTCCAACTCTCTATCAAAACTCATATTCAAATGACATAGTATATGAAAATTATTTTATTTTATTTTAAACTTTATAACTATATACTCCCCCCGTCCCACTCTAAATTGCTACTTTTTGAGAGTCAAATTTTGTAAACATTGACCCTAAATATAAATTCATGTATAAATAATAAATATATCATGTGTGATATTATTGGATTTGTCTTAACATCTATTTTCTAAGTATCAATTTTTTATGCGATATTATTGTAAGGAATTGGAGATATTTATAGTCAAATATGCTCATTGAAAACTATGAAAAAGTAAATAAGTAATTTAGATCGGGACAGAAGGAGTATATATTTTTGAAATTTAATGTATATAATTATTCTAACTATTTTAAAAATATTTTATAAATTTGAAAAAATATTACAAGTAAATTATTTTTAGAACCCTAAGAGTATTTAAATTGTATTTTTGTTATTATAACAAAAAACATAATAAAACTCAACTAGTACATAAAATAACTAAATGTATAAACTAATTTGCAATTTTAGTATTTATTTTAAAAAAATTAAAGTTAGGTGAATTTTGGGCAATTAAATTTAGATAAGTACATTAAAATTGATTTATTTTTGGCGAATATGCTGACTAGACAAACTGACGGGCGTCAATATGAGCCTCCAATATCAGAAGGTTTATTTGAAGGGGTTACTTCAAATTTAAGCTACGTTAAACTGAAGGTTGTAAGAGACCATTGCATTGGAGATGACTTTTTACCTCAACATCTATTATGATGACGTTGCTAGTGACTTTTACTAATGTGATGCTAGCATTGGAGATGCTCTTAAGTGATATTTTGGGCTGAACCTCTACTCTATATAAGAGGCATTAGTTTAGTCATTTATTTACCCACTTTTTTAAAACTTAGAATCAGTTCAGAATTTTTCAGACTTATTTTTCTAATTATTTCTAGATTCTGGTCCGCCGCAGAGGGTCCAGTTTGCCCCAAACAGATCCCATTTCCTGGGAGTAATTTCTTTTCTTAGTTCAGTTCAACATCATGTTTTCAGATATTTTATTTTGACTTTTTTTATATGCATATTATGAGTAGCTAATTCTTTTATCGGCAGAGAATAACAAGTGTTAGCTTATAAATCATGAGAACCAATTATTTTATAATTGATCCGCATGTTCTTGATTGTCCTTGGATTAATTTATTTCTAATATGTTTAAGCTTGATGTAAGTTGCACAATCTTGAGAAAAACAACTAACTAACTATGTCTGTAATAGCAAGATAGAGAGCAATTTAGTGTGCATAGCTATTTGCTTTTACTTTGGTAAATGCTATATTGTGTTCTTTTATTTCTTAATGCGATCAAAATTTGTTTTCGATTCAGCGAATACTTTCTGGGGACATTTTGGTAAGGGAAACAGTTAGTTAATTATAATTGATTAACTGTCAATAAAGTGAGAAAGAATTGGGGAGATTAAGCATACCTTCTTTCCTATAACTGATAGATGTGTAAGGATTGATTCATCATTGAGCATATGATCGACATTAACTAACATGAGTTATTCTTAGCCGATATCATTTTTAATTGTATAAATATTTATCCCTCATTTTTAGAGTAATTATTTGCATCTTCAGTTGATAGAGAAATTCTTGAATTTCAGGTGTGGTGGCTACACCAAAAAAGTTTGATATTAGTTGAAAAAAATTATAAATATTACTTTTGCTCTCCGTGGGATCAATTCTACTTATCGGTGTACTATTTAGTATTTTTTGAATTTACGGGTTATTTGACGAATCAAATGGCGCTCACCACACACACAACCCCCACCACGTGCACGATTGATGCACATTATTGTAAAATAACACGAACAATTCATACCTTTTACGAGCTCGATTTTATAACCTGATCAATAGGCACAGTTTAGATCTTTTATGCTTGATAGAGCCAAAACATGATAATTCTCAATGTGATGTTTATAGGCAGGTTTTAGCTTTTGATAACTGTTTGCAGGCTAGTAGTGGCCAGATTTGGCTCTTCTGGAACTCCAGTATAACTCTGACATTGAAATGTGATAATCTGCAATTCTTAGCTGCCAGTGTGAATAGTCTAACTCTTAATAAAAGTATGGATGCCTTCTTTGTGTATGGACTAAGGACCAGAAATGGGAGGAAGACTGACCTGAGATCATTTCATCACTCAGATTCTATTTTAATAGGTGATTTTAATGCTATAACATCAATAAATGAATATAAAGGTCCATCTACTCCTAAATTAGGTAGTATGAGGGATTTTAATGATTTTATTAATGCTATGGCTTTAGAAGACATTAATACTGTTGGAAATATGTTCACATGGAGCAATAATAGACTTAGGTCCCCAACTATTCAAAGACGAGATAGAGGCCTTTGTACTTCTTCCTGGTCCTCCAATTTTCCTACTTCATCAGTCCACATTCTGAATCGAATATTTTCTGACCATAATCCTATGCTTCTCACTATAGGCAGTGATGTCCTTTCTACTCCTAGACCATTTAGGTTTTTAAATACATGGTATAAAAGGAGAGAATTCGCTCAGGTGATTAAACAAAACTGGGAACTGCCTCATCACAAATCAGGAATGATTGGTTTTTTCCTCAAGTTGATAAGATTAAAAAAAGAGCTCAAAATTTGGAACAGAGAAATATTTGGTAACATAACTGACAATGTGATAAATGCAGAAGCTGATCTCTTCATTCACGAACAAAAGTATGACCTTGATGACTCTGTGATGAACTTGGTGAAATTAAAAGAAGAAAGGCTAAGCTAGTAAGGTCACTTGTAGGGCAGAAAAGTTTTTGGAAACATAAGGCAAAGGTTAAATGGCTTAAGGAGGGGGATAATAGCACTAGTTTTTTCCATAACTCTGTTAAGGAGAGAAAGTGTAGATTAAAGATTACAAAAATCAGAAATAGCAATGGCCAGTGGTTAGATAGTATTCAGGATATTGAAAATGAGGCCATCCACTATTACCAAGATCTCCTAACAGAAGATAGCTCCTCTGATAGTAATTTTTACAAAACACACTTCCTTAGCCAAATCCCTAAACTAATCACTCAGGAAGATAATGAGAGACTAATGCAACCAGCCTCACTTAATGAACTTAGGGATATTGTGTTCAGTTTGAATAAGAATAGCAGTCCGGGACCTGATGGTTTCACTGCTAAGTTCTACATTAACTCTTGGGATATAATTGCTATGGATTTATTGTCTGCTGTTAATGATTTTCTAGCTGTAAACCATATTCCGAGGGGCATTGGCAGCACCTAGATTGCCATTATCCCAAAAAAACTAACTCCTATCTCCTTTGATGATTATAGACCAATAAGCCTTTCCAATGTTCTTAACAAAATCTTTTCCAAACTATTAATGGAAAGACTTAAGTCTATAATGCCAAGAATTATCTCACCACATCAAACAACATTTCTTAAAGGAAGAGACATTTCGGATAATGTCATCTATCTGCAAGAAATGGTTAGGTTTTTGAACAAAAAAAAAAGAGATCCCAATTGCATTGTCAAACTTGATCTTAAGAAAGCATTTGATAGGGTCAAGTGGTCATTTCTGTACTCAGTTCTTGATAGATTTGGTTTCTCTGCTAAATTCATCTATATCATCATGAAGAATTTATCACAGGCATGGTTCTCAATCCTTATAAATGGTAAGCCTGTTGGTTATTTTCAGTCTTCAAGGGGGATTAAGCAGGGAGACCCCCTCTCCCCTTTTCTTTTTAATATATTTTCTGAGTCTTTCACAAGGAGTTTAGCATACATTTTTCAGAATGGTAAGCTATCATATTTTGATCTTCCCGGTAATGCCCTTCCAGTTTCTCATTTATCTTATGCTGATGATACAGTGGTATTCCTAACAGCTGATAATCAAACACTGATTAGATTTAAAGCTTTCCTGACTAAATTTGAAGATGTCACTGGCCATAGGATAAATTACACTAAAAGTGATATCTATATAGGAAAGCATGCTTCGGCTCATAAGGTCAGCAACATAAGAAGGGTGCTAGGAATGAAAATTGGAAGATTCCCCTTCACATATCTAGGAGTTCCAATTTTCACAGGGATAGCCAAAAAAATCTATTTCCAACCTATAATTGAGCAGATAGAAAACAGAATTGGGGGTTGGAAAAATAGGTGGCTCTCTTAGGGGGGGGGGGGATTACATTAATTCAGTCATGCATATACTTCATTCCCCAACATATTTGGTCAGTCCTAAAACCTAGCAATAGAATTATTCTTACCATTGAGAAAAAACTCAGTAATTTTTTCTGGGGCACAACTGAGCAGAAATAAAAAAGAACATGGAGGAAGTGGGATGCACTTTGCTATCCCATTAAACAAAATGGTTTAGGTTTTAGATCTATATCCACAATCATAAAGACATGTTTAGTTAAGCTGTGGTGGAAGTTCCAAAAGGCTGAGGCTCTATGGTCTACCCTAGTGGCATCACTGCCTTTCTCTTCCAGATCCTCACCAAACTGGAAGAGAATCTGTGGCATTAATAATTGGGCAGAAACAAACTCTAGGGTTATAGTGGGAAAAGGAGAATGTAATTTCTGGACCTCTAACTGGTTAGATATAGGCCCGGTTGAGGATTGGTGTGATCCAAACATTGTAAATATCCCACATACATGTACTGTCTCTGACTTCATAACAAACAAAGTTTCTCTGCTTCAGGATATTTCTCCATTTCTACCTCCTCATGCTGTCATTCTTTTACAGGAAGCAAAGCTAGCTCCACACAGGAAAGATAGACTCATATGGAAACCGGGTCTGAAAGGTGAATTTTCTTTTAAAGCAACCTACCTCCTGCTCAGAAACCAGAGAGGTAATGTCCTCTCTGCTCAATATTTGTGGAGTTCAAGAATTGAAAAAAGGTTTCTGTTTTCATGTGGAAAATGATGAATTCTTTACTTTCCTTTGATAATGTATTGCGCAAATTGAGATTCTCTCTGCCTTCAAAGTGCTGTATGTGCAATAATCATGAGGATTCATTGGATCACTTTTTTAACTCATGTCCATTTGATGTTCATATCTGGAAAGCTGTTCACTCATTCATGGGAATTGCTGTAGTGGCTTACCCATCTATTTGGGAGAGACTCTCTTGCTACCTGACTTTTCCTGGTCTGAGTGCACTCCATACTGAAATTATTAAATCTGCTGCTGTTATAACTTGTTGGCATTTGTGGAAAATGAGGAACAAAATACTGTATGATTCAGCCATTCCTTTAACAGGATTAGTGATAACTAACATCAAGGAACAAATTTTTTACATGTTCACTGCTAAACCTGTTTTCATAAGAGCTAAAGTAGACAAAGACATTGCTGATCATTCTTTTCTGCCACTGATTAAGCTTCCTCCTAAGCCGAAAATCCTGAAAATTGCCTGGTCTAAACCATATAGGGGGTATAAACTTAATGTAGATGCTGCATGGAATTGTCAATTGAACTTGAGTGGAATTGGTATGATCTTAAGAGATAGCAGAGGTAGTTTTATTGCTGCTCATACTAATTTTACATATGCTAATTCCCCTCAGGAAGCGGAAATGAAGGCAATAATGCTTGCTATACAGAAATATGCTGGTTTCTTTAATAATGTTTGCATTGAATCTGACTGTATGAATGCTGTTTCATCAGCTCTAGATCCATTACATGCTCCCTGGCAGTTGTTCCAACTAGCTGATGACATTAAGCAATCTCCGGGAAACTTTAATCTTATTCATATTTAGAGGCAAGCCAATCTTGTAGCAGATGCTCTAGCAAAGAAATGTCTCAAAGATGAGACGAGTGTATCCATGCTTTCTTTTAATATGTTACCTAATCATATTCAGGGGCTAATTAGGCTTGATCAGATAGGTACACCCTCCTTAAGATTTACACATTGAACGGATGCTACTGATAAAATGTTTTATGCAGGGGCATTGAAGGGCTGCTCACATGGAGGCACGCGGATGGAACGAGATGCTGCCTGCAGTTTCTATTAGTTCTAGTTTACTTATTTTGATTCTCTTACTTAGAGGAAGGGATTATTAGTGAATTTAGGAATATCTGACTGATTTGTGTTTCGAAAACTCGATTCACTAACAAGTTCGATATTCTTCCTAAATTTGCTAATAAGTCTTTGTAATACTCTAACAATTAGCTATTTATTACCTCATTTTGGAAGCAACAATGGTTGCTTCATCAGCTTAGGCACCACTGTGTAAATCTAACTAAGCCAAGGCTTCCTTTTCTTTTCATGTTTTGTTTTTTCAGTTTTTTGCTCATTTACACGACTTGGGAAGGCCTAATATAATTCCCCCCATCTTTGGATGGCTTTCATGGAAAAAAAAAAGCTCGATTTTAAATGTGGACATTCTTCCTTTTTGTGGAATCTGATCCACTTAAATCACGCCAAGATGAATATGTTCCGAATGTGATGCCACCGAAATCAAGAAAACACAAGGGCATTTTTGTGACTTCTTCGTCCAAGCGTTCATGTAAATTTTCTGTTTCTCATACCATGGGCGGAATTAGGAATTTTGTGTAGGGAGGGACCAAAATTATATTTGAAAATTTTGAATCGACCATTAAAATAAAAAATCATAATCAATTGTTTTATTACGGACAAAAAAATTAAGTACTACGAGAAACTAGTGCTAAAGAAAATACAAAATTGGTACTTTTAAAATGGATGACCTTCTTATTTTATATGAGTTGTGTTCTCCTCTTTTGATCATATAAAAAGTATGGATGACTGAATCAATGTTAAATGCCCCTCCAATATATTTTCAAGATAGACTAACAAATAATCTCGCGGAAAATCATCTTACATTCAATTGCGGAGGCACAATTTTCACAAGAATTGATTTGTTTACACTTTAACATATTTTGAGAATAGACCAAAAGAACAAAAAATTATGAAGTCAAATTTAAATTTAGATAATTTAAATACTCTAAATTGGAATAAATGGTGTAAATATGAAAATTAAATATCTTTTGTAAATTTTTTGGTATTGCTTCTTGAAATATAATTTGAATATTTATGTTTTCTAAATAACTGGGACAAGTATTAAAGGTAAAATTAGATAAAAAGTAATTTTATTTCTTGTTGGACTCTATAAATAAAAACTAAGATTCAGAATATTTTAAATTACTTTCTTCAATACTCTACGTATATCTGCGGTAAATATTATTTGGGGGGAGGGACCACATCCTTTTTTACCATACAAAAACAAATAAAAAACACACAAAAAACAAAATACCAATGGTAAAAAGAATGTTGGCGGGGACCAGTCACCCCCTAGTCCCCCCATGTTCCGCCCCTAGCTCATATATTGTTTGTTACTTGAATATTAGAAAGAGTGATAGAGCTTTATTTTTGTCTCACATATTTTATTCTTATTATTTTCTCCCATATTATTTGTTCAATCTTGACATTCCTGATGAAGGTGGAAGGGTAAACCAAGACATAATATTAGAGAGGCGTGTTACCTGTAGAGGGGTTTTGATAACGATGGACATATTGAAAAGTATTCTCACGAGTACCTGGTTGGGAAGAGATCCAAAAAAAGCTCAAACTTATGTGTAACCATCACAAATCTCAGTCGTATTAGAGAAGGTTTCCTCTGATAGGCCTTCTAAGGCTCCACCATTGTCTGTTTTAGAGACCTAATAGTGCAAAAATGGTGCAATGGTGTGACGAATAATATGTATTTGCTTCATTTGAAATGAATGAAATTATATCGGGAATTCATGAAAATGAATTCTATTTCCTATGCATCTGATTGATATTACTTATCAGTAGTTTCATGTCATATTCTTCAGCTGTTAGTCGATCATCATATCAGTTTGTCTCAAATTGGGATTGGAGGATGCCTTTAGTTAATTTTTACGTACATTCTAATAGTACTCCATTACTTAACCAATAAAAAACTATCACCTAACACTATTCATCACCACCACCACCAGTCTCACGACTTTCACCCACACTTCACAGTCTAATCTATACAAACACTTTGAGTTTTTATAAGAACAAAACTAGAGCATATATGAAATCTAATCACATTTCAGAAACTAGAAAAAAAGGTAAAATGAAAAGGCGCTAAGGCACCGGTGAAACCACGTCCATAAATGAGGAAGTCGAGCTTCAGGCACCAACGGAACTTTGTCTGAACTCTCATCTCCGTCAATGATTCTTTGGTGGAAAGATGCTAGAAGAAGTTGAGGTGTCTGGGGGTTACGTGTCTCTGAGGTCCAAGGTTGAGGACTCTATTAGTGGATCCCGTACAAAGCTAGGTGTTCCATCAGATCATTTCTTTTGATTTAGGTTTTATGGTGTTACCAGAATTATATGTCAAGTAATTATTGTAATCCTTTTGTTAATTTTTTTGAGCAGTTGATTTTTATTATAATTATTCTTTAGTCACATTGTTTGGTACTGCTGATTGTGGACAGTTTAATTGATGAAGACTTGAATACATGCTTTCTATTTTTGGAGAACTAACTGTGCAAAATTGGTGCAATATGATGTTCGGTATAATATAATTTTGCTTCAATTAAAATGAATGAAATTATTTTGGGAACGTGTGAAAATGGTTTGAAATTTTAGTGCATATGAATGAGTGTTGACAGTAGCAATTTCCACTTGTCATACAAGTATCTACTTGCCCAAAAGGGAGAAATGCTTGGTTTAACCTGTTTTGTTAAAAGTTTGCATGTGGAATTTGGATATGAATACCAACTATGCATCCATCTTTACAAAGGACCTAACTGATGATATTTATCAATTGAAACTACAAAAATTAATTTTATGAAATAATAATACTCCCAGACTTACATTATCCAAATAGAAGCAAATGTACTTGCATCAATCCTATCCCACTTTTTTCTTGTACTATGTAGAATAGACTCATAATCTTACATATTAAGCTATAAATGTGAATGTGCTCTTTGGAATAAAGAACCATGGATTTACTATTGAATTATAGAGAAATTGATCAAAGTGTATTTGTAGTTGTGTAGATTTTGATCATTGTGTATTATAGAGAAATATTGAATCCTTTCATCGTGACCTACAAGACAACAAGCCTCAGGAGGTCACAGGGGAAAACTCTATGATGCTTAAGTTAACAATGTGTATAAATACCGTATTGAAAAGCAGAATAAATGTAAAATGAATACGTACCTTGTATTTATACCATATAACCTTAAGTGTATTTACCTCAATTCTAACTCTTAATCGCCAATAAAAGAGGTTATTAGGTCTGATCGTTTCAAACATCTGTACTAGGCCGAAATAAGCCCAATATGCTATTTGGGGTTTCACTAGATCAAACCTTTATCAAAAGCCCCCGGAAAATTAAAGATTCCCTCAAGGCCACCAAGTCTCGAGATGATGGTTCGAAGACCCTCAAGATGATGATTCAAAGAATCGAGTTCATGAGCTAGTGATGGAGTAAAGATTATTCATACATTGTCTTGAGTTTCGAGGTGGTATTTAGTTTTCTCATTCTCAATCCCTTATGGAATTTGAAAAGACGCGCGTACCTATTAGTTGTGTGAAAGGGCACATGAGTGGCGATTTTTTCTAAAAAGGTATGAAAAGATTCTCACGCTTTTTCAAACTTTTCAGTTTCCCAAGATAATCATTATCTTGCCGCCATTTCAGACTTCTTAACTGCACAGTTTCTCAACTTCCCTTCATTTTATTTGATTGTATTTTTGGAATAGACATTTATAGAGCTCTAATCTTTCTCACTCTCTCATCATCTCTACCACCTTCTCTTCTTAAATCGGTAAGTTTTTCTATCTTTTCATCTTTTTCTCTTCCAGTTTTATCTAAAATGGCCATATCTGGTGAGGGATCTGCTGAGAGGGGGTTATCCGACGAGGCTAGGTCAGAGAGGGAACACATCGATTCACCTGAAAGGGTGAATTATGATATTGAGTTTGGTGAGTCTATACACTCTTTTGAGCAATTCAACGCAGTGATTGACAATCTTGGCCATACTGATTATAATCCCGTCGGATTTCCAATCACGGGTATGCCTCTCAAGGGATATCCTAACGTCTGGCTGGCTAGTATAAGGAAGTCGTTTGTAAGGCAATCACCCATCACTGGGAAGATAGAGTTTCAAGCCCTAGTACATGAGGAAGGGAACTCTTCGAAAGTATCTTAAAGGAAGAAAATGATGGTTCAAAAGAAAGGATCTACAAAAGCTTCTAACCTCGAGGAAGAGGAGGAAGAAACACCTTTTGATGAGCCCCTAGCCTCTAAGGAGTTAGAGTCAGCAATGAAACTCTTATCCTCGATTTTTACTGGTTAGAGGATTCCTTGTTGACCTTCAACCCTTGGGAGTGGAAGAATCTACTAAAGATCATCCATAGGGAAGATCACTCACTTACTCCAAACATCTTCGATCATAGCTTTGTTTTCCCTTTCCTACGATATTCTTGATGCTTCTCAAAGTGTTCAAGGCCAACCCTGCCCAAGTCCATCCAAACGTGATAGTAACCATCATGATGTTTATGATGAGGTGCAGTGAATTCTTGATTAAGCCTAAGTACAAATTTCTTTGCCCGCTATACAGCATGATCCATAGTGGCACGTCGATAGAAAATATTATCACATTTCCAATAAACAAAGGAAGCATAATAATTTCACCCTTCCTTCCCATTCTATCAAGAGGAGAGATAGGGGAAAAGGGTTTACCTTTGATTAATGAGATATAAGGTCATTCGATGGAATCCCAACATGCTAGTCGATACCTAGAAAGGAGGGAAATATGTATGTCCCACCTATCTCGAGGATGATAAGAGGTGTCTCTTGGCCTCGTACTTCGATTACAGTTCTTCTCCAATTCACAAACTACTATTGACGGTTTCATTTTTCGCCTGAGATTTATAAGGAATAGGCCTACCAGAAGCTAAAGAGTAAGAAGTTGTTGAGGTTACAACACCCGACTCTCGAACGTGAATCACAAAGGGGGAAGAAATCAAAAAGATTTGTAAAGAAGGGAGATAGGTCTCAAACACACCCTCTCAAGATTACTCCCAAAACCTCTAGACCCTCGAAAATATCCGAAGGTGTCTTAATAACTGGCTTAACTATTTTTTATTTTTCTGTATTATTTTCTGCATCTAATTCTGTCTCTCATTATATTTCCAATGGGTCTCCGTTCAGCTTTAAATTCAAAGAAATGGGATTTCAACAACCCCTCAAAGATTTCTCCTAATGTCTCTCTGAAGAGTATGACCACAGAGGTAACCAAGGAATAGCATAAAAAGGAAGCCTACGGATGGGCTTTCTTCAACATGCTCAAGCTCATCCCTCAAGCACTCCAAATCCTCCCTCCAACTCTCTTTCAACCACCTCGCGTTCCTACCTTAGAGGCTAAAGTCTTAGGGACTTTAGCCGAGCATTCTCAAGTTTGTTTGTATTCTCAATACTCTCAAATTTTCTTTTATTCTGCTCCCTTTCTTTATTTTTACTGTTATTTCTTCATTTTTCTAACTGCTCTACCATTTCTCAGGTAACTCAATACTTTATCCTGGTGGCTAAATTGAGCAACAAGTTTCCTCATTCAACTCACAAGTCCTCTCATTCAGCTCACACGTTTCCTCTTTCTCTTTCCTCCTTCAAGTACTGGATGCAAGCCAGGCTAAGCTTCATCTGGAAGTCCAGCAAAAAGACGCTGAGGTATCAACGTTGAAGAGGGAACTTGGAGCAGCTAACAAGAGGGTGATGGACCTCGAGGCCAGAAAAAGAAAGATATACCTCGAGAAGGACTCTTGGGAGTGGATTGTAAATGAAGCTCAAAATCCCGTGGCTCAGGCTTTTTTTTTTTAGGATTTGAAGGACAATCTGACCAAGAGTAATGAGTTAATCAAACTTTTTCTTGAGCTTCCCGAGATTGCAAAAAGCATTGGGTGCAACTCCTTAATCAACGACAGTCTTCTACGCACCTTAACTCATTCTCTATCTGGCAAGGAGATTAAATTTGTGAAGTCCTTCATCAAGCTTAATTCTGTTAAGGTTCTTTATCAAAGGTAAGAGGAAACTATCGAGAGGGGTATCTTGAG
Source organism: Rubia yunnanensis (assembly GCA_037428765.1). Lineage (NCBI taxonomy): Eukaryota > Viridiplantae > Streptophyta > Magnoliopsida > Gentianales > Rubiaceae > Rubia > Rubia yunnanensis. The sequence continues at coordinate 43,541,546 of CM075069.1, read as the reverse complement.
TTTCGCCTTCATGAACTTCTTGAAATCCTCCGAGAAGTTCTATACTGTTGAGGAGCTTCATGCTTTTTCTATCAAGGCAACATCGTCAGAAGATGATATTGAGAAGATCAAGCTGCAGTTGACTGAGGATGTAGCTAGCCAGGCCAATGCTAAGGCCAATCCCAAGGGGAAAGATTCTAGGGTAGGGTAAAAGATGTATAATTTGCCTTTGCGACCTCTTCATGTACTATTTCCTTTCTATAAAAATGTACTATGACTGCTAGTTTTGCTATTAATTTTTTGTCTATCTTTTGTCTTCGTAGTGTAACGCATTGCAGAGACAATTTTAACATGTTTACAAAGAAATCTCTAAAATTCGAATAGAGATGAAAGACACCAGGGGACCCTTAATGAAGTCGATGTTGGATCTTTCCAAATGAAATTAGGAATTAGATTCTTGGTGCAATAGGGGTTACCCCTTGATAGAAGGTCTCCTAAAAAATGTCTTTGACGTGACTATTGGTTGAATTGAAAAAAAGGTAGAGTTGAAGTCTTGGGAAAGTGGTGAGCATCATGCATTTCAAGGTTTATTGAGGGATCTCGAGGCACAAAAGTATAATGGTACCCTTCCCCTTGAAGTGGTTGAAAACTATGATCCTATCGAGAGGAGTTATCAAGAAATTGTACACCATATAACGTCCCAGTTTGGGTCCCTTTCTCGATGTCTCACAGATGCTAATAAACTTCCCATTATTGAGGCTCGTCTCAACCTTAGTTGAACAGAAGTTTACAAGCTCAGAGCTTAAGTGGAAGAGATGGTAAAACTTCATCGGATAGCTATGAACGAGAACATTAGGTTGAACGATACCGTAGCCAAAAAGGCTAAAGCTCTTTATGCGAACTCTTGCCTAGTTGATTCTGTAGTCGCCGAGAACACTCGGCTCGAGGAAGAAACAAGGAGTTGCATTCTACTCTCACGCTTTACCAAGTGAGCTTTTGAGCCCATCGATTGTACCATGGAGTTGTCAATCCAAAACTCATTATCAACATTCCTAAATTTTTTCTTTAGGCGGCTACTAACTAGATTGTAAACCGCAAGGTGTATACCAAAGGGACCTTTTTTCAAGAGGCGGTAATTGAAGCCCTACTAGAATGGCTAAAGGAATTCTCTCATATAGTCCATCCAACGAGAGGACGGAAGTCCTCGTCATCCCACACTTCAAAGGGTAAAAAGGGAATTAGTATCCATGAACCTTCAAGGGCTCAAGCATCTAATGCAAGCATCAACAAGAAAAATTCCTCTAGCAGTAAAAGGAAAATTTTGAGATGCGAAGATCATCAATTGGACATCCTGGAAGGTGATGAACCGGCTGGTCCCCAACTAAAACATTCTCACTCGAAGACCTTAGTAGATCCTTCTGAATACCCTGAAGAAGAATAAGAGCGCGCCTTTCAACACGTGGCCAGTATTAGAATAGAGGAAATTGAGCTTATAGAGGAAACGTTAGGAAAATTATTTCCCTAAAGTTTTTAGCCTTGAATTTCTTTGTAATTTCCATGTACCAATGTACAAAGTTTATATTATTTTAATTTGTCTGTGTTCTCAAATATTGCCTTTTATTTACCCAACCTTCGAGGGTACATAAATAGAAAATTTATTTTACTAACAAATTTTGGGCAGTGTGTTGATAAGCAATATTGAAATAAAGGTAACTCAAACGTAGCGCATATCATATAACTCAACTCTTCAACCGTAATGCATAGCATACGAATTCATCTCCGATGTCAACAGTAGCCATCTCCAATCATCTCTGGTCCACAACATTCTACGCGGTATCTGATTCAACTTGGGCTCCCTTCAAATTCATCTCTGGCGTCATCAATTTTTTACGCTTTCAAATTTTTGCATCGTCTGCAGTGTCTCCGATGTTAGGTCTTCCTCCGGCAAGTTACAGAACCAGCAGCATCGTCTCTGGCCCGATGTCAGGAAGTCTCCATCTCCGGTCCGTAGTGGCTTCTCAAGCGGTCTCCATCTCCGGCCAGCCCTGCTCTTCACGTGCTTATCCAACAATCACCATTGGAGCGTGAAATCCAAGCGTGCAAGGCCATATCCGTGCATTTCAGCATCCGTGCGTGAGGAACACGTGCGCTAACAACCACTGCACGTGATGTACACACGCTTTAGCCTTTCCCTCCACGTGAAGTACACGCGCCCAACATTTTTTTGTCCTTTTAGCCTGATTCCTTTACGCATTCTATTTCAGCTCCTCCTATGGTTTATTTGATGCCTTTGTCTTGAAAATATTGTTCCACTAATTGGATTGAGACAAAGCTTTGTTCAGGCCAGTTTGAATGGTTCCAACCGTCATCCTTCGTCGAATCAGTGGATCATTGATTTAGGTGCTACATCTCATATCACTGCTCGTACCAGTCATCTTGATAAGGTACAAAATTATCGTGAATTTGATGCTATTCTTGTTGGAAATGGTGAATCATTATCTATGTCTCACATCGGTCAGTGTCATTTCTCTGATTTGTCTTTTAATGATGTTCTTGTGGTTCCTAAGATTACTAGAAGCTTATTGTCCCTTAGTAAGCTTACTCGTGATTTACCTGTCCGTGTTATATTTGATGTCGACGCATTTTCCATTGAGCAGAAGCATACAAGGAAGATAATTGGTAAATGCCGTCATAGTGTAGATCTTTATTTTCTTGAGACAGGTGATTCTATATTTTTAGGTGAATTACGCTCTAGAAAACTCCATGCTTCTTTTGAGCAGCGGCTCTCTCACCTCGGTCATGTGTCTCATGATACTGTTCAGTTGTTAAGTTTACGGGGCCTTATTTCTGTCACTTCTGCTATGCTTGCATTTTTTAGTTGGTCTCCTTTTCAGATGGTGAAGAGTAGTCATTTCCCCTTTTCCACTAGTGACAAACGCGCAACTGGTTTGTTGGATAAAGTGCATTGTGATTTGTGAGGACCGGCCCCTATTTTATCTGCAGGTGGTTTATCTTTTTATGCTGTTTTCATCGATATTTTTTGTGATTCACATGGTTTCTCCCGATGCGGCATAAGTCAGATTTCTATGACACATTTATCTAGTTTCAAAAATTTGTTAAGACCCCGTTTGCTGCTAGGGTTAAAAATTTTCAGACCGATGGTGGCACATAGTTTACTAATCACTAACTTCAGGCTCACTTCATATCATGTGGCATTCATCATCATATGTCCTCGCCCTATACACCTACTCATAATGGCCGAGCTAAGTGGAAGTATCGTCACATTACAGAGACTGGTCTTGCTATGTTTTCTTACTCTTCTGTGCCGCACTGTTATTGGGTAGAAGCTTTCTCCTCTGCGATTTACATTATTAACCGCCTGCCTAGTTCAGTTCTTGGTGGAAAATCACCTTTTGTGGTTGTTTTTGGTCATGTACATGACTATACCCTCTTTCACCCATTTGGATATCGTGCATTCCCATGTTTGTGTGTCACTGCTATTGATAAGTTTGCACCGCGATCTATTCCATGTGTTTTTATTGGCTCTAGCCCTCATCTCAAGGGATTCCAATGTCTCGACCCAACTTCTGGGCATATCTACGTCTCTTTCCATGCTCGTTTTGATGAAATTTTATTCCCCTATGTCTCATCTTCCATTGACATTCATTCTATTTCAGATCTAGAGATTTCTTCATTTTTTGATAGAGCTATTACATTATCGATTGGGGCCACCATGCTTATGCCCATTCCAGCCGCACCTCCTTCACAGTCATTCTCCATCTGGGCGGCCGACCCAGACCTTTCTACTCAGTCGGCGGCCACCACGCCTCAGCCACCGACCACTACGCCTCAGCCAGTCTCGGTCATCTTCTCTCCAGTGTCTTCTGTGGGTAACTCTCCGGTCACCTCTGCTCAGACTTCTTCAGTGTTATTTGATGGTTTGACTCCTCCACCTAGGCCACCATAGCTTTGTACCCATCAGATGGCTACTCGGTCTTCTACTGGTGCCATTCAGTGCTGGGATTATTCAGATATTATTGCTCATGGTTTCACTGCTGCACTCCTTTCTTAGACAGAGCCCACTGATTATCGCTCTGCCCTTCAGGATCCAGCCTGGGTTTCAGGCATGAATGATGAGATGGCCACTTTTCGTGGTCAGCACACTTGGAATTTGGTGCTTCGACCTTCGAATGTCAACATTGTTGGCTCCAAATGGGTCTATAGACCCAAGTATCGACCGGATGGCACTACTTGTGGTGCATGGTTTCTCATAGATTCTGGGTTTTGATTTTGACCACACTTTAAGTCCTGTGGTCAAAGCCTCCACTGTTCGGACGATCCTCACCATAGCCACCATTCATTCCTGGCTACTTCATCAGTTGGACGTCAAGAATGCTTTTCCTTAATGATGTTCTTGATGTTCCAGTCTACATGAAGCAACCCGTTGGTTATTAGGATTCTGCTCATCCAGACTATGTCTGTCTCTCGTGAAAGGCCATTATTTGTCTTAAGCAGGCTCCTCAGGCTTGGTTCCAGCGCTTCAGCAGTTATCTGGCATAGCTTGGTTTTCAGTGTAGCTCAGTCAATACTTCTTTGTTTGTCCTCACGAGAGGGTTGTCGTTACTGTATCTACCTGTGTATGTGGACAATATCATTCTTGTAGGCAACGACTCGACTTTTTTTTGCTAGTTCATTGATCGGACACACAGAGAGTTTGCGATCAAGGATCTTCGTGATCTTCATTACTTTCTTGGTCTTGAAGTTTTGCCTACCTCCTCACGGTTATTTCTTGGCCAAGCAAAGTATGCTCATGATATTTTGACTCGGGTCGGTATGTCTGATGCGACACCTATTTCTACACTATTTGTCGTTGGTTCTCAACATCACAGCTCTACCAGTCCTCCGTTTTGGGATCGTTCACTTTATCGTTCTCTTGTTGGTGCTCTACAGTATCTCACCATTACTCGTCCGGATTTGGAATTCTCGATCAGCACGATGAGCTAGTATCTTCAGGATCCTAGAGATGACCATTTCACTGCAGTGACACGGATTTTGCGGTATGTTCGTGACACTCTTCATTATGGTCTTAGCTTTTTTTTCTGCTAGTACTCTGAGATGTTAGGGTACTCTGATGCTGACTGGGCCCGCTGTTTGGAGACTTGTCGGTCCACTTATGGGTATGCAGTTTATCTTGGTGGGAATCTGGTTTCTTGGAGTGCTAAGAAACAACCCACTATTTCTCGCTCCAGCACTGAGTCTGAACATCATGCTCTCGCCAACTTTGCTTTAGAGGTGGTTTGGCTCACTCATTTGTTTCGTGATCTTCGGATTCCACTTTCTGGTTCAATATTGCTGTTATGCGACATCAACATGCTATCTTTTTGGCTCAGAATCTGTTGGCGCACAAGCGGGCGAAGCACATCGACATTGACTATCATTTTGTTCGTGAGTTGGTGACATCTGGAAAGCTGCGCGTTGCTCATGTTCCGACTTCTCTTCAGATTACGGGCATTTTCACCAAGGGGCTCTCTCGTCCGCTGTTCGAGTTTTTCAGGTTCAAGCTGTGCGTCGGCGAGCATCCGACACTTCTCTTGAGAGGGGGGTGTTAGAATAAAACAAGTAGAAGATTGGATAATATTTTATTCCGTGTTGACTAGGCTAGAGTTATATTTAGACTAGTCTACTTTATACTTTATTTATACTTTTCATTATTAATCAGAATCATTACGAGAAATCATTCGATCAATTAGTGATTACATTTGGTTTTGGTTTGTACAAAACCAAGAGCCTTTCTGGCTTTGATTGAAGAACTCTGGTTTTTGCTTTGGTTACATTGGTCAAAGAGCCACCAATTTATTATAAATTTGTTGGAATTAATGAGATTGGTATGAAAAATATATGCCCACATGATCAGCTTGGTTGAAAATCAATAAGTATGGCCGTTTAGTAAGTAATTTAGGGTAGTCAAACAAAGTTAGTTGTTCAAGTGCCGTCCAGATACTCTATGTTGATATAATGGGATTATATTCATTCAAGTCCTATATGTATGCAAAAAATGCTGATTTTAATGACGGAAGGTCAGCTTGATTTCTAACAGTATTATTAATTTCTCAAACATGAGCAAGACTGAATAAAAAATAGGATGCATTTTTTGAGGTTTTACAACCTGTTTCTATGTTTCAATTGTACTGTTGTTTTAGTATTTGGTATTTATTTTTTTACTATACATGAAGGTTATAACTCATAGTGCTATGGCGGGTGTAACTGCACGCCGGCAACTAAAATTTAGTGAAATTGGCATAGATGGAGGTATTGAAAAGAAGCAGATAGATATCGATATTTCAGGCAACGGTGACAGTTTGAAAGGTGATTCATCATTGGTATTGAAGATTCCGTTCCAAAACTTGGGATGGAGTTTGAGACAGACGAAGCTACTTATGAATTTTAGTTGGCATATGCCAGAAATGTGCAATTCGGTGTAGGGAAGAGTTTTTTCTATAGGGGAAAATTGGGAAAGCCGAGAGCTAGGATATTTTATTGTGGTGCTGAAGGACGGAAGGGGAAAGACAAACGAAACATAGATGTAAAAGCACCGCGACCTGAAACAAGATTTGCTAGTGAAGCTAAAATGAAAACAGTCAAGGGGGTGAAAGATTTCACGTGGTTAATTTTGTGGAGGGTCACAATTACTACCTCTCAAGTCCAAACAAAACACATTTATACAGATCTCACCGAAATATAAACTCAGCTGCGACAATGCAAATTGAAATGACAAATGGTGTTGACATCTTATGATCTCATGGTTAAAGAGGTTGGCGGGTGAGAGAATTTATGCTTCATTCTAGACGGCTACAAAAATTATTTGCGATCTAACAGAACAAGAGACGCTCAAGTTGCGGATACATGTGGAGTTTTGGAATATATACATAAAATCCAATTTGAGGATCCTAACTTTTTTTAATTGAATTCAAGTTGATGAAGATGATTTAATGACCAATATATATTGGGCGGATTCAAAGATGAGAGTTGATTACTTAAAGTTTGGTGATGTCGTATGTTTTGACACAACTTACTAGAAAAATAATGAAGGAAGACCGATTGCGATATTTGTTGGTATTAATCATCACAAGCAGACATTAGTTTTTGGTGTGCCACTTTTATATGATGTGACATCTGTTACTCTTGAGTGGTTGTTTGATACTTTTGCTAGAGCCATTTTGGATAAAAGACCTACAACTATTCTTACAGATTAGGATGTATCAATGAGAAAAGATTTATCGTTGGGATGGCCTAAAACAAATCACCGCTTGTGTATTTGGCATATTTATCAAAATGGCACCACACATTTGAGTCTAGTTTAGATATTTTTCCAAATATTTTAGCTCGTGCATATATGGTTTTGAAGAAGAGGAGGAGTTTTTCAATGCATTGAATGAGATGTTGAAGAATTATGGTCTTGAAGATAATGGTTGGTTGAAGCGCATGTTCGGGATAAGGGGAAAATGGGTTGTTATATGGACAACAAATGTTTTGTGCAGATATGACGACAACTCAAAGAAGTGAGAGTAAATAGTATTGTAAAGAGGTATGTTACATATCAACAAAAAAATTTGGATTTTTACTCATTTTGAAAGACTACTTGAAGATCGCAGATATGAAGAGTTATAGGTAGATTTCAAGATGAAAACAAGTGTTCCATCACTACCTTTTTCGATAGATATTCTAAAATAAACAACTCCTATTTATACTCCATGGGTATTCGAGTGTCTTAAAATGGGATGGTGTAATTCTCATAATTCTAGTTTCAATATCCTTAAGGAGATTGGATCGGTTACAAAGTATAAGATTAGTCCACCCAAGAAAAGCTTTCATCACACAGTAGCATATGATTCATCACCTGGGCAAATTGAGTGTAGTTGTAGGAAGTTTAATTTTGCTGGAATTTTATGTTCTCATTATTTGAAAGCTATTTCATTGAAAAATGTTATGGAGATTCCAGCCCAATACATATTGAAAAGATGGACACGCGAAGCAAACATGGATTTGTAGGTGGTGAAACTTCTGCAGTCAACACAGAGAAACCCGCATATCCTCAAATTGCATGTACTTCTGCCACCGTGGAACCCTCCTCTTAAGAAATTTTCAATATAATTAACCAACGGAGATAAGAATTTCCAAAAATTCATTAATACACGGGCGTCGTTTTTCATAATCAGTTCCAAAATAATGGAGCTCGCTTTAAGCTTTGACGATAAGGCGGGAGGTGGAAAAAAGGTGCCAATGATTTTTTAGTTTATTTTTAAGCATGAGGAGGAGGAAAATTATACTCGAGATATCTTCCACATCATATCCCTAATAGCATAAAAAGTATTATCGCAGTTAATTTCATTTAATTAATAGTAGAATTGTATTCATCTGTTACTTTTAAAATACATTAATTGATAATTGATTATTGGGGATGCAATGAGCAATATACCCTCAATGTTTCTTCATTGAGTTAGGGGTTATAGATGAACGATATGGAATAAAGCTTACTGTAAATAGCTTTTCCACGTTAGCTTATCTAGTTGTACATCCAGAACACTCAAATCTGTACTATTGCTATTATTTTATGGTCGGGGGAGCCTAATACATACCCACTCACTTAGGTGAGTATTTTAATTAAAAAAAACCCTTAGTGCTGTATAATAATTGTGAGGGGGAAATGAAGTAGTCCAGAAGAAATATTAAATTTTCTCTTTATTTTTGTGAGGATACATAAGAAATTTTTAAAACTTTTGAGGGCATAAAGACACTTTTATAAAATTAAAGTCAAATAGTAAAGGTATTTGAATATTATGAGCTAAAAATAAATATTTTGATAAACGACTCGAAATACTCGTTTTGGAACATTTATTTAATAGATATTTAGGTTGAAATTTTTTCAAATGATGATGTCACTTATGCAATCCGCTCATTCTCTTTTTCCACGGATTAATTATCAAGTAATATGTGCAAAGTTGGAATTTCGTATGCAACTCTAGAAATAAAATATCCATTGCTATCTTTGTAATTAGTAGTTTGCAACATACGAATTATATGCAATATACGAATTTTAGCTTGGTGTAATCGCCATTCTAATTCCATTTTCTTTAAGGTTGACTAATTTAACACAAATGCTTTGGTTTTTTAACAATATGTGTTTACGTAGGTTCTTCTACCCATGAATTTAAATATTGCACTTAAGTGTATGGTTTTGAGAAGGAAACGACAGTAAGAGAATGGAGATAATTGTCTCCTCTTGCTTCAATAATTGTTCGTCGGATTTACACTGCTCATGGTGGGATTCTTCGCAATATTACCATTAATCGAAAAGATATCATGGAAAGAACCCTGAAGCAAATTGTTTATCTCTTGCTTCATTTGATGAGCTATCTCGATCCTCTTTGGGCTGGCCCGGACTTGATTCCCGACGATGTCCTCTAGTCAGATCCGATATTTGAAAGCTTGGTATTTTTTAAATCATATTTGCATAATTTATGTATTTGGTTTATTGTTTCCATATGTAAGGCGGTTTGGATGACCTATTCTTATGTACTTTTACAAAGTATGGATGAGTGTCGGAGAGGGAAATGGGGTTGTTGGCAGAAAGGATTAATGTGGGGCTTTCAACGAATGCCGATGCAAAATGTTATTTAAACCTTTGAAAAATATTAGCTAAATCTTTAAAAGTGTCGCGTTAGACTTAAGACAATAACACCTAAGGTAATACTTGTAAAAGTGTTGCAATAGGCCCAATTTAACATTTTTAGCACCTAAAGTAATACTTTAAAAGTGTTACATTAGCATTATTTTTGTAGCAATGATTGTACATGGAATAAAAATAGGTATTTGTTTAATATAGTAAAACTATTTATTAAATGCAGAATCAAAATGACAAAAGGGACAAATATAAATTTAGCCTTGGAAAACAATATACCATATCACATTTATATAATAATTTAACACATGCCTACTATATATTTTATGATCATGGGTTTTTATGATAAAACAAATTGGTACTATGTAGAGGTAATCCACGATATTACCACTAATGTGGAACTTTTAACACGCCCCTTCACATGTTGCGGTATTATTCATCACGTAAACATTGAAAAAAGGGGTTACATACCTACCAGTGGGTATATACATCGACTAGACCAATCAAGCCAACCTTGGGAACTGATACCATGTAAATATCATTGACTTCAATCATAAAACTATTTGGTTCTAGATTAGGTGTCCCATGATCTTACAACCAATGTGGTACTCTCAAAAATATATAGGAGAGACCTTCATAGGATGCTTTAAAAGAAACAAAAAAAACATTTTAAAGTACTACAGAAATGGTATAACTAATAGGGACACTAGTAGATATATGGGTCATTAAAGACGATTCTACCAAATCACGGAAGGTACTTTTCAGGCGCCTTATCTGACTCTCCTTCTAATCGAAAATCGATTAAAGATGGTTAAAAAATGCCTTTGATTGGATCCGAATTTGGAACTTGAATTTGATTGTTTAAAAAAAACTCCCTTTAAAGGTTACATAACACAATCACAAAACTGAACACTTGTTCAACATGAATACAATTACAAGAACTTAATACATATTTAACCTATAATCTATAAGCTCATACTCAAATTTAAATAAAAAACTTAATTGAATCTCAAACCTTAAATCTTCATAGAACCTCAAGCATAATAAATCTAAGGCGGTGGCGATGACACTTGCAATGGAGACGAAGGCGTTATCAGAAAAGGGTCAATGGCATCGGTGATCGGTGAAGGCATGGTGGCAAAGGAGCTATCGGGGAAAAGTTTTTGGAAGCCAAGAGGGAGGCGGGGTGGGAGAGGATGCAAAATCTAGAAGAAGAAGAGGCGCAAAAGAAGAAGAGGCGCAAAAGAAGAAGATGTGGTGTAGGGGTGAGGGGGGCAGAAGAAGAAAGGGAGGTACATAAAGGTGAAGTTAAGAAGAGAAGGCGCGCACATGAGTGGGGGTGAAGAAGAAAATGGGCCAAAAAATGTTAAGTATTGAAAGAGACCCTAGTTAAAATATTTGGACCAAACAAATAAATAAAGCCAGCCCATTAAAAGCCGTTCTACAATAGAAGCGCCTTTGATCGATGCCTATTAAAAGTCGTTCTTCAAGAATAATCAAATTCAAACCACCTTTAAAATGGAAGGGAGCCAAACTAGAGAGGTTCCGAACTCGGAACCTCTTCCCAAAGGAGGTTCCTAAAAAATCAATGGAACTGCCTTCTAACGCAGCCTTTGAAAGAACTTTCTCTGCTAGTGGGACCATTAGATATATTCTTCAATTTATGTGTCAATATTTATTTTGTTCGAATATTTGAACAAATACGTGAAAAATAATATGTTATCCTAATTTATCCGAATTCCAAGGTCCCACTCTCAGTCCTTACTTTGTAAATATTCCGTGCTACGCACATTTCTCACATGCAAAATTCTTGCCATTGTGTGCACAATCCGTGTAAATTTTTGTTAAATGACGCGAGGGAGTGTGGTTATGCCCTATAAAAAAATTGTTGATGCTGTTGTATGTTTGCAATGGGGGTGGGCGAGAATATTTGGGCATTCTGTGCTTGTATATTGAGTCTTGTCATTGTTTGGTTACTATATTAGAAGGCTACAAAGTGAAGCATGAAGTGGCTCCTCTATTATAAGACATCTTTGTGAAATATGGTGAAGAACTCCAATCTAGAGTCTCTCTCTTTTGTCTCCATTTCCTCGGAATGGTGTGTTCGATCATTCAGAAGCTGCAAGGGTGGACATTTAGGATGTGGAGAAGGTGAAGTTCAATGTTGGGTGGCTTCGTAAGAGGCTTGAAGAAATAGACAAGATGAAGAATCTAGTTAGATACAATCCAGCTTTGAGAGAACAAAAGGCCAAGATCCAGCAACTGAACAAAGAGTTGAGAGGAGATGGTAAAAATGTGAAATATGGTCAATATTTTCCAAAACGACCTAAAATTTATGAGGAGGATAAGTATAAATTGGAGAAGAAGATGGCTATGAGAAGGACGTTGTAGATGGACTTCTTTAGTTAATCATTAATCTTCATTATTTAACACCATTCACTATTGTCTTATTTTGGGTTTGCTTCCAATCACCCTTGGGTGAACAATCTGTGCACACTATTGTTAAATGACACGAAATCTGTGCACAATTTGTTCTTCTTACGAGCTCGATCTTAGATGTGGACAATCTTCCTTTTTTTTGTGGGATTTGATCCTGTTAAATTGCGCCAAGACAAATATGTTCTGGACTCGATGCCATCCAAATAAGGAAATCACAAGGGTGTTTTTGTGACTTCTTCATCCAAGTGTTCAAGTATATTTCCTTTTGCTCATATTTTTTTGTTACTTGAATATGGGAAAGAGTGACATAACTTTGTTTTTCTTATTGTGCTTGTTTTATTCTTATTATTTTCTTCCATATTATATGTTCAATCTTCTCACGAGTACCTGGTTGGGAAGAGTTGTAAAAAAAACCTCAAACTTAAGCATAGCTCTCGCAAATGTCAGCTGTATTAGAGAAGGTTTTCCCCAGTAGGCCTTCAAAAGCTCCCCATTGTTTGTTTTAGAGACCTAATTGTGCAAAAAATGTGCAAAATGGTGTTACGCATGATATGTTTTTGCTTCATTTGAAATGAACGAAATTATTTTGGGAATTCAAGAAAACAAATTCAATTTCCCATGAATATGATTGATATTACTTATTAGTAGTTTTGTGTTATATTCTTTTGAAATTAGTCGATCGTCCAATAAGTTTGTCTCAAATTTGGTTTGGAGGATGCATTTGTTTAATTTTTACACACATGCTAACAATATTCCATTAATTAACCAATCAAACATTTTCACCTAACATATTCATCACCACAGCCATCAGTCTCACGACTGTCACCTACACTTCATAGTCTGATCTATGCAAATAGTTTGAATTTTTACAAGAACAAAACTAGAGCATATATAGAGGAAGTCTAATCATATTTCAGAAACAAGAAAAAAGGTAAAATGAAAAGGTGCTAAGGCACTGGTGAAATCACATCTATACATGAGGAAGTCGAGCTTTCGGCACCAGCAGAGCTCCATTTGAGATCCTATCTCCATCGATAATTCTTTGGTAGAAAGGTGCTGGATGAAGTTGAGGTGTCTTGGAGCTTATTGTCTCCGAGGTCCAAGGTTGATGACTCTATTAATGGATCTAGTACAAAGCTAGGTGTTCCATCATATTCTTTCTTTCGATTTAGGTTTTATGGTGCTACATGAATTATGTGTCGTGTGATCATCATAATTCTTTTGTTAATATGTTTGAGCCATTGTTTGTTATTCTAATTTTTCTTTAGTCACATTGTTCGTTCCTGCTGGTTGTGGACAGTTTAATGGATGATGTCTTGAATACATGCTTTCTGTTTATAATCGAAGATGGGGTTTTAGAGAACTAATTGTGCAAAAATGGTGCAATATGCTGTTTGGTACAATATGCTTTTGCTTCATTTAAAATGAAAGAAATTACTTTAAGAATCGATGAAAATGATTTGAATTTTTCTGTGCATATGAATGAGAGTTAACAGTAGCAATTTCCACATGTCATACGGGTATCTACTTGCCTAAATGTGAGAAATACTTGGTTTAACATGTTTTTTTTAAGAGTTTGCCTGTGGAATTTGGATATGAATACCAATTATGCATCTATCTTTACAAAGGACCTAACTGATGATATTCATTAATTGAAACTACAACTATTAATTTTATGAAACAATATAACTCCTAGACTTACATTAATCATCACCAGCTAGAGCCAAATGAAAGCAAATGTACTTGCATCAATCCCATCCCACTTTTTTCTTATACTATGTAGAATAGGTTCATAATCTTATACATTAAGAAATAACGGTGAATTTCACTCTTTGGAATAAAGAACCATAGATTTACTCTCGAATTACAGAGAAATTGATCAAAGTGTTTTTGTAGTTGTGTAGAATTTAAACATTGTGTATAATAGAGACAACCTTGCAATGCAACTAATTAAGCTTGTTTTAGGTTGGATTCAATGTTAGGAAACAATGAAGACATTCTTTATGCACGTTACTCACACTCACACGCACACACCATGCACAATAGCATGCACTTATTTTTAATCTTTTATTAGCTTGGCATCGAAAGTAAGTTCTATATTTGTTAGGTGAAATATATTCAATGTAACTTTGTAATATTTCTTATAAAATGTATTAAAAATTGAAATCAATTTCAAGTGTTGAACTGAATATAAAGTGTTGAATTATATATAAATCAAAGTATTTGACTTAGTTTGAAAGACAATATTTTCATAAGACATGGAAAGATAAGAGATTATGTGCAATTAAAAGAAAAATGAGGATAATATTGCGGTTTAAATCTACCGACCCTAAATTTATTTATTTTTTCTTTTTTTTCTCCCACCATATTCTTGATTGTGCAACTTCATCATGGTAGAATCTTCTACGAATACAAATCTTACGAATCATGTACTAACATTATATATAATCCTACCGACATCGCTGTCGTTGCCACTACTACTGAAGTTGAATATCATTCAAACATATTTGTTGTTGTTGTCGCCAATGCTAATACTGCTCTTTGTTGTACAGCTACTTCTATCGAAGCTGAATTAAGTTTTTGGATGATTTGTTTAATACAAATTTGAACGACTAGCAATTTTGGAATAATCTTTTCCAGTTGGGCATTCTAGTTCCTCGTGGCACTACAAGAAACAACATCTTTTACCTCGGTTCTAGAGGATTTTTTACCTTGGTTTTCATCCATAAAAATATCAAGGTAAATATAGGTGTAGTAAAAAGTACTTTTTTTTTACCTCGGGTACTTTTTACATTGGATTTAGACCAACAATTGTAGGTTTTGTGACCGGCGTCAGTCTAAGGAAGTAGGCCGATGATAGTACACCATAGCTGCTGCATCATTTCCATTGACATCGGCATTCATAAGAAGCCACGTCGATCACAGCAAGAAGGCAGTCGATGGAGCTGGAAATTCTCCGACATTGATAAGAACGAAGTCACAGAATAATTATAGTGATATCGCTCATGATTGTATGTGATATCGCATAATCTAGGGCACCCTCGTTGTGTGCCTGCTGATGTAGACGACTATCTAATACGACGTCATTTGAATGGGCGACGTCGCAAAAAAAATGCCGTTGGTTTATGCGACGTCGGTTAGGTGTCATCTCTTAACCTGTTTGTGCGACGCTGCGGTATGAATTGTGGAGAAATTGGTTCTCGTACAATAATATAATATTTACTATTTGATGACACAAAAAACAATACCTTGAACATATATTACCAATAAATTTTAGAATATATTCAAATACATAAGGTTGATGTGAAAATGAAAGATTAATTGTATTGAACATGCCTTGCCTACATTGTAAGACATTAAAACTATTAGGGGGACTAGGGAAATAAGAATTCTGTGCTAAAAGTCCATCGATAACTCTCTTTGTCCCATTAAAACAAATACATATGAAACCAAATTTATGGTAGAATTTGGTAGTCCCCGAATGATGTACACATAATATAGTCTAGTGTAGATGACAATAATCTGAACATGGAAAAAGTACCTGTAATAATTGAAAGCTATGTCGCTTGGAGGATAAACTAATGTCGCAGACACCGAGTGAAGAGCAGCGTCGGACATACGTAGATGTTGCTGTCATTTCCTAACCAATGCAAAGTTGGTGAACATTCAAAGTCAAACATTTTTTATTAGTATATATCATATACTAATTCAAATAAAGTTTGTCTGTTGATTAGTTAAAGTCAACTTTGTTATTAGTGTTTATATATTGAAAGTCAAGTAAGTTTAACCGTTGATTAGACAAAGTTAACCTAGTTATATTGTTTTTATATGGAAAATTGAGTAAAGTTTGACCGTTGATTAGTATTTATATATAGAAATTTAATTAAGGTTTGACTGTTGATTAGACAAAGTCAAACATTTTTTATTAGTATATATCATATACTAATTCAAATAAAGTTTGTCTGTTGATTAGTTAAAGTCAACTTTGTTATTAGTGTTTATATATTGAAAGTCAAGTAAGTTTGACCGTTGATTAGAATTTATATATAGAAAGTTAATTAAGGTTTGACTGTTGATTAGACAAAGTCAAACATTTTTTATTAGTATTTATCATATACTAATTCAAATAAAGTTTGACCGTTAATTAGTTAAAGTCAACTTTGTTTTTAATGTTTATATATTGAAAGTCAAGTATAGGTTGACCGTTGATTAGTCAAAGTCGGCCTAGTTATCAGTGTTTATATATTGAAAGTAAATTAAAGTTTCACCGTTAACTTTTTAAAGTTGTATTTATGTATACTAAATCAATTAAGGGTTGAACGTCAATTAGTTAACGTAAATTTTTTTATTCTTATTTGTATATATGAGGTCTGTGAAGGTTGAACGTTGATTAATTTAACTTAACTTAGTCATTAGTTAAAGTCAACAAAAGAAGTGAACGATTTTGAAAGTTAAAAAAAATAGCTTAGAATGGTTGCGCAGCTGCTACTAGCTCATGAAATTTTTGGGAAGATTATTTGAAATTTTTAGCGAATTTTTTGAATTCTTTGGCGGAAATAATGAAATTTCAAAAATTTCAAAAAATATTTAGAAGTTTTTGGTGATTTCTTTGGGGGGGGGGGGGGGGGTTTTGGCGGGAAAAATTTGAAAATTTTTAGCACCGGTTTAAACCGGTGCTATTTTCTTCCAAAACCGATGCTATTTTAAAATTATTTTGCAATTTCTTTGGCGGGAAAATTTTAAACCGGTGCTAGTTTAAAATTTTGGGCTATTTCTTTGGCGGGAAAATGAGTATAGAAAATTTTTAGCACCGGTTTTAAAAAACTGGTGCTATTTTTTAAAAATCCGGTGCTATTGTTTTTAATTTTAGCGCCGGTTTTTAAAACCGGTGCTAAATTTTACAAAAAACCGGTGCTAAGTTTTATGTTTTAGCACCGGTTTTTAAACCGGTGCTATTCTTTGCAAAAACCGGTGCTATTCCTTAATTTTTAGCACCGGTTTTTAAAACCGGTGCTATTTTTTACTAAAACCGGTGCTATTTTGAATTTGTTGGCGGGAAGATAGAATTTTACAAATATTTAGCACCGGTTTTTAAAAATCGTTGCTATTTTAAAATTTTTTGCTATTTCTTTGGTGGGAAATGAGTCTCAAAAATTTTTACCACCGATTTTTAAAAACTGGTGCTAAGTTTTAATTTTTAGCACCGGTTATAAAAACCGGTGCTATTGTTTTTGTAAAAACCGGTGCTATTATGTAATTTTTAGCACCGATTTTTAAAACTGGTGCTATTTTTTACTAAAACCGGTGCTATTTTTTACTAAAACCGGTGCTATTTTGAATTTTTTGGTGGGAAGATAGAATTTTACAAATATTTAGCACCGATTTTTCAAAATCGGTGCTAATATTTTAAAACCGGTGTTATTTAAATTTTTTTGGCTATTTTTTTGGTGGGAAAATAAAATTTTAAAATTTTTAGCACCGATTTTTAAAAACCGGTGCTATTGTAAAATTTAGCACCGACTTTTAAAGCATATTTGGTAAGAAGTTAAGGAAACATCCAACTTTGGTAAGGCTTTTCAAATTAATATTATTTTTTTTCTAATTAATTGCTTATAAATATATATTTTTAAAATAAATATATTTTTCGTTGACTTAGTACATCGTGAGGGACATTGTACAACTACTAGCGGATGACAAGACTCTCGTGGTGCTGAGGTGCTACGAGACAGAGTGGCGCATGAACTACTTGGGGGTGGGAAGATCAAGGCCCTGTCTGTAAAGGGTTTTGGCGAGTTTCTCTCCGAAAACCGCCTACGCATTGAGGACACCTTGTTCTTCAAGATCATAGAAGTTGTTGGGTCGATTGTCTTTAAGGTCATCATAATCCGAGCTGATTGAACAAACTTATGTTCTATTAATGGAAGTAAAACAATTATTAATCGAATTTATGTAGTAATTGTAAGGATATTTTCATAACTTTTACTATTCTGATAATAATTTAACTACCTTAATTGAACAGTATATGATTGACTATATGTGCGATTTGATATGTGCATGAGTTTAATAACCATTTTCTACCGTACCATATAAATTCAACGACATTGTCCACAATCATTTCAAAAACAATTGAACAAATACTTTTGCAGACAGAGTCAATCACTTTTAAACAATTATAACCTATAAAGGTTAACCAAGGTAAAACAAAAAGAAAACATCAATCAACCAGGAAAGGCGTGGGAACTTACTGTGTGAAGGGAAGCAGTTTGGTATGAGTGAAGTGGAGTAGAATGTGAATGATTGCTGTTGGTTGTTGATTGTTATGGTTTTCCCTCTCAGTCCACCTTTTTCAATTGTAAAATAACAAAACTAACCTATTCAAATATTTAAATAAAATTTCCTCTTTTTTCAAAGTCAACTCACATAAGTGCGGCGTCGCTTGTCCATCGCATTTCATCTCGGTGAAAATGACTTCAAATGTAACATCACCAGGCCTTTTTTAACAACTTATGCGACGTTGCATGCTATTCGGTAGTATTATTTACTTCGTTTCTTTCATATTTTACTTCAGTTACAATGTTAACCGAGGTAAAAAACATATTATTTACCTCGGTTATTTTTTAACTGAGGTATTTTTTAACTGAGGCAAATAATATTATTTACTTTGGAAAAAAAACCGAGGTAGAAGAACTTTTTACCTTGTTTATTTGAGCTAAAGCAAAAAACTGAGGTAAAAGGGGCAACGTAATAGGTAGTGTTCTTTAACTTAAGGAGGGGTAATAAGGAAACATAAATCCTTTCCTTGTTAAAATAATTATAGATGATAGTTTCCTTATAGAAATCATTTCTTTGTAGGAAAGATCATAAATGAGAATTTCCTTATGGACTTTAGTTTCATATTCCCGTTGGATTTTAGTTTGTAACCCTATGTATTATAATTCTCATGACTGATGAAATGTGTCACTGATAATATATCATATCAATATATTATAATTCTCATTATATTAAATATTTTTTTAATAGATTTTATCATAAGTAGCAAGAAAAATCACTTTCCACGGTTCGCTACTTTTGTTACTAACACGTTCTTCTGCCACGGTGGAACTCTCCTCTTAAGAAACTCGTACTAAAATTCACCAATACAAATAAGGATTTCCAACACTTCATTAATACAAAGGCCAAAAAGTAAATTTTGAAAAATCTTCATTCTTCACATCAAAACACACTCCCCAACAAATTATTAACTTCATTAAGTTTGAAACCAAAATGTTAAAAGGAAGTCTATTTTTCAAATATTTAGGAAGCCCTATCTTTACTGGCCAGGAAAAAAAATATTTACTTCCTACTATCCAATCGAGAATGCAATCATGGAAAAATAAGTTGCTTTCTTCGGTAGGGAGAATGATTCTAATCAAACATATTTTTTCATCAATTTCTTTACACTTAATCTTAAAGCCAACTGATCACATTATAGACCTAATTCACAAAATTTTGGCTAAATGTTTATGGAATTCAAACTCTAATAATAACCAATCAAAAAGGATCTGGAGATCATACACCAAGTTATGCTATCTCAAGATGAAAATGGCTTGGGTTTTAAAAACTTGTACACAATAACTAAAAGATTTTCAATAAAAGTTTGGTGGAAGATACAGATGGGGAAATCATGTGGTCAATGCCTGACCACCACAAAAAAACAAGAACATCGAACAAAATCAAAGAGGTTCATATCTACGGAAAACACCAGAATAATCTTAGGGAATGGATAAGTTTCTTTTTGGGAAGCCAACTGGACAAAGTCAGGTCCACTTTCTTCATTTTTCGAGGCTGATTCAAAGCTTCTTTTTACAGACTTTGCAGTCTCTAACTTCTTACATCAATTCCAACAGCTTCCCTAAAATTTTCTATAAAATAGGGATTCAAAACTCATATTCCCTATATTTTTTATGTTCATCTCCAACAGATTCCCTATTTTGGAGAACCTCACATTTATTAACATAATAATTATCATCTTTTATTAAAATAATTTTCAATATATGCATTCAATAAGAGTTACTGCTCTCTTGGTTTTAACTTTCAAACTAACGGAGTTACTGCTTTAAACTCAATAGGAGTTACTAATAGGAGTTACTGCTTTAAAGTTTTGACAGAAAAGAGAGAATATTGTACTCGTATTCAATGCATTCCATTAATATTGCATTAAATCTTGCTTCCCCATAATTTTATTCTCTTTCTACAAATATGAGGAATGAAATATCCTCTCTCATCATAATCCCTATTTTGGGGAAGCATATAGGGAAGCTGTTGGACTTAAAAAATGAAGTAAAATCTCTAAAAACAACAAGAATTCCTATAATGGGGAAGCTGTTGGACTTGCTCTTAAAGGCGCAGCATTCATTTATACAACTTTTAACTCCTAATTTTCCACAATCTGTGATCCAAAATCTGAAACAAACTTACCATTTGAGCATAAACTATGAGGATGTTATGGTATGGAAGCCAAATCGGAATGGAGAATTTGAATTCTGCTTATGAGATCATAAGACACAAAAGAATGAAAATTCAGTCTTTCAAATATCTCTACTCTTCAAATCTTCCAAAAAAAAAAAGTTTTTTTTTCAATTGAAGATTGCTAAATAGATTGATTGCTCTCATGATGTTCTGGAAGATTTCTCCTTTTGTCTTCCATCAATTTGTTGCTTATGTTGGAAAGATTTAGAATCAATCTACCACATTTTAAACTCTTGTACCGTGGTTAAGAAAATATGGAACAAAATTAGTAAGGTTTTACATTTATCCTTAACACAGTCTGAGTTTCTATGGGAAAAATTCTTTCAATGCTTGAATCTGGTTTCAAAACACAAGGAATTTAGCTTTTATAATCAGGAAATTACCTAACATAGTCACTTGGTGTATTTGGAAAGCTAGGAATAAATTATGTTTTGAAGAAATCAGACCTTCCAGTGACCTCATACTTAGAAAGTTATGATTCAGATTAATTGTATCATTTTGTGTATGAAATTGCCTTGTATTTGGGATTTGTATTATGCTCTTGGTCCTAGATTATTGTTATACAGGACTAATATAAAAAGGCAACACAAAAAAGTCTTATGGACAAAGCCACATCACTTCAAACTCAACACAGATGGATTTGTTTCAACCAATGGAATGACAGGAGCTTGATGTATAATCAGGGATGACAAAGGTCTCACTATCATTGCTGCTATGAAATCTTTGCCTCCATGCTCCTTTTTGCAAGCTGAATCTATTGCACTGTTATATGGACTTCAACTCTGCATTCAACACAACATTTCAAAGGTTCAAATAGAGAGTGATTCAGAGCTCCTTATCAATATAATCAACAAGCAATACAAAGCACTTTGGATGATCACACGGGAACTCAGACACATTTGGTTGCTAGTCGGTCAGGTATTCAATCGATCACATCTACAGAGAAGCCAACTCAGTAGCAGATTCTGTTGGAAAATGATGGTTAAAAGGTTGAATTCATCAACTTTTTGGGCTTCGTTTGAGTGGGACCCGAATGGATTTTGGGTCGGTGGATGTCATTTTTGGGTTCTCCTTCTCGAGTACTATAAAATCGACTATTTAAACTCTCAAAACGGATCAAGGGTGAATGAGATATAGATGTTTGAAATGTCACTCTTGAAAGAGAAAAATTAGGCGAAAATAGGCCCAGATCAATTTTTCTCTGGACTGTCCAAAATGCGTATGTAGCGCATGGAAGTCTCTGGAAGGCCCAACCGCATAGTATATATGGAATTGCTTGTGTGTAATTCTTAAGAGATAAGAACAAAATTCTTCCATATTTTGTGAGATATCTTGTCTTAAATAAATATGCGGTTTACCATGTTTAATACGATGAAGAATATTTGTGCAAATATTTCTTCCATTTCCATCATATTTGATTTGAATATTCATGGAATGTCTCGGATTTGGTGAGTTGGTGATTGGAGAATATTCTTCTCTAATTACAGAAAATTAGAATATCATGTTTCCATGATTAGGGTCTCTTAGAGCAGTATAAATAGAGCCTCTAAGTCATTCAGAAATTACACACCATTTCTCAAGTCCCTCCATATTCTAAACTTGAGTCTTCTGTCTGTCTTTCTCGAAGTTTCCATTTGGTGTTCGGTCAAGGTGATAGTCCTTCGGGCCTTGCGTGAATCCGAGGTAACTCTTATGTGTTAATTGTTACCTTCGATGGTTTTATCCTAGGGAACGATGTCCACGACGGGACTCATTCGTTTCAAGGGCAGCGAGTGTTACTCGTGACTCCATCATTACTTGAAACATGATTTATGCTTTGATTATTTGTAATTTAAGTGTTTCGATTGTATGCTTGAATAATTAATAAAAGTTTATTATTCTTGCATATGTTAATTGCTTGTTCAATTTTGTTGTTTAATTTTTCGAATGATATAATCAATATATGTCCAACAGTCTTGAAACAAATGACATTTTGTTGAGGTATATTGATTAAAAAATCGCAAGCACTACTTTTGTTATATTATGCTACGGAATTACATCAATTTGGATTAATTCCGAAAGTGGTTTGCATGAGGAAAGTTAAATGCCATATGCATTGCATGCCGAAAGCTGAATGCTTTCTTCTCAAAAAAAATTGTCAAAATTGAATTTCTTGTTTGCATGCCTGATCCGATATGCATGGAAATTCGCATGCCCCTTTGAAATTACTGATTGCATGTTTAATTTGTTCGAACTGCATGCAGTATATTAAAATTGCATGCTGTAGTTTGATAAGAATCACATGATATTTTACTCGAAAAGGTATGCTCTGAAAGGAATTTTGTTTGAAAATGCATATCTGCGAAAAGTTTGAACAGGTTTCGGTTATGTACATCAGAACTAGCTCGAACAATTTGTTATGTATAGTAATTTAAAAATATTATATAATATGAGATGTGTACATATATTTAACGATGAATGATCTTTTGTATGTACGCATTGGTGAATCCGAGTATACATGGTTGTATATCTCTTATGGAAGGGAAACTAGGCATGGAGATACAGCAGGATTTGCTTGGCAACATGAAAGAATCAAGAGTGTAACCACAGTTGTGCTAACTATGGTATGTATACACGTTAATTAAAGTGAATCATGGCATATGCTATATATACATATACTGCTTGGATTATATTTGATAACCATTTGCGTGAATCTGGATGTGAACAAGACTCTGTTACAAAGAGTGTTATGTGAATAGTATTTGCACATATATGTCCAGTACACTAAGGCTATCGAATTTGATAGTAAATGGATTTGGTTATATTAATCCCTTAATTATGTGGGAAAATGAGTTGAGCATGTATGTTCAATTACATGGCGCAATTATGGAAATATGCTAATTCCGTGATATTCATGCTTATGAGATTAAATGTTGATATGGTAAGAAATCATATTTGATTCTTTGCATGAAAGATTGAATTAAATTTACGGGAAAAAATGCCATGAGTTTAGAATATGAGATCAGACATTATTATTCAATTACATGAAAGCACTACATATGTTTGGAAATTATGAGACATGTTTAATTTCCGAAGCCCTTGAAATGTTAGAGTATTTGCTTTACTTAATCAAATGTTGAAATACCTATTTTGCATGGTATAATAATTTGGTGATGTGGGCTGCTCATGTTGGTTAAAGATTTAAACCATATTTGTGTGAGAATGTGCTGCTAGTGATTCATGACTTTTAGATGCTTGGTCTGAGAATCACATGCGAAAAATTGGTAAACTTCATTTGCACTTGAACATGACATCTCTCCCCAAGAGTGTAATATATTTGTGCATGAATAAAGTATATGGCATTGGGTCATTTGATCCATGATGTGTTCTCGTTCATTTAGGGACTTGATTTAGCTGCATATACAAAAATTTTAGATCTATGTTGTGTCTAAAATTGGGTTATGCTTTTATATGCTATGATTGTATTAATTGTTTGGGAAAGTGCCCTTTTTTTGCAATGAAAGGTTTGACAAGGCTTGTCCCAATAATTGGCTATCTTGATTGATCGTTTACGAGCATATGGCTCACGAGTGACAATTGTTAGATTGCACAGATAGAGCATATGGGCTCGAAATTCAACATATTCTGGTTATTTTGTATGACCTGAAAAATGTGAATATGAAGACATTAGTTTACGACTATGTCTAGGGTATTGGTTCTTGTGAACCATGGTATAAACCCTAAAGCATGAGTTATCATGACTATGCTAAAAACCTTTGATTATTTGTAATCAAATAATTGAGGGAAAAACCTCAAGAATTTGGTTGAGAAAACTAAGAATCCCGAGAATGGGAATCCCGAGACTTTTGGTCAAGTCTCTTGATTTATGGTTGAAAAATCTAAGAATCATGAGATAGGGAATCCCAAGACAGTTGGTCAATTCTCTAGATTTTTGGTTGGAAAGCCTTAGAATTCCGAGATGAGGAATCCTAAGACATTTAGTCTAGAAATTCCAAGACACGAGGTTTTGAGAAACTTAACACGTGTGGGGATGTTTAATAAAATCAGCCCAATGTGGGGGGTAGATGAAAACCTAAAAATTCAATGACCATATGAATTTTGATAGGTACTTGAGATGAAAAGTCATCACGAGAGATTTGAATCAAGTTGATCAAGTCGGGAGGAATTTAACTCGAACCAAAAGGGTAAACCAAAAATCAAGTCGAGCAGTGCACTCAAACTTGAGTTGAGCAATGGACTTGAATGTGTTTCGAGCATAAAGACACTCAAGTTTGATTTGAGTAGTCTGAAAATAAAGTACAGTTGTACTGAAACTTGGCTTTAAAATGGGCATGAAATTGTGTGGAGTTGGTAAACTCACACTGCGCCCTAGTGAGAGGTAATCGAATCCTCGATTGATTGATACTACATCGGTTGTGGTATTGGTCATGCAAGGAAGAGCGATTAATTGAGATCGGGAAGTTTAGTTATCTCTAATCCCAAGGGAGTTGAAGGAATAAGAGAGACTTTCACGATAAAAGATCAATACATGAAGGTGTTTTTATTGTTGAAAGGATCTAGCCCTAAAAGAACTTTCATGGGTAAGAACCTAGTGTTTGATTCATTATTGAACACACAGACTTTTAGTAAGTTGGGTTTGTATATTAACGAAACCACTTACGTGATGCACAGAAAACATATGAGGTTATCTGTGACCATGATGTGAATACATAGAATCCTTTGGGGGAATGTGATTCACAACGTAGACATTTGCAAGGTCATTGTTAGAAATGATCAAGCGTTGTGGGGAGCCTTTAAGTTGGCTGGCAATCTTTTAAATAAGATACCCCAAGAAGGAGGAAAATAAAGCTCCTCATAGAGCCATCCTAAAAGTTCTTTCGAATGTATGGGTTGGCGTATTGCGAATGTAGTAAAAGGAATACTTAAACAGCATCTTTACTAGATATGCACAATGTTGAAGTGCTATCAATTTCTTGAAATTCACAAGAAATATTATGCAGAAACTAGAAATATATCTTGATGGAAAGTGTATTTTGTGGAAGTTTCTGTTAAAGATCCTGATTCATCTTAAATGGACTTAAGAGTCAATAGATGGAATCATTAAGGATCGGAGATAAACCAACGAAGGTAACAAGATTCCATGAAATGACGTTTGTGGAGAGCGGTGATCAATAGAGAGTTTGATCTACCATGATTGCAAATCACTAGAGTAATAGTAGATTTGAACAATTAGTAAGTATATTTGTGTACTTGATAGGTGTTCTCTAGACATGAGAATGAGTCCAAGGGTGATGGTACTTGCTATCGAGACTTTGTGAAAGCTAGAAGTACATCTAATGGACCTAAATGGTCATTTGGAGATTTAGATATTAAGATCTGAATAGAGCAAATGAAAAGCTCAATGCTCCTAAATGACCCATCATGTGACCAAACTAATTGTTGTTTAGCCAGTGATATTAAATCAATGAGTTAGATGAAGGCGGATATGCTAAGGGACACGGAAAATGACCATGTCATTTATGTCTTTGAATTGATGATTTTCTCATTGATAGAAAAATTGATATGATGATTGAGTCTCTTGGAGATATGTCGTATTCAATGGAATGACTCTAAACATTATGAGTTACCTTTTTGTAAAGGTGAGGTGTCTCTTAAGAAGAGAACTCAAGAGTCATTGATAGTCAGTTGTACTTATTAAAGTGCACATTAGACTATTCTTACAATGGATAGTAAGATGATACACGAGTAATCTAGAAAAATCACTGGAAACAAGCTGTGTGTGAGACTCGTGGATATGGCTTGAGTTGTCTAGAGAAATGGTTCTCTTATGCTAGATTCATAGATGAATCTATGTCCATTGTGTTGGGAAAAAAATTGGGAAAGATATACCCTAGGATGACCAAAGCACTTGTATGCTTATTGGTGTAGCGTAAAGCTTGTAGCTTAAAGCCATATCGATGATGGTGTGTCTCGACATAGACACTTTACCATTGGATGACTACTCTCTACGAGAATTATCGATGTTAACTACGTAAGGACAATATGATAAGAGTTGTTATTCTTTGACGAAAGGATTCAATCGATTTCTTGACGAAGAAATTGAATCGAGAGTTAGTTGAGAACTCATCGAAAGGAATATGACTAAGTCTAATAAATGGTGGGTTACGTATGTGGACACCCAACCTATGTGACTGGAGATCCCAAGATCTAGGTTCAAAGGGACAACTAAACTGCAAAGACCCATCACGATCACTGTGGGGGTTTCATACCTCCTGTCTTATTCCTATGATGAAGAAACGGTGATGTGAATGGAGGTTAAGCATTAAATTGCTTTTAATGATTCAAGGCATCGAGTATGTAGTACTCGAAAGAGCGCAATAGTTTACGGAACTGCTCTTACGCCAAGAATCACCTATGTAAGCGAGAAGTGTGGCCGCTTCGAAAGGGAATTGTTGGGACGCAATTCCTTAGAAACCTTACAGAACTAGGCATGTGCCATGGCCTGATTAATGGACACAACCGAGGAAAGCGCAAGGGCTAGGAAAGATGTCTGTGGGAAATGCATTGTCGTTCACACAAGCGGTAGGGGAAGTTGAAGGACATCGCGTCTACTTCCTAACCAGTGGGCTAAGTGTACTCTCTCAAGGGAAAGTTCAAAGGGTGACACCTACTTATCCTATGCAGCATCTATGCCGTCGAAATGAATCTATCACCAAGTCAAACTCTGTGTCTGACGTGATTGTTCTGATTCCTACATCAATATCTATTCATGTGGGGGATTGTTGGAAAATGATGGTTAAAAGGTTGAAATTCGTCAACTTTTTGGGCTTCGTTTGAGTGGGACCCGAATGGATTTTGGGTCGGTGGATGTCATTTTTGGGTTCTCCTTCTCGAGTACTATAAAATCGACTATTTAAACTCTCAAAACGGATCAAGGGTGAATAAGATATGGATGTTTGAAATGTCACTCTTGAAAGAGAAAAATTAGGCGAAAATTGGCCCAGATTAATTTTTCTCTGGACTGTCCAAAATGCGTATGGACTGCATGGAAGTCTCTGGAAGGCCAACCGCATAGCATATATGGAATTGCTTGTGTGTAATTCTTAAGAGATAAGAACAAAATTCTTCCATATTTTGTGAGATATCTTGTATTAAATAAATATGTGGTTTACCATGTTTAATACGATGAAGAATATTTGTGCAAATATTTCTTCCATTTCCAGCAGATTTGATTCGAGTATTCATGGAATGTCTCGGATTTGGTGAGTTGGTGATTGGAGAATATTCTTCTCTAATTACAGAAAATTAGAATATCATGTTTCCATGATTAGGGTCTCTTAGAGCATTATAAATAGAGCCTCTAAGTCATTCAGAAATTACACACCATTTATCAAGTCCCTCCATATTCTAAACTTGAGTCTTCTGTCTGTCTTTCTCGAAGTTTCCATTTGGTGTTCGGTCAAGGTGATAGTCCTTCGGGCCTTGCGTGAATCCGAGGTAACTCTTATGTGTTAATTGTTACCTTCGATGGTTTTATCCTAGGGAACGATGTCCACGACGGGACTCATTCATTTCAAGGGCAGCGAGTGTTACTCGTGACTCCATCATTACTTGAAACATGATTTATGCTTTGATTATTTGTAATTTAAGTGTTTCGATTGTATGGTTGAATAATTAATAAAAGTTTATTATTCTTGCATATGTTAATTGCTTATTCAATTTTGTTGTTTAATTTTTCGCATAATATAATCAATATATGTCCAACAGATTCCTTAGCCAAATTAGCCAGCTTATTCCAGGTAAATAACACATTTGATTTTGAAGGTCTACCAAACAATATTCAGAGCAAAATCTATTTAGATGCCACATCATTTCCATATGTTGGATAGCTTTTCCATGAACTGAACTACTTTCCTGTACTAAGCATTACTCATTATTGTAATAGTTTTGTTGGTGATGGTTTTTGAAAAATAGTTTTGATTCTATAAGCTAGATTAGATATATGTATAGCATTATAAACGCAACTATATCTTTTTGTTGAGATAAGGCTTTATGTCCCTCTCTCTTCTTGCACTTTTTATTTTTAATTAATAAACATGTAGGGGTCCACCAAACCCCCATCATCACAGGTGGTATTCCCTAAAAAAACTTCATCAATAAAAAAGCATCGTTTTTCATAATAAGCTCTGAAATAATGAAGCTCGCTTTGATGTTTGATGGTGAGGCAGGAGGAGGAAAAAAAGGTGCTGATAGGTTTATTTTTTAAGCATGAGGGGAAGGAAAATTATACTCGAGATAAATTCCACACCATATCCCTAATAGCAATAAAAGTTTTACCACATTTAATTTCATTAAATTAATAGTATATTTGTATTCATCTTTCACTTTTAAAATACACAAATTGATATATAATTATTGAAGATACAATGAGCAACATACCCTTAGTGTATGGTATAACATTTGTGAGGGGAAAATGAAGTAGTGTAGAAGAAATATTTTTTAAAAATTCGCGAGGATACATAAGAAAACTTTAAAACTTTTAAGGGCCTAACGACACTTTTATAACTTTTAAAGTCAAATAGTAAAGGTTGCTAAATTTTTTTTTTGGTAAATATCTTGAGATACTCGTTTTGAAACATTTATTTAATAGATATTTAGGTTGAAACATTTTCATATCATGATGTCCTTTATTCAATCTGCTCATTGTCTTTTGTCACGGATTAATTATCACGGAATAAGTGTAAAGTTTGAATTTTCCACACAACTCTAGAAAAAAAATCCATTAATATATTTTTAGTTAACAATTAGCAACTTTATGAATTAAAAATCAAATCCCCCTGATCTTGAATGAAAAATAAAAACATGCACTAGGCAAGCATGTTTCTTAAAGCACGTTCTTCATGCCATATGGCTGGTGATGTATGCTGGAAATGAATGTTTAAGGATATTGTCCATTATTAGCAAAAGTGATATCGGTGAAATGATATTTTGGTATTCTGGCGTGTACAATGTTAAACGGCCAAGAGAACGTAGTTTGCATATATTTGGCTTTGCATTCACTCCCTCTTAATTATTAGACGGCACTGCTAAGGTTTAACTTCATCAAGATTGTGCGTTAGCTTCATGTATATGTGGATAGTCGGTCTAATAATCTACTAATATGGACCTTGAAGATAGCTCTCAATCTTAGTTGCAGGTAATTCATACCTTGATAGTTTCCGAGGCAATTACAGCCAAAAATATTTGATTCAGAACTATTATAAATTTAACCTAAGAAAATGTAAGAAAGTTTGAATGTATGATAATATAGATCAGCGAAGTCACAAATTTATTGAACCGATAAAGAGAAAATGTATCATCACCGTGAATGCAAATAAATAAAATAACCATACAAGGTCACTATGACCAAACACCAACAATACAAATTCAATATCATCAACCACAAAAATTCAATTATCAACCTATTATGTCGTTCTTATCATCCAGCAGTTGCAACGAAATGTTTGCTTGCCGCTAGTACTCATTGATCCAAGCCTTACACCATCTCTCGTCAGCACCCTGACTTTCGTAAGCATGGTATGGCCCTTTGCCCTCTGGGAAGATCAGTGATTTTGAAACTTACAATGTTAGTGAAGAATTTTGTATGTAATAAAAATTATGAACATCTAATTGTGAGATGTGATTTTTTACCTCCGGGATATTGTTTGACTTTGAATGAAGAGAAAATTCTTCCATGAAGAGTATGACAGAGTACCCGCATTGCCAGGAACCAAGCTGGGTTCAGTACTGCACATGAATGGCATAATTCGTCACCATTTCTTAAGTTAATGAACAATGTTGCTAAAATGATTGAATGACTTACTTTTATATTCTTGATTTTCCATGTGTATTCGGGTTCTAATTCAGTCTTTCTCTTCTCCCTTTGGTATGTGCAAGCAAGCCTTTCATGAAAGTAAATGAAAATGTGAAGTTCTTGAGTATATTAATGTATCATTAATTGATTGATCGTAATACCCGGAAAGCACCCTATTTATGATCACGTTGGTTGTTTTAATACCCCTCGACAATGTATCCAGAGTAAAAACCTTATATGTGCTAGGATGGATAATGATAAGGTACTAATGATCGTTGCGGAAAAATTACACAAATTAATTATTGAAATGGAAGAGGTTAGAAATGTAATTGTTAAACCCGGAAAAAAAGCCACACATTCTAATGTAGGGAATAATGTAGAACTCAACTTTTGTTTCCTTCATTGTGTTCCAGGTATTGTTAAAATGCTTTTTGACCTCCTTATCGAAGTGGGTCAAGTTTCCTATGTTTGAAGGGAAGAATTGGATGCAGCTCGCATTAGTTTCATAGACTTTCTCCTAGAGGTGCCTGTACCGGTAAAGATAATTAAAGAATTGAATCTTAACTGATTAAAAATAAAAGTAAGGATGTAAAGTTCGAAACTCACCCCATCCACACATCAATTTGTACATTATCGATCCAGTTCATCGAGTTGTAGTTTCCGAGCTTGTTGCAAAACTTGACTAGCACTACATCTATGCTCACATCGTTGGTGTACTTCACTCCAAAGGTAAATGGTTAAAAAAACAGGGAAGAGCATGCAATCCTTATTCTTTATCATTTCCAAGATAGTTGCATTTCAATCAACGATGAATCTATCCATAAGTGGGAATATTTCAAGTTTCGCCTATTATGAATCTACGGTGGCAAAGTTATACGAAATGTAAATTTAAATAACTTGAGATTTTTGGTCATAGGAAACAAAAAACAATGGTTGTGGTACACTAAATGACCTATTTTGGTAGCTTTTTGACGAATTGTTCTCTTGTTGACTGGGAGGTCATCACTGTACCTCTCAAAATTAAATTTATAAGCCGAAAAAGCTTCCTATCTACAACTAAGTAGATAATGGCAAGTCGGGGTCGTCCACAAAGAAGAGGGATTTTCTTAAGCGTTTAAACATATATAGTTGATATTATGCTAGAAGTAAATATATATATATAAGCAAGTAAAAGGGGGGGGGGGTTTGGTTTTGTTCCTAAGCTATGAAATTAAAAGACAAGATAACTAGCAAAGTTAAGTAACTATGCTAATCATCGAACAAACTAAGAAAAATGGGTAAAAACTACAAAAGACAAAGCCTTGGGGGCAATTGACATCCTTTTCCAAACCAAATGTAGATCATTGATCCATTCACTCATTCTATCACATTTGTTACCTGTAGGGAATGTTATCACTTCCCATTCGAAGATCAACATTTATTCCTTCTTAACAGTAATTTGCAAAGACAAACAATGACCATTTGCAAACCTTGTTGACAATCACTATAGGAAAATCACACCATAGAGGTATTTCATCAATGGCATTTCACACGAAGGACCATAGATTTGATAACAACAAACCTACTTCTAAATACATAGTCATTTAACCAAACATAGCATTCATTGGGCTAAACCTAGACAAACCACATTCAAGATTCAACCTTTCATTGAATCTATAGGATAAATATGAGAAAGCAAGAATCACAACACATTATGCACGAGAAGTTCTAAGTTTATGTTCTAGGATTTTCATGCCAAAGAGCTCAGGAATTCGTCACTTTCCTAACACCCTAACACTTCAATCATACAAGCACTTCCTATTATCAAACAACCCATGGCATAAATGGTGCAAAATATAGCATTAAGAACACATGAATACTAAATAGCAAAGGCTTCAAGAACAAGTGAAACAATCTAATCACTACTTTCACTACTTGTTGTGAAGATACATCTTCCATCCTTCTTAGATAGTAGTTTGCAAGAGTGAATTCGACTTCTCTTGTCAAACCTCACCAATGACTCCCTTAGTCGAAACACGACCAAAAGTATACCATTGCTGGCATTGAACACGGAGAATCAACAAGCTTGGCAACACTTATAAACACTACACCTTGTCTAAGCAATTAACCAATTCATGCATTTACACAAGATTAGTCAAGAACGATCAACATTCATAGACGTATCTCATTTGCTACAAGCAACAAACATGACAACGAGTTCAACATCATCACATTCATTTAGCAATTATCAACACATGAACATCATTAAGAAGCTCTAACTCATGCTCTTGGATTCCATATTAAAAGAGGGAAGAATTAGATACTTTTTCCCAACCCTAACAAGTAATCATACAAGAAATTCATATACTCAAACTTCCAACAATATTAATGCCATTAACAATTCACATTCAAAGCTCAAAAATGCACAATAGCAAAAGAAATAAATACATAGATATGATTCTCAAGACATTAGCAAGGAGCTCTCAATCAATTGCTCCCAAGATTAAACTAACCTAGATAAGAAAAAGACATGATTAACCTACAAAAACTAAGAAAAGAAAGAAAGAAAAACAAGGGGTTTGAGCCCAGAAAAATCGCAGGAAGAAGAGGGTTGTGAAGAGGAGAGGATAAGGTGAGTATTTATAGTACAAAAAAGTAATAAAGTTTATGGCCAATGACGGACTCGCGACGGGTCGCGATGGACTGACGACGGGGTTCTCACTTCTTGATTTCTTTCTTCTTTTTGTTTCAAGTTATCCTCTTCACTTCACTTATATTCAATTCTTCAAGTCCTAAAAAGCTCAAATACAAGTCTTAAAGTCTTTAAATCTTCAAAGGTATTCTTTAAAGTCATCAAAATTTTAAAACAAATTGCCTTGTCACACAAAATCCTCTAGAAAAGTAATAAAAGCGTAAAAGTCGCTTTTAACTCTTCTTATAGAATTTCAAGGCAAAATGCCACATCTAGAGCACAAAAGTGTACAAAAGTGAATCCTAAAAATCCTAATGTAACCAAATAAAATGGATATTAGCCTTCATGCTTGGTTTATCGTGTTTTGAATGTCTAGGTTGTTAAGGTAGGATCTACTTGTTGAATGATAATGTGCGGGAATTCGTCGTCGTACCTCTCAAAGTTACTATTTTAAAGCCTTAATGCTTCCTATCTACAATTAAGTAGGTAATGAAAAGTCAGGGTCATTCACGAGAAGAGGAATATTTTTAAGTGTTTGAACATATAAGACGAAAAACATACTAGGCATATATATACACATACATATAAAAGCAAGTAAAGTAAATTAGGGAGGGGGTTGGTTTTTTTCCTAAGTTATGAAATTAAAGGTAGGTAACTAGAAAATCAAGAGAACAATGCTAATCATGCAACAACAACTAAAAAGATGATTAAATCAAAAATTAATAAAGCCTTGGGGGAAATGGATCCTCATTTCCAAACCTCTTATAGATCCTAGATTCATTCACTCATCCATTGACATTTATTGCATATGGGGAATGCTATCAATTCCCAATTGAAGAACAACATTCATTCCTTCTTAATAGTAATTTGCAAACGCAAACAATGACATATTGCAAACCTCGTTGACAATCACTTTAGACAAAAAATGCCTAAAGGTATTTCATCAACAACATTTTGCACGAAGGACCATAGATTTGATAACAACAAGCCTCTACCAAAGACATAGTCATTTAACCAAACAAAACACTTATTGTGCTAACCCTAGAACAAACTACTGGGAGGTCGTCTCCGTACCTTTCAAAGTTAATACTTTTAAGCCCTAATGCTTCCTATCTACAATTAAGTAGATAATGGCAAGTCGGGGTTGTCCACGAGAAGAGGGATCTTTTCAAGTGTTTAAACATATATAGGAGAAAATATACTAGGCATATACATATATAGATACATATAAAAGCATGTAGAAAAGGGGGGGTTTGGTTGGTTTATGATCATAAGCTATCAAATTGAAATACAACTAGCAAAGCAAGAGAACTATGCTAATCATCTAAGACAACTAAAGACGAGATTAAAAAAACAATTTACGGAACATTAATGACATTAACAAACACGTTCAATGCTCCATAAATGTATAATAGTAATAGTATCAAATAGGCTACAAATTTTTTTTAAGATATGGGCTTGGAAGCCTTGGTCAATTGCTCCCAAGAACTAGATTTATCTACAAGAGTTCATGCTAATTAATGCTAACAAACCAAACATATTACAAGAGAATTCATAGATGAAAAATGGTAGAAACTAGGGTTAGAAAATAGTACCAAACATAGAAAAGAAGAAGATATGAATGAGAGGAAAGAGAGTGTTATTTATAGTACAAAAATGATAAGATTAGGTTCTGGCCACCCGTTGGTTGGGACTCGCAACGGGTTCGTCGCTACTGGCGATGGGTGCCAGAACTTAATCTTGTCTTCTTTTCTTCTCCTTGTGTTAAACACTCATCTTCACAATGATTCCTCTCATTTTTCAAGTCTTCAACTCTTTGAAGAAAGTCCTCAAAGTTTTCAAAAATATGGTCTTCGACGGCCTCCGGTCTTCAAGTCTTCAACTCTTTGAAGAAAATCTTCAAAGTCTTCGAAAAGTGATTTTCAATGGCTTCCAATCTTCAAGTCTCCGTGTTCTTCCTTTGCCACGCAAAATCCACTTAGAAGAGGTAAAAGAGCATAAAGTTGCTCTTACCCCTCCTAAGAGAATTTCAAGGTAAAACACAAGTTCTTGATAGTAAAAGAGCACAAAAGTGACCCCAAAAAGTACTAAATTATGCACATAAAATAGACACATCAACCACATTCAAGGTTCAACCTTTCTTTGCATCTATAGGACAAGTATGAGAACAATCCACATTAACATACTTATCTAGCAAGAATCACAATGCATTATACACAAGAAGTTCTAATTCCATGTTCTTGGATTTTCATGTCAAATGAGCTAAGAAATTGTACACTTTTCTAACACCCTAACACTTCAATACTACAAACACTTCCTATTATCAAACAACCCATGATATAAATGAAGTAAAACATAGCATTAATGGCACAATAAATGCTTCCCAATAAATTTTCATCAATGAGAAAAATCAAGAATCTCACTACATGGGTATGGAAGCTTCAATCATTTGCTCCCAAGAGATTAACTTAGCTACTAGAATCCATACTACTTAACAACAACAAACCAAACATAATCTGTTGTGTGGAATACCCGAGAAAGAACAAGAAAAGAAAATAAATCGAAAAATAAGACACCGAGATTTTTACGTGGTTCACCAATTGGCTACATCCACGGCCGACCAAGATCGGATTCCACTAGAGAGAAAGGCCAGAATTACAGATTTCTTACTCTCTACAAATCCTATCTCTTATAGATTACAATAAAAGACGAGGAACTATATATATAGTCATCTCCACCTTAAACCCTAATGGCTTTGGGCCCAGAAACAATCTGGCCCAAACCAGAACAAGAGCGGCTAATACGTATTCAAGGCATACCAACAAATCTCCACCTTGACTTGAATCCTCAAAGCACAAACTCCAGACGTACCATTACAGTGCCAGATGAGCAGACTTATCCCTCCACTCCTAGGACTACCCCACTGGGCAGCTACTGATCTCTGATGTTAAGCAAGTCCAAATAGTGTTGAAACTTGCTATGTGGAACAGGCTTGGTGAACATATCAACAGGATTATCAACAGTTCCCACTTTCTTCACCCTGATTCTCCTCTCACTCCTCAGGAAATGATATCTGACATCAATGTGTTTGGTCCTCTCATGATGGACCCGATCCTTGGCTAAGTAGATAGCACTCAAGCTATCACAATACACAGTAGCCTGATCGTGGTGTAGACCAAGGTCACTGACTAGCCCCTTCAGTCATATACCTTCTTTTGCAGCCTCCGTCAGAGCCATGTACTCTTCTTCCGTAGTAGACAAAGTCACTATAGGTTGCAAAGTCGCCTTCCAGCTAACAACAGAACCACCCAAGGTAAAGACATAGTCGGTCATAGATATCTTCATGTTAACATCCCCAGCAATATCAGAATCAGAATAACCCGTAACCAGGCACTCAGCATCACCCCCGTAAATGAGACCCACATCAGACGTACCTCCAAGGTACCTAAAGATCCTCTTCACAGCTTGCCAATGTTCTCTACATGGTTGAAC
The DNA here is from genome assembly GCA_037428765.1 of Rubia yunnanensis. NCBI lineage: Eukaryota > Viridiplantae > Streptophyta > Magnoliopsida > Gentianales > Rubiaceae > Rubia > Rubia yunnanensis. The sequence continues at coordinate 43,504,925 of CM075069.1, read as the reverse complement.
CTGCTCACAACACTGACTGCCTGTGCTAAGTCTAGCCTCGTACACACCATAGCATACATCAAGCTCCCTACAACGCTAGCATACGGAACTCGAGACATATACTCCTTCTCCTCTTTTGACTGGGGAGCAAACATGGAAGTGAGATGGATATTTGCAGAACTAGGAGTGTCAATAGGCTTGGCTGAAGACATGCCAAACCTAGCTAACACCTTCTGAATGTAACCTTTCTATGACAAGAAAAGCTTCCTCTAACCTCTAACTCTGAGAATCTCCATTCCTAGTATTTTCCGAGCTGCACCCAAATCCTTCATCTCAAACTCATCACTAAGAAGACCCTTCAGCTTCTGAACCTCATGCTTACTGTTTGAGGCTATCAACATGTTATCTACATAAAGCACCAGATAAATTAATGACTCATCTCTCAACTTGCTATAGTAGACACAAAAATCATATGAGCTCCTTGTGTAGCCCAACTCAAGCATGTAGCTGTCAAATCTCTTGTACCACTGCCTCGGAGACTGCTTAAGCCCATATAAGGACTTCTTCAACTTGCAAACATACTTTTCCTTTCCAGGAACTTGGAAACCATCTGGCTGAGTCATGTATATCTCTTCCTCCAACTCTCCATGTAGAAAAGCGATCTTCACATCAAGTTGTTCAAGCTCCAAATCCTGATGTGTCACTATAGCTAGCAACACCCTAATAGAAGTGTGTCTGACCACTGGTGAGAAGATCTCATTGTAATATACTCCCTCTCTCTGACTGAAACCTCTTGCAACAACTCTAGCCTTGTACTTGACTCCCTCTGTAGGTGATATCCCTTCATTTTTCTTGAAAACCCATTTGCAAGTGATAACTTTTCTCTCTTGAGGTTGTTGAACCAAATCCCATGCCTGATTCTTCTGGAGGGACTCCATCTCATCTCCCATTGCTAAAAACCATTTGTCAGCATCAGTACCTGAAACATCTTCTCTGTAGGTGGATGGCTCATGAGTATCCACCTCCTCAGCAACCTGTAGTGTATAACCCACCATATCCTCAAACCCATACCTCTTGGGTGGACCAACTCCAACCCTCTTGGGTCGATCTTGAGCTAAGCAATGAACTGTAGCTTCTGATGGTTGATGATCTGATGGTGGAAGCTCTGGCAACTCACTTTCTGTCTTTAGCTCTTAATCTCCTTCAAGTTCCTTCAAACCACTCTCACCTTGAGTGACTTGAAGCTCCACCTGTTTATCAATGTTACCAACTTCTGTTGTAGACGTGGACTTCACCATGGATCTAAGCAAAGAGTTTTCATCAAAGAAAACATCCCTGCTCAGAACAACCCTCTTCTCGGATGGAGACCAAATCCTTAATCCCTTGACTCCATCTCCATAGCCCACAAAAACCCCCTTCTTGGCTCGGGGCTCTAACTTACCATCACTCACATGATAATAAGTTGTACAACCAAAAGCTTTCAGATTAGAGTAATCAGGAACTCTACCCGACCATACCTCAATAGGTGTCTTACATTGTATGCCCGTATGAGGTCCACGATTGATCAAGTAGCACGCTGTACTCACTGCCTCTACCCAGAATCTTCTATCTAACCCAGCATTCGAGAGCATGCAACTCGCTCTCGCCAGCAATATCTGATTCATCCGCTCAGCTACACCATTCTGCTGTGGCGTATTCCTGACTGTATGATGTTGGACAATCCCTTTATCCCTACAAAACTGATCAAACTCAAACGAGTATATTCCAGGCCATTATCAGTTCGCAGCCTCTTGATCTTCTTCCCTGTTTGGTTCTCCACCAGAGCTTTCCACTGCTTGAACTTCATGAAGGCTTCACTTTTATGTTTCGTCATGATAACCCAAGTCATTCTGGAGTAGTCATCAATCAAAGACACAAAGTACATGTGCCATCCCAATGACTCAACTCAGGATGGCCCCCAAAAATCAGAGTGGATATAATCTAACGTGCCTTTCATTCTATGAATAGCCTTTGGAAACTTGCTGCTGTGTAGTTTCCCAAAGACACAGTTCTCACAAAACTCCAAACCCTTGACCTTGTGGCCACCGAGAAGATCATCCCTCGACAGAATCTGCATCCCTCATTCACCCATGTAACCAAGCCTCATGTGCCATAACTTAGTCATATCCTCATGGTGAACCTCTGACGATGCAACATTTGCCAAATGCATAACCGTGGAACCTTGTAGAAAATACAAAGTACCATGTAGAAGACCTTTCAGAACTAGCTTAGAACCCTTGCAGACACTTAGAGCTCCATCTTTCCCTGAATAGACAAAACCCTTTCTATCTAGCAGACTAATAGAAATCAAATTCTTCGTCATCAATGAAACGTGTCTAACCTCGTTCAAAGTACAGAAACTACCATCATGTGTCCTGATCTTGATCGAACCTGTCCCAACTACCTCACAGACAGTACCGTTAGCCGTAGTAATGCTACCCCCTGCCTGCTTATAAGTCGAAAACCACTCTCTCATTAGACAAATGTGGTAGGATGCCCCAGAATCCAGGAACCACACATCATAGTGATGAGTGTGTCCAGTAGCAACCAGAGCAATATCCTCTTCTGAATCAACGTCTCCTTCCGCGAGAGCAGCAGAACCCGATTTGTTTCCTGATTGCTTCATCATCAACTTCTTTGGACACTCATTTTTCCAATGTCCCTTCTCCTTACAGTACTTACAGATATCACCGGGCTTGGAACCTTTGACTGCTTACCTCTTTTCTTTCCGCCATTTCCCTTTCCCTTATCGTAACTAGTAAACAAACCAGATGCCTGATTATCTGTTCCTGAACTGCTAGCACTATGACGCAACTCCTTGCTATGAAGAGAGGATCTAACTTCCTCCAAAGACACAGAATCTTTCCCGACAATAAATGACTGAACAAAGTTCTCATATGAAAGCGGTAGAGATACTAACAATATCAAAGCAGCATCCTCATCATCAATTTTCACATCTATATTTCACAGTTCTAATAACAAAGTATTCAATTGCTCTAGATGATCTCTGAGTTGCGTACCTTCCTACATTCGGAGACCAAATAGACGTTGTTTCAGAAGCAATTTGTTCGTCAGAGACTTCGTCATGTACAAGCTCTCCAACTTCAACCACAGCTCCGCAGCAATCTCTTGATCCGAGACCTCAGTGATGAATTCATCTGCGAGACACAGCATAATTGTTGAATGCGCCTTTTCTTCCAGACCCACTATGTCCGAAGTGCCAACGACTGAGAACCCCTTCGTCAGCGGCGTCCACAACCCTTGTTGCTTCAACAAAGCTCGCATCTTGATCCGCCATAAACTGAAGTTGTTCCTCCCGGTAAACTTGTCCACCTTCACGTTCAGCGCAGCCATCTTTCTCTCCGATCAGATTAGAGATTCGACCACCCCAGATCCGATAAACCCAAAATCTGATAGACCCACCACAGATCTAACCAGAAGCTCTAATACCAATTTGTTGTGCAGAATACCCGAGAAAGAAAAGCAAAGAAAATAAAGCAAAAAAGAAGACACCGAGATTTTTACGTGGTTCACCAATTGGCTACATCCACGGCCGACCAAGATCGGATTCCACTAGAGAGAAAGGCCAGAATTATAGATTTCCTACTCTCTACAAATCCTATCTCTTACATGTTACAATAAAAGACGAGGCACTATATATATAGTCCTCTCCACCTAAAACCCTAATGGCTTTGGGCCCAGAAACAATCTGGCCCAAACCAGAACAGGAAATAGAATGCCAATAACAGCCCAAACAGAGGACATGCTATACCGTCAGGCCGGGGGCGACTCCCGTACCATCCTGTCGAAGCGGCTAATACGTATTCAAGGCATACCAACATAATCAAAGATAAAACAAGATGAAAACGAGGGAAAAACCTAGGGTTTTGCTAGTTGAAATTGGGAAGAGAAGAAGTGATCGGAGAGAGAGAAGATAAAATTCTATTTATTGTACAAGAAAAGGGCAAAAGGATTATGGCCACCCGTTCATCCCGACTAGCGATAGGGTCCATCGTGAGTCGCAATGGAGGCCTAGAAACATAATTGATCAGTTTCTTCTTCTTCTTGTCTTCTAGGCTTCAATCCATTTCACTCTTCTTCAAATCTTCAAATCTTCAAGTTTTCAAATCTTCAAAGCTAGTCTTCGAATATTCAAAGTCTTCAAAAGATGATCACCAATGGCCTCCAGTCTTCAAGTCTCGATGTCTTTCCTTGTCACACAAAATCCACATAGAAATGGTAAAAGAGCGTAAAAGTTGCTCTTACATTTCCTAAGAGAATTTCAAGGTAAAACACAAGCTCTTGATAACTAAAGAGCACAAAAGTGGTTCCAAAAAGTCCCAAAATATGCACAAAAAATGGACTCATCAAACCTCCCCTCACTTAAACCTTGCTCGTCCTCACAAAACTCTCAATATCATACATCTCAAAGTTAAGATCAATTGAGAATTCACCCACATACCCCCATTCAAAAATCTACCAAAACCCTATCAACCTACCAATTCACTACTAAGCCTAAAAACATCTCCCAATCCCAAATCTAATGGCACAAAATGAAGTAAAAAACATATATAAAGTTCAAACACATACTTCACTTTACACCAATATATCATCCCAAAAATGAAACATATCAACAATCAAGAATTTTATACCTTCGTTTCCCCCACTAAATTACCCAATCCCAAGAGGTCTCATGATGTTAAACTACCCATCCATATAGCAACCGTAACCTTATGACTCCAACGCCGGCAAATGAGTGAAATCATAGCATTTTCCTTGACTAAATTATTTTTTGGTCCCCAACATATTATGCAATACCATCTTTTGGTCCCCAAGGTCAATACCGCGTTTGTTCAGCAACTAACGAATACAAAATGATTTGTTTGGTCCCTAAGGTGGTTTTCAAGGTGGTTTTCAGGTGATTTTGGGGACCAAAAGATGGTATAAGATCATATGTTAGGGACCATAAAATAATTTGGTCTACTGAAAAACCACCTTGGGGACCAAACAAATCATTTTGAATTTGTTGGGTATTGAATGGAAGCGGTATTGGTTATCGGGGACCAAAAGATGCTATAAAATCATATGTTACGGACCAAAAAATCAATTTAGTCTTTTTCATTTTTTCTCTTTTCCTATCATTTTGCCTAGTAGCCCTTTCGGGCTTTCATCCTAGCCGCACATTATGTTTCTTTAGATCACATCTCACCATTTTCTTCACAATTAGCCTATCATTTTTTCCTAGGTTTCCCTTTTGGGTTTTCAACCTATCCGGGCCCCCAATGTTTCCTGAATTGCCTTCTTGCATTTTCAACTTAGCGGGTTTCTTTTTGTTTTCATTCTTTTTTATCATTTTCTTTTTTTTTCAAATTTTTTTATTTTTCATGTGTTTCAGATCAAAAGAGAAAAAACCTTTCCAAATGTTGAAGCTAACAAAGTATCCAAATACATCAAATGAAAATCACCCCAAAGCAAAGAAAAGCATCCCAACATCCAAGTCTAAGAAAACAAATCCAAAGCCAAACAATAAAAATAGTAAATACCTCTCCCCACACTTAAAACACTACATGGCCCTCAATATAGACAAACTAGGATAAAATGATACAACAAAGTATGGGGAGTGTAAAACGATAAGCTCGCAATTAGGAATAAGAAGGCCCAGCACTATCATTGCAGTCCCTATCATAGGTCTGCTGATACTGTGCCACCCACTCGGCGTTCCTATGACGGCACTATCACCACTTCGTTGCTCTAGGGTCGAGACCTGGGGCACCACCTTGCGACTGCATCTCAAAAATCCTGGATGACAGATAATCAATATCTTAATCTCAACTTGACTTGACAGGTTAATCTCAACAGGTTATGCTCAACTTGACCACAGAACCCATGCTCGACTGTCTGCATCATGCACTCATAAAAATCAGGTGGTGGGAGAGGGAAATAAGGTGGTACATGATCCTTCTGCATAGGCTCGATCTCTAGCTGAGGCAGTGGAGAATACTGCTGACTCTGCTGCTCATTGGAAGGTAGGGCGCCCTCGTCAGGTTGAACAAGGAGTGGAGGTTGGTCATTGAGCTCTCACTAAAAACCCACCCTACATAAAGTGTCTAGCTGGATCGCCAAATCCTCAACAAGTGTATCAAACTCCAGCTTGGTCCTATGGAGCTGAGGAAGTGTAATAAAGGTGATATTCCTCGCCCCATAAAACTAGTGGTATACTCCTTAAGACTCTGTGGTGTTTATCAAGTTGAACTTTTTCCTCCTCTCCATAGTGATGAGCTATGAAGAACCTCTACCCAATCTTGGGAAGCCATCCGAGGTAACCAAGCCTAAATGCTCCTCTAGAAGGTTGATCGTACCCCCCATGATAATCTTAACCTTTGGCTTCTCAACCACACTGACAACTCTCTTCATCAAAAACTCTTCCTACAGTCCATATCCTACCCCCTCACTAGTCAGATGCCATAGGTGGTGACTATCAGTGTTAGGCATGTTCGTCGGCTCCGACGAATAAAAAAATGTGCTTGCTAAGAACATGTGCATGAATTGGAGTGTTGGATGGATGATGATGTTGCTCTTGTCATGGGAGTTCCTCCTCCTCTTCGTAACTATGCTCCAAAACAGCATATCTTTCTCGATTGGGCGCTCCATGGCTTGTGGGTCCATCCTCGCCTGAAACTCTATCGTGTCCCACCTAAATGCTGCCTCTATCTGCAAGGTTGTCATTGTTTGAGACACATCATCAAGGTGAAAGGTGATGTACCTCTCACATGGCTCATCATTCCGTATGCTGCACACTTGGATGGTAGACAAGAACTCCAGTGTATAGTGCCGGTATGTGGGGGCACTCTTGGCCATGAAACCATCCAATCCTTCTTTGGTGAGGAGGTAGTGAACCGACTCTGTCAACCTGAGAGCATCTAGTGCCGTCTGATCGATGAAGCTCGTCTCCAGGATCTTGAAGGCAACTAGAACGTTCCACCTATCCATACAAGAACCGGTAATCTGGGACAAACCCATGTACCCTTCAGGAGGAGGAGGTACAGGGTTCGGCTCCGAAGCCGGTGATGGAGGCGAAGGTGGAGGTCAAATGGCGGCACCGCACCTCGTGAAGCCAGAGGTCTCTTTGTAGGGGGTCATGTCTATCAATCACAACAAACATGTCAAATGCACAGGATCATAAACATATGCAATATTTTATAATCACAATCAATCCTAAACTATTTCAGCTAACACCACCAATTCCAAAATAACAACATTCAAATCCAAGCTAAACTAGTCTAAGTATCACCCATAATTGCATATATCCCCAAAATAAATATAATAACATCAGGCCACCTTAAATCATGCCAACATTTCCCACTCATTGAAGTTTTCATATAGCTAAATATCAAAAATGCCACATCCTATAATCAACATTTTACCGAAACTAGTTCAACTATCATCAACAAGTTCACAAAGTTAACATTTAAGTCCCATAGCTAAACTATCTTAAGTATGACCACATGTGCATATAGATATCACGATATGTTAAACAAGCCAACATACCTAATCCATAGCATAATTCATTAACAAACAATCCTAACAATATACCATCACATATACCACCAATATACTATCAATATACCAACAATATACCAACAATATCTCCATTGTGTAAGTTCATAAATACCATCATATTCCAAAGCATCTAAATTCATAGCACACACATGAAGAAATTGAAACAAATTGCACAAATATCAATTCAATAACACAATATACCATCAATATACAAATTGCACAAACTCATCAAAATTGAAATTACACACAAATTACAATTCAGGGTTTCAAAGGTGCGGAATTGTACTGATAGAGTGTGTAGGAAGATTAATCAATGAAGCCCACGAACATCCATAGCCTTACTAGCTTGAATTTGAAAAAAATCCTAAAACCTAGGGTTTTTGATATTTTTGCAATTTGGATGGATTTGGTGGAGGAATGTGGAACGGAATTGGTTTGGGAATAGATGGCTAACTTTCAAATGTCAGGAACCAAGTCACGTGCAGATCTTGTTATGGTGGTAGACCAAGAATGGGAGGAAAAATTTAGTAGCATTTATCACAAATACCCTGGCACCAATCTAGGATGATGCGTCGAGGTCCTCGAAGAGATTGGAAATGATAGAAGAGCAGGAACAGAGAAACCTTGATCCCTTACTCGAGGGGGCTGCCAACCCGAGGAACGGAAGGTTTACGGATATTTTGGGAGATTCGTATATGGAAGCCTATGGCTAGAACATGCAAGGAAATCAGAACGTGGGAGAGTAACCCCAAACCAAGAGGTAGAGTGGGCAGCTCAGGTCCTGGCTACGGCAGGCTATCGAGTTACTCCTCGTCCGAGGGATGACAGGGTCACGCATTGAGTACTGCCACCCTCACCGGTAGGAATAACTATGGGATGGGCCTCTCAGCCTGCTATAGTCTACCCTTATCCCACATATGCTGGAGAGCCATTGCAAGCTAGGCCTCAACCTTCCATTCCAAGTTACTCATAGGGCCCAGTATATTCGTTACATCCATTAGCCCCATATGTTCATGCCCTCAAACTGCCCAGGCCAGGGACGACATATGAGATGATGGCTTCTTCTGCCTTGGAAGGATATGGAAGTATGGGAATTCAAGGAATGATGATTAGTCATAGGGTTTACAATCTCTATGGCCAACCACCACAACCACCATCATACTCATGTTTTAGACATCCTTGAATGAACCCTGGGTACAGGGTAAATCAACCTCCTTATCTACCACAGCTGGGGGGTCACGATAGAGGGGCAAAAGGAACCCCCTTGGATGAAAGTAAATTGTTAAAAATGGAGTTGGATAGGTTGGTTGGGCCCTTGGGCTAAGCTGCATGGTCTTCGTTTAGCTCGGTGGGGGTTCGATGGCCAATATAAGGGAAACCTCCGGAAGGACTTCCCATGTATAATGGAGAGACCGACCCTTAAGAATTCATCCAGACATTCCCGAGCTTGACAAGTTTGAGGGAATTTGATGAGAAGTTGACATGTAAGCTAGTAGGAAGCTACCTGCGAGGAAAGGCACAAGAGTAGTTCAATATGTTGCCAAGATGCTCGCTCCAGTCGTACCAAGACTTCAATGGAGCATTGTTGAGCCAGTATGCGCAGAAGAATAAGTTCACAAAAACTCTATTAAAACTCTATCAGATGAAGCAAAGGACATTAGAGAGCATGAACTATTTTTTATCATCGGTATGTAGACGAGAGCTTGGCGGTGATGGAAACAACGAAGAATAAAGTGATCCCAGGGTACCTGCTGGGGATGTAGGACCTGGAATTGTACAAGAAGTTGAGTACTAATATCCCTAAGACTTTGTGAAAACTTTAGGAGGTTGTAGAGCAATACTCGAGGGTGGAGGAAGCAACCAAAAAGAAAAGAGATGACCTTATAGAGAAAATGGTAATAAATATACAACGTAGATAGAAAAGGCCAGTCGAACCCATGAGAACACCATTCGAGAGATACACTCCATTTCCACCAACACTCGAAGGGAGAACTTCTGCATAGATCTTAAGTATAGATAGAGGGTTGTTCCAACCACCTGCACCTTTGCAGAATTTGCATAACTCGGTGGTGGTCTGGAGAGAAACAAATTGGTATTGCGATCATCACAGGGATTGTGACCATGACACAAATGATTACATGTAGTTGAGGATGGAGATCGATAGGTGTGAGCGGGAAGGATGATTTTATGGGCAAGGACTCAGGAATTAGGCCTCTCCCTCGAGGCCTCAAATGAACAAATGGAAATATTATTGAAGAAATAATTAATACAGCAAGGTTAGAGGAGATAGAAGACCTCAAGATCAGGTGGTTTGAGGTAGAGGATAAGAAGGAAGGCAGGATAGGCCCCAGGAGCAACATGGGGGGTAATTAAGATAACCAAAAGAGGGAAAACTCGTTCAAAGAGTGATTAATGTCATCAATGGCATGGTGGGAGAAAGATCTTCAAATGTTATGATAAAAGCACATGCTCAAAGGGTTCCTACGGAAGAATCCAGCCACAAGAGGTTTCGACCGGACAAGACAATCATTTTCTCGGAAGTGGACGTAGTGCCAGATCAATCACCTCATGTAGACCTATGGTTTTAGCCAAACATCTTTGATAAGAAGAGTATTCATTCATGGTGGAAGTGGGGTAGAAGTAACGTTTGCTGAGTGCTTTGATCAATTGGATATAGGGTACGACAACTTGAAAAAGTAAGCTTCCCCTTTATCCAGATTCATGGGAAACCCGATATTCCCCCTATGAGAGATAACCCTATCTATTCACTTCGCAGATAGTGATAAAGGGGTGACTATCAGGTGTAACTTCGCTGTCGTGGATGCCTCTTCCCCCTTACAATGTGATTTTAGGAAGGCCATGGATGTGCCAGGCTCAAGAGGTTTGGTCACCCTATCACCTTATGATGAAGTTCCTGACTGAAAAGGGAGTGGCATCCATTCGAGGAGATCAAATCGTGGATAAAAAATTAACCTTACTGTGGTACAAGAAGCGAGAAAGCAAAGATATGTAGCAACATTGCATATAGATGTGGAATTAGCCGATACAATACAGATGCCTATTTGAGATAGATCAGTAGTTGTGGGGAAGCTAATTACTGAAGGCATTAAGGAAAGATTGAAAAACTTATGAGGATAATATGGGGACGTGTTCTCGTGAGAAACTTCTGACCTAACGGGAGTATCTTCGAGTCTTGCACTGCACAGACTAATTATTGTCCCCTCAATAAAGCCAGGGAAGCAGAAGAGAAGGGTGTTTGCTCCCAAAAGAGCTGAAGCAATTAAAGAAGAGGTGGAGAAACTGTTGAAGGTAGATGTCATTGAGGAGGTGTTCTACCCCGAATGGATTTCTAACCCAGTTATGGTTCCAAAGCATGATGGGGCCTGGAGAATGTGTATAGACTTCACCAATTTGAATAAATGCTTCCCCAAAGATAGTTACCTGTTGCCACCAATTGACAAGTTGGTGGAAGCCATCACTGAATATCAGATTCTGGCCTTCTTTGACGAACATAAAGGGTATCACCAAACACTCATGGCAGAAGAAGACAATGAAAAAATATCGTTTATTACAGATATAGGAAATTACTATTATAAGAAGATGTTGTTTAGGTTAAAAAATGCTGGGGCTACTTACCAGAGGTTGGTTGATAAGCTGTTCAGGGGGTAGATAGGGAAGAATATGGAGATTTATGTGGATGATATGGTTGTCAAAAGAAGAAGTCATGGAGAATTCTTAAAAGAGCTGGAAGAAAAATTTGGCAGGCTTCGAGAAGTTAACTTGAATTTAAACCCGTCCAAATGCATTATCGGTGTAGAAGCAGGGAAGTTCCTCAAATTCATGGTCTCAGAGAGGGGTGTTGATGTAAACCCAAAGAAGGTCAAAGCTTTGAAGAAAATGAAAATCCCACAATCAATAAAATATGTACATAATCATACAGGGACTCTAGCAGTGTTGAGTAGGTTCCTATCGAATGGGGCGAAAATACACCTACCTTTCTTCGATATCCTTCAAAGGACAAAGAAATTCGAGTGGAATGACCAATACGACGAGGCATTCAAGCAATTGAAGGAGCACTTTGAGACACTGCCTACCCTGATGAAGTCGGATAAGGATGAGACACAATATCTGTACGTTTCTGCATCACCTTTGGCAATCCGTGTGGCCCCAGTAAAAGAGAAAGAAAAGGTGCAGTAAATAATTTATTTCATCAGTTGTGCCTTACAAGGGCTGGAGATGAGGTATACTGTGCTCGAGAGGTTAATTCTAGCCCTCATACATGCAGCCAAAAGACTGAAACCCTACTTCCAGGAACACAAGATGGTGGTGCTCACGAACCACCCGATTCGGCAGATCCTGTTGAAACTAGGAATTTTAGGAAGAATAATGAAGTGGGCAGTAAAATTGGGAACACACGATATCCAATATCAATCTCGAGCTGCAATTAAGGGTTGGGCACTGGTAAACTTCATAGTGGAAACTACACAGCCCCTTAAGGTGTGCCTGGACCCCATTCAAAAAGTGGAAGCAATCCAAAGGGAGGTATGGAAGTTATATGTGGATAGTTCATCACATTCAGGAGGAAGTGGAGCTAGGGTTCTATTAACCATCCCCAACGGTAAGGATTACCCTTACACGTTGAACTTTGCATTCAAAGCAACTAATAATGAGGCTGAGTATAAAGCACTAATCACTGGACTATCCCTGGCAAGGGAGCTGCAAGTGTGGGAATTGAAGGTTTTCAGTGACTCTCAAATTGTGGCTCAACAAGTGAACGGGGAATACAAGGCCAGAGAGCGAAACATGAAAAGATACCTCAAGGTGGAGAAAAACCTGTTGTAAACTTTTAAATCTTGCACTTTAATGGGGGTCCTGAGGGAAATCAATCATAAAGCAGATGCTCTAAGGAAGCTTGCTTATTTGGATTTGGAAACCCAATCCCAGAAGCAATTACTCATGGAAACTTTGAACAAACGAAGTTTCGAAGAACTTATAGCTATGGTGGTGGAAGCGGAAGACCCTTGGATGACACCGTTTGTGGCATATCTTTGAGAGGGTGTCCTACCAGAAAATGAAGTGGATGCTAGAAAGGTAAGGTTGAATGCTCCAATGTATGTGTTGCAGCAAGGAGTGTTATACAGAAGGGGTAATTTTCAACCGTTTCTTCATTGTGTTAACTAACAAGAAGTTGATTATCTCATAAGGGGACTCCACGAGGGAGTATGCGGCAGCTACCAGGGAGCCAGATCCGTGACGAGGAGGCTTATTCGAGCAGAATTTTACTGGCCTACAATGTTTGATGATGCAAATCGGTACATTCAGGCTTGCCACCAGTGTCAAAGACATGCCCCCATAACACATGTCCCCCAGGAAGAGATGAGAAGCATCTATAGTTCATGGTCATTTGATAAATAGCGGATCAACCTGGTGGGTCCTTTTCCAGAAGCTCCAGGAAAATTCAGGTACCTAAAAGTGGCCTTGACTATTTCACGAAGTGGGTAAAGGCCGAGCCCCTGACGAACATAAGGGGAAAGATGGTTATTTCCTTTTGCTGGAAGAATATTGTATGTCATTTCGAAGTCCTAAGGATGATCATTACGGATAATAGAACACAATTTTCTCAAGATCTCTTCAAGAAGTGGTGTAAGGAGTACTATATGAGTAAAAGGTGACACATGTTTACCATCCCCAATCTAATGGACAGGTGGAGGTGACCAACAGCACGATAGTAATTGGCATACAAGCATGGCTTGAGGAAGCAGAAAGTAATTGGATATGGGAATTACCTAATGTGTTGTGGGCATATAGGATAGCTGAGTCTTCCACTACTGGTGAAACGCCTTATGGCCTAGTATATGGCTCGAAGGTGGTAATCCCTACGGAGATAGGTGCTCCTAGCCCAAGGATGATGGTTGCTGCAGATGATATAAGTAATCAGCAAAACCGATGTTTAGATTTGGACACGGTGGAAGAAAAGAGAGAGCTAGCTTCCTTACACGAGGATAAAGTTAAAGAATGGGTCAAAAGGTACCATGATAGGATGGTAAAGAAGGTGTTGTTTAACCCGGGAAACTTGGTAATGAGAAAAAATAAGAAAAGCATAAAGGAACCTGAAGGAAAGTTAACTGAAAATTGGGAAGGACCCTACAGAGTGATTGAATCGCACCAGGGAGGAAGCTATGTCCTCGAAAAGATGAATGGGATTCAAGTACCAAGGTGGTGAAACATCACCAACCTGAGAAAATACTACCAGCTATAACAAGTGGTTTGCTCTTAAGCGGCACTCTAGATTATGTTCGAGTGGTTTTCTCTTAAGCAGCACTCCAAATGATGATCGAGTTGTTTTCTCTTAGGCGGCTCTAGAGAATATTTCAAGCTACAGATAATGTTCGAGTGGTTTTCACTTAAGTGGCACTCTAGATGATGTTCGAGTGGTTTTCTCTTAAGTGGAATTCTAGATGATGATCAAGCGGTTTTCTTTTAAGCGGCACTCTAGATAATTTTTCCAGCTACGGATTATGTTCGAGTGGGTTGCTCTTAAGTGGCACTCTATGAAATGTTTCTAGCCAAGGCTGAGTTTGAATAGTATGCTTTTAAGTGGCACTTTTGGTATACTTTTTGTAATCCTAAAATCATGAACTAGTTGACAAAATTGGAAGGATGTGGGTGGAAACACAGAACCTGGGTAAAATGCTCGTGTCTTTGAACTTTTAATTTCCTACTTATCGAAGATGTTCATAATATCTTTACGTAAGAAAGTTGCGCATGTCACTAATGTTTGGGGGAATTTTTGAAGAAGTGTACGCACATGCAACTCAAATCCTGTTATAATTTTTTTAAAAACCTCACTGATGCTAACAATCGTGGGTTGAAAAAATCTACTTGCATTTTGTAGGATCGAGAATTGAACAGACCTCAACTTCATCAATAAATGGAAATACATATTTGGTGCCAAATGGTAAAACAAATTCATTCATTTAAATAGAGTGAGGGGAACCCCTTCTAAAACAAATATTCAGTGGAAGGAGCTAGCCCATTCACCTTTGACTCTAGATGTTCGAGCTCTTCCAGCTTGATGCTAGCGGCTCTCCGAATATCCTTCATTTTTTCTTCCACGGGATACTCAGATGGATCCAGGGGAACAATGGTCTCCCCGTTTCTTCGTGGGGGGTTGAATGGGCCCTTCAAGGAAAACCCATCACTCTTACAACATTTTAGAGAAGATCTCTTAGTAGCTTTGCTAGAGGGTGATATATGCTTTTTACCTTCTTTAATAGAAAATTTCTGTGACCGAGGAGCTAAACGATAACTCGAGGGGGTGAATCCCTTTACCTTCAATTCCACCAACCAATCAAGAATGAGGTCAAAGGCCTTTTTCTGGAGAAGGGTTCCATTCTCATGGACGTTGAATTCCTCCATCCATTATTGAGCGACTATGAGTAGAAATTTTGGAAGATGATCATTTCCAATTAAATATGAGAAATGAATGTGGTGAGAAAATATGTTGGCACTGAGGCTTACTTAGTGGGCATCTATTTTTTCTTCAAAATTAGCAATGCCCTCCTCGACTTCTTTGGCCTATACCTTCTAGGCCTTGATCTCCCCCGCGAGTCGTGTATTCTTGGATAAGAGAGATTCTACCAACGAACCATCCTCGGCCAGGGTGTTCTTCGCTGAGGTCTCGTTCGAAGAGGGGGGGTCTTCGCTAGCTATTTTCCAAGTGAGCAGTTCCTCGTCAAGACTAAATACCAGATGTTGTTTGGAAATTAACTCCCTTTGGGCTACTAGCCTGGGATTTTTGCCCATGCAACCAATTAAACGCCCTTCCACTACTAGAAGCCTAGTTGCATTAGCAACGCATGACTTCAGAGAACCAAATTTTAGATATATTTGACGCATTGGCTCTTCAAATCTTTTATCTGAGGGATCACAATCTTCAACCACGTCTAAAGGATATGTACCGCTAAATTCTTTGGTAAAGAAATCCCTGAAAAACTCCTTAAAGGTTGGATGGTCTTTAGACTGCAACAACTTCATCTCAGCTTTGAGCTGATTAAGTTTGTCCTTCAAAGATTTTTTCACTTGGTTACAAATAGATAAAAGTCGTGTGGCTTTCAATAGTTGTTTGTGTGTCTCACTCAATTATTTTTGAGCACTCGAAAGCTACTCACAAGCACCTTCTAACACTCTTTTAAATGAGTTAAACTATGAAAAAAGAACAAAGGTTAAATGAATAAATAAGTCAAAATGTATTCTTATATCGAAGCTTCAAAAAGTTACAACATGAGGCCCTAATTGGCATAGTTACAATCAAGAACAAACCCTAGCGTTATCCTCCTTCAAGGTGGATTCGATCATGCCTTCTATTCTGGCATTAGCTGAGTTCTACTCGGGGGATGCGTTTGTGGTTTTGGGTAGGGGGATTGCTCGAATCCCCTCAGCAGTGAAGAACTACCCCTAGGACTTAATGAAATCTATCTGGGAAAAATGAAGGCCATCATCCTTGATCACCTCATCTCATTTTGCATGGCTTGACTAGCTCGTCCACCTGCTTAGCGTGTTCTTTGGATAGGGAGGTGGAAAGTTAAGGTTTTAGGAATTCCTCAGCTTTATCACAACAACCGGGTTGCTTGGCCACCTCGAGGAGGTCCACTAAAAATTGCAGAAGCTCGGAGTTGTTCAATAGTTTGCTTATAAATGTTTTGACTAGCTAAACCTGCTTGGCAGGGTCCTCAGCAGCCTGAACAGTCTTCTCGAGTGTACCTATCTCCATCACCCACTGACGCTTCTCAGTATCAAAATTAGCCATTTTCTGGCTCTCCTCTTCCAAGGTTTTTGCCCCTTTTTGTGTGCCCTGTTCTTCTCTTTGAGTAGCCTCTTTCACTCCAAAATCTTAGCATCTTTTTGGCAAAACTTCTCTTGGAAAGAACCATGGCCGGAAGTACAAGCGTGGGCAAAGGTAGCCATCTTTTGAGTGGCCTCATGGAAAGGTTGAGAGACCTAGCAAAATAGTTAAACTTAGATCAATGCTAGAAAAATGCTTACTAAAATGAATTTTACAATGTAACAGATGAAAAACTGGAGGTTAGAAACCATTCTTGTAAGATGATGCTCATCCAGAGTCAGAACGCTATATATGGACACCGCATCACTCGAAGTGGGTGTCGGGGATGCTGATTGATGATGGGCATTGTCACCATCATCACCACTTACTCCTATTAACGGCGGTTGATGTTGCCACCATTTTCCCCCGTCCTTTGTCAAACATTCTTGGTGTGGGAGGGCTGGCCATCAGCCACAGTCAAAGTAGGCCTTCCATCACCTCCTGGAGGTGTGGTGGTCTGGTTTAAGAGGGTAGGGGTCCCTTTAGGAGAACCCTGACACTGCTTCAAGTGTGTTTTCTTGTTCCTTAAGTCTAGCGAGACCCACTGAAAAAAGGAAGGGAAGAAGTACTACAGTAAAGTTAAGTGTAACGACACAAAAGACAGAAGAAATAGAATTCTACTAAGGCACCCCAGAGGCTTTCAGTGCCTAAAACCACTAATGAGGGTCTCAAAGGTACCCTTAGGTTCTCTTCTCCTCTTCCTCATATTCTTCCGGAGTACTTTATACACATACTCCTCATAGATTTTAGGAGGAAATACAAAGCCGCCAATCCTGGGGTAAGGATTGTTGAAGCGGCTGTAATCAAGGGAGGTGGACAACGGCTTTTGCATATCCCACTCAAGGGCATCCAGACAAATATACTCCCTAGATTTAGGAGACTCAACTAGCATGTCCAAGTTCCACTGGGGGACTCGATACCTCCTGCTGTTAAACGAAATCCCCTTCTTCCAACTTCTCTAGTCACCCAAATTATCAGGAACAGAAAAAACCTTGTGATGTGCTTCTCGACTGGTCAATGTGATAATCATGTCAGTGGATCTACCACTATAAGACACGTAGTACAATGAGTTGAGCAGCTTAAACCTTGTCTTGATACCAAACTCATCACATCGTGTTAAGAACATCATAATAATTACCAAGACATTGGGATGAACTTGTGCAGGGCTCACCTGGAATTGCTTGAGAAGTTTGGAAAAGAGAGGCGGAAGGGGAAAGGTGAGCCCGCAGCAAAGATGTCTAAGATGATTTAGCTGAGATGATTTAGCTCTAAAAGATGCCTTTAGTGCTTTTGAGGGTGCTTCCTCCTCCTCCTTGAGGGACGTCCTCTCCCTCAAAGGAGATGCATTCTCCTCCTCCTCTATAGCTTTGAGGGACACTTCCTCGCTCTTAGGAGATGCATTTTCCTCCCCTAGTGCCTCGAGCTATGGATTTGGGGGAGGGTAAAATCCAATTGAACCACTAGTAGGGGACTTCTTATATAAGGCTTAACCATGCCTAGTGGCCAATTCTGAACGGGACCTTGAGGAGGCATAATAGTTACCAGGAAAAGCCCCCTTCCCCAGGACTATTAGTAATATGGTCAGAAACACCTCCTCTTGCATCAGAATCACACTGGGATTATTTGGAATGATTGCCTTCCGAGTCAGTAATAGCTCTCTCTGATGTACTAACCTCTGCCCCACCTACCCTAATCTCACCGGGAAATCCCTCAGAGGTGGAAACCTCATCAGAACGGAGTATGATTTAAAGGTAAGGAAAGAAAAAGAGTAGAATAAGGAGAGAAAGGGTTACTTACTAATTTTTGAGGAAAGGCGACGGAAATTAGATCGCTCAAGAGAGAAAGGGAAAAGGAGTGCTGGGGAGAAGTTCCTGTAAATGAGAAAACATGAAGTTAAGAAGAGAGGTTAAGGGATAATAATGGGAGCTGAAATGGAAAAATGATTAATAATTGTCTTGGAACTATAAAAAGTTATGGAAATACTCAACTACTTTTTTGCCTTCTGATAACATACCATTTGGGGGACAGCGACACGCGTGGTTGTATAACACGCACATGTTTTTTGAAATCCTAGCACTGAGAGTTGGTTAGAAAACTAGATTCCCTCCCTCGAAGGCAGGAGCAATGAACTACAAGGTCCATTTCAAGTCTTTAGTCCTCAAACTGTCCCATGCATTCGAGGTCTCGAAGAACTCTTATACTGTTCTAGTCCTCCGAGGTCGAGAACTTACTTTTTTTAGGGCTTGATAGTGGTTGAACCCAAGAAGGGCATTGTCTATAGATGTGGTGGCCCAATTAGGGCAGTACTTAATACAATAAGATAATTACCATATTCTTGAGTAATTAAGGGCGATAATTAAGGAATACGTTATTTAGGACACAGAGTATAAATACAAGGTACACATTTGTTTATAATTCTTTCTTTCTTAATCACACTGGACTCTTGGATTAACTTAGGCATCGAAGAGCTGACCCCTGGAACCCCTAGGGATAGTTTTATTGCAAGTTGGTTTGAGAGGAACTCAAACCCAAGAACTAGTAGGTCGTTCGAGATGCATCAGCCAGTTTTGGTAGCCTTGATTCCCTTGATAGTTTTTCCCACCTTGGTATCCTTGTTCACCTTGATATCACATGGCACTCACCTACTTCACATAGTTATCTTGCAAAGTAGGGCAAGCGTCTGTAGGATGCGCCGATGAACAAATTTCACAAGATTTTACATGTGTCACATTTCTAAACTTGGTCATTAAAGACATCACCATATAAGTAAGGGCTGAGACTTGGTCCTCAAGATTTCCATTGTTGGAAGGAGTACTTGTGGTGTTAGGATTTCTCCTTCTCAAATCGGCCCTCGAACTAAAGTTCCTTGACTCATCGGTTAACTCCTCATAGAGCTCCATAGCCTTCGTCAATATTTTTTTCCCAAGGGTTCCACCACAAGCTCCCCTCACTAGTCTTTGGTCTTCATCAAGAAGACCACTGTAAAAATAATAGACCAAGTCTCCCTCTAAATAGCCACGGCAAGGGCAACTAGAGAGAAGCTTCTTGAACCTCTCCCAACATTTGTAGAATGATTCTTCATGCCATTGGAAGATGTTGCTAATGTTCTTCTTCAAGGCGGCAGACCTTGAGGTCGGGAAGTACTCGGCAAGAAAATGCTTCTTCATGTCAAGCAAAACTTTTATGCTTCCATGTGATAGGTAGAGGAGCCAATCCTTTGCACCATCCCTCAATGTGAATGGGAATTCCTTCAATTTGTAGAGATCTTTATCTACTCTGTGGGGAACCGTACCACTAAACAAAAAGTGGAAATCACATAGATGTTTGTTGGCAATTTCCCCTTGCATACCAAGAAATATAGGTAGCAAGTTTACCAACCCTGTCTTAAGCTCAAAGTGCTCGGTTTTTTCAACCGGATATTCTATGCACATTGTTTATTGATCAAGGTTGGGGACCATAGTCTCCCTCTATAGAGCTTGCCTCAAAGGAATAGCCTCTCCAAGAGGAGGATGTTGAGGTCCTCCTCCCGGATGCTCATCTTCTTGCTCCATGGAAGTAGAAGTATCTGTAAAATGGTCACTAGGAAGGGTGTTATTCACACTTTCCAAAGAAAGCCTCTTGTCCCTTCTCAAATTCTACTCTAACTCGGGGTCGTGGTGTAAGGGTTCTTGTGAAGAGGACCGTGTACGAACCATACACCAAGAACTCGAACAATACGTCTCTAATCCAAGAAAATAAGGCAAAACAACTAAAAATTAAAAAAACAAAGCAAACTAACAAATATTCAAAACTAGCACATACTCACACATAATATGCCCAACCACTAAAAAATAAATGCATCTTCCCCATCAGTGGCGCCAATTTGGGAGGTTATCGTCGTACCTCTCAAAGTTAATATTTTTAAGCCCTATTACTTCCTATCTACAATTAGGTAAGTAATGGCAAGTAGGGGTCATCTACAAGAAGATGGATCTTTTCAAGTGTTTAAAGATATAAGGCGGAAAACATATTGGCCATAGATATGCACATACATATAAAAGCAAGTAAATGGGGGGGGGGGGGTTTGGTTGATTTTGTCCTAAGTTATGAATTAAAGATAAGTAACTAGAAATGCAAGAGAACAATGCTAATCACGCAACAACAACTAAAAGGATGATTAAATCAACAATTAACGAAGTCTTAGGGGAAATTGATCCTCACTTCCAAACCTCTTATGGATCCTAGATTCATTAACTCATTCATTGACATTTATTGCCTATGGGTAATGCTATCACTTCCCAATTGCAGAACAACATTCATTCATTCTTAATAGTAATTTGCAAATGCAAACAATGATATTTTTGCAAACCTCGTTGATAATCACTTTAGAAAAACAATGCCTAAAGGTATTTCATCAAAGACATTTCACACGAAGGACCATAGATTTGATAACAACAAGCCTTCTACCAAAGACATAGTCATTTAACCAAACAAAGCTAACCCTAGAACAAACCACATTCAATGTTCAACCTTTCTATGCATCTATAGGAAAAATATGAGAACAAACCACATTCAAGGTTAAACCTTTCTTTGCATCTATAGGACAAATATGAGAACAATCCACATAAACATACTCATCTAGCAAGAATCACAACACATTATACACAAGAAGTTCTAATTCCATGCTCTTGGATTTTCATGTCACATGAGCTTAGAAATTGAACACTTTCCTAACACCCTAACACTTCAATCATAAAAATACTTCCTATTCTCAAACAATCCATGGTATAAATGGCGTAAAACAAAACATTAATAGCACAATAAATGCTTCCCAATAAATTTTCATCAATGAGCAAAATCAAGAATCTCACTACATGGGTTTGGAAGCTTCAATCTATTACTCCTAAGAGATTAACTTATCTAGTAGAATCCATACTAGTTAAAAACAACAAACCAAATGTAATCAAAGACAAAACAAGATGAAAAAAAGGGAAAAACCTAGGGTTTTACTGGTTGAAATCGGGAAGAGAAGAAGTGAGGAGAGAGAGAAGATAGAATACTATTTATATTACAAGAAAAAGGCAAAAGGATTTTAGCCACCTGTTCATTGCGACTCGCGAAAGGGTCCATCGGGAGTCACGACGGGCGCTTATAAACAGAATTCAGTTTCTTCTCCTTGTCTTCTAGCATTTATTCAAATCTTCAAAGAGAACTCCATTTCACTCTTATTCAAATCTTCAAGTCTTCAAATATTTAAAGCTCAACTTCAAAAGATTATCTTCAAAGGTCTCTGGTCTTCATGTTTTGATGTTCTTTCATTGTCACACAAAATCTACTTAGAAAAGGTAAAAAAGCGTAAATGTCACTCTTACCTCTCCTAAGAGAATTTCAAGGTAAAACACAAGCTCTTGATGGCAAAAAAGCACAAAAGTAATCCCAAAATGTGCACATAAAATGGACACATAAATTTGATCCATGCCTTGTTTTGAAGATCCCATTACCACTTTTTGCCTCAATTTGTTAGGATGCCACTCGGAAGGAATAGTTTGGAGAAGGGCAAGTCCACTCAGGGTGAGAAGAGAAAGAAACCGGTGAATGGTGCAAACCATGAACTGGTAACTCATACTCTTTGAAACCCCACGATTGTGACCGATGATTTTATGGGACTATCCAATATCTTCAGGAATACAGCACAGAGGTGGAGGAATTTGAGAGAGCCAAAGAGGAGTATACTAGAGACCGGTTTCACATGCAAATAATGGGGGAAAGAAAGAGTGGTAAGATATCTATAGGCGGTATGGTAGGTCTAGTGGCACAATACTTGGGGCATCCGACCACACAGAGAGCGTTGGCTAACATGGGATGATCTAGTACAAGGTATAACATTGAGAAGTTAGCCAAGGGTCGATATGTATGGCTTTACGGTGGGGTGAGCACTTGTAGTTTCATGGTACTTCCACAGCCAGAGTGCACTACCATCAACCATGACACATGTTTGGACGACCTATTTATTGAGTCAGACCAAAGCTTTGAGAAAGATTTCTGTAGAGTTTTAGCCACCCCAGAGATAGACATTGAAGAGGCCAAGGTTGAGACCTCTTCGAGAGCACATCATGGTCGCTCTAGACTATCCACTGACATCATTGACTGATTGCATGCACTTGGGGATCAGCTTACAAGCTCTACTCTAGTGTTGCAAGAGGTATTTCAAGTGATAGGGGGAGTGAGGATGCAAGTGGAGGAGCTTATTTTGAGGATGGATTGCATCGAGGCCACACTTCAAGAAACAAGATACATTGAGAGGAGCAACATTAGTCACGATGAGAAGGAAGGCCCTTTGGGTCCCAAGTGTAAGTGTCACTACTTCTCACAACCTCACTTATGTTTTTACATGGTTATCCTTACATTAAGGACTATGCATCAGCTAAGTGTGGGGAAGGAAGTAGTGAGCACTTAGGGAGTTTCATTCTTGGACTTCCTTGTTGCATCTTATGCTTTTGTTGGTAGTTTTACTAGTTAGTTGGTGATTTTGTTTTTGGATTGTTGAGGGATGTTTTTGGATTGATATTTGATGGCATGGCATGCTATGCTCAGGGTTTCTAGTTTGCATAGGGTAGGTTGTTTTAGGATATTGAGGGTGTATTTTTTGTCTACTTAATCTTATGTTTTGTAGTATGAAGCCCACTTTTGGGGGAATTTTGTGCTACACCAAAACAATTGAAAATTTTGAAAAAAAACCTGGACAAGTTGAAAACCCAAAAGGGAAACTTGGGTAACATTGGGAAAATCTATGATAGGTCAAAAAACCTAGGTAAAAATGAGAGGCTAGGCCCGGCAAGGCTTATGAGCCTAGGCAAAAATGACAGCCCATGTAGAAAAAGATGAGAAGTGAGTACCCTTTGTGTGTTAAAGCTAGGATGAAAACCCGAAAGGGCTCCTAGGTAAAATGTGAGAAATTGAGAGAAAACAAAAAACTAGGTTGATAATACATTTGACTCCTTGGTTGTAACTAGGTTTAGAATTACAAACTATCCCTATGTTACACCGAAGTCGAAGGATCTTGGATTTCCTTGGTGGATTGTTTTTTTTGGAGACGTCTCTTTGATTGCTTGGGGATCATTTTGGGAAAAGTAAGCTAGCTTAACAGTTATCTTCTTGGCTTACCTTTTTCCACATTTTACTTTTGGGTGGTTAGATTGCTTATGTTCTTCGGGGAGTGTGAGAGTTGCGAGATTCTTACTCTTTTGGGGGGGGACAAGGTAATCTAGGAATAATTCGAATGCCTTGGTTACCTTATGCTTGCAAGCTACATTTAGCTTAATTCTTTGCTTGTCCTTATTTACTCGAGGACAAGTAAAGGGTTAAGTGTGGGAGTCTGATGTGCTTCATTTTGAATGCGTTAACCATTGCATTCGGCATAATTTTTAGCCTGTTTTGTTTTGCGGATTTCTAGTATTAGTTATGTTTACGTAACAAGGGGTTTAGACAGCCATGTTTGGTTTTCTTATCTAAATCCCACATTTTGTAG
The DNA here is from genome assembly GCA_037428765.1 of Rubia yunnanensis. NCBI lineage: Eukaryota > Viridiplantae > Streptophyta > Magnoliopsida > Gentianales > Rubiaceae > Rubia > Rubia yunnanensis. The sequence continues at coordinate 43,480,956 of CM075069.1, read as the reverse complement.
ACTTAATTAGTACTAATAGACATATTGTATTCACGGGCTTCTAGATCTTCCATGTGATCATCTTTAGTAGGTCGTCTGTGGGTACTTTTTGGTTACATTCTATGTGAAGGTCGTTTGTAAGGGTGGTAGAAGATATTGAAGACCATTTGCAAGGATGGTAGAAGAGATTGAAGGGTATTCACCTCTAGAATAGTAGTAGACAAAGGCCACAAAAATGAATGCATGGTAGAAGGATATTGGAGTCAAAGATAGGCGGCAACAAAGATCAAAGCGACCAATAAAGAAATGAAGAATTGTGATCCGATGAGTTGCGCCAAAGTCTGAGAAAGATCCGGGAAGAATTAGCCTTCAAGGCTAATTCCATTGGATTTGTCTTCTTGAGCGCTATGAAATTAAGTACTAAAAATCTCAAATCGGACTAACGGTTACCTGTAGCGAAGGAAACAAGTTCAGCCAGCCAAGGTACATGGGTCAGCGTGGGCCGTGCATGGTTGGTACTAACGGCCCATGCCAAAGGAGTTGGCCCTTGCCAACAGTGTTCAGCACAAGGCTATGGTGTGCACCGCACCAAATGCCACAGGCCGCATGAGCACCAGTTCCAATCCTCACCTAATTTGGCTAAGTATGGGCATTGATAGTCCTATTTACAACGGCCCACGACGTTCCAAGTTCAAGATATTGAGACCAGCTAGCAGGGTGTGGATAATCAAGCGGCCCGTGCCAAGTTTCTGAGTGAATCTGCCTTCCATACCACAGTCTGATCTAAGGGTCGCATCCCACACAATCGGAAGTACAATTTGCATCTTTAAGATGATGGCCCATGCTAAAATCCATGATCCATGCCAAAGGTATTGGCACAAACCACTCTTGATCTGGCAGCCTACAGCAGCACGAAGTTGTAGCCCACGCCAGATCCTGCGCCCGTCGACAAGTACACGCCACGAACTGTGCCATTGCTAAACTAGGGTTTAGTCATTTATATGGCCTTATTTTATTAGGTTAAATAAAGAAAGTAGAGTAAAGAGAAGTAGATTGATTTTATTCATCATATTGTAGTAAGAGAAACACTCTCTCCTTTTCTTTTATTTCTTTTCTTTTTACTTTAATCCTATATGTGGAATTCGAATCTATATTTGAATTCCATATTTATGGAGTAGTTTCCATAGTTTGGGGATAAATTGTATACATGTTTGATTAATGCTTATGTGAGATTCATTAGCTCATCCTAGTATTTGTGTTCATGATATTATTGTGACTGTTCTTGAATGTTTGAATTGCATGAAAAGTACACTACATTAAGTACACACTCTATTCTATATTCATGTTGGTGCAAATATTGATGTCCCATTGGGAAGGGAAGCCTGGATGTTTTAATGTGTAAGGAAGTACGTTGCGTCTGTGTGAGTGCATGCACGGGAGACCCGAGTATTGCTCTGAATTACTTTCTATGGCACCAGTCTTAGCTGATTACGTAAAGTATTCCAAAGGTTACAGGTAGAGATAGCAAATAGTAGAAAGCTAGGACTGTAAGAAGCCCTAGTGTCACAGATAAGGTGCCAACGACCCCTTGACCTAATTGATAAGTGATTGGGAAGTAGTGCATTCATGGTGGAAGCCTGGAATGTAATTTCATAGGGAGAAACAAACCTACAACAATGGTCGGACATTGTTGTAATCCTCTAATTATGATGGCAGTGTCGATGGAGGGTTGCGAGCACACCCAATGTGACAGGTACGGGGAAGTGTATGGAACTGGCCACACCACGTGTTGTGAACACTTTATTAGGTTATTTTGTAAATCTTACATGTGAATGAATCGAGGATCGAAGCATAAATCACATAAATCCTTCATGTCTCACAATGATTCCCCAAGTGCATAGCTATATAGATTATTTGTCTTTTACTTTTATGTTTTGTAGTTGTTAATTTGAAAAACCAACCCCCTCTTGTTTGTATTCACTAGCAATTCCTTTCACTCGTACGGATTAACGACCCATACAAAGTTGTGTTTTTGTTGATACTTGAGCCCTAGCATCTCTGTGGACAAATCCAAGGCTTACTCCTAACTACCTTATCGGTAACGTAGTTGTGAGTTAGGGTGCAGAACTATAAATTTCTATCATTGACCTTTCTCAGCCTCCACTTGGATTAATTCTAAGCTACTATTTTAACGACCCTATGTGGAGGCGGGTTAGGTCACCATGCACCACCCGGGAAAATGTTTATGGAGTTGACATGTTGATTCCAGGTTGACGTAGCAAGCATCAAAATGTAGCTCTGCCTGAAGAATTAACGAGGATGAAGCAAGAGAATTTGATAATGATTTAGAAGGCCCAGACGCAGAGCCCAGACCGACACCAGAAGGATCGTCATGCACAACTCAGGAAGAATGTTATGGAGCTGCCACACAGAGTTTAGGTTGACACAGCAGGCAGCAAAATGTGTTTCTGCCTGAAGAATTAATGAGCCCAAAATGTGAGAGTCGGTAATGATTTAGAAAGCCGGGATGCATTTCCCAGACCTGCGGTAGAAGAGTGGTCACCATACACGACCCAGGCTAAATTTTAGGGTGCTGCCATGTAGAGTCTAGGTTGACGTAGCAGGAACAAAATATGGTTCTTCCTGAAGAATAAATGAGGCTGAAGCAAGAAAGTTCGGTCAAGATTAAGAAGGGCTGGACGCAAAGCCCAGGGAAATCCTATAAGGGTCATTGTGAATGACCTAGACAGAATGCACGACCCAGGCAGAATGCACGGAGCCCCCATGTAGGGTCCAGGTTGACGCAGTAGGCAGAAAAATATGGTTCTTCCTGAAGAGTTAATGAGACCTGAGCAAGAGAGTTCTGTCATGATTTAGAAGGCCCTAACGCAGAGCCCATGCCGATGCCAGAAGGGTCACCATGAATGACCCATGAAGAAATTTACTGAGCTGCCGTACAGAGTCCAGGTTGATGCAGTAAGCAGCAAATATGGTTCTTCCTGAAGAATTAATGAGGATGAAATTAGAGAGTTCGGTAATGATTTAGAAGGCCAGGACATAGAGCTTAGGCCTGCTCCAGAAGGGTCTTTATGCACGACCCAAGAAGAATTTTATGGAGCTGCCATGCAAAGTCCAGGTTGATGTAGCTGGAAGCAAAATATGGCTCTGCCTGAAGAATTAATGAGGCTGAAGCAAGAGAATTCAGTCATGATTTAGAAGGCCCAGAAGCATAGCCCAAGCCGATGCTAGAAGGGTTACTATGCACGACCCAGGCAGAATGTTACAGAGCTCCCATGCAGAGTCCTGGTTGACACAACAGGAAGAAAAAATGGTTCTTCCTGAAGAATTCATGAGGCCAAAATGAGAGAGTTTGGTTATGATTTAGAAGGCTAGGGCACAGAGCCCAGGCTTGTGCCGGAAGGGTCGTCATGCACGACCTAGGCAATATTTTACGGAGCTACCATGCAGAGTCTAAGTTGATGCAACAGGAAACAAAATATAGTTCTGCCTGAAGAATTAATAATGCTAAAGAAAGAGAGTTTGATCAAGATTTAGAAGGCCCGGACGCAGAGCCCAGGCCTGCTCCAAAAGTGTCGTCATGCACGACCCAGGCAGAATTTTATGGAGCTGCCATACAGAGTCCAGATTAACGTAGCAGGAAGCAAAATATGGCTCTACCTTAAGAATTAATGAGGCTTAAGCAAGAGAATTCAGTCATAATTCAGAAGGCCCGGACGCAGAGCCTTGGCCGATGCTAGAAGGGTCGCTATGCAAGACCCAAGCAGAATGTTCAGAGTTGCCACATAGAGTCCAGGTTGATGCAGCAGGTAGCAAAATGTGTTTCTCCCTAAAGAATTCATGAGGCCAAAATGAGAGATTTCGGTCATGATTTAGAAGGCCATGAAGTAGAGCCCAGGCTTGCGCTGGAAGGGTTTCTATGCACGACCCAGGCAAAATTTTGAAAAATTACAATGCAGAGTCTAGGTTGAGGTAGAAGGCAGCAAAATATGTTTCTGCCTGAAAAATTAATAAGGCCGAAGCAAGAGAGTTCGATCATGATTTAGAAGGCCCAAACGTAGAGCCCAGGCTGATGTTTAAAGGGTCACTATGAATAACTCAGACAGAATGCACGGAGGTGCCATGCAGAGTCCAGGTTGACACAGCAGACAACAACATATGGTTCTGCACAAAGAAATAACGAGGCCAAAGCAAGAGAGTTTTGTCATGATTTAGAAGGCCCAAATGCAAAGCCTAGGGTGACACTAGAAGGGTCACCATGAATGACCCAGACAAAATGCATGACCTAAGAAGAATGCATGAAGCTGTCATGCATAGTCCAGGTTGATGCAGCAAGCAACAAAATATGGTTTTTCCTGAAGAATTAACGAGGTTGAATCAAGAGATTTTGTTCATGATTTAGAAGGCCCTGGCGCAGTGCCCAGGCTAACGCTAGAAGGGTCACCAAGAATGACCTGGGCAGATTTTTACGGAGCTGCCATGTAAAGTCAAGGTTCACGAAGTAGGCAGCAAAATATGTTTTATCTTGAAGAATTAATGAGGTCAAAACGAGAGAGTTTGGTCATTATTTAGAATGTCTGGACGCATAGCCCTGGAAGATGCTAGATGGGTCGCCATGAATGACCCAGGAAGAACTTTAATGAGAACAGGTCGACGCAGTAGGCAGCAAAATATAGTTCTGCCTCAAGAAATAATGAGGCCAAAATGAGAGAGTTTGGTCTTGATTTAGAAGGCCCAGACACAGAGCCCAGGCCAACGTCAACAAGGCCTTGAAGTGCGACCCTGGAAGAAAATTTACGGAGTTGCAAGTCAGAATCAAGGCTAACAACAGTAGGACCACGACACAGATCAATGACCACGAGAGACAAAGTCAAGATGCAGAGGTCCACCTTGATGAACAGGGACGTCCACCAGCAACGACATTCCGACAAGCGTGCACGGCGTTCAAACATGTATTATCCCAATGGCCCACACTGCAACGTGATATCAGGCTAGGAGGATTTGATAATGTATGGGTTTAAGGCCCATATTCTTATTTACCAGGCCCAAAGGCCCAATATCTAACCCAAGCAAGACCAAACCCTACTACTATAAAATGAGGAGAAAACCATCATAAAGGGTAATTTTACTACAACCTACATGACACTGTAGCATCATCCTCTTCACAGTCATCTCTGACTTGGGCATTAGAGTGGGCGTGGCCACACGCCCCTCTGCCCTGAGTGACCCATGTTCTTTTAAAGGTACGCATCTACGCTGGAATCATGCCGGAAGGACACCCAAACAGAGGCCATATTAGAGCTCTCATAACAGATCTGACAGACCCAGGACAACCAGCTCCATACCAAGCCCATGACAAATTTTAGCATTAACATTGACCATGATGTCAATGAATGGCGGGGAAAGTACCTCTCCATATGACATAAACCTACAACAACCTCCCGCTCAAGTTCATCTAGTTGTTGCCTGCATATATTCTTCCTGCATATTGAGTTGAAGAAGAAACACAAGCACATAATCAAGAATCTAACTTCATCTTCCAAACAACCTTGGATCGCAATGGGAAAAAGTTGTTGCATAAAGACATGACAATCGTGCGATTTCAAAGCATTAAGATACAATCAATACAAGAAAATGAACCTATTAATTCACCCTTTTTACCTCGGTTTTTTGGTTTATCTCCAAAAACCGAGGTAAAAAGTTCTTTTACCTTGGTTTTTAAAATTAAAAGATATTAATTACATCGGTTATAAGAAAATCGAGGTAAAATTTTGGATTTTTTTCCTGGGTCATAATTTTAACTGAAGTAGAAGGTTTAAAATGCGGTAAATAATATAATCAAGGTGTGTGTGACATTGCATTCATTTATTAAATGTTTTCGCCAAACTCGCGTGTTATATCGATGTCACTGACCGAACGTGAGATGAAGGACCGATGTGGCATATAAATAAATGTAGAAAATTTAGAAGTTAAGTTGAGAAGGAATAATGAGGAGTATTATTTAGTTTTGTTATTTAAAAATTATACAAAGTGTGTTTTGTTATGTTACAATCGAAAATGGTTGTATAATTAATAGGGGAAACCACAAGCACCATAAAAAGATTTTGAAAGTTATGTTTCGAAATGTTCTTCAAAATCATGCACATACAATAACATATTGTTCAAAATAGGAGGTAAATTTGTTCAAAGTTGTTTGCAATAACCTCCTTACAAATTAATTAGTACATAATGGATCGAATATGAATAATAATTGTCTTAGTTTTCCAATATAAGAATATAAATTACAATAAACTCAATCCCCTCAAATTATGATAACCTTGAAGACAATTGGTCCCCCCATCTTCTAGGATCTTGAAGAATAAGGTGTCCCTAATGTGTAGGTTATTGCCGGAAAGGAACTCGGAAAAACCCGTTAGGGACAGGGTCTTGATCTTCCCTTAGCCTGAGTAGGTCATGCGCCACTCTTTCCCGTAGCACCTTATCACAACGAGGGTCTTTGCCTTCGGCAAAAGTGGTACAGTTTCAATCAGGATGTACTAATCAGAAAAAAAATCATTATGAACAAATATATGCAATTATAAACCAATAGTATTAACTGAAAATGAAATAATTTAACGATTTTAATTATTGGCAAGTTTTAGTCATTACCAAGGTTGGGATTCTCCTAAAGTTTTGTTGCTTCAAGGTGCAGTGGAAACGCGGGCTTTCCGGAGCCATTGTATGATCTCAATGGTGAAGACAACCGGTTCAAAGTTTCTCCGTTGTGCGGAGAACTGTATAATTATACAAATTTAAATTAATTGAGATACAGTATTGTGCTAATGTATTAGTAAATATATGATGTGAAATGGTAGAATACCTCAAAAATTGGCTTCCTGGAGCATCCCTCACTAGCCATTATACTTGTATGAAGTGAACAATATGTTTATTAATAAAAACGTGTGAAGTTGGCAGTGTGTCGCAGGAACATATGGGTTTTTACCAGTGGTAGGGTCGACATGTTATAGCAAGATGGATGCTTACTCGGCAAGACCGACTTCATGAACAATGTTAAAGAGAGGTCAAAAACATGGATAAATAGTTAAATAAAATGCCTACATGCGAGGTCGCAAAGACATCAGTATTATCGATATATAAATATGTACAACTGTGCATCTAATGCAACTACGGGATGTGCGATATCACAATCATATATCGAATGGGATGCGATTGGAGACCGATCTCGCATGGGTCGAAGACAACAACACAAAATACTGAAACCTGGCAACCCATCAACCAAAAATGCATTAAGAAGACAAAATTAGATGAAAACATCCTTACACAAACAAGAACAATGTCTCCTAGGTTCACATGTACGAAAAATTCTTACTCTAAAAAATCTAAGTAAGAACTACACAAAAAAAAATACAGCTCATTCAAAAATCCTAGATTAATTAAGAGTGAGAGTTACAAAAACTTAGTCACTACACATGAGTAGAAATCCATACCAAGAGAACAGGAAAGGGTAGAGAGACTCTTGGTATTTTTGGGAAACCTAGAAATGAGGAGCTTAAATATATTCTGAGGGACCATTTATTTATAGCCATTTTTAAACGACGTCATTTTGGGACCTTGTGTTGTCCTCCGCAGTAAGTGGGAATTTGCACCATTGTCGCTGTATGCGATAGGTCACCGATATCGTTGCGACATCACGGTGTTATTGATGGGTTCCACAAATAGGTATAGTATATGGGCTCCATAGATGGGCTCCATGTATTATAGATGGGTTGTATAAATTAGGTATAACTTGGACATAGCGATTTTGCTATCAAGCCTCCTTATCCGACATTGAATCTGACCTTAGACCGATATCGGCAAAAGTGACTAAGAGCCTCACCATTTCAGCCCGCTAGCATTTCAAATGAACCCCCATTTCAGCCCGCTCAATGATTATAAGTTTGACCGAGGATGGAAAAATAGGTACCTTTCGATATGGACCGGTTCACAATTTTACGTTCACAAACGTATCAAGTTCTTAATTTTTGAACTAAATATAAGGCCCCTCCGCTAATGTGGGAGATGTGGAAATGAAAATTTGGAGATACCCTAATCTTATTCACATTGTCATGACCAAGATGTTCCGATTTAGGAATGACCGGATGAAAGGGAAACGTCGTCCATCATTAGTATTAGTATATCCATTTATAACATTATGATAAGCTTCATCGGACCGATGATTTCCACCACATAGAATCAAATGAAATTCCTTATTCTATGGTTTTAATGAAAATAGAATATAATGAAATGTCTATCAGATTTTAGAAAGCGCATGAACGTGGTGTAGAGTAAATTATAGATGGTTACTTATAAGTAGATAAAGGCTTATTTGGTAGAAATTGATTGGGAGAAGTTTTCATGGGATCACGCATAATATGTAATCATTCTCAATGATTGTAAGTTTGACCGAGGAAGGAAAAATAGGTATCTTCCGATATGGACTGGTTCACGATTTTACGTCCACGTACGGGACAAGTTCTCAATTTTTGAACTAAATATATGGTTCCTCCGCTAATGTGGGAGATGTGGAAATGCAAATTTGTAGATACCCTAATCTTTTTCACTCTATATGATCAAGATATTTTGATTTAGGAACGACCGGATGAAAGGGCAACGTCGCCCATCATTAGTGATAGTATTTCTATTTATACCCTTATGATAAGCTTCATTGGACCGATGATTTCCACCAGATATGTCCCTTCGCAGCTGTAGGAGATGTGGAAATGCAAATATAGAGATACCATTACCATGGAGAATTTTACGACACTATTTAAAAAATACCAATTTGCCCTTGTGTCCGAGGTCACGGGTATGTCGCCTTATACTGAACCATGACTGAACATATACTGGCATTGGATATAATGAAATTTCCAGCGGGAAACAAAAATTTCAGGCAAAAATTTGAAGCTAAATTTCTTCCTCACACAAAATTTTCAAGTCATTAAAACCAGCACCATTACCATTTTTCATCTATAACACACTTTCTCCAAACCCTAGCTTCAACACGTCATCTTCTCCATCCACACCTTTAACACAACAATTCAAGAGCTCAATCAATTTTTTTCCCCCATTATGAACAAATGATCGATGATGGAGCACCCCCGTGTTCAAATTAGTTGAGGTAGTTTTCCATACATTCAATGTTAGTTTAGCAATTTAATTACCACACATTCTACATGTTATTTTTCTCATAGATCAAAGCTTGTATATTTTCATAATGTATGATGCTTGTGTTGCATGTTGTATAGTGTATATTGTTTTAGTTTACACAGATAATGCCATGTTTGTATATAGTGTACAAAAATTAATAACTCGTATAAACACTGTATGAATGTGCAATTTTGGTATCAATATGTCGGCTGCCACGATGTAATTTTGAATTCAGACCGATATTGCACATGTCAATGAAAACCATGAAATTAGTTGAATGTGCGACTTCACACTGAGGTCGGCCGTCACGATATCAATTACTGTAATATGAGATGTTGCTTCTACCCATATCCATTCATTTGTAAGTTGGCATTCACAACATCTAAGTCTGACTATATTATATTGCATTTTAATATAGTGTCTGAGCAATTATAACTCCAATTTTGTTTGTTGTGTATTCTGTGTAACAGGACAACGAGAGTTGTGGATAGACTGTAGATGGATGTTTGTCATTTCAATAGTCACGCTGATGGTGTTTATGCATTACAACGTAGTCAGGTTCAATACGCTTAATGTTTACGAGTAACCTTATGTAATATTATATATTGTAACATGTATTTGTAATTTATGTTATAGCTAGGATTTAGGGTATTTCAAAAGTCATTGTTCATTTTCCCATATATTTGTAATGACAGTTGATTGTTGTATTATGTTTAACGATGAATAGGGTAATCCAATACTAAATAACAAGTAATGGATATCTACTAAAACCGTTATCCTGCATCAAATATTAAAAATTATTTTATTTTTACAAAATGTCCTCTCCATAAATGATCCACGATGTCGCACATACTGGCAAACACGCGACACATATAGAACCGCTATAAAATTGTTTTTGCAACATCGCTGATGCAAAATGATATCGTAATGTTCACCTTTCCACATCAGCATAGACATGTCATCGTCCCTCCTAATCCACGAAGTAGTTGTTATTTGGAACAACACCGAATGGAACGATGCTGAATGGAATGACATCGCAGACATTTCTATCTGATCTCGTGTCTTACTGGTATGACCAACGTTTACAATCTAACATCCCAACTTTGGCCTGAACGATATCGCAGATACTTTATCCGGTAGTCGGTCTTCATACTGAGACCTACATTGCACATATAATCTGCCGACATCGGTCCAAAACCAAGGTACAAAAGTACCTTTTACCTCAGTTTCGAACTGAGGTAAAAGGTAACCTTTTTACTTCACCCACATTTACTTCAGTTTTTTAGGGGGGACACTGAGGTAAAAGGGGCTAAAAAACTAAGGTAATAGGTGCTTTCTGTAGTAGTGAATTCATTATTCACAAAGCGACTAACATTAGAGGAGAAGTAGGATGGTACCTTCATGCCTTGAACACTCTCACACACCGATCTCCTCTAAGCAACATACAGATTGTAAGGAGCGGGAGGCCAGTACGTTTCGTTCCCTCTAACCTCTGGTGCCAGATCCAACCAAATACCAATCTCCACCAAATACTTCCTCACATTTAAGCTATCCTTTGTCTTCCCGGGAATGTTCAGTAACTTGACAATTAAACTCTCGTAAACATTCTTTTCGATTTGCATAACATCCAAACAATGGTGAACGTCCAAATTCTCTCAGTACGACAAATCAAAGAAAATCGACCTTTTCTTACACGGTCCTTCTACAACCCCACCAAACTTTGATAACTTCTTGCCAAGAACAACATTCAATTTCTTCACCTTATTGTGAATAACTAAACTAATCAATGGTTGCTCCTCTCCTTCCCACGAACGAATGCCACCGTGTTATCTCGCAACTTATGCTTCAACGAAAGAAATTTTTGGTAACCCACATACATTGTCTTCCACCCATTTTTCAATTGATGGTAATCGGTCTCATACTCCCAAACAGGACAAGCTTTGTGGCCCTTGACTACATAACCAGAAAGGTTACCATATGTCGGGAAATATTTTATGGTACAAAAAATCATCGCTTTCAAGGTAAACTCCTTACCATGAAAACCATCAAACATTAAAGGGACCTTGGACCATGGCACTTTTAAGTCTTCTATCAAAGGGGCAAGATATGTGTCAATGTCATTTCTAGGCTGTTTAAGCTCTGAAATCATCATGGCCATCAACACATATTTCCTCTTCATGCATAAGTACGATGAGAGATTATAAATAGCAAGCATAATCGGCCATGAACTGTGTTTCGAGCACATAATACCAAACAGGTTCATACCATCAGTACACAAAGCCATTATCAAATTTTAGGTTCGAAAGAAAACTTTTGATACATCTTATCAAAATTTATCCACTGGTCTTGATCACCCGGGTGATGAATCATATCATCATCTTTATACCCTCCCCTATCCATGTACCATGTCAAGTTTTTTGCATTCTTAAGCAACCTTTTAGCCTTGGAATAATCGGAAGGTACCACATACATTTGGCGGGTACCTACCTTCTCACCGACACAACGTGATCTCCATCGACGGCCACATTTCTCCTCTTCTTATAACGGGACGCATTACATACGGGGAAAGCAATCTTATCCTTTAGTCACCCCTATATAAGACACAATCATTCGGACAAGCATGTGTTTTTTCATACACGATTCCCATTGGAAAAATAAATTCTCTTGGCTTTGTAAAGGTTGTCTGGCACCCCGTTACTGGATGGAAGCTTCTCATTCACAAACTTAAGAACTATATTCATGCAAGTATCGCTCCATGAACCAACACCTTTCAAATTAAAAAACTCCATCAAGTATGAAATGGCCGTGTCTTTCTTCTTGCACCCGGGATACAATAGTTTATCCTTCTCACCTAGAAAGTTAGCCAAACCCTCATGCCTCCCACTAAATTCATCAACTACCTCCTCACACATGTCATCCAATTTTGCATCTCCAAAACACTCTCCCTCACTACTAACTACCACCTCCGACATTTCCCCCATGAAACTTCCACACCACATAATCTTTTGCAAACCCCTTGCTATACAAATAGAGTTTCAGCATGTCCTTATTGTCTGTAAGATTTCAATTTCTACAATCATGGCAAGGACGTAATATTCGCATCTCACGACTAAAAGCATGCTCCAAATATTCATCCACAAAACCAATATATTCTTCGCTCACCCTACTAATGTTGGCATACACATGCTTACGCCTCTCGATGGCACGATACAACTCTACACATCAATAAATGTGCAACAATCAAATTTTCACACAATTATTACAATACCATTTCATTACCGCATCCAAATCATGCAAGATCAATAATGCACTATATAAACCATTCCACATTACAATTACCACATTCATAATATGTCCTACAATATGACAATAAATAGCCCTAACATTAGCTACATCAACCTTGAGAACAAATGACAAACTAATATAAACAATTCTAGCCCAATCACATTAAAATGATCAAACACACAAGATATATATATATCTACAAACCAAAACCAACAATATCCATCCTTAATATCCATCAACATTTTTTTAAATGACACCTTTAAGGGTCTTCTTAGTAGATCATTCAATGCTTTCATTAACCCAAAAAATCCATTAATGAGCTCGTCATCCCCAATTCCCATTTTTAACCCGCCAAAAAAGGTGGTAGGTGAGAATTAAATGCACTTTTACACCGGTATTTGAGCCATATACCGGTGCAAATGAATTTTCTCATACAAAAAATTACTCATACACCAGTATTATTAAACAGTACTGGTTCTAAGATTAATCCTCATTCCCACATTTTTTCACATATGCACCAGTAATACAAATTACTGCCAGGGATAATATTTTTAGTGCCAAAACCTAACATCATATCTAAACATATACACCGGTGCAATTTTTATCGGTGCAATATATCTGAATAATTGTACCGGTGTGAAACTGAATAATTTTACAACTTTTTCATATTTCTTACAACGGTTCCTGCACCGGTACGATAAATACCAGTGCATATTAGTTCACAAGCACCGATATTTTGATAGACAGGTAGCCTAGTAGTGCAATTGCTTTGATTTACACCGATAGTCAATCCTGAGGATTTTTTTACCATCGTGTATGTACTAGTTTTCTAGTAGTGCCTTCACACAATACAATCCATTCATTTCTTATCATATCTATGTTCTCTTTAGTCTTCACCTCCTGTAATTGTGTTCATTTTGAAATGTTTGATACTTGGGATTAAGAGAAAACTAATAAAGTGTAATAGAGGGTAAAGAACACCTGAGCCATGAAACCGGTCATGTTTAAACTGATTAAGCATTCAATGGAAATTTTTTAGCTAAAAAATAATATTAGAAATTGTCGTTTAAGCAATCACATGCATTGCTGTCTTTTTAACTTTGTTCTTGAAGGGTATTTAGTTAGTTTAGACATCCCAATCCTAGAAAAAGTTAATATCTATTGAGAGCTTTCTAATTAGCAATTAGCAGCATATGAAGATTTTATGAACGAAAAATCAAAACATGCACCATGCAAGCACGTTTCTTACATGAACATGCACGTTCCTCATGCAATTTGCATTTTATTTTTATTCTTTAGTATATTATTTTGGTGTAATCGTCATTCTAATTCCATTTGCTTTAAATTTCACTAATCTAACACCACTACTTTGTTTTTTTTTTAAACAATGTGTGTTTACGTAGGTTCTTTTACCGATGAATTTAAGTATTGCACCTGAGTGTATAGTTTTGAGAAGGAAGTGATAGTAAAGAATGGAGATAAAAGAAAGCATGTATCCTCTTGCTTCAATCATTTCTCATTGGGTTTATACTGCTCATTGAGGGCTTTTTCCCAATGTTACCATTAGCCCATCGAAAAGATCTAATGGAAAGAACCCTGATGCAAATTGCTTATCTCTTGCTTCACTTGATGAGCTATCTCAATCCTCTTGGAATAGCCCAAACATTATTCCTGGTGATGTCCCCTATTCAGATCCGATATTTCAAAACTTCGGTTTTTTGAAATTATATTTGCACAATTTATGTGTTCGGTTTGTTGTTTGCATATGTAAGGCGGTTTGGATGCCAGGTTTGAAATTTGGTTTTACCGAATTTTTTAAATTATTACAAGTATGTTCCAACATAAAATATCTAACCAAGTATACAATAAAGTAAAGCATTAAAGACACGAGACTTGGTTACGCAACTCGGTAAAATTCACCTACATCTGCGGGGCCTAGCCCAGTTCAGAATGAATCTACTAATCAGAAAGATACAGTACAAAGTACACCATACAAAATACTTATCTTTACTAATTAAACGTGTGAATTCTTCTAGATCCCCTAGCAACTAATCCGTCTTGATCAGACTTCCCTTGACCTCGAAACTCATCGACGCTGGATCTTCTCCTCCCTTAAGGCATATGATTATGAACTTTGAACGGCAGGTCACGTATGTTGAAACATAGAATTCTGGCTCTTGCAATACTCTCGAAAGATATAAAATCTGTATGCAAATTTTTTCTATTAAGTTCGTGAGATTAATAAAACCATAATGTCCTCTATAATAGTCCATGAGCAGATCGGAACTCTCCATATTTATCTCCATAATATTCCTATTTCTTATCTGCTTTTGAAGCATATCCAAATCTCATAAATAAAAGGATTTTCCTTATCTCAAATATCCCAAAAATCATTTTCCATAATTATAGGGATTTTCCATAAACTCGGTATGCTTCTACCACACGCCTAAAATACCATATTGCTAAATCTCCTTTCTTTCATAAATAAATATCTAGGCAATATTCAGCCAACGGTAAAAACCTTTAAGGCTTCAGTTTTCCATATTTTCCAACATGGAAAGTCATTGCACAAATGAAGTTTATTCCATCTCCAATTCTGATATGCATGAAGTCATGCGCAAATATAATTCTTTCTCCACATAAATATTCTGATTACAATCAAATCACTTGGAGATAAAAATTACCAAATCTAATATCTTAAAGAAAGGAAATAATATATTCCGTCAAATATTCCGTCGAAATCCTTCCACAAAGGATATTTATCAAATCAATTCTAATTTTCATAAATCCAATCTAATCTCATAGAAGTTGATATATTCTGAATTTAAACTCCATGGACGAAATATTTTCTTCTCAGATTTCTTCGCAAACTTCAATAAATCTCAATCATTCCTTCTTTGATGGTTCAACACAACAATTCCATGTTTGCATAATTTTCACAAATTACCAACTAGAAAAATCTAGACATTACAAGGTTCTTAGGTTCTTGTACAAAGTATGGATAAGTATCAGAGAGGGAAATGGGGTTATTGGCCAAAAGGATGAATGTTGGAGCTTAGAGGAACATCAGTTTAAATAATTGAAGGAGATGTCGATTTAGGTTTTGGGAAATTTTATGGATGAAATAATGCATTCTGTTTATAATCGTTGATGGGGTTTTTGAGACCTAATTGTGCAAAAGTGGTGGAAAATTGGTGCTTGATATGATATGCTTTTGCTTCATAAGAACATCCCAGTTGAACCAATGGATTATGAAAGTGGGTTGAGGAGGCCTCGTATAGCTTGACATCTATCCTAATCCCAAATATGTCCAAAAGCCTCACCAGTAGCAGCATGTACACATTCGGTGCCCCACATGCAGCATCACCAACGAGCTAGTGATATAAAGTACGTACAACATGATCAGCATCGGGAATTATCCATTGTTTCACATAGAGTAGTTTCCATATATAAGCATAAGCCATTAATGTACATTGTGTAGTTTGTATAAGTAAGCACAAGCTAGTCTACCATGTACATAGTTTGCACATTGGGTGCAGATTGTGCCCAAGAGAATATAGTTTACACATTGTGGCTAAGAATACTGGGGCTCGGATATCGATTCGTGAGGATGTGGGTACATGCGCAGCAGATTATCTGAATATGCATTATGTTAATTCGTATGTTATAGAATAGGTATTGGCTGCTATTATTATAGATTTAAGCATTTTCCAAATTTGATATTTGAAAGTTTCGGATTTTTGAAATCATATTCGCATAAGTTATGTAAAACGCCAGTCACTTATGCTATATTTTCTGATCAGACAACTTGCACTTGTATGTAAAGACCAATTTTCTTGAAATTCTTGAATTCACAAATTCATCGGTCATTCTCCTTGATAAGATTCACCTTACAATGACTTGTCTAGCCACTATAAACCATCTACGTCTCTCTTTCCATCGAGTAAGGTGTGATGGCCATTCCCTTCCCTTAGAATCACGGAGAATAATCCTACTCGACAAATGAGGTGAATATGATTTGACTATTTTAGAAGGGTTACACTGCAACAAAGATATATAGTCATGGATAACGACCTTGTTATTTAATATAATTCAAAGAGTTAAAGACACTAAATGAATGATACATTATCTGCCACAAGAACTTGTTATTGAATATTAATAGCACTAATTGAAATTTGTCACCTACAATATAGTGACAGACCCAATAAATTGGGTTATATTTTATAAAATTATCAAAACTAATGGAAATTAAAAGGGCCTTTGACCATTTGTTTCTCATCAAAATTTTCACCACGCAAATTTCTCACTCGCATGTACAATGTGCACTCTTTTTTTTTCTTCAGCACACGTAACTTGGGATTGATAGAAGCCTTTATATTGGTGTAATCCTCTTTTTAATTGCTTTTTAAAAAAATAAAAAAATTTAACACCACTCGCCACTATATTACTCCCTCCGTTTTTTTTTCATTGGCACACTTACTAAAAGTGGTATTTTTTTTTAATTGGCACTTGCTATTTTGGGCAAGTTTAAGGTTTTTACATCCACTCGTTTTACTTTCTCTTCTTTCAATTCAATTTCATCCACTCATTTAGCATCTCCTCAATTCTAACACCAAAAGAGAGGTGCCAATGAAAAAAAAACGGAGGGAGTATTTTTGTTGCGCACGTGCATCCACCGAGTGCACATTTCCTGCACAATGTTAAATGACCAAGATAATTAGGGATATCCCTATTCTTTTGTATGTTGCAAAATGGGTGTTGGTTAAGGTTATTTATGAATACTCGGCATTGTCCGAATTTGATATTTTAAAACTCTGGATTTTTATATCATGTTCGCATAATTATTCAGTTCACCGTTTGCCTGTTTGAGCAGGTTTGGATGGCATATTCTTATATAGTCGTACAAAGTTTGGATAAGAACCAGAGAGGGAAATGGGGTTGTCGGTGGAAAGGATCATGTGAGCTTCGAGGAACACCGGTGCAAAGAAAGGAGAATGAGATTTAGGTTGTGGATAGTTTAATGGATGAAATCATGAATACATGGTTGTTATTTAACGCCTGAGATGAATTTTTTTAGACTTAATTGTGCAAAAATGGTGTTTGGCATGATATGCTTTTGCTTCATTTGAAATGAATGAAATTCTTTTGAGATTTGATGAAAATGAGGTTAATTTTCCTACGCATCTTATTGAGTTGATACTCGTAACTCCATGTCTTATTCTTCTGTTGTTAGTGGATTGTTGTACTCCGGTTGTTAGTGGAGTATCAGTTTATCTTCCATTCCAATTGGACCACATTTAAGGAAGAACTGCGGCATTTGAAACCGAGAATCTCATAACCCAAAAAATGGAAAATGGAACTACTGAATGGCCTAAAAATGAAGTGCTAAGAAATCAACACATGAAGTGTTTTCTCTAAAATTGAGCTTCAGAAAATGGAGCAGTGAATATGAAGGTTTTATTAAATGGGAATTGAGACTTTGGTCGAGATGCCATGCACGTTTCTCACATGCGCACGCCAGGCACATTATAATGCAATCATTTTTCCTCTAGAAAATTAGCTTGCCATCGAAAATAGGCTGTGCATTTCTGTAAGATTGTGTGTTTAGCTGAAATCTATTGAGTTTAAATTTTCTAATTAACTATATATAAATTTTTAAATGATTGTATCTAACTTAAAAGTGTTAAACTGAATAAAAAATTAAATCTAAAAGTATTGGATTGAATTTAAAATTGTTCAACTGAATTTAAGTTTTATGCATGAATTATACAGAACAAAAATTTTAAAATTTAAAACAAGAATATAAAAATTAGAACAATTTGAACTAACTAGAGAGACAATTTGAATTAAGAATAGCTACTATTATGATACCAATTGTCGTCTAACCTAGTATTGTCAACATCACTTGGTCTTGAAACTCCATTGAAAAAGTTGTACAATAACTCTACTATTTACTTTCTAACATCGGAACAGGTGTCAGAAGTGCACTAAAGTAAACAACGACGGTTGAACCACCGACTAAACAAACCTAATAAAAGATGCACCAAAAGCTACTACTTTAAGGGATTCTAAGACCATTTTCAACGTCAGAAAATGTGTCTTAAGTGAACTAAAATAAACAATGGGGGCTAAACCACCTTCTAAAGAAACCCTAGAAAGTATTCCACATTATTTTTATCCTCTTCTGTCCTGGCAGAGACTTTTTTTCTTCCATCTTTCCCTTTTTTCTTTCTTCCTTATTCTCCTTTCATTTCTTCCCAAAGTCTAACAATTTCTCCTCTCCCTTTAAAATTTGAATCTACATCAATGACTTCAGGATTAGAGAATGTGTGGTCATAAACTTCTTATTATTATCGGCATGATTTATTCTCCACTTTGAATTTGTTATTGGTAAACCCACCTACAAATTTTGATATATGTTATTATTGTTGAGTTGATAATTATTGTTTCAATGTTTGTTATCATGAGTTTGATTATAGGTGCATTTGATTTGAGTGTAGATATTGAGTATAGTGGTGGTGATATTATAGTGAAGATAATGTTGATCTGTGTTGAAATAAAGATGGGAACAATATGGCTGATCTAAAAGCGTATATTCTTTTATTAACTTTTGAGGCTATCAAAAATTAATAACCACCACTGAAATACATTTTCGAACTACAAGGAGGGTTAAATAGCATTGTGCATTGCCATCGGTGCAACCAAAAATGACAACAAAGATTAAAAAATCATAGTAAATGATATCGCCCTGCACTAATGTGCTACACAAAGTTGTGTCCATACACTACCAATGTATGCTTCGAGTGGCAGTTTCGTCGGCACAACTTTTGTCTTTTTTTTGAAAGCATATAAATTTTTATGTAAGGAAACAACGTAGAATAGTACAACTCAAAGCATTCGCACAATTATGTTCCCTTTGTAACAGACTTCTATGAACTTTGACAAAAGAGATGTCAGAACTCCTTCTGCTAAATCTTTGAGCTCTTGGATAATAGCTGCTACATGCCAAGGGAGTTTTCTCTCTTGGTCTCGTACCAACTTAACTAGTACCTCACAATCAGAAAGAACATTTAGCCAGTCCAATCCAAGGTGCTTAGCCAATTTCGAACCCTCAAGACACCTAATTGCTTCCGCCCCAAGTGGCGACTGAGAAGGAAAACGAGCAGGGTGAGTTTGAGTCCCTTCGCCGCTTATTTCCATGATCGACCATGCTGCCGCCGCGTGACCCATGCTTCCCCGAAAAGTACCATCAAATTTTAGAATTGGTACTACTGGGTCCCAGTACTGAGTCTGTTGAGACGAGCTAACAGGCACCCCAGGTAGGCTTCCTACTTCCTCAATATCTGTCGAATGACGTAATCAGTGGTGAACTTAGAAATCTGCCACTACAAGTTGGACTATGATTTGAGGTTCTACTTGCTAATTATTGAAAAGATACTGATTTCTTCTCTTCTATATATGCCACGGAAGGCATAGAGAGAGAGAGAGAGAGATAAAGCGCCTCATTATCTAGTGCAAAGTTGAACTAGTTCTAAAAAAAAATTGGAAAGGCAATTGGGGTTCGTGTTGTAAAGTTGAAATCGGTTTTGTGTATCTTCTCGCTTCGATTTTAGTATTTTTCTCTTAGAGATTATGTTTGACTTCAATTTTCAATAATTGAAGTAGAGTGTGCTTCGTGTCATACATTCATGATTAATATATTTAAGGCATATTGTCGTGCTTATGCCTACCATACTTCATTAAGTCTTATGTAGTGTTGTAACAATAAAAGTCAGTCCACGGCCCGCCCACGTGCTTCGTGCTTGTGGTGTTGTCACGAGATGAAAGGGAAAAAGTGGAAGTTCATGCCAAATAAAACCAAAAGAAGTTCTTCATCAGAACGGGGAACAAGATAGCAAGGCTTAAACGGGTTTGAACCGTTGGTCTGCAACAAATTAACAGAACAAATGCTCCAATTCAGTTGAAGTGGGACGCCGGAGGTATAAAGGTGTGATAAGAAAGTTAATTGAGGGTTATCTTCATTGTAGAAAGATCACAAATTGTGCATTTTACATTTTACAGTTAAATATTGGGCAAAATACTGATATGACCCTATGTTTTGGAGGTTTGTGCTAATATGACCCTGTGAAGTTGAAAAGTGCAATTATAGCCCTGTGTTTTGCATCAGAAGTGCCGATATAACCTTTTGGCACTATTCCAACATTGACTTGGCATTTTCCTACATGACCATAACTAAAAAAGACTAGCATAACCCTAGTCTTAAAACTAAAAATATAAAGATAAAATTACCCCTAGCTCTTCTTCTTTTCTACAACACAGCCACTGCTCCGCCGCTCCGCCACCACCGATGAAAATGAACCATTACCATACAATAATGAGCAGTATACCAGATATGGCGAGCAAACTGGAGTCCGCCACCACCTTGTCCCGCCACCATCACCGATGCGTCACCTCGCCACCTCACCACCTCTGCTACCCCAACAAACCCTAGCACCAGTGAATACTCCCACTGAAGCTCGACGCCACCCCTCTCGAACTAGCTACTGCTGCTAGAACGCCACCTCTCCCTGGTGCACACAGGATTTATAGGGTAAATCAGTTCGGAGAAATAAATTTGAATTGAGGCAACGGTGGTGGTGACGTACTCCGCCCAAACAATTTGGATATGAAAGTAAAATGCGCCAAATCAATTCGGATGGTGATGGTATACTCCTCGTTGCGGAGGTGGTCAATCCGAAAATTCAAACTACGGTGGTGGCGGCGGAGCGGAAAGAATGAAGAAGTTGGATGGAATTATTTCGGTACAGTGTTTGTGTGTTTGATGTGTGTGAGAGAGAATGGAGTTTACCTTCTAGAAATCGCGAGGAGCAACACCGATGAGATAGAAGGCGTGGGCGGAGGAGACGAGGAAGAGCGGCGACGGAAGAAGAGGAAGAAGAGAGTGGATCCAGAAATGAAGAATAGGAAGAAGAGAGTGAATGGAAAATCTAGAAAATGATTAATTATACTATGAGGGTATAATTGTCCTTTCACTTGTTCTGAATTTTTATTTTTGAAAAACAGGGGTATAATTTTTATTTCATGTATTTCTGGCCAAATTCAAGCCTCCAGGGTTATATTAGCACATTCAAGCAAAACACGGGGTTACAATAGCACTTTCAACTTCACAAGGTCATATTAGCACAAATCATCAAAACATAGGGTTATATGAGCACTGTACTCTTAAATATTCTTTCTCTTCTCATTCTAAGTTGTTCAGGGGATTCTTTTGTCGATTTTAGTTCAATTAGTAGTACCATAACACGTGCCATGTCGTGTACGGCCCATGTGTTGAATCGTGTTATATGTGATAGATTGGGTTAAGTCGGTGAGCCAAATTTAGTCTTTTTGTTTAAGGAAATCTTTAATACAAATTTAAATTAATTACATATACAATAAATAGAAATAAAATTGTCTCCAATATTATAGTTTATTGTAAAACATTGTAAGTCATAGTTGTATAAATAATGTGAGTTGAAAATTTTATGTCAGAAACTCAACAATTATAGAGTTTAAGTTATTTCATTCATTCATCAATATATATCACATTGGGATGTTCATTACATTGTTTGAATAATTAATTTAATTAACTGTATATTAAAATTTAACTTACAATTAATTATATGTTATCAAAACATATTATGTACTTAATGAACAAAATATATAAATGAATGATGTATTTGATTCATATTTATTTGAAAGTCTCATTTATAAAATACGGTTAATCTACAATTATTATATAATTAAAAAATCAAGAAAAATAATTTGTGGTTAGTTGAATTAACTAAAGACTTAATAGTTCATGAATTATTTCCCAATTTCCCACCAACTCCAAATTATTAAGACTATTATAAAATTGAGTTTCCTTATTTCATACCCCAGAAGGATTATTCGGACTGGCCCAATCGTGCTCAGGCCATGCCATGCGTAGACATCAACTTCCGCCTGAAAGGTCGCCAAAGCCCGGCACGTGGCCCGATCGTTCGAGTTCACATTGTGCTCGAACTTCAATCGAGCTTGTGTGTGTGGAATAAATGTCAGGTCGGATTGGACCCTTTGCAGGCCTTCTGGCCCCATTAGTATCTCTAAACTGAAGTTTGGTTCTTTTTCGCAATAGATATTTTTAACTTCGTTTTAAAATTATTCTTAAAAAATCAAGGGCAATCGTAAGAAGTAATAAGTATAACTCCACTGGTGGTTTCATTAATAATCTTTGATGCGATAATTTTTATAAGCGTGATAAGAGATTGATAGGAAGTTGTCAAGTATTTGATAAAAGAAAAAAAAAACACATAATATGAATCAAGAAGCACTGGCTGTTCCAGATAACACGACCGTGCCAGACTCAGTTGCACGAGTCGTGCCATCAGCACAGGCTATGCCAATTGGCGTGCCAGTGCCCGTGTCAGTCGACGTACCTATACTTGATCAAAGATTCAAGGGTTATATTCGAGATCCCCTGAGCGATATGATTGGTCTTATGGCTAGTGCAAGGGCGAAGCTTAGAGATGCATCATCGAATGTTTTGATTGATCAGGTTCATGATGAAGAATTGAAGAATAAATCGAAAATATCTTGGATTAATTGTTCAAGAGTTTTGAAATAGTGAAAACCTCATAAATAATATTACACTATTTTTTTCCACTGGTTTTTTAGTGAGATAGTGTGATTATTGTAATTTTGATTTGATTAAAAATAGATTTGGTAAGAATAGATAAGCCAATTTTCATTCAAGATTTAGCTTGATGAATTCGGCCATATATTGTTTTATTTTAGGTATTTTAGTTTCATATGATTTTAGCTTCTTAAAGCTCTCATAAGTCTTTCCAGTTTCTGACGGGAATTACCAAATCCTTTCTTCTTCTGATTTATGTTGGCCGAACTATGTTCTATAAATAGGGAGGCCTCGGACGAATTTATACACACTTTCATCAATCATATATTTCAGATCTTGAGTTTATACTCTTTGCTCGTTAAGCGTTAAACCGTTAGGTTTGTCCATTAAATATTAGTGCTTAGAACCGTTAGGATTGTTGGTATTAATTTTGGTGCAACTAGTGCTTGGGTTCATGTGAATTAGGCCGTTGTGTTAGTGAAGTTCATAAAGTTGTGTTCTTGACTAGACTTCGTCTTTGTCTTCTTGATTTCAAGAGGTTAAATTAACCTTCGTTAAAAGTGTTTCTCGAAATTCTGCAATCCAGAATCTTTGCAAGGAGATTCATATCAACACTAGTAGAGAGTCTTCTATTAAAGGTGGAAATAGAAGGTGGACATGGAAAATTTGCCAAGAACCGCCTTAAAATAAATCTTCTGAACTCATAAATGTTCATTTGGACCCGACATATGAAATTAAAGGCGGTGAAATCGCAATTAAAGACAGTTCGTGATTAAAAACCTTTAATTAGGGCTAATTAAAGGTGGTTCAGGGTAGATATGCCTTTAATTGGCCCTAATTAAAGGCGATTATGTAAAACCACCTTTAAAAATAAGCTCTTCTGTGTTGGGAAGGGGATCCGAGGGCACTTCCAAGCTCGTAAAAGCCTAGGGTTTCATGTTACATAGAGTAGATCCAAATTCCGAGTTTGAAATATGTTTGTGTCCTGTTTCTGAACTCTGAAATAGTCCTTTGTGTAGTAAATTATTTGAAAGCCATTTTCGATTTTGAAAATGGTCTAGTACATTTAAAAAAATGTGCCCAGATAATTTAATGCTCTAAGACCTAAAATTTTCAATGATAAGCTCAATTTTCTTTCCCATCAATGAAGAAGTGATTTCATACTTTAAAGTGCATCATTTGCCATTGGAGAAGGTTAGTTTTATCCAAATGATGCACTTGAAAATGTTGAAATACTAAGGGTGATGTATTTAATGTTATATATATTTGCATGTGTGTGTGTGTTCAGTTAGGGTTTGAGATTAAGGTTATGATTATTGTTGATTGAATCCTCATGGGATGCATTGTAATTTACTTTTAAGATAATGGATCCAAATGAACTCATTGGTAATGATCTTGGAAAATCACCCGAGTACATACCAATGGTTGAATCATTTAATTCGTTAGCTTTTGAAGATGCTTCTAAAAAAGGTGTGGTGCGAGCACGATGCCCGTGTAAGGATTTTAGAAATTATGTGTATTTAGGGAGGAAGAAGTTGCTGGAACATCTCGTAATGAGGGGGTTCCAAACTACCTACATTCGTTGGGTGTAACATGGGGAAGTTGGGGAAGCCTCACGTACGATTAAATTGGATAACACAAAGGTAGGAGATGAATTAGATGGCAATGTGGAGTTTGATGAAATGGTTGAAGATATTACAAGGGAGATCAAAGGTAAACCAGAGTCGTTACAAGCTTTGATTGGCGACAAAGGGACGGCTTTGTTTAATGGTTCGAGACACTCAGTTTTGAGTGAGACTGTGCGGATAATGAATTTGAAGGTAAAATTTGGATGAACTGATAAGTCAATGACTAAGACTCTTGAGTTGTTTAGGGATTTTCTTCCCAAAGGTAATCTAATGCCTGATAGGTTATATGCAGCAAAAAAATTTCTATACCCGATGGGATTGGAGTTGTGAAAAATCCATGCTTACCTAAATGATTGTATGTTGTATAGGGAGAGTGTAGATAAAGATCGACAAATATGCTAGGCATGTGGAGGGTCTCGCTACAAGTTGAAGAGATGTGGGATTGCGGTAGGTGCAGAAGTTATATCAAAATCAAAGAAAAAGACTCTGGCAAAAATGTTATGGTACCTCTCTATTATTCCTTATTTGAAGAATCTATATGTGCAAAGGGAAGATGCAAAGTTGTTGCATTGGCACGTGGATATGGTCCGACTGGTGGATGATGTAATAAGACCTACTACGAATGATGAGCAATGGAAGAAAGTTGATGCTCTATACCCCGAGTTTGGCACTGAGTCCTAACATTTGAGGTTTGCTTGTGTATAGACTGTATGAATCATTTTGGTAATATGAGTAGCACACATAGCTCTTGGCCTGTTATGCTGGTCATTTATAACCTTCCGTCTTAGTTGACCATGAAACGTAAGTATGCTTTATTATCTTTGATGATATCAGGCTTGAAGCAACCGGGTGACAATATTGATGTGTATCTTGCTCCTCTTGTGGAGGATCTGCTAATTTTTTTTTCAATGATGGTGTATAAATGATGATGGTTTAGTTGAAGATTTCTTCACTTTGAAAGCAATGTTATTTTGCACAATAATGATTTCCCTGCATATAGGAATTTTTTAAAGTTTTCTGTGAAAGGCCACTTAGCTTGTTCCGTGTGTGAGAGGATACTGACTTTTGCCAATTGAAACACGGTTGTAAAATCGTTCATCAGGGCCATGGGAGGTTTCTTCTGGAGGGGCACCTATGGCATTTGGCAAAGAAATAGTTCAATGGGAAAGTTGAGGCTAGAGGAGCACCGGTGCCACTAACCGGTACACAAAATTTTGAAAGTGTGAAAAATTCATCCAATGACTTTGAAAAGAAGAAATGAAAAGCTTCCGTTGATGGGAGTTGGAATAAATGCTCTAAGTTTTTAAGCTACCTTACTAGGAGCATCTAGATGTAATACGTTATCTTGATATCATGCACATTGAGAAGAATGTTTGTGATTCTCAGGTTGGGACGTCGTTAAAAACCCCTGGAAAACAAAGGCCAAGCTGAAGGCTAGGCTTGATCTGGTTGAGAAGGGAATTTGGAAGAATATTGGGCCAGTGACTTTGGGTGATGATTGTTATCCCCCCCCACTTGCTATTCTATGTCATAATGCAGGAACTGAAAGCCATTGCCATTCGATCTTCATTTCCATCTCATGTAAGATTATGCATTACAAAGCTTTGTTTGTTCTTCAAGTCAATTTGTTTTGCAAAAGCAGTAGTATATCGAAGTTGGATGAGTTGCAAGTACTGATTGTTGAAGTGTTGTGCTTGATGAAATTGTATTTCCCTCCCCATTCTCTGACATAATGGTCCACTTGATCGTCCATCTTGTGAGAGAGATAAAACTTTGTGGTCCATTTTTTTGAGATGGACGTACCCGTTCAAGAGGTACATGAAAATATTCAAGCATTTCGTGAAAATTTTGTACAGGCCGGATCAAGCATTGTGCAGCAGTACGTGATAGGAGAGGCCATCGAGTTTTGCATGAATTATACGAATGAAGTTGATTTTTTTGGTGTTCCAATTGGTAGACATGGCGGGAGGTTGGAAAGTCAAGGGGTTAGAAAGGGGAAGCTATTTAGCCCTACTGCGGAAGATTTTTTGCAGCCTATCTTTATGTTCTGTACAACTATGTAGACGTAGTCCCATACATACAGATTCATAAAAACGTCATACGAGTGATGCACCGTAATTTTAACAAAGTTCAGGCCCTCCAATTACACACTAGGAAATTTGCTTCATGGTTGCAGGATAACATTGATGTCAGTGATCATCCTACAAAAGTTAAATGTTGGTGCGTACACCATTGGAAACTAGTTTTTCATATGGCATGTATGACATGAATGGTTTCACGTTTTCCATGAAATCAGTTGATAATAAAAATGTATCTCAGATGTCCAAAGATTTACATGTTGGTAGTGGGAGTGACGATATTCCAATGTATGCTAAAAAACGTGACTTCGGGACAATTTTTGATATTTGGGAGCTTGACAATGTCACTATGTGGGTCCTTGTATTTAAATGTGAGTGAGTGGATTTTAACAAGGGATAACGAACCAAGGATATGGGCTTCAACCTTGTTAACACAAGTCGGATTGGTTGGAAGAACGACACATTCATATTGGCATCTCAAGTGCACCAAGTATTTTATGTTAGTGGTCCCGTTGATCCAGGTGGGAGATTGTTGTCAAAGGAAAACGTGATTTTGTTAAAGAATATCAGAGGAAATCATTGGATTAGGGCAACATATTCCGAGTGGTGGATCTGAAGATGTGATTTTGATGGAGGGGGACGATCGGAGTCTGCACAGTTTTCTTGGCCAAGTGATCATGATAAAGGTATGTTCGTCGACGTTAGAGGGAAGATAACCCAAAGAAAAAGAAAATCGAAGAAGGCGATGCGGAAAAGGAAGCAGAAGTAATGTTGTACAATTTATTGTATATGATTAGTCGAGTTTTGGAACCCCACAATAGTCATATGCGTCTTGAATTAACATTAGTAGTAAACAAATTCATCTAAGATTGAATTAACCATTATCATTATATAAAGGTTAATCCATAACTTAAGAAGAAATTATAAAGTAGTATAAAAGTAACATTCATTGTAATACTAGTACATCATTCTGAACAACATAAAATAGTTATCACAATATGAATTCATTCAAAATATCATGCATCATCATCTTGAATGTTGCTCGTTGAAGTCAATCGGTTGAGTTGAGGTTGGGAGGTAGACACGAGGTGGCTTCAAAGTGAAATCAAAAGTTACAAAGTGAAATCGAAAATGATTATAGACATGTTCTTGTGCTCAATTTTTGATAATTATTCTCTTACAGACATGGAAAATAGAATGGGGTGTATAGGGTAGCATCACATTTGCACGGATTTCAATTTAGAGTTACGAGTAAAATTTTTGCTTTTTTACATTTAGGTCTGTCCAAGAAAATTAGAGTTGTCGAATCACAAAATTGACAACACCAAAATGCAATTAAGTAATTAATGGCGGAACCAAGACATTATGTAAGGGGGGCTGAAAAAGAGAGGCAAAATTTTTTTAACGATTAATATGATAATATTTTAATGAGCAACGCTTACATAATACGATGAATAGATAATAATTATATTTTTTCCAAGTATGACATTCTTTATGTGAATTCCTAAAGAGATAGAAACAAAAGTAAAATGTTGCATCCTTTGATGCGCTATACTCCAACCAATCAAAATTTTCAAACCAAGAATCTTGAAAACATCTATATTCATAATCATGCTTTGTCTTTGGATAATAATGACCCTTAAGTTGGCAAGGACCTCTTAACACTTTTTCTCTCATCACTGGATCTCTACTAGAAACATCAAAATCCTTAATAGGTTTATAATGCCCGGGATCATTTATAACATCATCCGAACTCAACTCAACACGAGAATATTTTTGACTACTACCTAAAAAAAATAGAGAAAAATACATAAATTTATTTATACTTGTATACATAAGTTCCAAAGTCAAGCAGGTGAACCGTGCTTTAAAAATTAGCCAAATAAATGGAAACAAAATCTAAAAGAGGTTCCATTATTGAAGAGGTCAAGGTAAAACATCCAATGACACCTCATTCTAATTTAATGTTCTCCTTTTACTGGCATTCTTTATGAATTTTTTCTTCTTCTTTAACATAACCTAGCACTCTTAGAAAAAGCTGGGATGATTGACAAGGAAAACACAAACTGGGACAATTGACACCATTTCCCAAGGGAAAGTGAAAAATAGGAGATGGTAATAAGCAAAAAAGCATACTCTCTTAATATTTCCTCAAATGCCAACCAAAGATAAATCAAAGACTGGCATATCATTGTGAAGCAACAGACCTTTGAAAAACACATTCACTTCAATTCCCGTAATTTGACGATCTTGAAAGCAAAAGCTCAAATCTTACTAGTGCTGATAATTCTCAAAGTCGGACACTCAAACCGGAGGGCGCAACCGCTGGCGGAGGGCGGAGATGCGGGCGGACGACATGGGCGTGCCCGAAGAGTGGCGCGCTCGCAGCGAATGGACGGTGGAACAGGGAGATGCAGTGGTGGATTTTCGGAACTGGGACCACGGATTGCGATTTACCAAAGGTAGGGTTTCTGGACTGGTTTCATCACTTTTGAATTGGGGTTCGTAATTGGGCCAATTGGGTTTCAGTTCAATTACCCATGCTTCTTTTTTTCTGTCTTTAACGTAAAAAAAATGAAGTCGTTTCACTTATACCAAAACGACCTCGTTTTGTTTAATGAAGAAATAAAAAATGAAAAATGAAAAATGAAAATATTAGCTGTCTACTTCAGGATGGGGCTGAAAAAGAGGGACACTGCAACCTTCAAAGGAGGAGCGGAATCCATGAATTCAAGTGGTGCCTAGGCTTAAATCCCGGGCCACGAGATCCTAGGTATGGCGCCAGCACCCCATCGCCCACCCCTAGTTCCGCCCCTGTCAATATTATACGATTACAACTTTGCAATTCAGTCATGTATGTGTGTATAAAAGGTTCTCGAAAGTCAACAATGATTACTTCTACACAATCTTAAAAAATTACAGTGTGGCCCAAAATTGTGTTACCCCATTATCCATTGCTCCAAAATACACGATTTCTGTTATTCTTGCATAACTATAAAAATATCAAATAAATGAATTTTGTGGTGAAATGTTGGAAAGCGCTAGTACATGTTCTTGAGTAACTCATACCATAAACCCATTTTTTTGAAAAAAATTCTATGTATCGAGCACCGGTATTATTATCGGTGCCATTCGTCAACATACCGATGCTAGCTATTTTTCCACTAAAATTTTACCCGCCAAAATTACTATTTCGGTCATAGGCACCACCAGTATTAGCACCGGTATATGTCATTCATCCAAAACCGATGCTAAAAAATATTAAATTCAAACATTTTTTTCTTCAAAGGCATGAGTATCTGGCATCGGTATTCAGTGTACTGGTGCTTAATTTATTCATAGGCAATGGTATTTAGTGTACCGGTGATGGATTTATTTTAAACACCGGTATTTTGGTTTTGTAGCACCAGTAACACTGCCATTCCAGTGCCTATGTAACCAGGGGTGGAGCTAGGCGGGGGCCGGAGGGGGCTCCAGCCCCGTCGAGATGAAATTTATGAGAAATATGAGTGTAAAAATTTTTTTTTAAAAAAACTTCAACCCCCTCTAATGTAAAGAAAAAATGGGATTTTTTTACCCTTTATATATCAGCCCCCGCCACTAATATTTTCTGCCTCCGCCCCTGTTTTTACCTATTTTCCAATAATGCCAATTAATTCATCATCAAGCCCATTTATGGTTGGTTTACAATTCTTTAGTTATTCCAAATGGCAACCCCGTTTAAAAGTCAGCTGTAAGTTGACCAATCCCACTAGCTCTGAGCTCGAGACTCCTTTAGTCATTCCACCTTAAGCTAGAACACTGTTCAGAGTGTGGAACTAAGTCCAGAAAGAGTTTCGAATAAGGAACTTCATTTGCACCTTCATTAGTGGTTTAAACGGCCCTCTCGAAATCGGAAGTATTATCGGACCTAATATTCCAAGTTTGAAACTTCAGACCAACAAAGTCACCTAGGCATAACCACCTTTGAAACCTATCGATTAAAGGCAGTTATTAATATAACCGACTTTAATTGGGAACACTTAAAGGCGGTTCAAACCGAACCGTCATTCAAACGTGTTGAACTGCCTTTTTAAACAAGGGCGGTCCATGGACAATTTCAAACTTTGAAGGTCTTTGCAAAAGGCGGTTCATAAAAAATCAGATAAAACCGCCTTTAAAGTGGTGTTTTTAATAGGCCATCCTTTATCTTTAGAAAATTGGCATGCCTTGCATAAAGCTGAGGTAATGAGGCTTCAAAAGATCATACACATTTAAGATCACATCTTAAGGGTGCAAATTCTCGATCTAATCAAATTGCTTAAAACATTCGCACAACCTCAACACATCCAATTTGGACTACTCTTTTAACAACTACTATTCTATGGTCCGGAGAAAGTGATGATCAATACAAGGATGGTGTTTGTCACCTGGAAACACCTCAGAATCTTAGTTGCTCTTTGGAAATGATTATAGTCTTAGGAGTGCTCCGTAAAAAGCTCTCGTTCAATCACTTGAACGTGTTGTAAAGATGGAACTTATTGTATCATTTTTGAAGTTCACAGATTTGGATGGCTATGTGATAGACTGTAAAACCCACAAATCATTGTGGTTGTGTGTCTTGATATATATAGTGAGTACAAAGTGTATAAAAGACCTAAACAAATATTAAAAAAGGATATACAGAAAATCAGTAAGAAAGGGTATTCCTTTCTTATCATGATTCTAAATGATTTATATCTCTATTACCCCCCCCCCTCAAGCGGAGTGTATGATTGGTCGTGAAGCAAAGCTCAAAACGTAGAAACTCAAAATGAGGATGGGGTAGACCCTTCATAAAGATGTCAGCAAGCTGCAAGTCCGTATAAACATGAGCAACTTTGAACTTGCCAGAAGACACCATCTCACACACAAAATGATAGTCAATATCAATGTATTTATCTCTCTTATGAGAAATAGGATTCTGAGCCAGGAAGATAGCACTATTATTATCACACACCAATGGGCTGGGTGTACAACGTCACATGTAAGTCTCG
Source organism: Rubia yunnanensis (assembly GCA_037428765.1). Taxonomy (NCBI): domain Eukaryota; kingdom Viridiplantae; phylum Streptophyta; class Magnoliopsida; order Gentianales; family Rubiaceae; genus Rubia; species Rubia yunnanensis. The sequence goes on along the minus strand of CM075069.1, from coordinate 43,449,113 downwards.
AAGAAGATTAATCAACCAAGCTAACTTTGCAGTAGTATTTTCCATAGTGCGGTACTCTGATTTTGAACTAGAACGAGAAACTGTAGGCTGCTTCTTATCACTCTAGGAAACCAGGTTGCCACCAAGGAAAATGGCATAACCATATATAGACCTACGAGTTTCTATACAACGAGCCTAATCAGCATCAGAGTAACCAAAAACTGGAAAAGCAGATGAGTTTGCCCAAAACTGAAGGCCATAGTGGAGTATACCACGAACATAGTGCAAAATCTGAGTAACATCTTGGTAATGGTCATCAATAGGAGCCTGCATATACTGACTGACCGTGTTCACAACATAGGATAAGTTGGGACGTATGATCGATAAATACTGTAGCACACCAACCAAAGAACGATAAAGTGTGGGGTTTCTAAACGATTTACTGGAAGAGCTGGATAGTTGCGAAAAAGCCACAAATAGAATAGCAACATGCATGGAGTTTTGCATGCCAGCTCGCAGTAAAATGTCCCTGACATATCTAGCTTAACTAAGGAATAAGTCTTCGGAAGTATGAACAACCTCCAATCCCAAAAAATACTACTGATGAGACGTCAAATGCAAGTATTTTCCAAAGCATTTAACATCACCTTTTGTCATATTTTTGCTGTAAGATTGATAGATTTACATATGTTTACATGATAAGGGGTTTAGATGACCATTTTTTTGTTTTTATATCTAAATCCTTCATTTTGTAACCTATGTTTAGTCTAATGGATTTTTGGTCTTTACAAGCACCTAGATTCCATTTTGTGAGCTTCATTTGTAGATGTCTCGTGAGCCCTTTAGAGTGATTTAGTGAAGGCCATGAGTCAAAACGTGGTAGAAGATAGAAGGGCCAAAGAAGGAAGGCAAAGAAACGGATGAATTATCACCCGAAAGTTTGGACAAAGTTCTTAAAATTATCCGAGAAGAACCAACCTATAAGGGTGGCGTCATTGGATTTGCCTTCTCGAGCATTATAAAACCAACTACAAGAACTCCCAAAACGGATCAACGGTTTACCCATGGGAAGCAAAACAAGAAGCCAAAAGTTGTAGCTCGCCCATCTGAATTTTTGGGCTGAAACCTCCGCCGCTCGGGCAAGGCCATTTCTGCTCGGGCAACGCTTGCTGCATTTTGACCTTCTTTTTTACCAACTTGGGCTATAAATAGCCCTTTTTCATCCCTATTTGCTAAAGCTCGACTTGGGGCTCCAAAACCCTAGTTTTCACCATTTTCTTCCACTTTCTTCTTCTTTCTTTGTAGATTTATGTTCTATGTTATGGGTTTTGATTATCTAGCTTAGTTTTGTACTTGGGAATAATTTATTGAAACTTCCTTGCTTATGTCGTGAGAATCATTTCTATCTATCTATTGCTTTCTCTATTGTGCATTTATTGAGCTTTGAATGTGGATTGTTAATGGCATTGATGTTGTTGGAAGTTTGAGTATATGAATTGCTTGTATGATTGCTTGTTAAGGTTGGAAGAAAGTAGCTAATTTTCCCCTCTTTTAATGTGGAATCAAAGAGCATGAGTTAGGGCTTCTAAATGATGTTGATGTGTTGATAATGGCTAGATGAATGTGATGATGTTGAACTCGTTGTCATGTTTGTTTTAGGTAGCAAATGAGATAAGTCTATGAATGTCGATCGTTCTTGACTAATCTTGTGTAAATGCATGAATTGGTTAAATGCTTAGACACGGTGTAGTGTTTATAAGTGTTGCCAAGCTTGTTGATTCTTCGTGCTCAATGCCATCAATGGGATACGTTTAGTTGTGTTTTGACTAAGGGAATCATTGGTGAGGTTTGACAAGAGATATCGAATTCACTCTTGCAAAATACTATCTAAGAAGGATAGAAGATTTATCTTCACAACAAGTAGTTAAAACAATGATTAGATTGGCTCACTCGTTCTTGAAGATTTTGTTATTTAGCATTCATGTGTTATTAAGGCTATATTTTACTTCATTTATGTCATGGGGTGTTTGAGAATAGGAAGTGTTTGTATGATTAAAGTGTTAGGGTGTTAGGAAAGTGACAAATTCCTTAGCTATTTGGCATGAAAATCCAAGAACATGGACTTAGAACTTGTCGTGCATAATGTGTTGTGATTCTTGCTAGATAAGTATGTTAATGTGGATTGTTCTCATATTTATCCTATAGATACAATGAAAGGTTGAATCTTGAATGTGGTTTGTTCAAGGTTTAGCCTAATGAATTCTATGTTTGGTTAAATGGCTATATCTTTGGTAGAAGACTTGTTGTTATAAAATCTATGGTCCTTTGTGTGAAATGTCGTGATGAAATACCTCTATGGTGTGGTTTGATTAGAGTGATTGTCAACGAGGTTTGCAAATGATCGTTGTTTATCTTTGCAAATTACTATTAAGAAGGAATGAATGTTGATCTTTGAATGGGAAGTGATAACATTCCCCATAGGTAACAAATGTGATTGAATGAGTGAATGGTTCAATGATCTATATGAGGTTTGGAAGTGGATATCAACTTCCCCAATGCTTTATCTTTTGTAGGTTTTACCCCTTTTCTTAGTTTGTTTGATGATTAGCATAGTTACTTAACTTTGCTAGTTAGTTTATCTTTTAATTTCATAACTTAGGAAAAAGAGACAACCAAAACCTCTCATTTACTTGCTTATATATATATATATATATATATATATATATATATTTCTAGCCTAATATGAACCTTATATGTTTAAACGCTTAAGAAAATCCTTCTTCTTCGTGGACGACCCCAATTTGCCACTATCTACTTCATTATATTTGGTAAGCATAAAGGGCTTATAAATTATAACTTTGAGAGGTACGGAAAAAACCTCCCTAATTTTGGCACCGCTGCCGGGGAAGAGACGTTTATTTTTAAGTGTTTGGGCATATTTGGTTGCATATTAGCTAGTTGTTTTTCTTTTCCACTTCTTGGTGGTTATTTGGTTGAACCAGCTCTCATGTCTGTTTAGTGCGCAAAGCATCCATCTATGAGTCCATAACAACAACCCATTCAGGATCCTTGACAACCGAGCGATGAGTTCGAGGCTCAGTCTTAGGAAATAAAGCACTTAGTAAACCAAGAATATCATATTAAAAAAAACCCTTGTACCGTAGAGAACCAGTGCACATGTGAGTAATCATCGGATGCCGAAGGGAGGGACCCGCAACTAAAAAAGGCACGGATCCTGAGGATAGCATGGAAGCTGGTGAACGTTGTTTCACTCATCAAAATAATCTGCAAACTCTATAGATGAGATTAGAACAATAGTAAGCAGAGTCGATCCCATAAGGAACGGAGCAAAAACTATAATAAAATACCTATTAATATTGAACACTTTTGGTGTAGTCACCACGCCTTAATTTTTAGATTTATCTAACAACTAATAATACAACTAACTAATATAAAATAATAATGAAACTAACAGATATAAAAATCTATAAAATATATGAATAAAGTAATCGGCTTGGAATAACTCACATTAGTTAATCATCGATTATAGGCGCAAAGATAAATCAATTCATATGCATCTATCAGTTATAGGAAAGTAGGTACGCTTAACCTCCCCAATTCTTTCATACTTTTTCGACAATTAACCAATTATAATTAACTAATTGTTTCCCTTACCAACACTACCACAGAGACCCCCCTCTGGCACCGATTTTTTAACACCGGTTATGAAAACCGATGCAAATCATGTTTTAGCAATGGTTTTTTTGTGTTAGCACCGGTTGTAAAACTGGTGTTATTGTGGCAACGGTTAAAAATATTTTTGCACTGGTTATTTAAATAAAAATTGGTGTTATTTTTACACCGGTCGGGAAACCACTGCTAGAATTTGTGGAAACCGTTGAGAGTTTAGCACCGGTCAAGAAACCGGTGCTAAGAACCATGATAACCGGTGTTATATTCGCACCGGTTTTAAGACCGGTGCAAGGAATCCTAGAAAACCTGTGTGATGTATGTTTTTGGCACCGGTTATAGGAACAGATGTTATGGAAATGTAGAAACCGGTGCTAAATGAATTCGTGGAAAAAGGCGGGAAAACTGGCACCGGTTTTGTGTACTATTGACAAAAACTAGTGCTAAATCGAGCATTTAATGCTCCGAACTTACCCTCTTAAATTAGTTATGAACTTGAACCTTATCAATTATTAGATGGTAGATTTCTTGGGAAGGTGTGCAATAACTCAAACAAATGAAGACTCATGGAAGTAAGTATACATTAATTTTTGGAAATTTCAATCAACTAGAACCATAAATGCATGATTGGAGGTATTTTTTTTGTATTTATTATTGGTTTCTCTATGCCTAGCTTATGTTGGTTGAGTATCGATCATGTTGTGAGAGTGTAAATTAATGAGTGTTGATGTGAACATTTTTGTGTTTCTTTTGGTAGAAGGTATATATATTTATATGTTTCCCGAGAACATGCAGTTGATCGATTCGCATACTTATACACGAACATGACATGTTTTGTATTGTGTAGCAAATAGATCGTGTTCATTTTTCGTATTTTTGACCAATGAAAATATGTGTAATGGTGTGTTTTGTCTTGTTTAGATACAAGGGACCGAGAATCAATGTTTGCATGGAGGGAAAAAATTGTTAACTGTCCAACTGTAGCTAGAGGGAGTGGTGAACATATTGTATTTATTGATTTGTTTCTAGATTATGCCTTTGGTCGGGAGGAGAGGATACTTTGTCCATGCAAAAGATGCTTGTGTCGTGAACGGTTTGATGATCGTGGGGTTGTTAGATTTCACTTGTTGAAGAACGGATTTGACGGAGGTTACATTGTATGGACATTTCATGGAGAGGTTGAGTAAGGACATGATGGTGGGTTTGACAAGGTAGATGGAGACAAATGTACAGTTGATGGTATGTTCGATGACATTGTGAGAGATTTTGAGGGGAAGCCTACAATGTTGAGTGCTTTGCTCGATGAGAAAGAGAAGTCATTGTATCCGGGATGTAAAAGTAAGGATACCGTAATCTCTTTTTTGATGGAGGTTTTCAATTTGAAAGCTACAAGTTCTTGGAGTGATGCAAGTGTGAATTCACTACTAAAGATTCTGAAGGATAAGTTTCCGGAAGGGAATGGAATTCTGAAAAACTATTACGAGGCCAAGAAAATATTGTGTCCACTTGGTTTGGAATACAAGAAAATACACTCATGTCCAAATGATTGTGTTTTGTATGACGGTGATTTGATAGATGCTGTTGAATGTCCCGTGTGTCAAAATGCAAGATATAAGGGTGTGACGAATGATGATGATGGGTGTTTGGCTAAGAAGAAGAAGAAGGTCCCATTGAAGTGTATGTGGTATCTTCCTATAATTCCTAGGTTGAAGAGGTTATTCGCTAATTCAGAAGATGCGAAGAACTTGCGATGGCATGGAGAGCGGGAAAGACTACATGACGACAAGATAAGACATCCGGCGGATGGTGAACAATGGAGAAATTCTGACAAGCGATATCCTTCCTTTGTTTCGGAGGTTAGAAATCTCCGCCTTGCATTGTGTACTGATTGGATGAATCCATTTGGTAATATGTCATCGAAGCATAGTTCGTGGCCTGTGATGTTGGTTATATACAATTTGCCCCCATATTTGTGCATGAAACGTAAATATGTTATGATGCCTATGTTAATCTCAGGTCCTAGACAACCTGGGAATGAGGTTGATGTGTATTTGAGACCATTGATCGATGATTTGAAGATATTGTGGGAAGATAAAGGGGTGTTGGTATTTGATGGCTATATGAATGAGGAGTTTCAACTTCGTGCCATGCTTTTTTGCATGATCAATGATTTTCCAGCCTATGGAAATTTGTCGGAGTACGTTGTGAAGGGGCACAAAGCATGTCCCATTTGTGAGGAGAAGACTGAATTCAAACAGCTAAGACATGGAAGAAAGACGGTGTGTATCTTGGCCATAGAAAATAGCTCCACGGAAACCATAAATACCGGGATGATGTGGTCAATTTTGTTGGCGGGAAAGAACGAAGGTAATCCCCTACACCCCTAACTAGTGTGCAGATTCACAGTAACGTTAAGAAATTGAGAGTGGTGTTGGGAAAGTACAAAGGCAAGGACAAAATACATTGTGGTGGGCCATGGAAGAAAAGGTCAATTATTTTTTATCTACCATACTGGGAGCATCTTGAGGTTAGGCATTGCCTAGACGTGATGCATATTGAGAAAAATGTTTGTGAAAGTTTGATAGGCACCCTCTTGAATATTCCTTGGAAGACGAAAGATTGTTTGAATGCACGGTTGGACTTGGTTGATTTGGGAATAAAAAATGACCTCGCCCCAGAAGTGAAGGGTAAGAGGACGTACTTGCCTCCTGCACCTTGTACCTTGTCTAAGGAGGAGAGAATCTCAGTTTGTAATAGTTTAAAATCAGTGAAGGTCCCCATTGGTTATTCATCGAACGTGAGTCGGGTAGTTACGAAGGATTGTCAGATGACGGTGTTGAAATCTCATGATTGTCATGTTTTGATGCAACAACTTTTACCTATTGCTATTCGTGGGGTAATGGAGGTCGACGTAAGGCACTCACTCACTAGACTTTGTATATTTTTTTTCCTCCATATGCCGGAAGTCTATTGACCGGGACCATCTGGATGTCCTACAAAAAGATGTTGTTGTTGTGCTCTGCAAGTTGGAAATGTGTTTCCCTCCATCCTTTTTTGATATAATGGTTCACTTGGTCGTCCATCTAGTGCGGGAGGTAAAGATATGCGGTCCAGTTGGTATGCATTAGATGTATCCATTCAAGCGTCACATAAAAGTCTTTAAGGGGTACGTGAAATGTATGAGTTGGCCGGAAGCTAGTATTGTTGAGAGGTATGTTACCGAAGAAGTAATTGAATTTTTCTCTTGCTATTTGCAGGGACACAGAAAATTCGGGGTGCCCCTAAATCGACATGTTGGGAGGAAGGGGGGCCAGCCGAGGTCGAGGGGAACGTTATTTACTCCTTTGAATAGTGATATGATGTCAGTTCATTTGTATGTGTTGAGGAATTGTTTGGAGACTACTGCTTATGTGACCGAGCACCTTAATTCGATAACAGAGTGTCATCCCACGTGGCCCCCTAATAAAGTTCAGTTGGAGCACAATGAAAAGTTTGTGAATTGGTTATATGATCGATGCAATGTTGCTGATTACGACCCAAAAATTAGGGCATTTGCGAGGAAGCCTAACTGCACGGTTTTGAGGTATTCCGGATATGACATCAACGGTTTTTCTTTCGCTACTAGGGACCAATATTTGAAGAGCACGACACAAAATAGTTGGGTATACATTGAGTCGGAGACTATGTGGCAAGCAAGTAAGAAAGACAAAAAACCAGTCCTAGCTGTGATGTCGTTCTATGGTGTTATTGATGAGATTTGGGAGCTTGACTATGGAGAATTCAAGATTCCGGTATTCAAGTGCCAATGGTTTGATAACACAACTGGGGTTCGAAATGATGATCCAATGGGATTTACCCTTGTTGACCTGACTCGTGTGGCATATGAAAATGATCAGTTTATTTTGGTCGAACAAGCAAGACAAATTTTCTATGTAAATGACCCGTGCAATGTAGGTTGGTCTGTTGTGGTACAAGGTAGGAAATTCTCTTTCCGCGATGAAATTGATTTTGAGGTTACAACTGAAAGGTTAGAGTTCCCCTCTATTTCCCCTCTACCTAGTGACAACGGGATTGAGGCGGGAGCCATATGGAGGAAACACAAAGATGGCATTTGGATAGATAACGATGGCTGAGAACTTCGAGACAGTCAATCCAAGAAGATGAAGTTGATTGTAGACTAGGGGGGTCGAACAATGATGTCGAAGTTAAAATTTATTTACTTTTTGTACTTTGTTGGGTTTTGTTGCCCCTGGCAACTATTGTACAACTATCTCCCAATTTGTTGCCATTTCAAGCAGTTCTGTCCGCTGCAGCGTACTCCTGCGGTTTTGGTAAAGACTGGTATAAAAATTGGCTTTCTATTCCTATGGTAGGTTCTGGCAGCTGCAGCGCGCTGCAGCTCTATTGGTTCAGCGTGCTGCAGCAATTTCACACACACATGAACCTGAAACGAATTGCTCATGCATTTCGTTTAAGACAACCGCACAAATACGCTATGTGGCTTGAAAGCTAACATTCTAAAATCACATCCAAACAGTACCAACAAAGGAGCAATGTATGTTTCGAAAGCAAAAAAATGTACGAGTCAGACATCCAAATTAAACTAGAAAATGAAACAACCTAATAATACGAAGATGTGAGCTCAATGTGGGCAGTTATTTCCTGCGCACCCTCTTCTCCACCGTGTTGGGCCTTGGCGAATCAAAGGTAGGGATTGGACCGAATTCATTGATTCCCTCGCCACACATGGCTGTGAGGATCTTCCCATCCCGTGATGTCTAGCGCACCAAATAATCCACCTTCAGTTGCAATGCTGCCAAGTCCCCATCCGAGTTCTCATTCGATGATTTACTTGTTGCCGCCCTAGATGACTCAGCAACGTTCTTCTTCTTCGAGAATATGAGAGGGTTTATGGGGAGCTTTGGCATCATTGTGACATCATCATCTTTGTATCTGCAACCTGCTTCCACGCATATTGCAGTGATGAGTGAGGACAAGCCTATGCAGTTATGGGCATTGACACAATCCCGGATGTATGCCATTATTGTACTCTCAACATCGATGCTCATGTTCTTCTTTATCTTGTAGAGCAGCAGCATACGGGACCGATGAACCTCGCTATTCAATTTCACGGGGAGTAGCCGGGCAGCTATGAAACTGTACCACACGTTCATGTCTTCAATCAAGTACTTTTTCTCTATGCTGGACCATTCTTGTGGTAGATTCCGAATTACTGCATCGCTGTCATCACAGATTTCTGTGATGATGTTTTCCTATGAAGCTTGTTCAACTGCGTGTCAGCGGCTTCGTACAAGCTCGAGGGCTTTGGTGGGATCTTTTAGAACTTTTTGATCAAATCCGAAGACAACTCGACCAAATGACCCCGGAGGAAAACAATTGCAGAATTCTAGTACTTCATGAGCGATATGTATTCACACGCCATGCGGCGGTTGTGCGATGAAGCCTTCCCAGCCATGCTCCTTCACATAGTTCCTGAAGGGCTTTTCCAGCCTCAACCCTCTCTCAAGGATGAGGCCCCTCAAGATGAAGTCCTTGTACACAGTAATATGCTCAGTACAGTCCGCCTCTGCGGCTAGTATGGGCTCAGTCGGCGGAACAATCTGAGTCTCGTGCTCGACATCCTCCCCCTCCACCACTCTAGCCTTTTCACTTGGGTTTTTGGTTGTTGTTCTTTTGCTTGGTTGCACCTTTTTTGGGGGCCATGTCTGTTAAACTAAATGTGTTAACAGAAGCCAGAATGCAAAACGGTAAATAATACACAATCAGAAAGGTAAATAATACAGAATCAACTTATTCTAAATTAAGCATTTTTTCTCATAGGCTGAATATGGAATAATGTTTATTCACAATTAATCCCAATTTCAGATAATATTAACAGAAGTAAAATAATTAAACTAGATGGACATTCTATAAATCCTGGGACAAATCAATGAGCCACCCAGAATCACATGTCATGAACAATCAGGGTATACACAAAATTATTCACCAATGCCGAAAACAAGAGCACAGTGGGGGCATTGACATAATGAGGCATTATCATGAAATCAACCCTTGAGCAAGAAAATATTTCATGAACAATCAGGTTATGCACAAAATTATCATATCATATCAGAGCACGGGTTATGCCATCCAGAATCACATATCATGAACAATCAGGTTATGCACACAATTATTCACCAATGCCGAAAACAAGAGCACAATGAGGGCATTGACACAATGAGGCATTATCATGAAATCAACCCTTGAGGAAGAAAAAAATTCTTGGTACAAACCTTAGGAAAATAATCCCCTTAACTAATTCAGAGTACGGGTTGTTGACGAGTGGTGCTTGGTGTAGAGTCGATGATGGTCGGACAGAGCTTGGCCGATGAAGGGGCGCAGCTAGAGAAGTGGACGACGGAGGGAGCCGGGACGGTGGAGGGAGCAGGGCACGGCGGAGGTGGCAGGGGACGGTGCCGTGAGAGTAGAGGACAGCGGAGGGAGCAGGGGTCGGCGGAGGGCTTGGGAACGGCGAAGGAAGGAGCTTTGGAACGACAGAGGATGGGGCTTGGGAACGGCGGAGGAATGGCCTTGGGAACGGTGGATGAAGGTGATGGAAGAGCAGAGGTTGTGGGCCAAAGACTAATACACAAACACCTTATACTAATTGGGCTGAAGTTTACATTTGTTTTGGGCTGAATGTTAGACCAATTGAATATTAAGTTTTAGACTCGAGGGGTTGATGGTCAAGTGCTTTATGGCTCGAGGTCTCGAGGGGTCGAGGCTCGATGGTTTGAGGGCTCGAGTGCTTGAGTGCTCGATGGTTCGAGTGCCTGATGGCTTGAGGGCGGTAGGGCTCGAGAGCTTTAGTGCTTGAGGGATCCAGGGCTCGAGGCCTCCTAGCCTCGAGGGCTCGAGAGCTTGAGTGTTCAAGGTATCCAGTGCTTGAGGACTCCAAGGCTCAAGGGCTCCAAGGCTTTAGTGGTCGAGGACTCCAGGGCTCGAGGTCTCGAGGGGTCGAGGCTCGATGGTTCGAGGGCTCGAGTGCTTGAGTGCTCGATGGTTTGAGTGCCTGATGGCTCGAGGGCGGCAGGGCTCGTGACCTTGAGTGCTTGAGGGATCTAGGGCTCGAGGCCTCCTAGGCTCGAGGGCTTGAGAACTTGAGTGTTCAAGGTATCCAGTGCTTGAGGGCTCCAAGGCTCGAGGGCTCCAAGGCTCGAGAGCTCCAAGGCTTAGGTGGTCGAGGACTCTAGGACTCGAGGTCTCGAGGTCTCGAGGGGTTGAGGCTCGATGGTTCGAGGGCTTGATTGCTTGAGTGCTCGATGGTTTGAGTGCCTGATAGCTCGAGGGCGGCAGGGCTCGAGAGCTTGAGTACTCAAGGGATCCAGGGCTCAAGGCCTCCTAGGCTCGAGGGCTCGAGAGCTTGAGTGTTTGAGGTATCCAGTGCTCGAGGGCTCCAAGGCTTGAGTGGTCGAGGACTCCAGGGCTCGAGGTCTCGAGGGGTCGAGGCTCGATGGTTCAAGGGCTCGAGTGCTCGATGGTTTGAGTGCCTAATGGCGCGAGGGCAGCAGGGCTCGAGAGCTTGAGTGCTCGAGGGATCCAGGGCTCGAGGCCTCCTAGGCTCGAGGGGTCGAGAGCTTGAGTGTTCGAGGTATCCAGTGCTTGAGGGCTCCAAGGCTTGAGTGCTCGAGGACTCCAGGGCTCGAGGGCTCCAGGCTCGAGTGCTCGATGGTTTCGACGCATCAAATGGGAAAACTTGAAACGAATCCAAAGATCAATAGCCAAAACTGGACTATTGCTTCCATAGGTAGAAACTAGGAATCCGACATGTGAAAGCGCAAATGAGACTGTGAAAAATGGTAGCCATCACGAAAGAGCGGAAAAAAAATCCAAAGCCATGAAGGGAAGTAGTCCATAACCTGAGATAGAATAGAGGAAAGATCAGCAGTATCAATCTTATTTAAAGGCTTGCCTATGGATTCTAATATAAGGTGTATGAATACTATCTATATAGATTAAGCCTTTAATATGTGCCGGAATGTTGGTCACATGCAAAGGAGAAACCATCGCAGAGGATGCTTGATATTTTGCAATGGCATCCGCAACTGAGTTACATTATTTGTATGTGTGCTTGAGGGTAGCATGGGATAAAAGAGTGTGAACTCGAAAAACTAGAGGGTATAGGGTCCATTTGGAAACTGAAGGATCATTAATCATATTTACTGCCTGTAGCAAGTCAGATTCAATAATGAGGTTGGGATATCTGTCCAGATGGATCTGACAGGCCATAAGAATTGCCTTAACTTCAGCTTCCAGTGGAGATGTGGCTTTTATGGTCTCTGATCTAATAAGGATTGGTAAACCTTGGTTATTGCGAGCAATTAAGCCAATTGAAACAGAGGAATTAGACCAAGATGCATCCACGTTAACCTTGATTAAACTGTGATATGGAGATTCCCAGTATACTGTGGAAATAGTTGGCTTTGGTGGTGGTCTGGGGGGAAACATCAGAGAAGGGAACTGAAAACTTAGGTTAGGAAATATAGTTGGGAAGCAGGGAGAGGAGGTAATGGAAAGGTAGAGAGTATCTGTAACTTCCTTGCTCGATGGTTTCAACGCATTAGCGGTTAGACACGTTTCTTTATGAACGTGGAAGTCTCTCGCACACCATTTATTTTGGGACGGAGGGAGTATAAGATTTTAAAGATTTTACGATCTTTTCCAGGTCCTGGGGAATATAATACATATCCCTCCCATTCGTATGGATTATTGTTTTTAAATTAAAGCATTTAAAATTATAAGACACCAAAATGTGCCAACAAAGCTTCATTTTCATTCCCTCCAAAAGTTTCCCTTTTCCCTCCATATCCCTAACCCTCGGTTTCCGTACCCTTCCCTCCCCACCACATTGAACCGAGTTCTTTCCACTCACCACATCCCTAATCCCAAGTTCCCCCTCTTCCCACCATAACCCCGTGCAGATTTCCCCCAAAAACAGTGTCCCTCCCTTCACCATTTATGTCGGGCTTCAACCTCCCAATCCTGGTCTCCAACCAAATACACCAATTTTGTCGACATTCAACTCAATAAATTTCGTACCCAGGTCAGAATCTTCACAGTGGAGGGGGTAACCAAGACGGTCGGCTGTTGACAGAATAAGGTAACACCCATTGGTAATTTCCATCTTTCCCGGGTTTAATGAGTAGCTATATTTTGGTTGGTCTCTTTGCGTGTGAGTCTATGTTGACGTTTCTTGTTATAGTATTGTGGGTGTTGTTTCATGCTCATACATGATATGCGTGCTTGTTATGTCATAATTTTTGCCTACCCACGTGCCCCCTATACGAATTTCTTGAACTCGGTTGGATTTTCGTGAAAATCCGCAAAGGGCTGTGTTGGATTAATGTTTTGCTTGTGTTTCATTTACTCATAGAAGAGATTCAATGGCGCCGCTGAGGAAGAAATTGTTTGACTCCGGTGGTAGACAAACTGTTGGCAATAAATGTTTTACCCTTCCAAAGGATGCCAACTGTGATGACAATAGCGAGGAAGGGGCTGATGCACGGAAATATTGCTCGGGATCAGAGAAGTCGTGAGAAGAAGAAGAAACTATGGTAAAAGAAGACATGAGTGGGAGCTTCGACAAGTTTGAGATTGGAGAGTATTGCAAGCGCAGAGGTACAGCCATGTGCAAGTCCGTGTTGCTTGCGAAACAAAAGAAGCCTCTTAAAATATTCTTCGATGATGACTTCGAACCCCTAGTTTTGCGTAGCTGATGGTCGATGTATGTTGGCTATGCCTTCCGGCGAAGAATCCGCTTCGGGATGTGGCATAATTGGAGATCAGTCCCAGACCATGTGAAGAAGGATGCGTGGGAAGACATTCTCGTAAGTGTCTTCTAATCCTCCATTGTTCATGTCAACTTCGTTACATGTCGAACTAACAACATGTCTCCTTATCCTCCAGATTAGCTGGGATATACAAACGAAAATTACTTTCAATGAGATGAATAAGTTTTGAAATAAATGGACAATTTATGCAGGAGAAAAGTGGAGGAATTGGAAGACTAAGGTGGCGAACAAGTACATTGTGCAAAAATAAACGGGCTCTTGTGCATGGAAAGACTATCGCTGGATGGACAAAAATGAGTGGGAGCTGTTTGTGAAACACAGGTCAACCCTTGAATTCAATATAATTCCTTCAATATTATTTTTCTCTAGTCTTTACGATGAGAGCAGTTTACAAACTGATGTCCAAACAGGCGGTAAGTGACACAGAAAAATTAAGCGCCTCACAGAAGGACTACATCCATCACACGGGGAGTGGAGGGAACCGTAGGGTTGCAGTAGAACTCGAGAAGAGGAAAATAAATGCTAAAATTGAGGCGCTTCTGGATGAAGGTCAGAGTGTAGAAGAAGCAGAGGCTTTAGTTCAAAGCATAGATTTCAAACCGGACCGCTCGGAAGTGTTCCTTGCCGCTAACTGGGACAATATATTATCAACCTACACCAATAACTCCGTCCGAAGAGCAGCCCCCACTATTGTGAGCATAATTCATAATTGAATCTATCTCTATTGATATTCTTTGATGTTATCTCGATCAAATGGCTTATATTTGTTTTTTTCTTAGAAAAACCTTTTGGATAAGAAGCAAAAGGGAGATTTGGTTATACATGGAAAAGAAGATATTCTAGTTCAAGCAACGGGTAGGAAGGATCACGGGGGTCGTTGGAGAGGTTGCTCCACAACCTCTAAGGTGAACGAGGCCCTACCATATATGACTATCACCCGTTATGCATCTAGTCGATGTGGGGGGACAAACACAAAACCATCTGAGGAAATTTCAAATTCAAGCAACCAACAGATGTCATCGAGCTCAGGGAAACATTTGTTGCTTTACTTGAGGCCCAAACAAATTGGCTAGCTGGGTAATTGGGTAAAGCTATTCCCCCACACTTGGATGCCCATAATTTCCTTGCTACATCTTCCACCCCCACGAACAAGGACAACCGGGTATTCATTCCTTCAGCATCGGGATGTAGTGACCCACAAGGAACTGCAGCAGATGACAAGGTAGTCCATACCGTGAACTGCAATCGTATTTGTTCCTTTACTGCTATGTGATTTGTAGTATATGGATTTCCATTTCCTGATTTGGATTGATGTTGTGGGGATACAGTTCGTTGCTGATGAACGCTGGAAGCTGCAACGCGCTGTAGCTCTCAGTCTCATCTGGGCACTGAAAGCTGCAGCGCGCTGCAGCCTTCAGCAGCTACATGTACAATTCATTACTTCTTATAATCTATTTGTTGCACTTCCGACTTTATATGTTTTCCTTCAATAGAGAATACTTAGTTATTTCCCGGCCGATGTATTTACCCAATCTCTAAGTTCATCTCTCAGAGAGGAAAAAATGCTACCTATATGTTTTAAACCATCATGGAGAAAGGGAGGTTATATTCTTTTCAAAGGAAGCGGAAACTGACTTACCCATCAAGTGGGAGCGAGTAAATCTAAAAGGACCTATGATCATACCAAAGGCTCCTTTGCCGATTGAACACGAAGAATTTGAGTTTGTCACTCAGGCCATTGGATATAACATTCTATGGCCGGGGAAGCTGATAAGTGTCATAGAGCAACAGGATGATGGGGTGTGATAATTGTATTCTTCTTCTCATCGGTGCTCATAAATATCTTTCTTGCTAATACAATAACATGATATGTTATTCATCTACGAACGTAAGAGAACGAGTAGCAACCGCCTCGGCAAGAAATGGTGGTCGACGAAATTGGAAGTCCTCAAACAAACCTCACACCAGTGGCTAAGGAAGATACTCTTCGTGGAGAGGTGGCCGCTCGATCGGTAAAAGAAGAGGTACATACCCCCATATTATTTCATTCTGACTGATTTTCTCCTACGCATCACTAACATTTTACCCATTGGCAACTACCAAAAGAAAAAACTACATCACCGGAGAATGGGTAACCAAATCCTCCCTCGTCGATTTCTCCCCAATACATATTTGTGAGAACTCATTTAAGCCTTTACATTATCATCCACTACTGAATTACATACAAATACTGTTCAACTAACATTATTAGATTCTGAATGTAATGATTAGGGAGCCACGGAAACCCAAGAATGCATCGCTGCTGTTCACTAGATTAATGATGCTTTACGGCTATCTTCACAAATATGTGGACCAGACAAAGTATTCTGCATCAATTTCAGCGCAAAGGTGTTCGGATCAGAAGAAGTCTACACAGCCATATTTACTGACAAGATACGACTGTTCATGAACAGCTTGGACACAGATGATGAAATGGAGTGGATCAGTGGGTGCCAACTTGATATATGGGCATCGTAAGAAGTGCATGCTTTCATTATTCATAGATACAAGTATCATTATATTTGTTTCACTAACCATATTAATTTGCAAGATACCTCTGCGATGGGGTGGTACGTGGAGGCCACGTCCAGTTTATTCCTGCCTCTTCGAACTCAATGGCTCAAAAGGCAAATCAAAGGGTGGAATTGACTGCGGACGAGGTTTCGGCTGTCATGTGCCGCACTGAAGCGAGGATGTACATCTTCCCATACAATTGAGAGTAAGTTCCATTCATTTTCCGAGTAGCTAGACCCGTCCACATGGAAGCGAAAGCAACCGTGTGCTGTGGTTTTATTTTAAGAATCTTAAGTACTTTTGTTTTTCCCCTTTTCCCATAGGGACCATTGGTTTTTGCTTGTCTTTGTACCAGAAATCAATCGAGTATATTGCATCGACTAAATGACTGGGGGAATTTCCAAACGAAATAGATCATGCCTTAAATTGATTCATTTGTAAGTGGAACACATTCGGTTCTTTCCTTCAGCTTCGATGTTTTTCAAAAATGGTTGTTCCCGTAATTGTGTTCTTGTACGTTTCACACTCTCTTGGCTCAATTATTTACAATTACTGTTACTCAGTATGTTATCATATATTGTGTGAACCCCAATTTCTGAAAATAATATTCCTCATGTTGACAAAAATAGGTTTCCATCTATTGTAGGATTGCAACAAAATATCGACGGTCCAATTCCAAACAAAATAGGTCCTACCTTTCCAACTACACTTGGGATGTCATAAACATCAGTGTACGTATCATCTCATACCTTCATATTTCACCTGTCATTTTCATCTTCGTAATCGGTTCAACAAATTGTCTTTTCCATCATCAGCACAAGATACAAAGTAGTACTTGGGAGTGCGGATACCATTGCATGTATTACATGGAAAAAATTGTTAGGCACATACATGACATTGACATTATCCGGTACGTTTTCCTACAATTCTTCTATGTATTTGTTTTCCTCACATATACATCCTTCTCTTAACATGTCATTTAATGCATTGTTTCAGCAATTCCCGAAAGATTACACTCCACTGGGAAACGATGAACTGCGGAGTATTGGTTTGAAATGGGTTTGTATTTTTGCAAAAAATACTCTGCCAAAATGCATAGCTCAATTGAATATCATACAAGGACTTGCACAAATCGTCGGATAGTAGTTAGTATTATCTGTTACGAGAAAGGTAATTGACCATCTCTTCTGATACTCGTCAAATTCGACGATGATGGGGGTTTCAGTATCTTAGGACACTACGAAACACGTCATGCTCTTCTTTTGCTAGTCATAAATTATACTTCATGGGATTCAATGGTTTCTTCAACCTACTTTCTTGTCTATGCATCATTGTGGCTCAGAATTTGTTCAATTTATCTTCGTGCACCATTCTGTTACTACGCACAACAAATAATGGGTACCATACCTGAAAAAAAGGAACTGGCTGTGAGAAGATGAACGCTGGAAGTTGCAGCACGCCGCAGCTTACAGTGACCACAATAGTTACTCATGCTTTTAACACTGGTTTCTTTCGATTAGAGAAGAGGTGCTAATATTACTCGGTGCAAAATGAACGCTTGTAGCACCGCTTTCAAAACCGCTACTAAAAAAGGTGCGATTATAACCGGTGCTATATTTACTTCATTGCACCGGTTTTCAAACGGGTGCAAAATTTAACCGGTGCAACAAATAAACAACTCTAGCACCGGTTTTTTTTACTGGTGCTAACATATAACCGGTGCAATAAAACTATTTTTTATCACCGGTTCCCAAACCGTTGCTAAACTATAACCGGTGCAATTTATTTGTCTGTCGCTGATTTAAAAACCGGTGCTACCTACAAACCGGTGTTAGATATAAAGATTTAACACCGGTTCCATAACCGGTGCTAACAAATCCGGTGCGACAGAATTTTATTTATCACCGGTGTTATAACCGGTGCAAGAATGACAAAATTTACAATAGTTTTTCTAGCACCGGTTACAATAAACCGGTGCTAATATGGTACATTATAGCACCGGTAACTTAAACCGGTGCAAAATATAACCGGTGCTAATAAAAGAAATTTATCACCGGTTTTGCTTCAACCGGTGATAATGTAGCATCGCTTACTTAGGCACCAATTTTTTAGCCACTAAAAACCGGTGCTAGGAACCAAAACAACCGGTGCTAGAGGTGTCTTCGCGTGGTAGTGCAAGATGCCCCCGGAAAGTATTCGCTGAACCAGATACACACCTCGATAGCATTAAGAATGAAAAGAACCTGATATAGCAATTACCAAAGTAAAAGAAAAATATTAACGCACACTTAATTGTTCCCCATCTTGCTATTACAGTCTTAGCTAGTTAGCTATTTTTCACAAGATCTTGCTACTTACTAACTCTTTCCAACGATAACGTATTGGTGGAATTAGATAGCATTATCCCAATAATATTCAAGTTGATCAGGCTTAAATATATCAAGAACAAAATAAACCAAGAACAATCAAGAACATGTAAGAATCAATTATAAAATAATTAAGCCTCGCGATTCATAAACTAATACTTGTTATTCCATGCCGATATATAAATTAGCTACTCATGATAATGAAACTAAACAAATAAACAATATAATAATAAAACATAATTAAAATAAATAGAATAGTGACGGAACAAGTAAATCAAACCCAAGAATTTGGTTTGCTTGAATGCAAAACAATGCTGCTGCCGAAACTATATAACCAAAGCTAATATAATGTTTTTCATCAAAACCTAACTCCATGTATCCTCTCGTAAAGCCTTGACATGTTTTTTTTTTTTAAATTAAAACACCCCTTGTAATAAGGAGAGAGGGTTGTATATGGGCTACCCTAAACACTGAAAAAGAAAGAGGAGCATTAAGCTCAGTTCGTTACAAAATAACGAAGCAAAATAAATTGCTTCCAAAAGCGATAGAGTTGGATGCCACACGGCTCCAATAGCAAATTAGTAGTTAGGATGTCGGTTCCCGTTTCAAGGCAATATAAGAACCAAACGCAGTTTAGCGAATCGTCGAAACGAAACTCAAATTAGCATCCGATCTATATCAGCCTTAAACAGGAACACAATACCACTAACCATATTAACAAAAGAATGGTTAGATGTACTAGTCCTCTATAATGATCAAAAATGATGAAGGATTGAGCACCAATAGAAAGCAATCCGTGCGGGTGCTGCTCAGAAAGATTACTGATCAAGGAGGCTGATGGATTCTGATTGTGGGAAGATTCAGAGCATCCCCAGCTATTGCTTGTTTTAATTGAAGAGGAGCCTCCTATGCAGAGATTTGACCCTTGTTTTCATCTTGTTGCAAAAGACTCCTAGCTAGAGAAGCTAACTGATGAGCCACCTGATTTTGCTCCCTGTAGGCATGAACAAAGCAGATGTGTTTATCTGCTGTGAGTTCTTTTATCTGCCATATGAGTCTCTGAATATTCCAAGGCACATGTTTAGCACCATTGAAGAGCTGCACACCCTGCAAAGAGTCCATTTCTACAGTCAAGGGGAACAAGTTAAGTGCACAACATATTTGGATCCCTGTAAAGGAAGCCATTAATTCTGCAGTGAGGGGATCAGATATGGAGTCCATTTTTTCTATTCCCATAAAAAGAATCATGCCTGAATTGTTTCTGATAACAGTACCACCTGCAGCATAGTTTAGCTGAGGACAATGTGCATCAGAGTTTAATTTATAACCAAGATCTGGGGGATTCCATTTGTAAGACTTGATCATCCGAGGTTTTGGAGTTTTGAAAACTGTAAACATTCCTATGGCTATCAAATGATTACAGTCAGGGTGCTGAATGATAGGTTGCAATGAGAAAATAGATACAGTCATTTTCTGAATCTGTATGATAATTGACTTTTCCACAATATTTTTAGAATCATACAGGAAGCTGCATCTTTCCTTCCAAAGGAACCAGATCAATAAATTTGGCAAAATATGACATGCACTGTTTTTTTATTTTGAGAAATGTGAGATCGACCAGAACCATGACAATGCATGAAAAATATGCCCAAACTGTCTGTATGGAATTTCCAGAATATTGAACAACCATTTCCAAAGCTTAGAGGCTAGATGACAGTGTAAGAAAAAATGAGTGAGTGAGTCTTCATTTTGACAGCAGATGCACTTAGAAACAACTTGAATACCCATCTTCCTTAGTTTTTCATCGAAAGGTAAAAAATAGTTAACCATTTTCCAGAAAAACACAGATATTTTAGGAGGAACCAAAGGATTCCAAATCTGTTTCATTGACCTAATATCTGACCTTTTGCTGGAAATGGTTTTGAAAGCTGATGATACCGTGAAATGACCTGTAGAAGATGGTGTCCAAATCATATGATCATCCCTGTCAAATAGTGAAAAGGGTGAAGACAAGGAGTTTATCAAATCCAAGTTAAAACCATCCGAAAGCTGGGGTAGAAAAAGATTTTTGTTTTCCTGGAACTGAGCTATTGTAAGGTCTGGGAAAGGGAATTCAGAATTTGCTTCCCATTGATCTGAGAGGAATCCTGAGCCCCTCCAGTTACTGTTCCAAAAATTTGAAGTTCCTCTTCCAACCTGTACTTTAGCAAAGGTCTCAGCTATATGAGTTATAGCTTTGACTCTTTTCCATGAGTCTGATGATCTAGCAGAGGGGGGTAATGACCAGATGAATCTAGACCATAAGGTGGATCCGATATGTAATTTCCAATAAAGCTTGAGTGAGAAGCTATCAATTACTGTCCGGAAGTATCTGAATCCAAAGCCATTCTGAGACTTAGGATAGCACAGATCAATCCATGCTTTCCAGTGTCTCTTTTCCCCTTGGTCTGATTTCCCCCAAATAAAATTGCTGCACATTTTTTCCATCATTTCAATCGTATGTTTGGTTGGGGACATGACACACCAAACATGTTGTGGGATGGAAGCAAGAACATGTTTCACCAGAATTATATTACCAGCCATATTCAACCACCTATTGTTCCATTTCAGAATCTTTCCATTCAGATTTTCAATCAGGGGCTGAAAATATACATTTAACTTCCTACCTTTATAGATAGGTACCCCTAAATAAGTGAATGGAAAAAAATCTTCTGACATGAGTGTTATGTTTCTGATCATCCCAGTTCTTAAAGAACTAGTTTTATTTCCTACATAAAAAGCACTCTTTGTGAAATTCACCAACTGTCCAGAAGCTTTTTGATAATGTTTTAGAAATAGAACTAGGTTTTTTAGAGATTTCTTAGTTGCCTTAATGAAGATGACAGTGTCATCTGCATAAGACAAATGAGAGATCTCCATTGAACCCAGTGGGACTGCAAATCTATCAATAAATCCTAACTGAACATGCACTTTAGGCCCCTATTTAAAAGCTCAGTGATAAAATTAAACAAAGTAGGGGACAGAGGATCTCCTTGTTTGAGGCCTCTAGAAGCCTTAAAAAATCCATATGGAACCCCATTAATTAACACTGAGAACCAGGCAGCTTTAATGTTACTGAGTATCAGAGAGACTATGTGTCCATGAAAACCATATCTCAAAAGCAGGGAATTTAGCATAGGCCATGACACTCTATCAAATGCTTTAGACATATCAAGTTTAAAAATAGCATTTAGACTCTGTCCCTGCTTATCTAACAGCCTAACCAGCTCCTGCATAATCAGTATATTATCAGAAATTTCTCTACCCTCTATGAATGCAGATTGCTCCTCTGAAATACATTTATGGCTTAACAGCTTTAACCTCTCACTCAAAATCTTAGATAAGATTTTGTTAGAGAAGTTAGAGAGGCTGATGGGCCTATATTCAGAGAAGGATGTAGGGGTCAGAACTTTGGGAATCAAAGTTATCAGAGTGCTAGAAAAAAAATTTGGCACTGGAACACCACACTGAAATTCCCTCACAGCAGTCAGTAAATCATGGTTTATAATGTCCCAGCAAAACCTATAAAATCTACCATTAAATCCATCTGGACCAGGGGCACTATTTTCACTTAAATAAAAAACAACCTTCTTTAACTCATCCATTTCCACCAGTTTGAGTAATGACATATTATCCTCCTCTGTAATGGGAGATGGAATATATCTTAGAGAATGGAGGAGATCTTGTCCAGAGGGATCATTGTTCTCATCAGATAGGAGGAGTTTGTAGAAGGAAGTTGCAGCCTCACCAATACTATCCTGATCACTACACCACTGATTGTTACCTAAATTAATTTTATTTATCCTAAGTCTAGCATGTTTATCCCTAATTGACTGATGGAAAAATTTAGTATTTTTGTCACCATTTTCTAGCCAATTATTCCTAGCTTTTTGTTTCCAAAAAGACTGCTCCTGGTGCAAAACTTTTGTCAATTCAGCATTATTTTTTGATAATAATAGTAAATCAGATGGATCAGCAGATATGTCATATTTCCTTTCCAATTCCATTAAATCTGATTCCATGATTTTTATTTTATCAAAAATATTGCCAAAATGTAGTTTATTCCAGGTCCTAAGATGCCCCTTTAATCTACTCAGTTTAAGTGAGAATCCAACCATACCCTGAGGCCCGATGGGGATTTTCTAGTTATTTTCAACCTCAGATAAAAACTGTGGGTCAAGTGTCCACATATTTTGAAATTTAAAAGCTTTTGGATAGGATTGCTTAGAAATTTGGGCATCCAAAACTAATGGAGAATGGTCAGATGGAAGCCTACCTAAAATCTGAATGGAGGAGTTGGGATATTTTTGAAACCAGGCAGTATTAGCAATAGTTCTATCTAAACGTTTTGCTACCTTATGCTCCAATTTCCTACCATTTGTCCAAGTAAAGAGATTACCTACTGTTGTAATGTCATTTAGGTTATTAGAGTTAATAAATGCATCAAAATCATTTATGCTGTTTATATCAGGTGATGACTTACCTCTATATTCACTGATAAACCTGATGACATTAAAATCCCCAGTAAGTAGACAGGGAAGTCCTTTTTAAACTATTTTCAATATCATTGAACATTTTAGACCTCTCTGATCTATCATGGAATCCATAAATAGCATACAGATAAAAATCAATATCATGGATATCATTTGAGACAGATAGCAAGGAAAATTGTTCATGGACTTGGATCATAGAGGCAGTAAAAACATCTTTCAACATTATCCAGGTCCTAGAATCAAAAGAAGAGAATGCAAAATGAAAACCTAGCTCATTTTTAAAGTGATCCAGTTTCCCAATTGGCTGTTTGGTTTCTACAATAACCAATATTGAGATTTTATGAATTTTGACAATTGTTTTAAGTCTCAATAATGATTTCTGTATTCCCCTAGCATTCCATGTTAAGAGTTTTATATTCATTTTTAACCTGGGACCTGGTTTTAGCACGAGAAGATTTTGAGGTTGATATAATATTAGGTTCTTGAAAGAAATTCCTAATATTATCATGCAAGGATGCTAAATTCCCAGGGTCATGACTAAGAGCCTGTAATGTCAACTGATCAGTGGAAATTGGAGCAGTAGAAGTTGGAGGTGTACCTGACGAGGTATCATGGGATATGGGATCAGGAATGTCTGAGTTACCCTCCTCTCCCACTAATATTTTCTGGTTCTGTTGGGAATTGGGTGCAGGATCTCCTTGCTTATCCTGCGTTTGTGAAGGGAGGTCAGTTGTGGTTGGTATGTCTTTGTCTTGCTCTTGTTTTTTTGTCTTGTTGCTGCTGAGGAGTTGCTGAGTCTTACTGAGGCACAGGAGCTTCTGATTCTTGTTGCTGCACAGAAGCCTCTGAAACTTTCTGAAAGTCATCAGAGGAAACCTCCTGAGCTTCTTGTGTTTCCTGCTCTTCTTGTATTTCTTGCAAAACTTGCATTTCCTGCAGTTTTGAGAATTTAGAGGACAAAGTCAATTGGAAATCTTTGAACTATTGAGAAACAATGGATCTATTAAAATCAAAGGGTTCAGGAGTCTTAGTCTGTGAGAATGAGTGCATAAGATCATCAGTAGATTGCCAGTTAGAATGATTTTTGCTGGTCTTGTTTTTCACTGGCATCCACTGCATTGATGTTGGGATATTGTAAGGAGTGACCAGATCTGGGATCTTCTTGCCAAATGTGGCATTATACTGATCTTCCTGAAGAGAGTCCACCACTTCAATTACTTCTATCACTTCTTGAACTTTTTCAGAACTGTTAGCTTCAGCCTGATTCATTGGCAGTTTGCCAAGCTGTTTTTAAGTGAGAGAGACAGGAGTTGGAGTGGCTGATGGACCTTCACCATTTTTTGAATAATTCTGAGTGGTCTTAGGTGCCTGAGTATAGGATTTGGGAACCGCTTTGGCATTTTGTGGCTGAAGGTTACCACTGGAAGATGCTTGTTTCTGAGCAGGAGCTAATGGTTGAGCTGATGCCTGTTTTGGATGGAACTGAGCTGATGGTTTAGGGGCTTTAGGCTTGTCACAGTCACCATATTTGTGTCCTATTTTGGAGCATTTGGTACAATAAGAGGGATGATTCTCATAAGACAAAGTGTACCATTTATTCTCAGTTTTTGAACCCAACCTGATTCTATCAGGAAAATGTCCTGTGAGATCCATTTCTACACAAATCTGAATTGTTGATGGTCTTGTATGGTTCAATGTAGGAGGATTAGCAAAGATTAAGCTTCCTAGCCTACTTGCTATCAAAGGTATGTAATCATAATCCAAACAGTAGGCAGGGGGGATTCTACAGTTAACCAGATAGGAACAAAAGGAGTTTCTTCATTAACATCGAATGATTTCGTCCATTTAAGTACCTTCATTGTCGAACCTCCTATGTTCCAGTTTCCTTTGATCCAGCATCTCTGTATATCCTCATCATGCTCGAATTTGATGAAGATGTGATTTCTATCCAGAGCTGTGATTGTGGCTTCTCCGATGAAACCGATGCGCTTGAACTGGTGCCTGATGAAGTTGAGCGTCGGTCGTCCTCCTTGAAACTTTTCGACCAGGTGCTTGCTCCACGGCTCAGATAAGATGTCTATGTCAGAATCATCAAGGAGCACCGCTATTTCACCTTTGTATTCAGTAATCGGGTTGAGGATGAGATTCCTCGATTTTGATGGTTGTTGGTGGGGTTTAAGAGCTTCTCTGTATGATCGGTTGGGATTGGGGGGTGTTTGCAGTGGTGGTTGGAGATTACCACCACCAAGGGCGGCAACGCCGCCATGCGGCGGACGAGGACGTTGTTGTTCTCCGATAAAGATGTAAAAAGTTACCGTTGTTCTGTCGGTCAAAAGGAGAAGGCAGTCTGCGGCTTAGTGTGTGTTTTGCACTATTGATCGCACGCAGGAACAGTGATTTTCTTTTAATGTATAAGATATCTGACCATTTGCGGAACTAGTGGCCTTGACATGTATTTATACATGCGTCCGGCTGTGAAGTACAAAACCAAATCCAAATATATTTCGAACTCTTCTTCCGAAAATAAATTAAAATCTATTCTAATTCTAATTAACTAATTCTAAAATTAAGAAATTTAAAATAGAAGGAGATAATACAATCCTTATCAATATGGGAAGTGAATATCTTTATTTTCCTCAAATCCACATCCCTTCAATAATTCACTTTACACCCCATAACTTCAGCAATTCTGCTTTTGCCTCTCTTCCTTCATCTCTGGAAAAATATCTTATAAAATAAGAAAATTTTCCATTGGAGCACATTGCCTCATTAAAAACCTTAACCTGGAAAACCCAGTGGGAAAAAACCGTTGGTTAAGGGAAAAAGAGTACAATGTATAGCTCCCTCTCAATTCTTCACAATCCATGAATTCCTGCACCAAAAACACCTTAAAGTGCAAATTATATCTCAATAAAATCATAATAATCCCAAAAAATATGAACACAATATAACACACATCAGAGGCCAAGGCGGTGGGCATGAAACTCGAGGCAGATTGCAATGGCCCAGCAGGCGGCAGTGATGAAATCACTGGAGAAGCTGGGCCGGCCGGTGAATTTGGTGAAGATGCGGGCGGCTGTAGAGGTGGCGTGTGGTGTACACATGTGGCTGGAACGTGACTCAGCAGCGGCAGCATCGTCGGCTGTGCTGGCGGCGCTGGCTGGTGTTAGACACGCTGCTGGTCACCTTGTGGCAAATAAATGCAAGTTTCTGAAGAACCTTGAGCTTCCGGTACAGTTGAAAATTTTTGAATTTTCCAAAATAATAGGTGGTTGTGTTGTAGAAGATAGCTCAAACACTTCTGATGGAACCAATGAAGGCTCCAAAAAACTAGAAACATCCAGTGATGAAGAATCTGTAACAGTAGCGGTACATGCAGCTAGAAAAAATAGTTCATCAAACCGAGCATGTCGAGTGATGTACTCCTTCTTTGTAAGAGGATCAAGACATCGATAACCTTTGTACTGAGAATTGTATCCCAAAAATATACAAGACATACTCCGAGGGGCCAGTTTATGCGCAGCATAAAGCCTTAAATAAGTAAAAACTTGACAGCCAAATGGATGAAAATTGTAATCAAGTGTTGTGCCAAAAACAACAGAGACTGGAGACTGGCCAGATAAAACCAGACTAGGCAGTATGTTGATGATGTAAGCCGTCATACAAAAAGAATCATACCAAAATTAATGATGAAGGACAAAATGAAAGAGCATCGAAAAACCTGTCTCCATAGTACGACGATGCTTCCTCTCTGCACGACTATTTTGCTTAGGAGTGTAAGGAAATGAAAGATAATGATGAATGCCTTTAGATGCAAAATGAGTCCATATGCAATGATTTACGAACTTGGTTCCACCATCCCTTTGAAATACCTTGATGGTGGTAGAGAAATGAATCTCAACAAAAGCTTCAAATTGCATGTATACCTCCACAAAATCAAAATTTTTTCGTAGAGGAAATAACCAAGTAAACCGAGAGAAATCATCAATAAAAATCACATAATAAAGGTACCCAACACGAGAGACAACAGGTGAGGGTCCCTAGAGGTCACAATGAACTAAATCAAGTATGCGGGTGCATGTTTTAAATTATCATTAAAAGAAAGATGTTTGCCTTTAGCCATCTCACAAGAAGAACACAAATGAGGCTTAGGCAGCAAGCTAGTGACTGAAAAACTACCAGTCTTACTTAAAGCAGAAATTACATTAAAAGGAACATGTCCTAAACGACTATGCCAGAGCTCAAATAAGGCTTTGGCTTTATTTGCATTAACAAAAGACACAAAAGCAACGCCACCATAATCTAAAATGTAGAGACCTCCCTCATTGTGTCCTTGGCCCATGAACTCCTTGGTAACCTTGCTCTGAATAGTGAAAACATTGTCATAAAAACAGACAACAACATTTAGATCCCTGGTCAACTTGAAAATATATAATAAATTTTGGGTGATATGGGGAACAACCAAGACATCATATAAAGTAAGGGAATCAGAAATTTGGGAATTGCCAAATGGGAAAGATGCAAAGAGGCACCATTGCCAAAATAAACATGACGATTACCATTATCAGGAGCGACGCTATCCAGGTTGGATGCAGAAGCAGTCATGTGATTGGTAGCACCAGGATCCATGTACCAATCCAGAGTTGCATTATTTTGCTGATAGTACTGTGGCTGACTGTGTCCGCAGTATTTGCAATATCATCACAACCAACATCAGAAAGCTTGTAGCAGAATTCAGAAAGATGACCGGGACAATGACACCACTGGCAGACGTAGGTGCCACGGCCACCCAGTGCGGATGGAGGACCCCTCCACGGCCACGGCCGTGGCCTCTCCCCATTGTCTGTTATCGCGGCCTCCCCTGTTGCGGTTACCTTGTCCGGGTACCTGTTGACTAGCAGAAAAAGCAGAAGGTGCAGGTGTAGAAGTTGACGAAGAAGCTTTGACATAAAACTCCAAAGCCGCAACATCAGCACAATAGAGTATAAAGGTGGTAATGGATCTCTCAACATGACAGAATTGGAAAACTCAGAGAATTGTTGATTTAAACCACGACAAAAAATAACAGTAACATCCTCATCATGGAGAGGATGTTTGAGCACCCGCAGTTCATTTAAAATATCCTTAAAATGGGAATAATAATCCTGAATAGAATGGTCATCTTGAAGAACGCCATACAGACGATTACAAAGAAAAAGACGACGAGAACGAGAATTTTTCTGGTACTTTGTAGCTAAAGCATCTCATACCTCAGCAGCAGTGACCATACCGTCAACTACTGACATTGCAGCTGGTGACAGGGTTGAGAAAAGAGCAATCTGGAATAGTTGATCCAGCTGGATCCAAGCATCATGAGCCTTGTCCTCCTCAGAAGCCTTGTCATCAGTTTCTTTGGAAGTCAAGCTCGCAGGGAGATCAGGGCACCTGGCAGATCCATCAACAAAACCAATCAAATTGACAATACAAAGAACAGAAGTAACCTGAGTACGCCAATGAGCATAGTTGAAACCATTAAGGTTGATTGTGATGTAGGTGATCAATGATGGGAAGCGTAATTGACGTTATCAGAAAAGGCAGAAACAGATCCCAACCCAAAAGAGAAATCAAATCGCGCCACACAGCAAGCTTGTGAATGGCAGTGGACGACTGATTAAACCTTCATGCGAGGATGGAGCAGCAGCAGTGGAATGCAAGTGGTGGATTCGGGGGTACGTGAAGCTCACAACGGTAGCATGTACGGCGGCCGGAGGTGAGTCCGATCGGCGATCACCGACCAGCAGGGTGCAGCTGCGGAGATCGGCAAAGGAGGTGACGCGCTGGTGGGCACGACCAGGGATTGGAAATCACAAAAAAGAAAATATGGAAACTTTTGGAAAAAATCTAGAGAATTTTAGATTGTTGTGCGGAATGGAGAAAGAACAGAAAATATGAACGAAAATAACAAGACACAAGATTTACGTGGTTCACCAATTTGGCTACATCCACGGGAGACGGATTCACTATATCAGAATTTAATGTTTACAGAGAGAAGAGAGACACTTTATATGCTGTCTCCACTAAACCCTAACAAACTGGGCCAAAACACAGCGAGATCCCCGTACTAACTTGTCGAAGCGGCTAATACATATTCAAGGCATACCAACATAGAGAAATCGCTTTGATACCATGATAGAATGTAAAACCCACAAATTATTGTGACTGTGTGTATTGGTATATATAATGAGTACAAAAGGTTGCACTAAACAAATATGAAATATGATATACACAAAACCAATTAGAAAGAGTATTGCCTTCTTATCCTAATTCTAATTGATTTAGATTTCATTTACTAGCACATATATGCTCTCATTACTAAGAATTAAGACAACATTTTAAAAAGCGTTGCTCTAGATCCTACAAATGTTAAGTTGAACCTATTTTAACACTTTCACAAGTAGTACCATACGTAATATTGCATTAGATCTAAACATGACACTTTTCAAAATTTTGAGTAATATCTTTTAAAGATGTATAACTCTAATCCCCGTACTAACCTGTCGAAGCGGCTAATACATATTCAAGGCATACCAACAAATCTCCACCTTGACTTGAATCCTCAAAGCAGAAACTCCAGACGCACCATTACAGTGCCAGATGAGTAGAGTTCGCCCTCCACTCCCGGGACTACCCATAGAGGACCTAATCAGCTCTGATGTTCAGCAAGTTCAAACAATGTTGAAACTTGCTATGTGGAACAGGTTTAGTGAACATATCAGCGGGGTTATCAGCAGTTCCCACTTTCTTCACCCGGATTCTTCTCTCACTCCTCAGGAAATGATATCTGACATCAATATGCTTGGTCCTCTCATGATGGACCTGATCCTTGGCTAGGCAGATTGCACTCAAGCTGTCACAGTACACAGTAGCCTGATCATGATGTAGACCAAGATCACTAACCAGCCCTTTCAGCCATATTCCCTCATTTGAAGCCTCTGTCAGAGCCATGTACTCTGCTTCCGTAGTAGACAACATCACTGTAGGTTGCAAAGTCGCCTTCCAACTAACCACAGAACCTCCCAAAGTGAATACATAACCAGTCATTGATCTCCTCATGTCAACATCACCAGCATAATCAGAATCAGAGTAGCCTGTAACTAAGAACTCGGTATCACCTCCATAAATGAGACCCACATCAGACGTACCTCTAAGATACCTGAAAATCCTCTTCACAGCTTGCCAATGTTCCTTTCCCGGTTGCCCCATGAACCTGCTCACAACATTGACTGCCTGTGCTAAATCTGGCCTCGTGCAAACCATAGCATACATGAAACTCCCAACCGCGCTGGCATAAGGAACCCGAGACATATACTCCTTCTCCTCGTCTGACTGAGGAGCAAAAATGATGGTGAGATGAATATTTGCAGCACTAGGAGTGTCTATAAGCTTGGCTGTAGACATGCCAAACCTAGCCAACACTTTCTGAATGTAGCCTTTCTGTGACAAGAAAAGCTTCCGCTGACTTCGATCCCTAAGAATCTCCATTCCTAGTATCTTCCAAGCTGCACCCAGATCCTTCATCTCAAACTCAGCACTAAGAAGTCCTTTCAACTTCTGAACCTCATGCTTACTCTTTGAGGCTATCAACATGTCATCTACATAAAGCACCAGATAAATGAATGACTCATCTCTCAACTTGCTGTAGTAGACACAACAATCATATGAACTCCTTGTGTAGCCCAACTCAAGCATGTAGTTGTCAAATCTCTTGTACCACTGCCTCGGAGACTGCTTAAGCCCATATAAGGACTTCTTCAACTTGCAAACATATTTTTCCTTTCCAAGAACTTGGAAACCATCTGGCTGAGTCATGTATATCTTTTCCTCCAACTCTCCATGTAGAAAAGCGGCCTTCACATCAAGTTGTTCAAGCTCCAAATCCTGATGTGTCACTATAACTAGCAACACCCTGATGGAAGTGTGTCTGACCACTGGTGAGAAAATCTCATTGTAATCTACTCCCTCTCTCTGACTGAAACCTCTAGCAACAACTCTAGCCTTGTACTTGACTCCCTCTGTAGGTGACATCCCTTCCTTTTTCTTGAAAACCCATTTGCAAGTGATAACCTTTCTCCCTTGAGGCTGTTGAACCAAATCCCATGTCTGATTCTTCTGGAGGGACTCCATCTCATCTCCCATTGCTACAAACCATTTGTCAGCATCAGTACCTGAAATAGCTTC
The DNA here is from genome assembly GCA_037428765.1 of Rubia yunnanensis. NCBI lineage: Eukaryota > Viridiplantae > Streptophyta > Magnoliopsida > Gentianales > Rubiaceae > Rubia > Rubia yunnanensis. The sequence continues at coordinate 43,417,925 of CM075069.1, read as the reverse complement.
TCTGTAGGTGGATGGCTCATGAGTATCCACCTCCTCAGCAACCTGTAGTGCATAACCCACCATATCCTCAAACCCATATCTCTTGGGTGCCCCAACTCCAACCCTCTTGGGTCGGTCCCGAGCTAAACTGCGGACTGTAGCTCCCGATGGTTGATGATCTGGTGGTGGAGATTCCAGTATCTCAGATTCTGTCTGTGGCTCTTGATCCACCTTAAATTGTTCCAATATATTTTCACCTTGAGTGACTTCAAGCTCCACCTGTTTATCAACTCCACTAGTTTCTGGCACAACTGTGGGCTTCACTATAGGCCTAAGCAAAGAATTTTCATCAAAGACAACGTCCCTGCTCAGAATAACCTTCTTCTCAGATGGAGACCATATCCTGGAGCCTTTAACTCCATCTCCATAACCCACAAAGACACCCTTCTTGGCTCGGGGATCTAACTTACCATCACTAACATGATAATAAGATGTACAACCAAAAACTTTTAACTTGGAGTAATCAACAACTTTACCTGACCATAACTCCATAGGTATTTTGCACTCTATACCCGTGTGAGACCCGCGGTTGATCAAGTAACAAGCTGTACTCACCGCCTCTACACAGAATCTCCTTTCCAAACCAGCATTAGAGAGCATGCACCTCGGTCTCGCCAGCAATGTCTGATTCATCCGCTCAGCTACGCCATTCTGCTGTGGCGTATTCCTGACTGTATGATGACGGGCAATCCCTTCATCTCTACAAAACTGATCAAACTCAGACGAGCAGAATTCCAGCCCATTATCAGTTCGAAGCCTCTTGATCTTCTTCCCGGTATGATTTTCCACCAAAGCTTTCCACTCCTTGAACTTCGAGAAAGCTTCACTCTTATGTTTTATCATGATAACCCAAGTCATCCTTGAGTAATCATCAATCAGAGAAACAAAGTACCTGTGACCTCCCAGTGACTCAACTCGGGAAGGTCCCCAACAATCAGAATGGATGTAATCCAATGTGCCCTTTGTTCTATGAATCGCCTTAGGAAACTTGCTGCGGTGATGCTTCCCAAAAACACAATGCTCACAGAAGTCCAAGCTCTTGACCTTGTAGCCACTAAGAATATCATACTTCGACAGAATCTGCATCCCTCTTTCACCCATGTGACCAAGCCTCATATGCCATAACTTAGTCATATCATCCCGGTGAACCTCCGAAGATGCAACATTAACAGAATCCATAACCGTGGAACCTTGTAGAAAATACAAAGTACCATGCAGAACACCTTTCAGAGCCAGCCTAGAACCTTTGCAGACACACAGAACTCCATCACTCCCTGAGTAGACGAAACCCTTTCTATCCAACGTAGGAAGAGAAATAAGATTCTTTGTCATCGATGGAACATGCCTGACATCGTTCAAAGTACAGAAACTACCATCATGCGTCCTGATCTTGATTGAACCAATCCCAACTACCTTGCACGCAACACCATTTGCCGTAGTAATGATGCCCTCAGCTTGCTCATAAGTTGAGAAATAATCTCTCCTTGGGCATATATGGTAAGATGCCCCAGAATCAAGAAACCATGCATTAGGTTGATTATTTTGCCCAGTAGCAGCTAGAGCAAAATCATCTTCAGAACTGAAATCCCCTTCAGCCACAGCAGCAGTACCAGATGTACTCTCAGATTTACTAGCCTTCTTTGGATACTCCTTTTTCCAATGCCCCTTCTCCTTACAGTAGTTACAAACATCATTGGCCTTGGGACCTTTTGAAGATGACTTCTTGCCCTTCTTCTTACTGCCGGTTCCCTTGCCCTTTGTGTTTCCGTCACTAGCAAACAAGCCAGAGGCCTGACTTTCTGTACCTGTACCGTTTGCCTTATGTCGCAACTCTCTACTATGAAGAGAGGATCTAACTTCCCCCAGAGACACGGAATCTTTACCAACAATAAATGACTGAACAAAATTCTCATACGAAAGCGGTAAAGACACTAGCAAAATTAAAGCAGCATCTTCATCTTCAATTTTCACATCTATATTTCGCAATTCTAATAACAAAGTATTCAATTGCTCTAGATGGTCTCTGAGTTGCGTACCTTCCTGCATTCGGAGACCGAAGAGGCGTTGTTTCAGAAGCAGCTTGTTGGTTAGAGATTTCGTCATATACAAACTCTCCAACTTCAGCCACAGTTGTGCAGCGGTCTCCTGATCTGAGACCTCAGTGATGATTTCGTCCGCGAGACACAACATAATCGTCGAGTGTGCCTTTTCTTCCAGACCCACCACATCGCCAGAACTGCTCGCGAAATCCTTCGTCAGCGGAATCCACAAACCTTGCTGTTTCAGCAAAGCTCGCATCTTGATCTACCATAAACTGAAACTGTTTCTCCCAGTAAACTTGTCGATCTTCACGTTCAACCTAGACATCTTTCTCCCCGATCAGCCCCGATCTGATGAGCCCAGAATCCGATACACCCACTACGGATCTCACCGGAAAAAGAAAACCGCTCTGATACCAGTTTGTTGTGCGGAATGGAGAAAGAACAGAAAATATGAACGAAAATAACAAGACACAAGATTTACGTGTTTCACCAATTTGGCTACATCCACGGGAGACAGATTCACTATATCAGAATTTAATGTTTACAGAGAGAAGAGAGACACTTTATATGCTGTCTCCACTAAACCCTAACAAACTGGGCCAAAACACAGCGAGATCCCCGTACTAACCTGTCGAAACGGCTAATACATATTCAAGGCATACCAACATAGAGAAATCGCTTTGATACCATGATAGAATGTAAAACCCACAACATTGTGACTGTGTGTATTGGTATATATAATGAGTACAAAAGGTTGCACTAAACAAATATGAAATATGATATACACAAAACCAATTAGAAAGAGTATTGCCTTCTTATCCTAATTCTAATTGATTTAGATCTCATTTACTAACACATATATGCTCTCATTAATAAGAATTAAGACAACATTTTAAAAAGCGTTGCTCTAGATCTTACAAATGTTAAGTTGAACCTATTTTAACACTTTCACAAGTAGTACCATATGTAATATTGCATTAGATCTAAACATGACACTTTTCAAAATTTTGAGTAATATCTTTTAAAGATGTATAACTCTAATTCGTAGAGGTGTAATTTTAAAAAATGGAATACGCAGGACTGTAGAAAAATTGAAAGGGGAAAATAAAATGAAACATGGCCACATAGCTGCTTCTTATTAACGAAGAACAAGATTGGAAGCAGTCGCGCTTTTGCTAACACTTGCACCAAATTTTTACGAGCTTAACAGAACTATAGTGCTTTATTCATTCGTCGTTTGGCTCTAGTTTTCGGACTGGACGGTTTCAGCTTCTGGGCTACCAGCGTTTTCTTCAGTAACCGCCGCCACCCTTTCCTCCTCCTTGGCCACCACCACCACCATCTTTGCCTCCTCCCTGCCCTCCTCCGCCACCGCCCTTTCCTCCTCCTTGTCCACCTCCATGTCCACTGCCGCCCTTTCCTCCTCCTTGTCCGCCTCCATGTCCGCTGCCGCCCTTTCCGCCTCCATGTCCGCTGCCGCCACCTCCGTGTCCGCCACCGCTACCTCCCTTTCCTCCTCCTTGTCCACCTCCCTTCCCTCCTTGCCCACCACCCTGACTACCACCTCCACCTCCACGTCCGCCCCCACTGCCTCCTTTTCCACCACCACTTCCACCCTTTCCGCCACCTTGTCCACCACCATATCCACCACCTCCCTGTCCTCCACCTCCAGTCACATCACTTACTTCAGCTTCAGCTTCTTCAGCTGCATACAACAAGAAGTAAACAAATGAAAAACCACGTCTATCAAACTTTCCACGAATTAACATCTAGGCTCTATAGATATACCCGATATGCAGCACCTTTTGCATCGTCCTGTAATCCCCCTTCCACAGCATCCATATCGGCATTTTACTCCGAACACATCCGGCTGCTTTACGTTCACATCATCTGCAAAAACCAAAAACAAGCATCAAAGTATAGACTGCAACTTTAACATTAGAAAATCACAGTGAAGGAAATGAGATGTGTTGGAATTAAATACCATTGGCTTGCTCTTGGAGCGTTGTCTCCTCTGCTATAGTTGAAGAAACAAGAAGAACAAAAGCCCAAATAAGGGCAACCAAAACTAAGGCTCTCCTATTCATTTCTCTCACTTTCTTTTGGGTACTGATCACTTGATTCCTATGGAAAGATTTGGTCGCTGTAACCCTATTTATACTGTTGAATGAGGGCATCGCGACCTTACTAGTGGATTCTGGTCTAGCGGTGCATGAATATTTATATTTCATTCCTTACTAGTTCAACTTCCTCCCAAAATTATTTTCTTATAGTTACATATTCAATTCAAATTATTCCTATAATATTCAAGAACATACTATATAGTTACATATTCAAATTCAAGACATTATTTCTGTAGTAGGAATTCTACTATGATGTACTAATGGATATTAGCAGGTGATTGAACCCTTATAATTGTTATGGCTACGTAAGTTGCTTAATTGATTTTAAATGTGTTACTTAGAAAGTGAATTAATATACCGTATCCATGAGATACGATGTAGACGGTATAATCAACACTATTCGTATGTAATTTGATTTTAAAATATTCAGATAATACACATCCCACATTTTATAGAAACTAACTAACCAGTAACTATACACATAATTATACTGCAGGGGATACAATGCTCTGCGTATCCCGGGTACCATATAATTTACATAATGAAATAATATTAGAGGGTTGAAAACAAAGAGTAGGAAAGGAAATCGAATGTGACTGACAAAAAAAATGAAAACTTATTACATTAGAAAACATCTTTGATTAATTTGAATGGATGGAAAATGTAAGTAGGCATTTTAACTGAAATGAAGGAAGTATTTTTAATTGAAACGAAGGTTTATTTTAATTCATGTTTTGTTATTGAAAACATGTGAGATTTGATGAAGAAAGTATTATTAAATGAACTGAAGGTTTATTTTAATTCATGTTTTATTATTGAATAAGTGTGAGATTTGTCTCCACGTATTAGTTTTGTTTTTTGACCTGATCGATTAGATCGTTGTATTCATGATGATAACTCGATTTAATTGTTCATGTTGATGTTTTGTTCTCGATATGCTTGTACATATCGTGTGCTCGCAATTTTGTTTGTGGTTTTATTTTGGGTTTTCATAAATTTGGGTTCGTCAGATCTGTGTTGTTCAAGGTGTTTACAGTTTGGACAACATAGGTCGTAGTTGGATCAAGTGGTGTTACAATTGTAGAAGATCCATGTTTGATGAAGTGATATTGATGCGTGATACGCTCATCTCTGCCAAGTGGTCATGATTTTCGTAGGAAGTAAGTTAATATCCCCAATGGCGATGCTACAGTTTTTTATTGGAACTATGATCTATAATAGTGCAGACAATCAGTCTGGTTGACATGTAATTTAGATATCATTGTAACATATTATTGTTAGAGGATAGTTAGGTTGAATGTCAGTTCCACTTATTGTAATCGTTGCTAGACGTTTTTTCCCGCATCATGAAATAATTGATTTTTTTAAAATAATTGATTTTTTTTAAATAACTGCCAAAAACTAATTATGGTCCAATAATCAATAGAAAAACCTAAATAAAAATTAAAGTGTGTTCTTCTTTTCCTTAATTCGTAACATAAGGACTATTCTAGTGATTTTGAATAGTGATATGCTTGATATGCTTCTCTCTATTAGATATTTATGATTTTGATGAGAAGTAATTAGTTGATATTTCAATAGCAGCATTACAAAAAAATTTTAAAAAACTATTTTGAAATAATACTAACAATCAATTTAGTTAACATATAATTTAGATATCTTTTATAATGGATTATGAAATTTAGTTTTACCACTTTTTCTAGTTCTTACTAGTGTGTTCCAACATGCCTAGTTTAACCAAGTAAATAACGTGAAACGTAAAAGACACACAACTTGGTTATGCAGTTCAGTGTAAACCACCTACATCTACAGGGTCTGGCCCAGTTCAGAATGAATCCACTAATTAGAAAGATAGCGTACAGAGTACAGTTTACAAAATACTTATCTTTACTAACTATGACGTGTGGAATCTGCTAGCTCCCCTAGCTACCGATCCACCTTGATCAGACTCCCTCTGACCTCGAACTCCGTCGACGCAGGATCTCCTCCTCCCGAGGAATTAAGGTATATGATTCTGAACTTAGTGCGGCAGGACAGTGTTGGAACACAGTTTATTGGCTCTTGCAAATTTCGTAAGATCTCAAAATCTGGGTGCAAATTTTGCTCTGTTAAATCCGTAAGTATGCAGCCGTGTTTGTCCCATATTTATATCCACGAATCAGACTTGAATACTCCTTGATTATCTCCACAATATTCCTATTCCAAATCTGATTCTTGAAGCATATCCAAATCCCATAAATAAAGGGATTTACCTTAACTCATTCTATCCCATGTATATTCAAATAAATCTTCTCCTTATAAGTAGGGATTTTCCATAAAACCAATTATGCTTCACACGCCTAATATATAGCCAAATATACAATTACCATAAATTCTGAAACACTCCAATATTTCGGCTTGAATTCTGTTAAACTCTATGGCGTAAATTCTGTTCCAGCACCATGTTCCAACATGGTCTGTATATTAGTTCAAAATAATTCACACAAAATTGCCAATAAAATAATTCCTTGACTTTACAATCTCCCCCTTTGGCATTTTTGTGGACCCATAATATTTTGGACTTGCAGCACAGAATCAATATCATACAACGAGCAGAATAATGATCATAACAGCCAGAACTCACATACTGAAAGCCGAAAACCAAAATCCAAAATTCCAGAAATTACAACCAAATTGAAAACCAAATATCCGAAATTACTCCCCCTGGGACCACACATAGGCCAAAGGGACTTCATCACAAAAACATCAAAAATAAAGCTCAGTCTTTAAAACTCCCCCTGAATTAATCCTACTCAAATCATCCTTCCAGTCGTGACTTTTCTTCCTCCAACCGTGCTTGCTCAGCCTGCAAAGAAGCAATCTGAATCCCTACAGCTCCAAGTCTAGCATTAATAGCCATCAATCGAGTCTTCCTGTCTGCTGTGGCTGATGAGGAGGCTGACCCAGAAGCTGTCCATGGAAGGTCATGTACCTGCCTGAGCCCGAAAGTCTTCTTATTAGGCCGCAAGAACTCAGTGTCCACTATCACATCAGAGGCCTGCCCTTTGACTTTGGCACTCTTTGCTAAGGCAGAGATTAGGGCTGGGTAGATGACCGCATCATTCACTTTTGGAGCTATGGCCTGTCTAACCAAATGTTGCTGAATTAAGAGCCCGAGATTGATTTTCCTCTGTGTTCCAACACAGTAAAGTAGCTTGGCCATTTCCCTAGTAAGTGCGGTGGTGTTGCTTGATGGCAACCAGCAGTGAACAACTATTTGATACAGACCAAAAAATTTGGACGTCAAGCATGATGCTTGAGAGTACCCCACTGCTGGCCACTTCCTCTTATATCCCCCAGATATAACCGACAAAATCTCATCATCACTCAACTCCAAATCATCAGGAAATACTCCCCCTATCTCCTGAGTTTTCAGCCCAAACAACACATTGATTTTAGTAGCAGACACATCTATGATTTTTCCTCGAACATATACTCTACCAAACCATGGAGAAGAAATATCTAGATTTCCAGGCATGAGATTAGAATATACCTCTAAAACCACCTACCTATTGTATTGCAGTTGTATTGTGGCTGCCTTTGTCATCCCCATTTCCTTTAAAAAATTTGTGAACCCACTCTCCTGATAAGCCTTCAGGTCCAAAGGTCTTTCAGCAATAAATTTCTTCTCAGAGAAGAAATCTTCCATCTCTGCTCCCTTCTCATCAAAGTAAACTGCAGAAAAAGCCTGGGAGACAGATGGAGGAGGCAAAATCTTCCTCGGTTTGCTATCCCGTCTCTTCTTACTCCTTTTTGCTGCCTCAGTATCAATGGCAGAGCTAGCTTTCCTTTTTCCTTTTGCCTTCTGAAAAAATATATCTAGAACCTCATCACTGGAGTATGTCAGATCAGGGGGCATCCTGTGTTGGAACACAGTCTGCTCTTTCAGCTGATTCTTCTTCTGGATCATCACCCTGAACTAGCAGATCTTCATCAGATACTTCAATCCCCTGATTCCCTTCATCATCCTCGTTGATTTCTCCTCCCATATCAACATCGGAGTTCACATTCACATGTTCCTCAGACAGTGTTGGAACACTCTCCTCACTATCAGAGAGTTCAATAATTACAGGTTCTCTTAGTTTTTCCATTCTCCTCGCACAGTCCATATCGAAGAATCCAACCTGAAGCTTATCTCCATACTTAACCGTCTCCATTCCAACAGCTTCTTCATCAGTAATGTTCCTTAACCAGACATAGCTATGACTCAACATCTGACAAAAAATGTGAAATTTATCCTTTCCTTTTCCATTCAGCTGACCATACATTCCTCTCAGATACTTCACATTCTTATATTCAATATCCCAGACATCAGGAAAGTGACCAGAACCAATCTCCTTAATTTTGACATGCAAAACTTCCAAATCCTTTCTTATACTCCTGATTTTGCTTAGATCCACAGAATATCTATTTGCTTGTAACCATTCGAAAATATCATCCACACTTCTACTTTCAAAACCCAAGAATTTCCATGGTCGAGGGTCAGGACCAGTTACCTTAGGTTTTTTCTGTTTCTTGCCTTCAGACACTTCTTCTCGGGCATCAGATTTACCATCAGACTCTCCACTTTGTTTCTTGACAGAAACCTCTTCCTCTTCCTTTTCATCTTCAGCTTTATCAGGCTCTGCTCCAGCTATCTCCTCATTCTCCTCATGGTTAGCATTTCCTTTGTTCTGATCTTGAGTTTGTGCATCACCCAATTCAACGTATCTTCTCGGCTCATCAATCACCACAAATTCCAAATTCACGGAGCCCCGATCTTCCTCCATAATTTCTGGCACCGAAGCTTCTTCTATCGGAGAATTTGGGCTTGACATTCTTTCGCACAATGCCGAGATGATGAGGAGTGTTGAGTAGAAGATTTTTCGGCAAGAGTTTTGGGAAGACAAATATTTGGCCGAGAGAGAGAGAATGCGAAAAGGGTTTTAGAGTTTGAATCAACTTTCAATTCTTCATGAACTTACCTCTTTTCCCGTGAAGTGCCTTTTTAGATTTCCCAAAAATTGTAATGATACCCCTTTCTCTTCTTGTCCCATCAAGGCGTCATTCCTCATTTAACTTCCAACACACCTTACTTAACTTCTCCTATTTTAGTAAGCCGTTTCTTCCTTCCAATTTTTTGTTCTTTTTCTAATTTTTGTAAACTGTAAATAACACAAATATGTACACAAAACAAAAACTGATTAAGGTAAATATTACCTCAGATTTGACAAACACCTAAGTGTTGTCGGAGGCTCTCAAAAGTGGTGGCATCAAGCGGCTTTGTAAATATATCTGCAAACTGCTCGTGTGTTGGAACATAGACCACTTCCACTTCCTTTCTTTCAACCAGATCTCTAATAAAATGATGCCTTATGTCAATATGTTTGGTTCTTGAGTGTTGAACTGGATTCTTCGAAATATCAATGGCACTTGTATTGTCACATAAAATCTTTAGGGGGCCTTGATGAATTCCATAATCTCTCAACATTTGATTCATCCATAATAATTGTGCACAACAACTTCCTGCTGCAAGATACTCTGCTTCTGCAGTAGATAGAGAGATCGAGTTCTGTTTCTTGCTATACCAGGACACCAAATTCGTTCCAATAAAGAAGCATCCGCCAGTGGTATTTTTTCGATCATCAGCATTTCCAGCCCAATCAGAATCACTGTATCCTATCAACTCTGAATCTTGATTCTTTGAATACCAAACACCATATTCTGACGTCCCACTCACATATCTAATAATTCTTTTGACTGCAGTAAGATGAGATTCCTTAGGATCAGCTTAAAATCTAGCACATATTCCAACACTGAGACATATATCTGGTCTACTGGCAGTGAGATATAATAAACTTCCAATCATTCCTCTATATAACTTCTGATCGACCGAAACTCCTTTTTCATCTTTCACCAGTTTATCTTGCATTGCAGCAATCCAATACTCATCAAGTAAAGCTTCCTTATAGTTCTTTGGTTCAATTAGGGACATAAAACAGTATAGACCAGCCAGTCGTCGATAGTCAACTCGAGGTACTGATCGAGTGCTTCTCAAGGTGGAGCCAGATTGGTCGAGTGTTGGAACATGGTCGTCCGTAGGAAGGGACTGTGTTGGAACATGGTCGTGTGTTGAAACATGATCATCTTCAGTAGAGTTCGGGTTCTGGTGCTCATTTGGTTCAGTAGGATCAACTGAGGGTTTTGCTTTGTCAGAAGATTGAGGCTGTGTTGGAACCTGAGAGTTGGCCGATTCTTCCTCCACAGCTTCTTGAAGTTGTTCCTTTTCTGAATCATCCACAATAACGTTTATGGATTCCATGAGAGTTTTGGTTCGAAGATTAAAAACTCTGTAGGCACGGCTGTTGATGGAATACCCGAGAAAAATTCCTGGATCACTCCGATTATCAAATTTTGCCAACTGTTCTCTATCTCTGAGAATATAGCAAGTACTTCCGAACACATGAAAATACGAAACGTTTAGTTTCCTGCCCTTCCAGATCTCATAGGCTGTCTTTTCAGTGAATGGTCGAAGATACACCCTGTTGAATGTATAGCACGCTGTATTGATCGCCTCTGCCCACCATTTCTTATGATATCCTTTTCTGCCAACATAACTCGAGCCATCTCCTGTAGAGTTCTGTTCTTTCTTTCGACAATACCATTCTGTTGAGGAGTGATAGGAGCCGAAAACTCATTTTGGATCCCTAGCTCATCGCAGAAGGAACTGAATTGTTCATTCTCAAATTCTCTTCCATGATCACTTCGAATTCAGATTATCTTTCCTATAGGACTTCCCTTTTCAGTTTGTAACTTTACTACAAGGCTTCAAAATTCCTCAATCGTATTAGATTTCTCTTTCAAGAAGGCTACCCATGTAAATCGTGAGAAGTCATCAACACATACAAACATATATATTTTTCCTCCTATGCTAGGTGTATTAACTGGCCCCATTAAGTCCATATGCAGTAATTCCAGATTTCTAGAAGTGGTAATAAACTGAACTGAAGAATGAGGAGCACGAGTTTGTTTACCTTGCTGACATGGTCCGCACATAATTTCATCCTTGCTGGTCAATATTGGCATTCCTCGTACAGCTTTCATGTTAGCAATTTTCACCAGTGTTTTATAGTTGATGTGTCCGAGCTTCCTGTGCCAAAGAATTCCTTCATCCTGCTTTGAAAGCGTGCATCGAACTTCTTGTTCCAACAAATAACAATTGTCTGAAGATCGTATTCCAGAAAGAACCTTGTTTTCTCCATACTTCACTACACACTTGTCCTTCTGAAATTCCACTATCATGTTGTCATCACACAGCTGGCTTATACTTAGCAAGTTTGCTTTTAGATCTTCAACAAATAATACACTTGTGAAAAATGGAAACCCTTCAATCTTTAATTCGCCCTTGCCAATTACTCTGCTCCTTTTTCCATCACCAAAAGTTACATATCCGCCATCATATGGAGTAAGGTTCGTAAGGTATTTTGGAGTGCTAGTCATGTTGCTAGAACAACCACTGTCAAAATACCATGAGTCACTGGAATAGGCTGATAAAGAAGTGTGTGCCACCATACACTTACTGGACCTTTTAATAACCCATATCTTCCTGATTCTTGTATGAGTATCGACTGTATTGGAATACAGTTGTCTTCCTGTCATTTGATCTCTGATCAGTTTTTTACACTGATGTTCAGCATGTCCTTGGTACGTACAGTATTCACAGATTAGAGGCTTTCTTTGATAAGGTTTCCCATACTTCCGTTTTACTTCTCGAATCCTTGCTTTGAGAGTTACTGGTTTTTCGAGCACTTCAACCTCGGGTTCTTTCCTGTATCCAATCCCGTGTCTATCACCAAAGTTCTTTCCCATATCCAGAATATCATCAAGTTTTGCTTTCCCGGAATTCAATTTAGAAATAGTTGCTTCAGCCATCTCGGCTCTCTTGACTGCTGCTATCAATTTCTGACTCAGTTCTTCATTTTGTTTTCCAAGTTCTGCAACCGTGGATCGTAATTCCTTTTCACTTTCAATTAGCTTCCTTTTTTCTTCAATCAGCTCTTTGTTCTTGTCAGCTACTTGAACCCACATGGCATACATTTGTTCGTATGTGCTATAGATCTCTTAATCACTTACAGACAGATCATCTTCATCACTGTGAGCATCGTCCAGATTCATGTTGGAACATACAGCTTTCTCTTTGTTCAGTGTGTTGGAACACTGGCCTTCTGGTGTATCATGGACCTTTGCTCCAAAAGATACATAATTATTTGTGAGTTCTTCTTCATCTTTTTCATTATTTTCATCATCACTCCAAGAGGTGACATATGATCTTCCTTGTTTCTTGCGGGTGTTAGCAGATTCGGCCTGAATATGACCAAATCCTTCACATTCTCTGCATTGAATTCGTCCAGCCTGTTTTGGTTCATTGTTCTGATTTTTCCCGAACTGCATATTTCCTTGTTCAAATCTCAACCCACGATTGTTGTTTGAATCTTTTTGCTTTTGTCTGTTTCCGCCAAACCTCTCCTGGGATTTCTTATTAACTACCTTCTTTAGCATCTTTGAGAAATTCTTTGTAATAAGTGCCAGTTTTTCAAACTCATCATCACTGTCAGACTCGTGACTTGCCTTGACTGGAGAAACTTTGAACGATAAATCCTTGGAGATTCTTTTGGTAGATTGCTGGAATGTTATCTCATAAGTTTGTAGCGAACCCATCAGTTCATCTAGGCTCATGGTGGCTACGTCTCTTGCTTCCTCTATTGCTGCTACTTTCATTGCAAATCTTTTGGGGAGAGATCGCAATGTCTTTTTCACTAACTTAGTTTCTTTGTACACCTTTCCAAGTTGGTAAGCCATGTTGGAGATATCTCTGAGCTTTCCATTGAATATGGCAATGTGTCATCCTCCTCCATTTTGAGTTCTTCAAACTTGGTAGCCAGCATCCGTAGTTTGGATTCCCGCACTCGACTGGTTCCTTCATGAACGGTCTGTAAAATATCTCATGCTTTTTTTTCTTGGTAGCATGTAGATATAAGCTTAAACTGGTTTTCATCAACAACAGTGAAGATTGCATTCAGTGCCTTCAAATTTGCCAGTGATTCTTTAAGATCATCTGGAGTCCATTTAGACTTGTCTTTGAGTTTTTGACTTGACTCCCCTTCCACAGCCTTAGAACTTGTAGCATCTTCTGTAGGATGATTCCATTCATTCTCAACATAAAACCATTCCAGTTCGTCCAGTGAATTGATAAATACCCTCATACGTGCCTTCCAATAGTTGTAGTTGTTTCCTTCTAACAGTGGTGGTCGAGAGACTGAAGCTCTTTCTCTTGTCGTCATGGTAAAACCGGATCTCACTTTCCTTGAAACAACCAAGGGAACGATAAGTGACTCAGCTCTGATACCAAATTAAATTTAGTTTTACCACTTTTTCTAGTTCTTACTAGTGTGTTCCAACATGCCTAGTTTAACCAAGTAAATAACGTGAAACGTAAAAGACACACAACTTGGTTACGCAGTTCGGTGTAAACCACCTACATCTGCGGGGCCTGGCCCAGTTCAGAATGAATCCACTAATTAGAAAGATAGCGTACAGAGTACAGTTTACAAAATACTTATCTTTACTAACTATGACGTGTCGACTCTGCTAGCTCCCCTAGCTACCGATCCACCTTGATCAGACTCCCTCTGACCTCGAACTCCGTCGACGTAGGATCTCCTCCTCCCGAGGAATTAAGGTATATGATTCTGAACTTAGTGCGGCAGGACAGTGTTAGAACACAGTTTATTGGCTCTTGCAAATTTCGTAAGATCTCAAAATCTGGGTGCAGATTTTGCTCTGTTAAATCCGTAAGTATGCAGCCGTGTTTGTCCCATATTTATATCCACGAATCAGACTTGAATACTCCTTGATTATCTCCACAATATTCCTATTCCAAATCTGATTCTTGAAGCATATCCAAATCCCATAAATAAAGGGATTTACCTTAACTCATTCTATCCTATGTATATTCAAATAAATCTTCTCCTTATAAGTAGGGATTTTCCATAAAACCAATTATGCTTCACACGCCTAATATATAGCCAAATATACAATTACCATAAATTCTGAAACACTCCAATATTTCGGCTTGAATTCTGTTAAACTCTATGGTGTAAATTCTGCTCCAGCACCATGTTCCAACATGGTCTGTATATTAGTTCAAAATAATTCACACAAAATTGCCAATAAAATAATTCCTTGACTTTACAGATTAGTTATTGTTAAAAATTAATTAAATAGGATGTCGGTTTCAGTACTTAGTATTACTTAATGTTTTTCCACCACTAATAAATTTTAGAGTCCGTCTCTTGAAAGACATTTTTTCGATAAGTCATGGAAAATCAAGATTTAAAGTGCAAATTAGAAAAAATGAAGATAAAATTTTTGGGTTGCATGAACGGGTTTTTTTTTTGATAAGACCAACTTTGGTTTTTTTTTATCCAGAATCATCATAGTAGTTTATACAACAGGCAACATGATTGCCTCCAAAAGAATGGTTAGTTACTATTATCTATGAATCAAAACTATATGCCAAAATCAAAGGTTAAAGAGGAAGAGAAACTAAAAATAGGTAGTTGCGATTCCAAAGTAACGAATCTCCACTCCAAGTGTTAATTCATTACTTTTGGCCAGGCAACTACCAGTCAAACAGATCAGTAAGTAGAGCTGATTGAGGGGTTGGGCTAATAATTCTGCCAATGGTGTTAATCTAAGCTCATATCCAGTAGAAAATTGCAGACCATGGTAAGGCAGCCGAAGGGGTATCAAGTTAACTTGGCATGTGGGCAGCAAATCAAGTCCAAACATAAGCATGGTGGAGTAAAGCATATCCAGAGCCATGGTAGATTATCCTCCAGAACCTGAGACAAATAACAAGAAGAATTAGCAGTACCAATCTTCTTTGGAAGCATATCTATGAATCCTAATATAGGGGGTATGTATACTATCCATATAGATAAGGCCTTTTATGTGTGCAGGAATGTTAGACAAATCTAGAGAAGCTTCCATATGGTAGGATGAGTGGTATTTAGCAATAGCGTCGGCTACTGAGTTACATTCTCTATAGGTGTGTTTAAGGGGAGCATCAGTTAGGAGATTGTGACCTTGGAAAACTAGAGGGAATAGAGACCATTTAGAACGGGTTGGATCATTAATCATAGTAACCGCCTGTAAAGAGTCAGATTCCAATATGAGGCTAGGATATCTAGGGATACAAATCTGACAAGCCAATAGTACAACTATTATTTCTGCCTCTAGAGGTGATCTGGCAGTTATGGATTCCGACCTGATTAGGATTGGAAACCCATAGTTATCTCTGGAAATAAAACCAATTGATACAGAGTTAGAAGACCAGGAGGCATCCACATTAATTTTGATGAAATTAGGACCTGGAAATTCCCAGTATACAATGGATATGGAGGGTTTTGGAGGTGGTCTCGGAAGGGGTATCAGTGAGGGGAAGTGATGTTGAAAGCTGGGGTGTATAATTGTAGAGCAAGGAAAAGCTGTAATGGATAGGTAAAGTAGGTCTCTAACTTCTTTACCTATGTGGGTAGAAGAAAAAGGTTTGTTATAAAAAAAGAATGCATTCCTGGCTTTCCATAATGACCAGCAGATCAGGGGGGGGGGGGTAACAATCGACATGTCATTCTTTGTGGACCTAGGAGGTCATTACAGTTCCAAAAGATAAAAGAAGGTGTCCACAACATTATGCACATTTTGCAGATTAAAGTTAACTAAGGTAGCACTCTTAATCCAGTTAGATTTAACTGCATGGCAACCGATAAAAAAATGTTCCAGAGAGTCAGATTGGTTACAAACCAAGCATTTTGAAGCCATACTAAAACCACATTTTTTGAGGATATCATCAAATGGTAAAAAAGAGTTTAGCAATTTCCAGGTAAAGATAGAAATCTTCTTTGGTAACCTAGGGTTCCATATCTGTTTTGTAACTGGGAAAGTACCTGATAAGTATGTGAGAGCTTTATAGGCTGATTTAAATGTGAATTTGCCAGTCTCTTCAGGTTTCCAGACCAGTTTGTCTTCTCTGTCATGAGTAATTTCCGCATCTTGCAAAAATAGCAAAGTATCATTTTCCAGGAAAGGAGAGATCTGAGATAAAATCAAACCTTTGTTGTTTACAAAATCAGCTAGTGAGCAGGGGGAGAGAATAGAAATGATGTGGGGTGGAACAAAGTTTAGCAGTGGACCATTTGAACACCAGTTAGCATACCAAAAATCACATTTGCCTTGGCCATGGATAATTAGAGAATTCTTTTCTGCAAAAGAGATTATATTACAGATTCTCTTCCAGGTTTTGGAACTTTTATGAGTCAAGGGTAGTGACCATGGCAGTTTTACCCACAGGGTGTTTCCTATTTGGCTTTTCCACCATAATTTAAGCGAGCATGAATCAATAATTACCTGAATAGATCTAAAACCTAGTCCATAGTGAGATTTTGGGAATAGCAATATCAGTCCACTTTTTCCATACCTTATTTCTCCTATCACCAGTTTCCCCCCAAAAGAATCTAGACATTCTTTTTTCAATGGATTTAACAATAGATCTAGGGGGCTTAAGGACAGTCCATATATGTTGTGGGAGAGAGTATATACATGATTGGATCAATGTCATTTTACCTCCTGTACTTAACCATTTCCAGTTTTTTAATCTCTTGTCCATGATTTCCAGCATAGGGTGGAAATATCTAGTTAGAGTTCTGCCTTTGAAGATAGGACAACCTATGTATTTAAAGGGGAGAGTGCCTTTCTTCATCCCTAGGATAGTTCTAATCTGATGATTTTTTGCAGCTGTAGCTCTATTACTGATGTAAAATTCAGATTTCTCATAGCTGATTTCCTGGCCTGATGTTAATTCAAAAATTTGTATAAATGCTTTAATCTTAACCAAGCTAGGTTTTGAAGCTTGCATAAAAATTATAGTGTCATCTGCATAGCTTAAGTGAGAAACTGGTGTGATGTTAGAGGGCAGTGAGAAATATTGCAAGCTGTTATTCTAAAAAATGTAGGAGAGACTCCTGGAGAAAGATTCAGTGAAAATATTAAACATGAAGGGGGAAAGGGGGTCACCTTGTTTGATACCTCTAGAGGCTTTAAAAAAGGCCACATGGTTACCATTGATAATAACAGAGAAGTAAGCCTGGGAAAGGTTGTTCATCACAGCCTTAAGGAATTGACCTGAAAAACCAAATCTACACAATATACTATTTAAAAAAACTCCAGCTAACCCTATCAAAAGCTTTTTTAAGGTCAAGTTTAAGAATACAATTTGGGTTCCTGTTTTTTCTATCTATGAACCTAATCATCTCATGAAGGTATAGGATATTATCAGAGATATCTCTGTTCTTCATAAAAGCTGATTGGTTATGTGAAATCAGTTTCTCCATATAAGGTTTCAGTCTTTCCATAAGGACCTTAGAGAAAATTTTGTTAGCAACATTAGATAGGCTAATAGGTCTGAAATCATCAAAAGAAGAGGGAGTAGGGTTTTTAGGAATTAGAGTTATCCAAGTACTGGTGATACCTCTTGGCATGTTAGAACCTGAGAGAAAATCATTGACTGCGGTTATTAAGTCCTCTTTTATAAATTCCCAGCATTTAGTGTAAAAGTTGCTAGAGAAACCATCAGGTCCTGGACTACTATTTTTGTTTAGACTCATGACCACTAGTTTAAGTTCAGCTTCAGTCACTGGCTTGGATAAGCTAGAATTATCTTGCTCAGTAATAATGGTGGGTATTTGGCTAAGAAAGTGGGGATAGTAGGTGGAGTCAACATATTGGCTAGGTTCAATCAGCAGATCCGAAAAATAGTTTACAGCTTCCTTTTGGATGTCTGAGAAATTGTCAAGCCATTTTCCATGACAATTTTTTATTTTGGAGATGTGCAATCTACAATTTTTCTCCTGAACAGTTTTATGAAAAAATAGGGTATTATTATCACCACACTTAAACCAGTTCAGTCTTGACTTATGTTTCCAGTATTTTTCCTTTTCCTTTAAAGCTCTAATTAATAAGGCCTTTTTCTCATTGAGGTTGATGAGGTCAGTTTCTGAGTGAGATAAATCATAAACTGCTTCCTGCATTCTTAGGTTATCCTCGGCATTAATGACATTGGAGTCAATATTACCAAAACACTCTTTATTCCATGTCTTTATCACTTTCTTAAGTCAAATCAGTTTGAGATATAGACCCATCATTCCTGTCTGAGGAACAAGAGTGGTCCAATTATGTCTAATTAAATCCAGGAATTCATGCCTATTGAACCAGCAGTTGAGGAACCTAAAAGGTTTTGGGTGAGAGGGGATTTGGGATGAAATTTGTAAGAGAATGGGTGAATGGTCTAATGATTGCCTATTGAGGACCTGAATAGAGGAAGCTGGGAATTTATTGTTCCACTAAAGTGTACATAAACCTCTATCTAGTCTCTTCGAAGTAGGATTTCTAAGCCTAAAGTTAGTCCATGTAAAAATGTTCCCTACAGTATTAATTTCCTGTAAACCTTTGGTGTTAATCCAGTTATGAAAGTCCCTAATACTACCCAGGTTAGGAGAGCTAGGGCCTTTATATTCAGAAGGTGTGATGATTGTGTTAAAGTCACCTATAAAAACAGTTTCATTAGATGGGAGGAGGTTTAGGTCATGCCATAGTGCATTTCTACCCTCTCTAGTTCTAAGAACATAAACAAAAACCATTTCCATATCTGAATTAGAGCCTTTGTGATGATTTTAACATTTAGGAACTGATTGTGGTGGCTTATAAGATTAACAGATATGGAGTTATTCCACATTAGCCAGATTTTGCCATTTTGGAGAGGAAGGTTATGGGAGTAATTTAGCTTCTCCATATAGTCTTGGCATTGGGAGTTATCATGCATGTGTTCTATTATACACAGGAGCTGAATTTTCTTGTGCAAAATCAAATGTTTTAATCTAAGCATAGACGTTTCAATTCCTCTCTGGTTCCAAATTAAGAAATTAAATTTGAAGATGTGCATCATTGTTCACCTGATTTATGGCTTTTAGTGGCAGACCTTAGCATCATCTTGTTCAGTTGACTAAGGTAGTTTTTTTTGTATTTAGCCTTACCTTGGCCATCATTCTCACTTGATAGTTTAGTTGTATCTGTTAGAGGGTCAGATTGAGGGTGGTGGTCCTCTAAATGATCTTTTCCATCCTTCATAGAGTCCAGAGGATCCTGATCAGCACATTCATCAGTGACAGAGTGGTTATCCATGTCCTGCAAAGCAGAAAATCTATTTCCCATCTTTCCTTGGTGTGAAAGTGGAGGGTTAGTGGGGGAGAGCTAGAAAAGAGTAAGATGTTGGGATCCAATCTGGATGTCATCTTTTGCATAGGTTTTGGAGGACTTAAAAGGGGGAATGATACTTGTTTGGTTGAAAAGATTTCTGAGAGATGTTTGGGATCTACCAGGGGATTGATTTGGAAAGGGTAATTGAGGTAGATGGGGTGTGATGATCTGAGGGACAGCTACTAGTACCTCAGGTGCATATGATAATGGATCATAGGTAGGGCTAGTATTGGCTAACTGGTGAGTAATGTTTCCGGAGTTGGGTGTGTTAGAAGGAGGCTGATTGTTAGTACATCTAGCTGGAGCTCTATCAAATTTGTTTCCTGTGGCATACCATTTAGGCATTGGTTCGACATAGTTTTGGGAGATAGCTCTACATTAGCTGAGCGAGTGTCCTAGTTTGGCACAGTGATCACAATACAGTGGAATATCTTCATACTCAATATTATACTTCCTATTGTTATTTATTGAGCTTGATCTGATGAAGGTGTTAAGTGGCTTCTGTAAATCAATTTCAACACACAATTTGATAGCTGAAGGTCTGGTTAGCATTTCAGTGGCTAGGTCTTTTTTGATGAAATTGCCAAACTGTTACCAATAGCCTCAATTGATGAAGTATTATAGTAGTACAAAGGAACTTCCCTGATTGTACACCAGATTGGGGCAATTGGGGATTCCTTGTGTGTTGAGAAGTCTGGCGACCACTTTAGGACCTTCATCTGAACACCATTGAAACTCTAGCTCCCTTTGATCCAGCAACTCTGGTAGTCGTTAACCTGGTCGAATCTGATGAGGACGTGTTTGAAGTCCAGTGATCTCAATTGGTATTTTTTGGCGAACCCGACCATTTTGAAGAATGACTCCAGTTGTTCCATTGTGAGTCTTCCTTTGGTGAATTTGCCGACCAGAGCGTTAGCGTAGTAAGCTGACAGTTTTGAAATCTCTTCATCGGAGTATAGACATGCTGGTTCTCCGAGGTGTTCCGATTTTGGGATCAACTCAGGGTTATTCGAAAGTGATTAGCATAGGGGGGTGATTTGGATTGTAGGGCGGAGAGGAAGGATTTTTGGGTATTATTGGTGTTGTTATTCTCTGCCTTAATGGCCGGCCGTGGGAGAGCCGTAACCAGCGGCGTCGCCGACGGCAAGATAGAGTCGTTAGCGGTGTATGGAGCCGTTACCGGCGAGGAGAGACGTTGGGGATTCAGAGTAACAGACAGAAGAGAGAGAGAAGACAGAAGAGAAATTTTGTTCTGCGATATTCTAACGGGTTATAAACTTTATAACTACCACATATTGCATAATAATTTTTAATATTGCAACTAACAACTTTTATATTTTATTATAGCTCAGTCTTTCCACAAGCGTGCGGAAAGACAATTTTTTACAATACTTTGCCTAAATTTTTTTTGTTTTTTAAAAAGGGATTTTTTTTCCTTTTTCAAAGTGATACAGGATATGCATGGAATAATTTATGGGTAAGATCGAAGAAATAAAATATTTACGAGGTTGGGATATGTAGTGTGTAGTGTATTCTGGGGAAGTTCTTCGGGAATGTATAGTTGCCACATAAGAAGTTATCATAACACGGGCTTGTTATAACGATGACACGTAGCTAAACCAAGTTACACCTGTAGGCCGAATGCATGCAATGAATCCAAGTTTCCTTACCTCTTCCTTTTCCGTTGGAATGCATCGGGTTGACTTTTCCGGACGCATTTCTAAATTAGATGGTTATTTGTTCCCAAGAGAGAAAGTATGGAAGCTTATAAAGATCAGTTTTTCTAATGAGTGTCCATGGACACTCGTTAATAATTTCAGATTTCATCGAAAACTGTGTTATTAAATGTAAATAGAGTAAATGATTAATGACATTCCTAAAAAACTTACACTCCCTATATACTATTACACAGTTTTCGATGGATTTGCATTTAATAACACAGTTTTCAATGAAATCTGAAGTTGTTAACGAGTGTCCATGGACACTCATTAGAAAAACCGAATTTAAGATTCATAAAAGTTCTTCAGCGCAAGTTAGAAGCCTTGACCCTTTTTTTCTGTCGTCTAGGCTTCTCATTTATCGTTGAATAATTTTGTATTCTAAATTATTTGATCATGTATTTTGGTTTTCTCATTCCAAATGAGAGCAAGTTCTATGTATAATAGAGATTTAATTTCATTGATTTTACACTATTTGATTTGGCAAATTCTTGAAAATATCGTCTTTGCATATGTTTATGGAAAGACGTGATATAATTAAAATAATAAAAGGTAAAATGTATTAGTTAAAATGTTAAAAATTTATTATGCATGTGTATTAATTATAAAGTTTATAATCTAATTCATGCAATTCAAAAATTTCATCTTCATTTCTTTTAATTTGCACTTTAAACCTTGGTATTTCTATGCCTTATGGAAATACCGTATTTCAAAAATCATAATCATTTGATTTTCAACAGATTTACCATCACATTCCCTAAAATAGAAGTTTTGATGAAAGAGAATGTTTGGTTCTTTATATTGGCGGTGATAGAAAAATAATTTAGAAAATTGAAAATTTAATGTAATGATTAATTTAAAACTCCCTCTGTCCCACCATTATTTGCACTCTTTTTTTTACATTCTCTATCAAAGTGTGACCACATATTTGAATAAGACTGAGTCTCCTAACAGACGGTATGTCCATAAGCTTATAGACAGAGACTGGAGACCTATTTGTAATTTAATAAATTAGGGAAGGAAAATAATTTAGATTGGGTTGGGTTCACATGTCGGCCTTAGTTTTGCCTTTTTCTTCTCCTTTACATCTCCTTATTCTTTCTCCTTTATCTTCATCCCATTCCTTTGTTCTTCTTCTTCTTCTTCTTGCTTGCCTTTCTTTTTCTTTCTTCGTTTCTTTGCCACTTCGATTAATCCACCAACATTCATTCTCCTATTGGAATGATTGATCACCGATTACAAAAAGATCTCAGATTGAATCTCCAACACCGACGCCGAGAGCTCTTGGATGATCCAAAATTCTGCCCACATCCAGAGGAGGAGGGAGGGCATTTTTCAGAGCTGTTCGAAATAACTTATTTTAATTTGATTAAAATTGAATTTCAATTGTATTGTAATTCTTCACATCCAATTAAGGTCATGTTATTCAATTGCGTTCGATGTGAATGATATTGTTGTTGAAAGTTCTAAACGTATGAATTCTGCTGCTATGAACATGGAAAAAATATGTGGCAACTATTCAAAAAATGAACTAAATGCTGTTGAAATTTTTTGTATATAATATGCATGTGTTACCTTACAATACGTATCGTATGTATTAAAACATGCATTTGTTTTCAAAGCTTTGAATATGAATTATGAAACTTTTCCAACAGATCATGTATAGGTTAACTTAAAATTTAACAATTTAAAATTGTCATATTAGCTCTGCATTAATTAGGTTACAAAATATATTGTATGAATAAAAACGTATATGATTTTAAATTATCAATTCCTTTTATGAATAGAAAAAACCATGGGCTAGTGCATAAGATACCTTATGAATCATTTTTGTTTTGTTAAAATATGCATATGTTAGCCTCCAACTAGTATTTCTTATAGTATACTACAGAAAAGAGGTTACATAATTTTGTAATTTTAATATAAAAAGTTTCATATGAAATCCATTTGATTTCTTACAATGTGTACCAATTACATTAAAACTTCTATTTGTATTCAAATACGGGAGTAAATTTTCCTGATTTCAATTAAATAGATGCCACTAAAAGTCTTGTTGGCATGAAATGAACACATGTAAAAGCATTACATACTTCTTATAAAAATCATGAAAATGTTATTGGTTTCATACACAAGAAGAACTCTCAACACTTGAACAAAGGGCAAGATATGAGATAAATCTTACAAGTGCTCATAGCAAAAATCTCCTATTATGAAACTTACAATTACAATAGTGTTTCTATCTAGATTAACAAACAATCTACAATACAATGACTCAATTATTAATCTTCAAAGATAGATCATCTTCGAATTCCTTGAGTTCAGTGTCAACTTCATCTAAATCAAGTTCGTGTCGAAATGTCTTGTGGAGTCCAATGTTCAATATTGTGTGATTCCATACCACTTTAAGTTTAGATCCAACTCTTGCAAAAAGTCATACACATTGGATATTAACAGTTGCAACATATAAGAAAACAAGTATAATTTGTAATTCAAAACAAACAATAATCAACAATGAAAATAAAAGTCAAACACAATAAAACTAACAAATACATATTGGATACTAACAGTTGAAGCATATAAGAAAACATATGCACTTCCTAATTCAAAACGAACAACCAAAAACAAATTTTTTTTAAAGTCATACACAACACAACTAACAAGTACATACTAGATACTAACAGTTGCAACATATAAGTAAACAAATGTAACTCGTTATTCAAAATATACAATTAACAACAAATGAAAACAAAAGGTCACACGCAGTAAAATTAACAAGTACACATTAAATACTAACATGTGCAACATATAAGTAAATAGATGCAACTCAAAATTTTTTTAAAAAACAATCTGGAAAAACACACAAGTATACAAGTACAATTTATAATTCAAAACAAACAATAATCAACAATGAAAATAAAAGTCAAACACAATAAAACCAATAAATACATATTGGATATTAACAGATGCAATATATAAGCAAAAAATTGCAGTTCCTTATTCAAAACGAACAACAAACAACAAATTTAAAAATAAAAGTCAAACACAATAAAACTAACAAGTACGTATTGGATACTTACATATGCAACATATAAGTAAACAGGTGCAGTTCATAATTCAAAACGGACATTCAACAACACATAAAAAAAGGCATACACAGTACAACTAACAAGTACACATTGAATGCTAACAAATGCAACATATAAGTAGACAAATGCACCTCGTAATTCAAAACGAACAATCAACAACGAATGGGAAAAAAAGGCCATTCACGGTACAACTAACACGTGCACGCTGGATAATAACAGCTGCAAGATATAATAAGTAAATGAATGCACCTCGTAATTCAAGATGAACAATCAACAAGTTTGTAGTAATAACAAGGGGACAATTCAAAAACCGGATCTCAAAAAATGCACATTGCAACTCAAAACACTATAATACAATGCCTATCTAACGCTCAACAAAAATGAAGACCATACATATCAAATTTGACAAATCAAACATTAATACCTATATCTACAAAGATTCACAAAATCACAAAATATATTGAACTAGAAGATAGAAAAAGCTACAAGCCTGATGATCTGACCGGATCTGATGATCTTGAAAGAATCTTCTTGAAGAATTGAGCCAGAAGTCGGAGCAGATGTTACTCACCTTGCTACAGCCGCCGCAGAAGGTCATACTCTCCATATTATAGGTGCAGATGAATACCATGATGATTAACTGTATCTCCATGATCTGGAGAGTAATTTGAAAATCGGCGCCACGCTAAATTATAGAGACATAAGATGGAATTAGAGGGAAAAAGAGAACGAGAGGAAAATATAGAGAGGTAGAAAAGAATGATGAGAGAGAAAGTTGAGATAAAAAATGGTGCAGGAGAACTTTTTCCAATTAGTACCCAATTTTTTATTAATTATAAATTGAACCCCATTTATCAAAATAGTCCCTGGCCTGTCCATAAGCTTATGGACGTGCCACCTTTCCTGAGACTTTCTCTCACAATAAATATATAAACGACGGTATCATCGTATGTCATATTGTTGAATTCGTTGTAACAAAAAGTTTCTAAATATCAACTTTTTATGCCGTTATAATACGTAGGTAAATATATTAATATTCAAACTTATTGTGATAATTATTGTGGTGCAAATAGAGCATGGACGGAGGGAGTACTTAAACTTTAAGATTAAGTTTCCATTTATACTACTCCCTTTATCCCAACTCTATTTGCACTCTTTTCTATTTGGGACGCCCCAGCTGAATGTGCACTCTACACTTTATTTCCTTATTTAGAAAATTTTGCCCATTATTTTAATTGGGTTTACCCCTTTTTTTTTAAAATTGTTGGTCAAACTAACTCACCAATCCCAAAAGCAATAGCCCAACCACATTGTCACAACACCATAACTCATTAAATAATCTTAAGTAAAAAAAAAGAACTTCCTCTTTCTCTCTCTACAAGTAGAGTTGGGACAGAGTGAGTAAAAGTTTTTAACTAGTGTAAAACGGTCCCTTAATGACGCAAATGGGCAACATTTTTTGTAAACTTTCTCGGGACCATCGTGCGTTACTTATTTTGATGTCATAGCAAATTGTTACACTGAAGAAAGGCAGATGGACAATTACGTACAACAATTCAATGATAACTCTAATTTGACCGTGATCTTAAGTAGGCTAACAATGACGGTTTATATTTAACCGACGTAATCTGATGATATGGACATCAGTTTAGAGCAAGGGTCACAATATGACACTCTTTTGCAATATCGGAACATAATAGAATATTGATTCTACTGTGTAGCTCTCTTTAAGTGATTGATTATGCCTTTATTTCGATTGCAGTTTAGAGAGCGGAAATGCATTACGTACTAAAATTAAAAATTTTGATGATCATTCCATTATCATTCCATATATATAACAAACATGTCATCGAATATGGTTACTAGGGCGCCCAATTATTTTGTCACATTTGAAAGAAGTCCCAAAATTGAAAGTGTACTAGGAAAATAAGGTAAATGGAACTTCAGTCAACCAAGTGAAACAGATGGATACAAGCAAACTTATATATAAGTTGAAGTTGTGTACAATAAAATATTTTGAGCGCAACAAATAACATTGTTCAGGACATATCATCCAAACAAAAAAAATCTTTAGAAGACATGATTTCGAACAATGCGGCATTATAGATAATTGAGATGTAAAAATCTAATTGGATGTCACAGATTGTGATCCTTGCCCATGTCTTTTCGCACACTTGGTTGCCCTGACAATCTTCTTGGTATCATGAGTCGTCTTCCTTAACTGTATTATCTTCTTGATATTCACTTTGATTTTGTTTGTTCATATCCACCATGAATGAAGTATCGTTCTCTTCACTTACAGTTGTGAGCGTCAAATTAGAATAGCAATACGAATGGAAAATGTCAATAAAGGATTAAATTAAAAAAATAACCTCCTCCATCTGTGCGCCTTTTCATGCTATTTTGTCTGAAAACCTTGTGCGAGCATATCCCACTAGTGTAGGATGGGTGGATTAAAGGCGGTTTTATTGGACCATAGAAGACACTTTCAAGGTGACTTCTCTAGTCCCGACTTTGATCATCTTCAATCAAAGGTGGTTCGAGAACCACCTTTGTTGGACATAGCAAGAGACGGTTATTTTTTGTGTTTAACTGGCTTATGAAACCGCTTTTGAACAACTTCTGAGCTCAGAATGTAGGTGCCATCCTCAGGTTCATATATACCTTCCGGTACCGAAACTATAATTAGCTTTTGGTACCTGGAATAGGATTGGGGAGGAAAAATGAGTTCATATGTTGGGTAAAGCATCCGGAGTTGTTCTACGAACTCGGAACCTTGGATAATCCCTTGGGTGTTGCCTTATCTTCTTGTATCGGAAGAAAGAAAAGGGTTTGGTACCTAATCTGGAGATGGCGGTTTGCGTTCCTGTGTCGGATGTCATTTTTGGTCCAACACTGGTTTTTGCGATTAAAATGAGGTCGTTTTCATAATACTTAGAAATTTAGATTGGAAATCATTTTTGGTGGTTACGAGACCAGAACTAATACTCGGGGCTTTGTAAACGTTAGCTAGGTCCAGGACGAAAACCTTCCAAAAATGGAAGCCCAATCGGCTACAATGGTACGATATTTTATTCATTGCTATAACCCTATAAATTATCCTCAAATCACCAATACAATTTCAGTTGAACATCGTACACATTGTGTGAGCTAACAAAAATGTATAGATAATGCTAAATAAGAAAGTATCTATACATAGGAATAGATTTCACTTAGATGTCTATTCCACAAATAACATGTCAATATCTAAGCCTACCTATAACTCAACAACATGTAGTTTCAACAAAAATCTATCGACAACACTAATCAAGAAATTATCTATAGATAGGAATAGAAAACAGGAAAATTCTATTCCTCACAATTCATGTTATGAGCATTGAGAAATATGCCAAGGTACCTCATTAGAAGATCCAAGAGTCGCAGGTCGTACATGAACTAGATGTCTTGCCAAATAATTTCTTGACATATTGATGTTATCTTGTGAATACAACTTATCATTCTTTGGAAATATCTGTGCAGATGTTAAACATTTTCAGTAGTTAGGTGGTAGTTTATCGAAGAATAAAAGTACACATATGCATGAAAAAATTCTCACTTTAACAATTTCTAGGTAATCCAATCGTATATCTTTAACTCACTCCGCTGCTTATAACATTACATAGTACCCACACTCACACGTTTTTTCCTGTCTCTTGTACTGATATTTAGAGAATACCATGATAAATAATAATTAACAACTTTAAATTAATTGTAATTGATTATCAAATTTGATACTTTGATTTGGACTACAAATTCAACCCATCGAATGCACTCTCCAAGATATCAACAAAATCTTGTGAAGGTTGAAAGTGCAACAGATTCATCCAGTACACAAGTTTGTTGTCTGGAAGAATCAAAATTAATATCCAATACTAAATACAAAAATGTATTTTAATACTCCCTCTGTCCCAGCTTAACCTACAGATGGAGGAAATATGTATCAAAATTTCAAAATGTGTAAAAAAACTCTATTACCCTTCTTCACTTAGCCA
The DNA here is from genome assembly GCA_037428765.1 of Rubia yunnanensis. Taxonomy (NCBI): domain Eukaryota; kingdom Viridiplantae; phylum Streptophyta; class Magnoliopsida; order Gentianales; family Rubiaceae; genus Rubia; species Rubia yunnanensis. Next base: position 43,389,496 of record CM075069.1, on the reverse strand, counting down.
CCAGCCGCCACCAACTAGCCACCCCCAACACCCATCACTGAACAACCATCAGTATCCCCTCCATAATCACAGCCAAAGACAAAGATGATTAACAACAAATAAATTATAATCAATCATTACTATAATCAATCATTACAAATTCGGTTGGCTTAACAATATCCGTATAGAACATAAATAAATTCTTCATGAAACACAACCTATAACTCATTACAAATCTTGATAAAGCAGAGAGGAACGGGGATGGTGGTAAGAGTGATGACGGTTAAGACTAGATTTGGCTCCATCATTATTTTCGAGGAACCAAAGGAGCTGGAGGAGGTCTTTTTCTGAGGAATCCCCTTAAGATAAGGAAGAGCAGATTATCACTGGAGTTAAATGGGTGTGGCGGTGAAACAGAGGCGGTGAAGTAGGGGGATAATAGCAATATCGTTATCGGTGCCGACTGCAGTTCGAAGAATAGAACAAAAATAAGGGCTTGGATTTTTAACTTTTGAGTTTGTCGATTTCATAAGAAAGCAAAGCAGCAAATTTATTAGGGTTTTGATTTTGGGCCAAGCCCAAAATTAATGTTGGGAGCATTTGCTAATTTTTTGTTTTTTTAACGAGGGTATTGCTATCTTTTTGCCATTAAAATTTATTGTAAAGTTTTCAAATTTAGAGAGTGTGCAGCTTAAGATGAGATAAACTAAAATGGAAAGTGTGCAGTTTAAGATGGGACAAACTAAAATGGAAAGAGTGCCCCTTAACCTAGGACGGAGAGAGTAAAATATTTACTCAAAATAAGACATCGAAGGCCATGTAGGACAATATAAAACTAAAAACACCTCCTCTCAATGTAAGGTGCAATAAATACTTTCTTATCTGTGCTACCAATGCTTTTTTGCACATATCAATCTAGTCTTGCCTCGATCACCCAATCCCTTGGGTCATCAATGGACACAAATACCCTACCCAACCTTTCTCCTTTTAATTAGAAAAGTAATACATGTACCTTAGACATAGAATTTTCAAGATTAGAGTCGAATATGTATGAAACACAAGTCTTAAAAATACAGTTGGAAAATGTTGAAAAATAAAATTGCACTTACAATAGAAATAGGGACATGATTTTTTGGTTGGCTTAGTACACTTGCACAATTCCTTGAGATCACTCCACAATGCAATGATGTCTAGATTTCTTCCAAATACACATTCATTCCCCAATGTGTACGTGGAGTTATGATGGTGTGGGTTGATCTAATTGATCAAAACGTGGATGAAAGGCGGAGAACCCTTTTCAGCTTGTGGCTTTGTCTTAGCGGGTTTTGTGATGTTAGCCGTCTTTGAAATTGTTTTCTTTGCCTGTGGTCGCCTGACCTTTAAATTACCGTCTTTCGTAGGATCGACGTATACTAGACGGTAAGGCCAAAGAAGGAAACCTCCTTGAGCGGTTCCTACCTTCCTATAATCTTCTTTCGACGTCGGTAAGCTTGCATTGTGCACCGAGGATTTCTCCACGGTTATCCTTGTGTTTCCATCCGTGATTGGAATTGAATAATGATGTTGCATCGATTCAAAGAAAAATACCATCAACAACATGGAGCGGGTTTGCACTCTCACCTAGCTCTATGAAAAGCTCTCATAGTTAAGACCCTACATGACATACATAATGTAAATATATACAACATCATAAAATGTAGTGATATTGACCCGCTTCTACTCGGGTTCATTAATTGTACCTACTTAACCCGAGTAGAGGACGGTGGGTCAAAGATAAAATTTATATTCTGCTTCCAACTCACTACTACGCTACTGATAGGTTAGTTAGCGGTAAGCCTTGGGTATGACCACAGAGATGCTAGGGCCTAAGATAAATTAAAACACAACATCGTACAAGTCGTTAATCCACACAAGTGATAAGAATAGCTAGTAAAGCAAACAAACAAAAGGGGGGGAGAGGTGATATGAATCTCCTTGCGAATACTCACGATTTCGGAATTCATATCTTTGATCTAGGTAAGGGATCTCACAAACCCTCATTATCTCGCACGAAATTCAGGTGTCTAGCCATCGGGGTACGCCAAATCTCGACTTGCTCTCTAACTAGCCATCAGGATTAGATTACAAGGTTTATTGATAGGGCAGTTAGAGGTAAGCCATGGGTATGACCATAGAGATTCTAGGGCCTAAGAATCAATTAAAACACAACCTTGTACAGGTCGTCAATCCGTACTAGTGATAGGAATAGCTAGTTAAGAAAACAAACAGGGGGGTGATATGAATCTCTTTGCGAATACTCACGATTGCAGAATTAATATCTTTGATCTAGTGAAGGGATCTCGCAAACCCTCATTATCTCTCACGAAATTTAGGTGCCTAGCCATTAGGGTACGCCTAATCTTGACTTGCTCTCTAACTAGCCCTCGGGATTAGATTACAAGGTTTATTGATACTTAACTAGCCCTCGGGGTTAAGCAACAATGGAAGAAGCTCGCAAGCAACAAGAGTATGAACTCGAAGGTTTATATTTCTGAATGATGATAGTGGTGTAACAAAATCATGAATGACCTCCCCTATTTATAGGGTATAATTCGGCCAGTACAAATAGAAACTGGAATAACTTATGGCAACTTTAAGAAACTAAAATCATATCTAACTAAAATACCTAAAATAAAATGGATATTACCTTATCTAATCTTACCAAATCTAATTCTAATTAAATCAGAAACTTAATATTCTAAACACTAATTAAAATATACCAAAACTCTTCTAAGCCAACATGGCTGAGTTAATGAGCCTTATTCTAAAATAAAATAAATTACAAATGATCACACAAACTCATTAAAAAATCCAGTGGAAAAAAGAGTATAGTGTTATCATCCTAAAAACCCTAATTCAATAAATGAATTTAGAAGCCCTGATTCGTATCCGGGGGGGAGTTGGTTTTTCAACTAACAACTACAAAAAATTAAAGTAAAAGACAAGTAATCTATTTAGCTATGCACTTGGGGAATCATTGTGAGACATAAATGATTTAATGCTCCGATCCTTGATTCATTCACATGTAAGATTTAGAAAAACCTAATATAGTATTCATAACACATGGTGTGGCCGATGACATACACTTTCCCATACCTTTCATGTCGGGTGCGCTCGCAACCCTCCATTGACACTGCCATCATAATTATGGGAGTACAATAAGGTCTGACCGTTGTTGTAAATCTATTTCTCCCCCGTGCGATTATGTCCCGGGCTTTTATCACGAATGCGCTACTTCCCAAAGTCTTATGAATTAGGCAAAGGATCGTAGGCACCCACTACAACAAACTAAACCGATTACTTCACCTTTTTTACTTTGGTTCTTTGGTTAAGGGAAAATAACCGAGGTAAAAAGTTCTTTTACCTTGGTTCTTACTTTTATTGAAGTAAAAATATTTTAACTCGGTTAAAAAAATTTGAGGTAAAGGGTAAACTTTTCACCTCATTTTTTTAAAAACCGAGGTAAAATCCTTCAATTATCAATGTCGCATACATGTCTGGCTTGCCGACGTTAAATGTTTTTGAGACCGACGTCACACGTCACTCTCGCAGATATGAATGACCGACATCACAAGCATTTCTGCCTTAGCGACATGCAATGACCACTTGCAGACATGAAATGATCAATGCCGCACTCATGTCTAACTTACAGACGTTGATTACAATTGTGATCGACGTCCTAAGTACCTCTTGCAGAAATGAAATGACCGACGTCGCACGCATGTCTGGCTTACCGACGTCGATTATTATTGTGACCAATGTTGCATGTACCCCTCGCAGATATGAAATGACCGACATTGCACATTTGTTTGGCTTACCGACATCGCACGTACCTCTCGCAGACACCCTTGCGTTGCACGATTCGAAATAATTGAATATATATATAAATATTGTAAATTTTTTATTAAATAAAAATATAATATTTAAATTTTTTATGCAACTCTATTTCTCTTTAATTTATTTTTTTTAAAATTATACTTTCAAATATAACTTATGTTTATATTTTCAAATAAAATAAATTAAATGTAGAGTTCGAGTAACATCTGATCGAGATTTTAATAATAAAATTTAATGTTAAACAAAACTAAAATATAATTTTGTAAATTTTTTATGCTACTTCATTTATTTTAAACTTTTAAAAAAATTTTATAACTATACTTTTAACTATGACTTTATGTTTATATTTTTTAAATGAACAAAATTACACGTAGAGTTCGAGTAATATGTGATCGAAGTCGAACATCAATAAATAAATTTATTTTTTCACTGAATAAAAGTTTATATACTACTTATTCATAATTATATAAAATAAGTAGTATAAATTTTGGTTTCTAGGTTAAATTTAGGTACGAAATATCTCATTATTTATGATACATTGCAGGTATGACATATAAATATTGATTAGGAAGGTGGCCCGTACCAATTTAGTGACTAGATAGATATGTCATTACTGAAAAACAGACACATAGGCACTAGTGTGAGTTACTCAATAACATGTACTAACGCTTTCCAATATTTTATCAAAAAATAATTAATTTATATTTCTATATTTAGGCAAGAATAACAAAAATTATGTATTTTGGAGCAATGGATAATAGGGTAACATAACTTTAGGCCATAATGTAATTTTCCAAGAATGAGTACAAATAATCAATGTTGACTTTCGAGGCCCTATTCATCCATACATGCCCAAATTTCAAATTCACAATCTTCTATTATTGAATTTTATTTTGGAGTCTCCAATTTCATGATTTGACAACTTCAACTTTCTTGGAGGGACCTAAGTGTAAAAAGTAAAAACTTTACTTGTAATTCCAAATTGAAATCCGATCGAACGTGATGCTACCCTATACACCCCAACTGTAATTTCCAAGTCTGTAACATAGCATTTATCAACAATCATCCACAAGAACGTATATTCAATCTTTATTAATTTCTCTTTCTTACTTCTAAGTAATCAACTCTAAGTTACTCTAGAACATGTACTAGCGCTTTCCAAGATTTCACCAAAAAAACAATTTATTCATATTCCTATATTGAGGCAATAATAACAAAAATCATTTATTTTGGAGCAATGGATAATGGGGTAATACAATTTTGGGCCATAGTGTAATTTTCCAAGAATGTGTACAAGTAATCAATGTTGACTTTCGAGGGCCTTCCGTTCACCCATATATGCCCAAATTGCAAATTCACAATATTATCTTATTGAATTTCATTTTAGTGTCGCCAATTTCGTGATTCAACAACTCCAACTTTCTTGGAGGAACCTAAGTGCAAAATGTAAAAACTTTACTCGTAATTCCAAATTGAAATCCGCTCGAACGTGATGCTACCCTATACATCCCAACTGTATTTTCCAAGTATGTAACATAGTATTTATCAACAATCATCCACAAGAACGTATATGTAATCTTTTCTTATTTCTCTTTATTAATTCTAAGTATTTAACTCTAAGTTACTCTAAAACATGTACTAGCGTTTTCCAACATTTCACCAAAAAATAATTTATTTTATATTTCTTTCTTTTCGGTTAAAACACCCGGAGGTGAGGGATATATTTATAAGGATCCCAAATCCTTTAAAGATGAAATGATACAATAAAAGAGTTTGAGGCTAGAAATATAGTGGCCGAGGCAACATTATTGCCTCCAAAAGTAGCAGAGAATAGCAAGCATCTAAACTAGAGTTTGAATAGCTATTTATGCGTATGTACAAACTGTGTCAGCAGATGCGTTTTCAAAATTAGAAATCTCACCCCACGAGTTAATTTCTAACTTTGGCCGGGCATCTACCGAGTGTCAAGATGGGGTCCCAGATAAAAGATATCTCAGAGTGACCTAGTCCAGAAATGAGTGTGCATCCTATAAATGGTGTCGTATCATTCAGTATTGCCAAAATGGTTGAGCAAATTTGTGTGCGAAGCCTTGGTAGTGCAGATTTGAAAATTAGATGAGAGAGTGGGTATACAGCATCCATGCCAGCATTGAAATCTTTCTGTTGCCAAAACTTGGAGTGCAATTTGAAAGTGCAGCATCTGTTGTTTACCTAAATTAGCAGAAAGAGAAAGAACATCAGCAGTATCAATCATCATCATAAGCATGTATATGTATTCGAATTTAAGGAATTTGAGTCCTATATATGTTGATAATTCCTCTATTGTTAGCTGGGAGATCAGATAGACACCAACTGGTTTCTGAAAAGGGTGTGGATTTTAGCTTTGCAATCGCATCAGCAGCAATATTGCACTCTCTGAAAACATGTTTCAGTATGGCCCCTTTTAGCAGAGTGTGGATTTGGAAAGCAAGGGTGTAGAGAGACCATCTTTCTCTCATAGGTGTGTTGATCATAGTAACAGCTAAAAGTGAATCAAGTTCAATTATGATCTGCAAGCAGGTGTAGGAAAAGAGAGACAAGCAAAAATAATGGCTTTCATTTTAGCTTCAAGGGGGGAGGTGGCAGTGATATTTGATGTCTTGATTAAAATGGGGTTGCCATCATTATCTCTAGATATATGGCCAAGTGTTGAGTTAGAAACAGACCAGGTTGCATCCACATTAATCTTAATGCTATTTAGTTCAAGTCTTTCCCAATGCATAATGGTAAGTGAAGGTTTTTGGGGAGGTCTAAAGGGTGAGATTGAGGAGGTGATAGAAAATCTAAGATCAGGTGGTTCATTTGAGAAACAAGGTTTTGCCAAGAGGGTTAAAAACACTGAATCTCTTACTTCCCTGCAAATTTGAGGAATGGAAAATATTTTTTTTCCAAAAAGAAAAGCATTTCTAGCTTTCCACAGGCACCAACAAACCAGTGATGGAAGAATGTTGCAAATCAGTCTATGAATTTTTGGGAGGCCTTTATTGTTCCATTAGGCAAAAAATCTCCCAATTAGATTATTCAAAGTATGATTAAAATGACCTAAGATGTCTGCAGTATCATTCCATACGGCTTGAGCAATCTGACAAGAGTTAAAAAAAGTGATCTAGGGAATCTGATTGGTTGCATGCAGGACATTTAGAGGAAAGGCTAAAACCACATTTAGTTAGGACATCACCAAAAGGAAGAAAAGAGTTTTGCATCTTCCAGGTAAAGATTGAGATTTTTTTCTGCAGTCTAAAGTTCCAAATCTTTTTAGTAGATGGGAAATTACCTGATATTTGAGTGAGTGCCTTGTATGCTGACCTAAAGGTAAAAGATCCATTCTCTTGAGGTTTCCATATCAGTCTGTCCTGCCTATCCTCATTGATTGTTGCTTCCTGGAGAAAAACCAGAGTATCATTGTCCAAGTAGGAGCTAATCTGAGATAGGAAAGCGCATTTATTATTAATGAATTGTGCTACTGTGCAAGAGGAGGGGATAGAGGATAAGTCAGGAGAAACATAGCTAATTAGTGGGCCATTTGGGCACCAATTGGAGGTCTAGAAGCTACAGAGACCTTGGCCATGGATAACTATAGTGTTATTTTTAGCAAACAGATTGATGGAGCAGTTTCTTTTCCAAGTTTGTAATTTTTTGTAAGACTAGGGTAGTGCCCAGATTAGCTTATACCACATAGTTATGCCATGTTGCCTCTTCCACCACAATTTTAAGGAGCATGCATCAACTATTTCTTGAATTGATCTAAATCCTAAACCATTTTGAAACCTATGTGGCTATAAATTTGACCATTTTTTCCACACTTTGTTCAGCTTACCCTCTCTCTCACCCCAAAAGAATCTGGACATTTTCTTTTCTAGGGATTTAATTATCTGTCTAGGGGGCTTAAGAACAGACCATATGTGTTGTGGAATAGAGTATATGCATGCTTGAATAAGAACCATTTTTCCTCATGTACTCAGCCATTTATTCTTCCAGTTCATCAATTTTTTTATCTATGAGTTCAAGCAAAGGTTAGAAATGAATATTTAGAGTTCTTCCTGTAAAGACTGGGAAACCTAGGTATTTAAAAGGAAAAATTCCTTTTTTCATGCCTAAAATTGTCCTAATCTGATTAATCCTTTCAACTGCACCCCTTTTACTTATGTAAAAATATAATTTCTCATAATTAATTTTTTGGCCAAAGGTAAGTTCAAAGGTTTCTAAAAAGGCTTTAATCCTAATTAGGTTAGACTTAGATGCCTGCATAAATATTATGGTATCATCTGCATAGCTCAAGTGTGAAGCTGGTGTTATGCCTTGTGGAAGCTGGTAATATTTCAGTTTGTTGCTCATGAAAACAAAAGAAAGGCTTCTAGAGAATGCTTTAGAAAATAGGGTGAATAAGAAGGGAGAGAGAGGATCACCTTGTTTGATGCCTCAGGTAGGTTTGAAAAAGCCAATCGGATTACCATTCACAAGCACTGAAAAATGGGCCTGAGAGAGATTTTTCATGATTGCATTTGCAAAATTACCATGAAAACCAAATTTAGAGAGGATGCTATTCAAAAAGTTCCAGTTAATCCTATCAAATGCCTTTCTAAGGTCTAGTTTGAGGATACAGTTTGGTATTATGTGTTTTTTATCAAGAAATCTTACCATTTCATGAAGATAAAGGATATTATCAGATATATCTCTATTTTTCATGAAAGCAGTTTGATTAGGTGAAATCAAATTTTCCATGAAAGGTTTAAGCCTTTCCTTGAGAACCTTAGAGCATATTTTATTAGCTACATTTGATAGACTAATTGGTCTGTAGTCATCAAAAGATGCTGGGGTTGGTTTTTTTGGTATTAAAGCAATCCAAGTGCTTGTAATACCTCTTGGCATGTCAGTGCCTATAAGAAAATCATTAACAGCAGATATTAAATCTTCCTTAATAATTTACTTGAGTAGCCACCAGGACCAGGGCTGCTATTTTTAGACCTTCTGGTTCTAAATTTATTTTATATTTCTATATTTGGGCAAGAATGACAAAAATAATGTATTTTGGAGCAATGGATAATTAGGTGAATATTATTACCATATCTTCCTCTCTATAGTAAATATATATCGTATTTTTTTTTGTAAAATTCATTCAAGTTCAACTGATACAAACAAACACAACTTTATACCTTATTATTTTAGTTAAACTAATCTGAATCACAAATGTAACATTATTAGCATTACACATTATTATATGATTTTTTTAAAAAAAATTATTACAAACAGTAACTACATGAAAATATTAGGACATCAAATCTTTTGTAATTTTATTATAAAATAATATTATTTATTTTATTCAAATCCACAAAATTAATATTAAAATATGTCAATATTAAATTACTCCAATATACAAGTTGTTGCATGAAAAATGTTATTCATCATTTTAAAAAATAAAATATCCTTCAATATTCATTTCTTTATTTCTATTCATGATCTAATATGTAAGAAATCAACCCAATACCCTAAGCTTCAAACCCAAACACAACTAACCTAAACCCTAGTATATATGTACAAGAAGTCTCTTCACCTTCTCCTTCAATATAACACAAAAATCTCTCAAACTTAACTCCATTAGCCTTATCCTCCTCCTCCTCCTTCTCCACCGTTGACCGCCACCCTTAGCCATTGACCTCCGCATCCCGTCGTTGACCACCACCGCTGCCTTGTCGTGGTCTGGCCCGAGTCCGACCTGCTCCCAATCGAGTCCGCATGCCCTTTGCCCATGTCCGGCCCTCTACCACCCTAATCTGGCCCTCCGCCCGAGTCCGCCTCGCCAAAAGACGTCATCTCTTCCGTGTCGGAGTCGCCTGCTCCGCCATTGCTCAGATATGTGTCATCTTCATCGTGCCTGGGTCTGTATGCTCCTCTACTTCTCAGATTTACGTCCGGTCACCTCCAGTATCTCCGCCTGTGCCACCATCTTCTCCGGCGGCACAACCCCATCTCCGGCGGCACAACCCCATCTCCGGCGGCTCCACCATTATCACCAGCATCTCCGGCGTCTTGCATTTTATTGATTTATTGGATTTTGTCTTCTATTTTGTCCTGTAATTAGATTATTTTGTGTATTTTGTGATGTATGATTCTATGTATACCTGTGTAATTAGTGTACAATTTTCTTGGTTTCTATGGTTCATGTATGTTTCTGGTGTATGAACTACCGAAAGCAGGATTTTGTTTTCAGTATTTTCTTAATACCAAAATTGATATGTGCGACATCGCAATAGTGTTGGTCCTCCAATTTTTTTGTGCGAACTTGCAGTAATGTTGTTCTTCCAATTTTTTTGTTCCAAAATTTTTACGTGCGACTTCGCACTAGTATCGGTCTTGTAGTCATTTACTACGCTTTCAGGTTTGTGTGCGACATCACACCACGTTTGCATGGTTACACTTTTTACCTCGGTTTTTCCAAGGAAATCCAAAGTAAAAAATAGTTTTTACCTGGATCATAAACCGAGGTAAAAAGTATACTTTCTACTTCACCCACATTTACCTCAATTTTTTAAGGTTGAAAACCGAGGTAAAAAGCCTTGAAAAATCGAGGTAATATGTGTTGTGTCTTGTAGTGACCTTATCTATAACACTAAGGCCTCTTACAACCCTAGATTGCTGCTTTTCACTATCTCTACCTGTAACCTCTCAGATTACTTTACGTAATCAGCTAAGATTGGTGCAATGGCAAATAATTCAGAGTAATACTCGGGTGTCTCATGCACACCCTCACCCATACCAATGTACCCCATTACCCATACAAACATCAAATTTTCCCTTCCCAAGGGGGCATTAATATTTCCACTAACAAGAATATAGAGAGTGTGTGCTAAATGGAGTGTACTATTCATACAATTCTAACATTCTAGAACAAGTCACAATAATATAATGAACACAAATATTAGGATGAATCTAGTGAATGTCACAAAAGCATTTAATCAAAACATGTCTACAACTTATCCCCAAGCTATGGAAACTACTCCATAGATATGGAATTAAAATAAATATTTGAATTCCACATCTAGGATCAAAGCAAAAATAAAAGGAAAGAAAAGAAAGGGAGAGAGTGTTTATCTCTCTTAAGTTTCTCTCCTAATATAGTATGATGAATAAAATGATCCAACCTCTTTAACCTAGTAGACTAAGGCTATATTTATAGTAGTAGGGGATTTAACCTAAAAATAGGCCCAATTGGGCTAAAAATGAGTAAACCCTAGGTCAGTCGCCACTTGGCGCGGGCCGTCGAGCATGGCGCGGGCCGCGCTGTGTACTTATCGTGAGCCACTAGAACTGGCACGGTCCGTACGAATGCATTTGTCATGGGGCGCTGCATTTACCACAATGACCCACCTCTACTCGGGGTCATTAAAATTGTAGCTTAGAATAAACCCAAGCGGAGGCTTTTGGGAAGGTCAAAGATAATATTTATAGTTCTGCACCCATTTCCACAGCTACGCTACCGATAGGGTAGTTAGCGGTAAGCCCTGGGTTTGTCCATAGAGATGATAGGGCTCAAGTATCAACTAAAAAATACAACCTCGCACGAGTCATCAATCTGTATGAGTGAAAGGAATAGCTTGTAAATGCAAACAATAAAAGGGGGAGGGGGTTGGTTTTTCAAATTATCAACTACAATTAAAAGGCAAGTAATATAATTAGCTAAGCACTTGGGGAGTCATTGAGAAACATGGTTAATCTAATGTTTCGATCCTCGATTAATTCACATAATGTACTAGACAACCTAGTAGAGTGTTCAGAACATGTGGTGTGGCCGATAGCATACAATTCCCCGTACATGTCACGTCGGGTACGCTTTACGCTTGCAACCCTACATCGACACCACCATCGTAATTGGGGGAGTACAACAGGTATGGCCATTATTGTAGGTCTGTTTCTCCCTCGTGCGATTACGTCCGGGCTTCCACCACGAATGCACTACTTCCCCCTGGTCCTATCAATTAGGCCAAGGGGTCATTGGCACCTTATCTAGGATACCAGGACTTCTTACAGCCCTAGCTTTTTCACTATCTCTACCCGTAACCTCTTGAACTACTTGACGTAATCAGCTAAGACTGGTGCGATGGCAAATAAGTCAGAGCAATACTCGGGTCTCCCATGCACACACCCGCGCAGACGCAACGTACACACTTACCCATTCTAACATCCAGGTTTCTCTTCCCAATGAGGCATCAATATTTTCACCATACATGAATATAGCCCAAAGTGTGTGCTAATGTGGTTTATTGCTCATGCATTTAAAATATTCAAGAACAATCACAATAATATCATGAACACAAAATTAGGATGAACTATAGAATCACACAAAACAAAGATTAAACCACGCGCCTACAATTTATCCCCAAGCTATAGAAACTACTCCATAGATATGAAATTCAGATCTAGATTTGAATTCCACATCTAGGATGAAAGCAAATATTAAAGAAAATAAAAGAAAATGAGAGAGTGTTTCTCTCTCTAAAGTTGCTTTCCTACTAGCCTAAAAATGAAATAAAACAATCTACTCTCTATTATACTTTTTTAACCTAGTAGACTAAGGCAGTATTTATAGGAGAAGGGGATTGAGCCTAATTAGGCCAAAATTACTAAACCCTAGTTAAGCCGCCGCTCGGCGCGGGCTGTCACGGATGGCGCGATCCGCTCCATGTACTTGTCACGGGCTGCAGGATCTAGTGCAGGCCGCTCCTCTTCATCTGGCATAGGACGCTGGATCTTGTGTGGGCCATGTCACATCATCTAGCACGTACCATGGCCTCTGACGTGGGCCACCGTAAGCATGTTGGATTTGGAAGTTCGGATCCATGGGGTGCGGGCCATTGTTTGTAGGCTCATTATGCTCAGAAACTTGGCACGGAGTGTGACTTTTGGAGCAGGCCTCGGCTGGTCTTGGAATGTTGGACTTGGAATGGTGCGGGTCCTCGTATATGGGACGTTCTGTTCTTATACTTAGCCAATTTTGAATGAAGCTTTGAACTCGTGTGTGCAGCCCATGAGATTCACCGCATTTTGCACCATAACCTCATGCTGAGCACTATTGGCACATGCCGACTTCTTTGGCGCAAGCCGTTGGTGCCTAACCTTAAACGGCTCACGCTGACCCGTGGTACCTTGGCTGGCTAAAATTTCCTTTGCTACGAGTGAACCGTTAGTCCAATTTTAGAGTTCTAGTAGTCTATTTTTTAGTGCTCAATAAGACAAATCCAATGGAATCCGCCTTGAAGGATAATTCTTCTTGGAATGTTCTCAGAATTTGGCACAACTCATCGGACCACGATTCTCCGAATGCAACAGTTAACGCACGCAAAATGAAACACATCAGACTCCCCACACTTAACCCTTTACTCATCCTTGAATAAATAAAGACAAGACAAAGAATGAAGAAAAATGTAGCGTGCAAGCATAAGTTAACCAAGGCATCCAACTTATTCCTACATTAACCTGTTTCCCCCAGAAAAGAGTAAGAATCTCACAACGCTCACACTCCCCGAAGAACATAAGCAATCTAACCACCCAAAAAGTAAAATGTGGAAAAAGGTAAGCCTAGAAGATAAGTGTAAAGCAAGCTTACTTTCCCCAAAATGATCCCTAAAGCAATCCAAGAGTCACCTCCAAAAAAAATCCACCAAGGAAATCTAAGAGTCATCGACTTGGTTGTAACATAGGGATAATTCGTGATTCTCGACCTAGTTACAACCAAGGAATCAAATGTATCGTAAACCTAGTTTTTTGTTTTCTCTCAATTTCTCTCATTTTCCCCAGGAGCCCTTCGAATTTTCATCCTAGCTTTGGCACACAAAGGGTAATCACTTCTCACCTTTTTCCACACGGCCTCTCATTTTTGCCTAGGCTCGTAACCCTAGTCGGGCCTACCCTCTCTTTTTTACCTAGGTCTTTCTACTTATTTGGGCTTTTCCCAATGTTACCCAAGTAGCCTTTTTGGGTTTTCAACTTGTCCGGGTTTTTATATATTTTTGCTACACCAAAAAATTTCAATTTTTTGGTGTAGCACAAAATTGCCCCAAAGTGGGCTTCACATTACAAAAAATAAGCTCAAAACAAAAAATACACCACCAATATCCTAAAAAACCTACCCCATGCAAACAAGAAACCCTAGCATAGCATGTCATTCCACCAAATATCCATCCAAAAACATCCCTCAATAATCAAAAACCAAAATCACCAACAATCAAGAAAAACTACTGACAAAAGCATGAAAAATGCACCGAGGAAATCCATGAATGAAACTCCCTAAGTGCTCACTACTCCCTTCCCTACACTTAATCAATTAATAGTCTCCAATGCAACAAAAATCATGTCAAAACATAAGTGAGGTTGGGAGAAATAGTGACACTCACTCTTGTGGCCCCAAAGGGCCTTCCTCCTCATCGTGGCTAGTAAAGCTTCTATCAAGGTATCTGTTGCTTGAAGCACGCCCTCGATGCAATCCATCCTCGAACTAAAATCCTCCACTTTCATTCTCACTTCTTCTATCGCTTGGACTACCTCTTGCAACCTCAGGGTAGAGCTCAAAAGCTGATTCCCAAGTGCTTGCAATTGATCATTGATGTCCGTGGATAGGCGAGAGTGGCTATGATGTATCCTCGAAGATGTCTACCTTTGGCCTCCTCAATGTCTATCTCCGGGGTGACTAAATCTCTATAGAACTCTCTATCAAAGTGCTGGTTCGACTCAATAAATATGTAATCCAAGCATGTATCATGGTTGATGGCAGTGCGCTCTGGCTGTGGAAGTACCATGAAACTACAAATGCTAGCTCCGCCATAAAGCCAATCACATTTACCCTCTGATGGCGTAGGTCCGACCATGGATGCTTTGGATAACTTCTCAATATTATACCTTGTACCCGATCGTCCCAAGTTAGTCAACGCTCTCTGTGTGACCAGATGCCCTAAGTGTTATGCCAGTAGACCTACCATGCCGCCCATAGTTATCTTACCACTCTTTCTTTCCCCCACCATCATACACTCGTGTACAAAGTTACCCACCAAGTTTGGGTAGAAATTACCCTAGGGAGTCACTACCCAAAAGCACTGAACATTCAAACCCGAACACTGCATAAGCTCACCGAGGCAGAAAACCCCCATTGCCAATAGTCGGTGAGCGTAACGAAATTCCAGATGAACCAAGGTGGCACTCTTCCGCACATTCTTTTGATCAGTCCCTGTTAGCTACCTCCAAAAGTTCCTGAGAGAAAAAGTCATCCCTTGACGGTGTGTCCTAGGGATCTCCTTTCTATATCTCCATCCAAAATCACGGGCTATCTTCCGGTGTGTCATCTGATACTCTTTGTCGTCAAGATTGAATTTGATTGCCTTATGTCCATTCTCGTCCCTGACCAACCAAAGAGTTGCTAGGAACTCTAGGGTCCACCTGATGTAAGTCTAAGAATGTTTTTCTAAGAACCCCTCTAGATCTACTTGGCTAAAGAGATAGGTCACAGGCTCGAGTAAGCCTAGAGCCGCCAGTGTGTCTTTGCATGTGAAACCGATCTCTAGTATACTCCTCTTTGGCTCTCTCAAATTCCTCCACCTCTGTGCTGCAGTCATGGCAGTTTTGGATAGTCCCATAAACTCATCGGTCACAATTGCATGGTTTCGAAGAGTAGGAGTTCCTGGCTCATGGTTTGCACCATTCACCGGTTTCTTTCTCTTCTCACCCTGAGTGAACTTTCCCTTCTCCAAAATATTTCTTTTGGGTGGCATCCTAACAAAATGAGATAAAAAGTGGTAATGTGATCTTCGAAACAAAGCATGGCTCACATTGTTATTCAACAAGTAGATCTTACCCAAATAGCCTAGACATTCAAAACGTGATAATCTAAGCATAAAGGCTATTTAATCAAGAACATCCTCATTGAAACAACAAACCCATGTAAGTTCTCACTAATCCATCAATAAGATCACGCAATCAAGACTCATCCTCTCCTAAATCACCCAAACATGAAGTTCACATCATTTAAGCATAATAGCACATCAAACCACCCAACTTTCGTCAACACAAGATCATGCATACAAACCCAAACATTTATCTCACAAACACACACTCATTCAAGAATAATGTTTTTTATAACATCACCACAATGTCAATAAAGCATACAAAAAAAGAGCTGAATGGATTACCCAGAATTTGAAGCTAAGATTTGTAAGATCCATACAAGAAGAAGCAAGAATTAATAATTTTTGGAAGAAAAGCTTCAATTTTTTTTTTGAGTTTCACCAAGAGTGTGTGTGAGTGAGTGTTTCTTGAGAAGGAAGAATGTGTCAAATGATGAAATTAGGTGGAGAAATGTACCATGAGTTTAGAATTTTAGCATAGGTGAAATAGGGAAGAGGTACAATTAGGATAAGGATGAAATTTTAAAATTGAAAATTAGGGGACAATAGTACCAACCAATTAATTCCTAGGAATATAGGAAGTACTATTTTCATGAAAAATCCTAAGGAATTAGGGAATTTCAAAATTCTTGAACCAAAAATGCATTTTTGAGTTGAAATTCAGAATTTTCGAAAATTTGCATTTTTGGAACAATTTGTCAATGGAAAATTGATTTTTAGCGCAAAATGTTCTTGGCACGATCCAGGCCTCATGCTAAATCTTAGGCACGAAACAAGGATTCACGCCAAACATTTTAGGATGAAACAAGGCCTTGCGCCAAACATTTTGGCATGAATGAACCCTCGTGCCAAACTCCTTGGTACGAGGCATCCCATCGCACCAACTCTCCTGGCACGGACCCAGGCTCTTAGCCCAGACCGTGTAAGGTCTTGGCACGAGATCACCAAAATTTTGACATAATCCTTAGTTTTTATCTCTCTTTTTCCAGAAATCTATGTGACCCATCAAATCTAATTCCATCCAAACACAATCACCAGTCTCGAACTAAAATTTTCAAACCAACAAGAGTTTCATCTCAAAAATGCTCATCGCAAACAAAAACATGATAAATCTATCTAATCGCTACTCAAAACACAAAAGAAAAAAAGAAACACCATATATTTATTATTGTTCTCATGACTTATTTCTTTTTCATCCAAGTCTAGTTAGAAAAAAATCCTGCGGGTCTCCGAAATCACCATCAGTGACTCCACCAATGATGACATCATTGTGGAGGGGACTCCACAATGAACCATCCTTACCTTCGGACCTCTTGTCTGTTATGGGAAATGAATCTCCGTGCCTCTCTAGCATTGAGTCCATTAATATCACTTTGGGGTTAGGGGGAGGTCGAGGAGGTTTTAAACCCTTGACACTCTCCCTTTCTCGCTTCAACTTAGTTAGCATGGAAAAACAATATAGCACAGACATATTATCCATAGCATCATTCAACTCTTAAGACTCATTAACAATATCATCAAAATGATATTCATCCAAATGTTCATGCTCATTGGTGACACAAGAGTTTTCATCATGCTCATCACATAAGGTTACACATTTGCACATAAAAGAAGAATTTGTCGAGTCATGCCCAGATTTATGGATATTAAATTCCACTTTATCTATCTCAACTTCTAGAGTCAAGGTTCCCAATAGAACATCAATTTTAGTCATAGATGTTTTAAGAAAAGGTCTCCCCAAAAGCATTGAGGGTGAACTACCATCGTGCACCACGTCTAGGACATAAAAAACTGCCGGAAAAACCAATTTCCCAACTTGTACCATCACATCCTTTACTAGTCTTTGAGGACTAGCTTGGGAATGATCGGTGAGTTGAACAATCACTCTAGTTTCTCTAAGTTCACCTATTTCTAGGCGTACATATAGACTATATGGGATAACATTGATGGATGCGCCTAAGTTTATCATGGCATTTTCAACAAGCTTTCCACCTAAGGAGATAGAGATAGAGAGCATTCCGGGGTCGTTGCATTTTTTAAGCAAATTTTTATGGTTCAAAACGGTGACTTGTCCCATCTTCAAATGTCCTAACCTCTTAGTTGGTTTAATTCTTTTCTTTATGCATGAAAATTTAATAAATTTAGTACATGATGACACATTTTCAATCAATTCCAAGATAGGGATTGTTACCTCAGTCTTTTGGAAGAATTTTTGAATGTTCGTATCATTGGTCACCACCTTTGGCTTTCCCCTCAAAGCATTTGGAAATGGAGGTGGGATGGTAACTTGTGCCTTGGGAGATGGAAGCTCCTTGGAAGGTGCCTCCTTGACCACAATCTCATCTTCTTCGAAGTGTGGCTTGGTAGCCTCCAATACTCTATCATCCTCTTGCATAACCCTCTTCTTGGACTCACGAACTTCCTTCCGACTTCTCAACTTGAGTGCACTCACATTCCTCAGATTGATCTCTAGCTGGGAAGGGAGTTTTTCGGACTCTTTGGCTTCAAGTTGGCTCACCGAGGTGGCAATTTGCCCAACCTTCAATATTTTTTATACTCGAGAAAGCTCTATTACCAAGATTTTCAATCTCACACCTTTTCCTTTCTACAAAGACTTTATGTTTCTTACCCAATCGATCGATGTATTCTAAGATTTCCTCTCGATCCAATTTGTAGATCGAGGCATTATTTTTGGAAGGGTCGCCACCTCGAAGGTATAGGTGAGGTGGGGTGTGTCCACTCTGATATCCTTGAGGTTTGTTATCATCCCTCCATCGGAAGTTTGGGTAATCTCAATACCTTGGTTTGAATGAGTTAGCATATTGATCCGACCTTGCATCTCATTGGTTACCCTGTAACCCTTTTGGTTGACCCCTTGCAAATTGTGGCCTTTCTCGATTGTTGTACTCAATGACATACACCTCTTGCAGGTTGTCTATAATTTCAGGACATACCTCGGTGTTATGGTCTAAGTTGCACAACTTTACTTGATGCACTTTTTCTCGCAAGAGCTCCTTCATCATAGAAGCAAGAGCTTGGACTTCAACTTAGGTGATTGTACCCTTAACTTTGTACCAAATTGTCGCATACCATTAGCCATTTCTTCAAAGAGAGCCATTGCATCCTTAGGTCTTTTGTTCACTATCGAACCATTGCAAGTGGTGTTCACCATTTTCAAGTCTTTGTCGCATAACCCCTCGAAGAAATAATACACTGGACCCCCCTTCTTGAAGGGGTGGTAGGCGCAACTCGCTAAAAATATTTTGAAACACTCCCAATAATCATAAAAGCTCTCAGCAGCCCCTTGGGTGATGTTTGACAGTTGTTTCTTTAAATACAGTAAGTGGATTTAGAAGCCGGAAAATACTTCTCTAAAAACCTCCACTTCATGTCCATCTAAGAACCTATGCATCATAGAAGTAAGTAGTTAAGCCATTCTCTAGCTCCGTCTTGAAGGGAAAATGGGAAGGCTCTCAAATTGTAGTAGTCTTCAGAAACTTCCGGCGGCTTCATGTTCGTACACACCAAGTGAAACTCCGACAGATACTTGTTCGGGTCCTTCCCCCCCCCCCCCCCATACCATGAAAGGTGGGAAGACAGTGGATCATTCCACTCTTTAGCTCACAACTCACGTTCGGTGGTAGTGGCGGGAAGGTAATGCATAGTGGCTGATTCTCCAGGTTGGGTGCCATGAGCTCCTGTAAGGTACGATTGTCTTCCGCCATTGCTAGCGGTTCTTCAACCAACACTGCAGGTCTCAGTTGAACTTATTCCCTAGTTCTTCATCTCATTCACCTTCGACTACCTGTGTTTTCGGTTGGGTAAAGAAAAACACCTAAGTTCGTGGTACGAGTATGTACCATAA
This sequence comes from Rubia yunnanensis, assembly GCA_037428765.1. Lineage (NCBI taxonomy): Eukaryota > Viridiplantae > Streptophyta > Magnoliopsida > Gentianales > Rubiaceae > Rubia > Rubia yunnanensis. The sequence continues at coordinate 43,369,849 of CM075069.1, read as the reverse complement.
ACTAGGGCTAACGATATCCTTCCAAGATCACCCCTAGCAAATAGATCAAAAGAGAATGAGGTAACTTTCGCAACAGCTCAACATACGAATCACAAAATAAAATAAAAGAAAATACTAACTACTCTACTAACACGATATGCTAATTGACACTTAGACTGAATAGCATCCCTGGTAGCGGCACCATTTGACCCGCCTCCACTTGGGGTCATTAATTGTAGCTAATTAACTTGAGCAGAGGACGGTAGGTCAAAGATAAAATTTATATTCTGCACCCAACTCACTACTACACTACCGATAGGGTGGTTAGCGGTAAGCCCTACGTATGTCCACATAGATCCTAGAGCCTAAGAATAAATTAAAATGCAACCTCATACGGGTCAGAAATCCGTATGAGTCATAGGAATAGCTAGTAAAGCAAACAAATAAGGGGGGTTTGGTTTTTCAACTAACAACTACAAAACATGAAAGTAAAAAGCAAGTAATCTATTTAGCTAAGCACTTGGGGAATCATTGTGAGACATGAATGATTTAATGTTTCGATCTTTGATTCATTCACATGTAAGATTTAGAAAAACCTAATAGAGTGTTCATAACATGTGGTGTGGTCGATGGCATACATTTTACTGTACTTGTCACGTCGGGGTGCTCGCAACCCTGCATCAACACCGCCATCGTAATTAGGGGAGTACAACAAGGTATGGCCGTTGTTGTAGATATGTTTCACCCCCGTGCGATTATATCCCAGGCTTCCACCACAAATGCACTACTTCCCAAAGTCCTATGAATTAGGCAAAAGGTCGTAGGCACCTTATCTATTGCATTGGTGCCTCTTACAACCCTAGCTTGCTACTTTTCACTGTCTCTACCCGTAACCTCTTTACGTAATCAGCTAAGACTGATACAATGACAAATAATTCAGAGTAATACTCGGGTCTCCCATGCACACACTCTCCCATGAATCTTTATTTGAATTTCATATCTAGGATCAAAATAAAAAGGAAAGGAAAGAAAAGAAAATGAGAGAGTATTTCTCCCTCTCAAGTTGCTCTCCTAATACAATATGATGAATAAAAAGGATTCAAACATTTTAACCTAGTAGAGTAAGGCTATATTTATAGTATTAGGGGATTAGGTCTAAAAATAGGCCTAAAATAGGCCAAAATGAGTAAACCCTAGGTCAGCCGCCCCCTGGCGCGGCCATCGTGGATGGCACGGTCTGCGATGTGTACTTTTTATGAACCACTAGAACCATAACGGTTTGTGTGAATGCCTTTAACACGGTGCACTGCATCTAATGCGGGCTGCTGCTTCGTGTTGCAGTGGGCTTTTGGATCTGGCGTCGTTTGCGCCAACACCTTTGGCACGGACTGTGGCCTTTGGCTCGGGTCATCATCTGGAAGGCTAGATTTGAGCTTCTGATTATGTGGGACACGGCCCTTGGCGCGGACCATCGTCAGGAGAATTGATTTGCTCAAAAACTTGTCACGGGCTACCTGATTCTCCACACCCCACCAGCTGGTTTTGACATATTGGACTTGGAATGGTGGGACCATCCCTACTTAGCGATTTTGAGTGAGGATTAGAATTGGTTGTTTCAGCCCATGGCATTTGGCATGGTTCGCGTCATTGCCTCAAGCTGAACACTTTAGGCATGGGTCAACTCCTTTGGCGCGGGGTCATTGGTGCCAACCATGAACGGTCCACGCTGAACCATGGTACCTTGGATGGCTGAACTTGTTTCCTTTGCTACGGTAAAATGTTAGTCCGATTTGAGACTTTTAGTAGTTAATTTTATAGCACTTGAGAAGACAAATCCAATGGAATCAGCCTTGAAGGCTAATTGTTCTCAGATCATTCTCAGAATTTTGCACAACTCATCGGACCACAATTCCCCCATTTCTTTGTTGGCCGCTTTGATCTCCGTTGCCGCCTATCATTGACTCTAATCTCCTTCTACCATGCTTTGATGTTTGTGGTCTTCGTCTGGTATCATTCTAGAGGTGAATAGCCTTTGATCTCTTCTACCGTCCTTGCGAACGGCCTTCAATATCTTCTATCGCCCTTACAAACAGCATTCACAAAGAATGTAACAAAAAAATACCCATGGGCGACCAACTTAAGATGATCACTAGAAAGATCTAGTAGCCCGTGGATAAAAAAATGTCCATTAGTACTGACTAAGTCTACAAAATGTGGGGTTTTGAGAAGAAAATCCAAACATGGCCGTCTAATACCCTTGTCATGTAAACTCAATTAATACTAGCAATCCACCAAATAAAACATGCTAAAAACTATGCCAAATGAAATGGTTAATTCATGCATAATGAAGCATATCAAATATGAATAAATAATCGATGTTACCTTTTTTTGTGTCGACAGGATTTTATTGTTGGGAGAATCTTCAATCATTTCCCTTGCATGCACTCCATTGTGGGTCACCTCTATTTGGCTAGGAGAGTGGTGAGATCCTCTTTACGGTTGCTCCCAATTGCTAGTTAGATCATTTGGATTGTCGAGCACTTGAAGACCAATGTGTTTCACTAACTTTGGAATCAAGATTTCTTGTTGCAATAACCATTTGTCCCTTAGAATTGCTTCTTTTTGCAAAGTTTAGAGTCTCGATGGCTTAGCCTTATGTTACAAACACACAATGCTGAAATCCTCTCTTTGTGTCAAGAATGCGCTAACCCCTCTTACCCGCCCCTAGTGGTCGGCTTTTCCGGTGGCCTCGTACAAAATGTCGTGCTTACCGGTTGGAATGAACTAACCTTCAATTCAATCATTTTTTAATTTATCCAAGTTAAAGCAAAGAAAAAGATGAAGATTAAATAATTCAACATTGGTAAGAACACATAAAAGTTATAGCATGTAATATAAAACAAGGTAATGGTAGTCGTACCCCTTTTTCCGCGAGTTGAATCGCCTCATCCTTCACATACTCACCCTCCATGTTTTATTGAGATTTTTGGAATAGATCATACCGATCAATTTGATCAACTTCCAACGGAAAAACTGATGTCCTAGCCTCTTCCTCGTTCATCCCCCCTCCATTGCCAGTTAAACATCTTGATCAAAATTTTCCTTTACAATCTCTAGCACCACCAACCCATAACCCCCCACGGCTCTTATAATGTGGAGTTATGTTCAACTTTGCCTTTATTTTTTTGTCATCTCTCGTACCTTACGAGAAACGTGGGAAGCCATGTGACATCAACACTACAAAATCTTAGTATAATGTATTGATTTTTAGTGTACTAACATTTTTCTCATTCTTTAAAGCTCTTCTCTTGTGGATCTCCCAACTCTTCAACTAAATATGTGTGTAAGTAAGCCATGGACGATTGCCTTTCTATTTGAGAAGACATAATCTCTTGACAATGTGTACTTGTGCTCTCGCCAACCTTTTGATAACATATTCATCGTCCTCTCTCATAAGTTACCCATATCCAGCCTCTTGATTTCAAATGGTCTCTATGGTGACATAAAATGGCAAAGTGACCATGGATCTCCATTTGTTTGAGAGAAAAAATGGGATTAGAAAGGACATGCAAACAAGTACGTAGAGGTATCTTGACCTCTATCCACAGGGTGGCTTTGTAATCTTTTTCCACATCGTGCCAATCATTGTAACGTAAGTCAACCCTCGTCGAATCCACCTTCCCAACCCAACTTGACCACTTTGCACGTTCTTCTAACAAGAAAATGCCATTGCATTGAAAACCAAGGGGGTCAATTCCTTTCTTGTAATTCTCCGTTCAAGCGTTCTACAATGTGTTTTCACAATTCCTACCACTCGCGAACCCTCTTCCTCATCCTCCTCATCCTCATAAACTGTTGTTTCAGTGTTTCCATCTCTAGAATTTATATAATCTTCATGACTCCTTTTCCTAGACATTCTTCTATGCAAAATCTAAAGTATACTATTTCAATGTTTCATCGAATTGAAAAAACCCTAAAAATTGAATATAAAATGAATAAATGCTTAATATTATGTATCGCTGCAAATTAAACTACATCATAACACATGATATTTTCTCTAGACAATTTCTCAATACATTTATAACATTAATATGAGCACACAATTGAAAGATGGCGATTAACATTGATTATAACAATACCCTTGAATGGAAAACACACATATGTATTTGAGAATGGAATACCTACCTAGAATTCATGTAGAATTGAATCAGTTTTGCCACCAATCAAAAAGCTTCAAAAACCTTGCAAAAATTCAATTTTTTGTTTCAAAATCCTTGTAACCTTTTCAAAATAGAGAACCATAGGTAGGGCTTTGGTTTGTGAAACCATTACTTACAATAAGTGGAAGATTTGATGATGAATAAGTGGAAGAAGGGTTGGGGCATTTTTTGGAAGAAAATGGGGGGGGGGGGGGAGTTGGCTTGAAAGTGGGAATTAATTATCCCCTTTGAAATGACTTTAAAACCTTTTACCCATTAGCAGATCTTCCGAGTCCAGTACCTTTCTAGATTTTAAGTCTCATGTACAAGATTAACTTCTGAGTTCGAAACAGAGGTGTCCCATTGGTTTTTAAGAGACGATCACCTTCCAAATTCTGAAGATGTATAGGGTATAAAAAATCCTCAATTCTGGCTACAATTTGCAATTCACACACAATTGAAAAACCTAGGTTTCCATTTCTAGTTCAGAAAGAAGCATTATTCCATTTTAAAGAGGCATAATGTCAAGGATGAGAGGAACGGGGAGGAAGAGAAACATTGGTAATACTTCGAGCCGGAGCCACAATCCTTGCGTCGCGATCAAGTAGAGTGAGAAATATTTTCAATGGTGATGCCGAAAGGAGGTAAGTTGATTTCCTTCATTTTGGAAAATGCACAAATCCTAAAAGAGTTCGTAGTTTGGAAATGGGAAATTAGTCTCTAGGCTACATTCTTAGGTATTTAAAAAATCAAGGTATGGACAAACTGATGACTTTAGAGGAGAGTGTTCATACATATGAGATTGTCCAATTATGTGCTATAAAGTACACAATTAACGTTGTTTTAGGGAATGAGTGTACCGACCTAACCAAACTTAGGTTAGATAATCTTGATAGTCAATTAGAAATCTACCATGAACAACATTGGTTGGGTGTTAGTGAATCCACACCCCTGTGCCCGGTTGTAATGGGTAGGAAGTACTTTAGCAGGGTAGAGAATGCCCCGGGTCAGGCTGAGCGCTATGCCATTAGTAAACTAACGGTTGAGTAGAGGCTAGTGTATGAGTAGATCTGTTAGGCTGAGCGGTATGACATTAGTAAACTAACGGTTGAGCAGAGGCTAGTGTATGAGTAGATATATATATATATGGATGTTTTTCCATTGGGAGGGTACGCTTGCGAGCCAACAATAGGTAACCTCATGCTATTCTATTACGTGATGGAGGGCATCCTAATAAATGTGTGGTATACTATCCTTAGCTACATGTTGAAGGCGGCATGTATCAAAAGGAAGGATCTCCCCTATGGAGGATTGATCACTGCATTGCTTAAGAAGTTTTGGGTCCAACATGTTTATAGGCCACTTAAATTAGAATTATATGACATGAGTTGGTTCATCCACGAGCAGTTAGATATGGCCAATGATGGCAAGTGGTGTCACAAGGTACTCTCCATTGCAGTGGCTAAAGCTGCAAAGAGAATTAGGGATGCAGAGTTTGATAGGGCAGAGTCATCACGTTAGTGCATTTAATGTCCAACATAAACATTTTTGTGTATAGCAATTTCATTTAAATCAATTGGTTTACTTTTTTTTTTTATTCGGTTTCATTTTAGGAGGTCACGGTGATTGAAAGAGTTGATTGAGTAGGTACTTAGTGTGCATTCAAAGTGACGTTAGCAAAGCTAACGAAGAATTGGGACGTGTTGAAGTCCATCATTCCAAGTTCATCAAAGCCTTTAGGGTGCAGTAGGAGCTTAGTGATGATGAGACCATGCCAAACTTTGCCCCTGAGTTCTCCGAGAGTGATGAAGTAGATGGTGAAGACGCCAATGAAGAGGACAACAACGTTGAGTTTGCCACCATGTTTGGATATCATTAGAGGATTTGTCTTCAGCTTGTATGAAAATGCTTCTATGAAATTATTTGTATACTAGAGGATTTGTCTTATATCATTTTTAATAATTTATTTTAAACATCGATTTTTGAGAATTTTATTGTTTGTTTCACAACACAATGTCTTTAACATGATGGTTTCATTCAGTGAATTTATGTAAACCAGCTGACCCAACAATATCTCCAGGAAATGCATCAAGTTAAAGGCTCTTAATTTATAGGTGGTTACCAATTCAACCATCAGGCACAAATTACTTCCGAGTCTAGAAGTATATAATGTCTATGAAATGGATGCATCTGACTGAAGTCCAAACTCGGAAGACTATCGGTCACGATGGATTACCCAGTGTCAAATACATAGTACTTTACCCGATAAGCTTCCGGACTCGGAAGCTCAACTTCTTAAATCATATGACAATTCCATCACAAACCTAGTGAACTTAAGCTTCCAATTTTTTTTGACAAAATGTAAGCTTTAATTCACCCCCTCCACTTCCGAGTTCGGATACCGTTTTCATGTGTTGCAAATGTAGAGCTCATTGATCTTATGAACTCGGTAAAAAGGTTCCTAAATTGGGTCCGGTCCAGCACTGGTTTTGATGCGCATTGAAAAAATGCACTTCTTTCAGATTCCACACTCGGAAGCATTTTCATCGGCCGTTTATAAGCAGCAACCAATGGTCTTCTGGACTAGGAAGACCAGATACTATAAAAAAAATGGGCAAAAGCCCAGATTACCCGATTTGAAACCCTAATCTATAATTCAGAGTGTCCTTTTGTAGCCAGAAACAAGGGAAAAAAATGCCAAATTCAAACCTCAATTTCGCGTGGGTAACCCTTAAACATGTCTTCATCGCAACAAGGTGGAAAGGGTGGAAATGGCCGGTCAAAATCAAGTGCTTTTAAGAGGTCAAGCACAAATGATGTTCAAAGGGCTAGGTTCGTATCTCTTGAAGCTCAATCGAGGTACAAGGATTTACACGCAAATGGTATTATGTCTTATATCTTAATGTTTATCAGAGCATAGACATAGTTTTTTTTAAAATAAAAACACCCAGAGGTGAGGGAGTTATGTATTAGGTTCCCCAGGCCCGATAACAAGATTTACAGTTTGTATATAAGTGTGTCTATATCCCTAGACATTGAGGTAACATTATTACCTCCAAAAGTACTAATACTGTAGATGTAAAACACATAGGTCTATTAAGAAGTCACGATCTAAAGGAGAGAAACTCCACCCCCTGTGTTATTTCTCTCCCTTTGCCAGGCAACTTCTAAATGTAAGTAGTATATGGACTAATGACTTTTGCAGTCCAAAAGTGAGTAAAGATGATATAGCCTAGAATGGCATCAACCCAATCCTCGTTATGGCCAAGAAACTGCCAAAGACCATTAATTGAAGCAGCCAACTTCCATCCTCAATCAGCCAGCTTCCAGAGACCATTAATTGAAGCAAGTCTGCATATAGGAACAAATCTAAACTCAGCAGTATCCATTCAAAGCCATAATCATATCAAGGGGCTCGAATATAAGGCACGGATTCTTTATCTAGAGTGATGAGACCATATATATGCCTTGGGATATTAGATATTGAAAGGCCATGCTCTGAATCAAAATGATACTTAGCAATAGCATCAGCAATAGAATTACCCTCTCTTAAAACATGTTGCAGAACAGATCTACCAAGCAAAGCCTTCACCTTATATATTTTGTCAAAGAATTCCCACTGGGCAGCATAGGGATCGTTTATCATGTTAACTGCCAGTTTTGAGTCAGATTCAATTATGAAAGAGTGGTCCAGCTGAGGGAAAATGTGACAAGCATGCAAAATGGCATCAATTTCTGCTAGTAGAGGTGAGACAGCAGACGAGGCAACAGAACTTATCCGAATTTGGCAACCAAAGGAATCTCTAGCAATAAGACCAACAGAAGCTTTGTTGAAATTTCAGGAAGCATCTACATTTATTTTTATGATGCCCAGATTAGGCCTTTTCCAGAAAATCTTCGCTATATTTGGCTTAGGAGGTGGTCTAAGCTGAGGTGCTAAATGCCTGAATGTGACTGGGATACAACCAGGAGAATTCAGTTTAGGAGGACACACATTTAATGTCAATATGATCAGATCCAGCACCTCTTTGCAGATAGAGTTTACTAAAAGGGGCTTATTTTCAAATAAGAGATCATTTCTAGCTTTCCAAAGACCCCAACAAATCAGAGAAGGCAAGATCCTACAATACAAGCGCTCAAATTTTGGTAGATCACTACAGTTCCAGAATAGATAAAATCTTTGTGGAATAGAGTGACCAGCATTTAGATTAAAGTTGAGCAAAGATGCAAAATGTGACCACAGTTCATGAGCCGTGTAACAAGATATAAAGAAATGCTGAATCGAGTCAGAATGATAACAAGCAGGACACTTTGATGCTAAACTAAATCCACAAGTAATGAGGACATCATCAAATGGAAGAAAAGAGTGCAGTAATTTCCATGTAAAGATAATGATCTTTTTCTGCAAAGGAATCTTCCAGAGAGAACTATTTGCAAGAGAGTTACCTGATGATAAGGTTAAGACCATATAGGCTGACTTGAAATTAAAATTACCTGAGAAGTCTGGCTTCCAAATCATTCTGTCCTCCCTTTCCAAAGTTATTTCAGCCCCCTGCAAAAATAAGAGGGTATCATGTTCCAAGAAAGAAGAAATCTTATTCATAATAGAGTTTCTATTGGTGATGAAATCAGCCACAGAAATGTTAGGCATAAGTGAAATGATACTCTCTGGGATATGGTTTATCAGGGGGCCATGTGGACACCAGTTTGCCAACCAGAAACTACAACTCCCCGTGCCATGGATTATTGTGGAGTTATTTTCGGCAAATGGATTAATGAAGGAAATTCTTTTCCATGTTACAGATTTTGTGGGATGGAGGAAGTGCCCATAACAATTTAGACCACAGAGATTTACCTATTTGACACTTCCACCACAGTTTAACTGAACTAGCCTCAATTATAGCCTTAAGAGATCTGAAACCTAGTCCATTCAGTTGAGTAGGCTTAGCTAGGTCAGCCCATTTTTTCCAGACCTTATTATTCTTATCATCCGATTTACCCCAAAAAAGGTGGGAAAATTTTTTCTCAATTATTTTAATAAGGCCTTTCGGAGGATCAGATACAGTCCAAATATGCAAAGGAAGAGAATACATGCAAGATTTTATTAAGACAATTTTACCTCCTCCACTAAGCCATTTATTCTTCCAATTTTGAAGCTTATGGTCAATGTTAGCCAGCAAGGGGTGATAATATCTCATTAAAGTTCTTCCTTTAAAAACTGGGCAACCTAAATATGTGAAGGAGAAAGACCCTTTTTTCATTTTTAAGATATTTTTTACCTGATTTAGCTTAGCTGAGGTTGCTCTTTTACCTAGATAGAAATCCGATTTATCAAAATTAAACTTTTGGCCTGAGGTAAGCTCAAATATTTCAAGGAATGCTTTGATCTTAATTAAATTCGACCTTGATGCTTGCATAAATATGATTGTGTCATCCGCATACATAAGATGAGAAACTGAAGGAATAGAAGCAGGAGTCTGAAAACTAGACAATCTATTATTGCAGAATATAAAAAGCTAAACTCCTAGAGAAAGCTTCAGAGAATAAGTTAAAAAGGAAGGGTGAAAGAGGATCACCTTGTTTAATACCCCTTGATGCTTTAAAAAAACCTACAGGATTGCCATTCACAAGTATGGAGAAATATGCTTGTGACAAATTATTCATGACAGCATTTAGAAAATTCCCATTAAAGCCAAACTTAAGCAAGACTTGTTTAAGAAAGTTCCAATTAATCCTGTCAAAAGCCTTTCTTAAATCTAGCTTTAGGATGCAATTTGGAGTTCTATATTTTTTATCTAAAAATCTGATCATTTCCTGCAAGTACAGGATATTATCAGATATGTCTCTGTTTTTCATAAAAGCTGATTGATTAGGTGAAATCAAGCTCTCCATATAGGGTTTTAACCTTTCCATTAACACTTTAGAGCAGATTTTATTCAACACATTGGAAAGGCTAATTGGTCTAAAGTCATAAAATGAGCATGGTATGGATTTTTTAGGTATCAAGGTAATCCATGTGCTAGAAATCCCCCTAGGCATAACAGAACCAGCAATGAAATCATTAACTGCGGAAATCAAATCCATTTTAATGATAGGCCAGCATTTAGAGTAAAATTTAGGAGAGAATCCATCTGGGCCTGGACTACTGTTCTTTTTCAAACTTTTAATAACTTTTTCCAGCTCAGATTCAGTAACCAGTGAGGCTAGTTTTTGATTATCTGTTTCCTGAATAATATTGGGGATCTGACTAAGGAAATGAGGAAAGTAGGTCTCATCAGAATCCTGAAAAGGAACAGTGAGCAGTTCAGAGAAATAATCTACAGCTGCATTCTGAATTTCCAACTGAGAGTTAATCCATTGGCCAGCACCATTTTTTATTTTAGCAATCTGCAGCTTACAATTTCTTTCCTGTACTACCTTATGGAAGAAAGTTGTGTTATTATCACCTAATTTTTTCCATTTAAGTCTTGCTTTCTATTTCCAGAATTTTTCTTTTTCTTTTAAAGCTTTAAGCAGTATAGCATTCTTCTCATTCAGTTTTACCCTTTCCAAGGTGGAGGGGGACGAATCAAAAATGATTTCCTGAGCTGTGAGAGCTTCTTCAGCCAGTTTGACATTAAGATCAATATTGCCAAAACTATCCCTATTCCAAGTCTTAAGAAACTTCTTAAGTCTGATCAGTTTTAGATAAAATCTAAGCATACCTGTTTCATGTAAAGGTAAATTCCAGCAATCATTAATTAGACCAGTAAGCTCCTGCCTCTGAAACCAGGCATCAATAAATCTAAAAGGTTTTGTCTTAGAAGAGATCATGGAAGAGATTTGTAGAAGAAGGGGTGCATGGTCCGAAGTCTGCCTATTAAGAATTTGGATGGAAGAAGATGGGAATTTAGAATTCCAAGATATGGTACTAAGTCCCCTATCTAGTCTCTTAGAGGTTGGGTTTCTAAGTCTAGCATTACACCAAGTGAAGAGATTACCAACTGTGTTAATTTCTTGTATCCCATTCAAGTTTATCCAAGAGTTAAAATCCCTAATACTACCTAAGGCAGGGGAACTAGGGCCTCTATACTCAGACAGGGAAGTAATGGTATTAAAATCCCCAATAAAAATTATATCTCCTTTAGAGATAGTCTGAAGCACTTTCCATAGATTCTTCCTACCCTCCCTATTCCTAAGAGCATAAACAAAAACTGCCTCCATATGCCAATTAAGGTAATGACGCAGGATAGTGACATGCATGAATTGTTCATGAGATGATACCAGAGAAACAGAAAGTGAATTTTTCCACATTAACCAAATTTTCCCATTATACAAAGTCAAATTATGATCAAAGGGAAGTTTCTGCATATATGTTTGGCAAGAACTATTGTCATGCATAGGTTCAATGATGCAAAGCAGCTGAATTTTCTTAAGTTTACATAAATTAGACAGCCTAAGCATTGAAGTATCCATACCCCAAGGTTCCACACTAAGCAATTTACTTAGGGGTTTACTGTCATTGTTCACAGGATTTATTACTTTTTGTGGCTGATCTAAGCATCATTCTGTTTAGTTGGCTTAAGTAATTGTTTTTCTTTGATTTAGGCTTACCTTTTTGCATACCTGTAATAGTAGAAGTGGTAGACATTTGTTGATCATTATTTGCCTCAATAGATGTCTCAGGCTCAGAGATTTTATCATGATTGTTAGAGCAATCCTCTTGAGCCTGCAAACAGAAAACCTATTTGTCATCTTTCCAGGCTGGGAAAGTGCCATTTTGTGATTTAGACTGTACATAGGAATTGAAAAGGATCCTATCTGGATATCATCTTTAGCATATGACAGAATAGGTGGTTTAGGAATAGCCGTATCATTTAGTAAGCTTATGATCGAAAGATCTGGGCTATCCTGAGTCTGAGTCTTAGTGATAGGAGATCTCTCAGTATTAATGGTAACCAGGGAAGGAGAGCTGGGTGATAAATTGTGGTTAGTACCATTACATATACCTTCAGTGTTATCAATCTTAGGGGGTAATTGGTCATACCCAGAATCTAAGATTAAAGGGGCCTTGTCAAATTTCTTACCAGTAGGCTGCCAATGTGATTGGGGTAAGGTTTGAACTGGATTTATATCCTGAGTTATATCATTATTTGGCACAAGCTTAACTTTACATTGAGGTAAAGAATGTCCAAGTTTTAGACAGTGATCATAGTACAGAGGTACATCCTCATATTCAACTTGGTATTTCCTATTGTTGGTTACAGAGCCCAGCCTTATGAAATTACTTAATGGTTTTTGGAGATCTATTTCCACACAAAATTTTATAGCTGATGGTGTTGTTAGCATATCAGTGGCGAGATCATTCTTAATAAAGCTTCCAATGCTATTCCCTATAGCCTCAATGGAGGCTAAGTTATAGTAGTACAAGGGAACTTCACGGATTGTACACCAAATTGGAACTATTGGTGATTCAATATGAGTGGAAAATTCAGGTGTCCATTTTAAAATTTTCAAAGAAATTCCATTGAAGTTCCACACACATTTCATCCAACATCTTTGGTAATCGTTTATCAGTTCAAACCTAATTAAAACATGCTTATAATCAAGGGAACCTAGCTGATACTTACCTTCAAAACCTACAGTTTTGAAAGCCTATTCCAGAAGATCCATTGAGATTCTCCCTTTAGTAAACTTCCCCACCAAAGCATTAGCGTAATGGGCAGAGAGGGTGGCAATCTGGTCGTCGGAGTATAAACATGAAGGATCACCCAAGTGCAGCATTTTAGGGATAATTTCAGGATTGTTTGGAAGGATTTTCGAGAGAGGCGAGGATTTGTTCTGTAAAACAGTTGCAAAAGTTTTGAGGGGAATTTGATCACTGGTTGTTGCCGCCATGTTGGTCGGCATCAGAGTGGAGGCGTCCGGCCTACTTGTTGATGTTACGGGCTAGCCATTTCCGGCGAAGAACCCGTTAACGGCGAGCAAGAAAGGTGGAAGAAAGGACCAGAAAAATGTTTTCCCTTGGGAATTTTAGGGATTCGTGCCTGAGAACGTTTTACAAAAAATGCGTAGGGATTCTGAGAGCATAGACATAGTTGATCACGTGCTTAAGTTTGTTGGACAACATGTTTTGAAATTGTTAACTTTAAATGAGCCATCACACTTTGATGAAGTGTGTCAGTTTAATAGCAATTTTCATTAAAAAGAGGGGGGGGGGTGATTTGAACGGGTACAATATTGACCTCAATGTGTGGATTATTAATGAATTTATAGATTTTCCATACAAAGGTCCCGAGAATGTGTTTCCTAACGACATCAAAGGACCTTTGGATGATATACATATCACAGGAAGGCTTGGCCCCTTCAATCAGACTACCTGCATGTCAACCCAATCGCTTGTAATCATAGGTACTTCAAATGTAACCCCACCAATATAGGGAACCCTAGGAGATTTTGTTTTTACTCACCTTACCATAGACTAGAGGATTGTGTACGAAATGATAGCAAGAAGTATTATAACCACAACCGGACACATCACCGAGCTGACTTATTCGACTCTAATGATGTTCTATTACATCACTAAGGGGAGGAAAATAAAGCTTTGATCTACGATTTTTAATCACATGTTCTGGGTTGTGACGTAAAAAATGATTATCAAGAGTCTACCAAACGGTAACTTGATCTCACTGATTTTGAAGAGCGTTCAAGGGAATTGGCGTTACATGGTGAGAAGAAGCCATGTAACTGGTTTGACAAACAATAATTCACGAAGAAGAGGTGGGTGTTTTTAAAGCAAAAGTGGGATCATAGGACACGTGATGCAGTGGAACTGAACAAGAGACCAGGAATTGAACAAGATATGCAACACAATTTGACTCCTAAATAATTTGCAATTTTTTACATTATACATGTGTACTTATGTTAACCATTTCTAACTTCAGAGGAAACATGCACTGGTTTCATGAAAGGGCTCAAGGCATGCTACAAATGGGTCCGTGGTGAACTATCTCAGATGAGGGAACGTATGTGGAAGTTGGAACGAAGTTAGCGTGCTTACGAGCGTCACTTGGAATTTTTTTTTCTACATCAAGGCTTAGGAGAAGCTCTTCTATTTGAATAACAATGTTTATATTTGGTTGTGGTAGTGAAGTGATCTAGGGATGATATATTCGAAATTCACATTATCTAACATGATTATTCGATCGATGAATGTATTTGTACTTGTGGTTGATTATTTTGCATGATTTTCTTGATCTTATCTCGTTTAAACTATTTACTGATGTTTGTGGAACAATGTGATTAAATAATTTATTTGTTAGGTTTACTAAGTTGAAGTAGGCTTAATATGCTTATAAATCATTTCTGACCATCTCAGCCGACAGAGTTTCGGAAGCGGAACTGATTCGGGTGATGTTGACTAAAGAAAAATAAAAAAACAAAGACACAAAATAATTATTTTTCTACCTTTGTTTCTTTTTCTTCCTAATCTTCTTCTGCTTCCTTCTCCTTTTTTGATCTCTCTGCACCCTATTGACCCAGATTCCTTCATCATGGTCGGTTCTCCCTAAGAACCAATATAAGCTCGTATCATCCTCCACAAGAAAAGTTTCTTTAAAATTGGATTCAGTCAGAGTATTTCGACCAAAGACAATAATATCTTTGCTCTCATGTTCTTAACTAAAAGCTCTTTTCCTTTCAAAGAAAATCTCCCCACTGAGGGTCTACTAGGTTTTGATATAGAACACCTGATGAGCTTGTGATGCCAAAATGAATGAATCTTCACTCCAACCAACTCAACTTTGATCAACTACCAATCGACATTTAAAAATAGGAACTTTCATTGTCACATCATCAAGCTCCCATATCTCGATTATTGTTCCAAAGTAACAATTCTAGGAACACATGGGATTTCCGTCACTTGCACTCCCAACATGTAAAGCCTCGGATATAAGTGTCACACCACTATTCTGCGATACACCCTTATCATCAGTTGATTTTGTGAAGAAAGTGAATCAATTAATGATGTAACCACCATACGAAGTAATTGTACCCAAGGGTCTCCGAGCCAACCATTTCACTGAACATGAATGATCACAAATTGCCATGTGAGTACGTTGCCATGAAGCAAAGGTTCTAGTGTGCTGTTGGAGAACATGTGCTTAGTTGTACGTTGGATGGTTGAATCTTATCTCGTCCATGTGAATCTCAATATAGGGTATAGCATCTTCGTGATTGTGAAAAAGGTAAAGGTAGGCCGAACACAAATATTCTGCACCAGGGCTAAGTAGCTTACCCTGCCCTACCCCTTGACCTTGTATTCACCCTTCATGTCAATATTTTGGGAGGCCGACAGAATCTACTTCCTTTAAATAATATGTAAAAAAAATCAATCACCTCCTCGCTACACAATGCTAAACAATACTTGCATTAGGTATGTACTGGTTCTTTACAAAATGTTTGAAAATTTTCATATACCTCTCGAAGGGATACATCCACCTCAATAATATAGGACCAAACAACTTGATCTTATAGACCAAATAAACAATCAAATGGACTGTTATATCAAATATGACGGGGAAAGTACATCTCCATCTGACACAAAACTTTGACTATTATCAATTGTAAACAATCAAGCTTTTGAAGAATAATGTTTTTCAAACATATGTACTTGAAGAATAGACAAAGTTTTGTAAATGCCTAATTATTATTATTAACCAATATATTCTTCCTATTAACCTATATATTGTGTAATAACCCGTCACAGGCAAGTTTCAAGTTTGAACAAAAATGACTGAAGAGCAATGTAGGAGGTTGAGGAAGAATTTGGTAGGCAAGGCTGTCGATGCACATCGTAATTGGAAATCCAAGGTAGCGAACAAGTACATACATTTCTTATCGAGTGGAAAAATTCCAAAGTACAATCAATGGGAAAAGCACAGGTGGATGGATGAGGAGGAGTGGAAGAAAATAGAGGAACAAAAAAAATTGACATAATGGTAAGTAAAATTCTTACATGATTTCTAAATAATATTTCAATATTTATCAACTAATTCATTGTAATTTTAACTAATTAAACATTTTTTTTGGTTTTCCAAAAAAAAAAGATAGAGGGCAAGTGCCCAGCCAAAAGAAAAGAAATACACCCACCACTACACCCACCACATCCAACCAAAGGGCAAAATGGCTACAAAGGAGAAGCTGATCGAGCAGCTAAAAGAGAAGGAGAGAAAGAAGCCGGGGAACCAGGGCTACACAAGAAAAGAGATCGAGCAGGAGATCAGTTCCAAGAATTTCAAGTCGGAAAGATCCCTAGTCTACCTGGAATCAAACAAAGGAAAAGAAAAGGACTATGTAACCCCAAAGTCAAAGCCATAGCAGAGGATATTGTAAGTATCCAATTCATGTAAAGTTCTATACTTATGTAAAAATATTTTCATTACCAACACAATAATACGCAACGCAGTTGAGAATGAACGAGGAAAAAGAGAGAGGAACCATAGAGTTGGAACCGGGTGAGGACATTCTGATAAGAGCCACCTAGAAGAAGGATCACTCGGGTCACTATAGATGTACCCAGACTCGAATGCAAGCAGTTTTTGCTATCCTAGGTATAGCAAGAAGCAAGCTCTCCAGCATTTCCTTGTCCAAAAGAAGGATGCCAAGTAACCCCTCACTGATCAGTCGGTTATCAAGGCGATGGTTGCTTACCTTGACCAGTTGGTCATGGGAATGGCTACAGTAGTTGGATTAAATATTCGTGAAGGCCTTGAGGACCCAAAGAGCTTCATTGAAAGGGCCTTGGTAGTTGTAGCCACTGGTCTTAGCAGCTCGGGACGAGATCCCCCCATCGACAGAGAAGAAGATGGGGAGGTAAATATGCATTACAATTACTAATTTTCTACTTTCAATTTTCTTTTTCGATTACACCTAAAAAACCATTTAGACTAACTAAATTATCACTCTATGTAACAGGATGGTGAGTTGGTCACCTTGTTCATCAAGAGCCTAGAGGGACAGAGGGCAAGGGTAGTTAAATCATGGCTCCAGAAATCTAGGGGTCCCGATAAGTCACCTGGTATAGTAGCTCACACCAGTGTGTACGAGCCAATCTACCATTCAAAAGGGAGATTTCTGTATGCCAACCACCATTTCAATGACGTGGGAGAGGCTTTGGTGAGTGTGGTAGACTGACCGATGTCTTTGTTCAAACTTAGAGATTATTCCCAGCCCGAGGACTTTGAAGGCGATCTGGCCCAGAACGATGATTGTTTTTGCGTTAATGTCAGCAACAATAAGGTAATAAGTAAAACTAATTACTACATCTATTACAGGTTAATTTTAGATTAAGATTCGTTTAACTTAGATTCTTTTTCTCTCCACACATCAACTCCAAAACAATCTAGATCAAGCAGCTCCTACCATCCATTAAAGCAACAATTTCTACAAGAAAGGCCACTGAAACGGTACTTCTCAATATTATCCATCTTGTACATTATTTATTTATTTATTTTAGTTAGCCTAATACCCGTGCAATTTATTGATTTCAGATTAACAACAAGCGCCCGTTCAAGCCAGATCCCAACATGGGGAACTACATTAAGTATTGCAACGAGCTTGTGAATAGCATGCAAAAGTCGGGAAAGGTGGTGTTATTTCCAGAGTTCCGACCTTCAAATTTTGGCACAAAACATTAAAGTAGATTTTTTATCGATGAGATGGTGGAGTTTGAAAACAAACTTGGCAACTCCAGAGCGATGGTTTGGCTAGCGAACTCACCATTAGATGTATGAGAGGTAAGGTTAACTTTTTCACATAAAATGTATTTATTTAAATATAAAGTTGTTTATTAAATTAATTAATGCTATTATTCAAGGCACCTCTGGGACCAAGTCTTTGAAACCAACAATGACTGCATTCAGTTTGTTCTGTGCTGCACGGGAGGCTTTGCCTCGGAATTCATGGTTGTAGAAGTCAAAGGTCATGCTAAAGTCATTCTAGATACCATCCTTGTTACCAATGCCGATATTTATGTGGTTTCATATATTAAAGTGTAAGGTAAACTTTTTAATTTTCTAAATTACGGAAAATTATTCACCGCTTACAAATTCATTCATGTGCTACTCTTTTTTTTCAACGCAACGATCATTGGTACTTAGTACTCACCCGTCCTGTTACAGAGGAAGGTTTTACCCTTGACTCGATGACTAGAGGAATCGAATCCCACAAAATTCTTGAAAACCAACTCATTTCCAGGTACTTTCATTCCTCTCATTGTACTAATTTTAACATCTACAAGTGTGAGTTACATAACCATTAAAACCTTAATGATACGATATTAAAAATCATTTATTATAGTTTTCTCTATTTTGTATTTTTAGGTGATTAACACTATACTCTTTTTACCACTGGATTTTTCTATGAGGTAGTGTGATCATAGTTTATTTTTATTGTTATGCCCATAACACGGCTATGTTGGCTTAGAAGAGTTTTTGTTATATTCTAATTTAGCCTTTAGAATATTCAGTTCTGATTTGATTAGAATTAGATTTGGTAAGATTAGATAAGGCAATATTCTTTCAAGATTTATCTTGAAGAATATAGTTATTTATTTTAGGTATTCTAGTTAGATATGGTTTTAGCTTCTTAAAACTGTCATAAGTCATTCTACTTTCTATTTGTACTGGCCGCATAATACTCTATAAATAGGGGAGGTCATTCACGATTTTACACACTTTTATCAATCAAATATATCAATTTTCGAGTTATACTCATTGCTTTAACTATCTTCATTGTTGCTTAATCCCGAGGGTTAATTAAGTTCCAGTAAACCTTGTGATCTTATCCCGTGGGCTAAATAGTAAGGAATTCAAAATTGAGAGCATCCCGAGGGCTAGGTTCTTGAATTTCGTGTGACTTAGTGAGGATTTGCAGATCCCTTCATTCGGTCAAAAATTTTATTTCCGCAATCCAGATTCTTCGCAAGAAGATTCATATTATTTGGTATTAGAGCAAAGCAAAAGTTTCTACGACCATCATAACAGTCGACATGTGTTGGTACCGTTGGGGGATATCAATTGGTACCTTCATATATGTATTTTTATTTTCGAAGCAAGAAAATCTATCTGTGGGCGCTCTACCAACCTATAGACAAGAATCCATCCTTGCTAATTTTATTTTCAAAAAAATTAATTCAGAAAACTTCTGCCATCAAACATCTCACAGCCGCCGCTCAAATTCATTTTCGACGGATCTGCACCGCAACGAGACAATCCGCCGCTAGTCATCTCTGTTGTAGCTCCGATGGTCGCACTCAGATTCATCTCTGACTGACCTCCATCTCCACCGATTCTGATCGTCGATCGTTGCAGATCTACTAGCCACCTTTGATCTTTGACCTGCAGGATCTTTTCCGTTATCTTGGTCTTCTTCAGGTTCTCCGGCGGCGCTCGCGGAAATCGATCCCATTTCAGCGCAACTTCGGCGATGCAAAGTTCAGCAGCGTCTGCGCAGAATGTAGTTCCAGGGAAGAATTAAGGGTGGGTGTCGGGTCAGTTTATTCAATTTCCAGTTTATTCGGTTCGGATTTTTTGATTGTTCCCCTAAAAAACTCAAAACCGAAACCGATCCAAATAACCCAGAAAATTGAATTATCCGCACCAAATTTGAAATTTGGTTTCCGGTTTGAATTCATTTCAAACCAAATAAACCGAATTCATGGGAAATTTTATTTTAAAAAATATCAAAAATATATATAAAAAATTCAAAATTATAATAAAAATATGTAGTTTAATTTCTAAATCATAAAAAGCAATTTTTTAAAATTAAAATCCAACAACTACAATACAAATTCAACCATAACAATGTTAGATTTTTAAAATTATATTATTAGTTTATATACTTAATTTATCTTTTAATTGTAATTCAGTATTTAAGTTGATTTTCGTATTGAGTTTCAATATCCAAACTATAACCAAAAACCATATTCAAAAATTGGTTTACTCAATTAATTTATCCAAAAATTATATTATAAATTTGGTTCGGGTTATTCAAATTCAGATTATTTAATTTTCAATTTGATTTTTGGTTTGTTTGCCTTCCCTTAAATAAAGATGGGGGCGTATCTCACATGCGCCCAGAAGCCAATCGCGCCTGCCACCCTTAGCGCGTAACTGTCACATGCTCGAAGTTGATATTTGATTTCCACCTGGTGTGTGCATTATACGCACAATCCATCTCACCAAACTCGAGTTATTCATTATCTCGTGAGTGGATTAGCTTATCGCGATTTGATCTGATTTTCTCGCAAGCTGCTTATTATCTCACGAGTTAAAAGCCACATCAGCATTCAGTCATTGTCTAGTTAGTGCCTAGTCATTGTTTATTAGCAGAACTTTGCATGGATGACGTAAGAAGTGTATCTCTATTTAATTTTGAAGATTGTTCACGTTTTGATGATGAAATTTTTCGACCTCGAAGGGAATTATATGCTATTAAAATATCATTTATTATAGTTTTCTTAGTTTTGTATTTTTAGGTTATTAACACTATACTCTTTTTTTCACTGATTTTTTTGATGAGCTGTGATCACAGTTTATTTTTATGCTATGCCCACAAACTCGGCCATTTTAGCTTAGAAGAGTTTTGGTTATATTCTAATTCAGGCTTTAGAATATTCAGTTCTGATTGGATTAGAATTAGATTTGGTAAGATTAGATAAGGAAATATTCATTCAAGATTTATCTTGAAGAATATAGTCATTTATTTTAGGTATTCTTGTTAGCTATTGTTTTAGCTTCTTAAAGTTGCCATAAGTCATTCCAGTGTCTATTTGTACTGGCTAAATTATACCCTATAAATAGGGGAGGTCATTCACGATTTTGTACACTTTTATCAATCAAATATATCAATTTTAGAGTTATACTCATTACTTGCGAGCTATCTTCATTGTCGCTTAATCCCGAGGGTTAATTAATTTTCACTGAACCTTGTGATCTAATCTAGCGGGCTAGTTAGGGAGCAAGTCGAGATTGAGAGCATTCCGAGGGCTAGGTTCTTGAATTTTGTGCGACTTAGTGAGAGTTTGGAGATCCCTTAATTCGGTAAAACATTTTAATTCCGCAATCCAGATTTTTTGCAAGGAGATTCATATTAGTTTAATATTACCCAGATAGCATGTGAATATCAAAGGTAGAAGAGGAAGATAGAACCATCTCCGGATTAAACCTAGAAAATCACAAACATTGATGTAAGAAATTCAACTTCAACGTTACTTAATACAATTACATTTAACTCGATATTTGTATTTGTGGTACCGACGTCAGGGGAGTGGTTGGGAATGCGGGTACTACGTCAACCTGTTCATGGTAGAACTTGTGCTCAAGACTACCTCTACAAATATTCTAGAGGTAGGTCAACAAATTATAAATTAATCATTTGTTCTTACTTACCAAATAATTTCACGTAATTAACTATCGGGTTGTTTTGTACACAAAAGATATTTCCCTCCGTAAAAGGAGTATACAATGGCAAGGAGATAGCAGCTGTAGCCAGGAGATGATGCCAGGCTTGGGTGGACGTATATTCCAAAGAATAAAAGACTTGTATGGACCTCATGTTGTAAAATGGAGGATAAAAAATTGATTTCATAAAAATTTACTTGTTTTTAGACTTGTTTAGTTTTTAACTTATTCATTTCTTCTTGCTTAGAATTGATCTTGCTTCATTTAAGTCTATATTAGATTATGTGTTTTTGACTGTTTTGAGTTTCTTCTGTGATATTTCCCTAGGTTTTGATCCGGGATGAGCCTGAAAATATTAAAATAGTGCATTGCAAATGCAAAACAAAACCAGCACCAAATTTTGAAATCATGAACCATTGTTGGAAAAATGCGGACCGATAAAAATTTATTCCGGTGCTAAAAAAATTATATCCTTCTAAGCACAAGCACCGACAATTCGTTTCCATACTAGTACTAGAATATTTAGATCCTTCTAAGCACAAGCACCGATAATTAATTTTTATACCGGTCCTTGATTTAAACTGGTGCTAAAAAAATAATAGCATTGGACATCATTTTTACAATCAGCACCGACGACGATCAACCGGTGCTGGTTAGTATCGGCATTGGTATCTTTTATTAAGCACCGGTAAGTGATAGGTCATTCAAGCAGCAGTAGTATTCTATCGGTGTTGGTTATATGGGACAAGCACTGCTATATTAAATTCGGCACCACTATCAAAAATTGGTGTTAGGTATGTATATTCAGCACCGATTTAAGGTACTGGTGCCTCTGTAACTGTGTTTCAGCACCCCCTACTTAGGCACCAATAGTTGAGGGCAGAGCTATCAATCTCTGACCCGAACCGAGAACCCGACCTGGACCGATATGAACGAATCAACCCAAAATCCGATCTGATCTGAGAAATATTGACCCAAACCTGACCTGACACGATCACACTCAACCCGAAACCCAATTTTGACCCAAGAAATATTGACTTGTACCCGAACCCGACACGACCGAATTCAACCCAAAACCGAATACGACCCGATAATCTGGACTTGAACTCAACCTGAATACGAACCCGAATATGACCCGATAATCTGGACCTGAACCCGACCTGAATACGAACCTGAGATCAACGTAAACCCGATTTAACACGAACCTAATTCAACTCGATAAATCAGCTATATAACCCTGCATGTAATCAACCCAAAACAGGTGCAGTTATAAAAGGTCAATTAACATTTAATATAGAACCAAGTCAAGTTTGTTGTGCGTCAAACTAATAACAAATGGGGTTTTTAGCCATATGATTACTAGTACGTAAAGTCAATTCATAACAAATGTGAATACACAATGTTAAGTTAAAAATGCACACGACTAAATTTATAAATTTAATGAATAATAGTCAAATAAAGAGAGATGTCTCATTAAAATTATGGTTTTGAATTAGTAATTATAGAGAGTCGACTAAATATTAATTTCAAAAATCAGTTTGAAAAGTATTGTAAAAATAATATTTAATAAATTATCACAAAATCTTGTTATGGACTGAGTCACTGTTCTATGAGGATATTTTATAATTAGTGGGACTAATAAGAATAGGAAAAGTCTTGGGAAAGACGGTTTTTTCATAAGTTTATGGGAAAGACAGGGTTTATTTAAAATAATAAAAGGTAAAAGGTCTTAGTTGCAATATTAAAAATTTATTGTACAACATGTAGTAGTTATAAAGTTTATAACCCGATTCATACAAGACGAAAACTTTATCTTCATTTCTTCTAATTTGCCCTTTAAACGTTGGTCTTTCCATGGATTATGGAAAGACTGTCCTTTAAGAGACGGACTCATAAGAATATTTGATATTTAATTTTATTATGTGAGATATATATAATTATGATAACCTTGAAAATAAGCTCAACATATAAATCATTATTTTTTAAATAATTATTTTTAAAATAATTTGAATGAAATATTATAAAAATAATCATTTTTATTGTATTTAATATGTAACGATTTCTAACTAAACTAATTATTTCACTTCAGTACTCATATATTTTTCCTTATATAACTAAACTTCAAAATTGTAAATAAAGTTCTTCATTTTCAATTTAAATGTAAGACACAAAAATATTTATAAGTAATCCTAATTTTTTAATTAATAATGCCGCACAATGCGCGGTGAGACTTTACTAGTTTTTTTATTTTAAAAAAATAGAATCATAATATTTATTACAACACAAAATTAACTAAAATATTTTAAAAAGTGAATTGAATTCAATGAATACTCAATATTTCTATTCAACTAAGATAGTAGGCACAAAAGCACCTCTAACATATTTATGGAAAGTTACGCTATGACCCAAAAAAATGTTACGACATTATCCTTCTCTCCAAATGACACATTTTTTGTCATTCTTCCATAAATATAGTAATAGAAAACAAATATTTTTTTTGATGAAATGTTGAAAAACGCTAATACATGTTCTAGAGTAACTTATAGTTGATTACTTAGAAGTAAGAAAGAGAAATTGAAAAGGATTACGGATACGTTCTTGTGCCTAGTTGTAGATAAATATTCAGTTACGAACTTGAAAAATACAATGGGGGTGTATAGGGTATCATCACGTTCGAGCGGATTTCAATTTGGAGTTACGAGTAAAGTTTTTACTTTTTGCACTTAGGTCCCTCCAAGAAAGTTGGAATTGTCGAATCACGAAATTGGCGACACTAAAAAGCAATTCAATAATGTAATGCTGCGAATTTGCAATTTGGGCATGTATGGGTGAACATAAGGGCCTTGAAAGTCAACATTGAATACTTCTACACAGTCTTGTGTTACCCTATAATTCGTTCTTCCAAAATACATTATTTTTTGTTATTCTTGCTTAAATATAGAAATATTAAATAAATTAATTTTTTGGTGAATTAGTGGAAAGCGCTAATACGTGTTTTAGTGTAAATTAAAGTGGATTGCTTAAAAGTAAGAAAAGGAAATTGAAAATTACTACGGATATATTTTTATTCTCGATTGTTGATAAATATTTTGTTACGTACTTGGAAAATACAATGAGGGTGTATAGGGTAACATCACTTTCGAGTGGATTTTAATTTGGAGTTACGAGTCAAGTTTTTACATTTTGCAAGTTACAAGTTACAACGAAACAATACCTGATAATAGTGCAGTTGTAACAATAGTATTATTGAAATATAACCTAAATCAACCCAAATTTATTTGGGTGACATAATAACCTGATCTAAAATGAACCAACCCAAAATATGTCTGAATTCAATGTGAAACATTATAAAAAATAATTGACATAATCAGACCCGAACAAAACTTCAGTACAAAAAATGACACGACAATAACCTGATCCAATCCAACCTGACAATATTCTGACCCGACCCGATCTAATCCGAGTATAAAAATTACATGACAGTAACCCGACCCGATATTAACTCAACCCGAAACGACCCAATCCGAGAAAAAACTGACACGTTTTCAACCCGACACGATAAGTACCCAATCCAACTCGACCCGACACGATAAATGAAATCAACACGATTCAACCCGACATGTTTCAACACGACACGTTTCCAACCTGATACGATAAATGAAATCAATACAATTCAACCCGACACGTTTTCAACCTGATACGAACGTGACACGATAACCCAAATTGACACATCTAATTGAGGGCCTGAATAACCAGTGCCTATGTCCCAGATTACCGATGCCGGTGGGAGGGGTCTGTGCAATGGTGTATATGCTTACAGATTAAAGATTTATACCTTTTGCTTTTACGGATTAAAGATTTATAATGTGCTATATGTCTCTTTTTAAGTCGTGACTCGCAAGCTTAATCAAGTGGCCTTAGTAGGTACTCGTTCTTATACACACTTTTTTTCTAGGTTACTTGGTTGAGCTAAAAACAAATACTTAATGTTTCTTTTTGTTTATTTTTTGTTGTTGAAAAATGCAATTTCTCTGCAGACTTTCCTTAATTGCTTTCAATGTTTTTTAAGTCATATGAGGCTTGGCTGAAATCATGTCTACCTTCTTCACCACTAAGTATGAGGTCATGATGACATACTAAGCCCGAGGCACCATTTGAAGAATCTTAGAAAACGTGATATTCCCCCTGTCTTTTTTTTAATTGAAAACACCCGTGAGGTGGGGGAGTTATGTATTGGGTTCCCCATGCCCTATAACAAAAAAACCAGATTGTACATGAGTTGTCTAGATAGTTAGACTTAAGAGAAGAGAGTAGCCTCCGTTAACCTAGTAACAACTAAAACAGTGATATGTAAAGATGAAGTAACGATCCATAGGAGCGAATCTCCACCCCAAGTGTTAATTCACTCCCACGGCCAGGTTACTTACATCTGTTTTAGTAACAAACAAAATCCCCATGTCAGCTAGTAGGGGAAGAGTAACAAAAATAAACTCCAAAGGTGATGAGACATCAGCAGAGCAGTAGTACAGCAGTGCAGCAGAGCATCCAAAGGTGGCATATCTCTTTGTTCAGTAGATCAGTAGTACAGCAGCGCAGCCAGAGGTGGCATATCACCTTGTTCATCAGCAGCAGAAGTACAGTAGCGCATCAGAGCATCTAAATGCATAGCAGTAGCAGAGCAGTAGAAGCCATTCATGAAGAAAACCTGCCAAAAACACAAACAAAAAACTCAGCAGTATCCATTCCAGAACTGAGTTCAGTGAATACGAACAGATGGGACAGATTGTTGATCCAGTGTAATAAGCACTTTGATGTGTCTCGGAATGTTAGTCATTGAAATTATAGGACCAGAGTTTAAATGACATTTAGCCAGGGCATCAGCCACTAGGTTAGCCTCCCTGAGGACATGGATCAATTTAGCCCCTCCAAGAGCAGCTTTCACCTTATAGACTTTATCAAAGAGTTCCCACTTAGCTGAGTAGGGGTCATTTAACATAGAGACCGCAAGTTTAGAATCAGATTCTATTATAAATGTTTGGTCCAGATGAGAGAAAATCTGACAAACAAGTATAATGGCATCAATTTCAGCTAACAGTGGAGTCCTAGCTGTGGAGGAAGAGGTGCAGATGTATGTAGGATTGCCTAGAGAATCTCTAGCAATCAGACCTATCGAAGCTAAGTTTGGGGTCCAAGAGGCATCAACATTGATTTTGGAGAATCCTAAGTTAGGTCTAGTCCAAAAGATCTTTGCTAAATTAGGCTTAGGGGGAGGTCTGAATTTAGGAGATAGATGTGTAAGTCCAGGTGGAATAGGATTCGAATTGATTAATTTTGGGGGACACAGTTGGAGTGAGAGAAGGATCTGATCTTGAATCTCTCTGCAGATGGAAGATAAAGAAAAGGGCTTATTGTCCATGAGGAAACCATTCCTGGCTTTCCAAAGTCCCCAGCAGATGAGTGAAGGCAATAATTTACAATATATGCTGTCAAACTTAGGCAAATCATCAGTATCCCAGAAAAGGGCAAACCTCTGAGGAATGGTATGGCAAAAATTCAGGTTAAAATGGATCATGGATGCAAAGTTTGTCCATACTGCATGTGCTAAATGGCAGTTAATAAAGAAGTGCTGTATCGAATCTGAGTGTTCACATACAGGGCATTTTGATGCCAAACTAAAACCACAGGTTATAAGCACCTCATCAAAAGGTAGAAAGGCATGCAATAATTTCCAAATAAAAATAGTTACCTTTTTTTGGTGAGGGATTTTCCAGAGAACAAAACTAGCTAAAGAAGTACCTGATTCAGCTGTCAAGGCTTTGTAACAAGATTTAAAATTGAAATTACCTGAACTTTCAGGTTTCCAAATCATTCTATCTTGTCTTTCCAAATCATTCTATCTTGTCTTTCCAAATCATTCCCCCTGTCTCAACTCAAACCTTCTACTTTACTTTATGTTATTATGCAGTGTTTAACTTTTACCATATATTTGAATAGATATATAATAATAATATTATCATATGTAATATGGTTGAATTCGTCGTTATAAGTAGTTTCCCAAAACTAACTTTTTTATTTACCGTTATTATACGTAGTTAAACATATTAATGGTCAAACATGTTTCTTGATAATCGTGAAAAAGATTCAATGAAATATGAGGTGGGACGGAGGGAATAAGCATTTTTGTTGACTTAACTTGGCCTTCAGTTACTTTAATTTATTCACGTACACTAACTGCATATTTGACTGTTACAATGTAATCTTTTTACTATACTGAACTACAGATAGCTCGTTCATACTGTAACTGCATTCATCTCTTTTTGGCCTTGTCAACCCACATATATATATATATATATATATATGTGTGTGTGTGTATATATATGTATATATATATATATATGTGTGTGTGTGAATGATCCATTCTCTTCATGAGGCAAAACATTCACTACTGCGTCAAGCATAAAAGAAGTCTGCTGGTTCAAATTTGGGTTTAATTAACCTCGTGTGAAAAGAAACTAGGTGCAGAAAAGCAACAGGTTGTGGAGAAAGACGTGGAGGAGCTTCTATCTTAGGTAAGCATATGCGCACACAACATTTTCTGTATGGAAAGAAGTTTTGTTTGTGTGTTATAATCTGATTGTTTTGTGCTATTACAAGTGTGGCAGACTGACAAGATCAAACACATGGATGAGGCACAGCTGAAAAACTACATGAAGAATAGATCGAAACAGTTGAAGAATGCGTAAAGATATAACCTTGGGAAGAGAAGGGTAAATGAAAATGAATGATATCGTGTATTTGTGTGTGTGTGTGTGTATGTGTGTTAGTGGGCTAGTTTTGAGGATGATATAAGTTTAAGTGGCTTTTGTTGTCAAGCTTATAAGGTTTTTGTTTTACTATTTGCAGTTAGTGAAGGAAAAATGTAGAAAGTCCAGTAGTACCGTAATTATGACTACTGTCTGGAAGTTCAACAAGGAAGAGGACGATGACTCTTTCTAGTTATAATTGAGATCTATTTCATCTGTTTCTTGTAGACTTTCAAGACGATCAATATATCTTTCTTGCTTATAATTGATCATTGCTGAAATTTGGTTTTACCGAATTTTCTCAATTATTACTAGTATGTTCCAACATGACCTATCTAACCAAGTTCGTAATAAAGTAAAGCATTAAAAGACACGAGACTTGGTTATGCAGTTCGATGAAATCCACCTACATCTGTGGGGCCTAGCCCAGTTCAAAATGAATCCACTAATCAGAAAGATACAGTACAAAGTACACCATACAAAATACTTATCTTTACTAATCAAACGTGAGAATTCCGTGAGCTCCCCAAGCTACCGATCCGTCTTGATCAGACTCCCTCTGACCTCAAAACTCAGCGACGTTGGATCTCCTCCTCCCGAGGAATTAATGCATATGATTCTGAACTTTGAACGGCGGGTCACGCATGTTGGAACATATAGATCTGGCTCTTTGCAAGACTCTCGAAAGATTGAAAATCTGTGTGCAGATTTTCTTTATTAAATGTGTGAGTATAATGCAGCCGTGATGTCACCTTTTAAGCCATGAGCATATCGAAAATCTTCATGATTATCTCCATAATATTCCTATTTCTTATATGCTTCTGAATCATATCCAAATCCCATAAATAAAGGTAGTTTCCTTATCACAATATCTCCTATATATTCGATAATATCAATATCATATTTGTAGGGATTTTCCATAAAGCAACTATGCTTCTGCCACGCCTAGCA
Source organism: Rubia yunnanensis (assembly GCA_037428765.1). NCBI lineage: Eukaryota > Viridiplantae > Streptophyta > Magnoliopsida > Gentianales > Rubiaceae > Rubia > Rubia yunnanensis. Next base: position 43,340,476 of record CM075069.1, on the reverse strand, counting down.
TATTGCAGAATATTCAGATTTAAATAAATCACAAATACTATAATATTCTGAACTTCTTCTTCCGTAAAACTTGTTTGCGTAAACGTGGATGTCCACATGTTCCAACATGAAAATTTTTTCATTTCCAAATGTGTTCACAAATCTCCAATTAAACTATTCAATGAAAACCACTTGACTTTACAATCTCCCTCATTGGCATTTTGTGGACCAACCATTTTGGACATTAAGAACACAACAAAAAAAATCCTCCAATCAAACACATAAGGCTTCCATAAATCCACCTATGTTGGAACACATGCATACTACTGAATCTGATCATAAAAAAATGCCATCCGAAAACTAGAATTCCAGAATACCAAAAAGATATTCAGATTACAGTCATCCAAAATAATAATATCCAAAAATCACCAAATATTCTTCCCCTGGGGCCATGAATATGCCAAAGGCAATAAACCATAGAAATAAAGTTTGAAAAAAATAGAAAACCAGCTCCCCATGTACATAACACGTTATCTATATTGGAACATAGATACTGCAGAAACATCAATCCTATTTAGGAGCAGTATCATGTACCTCCAGTTGAGCCTTCTCCCCCTCAAGTCTGGCTTTCTTCTCTTCAAGTGCCGCAATTTGGATGGCTATAGCCCCAACCTTGCATTAAGCATCACTATCTTAGCCTTCTTTTCAGCATCTGCAGAGGTAGTAGCTTCAGGGTTCCATGGCAGATCATGAACTTCCCGCATGCTAAAAGTCTTCTTGTTATGCCGGATAAACTCTGTATCTATTATCACATCCTTTTCTTTTCACTTCACCTTGGCACTCTTAGCCAATGCAGATATCAAACAGTGATACACCAGAGCATGCTTCGCCTTTGGAGCAGTGGCTTGCCTAACTAAACTTTGTTGAATAAACAACCCCAGGTTGTCTGATTCATGTGTTCCAACACAGTAAAACAACTTTTCCATTTCTCGTGTCAAAGCAGTAGTATTGGAGGATGGCATCCAGTAGTTCACAGCTACATGGTATAAACCAAAAAACCTAGAAGACATGTAGGAAACATATGAGTATCCAGTCTTAGGCCATTATGTCTAGTACCCTCCTGAGATGACCTCCAGAATCTTGTCATCAGACACATTTAAGCTGTCTAGAAAAATCCCTTCAAAGTCTGAAGTTTTCAGGCCCAAAATTTTGTTTATCCTAGCAGCAGAAAAATCAATGATCTTCCCCCTAACACAGACACTCTCAAACCATGGGGAATCAGCCTCCAAGTTCCCAGCCATCAGGTTGGAATATACTTCATTGAACACCTTCTTGTTGTACTGAAGTTGTACTATAGCAGCCCTCTTCATCCCAATTGCTTCCAAAAAAAATTAGAGAAACCACTAGCTTTATATACCTCTAGATCTACTACTCTCTCGGTGATTATCTTTCTCTTAGCAAATACCTCTCCCATCTTCTCACAGTGTGTCACTTACAGGAAGAGGTGGCAGCACTTTCTTCTTGGGAGCAGTTTGGGTTTTCTTGGCTTTCTTGGTTGGTGGGGAGTCCTTAGTACCAGCCATCTTTCTCTTGCCCCTAGCGGCTTGGAAGAATTCATCTAATACCTCATCAATGGAGTAGTTCAACTCGGGCTCCTGTGTTGGAACATACTCAGAATCTCCAGCATCTTCTTCTTCAGCAGTCTTTGCCCTGCCTTATGTTCCAACATACGGATCCTTAACTGATTAATCTTGCCTCAAATCAGATCCTCCAATTTGTCCTCCGTTCGAATACTCCTTTCATCATGTACATTACCAGAGACATCAACCTGGTCTTGACCTCCCATGTCCTCATCATTAATTTCCATGTCTTCAGCTTTTTCTGAATTAGCCCTCTGTGTTGGAACATACCTAACACTGCTACCATCTTCACTATTTGTAATCTCTATGATTACAAGTTTTCTAAGCTCTTCATTCCCCTGGGCAGCCTTAGCATCATAAAACCCTAAAGGCATCCTATTAGTGGATTTAACCACTTTCAGCTCCTCAATCTCATCATTAGCTATCTCCTCGATCTTAACATGTCTAGGGCAAGGAATAGACGAGTAAGCATGAAACCTATCCTTCCCTTTGTAAACACTGTATTTCCCCCTCAAAAATTTGACTTCATAATTTTCAATATCTTCTAGATTGCCAATATCGCCAGACAACAGTTCCTTAACATTAACATTAAAAAATTCTCCATTTATACTCTTAAGTTTAGTCAAATCCACTATACTTCTATTGGCTTTAAGCCACTCAAAGATATTATCAGCAGTTTTAAATTCCATTCCAAGAACCTTGAGAGTAGGGGGGTCAGGACTTGTTACCTTTTGATAGGGACCTTTCCCTTTGCCTCTGAGTTCTTCACTTTGTCCATCATTACCAGTCTTTTTGGCCTCTATAATTTCTTCCCTCTACTCAACATTGTCCTTTTCTGGAGGTTGAGAGGTTTCTTGAGTCTCGTTCTCAACGGTGGGAGATTTAGCTTGGCAGAGGTTTGTTGTGAGGAGAAAAAATCTTGGCAGAAAATTTTGGCAACAAGAATTCGCAGAACACTAAGAAGAGTGGGAGTGTAGGCCAAAAAGAGTGGGATATAGAGAGATGGAGACAAGTTTGAACCAAAATGCAAACTCTTCACTTCCTTGCCTCTCTTTCCGCAAAAACACACTTTTACCTTTCCAAGAAAATTAATTATTTTACTTTTCTCACTTGTCAACTCAAGGCACACCTTCTTCCTACATACCATAACTCCAATTTTGGTAGTTTTCTTTTTCTTCCAACATGCCATAACCTTGCAGCTTCTATTTTTGTAGCATTTTTGTCTTTCTATATTTTTTTTGTTTTTCTGATTTTCTAAATAAAAATACACCGGGAGAAAAAAATATATACAGCTAACAAAAGGCAAGAATTACCTCAAATCTGACAAACATCTAAGTGTTGCCTGAGAATTTCAAATGTGGCAGTGTCCAATGGTTTTGTAAAAATATCAACAAATTGCTCAGATGTTGGAACATAGACTACTACAACATCATTCCTTTCAAAAAGATCTCTAATAAAATGGCGCTTGATGTCAATATGCTTGGTTCGAGAGTGCTGGAGTGGATTTTTTGAAATATCAATAGCACTTGTGTTGTCACATAAAATCTTCAAAGGCCCTTGATGAATTCCATAGTCGTTCATCATTTGCTTCATCTATAACAATTGTGCACAACAACTTCCAGCAACAAGATATCCAGCTCCCGCAGTAGACAATGAGATCAAATTTTGTTTCTTACTATACCAAGAAACTAGATTTGTACCAATAAAGAAACATCCATCTGTAGTGCTCTTCCGATCATCATCATTACTAGCCAATCAGAATCACTGTACCCAATTAGATCATAATCTTGATTCTTAGAATACCGGACACTATACTAAGAAGTCCCACTTACATATCGAATAACTCTTTTGACTGCAGTGACATAAGATTCCTTTGGATCAACCTGAAATCTTGCGCATATCCTACGCTGAAACATATATCTGGTCTACTTACTGTCAAATACAATTGACTCCCAATCATACCCATGTACAACTTCTGATCAACTGCAACTTCTTTCTAATCCTCCACTAGTTTGTCAGAAACCCCCATAGGTGTTCGAACTGCTCTGGCATTGGTTAAACCAAATCTCTTTACAAAATTCAGGGCATACTTGCTCTGATTTATGAACATGCCATTTTTTCCTTGCTTAACTTGTAGTCCTAGAAAATATGTGAGCTCTCCAACCTGCTCATCTCAAATTCAGTCTGCACAATAGTGATGAAATCATGTACCATAGATGGTGAAGTAGATCCAAAAACTATATCATCAACATAAATTTGGGCAATCAGAATTTTTGATGCATTTTCAAGCACAAACAAGGTGCAGTCTACTCCCTCTCAACAATAACCTTTCTTAAGAAGAAAGTTAGTAAGTTGTTCATAACATGCCCTTGGTGCTTTCTTTAAGCCATATAACGCCTTCTTGAGGCAATACACATGATGAGGGTAATGAGGATCCTCAAATCCTTTAGGTTGTTCCACATATACTTCTTCATTTACCATAATATTTGGGAAAGCACTCTTGACATCCATTTGATACAGAGTAATGTTCATAGAGCAAGCAGTAGCAATTAGAATTTGAATTGACTCTAACCTGGAAACTGGTGCAAATGTCTCATCAAAGTCGACTCTTTCAACTTGTGTATATCCTTGAGCTACCAGTCTGGATTTTTTTTGAGTAATATGTCCTTCAGCATCAGATTTATTCTTGAAGATCCACTTTATACCGATAACATTTACACCTTTATGGAAAGGAGTGAGATACCATACATTATTTCTTACAAACTGACCTAGTTCTTCTTGCATTGCTGCAATCCAGTATTTGTCCAGTAATGCCTCCTTGTGGTTCATGAGTTTAATAAGAGAGATAAAGCTTTGTAATCCTGCCAACTTTCTGTAATCAACCCGAGGAACTATTCGAGTACTCTGTGTCATTGATTCAGGTTGATCCTGTATTGGAACATAGGATAAGGCATTGGGGGGTGATGTTCCAACATGCTCGGTTTCATCTGGTTCAGCAGGGTAATCAGTCTGCAAAGATGTTCCAACATGCAATGGGTCTGGCTTGTTAGGTTGACTCGGCTGTGTTGGAACATGGTTTTTATTAGATTCATCTTTTACAGCATCTGAACCTTGTCCTTCTTCAGAATCATCCATATTAACGTCTATGGATTCCATGAGAGTGTTTGTCCAAAGAGTGTAAACATGATTTGCTTGGCTATTTATAGAATACCCAAGAAAAATTCCAATACCACTGCGATTGTCGAATTTTTCCAGTTTCTCTCTATCTCCGAGGATGTAGCACTTGCTTTCAAACACATGAAAATATGGGACGTTTGGTTTCCTTCCCTTCCAAATCTCGTAAGACATTTTGCTAGTGAATGGACGTAGATACACTCAATTGATTATAGAGCCAGCTGTGTTAATGGCTTCTGCCCACCATTTTTTGTGAATTTCTTTCTCGGCTAACATAACTCGAGCCATTTCTTGTAGAGTTCCATTTTTCCGTTCTACAACATCATTCTGCTGAGGGGTGATTGGTGCAGAAAACTCATGTTGAATTCTGAGCACATCACAGAAGTCACTGAATTGAGAATTTTTAAATTCTCTACCATGATCACTACGAATTCGAACGATCTTCCTGACTAGACTTCCTTTTTCAGTCTGTAATTTTATCACAAGACTTCTAAACACTTCCACAGTATCTAATTTTTCTTTCAGAAAGGCTACCCACGTAAATCTGCAGAAATCATCAACACATACAAAGATATATTTCTTCGCATCTATGCTAGGTGTATTGGCTGGACCCATCAGATCCATATGCAATAATTCCAGATTTCTTGAGGTGGTTATATATTGGACTGAAGAGCGTGGAGGTTGAATTTTTTTACCTTGTTGACATGGTCCACTGCAATTCCATCCTTGCTTGTTAATATAGGCATACCTCGTACTACCTTTGCATTTGCAATTTTCACTAAGGTTTTGTAATTGATGTAACCGAGCTTCCCGTGCCACAGAAATCCTTCATCTTTTCTAGAGATCATACACCTCACTTCTTGTTCTAGCAAATAGCAATTATCTGATGATCGAATGTCTGAAAGGACTTTGGGTTCTCCATGTTTCACTATACATTTGTCTTTCTGAAATTTCACAGTCATATTGTTGTCACACAGTTGACTTATACTTAGTATATTTGCTTTTAATTCTTCAACAAGCAAAACACTGGTGAATACTGGGAATCCTTCAATTTTTATTTCACCTTATTCAACCACTCCACTCTTCTTTCCATCGTCGAAAGTGACAAAACCGCCATCGTAAGGTGTGATATTTGTGAGGAATTCCTGGGTGCTAGTCATATGGCGAGATCATCCACTATCAAAGTACCACGAATCTCTGGAATGTGCTATGAGATACATATGTGCAACAAGACATGTACTAGAGCTTTTGACTACCCATACCTTTCTGACCATCTTTGATTTATGGGCATCATCTATGTTGGAACATACCGAGAGTTGACGTCCTGCCATGATGTCTCTGAGTAGTTTCTAGCATTGTTTCTCTATGTGCCCTTGGTATGAGAAGTACTTGCATATGAGAGGTTTCTGTTGATCAGGCCTGCCGAACTTTCTATTTATTTCTCGGATATTTAACTTGAGCATTATTGTGCTCTTAGGTATCTCTCTAGTCTCAGACTTGAGCGTGATTGTGTTCTTTGGTGGGTTGTCATAACCAATTCCATGTCCATCTCCAAAGCTCTTTCCCATTACTAGAATATCATCGAGTTTTGCTTTTCCAGAGTTCAGTTTAGTAATAGCCACTTCAGACGCCTCAGCTCTCTTAGTTTTTTTATAATAGCTTCACATTCAACTCGTCATTCTCCTTTATAAGTTCAGCAACTTCCATACACAAATCCTTTTCTATCTTCACCAGATGAGTTTTCTCTTCCTTCAGTACTTTATTTGCATCAACTACTTGGAGCCACATAGCATACATCTTTTTGTATGTGCTGTATATTTCTTCATCACTTACAGCAAGTCTATCATCATTATACAATTTCGACTCTATCTGATGTATTGGAACATCCATCTTCCGATGCATCATGAATTTTTGCTCCAAATGCCACATAGTTACTTGTAAGTTCCTCTTCTTCATCTTTCTCGTCCTCTTCATCTTCACTCTAAGAGGTGACATAGGATTTTTCCTGTTTCTTTCGGGTATTTGCACACTCAATCTGAATATGACCATATCCTTCACATTCTCCACATTGAATTCATCCACGCTGTTTTGTTTTATCATTTTAATTCTTAGAGATCTGCTGATTTCCTTGTTTAAATATCATCCTATGATTAATTCCAAATTCTTGTGGCCTTGGTCTATTTCCACCATACCTTTCCTAAGATTTCTTGTTTACTACTTTTTTCATCATTCTTGAGAAGGTTTTCGTGATAAGTGCAAGTTTTTCAAACTCATCATCACTGTCAGATTCGTGATTATCCTTTGATGAAGATGTTTTGAATGCCAACTCCTTTTGAATCCTTTTTGTAGCTTGTTGGAATGTCATCTCATACGTCTGCAATGACCCCATCAGTTTATCTAAGCTCATGATGGCTACATCTCTTTCTTCTTCTATTGCTGCAACCTTCTTTCCAAACCTTTTAGGAAGTGATCTCAAGGTCTTTTTCATCAATTTTTCCTCTTTGTAGACTTTTTCAAGTTGATATGCCATATTGGAGATATCCTTGAGTTTTCCGTTGAATACAACAATAATGTCATCTTCCTCCATCCTGAGTTCCTCGAACTTTGTAGCCAACATCTGTAATTTAGATTCTCGAACTTGGCTAGCTCCTTCATGAATAGTTTTCATAATATCTCATGCTTTATTGGCTTGATGACATGTAGAGATGAGTTTGAACTGATTTTCATCAACTGCCATGAAGATAGCATTTAATGCTTTTGAGTTTTCTAATGAGACCTTGAGTTCATCAGGAGTTCAAGTAGATTTGTCTTTGCGTTTCTGCTCCCTTTGACTTGACTCTCCTTCTGTCGCCTTAGAGCTTGTGTCAGCGTTCTCAGTAGGATGGTTCCACTCGTTGTTAACATAATGCAAATCAAGTTCATCCAGCGAGTTGATGAAAACTCTCATGCCTGCCTTCCAATAATTGTAGTTGTTGCCTTCCAGTAGAGGTGGCCGAGACACCGAAGATCCTTCTTTGGTCGCCATGTAAAACCGGATCACACTTTTCTTGACATAACCAAGGGAAAAATATGTGACCAAGCTCTGATACAAATTGAAATTTGATTTTACTGGATTTTTGCAATTATTACTAGTATGTTCCAACATAACCTATCTAACCAAGTTCGTAATAAAGTAAAGCATTAAAAGACACGATACTTGGTTACGCAGTTTGGTGTAATCCACCTACATTTGCAGGGCCCGCCCCAGTTCAGAATAATCCACTAATCAGAATGATACAGTTCAAAGTACACCATACAAAATACTTATCTTTACTAATCAAACGTGTGAATTCTGCTAGCTCCCCTAGCTCCCGATCCACCTTAATCAGACTCATTCTGACCTTGAAACTCGTTGACGTTGTATCTCCTCCTCCCGAGAAATTAAGGCACACAATTATGAACTTTGAATGGCAGGTCACGTATGTTGGAACATATAGATCTGGCTCTTTGCAAGACTCTTGGAAGATTGAAAATCTGTGTGCTGATTTTGTGTATTGAATTTGTGAGTTTAATGCAGTCGTGATATCCCCTTTTAAAGCCATGAGCATATATGAAATCTTCATGATTATCTCCATAATATTCCTATTCCTTATCTACTTCTGAAGCATATCCAAATCCTATAAATAAAGAGATTTTCCTTATCACAAAATCTCTCATGTATTCGATAATATCAATAGCATATTTGTAGGGATTTTTCATAAACCAAATATGCTTCTACCACACCTAGTATATTGCAGAATATTTAAATTTTCATAAATCACAAATACCATAATATTCATATCTTCTTCTTCCGTAAAACTTGTTTGCGTAAACGTGGATGTCCGCATGTTCCAACATGGAAAATTTTTCTTTTCAAAATATGTTCACAAATTGCCAATTAAACTATTCAATGAAAACAATTTGACATTACAGTTGCCATTTTCATGTATTGTTACCTTTCCTGCCAAAGCTAATGGATAGAAAATTTTAAGTTCCAAAATGCTTATCATATACTGTTATTATTAAAAGGATGGCAAGATCACAACAAATGTTTTTTCATTGTAAATGTGTTTTTATAATGGGATTTGGACGGAAAATATGCTTATAACATTGTAGGATAGTTGCATCTTTACAACGCCAACACGACTACAAAACAAGCTTTTAACTTCGTCTCAATGACTTTGATTGTGGAAAATAAGGCTAATAACTGAAGTAAAAAGTTCTTTTACTTCGGTTATTAGAAATATCAAAGTAACAATTCTTTTAAATTTGGTTTGAAAAAAATTGAAGTGAAAAGATGGCATTTGACTTCGGTTGGAAAAATCCAAAGTTAAAAGTTGATCTCACCAGATGTCTGGTAAAGTTGTATCCGATGTCAGGTGACCAAAATTCAGGACGAAGACCCAACCGATGTTGGGTGAAACCGTGTTTAACCTTATTTAACTTGGTTTTGACTTCTTTTCCTTTTTCGTCCTTGTCAAAATGATGGGAGCATCAGAAAAGAAGGTTGAACACTAATTTGTTCTCTATTGTAGAGGGTCACGACAATCATTGGGGGTTTGAAAATTGAAGGGACATCCTAATTTCTACAAAGTAAGTGTTGTTAAAACCTCACAATTGAAGGGACATCCTAATTTAATATATTTATGGGTAAAGTGTAGAAACTTCACAATTGTTATATATGAAGAACATGTGATTTACGCAATACATATGAAACTTATCCTTATTTTGTAAAAGTCCCCGGGGTGGTCCCGGGGAGGAAGTTACGACGCTCAAGTCAATATCGTCCATGCTTATGCATTTTCAGAGTATAAAGTCACCAACCTTACTACCACAGAGACTCACCTCTAGCACCGGTTTTTAAAACCGGTGCTAAAAATCTCATAGCACAGGTTTTTTTAAATTTTAACGGTTTTTAAAATATAGGCGTTAATTTAACACCGGTATTTTAAAAACTGGTGCTAAATTTTACAATAGCACTGATTTTGGAAAATATTAGCACCGGTTTTTAAAAACCGGTGCTAAAAATTTAAAATTTCCTTTTTTCCGCCAAAGAAATAGCCAAAAATTTTTAAATAGCACCGATTTTTAAAAACCGGTGCTAAATATTTGTAAAATTCTATCTTCCCGCCAAAAAAATCAAAATACACCGATTTTAAAAACTGGTGCAAAAAATAAAAAAATAGCACCGGTTTGAAAAATTGGTGCTAAAAATTAAAACTCAACACCGGTTTTTGTAAACAATAGCACCGGTTTTGTAAAACCGGTGCTAAAAATTATCAAAAATTCATTTTCCCACCAAAGAAATAGCCAAAAATTTTAAAATAGCACCGATTTTGAAAATATTAGCACCGGTTTTAAAAAATCGGTGTTAAATATTTGTAAAATTCAATCTTCCCTCCAAAAAATTCAAAATAGCATCGGTTTTAGTAAAAAATAGCACATGTTTTTAAAATCAGAGCTAAAAATAAAAAATAGCACCGGTTTTTAAAAATATAGCACCGGTTTTTAGCACCGGTTTTTGTAAACAATAGCACTAGTTTTGCAAAATCGGTGCTAGAAATTATCAAAATTCATTTTCCCGCCAAAGAAATAGCCAAAAAATTTTAAATAGCACTGGTTTTGGAAAAATTATCACCGGTTTTTTCCAAAAGTAAAAAATAGCACCGATTTTGGAAGAAAATAGCACCGGTTTAAACCGGTGCTAAAAATAAAAAAATAGTACCGATTTTGGAAATAAATAGCACAGGTCTAAACTAGTGCTAAAGTTTTTAAAATTTTAAAGGTTTTCCCGCCAAAGAAATCGCAAAAACATTCTTCCGCCAAAGAAATTGCCAAAATAATTAAAAATTCTATCTTCCCGCCAAAAACTTCTAAATATTCGTCAAATATTTTTAAAGTTCAATTTTTCCGCCAAAGAATTCTAAAAATTTAGCAAAAATTTCAAATTATCTTCCCAGAATTTCATGAGGTAGCTGCGGAGGTGCTCTAAACTTTTTTTTTAACTTTCAAAATCGTTCATTTTTTTGTTGACTTTAACTAATAACTAAATTAAGTTAAATTAATCAACGATCAACCTTTACTGACCTAATATATACATATGAGAATAAAATTTGTTTACATTAACTACTTAACGTTCCCTTAATTGAATTAGTATACATAAATACAACTTTAACAAGTTAACAGTCAAACTTTACTTTACTTTCAATATATAAACACTAATAACTAGGCCAACTTTGACAAATCAACGGTCAAACTCTACTTGACTTTCAATATATAAACACTAATAACAAAGTTGATTTTAACTAATTAACGGACAAACTTTATTTGAATTATTATATGATAAATACTAATAAAAAATGTTTGATTTTGTCTAATCAACAGTCAAACCTTAATTGACTTTCTATATACAAATACTAATCAACGGTCAAACTTTACTCGACTTTCAATATATAAACCACTAATAACTAGGTTTACTTTGTCTAATCAACGGTCAAACTTTACTTGACTTTCAATAAATAAACACTAATAACAAAGTGACTTTAACTAATCAACGGTCAAACTTTATTTGAATTAGTATATAATAAATACTAATAACTAGGTTGACTTTGTCTAATCAACGATCAAACCTTACTTGACTTTCAATATATTAACACTAATAACAAAGTTGACTTTAACTAATCAACAGTCAAACTTTACTCGACTTTCAATATATAAACACTTATAACTAGGTTAACTTTGTCTAATCAACAGTCAAAATTTACTTGACTCTTTCTCCCTATATAGAAATACTAGTCACTAAGCGAATTTAACTAATCAACGGTCAAACTTTACTTTACTTTCAATTTATAAACACTAATAACTAGGCCGACTTTGTCTAAAAAACAGTCAAACTTTACTTGACTTTCAATATATAAACACTAATAACAAAGTTGACTTTAACTAGTTAACGGTCAAACTTTATTTGAATTAATATATGATAAATACTAATAAAAAATGTTTGACTTTGTCTAATCAACAGTCAAACCTTAGTTGACTTTCTATGTATAAATACTAATCAACGGTCAAACTTTACTCGACTTTCCATATATAAACACTAATAACTAGGTTGCCTCTGTCTAATCAACGGTCAAACTTTACTTGACTCTCTCTCTCTATAGAAATACTATGTTGACTTAAACTAATCAATGGTCAAACCTTAATTGACTTTCTATATACAAATACTAATCAACGGTCAAACTTTACTCGACTTTCAATATATAAACCACTAATAACTAGGTTTACTTTGTCTAATCAACGGTCAAACTTTACTTGACTTTCAATAAATAAACACTAATAACAAAGTGACTTTAACTAATCAACGGTCAAACTTTATTTGAATTAGTATATAATAAATACTAATAACTAGGTTGACTTTGTCTAATCAACGATCAAACCTTACTTGACTTTCAATATATTAACACTAATAACAAAGTTGACTTTAACTAATCAACAGTCAAACTTTACTCGACTTTCAATATATAAACACTTATAACTAGGTTAACTTTGTCTAATCAACAGTCAAAATTTACTTGACTCTTTCTCCCTATATAGAAATACTAGTCACTAAGCGAATTTAACTAATCAACGGTCAAACTTTACTTTACTTTCAATTTATAAACACTAATAACTAGGCCGACTTTGTCTAAAAAACAGTCAAACTTTACTTGACTTTCAATATATAAACACTAATAACAAAGTTGACTTTAACTAGTTAACGGTCAAACTTTATTTGAATTAATATATGATAAATACTAATAAAAAATGTTTGACTTTGTCTAATCAACAGTCAAACCTTAGTTGACTTTCTATGTATAAATACTAATCAACGGTCAAACTTTACTCGACTTTCCATATATAAACACTAATAACTAGGTTGCCTCTGTCTAATCAACGGTCAAACTTTACTTGACTCTCTCTCTCTCTATAGAAATACTATGTTGACTTAAACTAATCAATGGTCAAACCTTAATTGACTTTCTATATACAAATACTAATCAACGGTCAAACTTTACTCGACTTTCAATATATAAACCACTAATAACTAGGTTTACTTTGTCTAATCAACGGTCAAACTTTACTTGACTTTCAATAAATAAACACTAATAACAAAGTGACTTTAACTAATCAACGGTCAAACTTTATTTGAATTAGTATATAATAAATACTAATAACTAGGTTGACTTTGTCTAATCAACGATCAAACCTTACTTAATTTTAAAATATTAACACTAATAACAAAGTTGACTTTAACTAATCAACAGTCAAACTTTACTCGACTTTCAATATATAAACACTTATAACTAGGTTAACTTTGTCTAATCAACAGTCAAAATTTACTTGACTCTTTCTCCCTATATAGAAATACTAGTCACTAAGCGAATTTAACTAATCAACGGTCAAACTTTACTTTACTTTCAATTTATAAACACTAATAACTAGGCCGACTTTGTCTAAAAAACAGTCAAACTTTACTTGACTTTCAATATATAAACACTAATAACAAAGTTGACTTTAACTAGTTAACGGTCAAACTTTATTTGAATTAATATATGATAAATACTAATAAAAAATGTTTGACTTTGTCTAATCAACAGTCAAACCTTAGTTGACTTTCTATGTATAAATACTAATCAACGGTCAAACTTTACTCGACTTTCCATATATAAACACTAATAACTAGGTTGCCTCTGTCTAATCAACGGTCAAACTTTACTTGACTCTCTCTCTCTATAGAAATACTATGTTGACTTAAACTAATCAATGGTCAAACCTTAATTGACTTTCTATATACAAATACTAATCAACGGTCAAACTTTACTCGACTTTCAATATATAAACCACTAATAACTAGGTTTACTTTGTCTAATCAACGGTCAAACTTTACTTGACTTTCAATAAATAAACACTAATAACAAAGTGACTTTAACTAATCAACGGTCAAACTTTATTTGAATTAGTATATAATAAATACTAATAACTAGGTTGACTTTGTCTAATCAACGATCAAACCTTACTTGACTTTCAATATATTAACACTAATAACAAAGTTGACTTTAACTAATCAACAGTCAAACTTTACTCGACTTTCAATATATAAACACTTATAACTAGGTTAACTTTGTCTAATCAACAGTCAAAATTTACTTGACTCTTTCTCCCTATATAGAAATACTAGTCACTAAGCGAATTTAACTAATCAACGGTCAAACTTTACTTTACTTTCAATTTATAAACACTAATAACTAGGCCGACTTTGTCTAAAAAACAGTCAAACTTTACTTGACTTTCAATATATAAACACTAATAACAAAGTTGACTTTAACTAGTTAACGGTCAAACTTTATTTGAATTAATATATGATAAATACTAATAAAAAATGTTTGACTTTGTCTAATCAACAGTCAAACCTTAGTTGACTTTCTATGTATAAATACTAATCAACGGTCAAACTTTACTCGACTTTCCATATATAAACACTAATAACTAGGTTGCCTTTGTCTAATCAACGGTCAAACTTTACTTGACTCTCTCTCTCTCTATAGAAATACTATGTTGACTTAAACTAATCAATGGTCAAATCTTAATTGACTTTTGATATATAAATGCTAATAAGTAAATTAACTTTAACTAATAACTAAGTTGCCTTTATAGTAATATAATAATTATTGAAAATTCTGCAATAAAAAATGAAATTTAAATCAATTTATTTTTGATAAATCTAATCTGTTAGTATACTTAGATACACTGAATCTCAGCCTTTAAAACTGCATCATTTATAAGGAAAAACTGTTATCTCCCGCGCTGAAACCCTCTGCACTTTCCTTCCTTGACTGCGGAACTACACCTTCTTCCTTGATGGCTCACTCCTTCCACTCCACACTACTGTGAAGCCCCTCCACCACCGCGAAGTGCTCCTCCATCGAGAAGCTCCTTGCACCGAGAAGTTCTCCGCCACCAAGAAGCCTTTCTTCTCTTCTATGGATCTGTCCCGCTAAATTTGATGCCCTCTGCCTTTACAGATCTGTCCAGCACCGGATCCGTTATCCTACAGCCCCGCTTCCCCAGCTCCAGGCCACCACACCCTTTCCACCGTTCGCCGCTCCTCCACCATTCTCCGGTCATCCCTCATCTACCATTCATCGTGATCCGTTCCTGAAGAGGGTTTGGGATGAATTCTCAAGTGTTGGGTTCTCTTAGCCTTTCGCTTATAAGTGGCTTAAGTACTTCCATTGGTGAGTCACGTTTCTTAAATCAATTCTTTGAATTGGTTTTGTGTATTTTAAGCCATTTGATTGATCATTTCTGGATATATATGAACATGGGTTTTTCCTTGATTATGTGTGTAAAGTATGGAGCATTTTGGTGCTTTTGTTTAATTGGAATGGCAACGTGTGAAACAAGGAGTATGTATTACATGTGTTCTGGGTTTTGAGTATTGGTGTTTCTTAGACATGTTTACATTTCTATTAGGTATGTAGAAAATGATATAATGAACTAGGCTGTTTGATATTCAGCTTACCTTTTGTGAATTGTGGATGTTAGTCTAAAATGGCTCCTATCTCTGGTTCTGGTATTGTTTCCTTCAGTTTTTTTGAAGCATCTTCGTGACCTTGTACTCGGCAGTTACACCAGAATCCCAATGTCTTTACATTCCTCAGGGTTTTTGAGTTGTATGGTAGTTTCTAAAGAGAAGTGTTTTTTGTGGTTTAAATTTCAAAAGAGTATTGGTTGGCCCATGACATATCATGAATAAGGCTATTTTATTTTTTAAGAACAAACGCCCACTAAATGTTACTGTGTTTGCAAACACCTCAGACTCGGTTGAGTTTTGAAGGTGTCTAACTTGTCATTCTATAGATGATACATTACAATTTTGTTGCACATTAGTGGTTGCTGATACTCATCTTCCATATACTGCTTAAGTGTGTTGCTTCTGGTTCTTAATCAAGTTTCGAACATGAAGATGTTGGGGCTTCTACAGGTGATGTTTCTGCTCATACCGTTTAGTTTAAGTGTCTCAATTGGCTATGAATGTACTAATTTACTGTGGACACATTAAAATAGCTCAGTTGCTAGATCTGTTACTCCTACTTCTTCGAAGCATAATGTATTTCTAATTTTTCTTTTGTGTACGCCCATCTTACATATCTTACATACTATGCACCTTCAAGGTTTTGAGTTTGCAAAAGGCTAATAGTGAAGAATTTTATAAACACACACCCAATAAACTTGTAATCTTCATTCCAGAGGTATTTATTCATTACAGCTTTGTTTTGTTTTTGGCATTTCCAGAGCTGTTGGATTACTGATGCTTCTTTGCATTTCTCTAGGACTCAACAACGCATATGGGAAACACACGGAGACTTGGTAGCAAGAAAACATTGCTGCAGACTCCTAATTGTGTCACTACTAAACTGTATGAACTTTGTCATATCATGTGAAATGCATGGTTGTTTGCCCATTTTTTATGAATGCTACAAGTTAAATGATGACTTTTGAGGGAAAAGCAAACATATTTTGAGTCCCAGTCAAATGAAGTTTTTGTTGATGCTTGATGATATGTTTCACTTTGGCATTTTAATGTTGTATTTTACTTAAACATTTTTTTGCTCTCTAGCATATGATTTATGTGAGTAAGATTGTTACAGTAATTTCATTAATGTAATGAATTAGCATAGGAAGAATATGATAGATATGTGTTTATCTTGGTGGATTATTTTGTGCTTTACTTTACCGAATGTTGATGTGAGACTGAATCAAATTGAGTTATGTAGCCTCATTAAGTACTCAAGGTTGATATACTGATATGAACGTCTTTATTCTGGTATAAGTTTCTTGCATGGTTTCTAGTGATCTATTGAATAAGCTTCTGGCATGATGAGATTGATTCCTCTCCAAGGTCTCCGCCGTAATGTTTAGTCTCGTAGATAATTAATTTTGTATCATAACTTTTTTTGGTTTTATTTCTATATTATCAATTTTTTGAAGTTAATTTTATTATTAAATTGATGTCCTATTAAATTGTTAGTTTCAGGCCTTTTTCTCTTCCTCTGAAAGCTGCAGCGCGCTGTGCTTTCAGAGGAAGGGATTTTTTTTATTTATCGTAAATATTTTAGCACCGGTTAAAATCGGTGCTAACAAAAAAAACCGGTGCTCGGTGCTAGCAAAAAAATCGGTACTAAATTTAGCACCGATTGTTTTGTTAGCACAGGTTTTTCAACCGGTACTAATTTAGCACCAGTTTTTTATGCTAGCACCGGTTTTAACCGGTGCTAAAATTAGCACATGTTTTTCAACCGGTGCTAACAAGAAAAACCAGTGCTATAGCGGTACATTATAGCACCAGTTTAAAAACTGGTGTTAACTAAAAAACCAGTGCTAAAAGTTGGGATTTAGCACTGGTTTTTTCCCAACTGGTGAAACCGTTTCATCGGTTACTTAGGCACCAATTTTTTTTGCAAAAAAATCGGTGCTGGAACATAAAAAACCGGTGCTAAAGGGGGGTTGTTGTGATAGTGCTTATTTGGTGTTCTCTAACTTTATTTATAGGGTTTTAATCGTGCGATTGTGGTTCAATTTTTGCTTAACCAGTGTCGGTTGCGCTTTAATGGGAAACTGTATGAAGCCAAACACTATTTGGTTTAATGGAATTTAACTATATGAAATTTAAATTTTATTTATATTATTTTTGTATAGTATAATAATAAAATTTAGACCCGGGAATTGAATGTTAGCCTAGCGGTTGAAGTCTAGTGCTACTACCATGAGGTCATGGGTTCAATTCCCACCAGGGCAAGGGGAGGGGAGGGATTTTATTGGGGGCTCATTTGAGTTATTACCCAATTTTTTTTAAAAAAAATAAAATAAAATTCAGACCCTCGTGTAATTGAGGTCTGGCATTGGGAATGAAATGATTTATATTTTAGTATTTAAGTTTCTAAAAGAGAAAAATGCTAAAATAATCCTATATTTTTGTATGAAAATGCTAGAATAATCCTCAATTGTTCAAAAGTATCAATTTAACCCTGGATCCATATGACTTTTTGACCAACGATGATTTTAACCGGAATGAAAAGGAAAGAGTAATTTATTCATTCGTTTAAGATCCATCTAATGCTGGGTGCGGTTTCAATTCCAATTTCGAGTAAAACTTATGACTTTGGTTATTTAGAACCAAAGTCAAAAGTGAACTTAATATTGCACCTCTTTCTGCTTCGCTTATTTTAGGGACAATAACCGAAGTTGTAAGCGTTGTAGAATCGAAGTTGTAGGTCATTTTTGTAGTTGTGCAAATGTTGTAGTAAAAATTCATTTACAACGGGATACTTATAAAATTTACAACGCAAAAGACCGTTGTAATAGTGTATATGACCGTTGAAAATACCTAAATACCATAGATAACATTTCTATTATGTAAATGCTCAACAACAATGGGGAAACTAAGTTGGCTGTAGAATATTTTACAACAAAACCTCTTACACCTCATACAATGGGGATGCTGCTTTACAACAAATATTCTTCATGGGTTGGGTAAATTTTGACCCGCGGGTGTCAATCCAAATCATTAATGACCCAACTCATTTTTAACTTGTCATAAAATGAGTCGAAATGAATACCCATATTATTCAATTCATGTTCGACCTGTCAGCCCATTTACGACCCCAAAACAAATGGTAAGCTAATTTATTTATTTTGATCTAAAATGGTAAGCGAATTAAGTCCATTAGAAAAACACTCCTTATGCATCAGGTGAACAGTACTACATTCACGTTTTATTACCACAACCAAACCATAACTATAGAGAGATAGCAAGCCATCCAAGCACGTTATTACACCAAATTTACAGGATATAGTTGGGAGCATTTGATATTGTTTTAGGCATATTTCTACTTGTTCATAGATAGATTACCAGACTTAGTTCTCACAGTGCACGGCTCTAGCTTCCTCAGCGTTGTAGCAGCACCTGCAGTACCTCCCGTAACCGCAGCAGCCATATCTACAGTGCCCTCCCCAGCCACCACCGTGCCCGCCACCTCCTTGTCCACCACCTCCCCAACCACCACCTTGTCCACCTCCGCCCCAGCCTCCACCAGGTCCGCCTCCACCACCTTGCCCGCCTCCGCCCCAGCCACCTCCTTGTCCACCACCTCCCCAGCCACCACCTTGTCCACCTCCGCCCCAGCCTCCACCAGGTCCGCCTCCACCACCTCCCCAGCCACCACCTTGCCCGCCTCCGCCCCAGCCACCTCCTTGTCCACCTCCGCCCCAGCCACCACCACCATAGTAGCCGTTGATTCCAACACTCAATTTTGGTGCTTCTGCTTCTGTAGTTGCAAATGGATGCGTTATTTTTCAACAACCCATAATATAGAGGAATTTTGAACACTGCATAAATTTCAAACTGTAGTCTAAAGAAACTATAGGAATTTCAGACTAATATTTTTATTTTTAAAATAGTAAAACTATAAAAACTTAGCCTACATATCCCTACTCTACTATGGGAGAAAATTCTATATTTGTGGCTACAGTAGCCACAAACGGAAGTGAATACGGAGGACGCATTTAGAAAATGCGTCCTCTCCATGTGCAATTTTTTTTAAATTTTTTTTAAATAGAGGACGCATTTACGAAATGCGTCCTCTGGTTTTTTTATTTATTTTTTTAAAAATCCTGGTCAAAAAAATCAGGCGGCGAAGGGGGAGCTGCCAAGTGGCGAGGGCGCATTTACTAAATGCGTCCTCTATTTTTTTTTAAAAATCCTGGTCCAAATTTATTTTTTTAAATATATTTATATATATACATAAATATAAATATATACATATATATAAATATAAATAAATACACATATGTATATATATATATAAATATAAATATATATATATATATAAATATATATATATATATAAATATAAATATATACATATGTATATACAAATATAAATGTATAGATATATATATAATATATATGTGTATATATAAATATAAATATGTATATGTATATATAAATATATACATAAATATAAAAAAAATAAATAAATATATATAAATAAATATATATAAATAAATAAATATATATATATATATATATAAAGAGTCCGTCTCTTGAAAGACGGTCTTTCCATAAGTCATGGAAAGACCAAGGTTTAAAGTGTAAATTTTATAACTACTACATGTTGCATACTAAAATTTTAATGTTGCAACTAAGACCTTTTATCTTTTATTATTTGAATTAAACTCCGTCTTTCCATAAGCATATGGAAAGACCGTCTTTTCCAAGACTTTGCCATATATAAATACACACATGTATATATAAATAAAATATATATATATGCAAATATAAATATATACACATATATAAAAATATAAATATATACATATATATATAATATATGTGTATTTATATATATAAATATCATTGTTATCTGGAAGTGGATTTGGGAATTGTGGAATTGGTCTTCAAATGGACAAGATTGAAGATCCGATTTTCAAAGGCCAAGATCAATGGATTCCAATCTCGGATTCCAAATTTGTAATAGACTAGCTTCATTCAGAATTCTATAAGTAGGTCTCATTTCAATGTATTAGGCACGCTTGAATTATCGCCCCCTCTTGCATACATCTTTGCAACCTCCTCATTCTGAATTGTTCGTACAATCAACAATTCCTTAACCTTGTAAGCCTTTATTAATTCCAAACAAGAATTTTATTCACTTTGTGTCTATTACTGCTATTTACTGATTATTTATACAGCTTTATTTACCTGTACTGTTTATTCATACTGCTCATTTCATCTTCATAAGATCTGCTTACCCCTGCACAATGGTATCAGAGCCATCTAAGTATGAATTTTAAATCCCTATCGAGTGTTAGAGTTATTAAAATTGAGGAACTTAATTACTGCTTGACCTTGTTGAGTCTTAAAGCCTTGAACTATACCCGTAAATCGGTTTAAAAGATTTAAAAAATTAAAAAAGAAAGAAAAATCTAAACAGAGAAAAACTCATAAAAAAGATTATTTCAAAAAAAATCAAGATTATTATAAAAAAGATGATAAAAAAGGAAAATCAAAAAGAAAAAAACAAAGCAACTTTAAAAACATTCAATGTTATAAATGTAAAAAGTTTGGTCATACTGCAAATTATTGCAAAACTGAAAAGAAAATTAATGCTTTAGAAGATTTAGAATTAAAAAGTAAATTAATGAATATTTTAATAGATAACTCAGAATCAGATTATGAATCCACATCAAATTACTCTAGTGATTTAGATTGTAATTGTAGAATTCCAACTATAAATATGTTAAATCAATTTTCAAATAAGAAAAAAGAAATATTAGTAATTATATATATATGTATATCTTCATTTATATTTATATATATGTTTATATATATATATATATATCTTTATTTATATTTATATATGTGTATTTATTTATATTTATATATGTGTATATATTTATATTTATATTTATGTATATATTTATACACATTGACGTGTGTGTACATCCACACATTGACGTGTGTGTACATCCACACATTGATGTGTGTGTACATCCACATTTACGTGTGTGTACATCCACACATTTACGTGTGTGCATATTTATATATCTTTATTTATATTTATTTTTATTTTTATTTTTATATTTATATGTATGTATATTTTTATATTTATATATATTTTTTATATTTATATATATTTATATATATATATGTATATCTTCATTTATGTTTATATATATCTTTATTTATATTTATATATGTGTATATATTTATATTTATATTTATGTATACATCCACACATTGACGTGTGTGTACATCCACACATTGACGTGTGTGTACATCCACACATTTACGTGTGTGCATATTTATATATCTTTATTTATATTTATATTTATTTTTATTTTATATTTATATGTATGTATATTTTTATATTTATATATATTTTTTATATTTATATATATTTATATATATATATATATGTATATCTTCATTTATGTTTATATATATGTTTATATATATATATATATCTTTATTTATATTTATATATGTGTATATATTTATATTTATATTTATATTTATGTATATATTTATACACATTTACGTGTGTGTACATCCACACATTGACGTGTGTGTACATCCACACATTGACGTGTGTGTACATCCACACATTTACGTGTGTGCATATTTATATATCTTTATTTATATTTATTTTTATTTTTATTTTTATATTTATATGTATGTATATTTTTATATTTATATATATTTATATATATATATGTATATCTTTATTTATGTTTATATATATGTTTATATATATATATATATATCTTTATTTATATTTATATATGTGTATATATTTATATTTATATTTATGTATATATTTATACACATTGACGTGTGTGTACATCCACACATTGACGTGTGTGTACATCCACACATTTACGTGTGTGTACATCCACACATTTACGTGTGTACATATTTATATATCTTTATTTATATTTATTTTTATTTTTATTTTTATATTTATATGTATGTATATTTTTATATTTATATATATATATATTTTATATTTATATATATTTATATATATATATGTATATCTTCATTTATGTTTATATATATGTTTATATATATATATATCTTTATTTATATTTATATATGTGTATATATTTATATTTATATTTATGTATATATTTATACACATTTACGTGTGTGTACATCCACACATTGACGTGTGTGTACATCCACACATTGACGTGTGTGTACATCCACACATTGACGTGTGTGTACATCCACACATTGACGTGTGTGTACATCCACACATTGACGTGTGTGTACATCCACACATTTACGTGTGTGCATATTTATATATCTTTATTTTTATTTATTTTTATTTTTATTTTTATATTTATATGTATGTATATTTTTATATTTATATATATTTTTTATATTTATATATATTTATATATATATATATATGTATATCTTCATTTATGTTTATATATATGTTTATATATATATATATATCTTTATTTATATTTATATATGTGTATATATTTATATTTATATTTATGTATATATTTATACACATTTACGTGGGTGTACATCCACACATTGACGTGTGTGTACATCCACACATTGACGTGTGTGTACATCCACACATTTACGTGTGTGCATATTTATATATCTTTATTTATATTTATTTTTATTTTTATTTTTATATTTATATGTATGTATATTTTTATATTTATATATATTTTTTATATTTATATATATATTTATATATATATATATATGTATATCTTCATTTATGTTTATATATATGTTTATATATATATATGTGTTTATTTATATTTATATATGTGTATATATTTATATTTATATTTATGTATATATTTATACACATTGACGTGTGTGTACATCCACACATTGACGTGTGTGTACATCCACACATTGACGTGTGTGTACATCCACACATTGACGTGTGTGTGTACATCCACACATTGACGTGTGTGTAAAATAAAACCTGTCCGAAAACGGAAAAAAAAATAATATCCAAGAGGACGCATTTTGTAAATGCGTCCTCTAATTATTCTGCCACGAAAAAAAATTAGTTTCCAAGAGGACGCATTTTGTAAATGCGTCCTCTATTTATTCTGCAAAAAAAATTATTTTCCAAGAGGACGCATTTTGTAAATGCGTCCTCTATTTATTCTACAAAAAAAATTATTTTCCAAGAGGACGCATTTTGTAAATGCGTCCTCTAATTATTCTGCCAAAAAAAATTCAACCAGCTCAAATCGGAAAAAAAAATCATGTCCGAGAGGACGCATTTTGTAAATGCGTCCTCTATATTGTTGGCCAATTTCACAAACCACGGTATTTGATGACAACTTTCAAATTTTTGCTATACTAAAATCAAGAACTCCTACTATGGCGTAACCTGTATTTCCCATGCATGTTCCATACTACATCTGCCTCTGCTCATATTCATTTGTTGTTAGAGTCATGTCATGTGTTTATTAAATCACATGTTTATATTATTATGTTTATGTAAGGTAAAACAAAGAAGCCGGACTGCTATTTGTGGGCACATATATTTGCTTCGTTGAGAAACACTCTAATCGATAGAGTACAGAAATATAACACTAATTCTGAGATCGCGTATGATCTGATGAAGAGAGCTATGTAATATTAATCTACACATACCAGTTTTGCAGCACCTCCCGCATTGTCCATATAACCCGCGGCCACAACAACCATATTTGCAACGTATTCCTCCAAACTGATCGGGCTGCTTAACCTCATTCTCTGCGCTCAAACGTCAACAATATGTATGATACAGATGAGATCTAAACCACTAGCAAGCAAAAAAACGTTTATAATCAAGAATTGTTCTAAGATGCTAACCCTTCTGTGTTTCTTTATCAGGTGCTTTCTCGGCTGCAAAAGTTGAAGTAACAAGTAGAGCTAGGGCATACAGAAGGGCAACATAAAAGAGGGTACGGGACTTCATGTTTTCGCTCAGGTTTTCGCTTAATGATGGATGTATCTTTGCTTGTGATTCTTGAAGACTTGACCAGATATATATATACTGATCAACAAGGTGTGGATATGGATTAGGGTGGTTCGCGAGTTTGATGCATTTATTTTGGTCGTCTGCTACTGTATTGATATATCTAAGATTAAAGGCTATCTTTAGTATACATAATTAAAAGTTGTTCTTGACGATGAATTTTGGGTCTAAATCTGAAAGAAAATCATAAATTTCGTGTATATCTTCAACATTTCCATTCAATGGGGATCAATCAAAGTGTGCATTACGTAGTTATTGTATTACTAAAGGATATTTGTAATCTCCAAGCATGGCCTGGTTTGCCGCAAACCTACCAAGGTTTACTATGTAAAATATAAACATGTGTTTTCATTAATGGTACAAAAGTACAATATGTAGACAAAATTTACTGAGTCATAAACAGAAAAAAATTCTATCTAGGTACAATAATACTGCAGGAGATATTCTACACTCCTCCTCAAGTTGGAGCATGTGGATCTCGAATGCCCAACTTAATTGCCAAGTATTGTCTGAAATGTCTGTCGTCCAAGCGTCTTCGTAAACAAATCTGTTGGCTGACTAGCTAGCAATACGAATATGATAAGTGATCACATCACCAGACTGAATCAAATCACGAACAAAATGACAGTCAATCTCAATGTGCTTTGTCCTCTCATGAAACTTTGGATTGGCTAAAATATGAAGAGCTGTATAACTATCACAATACAAATGCATCGGAGTAAGATGCGCCACTCCCAAGGAACGAAGAAAGGACTTGAGCCACAACAATTCACAATACGCGACTGTCATAGCCCGGTATTCTGCTTCAGCCGAAGAACGAGAAACAGTGGGTTGTTTCTTCATCTTCCAAGAAACTAGAGATTCACCAATCATAAAAAAAATATCCAGTCAAAGATCTCCTAGTGATTGAGCAAGCTGCCCAATCTGAATCACAAAATGCTATAACCTGAAGAGAACTCTTAGCTGATAGAAACAAACCTTGACCAAAATGGCTCTTTAAATAACGCATAACTCGCAGAGTTGCATGTCAATGCGCCAAACAGGGTTTCTCCATGAATTGTGCCAAGGTATGAACTGAATAGCTAAGCTCGGGATGATGGATGGTGAGATAAATAAGCTTCCCAACTAGTGTACGATACTGCGCAGAATCGTCAAACAAAGGACCATCATCTCGCGCCAAATTGTGCTACTGTTCCATGGGAAAATCTGTGGGTTTAACTGCCAATAACCCAGTGTCAGACAAAGTATCTAAGGCATTTTTTTGTTAACACAAAAACATCCCATCAGGCCGACGAGATACCTGAATGTCTAAGAAATACTTCAGGGCACCAAGATCCTTCATATGAAAACAAGAGAAGAAATACTTCTTGAACTTGGTCATCATCTCAGGAAAGGAAACCAACAAAAATAAGATCATCGACATAAACTAATACATGAAGAGAAACACCATCCTTCAAGTAAGAAAATAAAGAGTAATCAGCCTTAATCTGAACAAACCCAAAGAGACAAAGAGTAGCAGCAAGTTTTGCAAACCAATTTTGCAGAACTTGTCGCAAACCGTAGAGAGATTTACGAAGCTTGCAAACCAACCCAGGCGCTAGAAGTGTATAACTAGAAGGCGAGCACATGTACGCCTTCTCCTTAATATCACTATGCAAAAATGCATTGTGAACATCCATCTGATGAAGATACCTACCACAAATATCTGCAACATCTAAGAAAAAAATGAACTGAACTCATCTTGGCGACAGGAGAAAGTGTCTCAGTATAGTCAGTCTCTTCAATCTGACAATTACCAAGTACAACCAAACAGCCTTGCATTACTCAATAGGACTATCTGACTTAAACTTAGTCTGATAAACCCATTTACAGCTAATCGCCTTCTTGCTAGGAGGAAGAGGAGAAAGAACCTATGTATTTTTCTGCTCGAGTGCATCAATCTCGTTGGACATAGCCGCACACCAATGATCATGGTGATAAGCATCAGAAAAGGTAATTGGCTCAATGGCATCTATAACTGCAGCTACAAGTCTAGAATGCGAAATCAAAAATTTACTACAAGAAACATAATCTGCAACAGGGTAACGCTTACCTAAGGACAACATGGGGGGCATTATTGAGCGAGTAGCAGTATAGATGTAATCTTTCAATTTAACCAGAGGCTAACAAAGACGATTGCTGGGAGGACAAACTGGCCGACTTGACTCAGTCGAATATAACGTCGACTCAGAAGATGGCGGCCAAACGGCTGATGGAGCAGGTGGTGGCGAGGCGGGCGCTGACTGGCTGAGCTCAGCACGAGGTGGCCACAGGTCTAGCATCGCTGGCGGTGGCCGGTGTGACTTGACAGAGAGCGGCTGGAGCATAGGATGAGCTAGCTGCGGACCGGTCACAGACGCATGAGTAAGAAAATGAGCTGGTCGTGGCTCATCGGAACTGGATGGCTCCACCGAGTCAAATGTCTTAGTGACGGAGTTGTCAAGGATGGTAGGTGATGGAGATAGCAATGGATCAGCATGTGACGTCTTTGCAGAAACAGGTACAAAAGGGAAACAATCTGCATAAAATATCACATCCCAGCTATCAAACAGAGTTCTGGACTCCAAGTCTTAAACATGCCAAGTTTTCTTGTTAATAGGGTAGCCAAGAAAAATGCACTTCTGACTTCTAGATGCAAACTTATCACACGATCGTGGAAATCGAGAAGCAAATACAATGAACCGAACACACGAACATGACTGTAATCTAGTGCACGATTGTACAAGAAATGATGAGGCGTTCAGCCATCTAACACCAGTGTTGGTGTACGATTGATGAGGCAAGCCATTGTAAGAATTCATTCTCCCAAAAATTCGATAAACAAATGAGCTTGGAAACGAAGAGCACGAGCAACATTAAGAATATATCTGTTTTTGCATTCCACACGCCTATTTTGCTAAGGTGTGTAGACTGTGGAGGTCTCAAAATGAACACGTTTTTCCAGAAAAAACTATCTAAGTGGTAGGAATTCAGTTCCGTTGTCTGCCTGAACCTGCTGAATGGGAGGACATAACTGTGTCTGAACAAACGAAAAGAACTCCTTCATTTTCAATGGTACTTGAGACTTAGAAACTAATAAAGAAACCCAAACAGCTCAGGAATAATAATCAACTTTGGTAAAAAATAAAAATGCTCCACTAGAAGAGGGTGAACCATAAGGCCCCCAAATATCACAATGAATAAGTTCAAACAAATTACTAGCCTTAGAAGAACTAACGGGGAAACTATTTCTACATTGTTTTGCGCAATAACATACCGAGCAGGGAACAGATTTATTAAAAACTCTATTATGTAAAGAAGTGGCTGGGATAGAAGACAACACCGTTGAGGACGGATGCCCAAAATGCTGATGTCATAAAATAGACGAAGACATTGAAGTGGCAACAGACAAGGACGGCTGTGTAGAGTTGGAAGCTCCCAATCTGCGCAGCCAATAAACCCCTCCGCGTTGTTCACCGCCAATCACTATCCTTGTCCTGATATTCTGCAGTAAACATAATTTTCCAATAAGCAAAACTAGACATTTTAAAGTAGCAGTTAACTTAGCAAGCGATAGAAAATTCCATCGTAATGCCGGAATAAAAAGAACATGAGTCATGACAAAATCTCCAAAAAAAAATTTCCATGTTCAACAACAGTTGAAATAGAACCATCAGGGCGGACAACATCAACAATTAATGTATGCTCAATATCATAAAGAAGATCCTTATCGCCGGTCATATGATACGAATTACCGGTTTTAAGAATCCAAGGTAAATAAGTCTTACCTAACAAATTGCAGAAGTATTTAACTTAGTGAACATGTTAATAATCGTACTCCATTGCTCCTTGGACAGTGTCAGATCGAAGGCAGATCGATTGGAGTCCGAGACTATGGCATCGGTTGCACTTGCTGGTGGAGTTGCAGCCTCCACTGGATGAGCAGCTCCGGGGAACGGCGTACTAGGTGGGGTGCGGGTCTTGGGGTTTGCAGCAGCCTTTGGGCCTGATGAAGATGGACAATTCTCAGTAAACTAATCTGAATAACCAATAATGCGGAAGCAAGTGATAATATCATGACCCTTTTTGGCCACAATAAGTGCAGGTCAGACTTCAACGATCAACAGTGGCGACTGGGGTGGATCCCTGAACTGTGGCAGTGGACTTCAAAGCAGAGGTTTGCGCCTAACGACGGGTAGCAAAGGCCATAGTGTCTGCCAAGGTGATAGAATCACGAGCTGACATGATAATTTTCTAACGCTCCTCCAGAGAAAAAATGGAGTAAACCTTGTTGAGCAAAGGCAATGAATCTTGTGCAAGGATATATGAGTAAAGAGTAGCATAACCATCATACAGACTCATGGGAAGATGAACCATCTCCTTCTCACGTTCAACCTGAACGATAGCTGCACCGGGACATGAAATACAAGTACGTGGATGCATGTAAGAAAGCAGATATTCTACAGCTTCTTGAAGTGACCAAAGTAGGCATTAACAGCCTGACCATTTTGACGACAGTTGTAAATGTCTGCACAAATCTGACACATACATGGGTCATTCCCAGTTGAAAAAGTTGACGAAGATCATCCCAAAGCTCCTTAACTGAGTCATAATAAGTAACAGTAGAACGAACATGTGGATCGATTGTCTGAACAATCCAACCAAAAAGCATAGAATTTTAACTACTCTAAATATAAGTAAAAGGTTCACCGGGTAAAAACTTGGTGATGGATCAATAAAACAAACCAAGCTTATGTTTATAATTTAAACCATGGTGAATGGAATCACTCCAGTCATTATAATTATCACCCTTCAAGATCGTAGAGGAAATAAGCAAACCTATATGCTCTAAGGGATAAACATAGAACGGATGCAAGAGAGGCAATGGTGCAAAGTCCATGGCATAATGCCTAGAGTCATAAGAGGGCAAACCATCGGAGCCAAGCAGGAGCTGGCAGAGGGCTCGGCGGAGAATGTCAGCGTTGTCTGGCTGCGGTAAAGCTTTCGGCTGATCGGTGGTAGGGATGGTGGGAACAACAAGAATGATATGATCCTCGGTCTCATCATCAAGATTTTCAAATAAAACCTGATTCAACGGATCCATTCGACAAGCTTGGCGGCTTGTGGGCGAAGATTGTTGCAGCGCGTGAAAGCAGTACGGATAGAATGCAGCGGTGGTGGCGATGGCGCTGTCTTCTCGACGATGACAACGACGGTGATAGGCACGGTGGTGGCAGACAAAGAAAGGAGGGCGGCAGCGGTGGCAGTCATTTTATGAGTAAGGAAAACATTAGGGTTCTTAGGATTTCAGCCCTAATACCATGTAAGATATGAACGTGTGTTTTCATTGATGGTACAGGGGTACAATATATAGACAACATTTACAGAGTCATAAATGGAAAATGATTATATTTAGGGTACAATAATATTGCATAAGATATTCACAAAATATCTTCTACAGACTTTGATGGAAGTCAATGTTTTTGGCCTCTGCTGTACACACACATTTTACAAAGGGGTTTAGTGTTAGAATAGAAGAATATTAAGGCTAGGGTTTGCTTTATTCCTATTGTATCTTTGGTATTTCCAACATAACATTGGTTCACTTCCTTTTGACACTTAGATTTAGAAAATTTAGAATTAGTGGTGGAGAAGGTATTGAAAGTGTAAAAATAAATTGAGTGGATGAAAAAATCTAGAATTTACCCAAAAAGGAAGGAGCCAATGTTAAAAAACCATCCCAAAAAGGAAAGTGAGCCATGTTAGAAAATTGGAGGGAGTATAATTTGTAATAAATAATTCTAACTTTTGGGGTTCCTATCATTCACATGGTATCAAAGTTGATGGTTGATCGCAGCCTATTTTTCCGTCTCTCTGAAACAGTGATTTCTTGTAATGAATTTGATATTCCTGATAAGAATAAAATGTGTGAAATAGAGTAGGAAAGAAGGCTAGTACTAGTATCACTCTAATCTATTCAACAACTCTATCTATAATGAAATCAAATCTAATCAACAACTTGACTTATTCTAACACCCCTCCCTCAAGCGAAACGTCGAATGCTCAGCAATGCTAAGCTTGGATCCGAAGAACTCGAACAGTGGATGAGAGAGCCCTTTGGTGAAGATGTCCGCAATATGAAGAGAAGTAGGAATATGAGCACCATGGCTCTTTCCAGAAGTAACCAACTCTCGAACAAAATGATAGTCGATGTCGATGTGCTTTGTTCGCTTGTGAGAAACTAGATTATGAGCCTACAAGATAGCATTACTGTTGTCACATAACAATAATGGAGATCCAGCAAACGGTATACAAAGACCGTGAATCAAATGAGTCAACCAAATAACCTTAGAAATAGTGTTAGCAAGTGCCCGGTACTCAGACTCCGTACTCAAACGAGAAATAGTGGGATATTTCTTCGCACTCCATGAAACAAGGTTTCCACCAATAAAGATAGCATGATCATAAGTGGATCATCGAGTCTCCAAAAAACAAGTTCAATCAACATCATAGTAACTCAGAACCTCGGGAGAACTGGTTGATTAAAATGCAAGGCCAAAATGAAGAGTTCACTTAACATACCAAGGAATCCGAGTAATTGCAGCAAAGTGATCGTCATGGGGATCCTGAAGGTACTGACTGAATGTGTTGACCGCAAAAGCCAACTCAATACGAGTGATAGTCAGATACTGCAGAGCCCCAACAAGAGAATGATAAAGTATCAGATTCCAAAAAGCATGACTGGTGGAGCTATGTAGCTATGTAGATGCGATCCTGGTATAAACAGAGTGGAGACTATTGTAGCATCTGGCAGCCCGGCTTGAGTAAGAACATCCCTAGCTTGACCAAGAAATAAACCTGAGGCTGAGGGTGTAACTTCCAGGCCAAGAAAGTAGTGAATAGTACCCAAGTACTTGATAGCAAACTCCCGATGTGTTCGATCGATGAGCTGCTAGAGCAGAGTCGGGTCCTTGACGGTAAGGATGATGTCGTCGACGTAGACCAACAGATACAATAGTGACGATCCCCATGACAGAAAAAAATAGAGAAGTATCAGCATAGCTACAGATAACACCATGCTGAACCAGATTAGCACTGAATCGTCGAAACCACTTGGCCAACAGAGCTTGCTTAAGACCATAAATGACCTTCCACAAGCGACAAACATACTCTGGGTGAAGCGGATCCTTGTAACCAATGGGCTGTGCCAATAGACCAGAGTATCAAGAACACCATTTAGAAAGACATTCTTAACATCCACCTGATGAATAGGCCAAGAACGCATCGTAGCAATAGCTAAAATAGTACAAACTATAGATGATTTGACCACTGGACTGAAAGTGTGGTTGAAGTTAAAACCCCAAATATGTGAGAAACCTTGCGCCCCAAGTCTAGCTTTATGATTCCCAATAGTGCCATCTGGACGATACTTTAGTTGATAAACCCATTTGGAGCCAACAATGTTGATATTCGATGAGTGTGGCACCGAATCCCATGTGTGCTGTCCAAGAAGAGTTGCTATCTCATCATCCATAGCAATAACCCATAATGAATTCTGAAAAGTAGTGTGATAGTCAGTGGGATCAAACTGAGAAAGTAAGGCAGCAGTAAGACCGTGAGCAACGATATTAGAATAATCTCTATGCTGAATAGCCCCAGTCGTCGATCGAGTAGCCATACATGAGTGAAAGGCCATGGTAAAGAAACCAAGGGATCAGTCAAGGCTGACGAAGTGGTGGCAAAGGGGCCAGTGAGGTGGCTGGAAAACTGGGTGGGATGGTCGATGGCGAGATGGGTGGAGCAGGATGCGTCGGAGCGGCCACCGGATGGTCTGAATCAACAGAGCAGACAGAACATGGTAGATGAGGACAATAACATCGATGAGCCAAGAGGGTTGGCAACCGAAGTGACAAGCTGGGCAGGAGGAGATGCCACCGTAGAAGAAGCAAGAATAACAGTTGATGAATCAACGGGATCCAAAAAAGTAGAGACATCCAGAGAGACCGGAAATACTGAAGTAGAACCATCGGCATAAGGGAAGAAAGTGTCGTGAAACCGAGGTCAGACTTGCTCTGATAGCATGAAAGAGTGATTTTCCGTAATGAATCTTATATTACTGATGAGAATACATAGATTACAAAAGAATGCTAGTATTAGTATAATTTTAGTCTAGTCAGCAACTCTATGTATAACAGAATCAAATCTAACGAACAACTGACTTATTCTAACACCCTCGTTACAGTAGTTGTAGTATGCATTTCCTTCCTTAATTTTCTTCAATATTTGACAACAAATCCTTCGTGAACATAAGCTGCTCGGTTTCTTTGACGATTTCACTCAGTCTGATTTTTCGGCCAATACCATTCGTATCTTTTGCCAATACAGCTTCCCCTACGGTGGTACGGTACATCTTCTTATTGAAAGAATGGAACAATGAAGATTATGGAAGTTTTTAGTATATTGCATACGAAAAATGAAGGAGATGGACACCTTATATACAATCTGGCTAGCCTAGAATCAGTTGTGAAGCAACAAGAAACTAATTGTAGCCAAGTAACTCTACCTCTAGCTATTTCAGTTACAAATAAATATCCCAACCATATTTGTAACTTAAATTAACTATAAATTACAAACTAATGATCAGGTCTTGAATCTTCACTGCTACTCCCTCCCTCCCACCTGAACTTGCACTCTTACTTTGTTAATACTATTATATTTCTATCAATGTTTGATATATGAACAATATTATCGTATATGATATTGTTGAATTCGTCACAACAAGTATTTTCTAAATACCAACTTTTTATTTATCATTATTATTATATGTAGGTAAACATATTAATGGTCAAACATGTTTCTTGAACAACATGCTAGTGATTGCAGTGCAATTTTAGCTGGGATGGAGGGAGTACAAACTAAAGCTAATGTAGCATTTTGAAGTGTTTCCTAAGGTGCTTAAAATGTTAAGTTGGACCTATTGCAACACTTTTACAAGTATTACCTATGGTAATGTTGCATTAGAGTTAATGCAGCACTTTTCAAGATTTTAGTAACATTTTTCAAAGGTTTAGGTAACACTTTATATGTTACTATAAAATTTTAACAAGTGTTGCTAGGAAAGTGTTATAATAGCTTTGATTTCTAGTAGTGCTTCTAGGCTGTTCTTTAGTGTTAATCAGTTGGAACTTTCACCTGCATCTGGAACTAATCAACAAACATGGGAATTCCATAGCGAATTTTTCAACTGTGTGCGAATTTTAGTGAATTTTGGTGCGATACTGTGTGTAATCTTTCTTTCTCCCCTACCAACGGTCTGAAACCTACACTTCTTCTACCAACGTGATGTGTCCATTTTAGATGGTTATTTTAGGCTTTTTAGGATTAGGTTTTGTGCAATTTTGTGCTCTACATGTGGCATTTTGCCTTGAAATCATCTAAGGAGGGATAAAGGCGGCTTTGACGTTTTTATCACTTTTTAGATGATTTTGTGTGACAAGGTGATTTGTTTGAAGACTTTGAAGATTTGAAGACTTTGAAGATTTATCTTTGAAGATTTGAAGATTTGAAGACCTTTACATTTGAGCTTTGTGAAGATTTGATGAAGTGAAGAGATGAAGAAAGGAGAGCAAAGCAACGGGTGAAAGATGGTCCGGGGTTCTCAGAATTTTCCGAGAAGAATCAGCCTTCAAGAGTGGCACCATTGGATTCCTCTTCTCGAGCACTATAAAATCGACTACAAGAACTCCCGAAACGGATCAACGGTTCACCCGGAGGAAGCAAAACAAAACAGCAAGGCTGAGTTACTGATTTGGTCGCGAGTCGCGACCAAGCTCGTCGCGACTCGCGACGACAGCTTAAAATCAGCCCTGTAGCAGCGTTTTCTCCCCTTTTTCTTCCCCCTATAAATACCCCTTCACTCCCTCTTCTCCACAGCTTTTTTCCCTCTTCTTCTTGCATTTGAGGGCTTGAAAACCCTTGGTTTTCTTCTCTTTCTTTTCTTAGTTTTTGTAGTTTAATTATGTCTCTTGTTATTCTAGAGTAGTTTTTGTTCTTGGGAGCAAAGGATTGAAGCTTCCATTATCTATGTAGCAAGAACTCATTTTATCTATCTATTTGGTGTTTTTGCTATTGTGCTTTTATTGTGCTTTGAATGTTAATTGTTGATTCTATTAATGTTGTTGAGAGCTTGATGATATGAAATGCTTGGATCAATTGCTAGCTAGGGTTTGGGGGATTTGGGTTAATTTCCCCCCTGTTCTTGTTAGTAATGTGAGAGTATGATTTAGAGCTTTTGATTGTGTTGATGGATTGATAATGTGCTAGACGAATGTGATTGATGCTGAACTCTTCGTCATGTTCGTTTGTGTAGCAAACGAGAGAGTTATATGCTCTTGGATGAATGTGCGTTGCACGTTCATCCAATCTCGTGTAATTGCATGAATTGGTTAAATGCTTAGTCACGGTGTAGTGGTCATAGGCATTGCCAAGCTTGTTGGTCCTTCGTGCTAAATGCCACCAATGACACCTTGAGTCGTGGTCGCGACTCGGGAGTCATTGGTGAGGTTTGACGAGAGATGTCGAACTCACTCTCGCAAACTACGAACTAAGAAGGATAGGAGTTTAGTCTCCACGACAAGTAGTTGAAGTATTGAATGGATGATTTAAATTCATTCTTGAAGCATTTGTTATTTGGCGTTTATGCATTCTTGACGGTGTGTTTCACTGCATGTGCATCATGAGTTGTTTGAGCATAGGGAGTGCTTGTGTGGTTGAATTGTTTAGGTGTAGGAACGTGACAAATTCCGTAGCGCCTTTGCATGAAGATCTATGAGCATGAACTTAGAACTCCTTGTGATATGTGTGTTGTGGTACTTGCTAGATGGGTGTGTGAGTGTTGGGTCCTGAATGCTATATGATGGAATGTGTGAATGATTCGATGAACTACATTAGATGTGGAAGTGGATATCCGTTGCCCCCAAGGCTTTTTATCTTTGTAGTTTAAAACCCCTTTTCTTTAGTTTCGTTTGATGATTAGCATAGTCACTTGACCTTGCTAGTTATCGTGTCTTTTTATCTTTGTTAATTTAGGAAACCAACCAACCAACCCCCCCCCCCTTTTACTTGCTTTTATGTGTGTGTATATATATTTACTCCTAGCCTAGTATCAACCATTTGTGCTTAGACGCTTAGGAAGATCCCTCTTCTCTTTGGACGACCCCGATTTGCCACTATCTACCTAGTTGTAGAAAGTAAGCATGTAGGGCTTATAAATATTAACTTTGAGAGGTACGGCGACGACCTCCCAAATTTTGGCGCCGTTGCCGGGGAAGAGGCGTTTATTCTTAAGTATTTAGGTGTATTTGGTGGTGTATTAGCTAGTTGTTTTTATTTTCCACTACTTGGTGGTTGTTTTTGTTCGGAGTAGGTATTGCTTGAGTTCTTGGTAATTTATTTTATCGAGAATCCTTGCACTATGATTCCGAACTTTTGAAAAATAAAAAAAAAATAAAATAAAAAAAAATTTAATGGAGCGTCTCACCTTGAGGGAACTCATGATGAGAAGAGAGGCTCAACAAGCAAGGTTTTGTAGGAAGTGTCATTCCGACCATCCTACCGAATCTTGCCCTTTGTTATGGGAACAGCACGATGACCAAGAAAGAACCCTTGGTTTCCAAAACCATGGGTACTATGAAGAGTGCTATCAAGAGGTAGGAGATATTGGTTTTCACGGGCAAGAAGCTCATGAATGCTATCCATACCACAACTCTTACAATCCGGAATGGAGTGGTAGTCTGAATTTTTGGTATGAGAATGAGCCGGAAAACCAATATTACGAGCAACCTAGTTGGCCATCACCACCCTATACCATACCCCAAAACCAAGCCCAACAAGGAAGTTCAAGTTTGACACGTGAGGATGTCTTAAATAGGATAGCAAACTTGAACTCCTTTACTAGTGAGGAGCCGGATACCCAGCTCTCCTCTAGTGTTGAGGTCATTGAGGGGCATGTGAGGAACATATTAGAGGTATTGGCCCGCATGGAAGCTCGTGATTCCGAAAACACACCATCCCAACTTGAACTCGATGATTCGGTGAGTGAAGTCACCAATAAAAATGATTTTGAGTTTGAAAGGGATGAGGAGTTGGTTGTAGAGGATAGAAAAATGGAGGAAGAGGTGATAGTGCTACATCCATTAGCATTGTCACCCCTTCTCCCACCTAGTGAACCAACTCTAATATTTTCGGAAGTTTTGAGGGAAACGAGAGAGGAGCCAAAAGACTATCCCAAGCTCCCTAACCACTTAATTCCCTTTGAACCATCTCCCCCTCCACAAGACTTTCCTCTTGAAAGTTGTGTGCCCCCACCTCTCTTATTTTGGAAGCTCATGGTGAAGGGGTTCAAGCCTTCACCATACGGATAACATTAGGGTCGTGTCGACGACCTTAAAAATACGGAGCTTCGTCGTGCCGACGACGTTAAATAAATTCGGCATTTCTTTTAGTTTTTGTTTCTTAGTTTGTGTTTCTTAGTTTGTTTTTGTTGTTGTTTTGTTTTGTTCTTTTTATGGCTTGTTTTTCTGTGATTTTGTAGCAAAGTGAAGTGCATTGCAATGAAGGAGATGAAGGAACGAGATCAATGAACGAGGGAAGAAAGCTTGGACAGTTGGTAAGCAAAAGAAAAAATTTTAAGCCTGGGATACCCTGCCGTCGCGAGTCGCGATGGGCTTCGTCGCGAGTCGCGACGAACAGGGGAGCAAAATTCACTCCCAGCGCCAACTTTCCGCGAGTCGCGATGACTTCGCGAGGCTCGTCGCGAGTCGCGACCTACTTCGTCGCGAGTCGCGACGAGCTCAGAAAACTTTGACCTCCCGGACTCCACTTTCCGCGAGTCGCGATGACTTCGCGAGGCTCGTCGCGAGTCGCGACACCCTTCGTCGCGAGTCGCGACGGGCTCAGAACATTTTGAGCTCCCGGACTCCACTTTCCGCGAGTCGCGATGACGTCGCGAGGCTCGTCGCGAGTCGCGACGAACCTCGTCGCGAGTCGCGACGTGCTCAGTAACTTTTGAAAATTTTTTGAGCCCGGATTTCAAAGTTCCAAGCTTCCAAGTTTCCAAATGATTTTAAACATTGCATGATCCTTCCTTCTTCTCCACCCAACACTCCCAAGAACATCACATACCTCTCATTTCTTCCACCATCCTACATATATTGGCATATGAACATTCTTGCATCTTTATAGTACATTTGTTGATTGTAGTATGCCGACTACATCATTGTGACCGTAAGTTCTTATCCTATAATGATGCTTGTATACATGTCAATATATGTTGGATATTTTTCATGCATAATCTTATAGTGGTGGGTGAGGGTTGATTGGTTGTTCTTTGAAAATACTATGGTTATTAACTCTTGATGCTAAACCTAGTATTACATATCCTTATGTACTTGTGAGTTTAATGTGTTCTTCGTGGTGTAGTCTTGATCAAACGGCGCCATGGAGACAATGCTTTTCTCGAGGGGTGAGTTCTTCTACGGCATCTTTGCTCACCCTTCCGGTTCCGAAACCTATCTCGGGACCATCCAAGTACTTGGATATCGCCATATCACCGGCGAATTTGCGGAGAAATGGGTGTCACTCTAACTCCCTTACCTTGATTTTTATTGTTCTTGCCTTACGTGTTTACATTGAGGGCAATGTAATGTTTTAAGTGTGGGGAGGGGTTAGAGGACTCATATGCATGCTAGATTGTTTTGGAATGCTTTTTGCTAATTTTCATTGGAAAAACATGAGAAAAAAAAAATAGAAAAAAAAAGGGAAAAAGAAAACCCGCTAAGTTGAAAACCCGAGAGGGCAACTTAGGCAACATTGGGGGCCCGGATAGGTCGAAAACCCTTAAAGGGCGGCCTAGGCAAAAATGAGAGGCTAAAATGTGCGGAAAAAGGTGAGATGTGAGCTAAAGAAACATGATGTGTGGCTAGGATGAAAACTCGAAAGAGCTCCTAGGCAAAATGAGAGAAATTGAGAGAAATTGAAAAATGATATGATTTCACTCATTTGCCGGCGTTGGAGTCATAAGGTTGCGGTTGTCACACGGATGGATCGGGTAGCTCAACATTTATAGACCTCTTGGGTTTGGGTAACTTAGTGGGTTAGGAAACGAAGTATGGTTATGAAATTCTTGATCTCTTTATACTTCGTTTTTTGGTTGATATATTGGCATTAGGTGAAGTATGTGCTTAAACCTCCTAAATGGTTTTAACTTTATCTTGTGTCATTGGACTTTGGGAATATCAATTCGGGGCTTGAAAATATTTTTATGGGTAGTGAATTGATAAGTGGTAGGTTTGGTTAGATTTAGGATTGGGGGTGTGTGTGTGAAAAATTCTCATGTGAGCTTTTATTTTGGGATTTTTGATATTGAGAGTTTTTATGAGGCTTTGATTGGGGGATTAGTTTAGGTTTTGGATATATCATTTACTCCGTGTGCTTGGTTCTTTTCTTACTCGAGGGCGAGTAAGGTTTAAGTGTGGGGAGGTTTGATATGTCCATTTTGTGTGGTTATTTTAGGGGTTTTAGGATGTGGATATGCCATTTCCTCCGTATGCTTGAATCTTTTCTTACTCGAGGGCGAGTAAGGTTTAAGTGTGGGGAGGTTTGATGTGTCCATTTTAGATGGTTATTTTAGGCTTTTTAGGATTAGGTTTTGTGCAATTTTGTGCTCTACATGTGGCATTTTGCCTTGAAATCATCTAAGGAGGGATAAAGGCGGCTTTGATGTTTTTATCACTTTTTAGATGATTTTGTGTGACAAGGTGATTTGTTTGAAGACTTTGAAGATTTGAAGACTTTGAAGATTTATCTTTGAAGATTTGAAGATTTGAAGACCTTTACATTTGAGCTTTGTGAAGATTTGATGAAGTGAAGAGATGAAGAAAGGAGAGCAAAGCAACGGGTGAAAGATGGTCCGGGGTTCTCAGAATTTTCCGAGAAGAATCAGCCTTCAAGAGTGGCACCATTGGATTCCTCTTCTCGAGCACTATAAAATCGACTACAAGAACTCCCGAAACGGATCAACGGTTCACCCGGAGGAAGCAAAACAAAACAGCAAGGCTGAGTTACTGATTTGGTCGCGAGTCGCGACCAAGCTCGTCGCGACTCGCGACGACAGCTTAAAATCAGCCCTGTAGCAGCGTTTTCTCCCCTTTTTCTTCCCCCTATAAATACCCCTTCACTCCCTCTTCTCCACAGCTTTTTTCCCTCTTCTTCTTGCATTTGAGGGCTTGAAAACCCTTGGTTTTCTTCTCTTTCTTTTCTTAGTTTTTGTAGTTTAATTATGTCTCTTGTTATTCTAGAGTAGTTTTTGTTCTTGGGAGCAAAGGATTGAAGCTTCCATTATCTATGTAGCAAGAACTCATTTTATCTATCTATTTGGTGTTTTTGCTATTGTGCTTTTATTGTGCTTTGAATGTTAATTGTTGATTCTATTAATGTTGTTGAGAGCTTGATGATATGAAATGCTTGGATCAATTGCTAGCTAGGGTTTGGGGGATTTGGGTTAATTTCCCCCCTGTTCTTGTTAGTAATGTGAGAGTATGATTTAGAGCTTTTGATTGTGTTGATGGATTGATAATGTGCTAGACGAATGTGATTGATGCTGAACTCTTCGTCATGTTCGTTTGTGTAGCAAACGAGAGAGTTATATGCTCTTGGATGAATGTGCGTTGCACGTTCATCCAATCTCGTGTAATTGCATGAATTGGTTAAATGCTTAGTCACGGTGTAGTGGTCATAGGCATTGCCAAGCTTGTTGGTCCTTCGTGCTAAATGCCACCAATGACACCTTGAGTCGTGGTCGCGACTCGGGAGTCATTGGTGAGGTTTGACGAGAGATGTCGAACTCACTCTCGCAAACTACGAACTAAGAAGGATAGGAGTTTAGTCTCCACGACAAGTAGTTGAAGTATTGAATGGATGATTTAAATTC
The DNA here is from genome assembly GCA_037428765.1 of Rubia yunnanensis. NCBI lineage: Eukaryota > Viridiplantae > Streptophyta > Magnoliopsida > Gentianales > Rubiaceae > Rubia > Rubia yunnanensis. Next base: position 43,300,043 of record CM075069.1, on the reverse strand, counting down.
ATTCTTGAAGCATTTGTTATTTGGCGTTTATGCATTCTTGACGGTGTGTTTCACTGCATGTGCATCATGAGTTGTTTGAGCATAGGGAGTGCTTGTGTGGTTGAATTGTTTAGGTGTAGGAACGTGACAAATTCCGTAGCGCCTTTGCATGAAGATCTATGAGCATGAACTTAGAACTCCTTGTGATATGTGTGTTGTGGTACTTGCTAGATGGGTGTGTGAGTGTTGGGTCCTGAATGCTATATGATGGAATGTGTGAATGATTCGATGAACTACATTAGATGTGGAAGTGGATATCCGTTGCCCCCAAGGCTTTTTATCTTTGTAGTTTAAAACCCCTTTTCTTTAGTTTCGTTTGATGATTAGCATAGTCACTTGACCTTGCTAGTTATCGTGTCTTTTTATCTTTGTTAATTTAGGAAACCAACCAACCAACCCCCCCCCCCCTTTTACTTGCTTTTATGTGTGTGTATATATATTTACTCCTAGCCTAGTATCAACCATTTGTGCTTAGACGCTTAGGAAGATCCCTCTTCTCTTTGGACGACCCCGATTTGCCACTATCTACCTAGTTGTAGAAAGTAAGCATGTAGGGCTTATAAATATTAACTTTGAGAGGTACGGCGACGACCTCCCACAACGGTAACTGCCGGAATTGGCTTCTCTGATCCTCGGCATCAGGCCTCATCATCGGCCATCGCCGGAATGATGGCCGATAACGTAATCAACCAGCCACCTCCTCCCAAAACCTTCGCCGCTGCTCTTCAAACCAAAGCTCCCCCCTTTCCAAGAATCTCCCAAGTAATCCCGAATTGGTTCCAAAATCTACCCACCTCGGTGATCCGGCCTGTCTCTATTCGGATGAACAAATCGCTACACTAGCGGCTCATTACTCCAACGCCTTGGTCGGTAAGTTCACAAAAGGTAGGCTGTCAATGGAGCAAATGGAGACAGCTCTCAAAACAATCGGTTTTGAAGGTAAGTACCAATTAGGTTCTTTAGATTATAAGCATGTCCTACTCCGTTTTGAGCACATTAACGATTATCAGAGGTGTTGGATGAAAGGCATCTGGAACTTTAATGGTGTTTTCCTTAAGATGCTTAAGTGGACTCCAGAATTCTCAATCCATAAGGAATCACCCATAGTTCCAATTTGGTGTACTATCAGAGAAGTCCCTTTGTACTATTATAACTCTGCTTCCATTGAATCAATTGGTAATAGCATAGGGAATTTCATAAAAAACGACCTAGCTACTGATATGCTCACTAGACCCTCGGCCATCAAATTCTGTGTTGAAGTGGATCTACAGAAACCTCTGAGCCCTCATATTAGGCTAGGTTCAGTTTCAAACAACACTAAGTACAGGATTGAATACGAGGATATCCCTCTCTACTGTAACCACTGTGCTAAACTTGGCCATTCCCTGAGCCAGTGTAGAGTTATTTCTCAAACCACCAAGGATAGACCTGAGGAAGTTAGCTTAAAGCCGACCCAACCTCCCCCTCAGTGGCAGGCAACAGGTAAAATGTTCACCACCCCTCCTTTGATCAATGATTTAACTAATGATCCCCCAATCAATGAAGATGATATGGCTGCCACAAACCTGGAAAATAATTTTCCAAGTGTAATCCTTAGTACTCCTGCTAGGAATAATCCACTGCAGTCAGGCACTCCTATGCAATCAGGAACACGTACTCTAGTGATCCCTGAGCATTCAATTACTAGATTAATTAAGGAGACTGAAAATACTAAACCTGCCCGGATACCTTATGCCAAAGATGATCTCCATGTTGGTTTACTGATGGTGCCACTGAGAAGCACTACTAACAAACCTACACTTTCCTTACCCAGAAAGATGTCAAACAGATTTTCTGTTTTACAGGATGAAGGCTGTTCCTCCCAGTATCATGAAGACAAGAATGAGGGGACAACTGAGGAACTGCAAAGGGCTATGGATTTGGATTCCTCTGGTCAGCAACAGTTACAGGAGGCTTCTACATCAGAGTCCCCAGGTAAGTATGTACAACAAGGTAAGGTAAAAAACAAGAAGGTTACCTATTTGAGTCAGCTCAACAAAATGCTTTTAAGATCAGCCACTAAAGGTAATAATTCTAATGAAATATGATAATGAAGACCAACATTAATTTTCTGATATGGAATCTTCGAGGCATGGAAACTTCAATGACTAGACTTCATAGTCTGATTAAACTAAGGAAAATTCAGTTGTTATGTATAATCGAGCCTATGCATGATAATTCTACAGCCCAGTACTACATGAATTTACTTAATTTCACCAATAATCTGGTACTTCCTAATGGGAAGATTTGGCTCTTCTATTCAAATCCTGTATCTGTGACACTACTTTCCTACCATGAACAATTTTTCCATGTGAATATTTCCCATCTCACCATTAATCTTTGTATGGAGGCTGTTTTTGTGTATGCTTTAAGAAGTAGGGAGGGTAGACAAACCCTTTGGGCAGATTTAAAGCTGTTATCTACGGGGGATACTATTTTTATAGGTGATTTTAATACTATATCTTCTGTGGCTGAATATAGAGGTCCCTCTAACCCTGGCCTTGGTAGTATCAGAGATTTTAATACATGGATTAACTCTAATGGAATTCAAGAGATAAACACAGTAGGTAACTTGTTTACTTGGTGCAACTCTAGGCTTAGAAATCCTACATCTAAGAGATTAGATAGGGGACTTTGCACTTTATCATGGTATACTAAATTTCCTTCATCAACAATCCAGATCCTTAATAGAAATACATCAGATCACTCCCCATTACTCCTCCAGTTAAACAATTTAGTTCTCACATTTCCAAAGCCATTCAGATTTATTAATGCTTGGTTCCAGAGGTTAGAATTTTCAGCATTAGTTCAGGAAAATTGGGAAAAGCCAATTAAGGAGACAGGAATGGTCAGGTTTTATCTGAAACTAATCAGGCTTAAAAAGATGCTAAAGATATGGAACAAGGAATGTTTTGGGAACATAGATTCAAATGTTACTCTAGCTGAGGAGGCTCTAAGGATACAGGAACTATCCTATGACCTGAACCCAACACTGTCTGAGAGAGTCAGTCTTAACTAGAAAAAAGCTATGCTACTAAAGACTTTAAAAGAGAAAGAGAAATTCTGGAAACAAAAAGCTAGGCTTAAATGGCATAAAATGGGGGATAATAATACTCAGTTCTACCATAAAGTGGTACAGGAAAAGCAATGTAAGTTACAGATCAATAAAATCAAAAATCATGATGGTCAATGGCTAAACACACAATCAGAAATTCAAAAAGAAGCTGTTAGTTATTTTACAGACTTGCTAAATGATCCTAACCAGAATTACTCAGATACCTATTGCTCTCATTTCCTGTCCCAAATCCCCACAATTATGACTGATAGGGATAATCAATTTTTAGAAGCCTTAGTTACTGATACTGAACTTCATGCAGTGGTAAACAGCCTAGATAGTAACAGCAGTCCAGGGCCAGATGGGTTTACACCAAAATTCTACAAGAAATGCTGGACTGTTATTAGGCAAGATCTGATTGATGCTATGAATGATTTTATTTCTGGTTCTCAAATCCCAAAGGGTATATCCAGTACTTGGATAGTCCTTATCCCGAAAAAAGCCACACCTTGCTCTTTTGGGGATTTCAGACCAATAAGTTTATCAAATGTCATAAACAAAATCTGCTCTAAGGTCTTGATGGAAAGACTAAAGCCTCACATCGAGGCTTTAATCTCTCCAAACCAATCCTCTTTCTTGAAGAAAAGAAATATTTCAGACAATATTTTGTATCTTCAGGAAATGATAAGGTTTCTGGATAAGAAAAATAGAGTTCCAAACTGTATAGTGAAACTGGACCTCATGAAAGCATTTGATAGAGTAAATTGGCATTTTCTTAGTCAGATTTTAATTAAATTTGGTTTCAATGGGAAATTTTTAAATGCAATTATGAATAATTTATCTCAAGCATATTTCTCTGTCTTGGTAAATGGGAATCCATCAGGTTTTTTCAAAGCCACAAGAGGTATTAAACAAGGTGATCCCCTTTCTCCTTTCCTTTTCAATATTTTCTCTGAAGCATTCTCTAGAAGCTTATCATTCATTTTCTCAAATAATAGGATTACTAGCTTCCAAGTTCCTGCTTCTATCCCTGTTGTTTCACACTTAATGTATGCAGATGACACTATCATATTTTTGCAAGCATCTAAATCCAACCTGGTTAGGATCAAAGCTTTTTTAGACATCTTTGAAATCACTTCGGGACAGAAATTTAATTTTGATAAGTCAGAATTTTATCTCAGTAAGAGAGCTTCAGTTTTAAGATTCAACCAAGTTAGAGCCATACTGAAAATGAAAAAAGGCACCTTCCCATTTACTTACCTAGGCTGTCCTATTTTCAAGGGTAAAACCCTTAAAAGATATTTCCAACCATTGATGGCTAATCTTGACACTAAACTTCAGAGTTGGAAAAATAAATGGCTTAGTGCGGGGGGTAAAATGATTTTAATCAAACATTGCTTATACTCTTTACCTCAGCACCTGTGGGCAGTCACTAATCCCCCGAAGTCAATCATTAGAACCTTTGAAAAAAGACTAGCCAGATTCTTCTGGGGTGAATCTGAGGGTAAAAGCAATAAAATCTGGAGGAAATGGTCTATAATTTCAGTTCCCACTGAGATGAATGGTCTTGGTTTTAGGTCTATGAATGCTATTCTAGATACCTGCTCTACTAAGCTTTGGTGGAAAAGCCAACTAGGAACAACTTTGTGGGCAAAACTGCTTTGGGCTTTGCCTATCTCCTACAGGAAATCAGTAACTTGGAAAAGAATCTTAGCTGTAAACTCTTTTGCTGAGAGGAATACCAAAATTATTCATGGTAAGGGAATCTGTAGCTTCTGGCTGGCTAATTGGTGCCCAACTGGCCCCCTTATTAACATTATCCCTCAGAACATTGTTTCTGGAATGCCATACCTGTCTGTTTCTGACTTCATCAAGGATAAACTTACTGTTCTATCTCAAATTAACTCTTTCCTAGAACGTGATACTCTGAATTTTCTGCAGGATGCACAACTAATGGAGGATAGAGATGACAGACTAATTTGGATGCCTGAACCCTCTGGTAATTTTACATCTAAATCAACATACAGAGCACTAACTCTGTCAACAGGTAACTCACTTGCCCCTAAATTCATCTGGAATAATGCAATTCAGAAGAAGGTATCTATTTTCACTTAGAAGCTGTTACAATCCTATCTTCCCTTTGATGAGGTTCTTATTAAATGTGGGTTCAGTTTGGCATCTAAATGCCCTGCTTGCTGCAATTCTGACTCAATTCAGCACTTCTTTATATCATGTCACATTGCTAGATCTGTCTGGAGTAACATTGCATCAATAGTTGGCTTTCACATCACTCAGGAGCACTCCCTCTCAGAGAGGTTTTTTCTTTTCTGGGATTGTCATGACCTGCAGGGCTGGAAACAGTTCATATGTAAAATTTTGCCATCCATAACATGCTGGTCTCTGTGGAAGGCTAGGAATAGGTTTATTTTTGATTCTAAACCATTCTCCACACTGGCTATTACCAAGGAAGTACAGGAGCTTATAAAACTGACTCTCTTCTCCTCACCTAGAACATTTTTCTCTCATCCTGTAATGGATTCTCCTCTAAGCCTATGGACACCTTTTACTAGACCACCTCCTAAGCCTAATATTTCCATAGTTAGGTGGGAGAAGCCTCCTGTAGGAACAATCAAAATTAATACAGATGCATCATGGTATCTAGATAAGGCCTCAGTTGGTTTAATTGCTAGGGACAATCTAGGGGATCCATTACTTGTTCTATCTGCTCATACTACTGCTGATTCACCTCTTGAAGCAGAAATTAAGGCACTTCTACTGGCCTGCAGTAAGTTCCATGATCAGGACCATAAGTATGTTTTTGAAACTGATTGCAAGCTGGCTGTTCAGATGATAAATGATCCATATGTGGCAAATTGGAAGCTCTTTGATCTGGCCTATAGAGTTAAAAATTTACTGAGATCATCCCATTTGCAATATGTGGCTAGAGAATGCAATGCAGTGGCCCATACTATTGCAAAATCACATTATAGCTCGGTCCAGAGTCTAAATCTGCAGAACATTACTCCACACATTAAGGGGCTGATATTATTGGATAAAGTTCAGACTCCACACATTAGAGTACATCTTTTACCTTCGAATTGATACTGTTTATTGTTTTTTTGCAGGATAGAGATGGTCTACGAATAGCAACTCAATAATACTCTGAGTGTCTCGAGCCGGTTACTTCCTCCCTGATGTAATACTTCTGCTGCTGCTCACTTGGTTCAGGATGGTTTTGGAGTTGCCTGATGTAACACTTCCTCCCTGATGGAACACCTCTGCTGCTGCTCACTTGCTGCAGGAATATTGGTTTTGGAGTTGCCTGGCCACAAGGGAGAACTAACACGAGGGGTGGAGGTTCTCGCTTGTGGATCGCAACTCCAGTACATTTGTTTGTATAGCGGTCTAAATCTTGTTTAGATAGTTGTAGTACTTTTGGAGGCAACGGGGTTGCCTCACCATAGTTTTATTGCGATATCTAAACTCTGGTTTGTTAAAATATATTTGGTTGTCTGGGTCTGGGGAACCTAATATATATCCCCCACCTACGGGTGTTTTCATTAAAAAAAAAAAACTTATCCTTAGCTCCAGCTATTGGTTTGCCACTCGTCCCTAACTAGCTTAGTTTTCTATTTCCTTACACCCCTCCTCACGTGTGAAGTGGGAATAAATCCCAACACCAACTTTCTAAGAAAATCAGAAAATTGTGAAGGTCCAAGCTTTAGTGAAGAAATCCGCCAACTATAACTTTGATGGAAGAAACTGAGGTTTTGAAAACCCTTTCAAGAAATGATTCAAACTACGTGACACTAAAGTTAAATGTGTTTGGTTTGTTCTACTTGATTATCACACACTTGGGGTGACTTCTATGGCTCCATCTTCTACGATCAAAGGCGGTTTCGAGAACTATCTGTAATTGTAACTTGGGAAGGCAGTTTTCTGCCTCATTTGACAAGGGTTGTAGAATTGCCTTTAAGCAGTTCCGAAATTGGAACAGCTCACTAGGCCTCGGCTCCAACGACATGTTCTGGACTTGGAACATGTCTGTTGGACGTTCCGGTGGATGACACATTGTCGAATGTGTTGAATTAATTTCGATATCCGGCCTAGTTTTCGTTCCATAACCGGTTTTAAATTAATAATTTTTTTGTTGGAAGATGTCAACTCCGACACCAGGGGTATAAAGTCGTATGTTGTAAATTTGTAATTGGGGATAAAGACAGACGACGTTGTTACAAACACAAGTGGTGTTCTCGGACATAAGCGGGCTCATGAGGCTATTAATCCCTTTTTAATTGAAAATGAGTTTTGAAGTCTGACCTCAAATCAGACGTTGTGGAAAAAAAAGAGTACGAGAGATTACCTTCGGGAAGCAATTCCCTTCACAATTGAAGAATCTCCGTCATCCCTTTATCAGTCCATGCAAATTTGGACTTCAAATTCATCATTTGCAAAGTGGCACTCAAAATCGAATGTTTAAAATCCTCATACAATGTTGTGCTTTTGTTATTATGAAACGCTTCTAGGACCACAGGTTTACCATGAAATTCTCTAACAGCATCCTCCACCATTTCGTCAAATCCATAGAAATTGTCAACTTCTTTACTTGAATCAACTTCACGGTTAGTCGTGTCAACCTCCAAGTGCCATACCCAACAAGTGTAGCTAGTTTGAAACCCTCTCTTTACGAGATGATTGTGCATCTCTTCCTACCAAAAAATACGTCATTCCCACAATCCTTATACCACGTGATGTGTGTTATATTGTGTTCATATTTTGTGGGATTATTATGATTTTATTGAGATATAATTTGCACTTTAAGGTGTTTTTGGTGTAGGAATTCATGGATTGTGAATAATTGAGAGGGAGCTATACATTGTACTCTTTTTCCCTTAACTAACGGTTTTTTCCATCGGGTTTTCCAGATTAAGGTTTTTATTGAGGCGATGTGCTCCAATGGAGCTATACATTGTACTCTTTTTTCCAGGGATGAAGAAAGAGAGGCAAAACCAAAATTGCTGAAATTATGAGGTGAAAAGTGAATTATTGAAGAGATGTGAATTTGAAGAAAATAAAGATGTTCACTTCTCATATTGATAAGGATTGTATTATCTCCTTCCATTTGAACTTAATTTTAGGAATTAGTTAATTAGAGCTAAAATAGATATTATATTTTTTCTTTTTTTCTTTCGGAGGAAGAGTCCGATGTACTTTGGCAGCCGCACGTATGTTTTAGATTAAGGTTCATTAGTTTAGTTTTCATATTAGATTCCGGAGACAAATTGAGAATAGGTTGCAGCCGCAGTTCTGAAATTGTTTTCCTGAGTTTATTCGGTGCATATTTATTCATTGAATGTCGTGCACAAATTGTGTTGATATTGGTGCGCAACCATTCTTTGGATTAAGTGCACCGTTTCGGCGATCGGCAATCTGGTTTTTCGGTTGATTTCGATAGTTATTATTTTATTATTTTAATTATGTTTTTTTATATTATTTATATTTTTAGTTTTATTATTATGAGTGGCTAATTTATATATCGGCATGGAATAACAACATTAGTTTATTAATCGTAAGGCCTAAATTTTTTATGATTGATTATTTTGTGTTCTTGATTGTTCTTGGTTTAATTTATTCTTAATGTGTTTAAGCCTGATCAACTTGTATATTATTGGGATAATGCTATCTAATTCCACCAATACGTAATCGTTGGAAAGGGTTAATAAGTAGCGAGTTCTTGTGAAAAAATATCTAACTAGCTAAGACTGTAATAACAAGATGAGGTGTGTGTTACTATTTCCTTTTACTTTGGTAGTTGCTATATCGGGTCATTTTAATTCTTAATGCTATCGAGGTGTGTATATGGTTCAGCGAATACTTTCCGGGGGCATCTTTGTAAGAGAAACAATTAGTTAATTATAATTTGTTAATTATAATTGGTTAATTGTCGATAAAGTACGAAAGAATTGGAGAGGTTAAGCGTACCTACTTTCCTATAACTGATGGATGCATATGAATTGATTTATCTTTGCACCTATGATCGATGTTTAACTAATGTGAGTTATTTCGAGCCGATTACCTTATTCATATATTTTATAGATTTTATATCTGTTAGTTGCATTATTATTTTATATTAGTTAGTTGCATTATTAGTTGTTAGATAAATTTGAAAATTAAGGCGTGGTGGCTACACCAAAAGTGTTCTATATTAGTAGGTATTTTATTATAGCTTTTGATATGTTCCTCGTGGGATCGACTCTGCTTGCTACTGTACTAATATCATCTATAGAGTTTACAGATTAATTTGGTGAATGAAACGATGACCACCACCACGCCATTATGCATGTTCAAAAGCTATAACAATAAAATATTTAACCAAAGAGATGTATTCCAGATATTTTCTAAGGTCTCTACCTATGAGTTTGATTCGTTCTAAAACCAACTACCTACAATCAAATGTCATTTGTGTCTCATTACCTTAACGCACAAGATTATCACCTTATCAATTAATTAGTTCAACATTTATACTTCAAAACTAATTACATTAATACAAACCCCTATGAACACATTACAAATTAAATCAAAGTCATCTATTTAAGTACTAGAATTGAAGAATTATACATACCTTAGGTCATCAAGAAGTCCAAAGATTCATCTCATCCTAACCCAAGTGTTGGGATATTCTGAAAACAAACAAATTAGAGGCGTTGCATTAATTATGGTCGTTCGAATGAGTTACAAATTTGGAACTTGTTTACAAAAACCTACCACACTGCCTAATCTAGTTATGAATTCGTAACATCCTAAAAAATTTAAGCCGAATGAGGAAACAGGATCCGATTAAGCCTTTAATTGAGAATTCCCACTAGTGACAATATAGAGGAATAGGTTGTGATATGAAAACTGAGATCCTTGAGCATGTAAGAAATCCACTGCAATTATCTGGTTAGAGCTGCCATACTTCTGTATTCTGCTTCTGCTGAACTACAAGAAATTGTACTTGTTGGTATGCCTTGAATACTGTAATAGCCGCTTCTGCAACCCTGGCCTGGGGGTCCGGGGGGGCGACAGATGCCCCCGGCTAAACGGGGGTCTCGCTGCCCAGTCAGCGAGTCGGGGGGTCCAGGGGGGCGGAGACGCCCCCGGTCCGACGGTATAGCTTGTCTCTTCATTGGACTGCTGTTGATTTGGGCCGAATTGCATTTTGGCCCAGTTTGTTAGGGTTTAGTGGAGACAACATATAAAGTGTCTTTCTCCTCTCTGTAACTTGCTACCTACTATAGTGAATCTGTCTCCCGTGGATGTAGCCAAAATTGGTGAACCATGTAAATCTTGTGTCTTGTTATTTTCGTTCATATTTTCTGTTCTTTCTCCATTCCGCACAACAAACTGGTATCAGAGCGGTTTTCTTTTTCCGGTAAGATCTGTAGTGGGTGTATCGGATTCTGGGCTCATCAGATTGGGGCTGATCGGGGAGAAAGATGTCTGGATTGAACGTGAAGATTGACAAGTTTACTGGGAGAAACAGTTTCAGTTTATGGCAGATCAAGATGCGAGCTTTGCTGAAACAACAAAGTTCGTGGGCTCCGCTGACGAAGGATTTCACGAGCAGTTCTGGCGATGTGGCGAGTCTGGAAGAAAAGGCCTACTCGACGATTATGCTGTGTCTCGCGGACGAAATCATCACTGAGGTCTCAGATCAGGAGACTGCTGCACAACTATGGCTGAAGTTGGAGAGTTTGTATATGACGAAATCTATAACCAACAAGCTGCTTCTGAAACAACGCCTCTTCGGTCTCCGAATGCAGGAAGGTACGCAACTCAGAGACCATCTAGAGCAATTGAATACTTTGTTATTAGAATTGCAAAATATAGATGTGAAAATTGAAGATGAAGATGCTGCTTTGATTTTGCTAGTGTCTTTACCACTTTCGTATGAGAATTTTGTTCAGTCATTTATTGTTGGTAAAGATTTCGTGTCTCTGGAGGAAGTTAGATCCTCTCTCCATAGTAGAGAGTTGCGACATAAGGCAAACAGTACAGGTACAGAAAGTCAGGCCTCTGGTTTGTTTGCTAGTGGCAGAAACACAAAGGGCAAGGGAACCGGCAGTAAGAAGAAGGGCAAGAAGTCATCTTCAAAGGGTCCTAAGGCCAATGATGTTTGTAACTACTGTAGGGAGAAGGGGTATTGGAAAAAGGAGTGTCCGAAGAAGGCTAGTAAATCTGGGAGTACATCTGGTACTGCTGCTGTGGCTGAAGGGGATTTCAGTTCTGAAGATGATTTTGCTCTAGCTGCTACTGGGCAAAATAATCATCCTAATGCATGGTTTCTTGATTCTGGGGCATCTTACCATATATGCCCAAGGAGAGATTATTTCTCAACTTATGAGCAAGCTGAGGGCATCATTACTATGGCAAATGGTGTTGCGTGCAAGGTAGTTGGGATTGGTTCAATCAAGATCAGGACGCATGATGGTAGTTTCTGTACTTTGAACGATGTCTGGCATGTTCCATCGATGAAAAAGAATCTGATTTCTCTTCCTACGTTGGATAGAAAGGGTTTCGTCTACTTAGGGAGTGATAGAGTTCTGTGTGTCTGCAAAGGTTCTAGGCTGGCTCTGAAAGGTGTTCTGCATGGTACTTTGTATTTTCTACAAGGTTCCACGGTTATGGATTCTGTTAATGTTGCATCTTCGGAGGTTCACCAGAATGATATGACTAAGTTATGGCATATGAGGCTTGGTCACATGGGTGAAAGAGGGATGCAGATTCTGTCGAAGAATGATCTTCTTGGTGGCCACAAGGTCAAGAGCTTGGACTTCTGTGAGCATTACGTTTTTGGGAAGCATCACCGCAGAAAGTTTCCTAAGGCGATTCATAGAACAAAGGGCACATTGGATTACATCCATTCTGATTGTTGGGGACCTTCCCGAGTTGAGTCACTGGGAGATCACAGGTACTTTGTTTCTCTGATTGATGATTACTCAAGGATGACTTGGGTTATCATGATGAAACATAAGAGTGAAGCTTTCTCGAAGTTCAAGGAGTGGAAAGCATTGGTGGAGAATCAGACCGGGAAGAAGATCAAGAGGCTTCGAACTGATAATGGGCTGGAATTCTGCTCGTCTGAGTTTGATCAGTTTTGTAGGGATGAAGGGATTGCTCGTCATCATACAGTCAGAAATACGCCACAACAGAATGGCGTAGCTGAGTGGATGAATCAGACATTACTGACGAGAGCGAGGTGCATGCTCTCTAATGCTTGTTTGGAAAGGAGATTCTGGGCAGAGGCGGTGAGTACAGCTTGTTACTTGATCAACCGCGGGCCTCACAAGGGTATAGAGTGCAAAATACCTATGGAGTTGTGGTCAGGTAAAGTTGTTGATTACTCTAAAGTTAAAAGTTTTTGATTGTACATCTTATTATCATGTTAGTGATGGTAAGTTAGAGCCCCGAGCCAAGAAGGGTGTCTTTGTGGGTTATGGAGATGGAGTTAAAGGCTCCAGGATATGGTCTCCATCTGAGAAGAGGGTTATTCTGAGCAGGGACGTTGTCTTTGATGAAAATTCTTTGCTTAGATCTATGGTGAAGCCCATAGTTGTGCCAGAAACTAGTGGAGTTGATAAACAGGTGGAGCTTGAAGTCACTCAAGGTGAAAATAGATTGGAACAATTTGAGGTGGATCAAGAGCCACCGACAGAATCTGAGATACCGGAATCTCCACCACCAGATCCTCAACCATCAGGAGCTACAATCCGGTGTTTAGCTCGGGACCAACCCAGGAGGGTTGGAGTTGGGGCGCCCAAGAGATATGGGTTTGATGATATGGTAGGTTATGCACTGTCAGTTACCGAGGAAGTGGATACTCAAAAGCCATCAACCTTTAGAGAGGCTACTTCATGTACTGATGCTGATAAATGGCTTGCTGCACTGGGAGACGAGATGGAGTCTCTTCAGAAGAATCAGGCATGGGAATTGGTCAAACAACCTCAAGGGAGAAAGGTAATCAGTTGCAAATGGGTTTTCAAGAAGAAGGAAGGAATATCACCTGCAGAGGGAGTCAAGTACAAGGCAAGAGTTGTTGCAAGAGGTTTCAGTCAAAGGGAGGGGGTAGACTATAATGAGATCTTCTCACCAGTGGTCAGACACACTTCCATCAGAGTGTTGCTAGCCTTGGTGACACATCAGGATTTGGAGCTCGAGCAACTTGATGTGAAGACCGCTTTTCTACATGGAGAGTTGGAGGAAGAGTTGTACATGACTCAGCCAGATGGTTTCCAGGTTCCTGGCAAGGAAAAGTATGTTTGCAAGTTGAAGAAGTCTTTGTATGGACTTAAGCAGTCTCCGAGGCAGTGGTACAAGAAGTTTGACAGTTACATGCTTCAGTTGGGATACACGAGGTGTGCTTATGACTGTTGTGTCTACTACAGCAGGTTGAGAGATGGGTCATTCATCTATCTGGTGCTTTATGTAGATGACATGCTGATAGCCGCAAAGAGTAAGCATGAGGTTCAGAAGTTGAAAGGACTTCTTAGTGTTGAGTTTGAGATGAAGGATCTGGGTGCAGCTCGGAAGATACTAGGAATAGAGATTCTTAGGGATCGAAGTCAGCGGAAGCTTTTCTTGTCACAGAAAGGCTACATTCAGAAAGTGTTGGCTAGGTTGGGCATGTCTACAGCCAAGCCTATAGACACTCCTAGTGCTGCAAATATTCATCTCACCACCATGTTTGCTCCTCAGTCAGACGAGGAGAAGGAGTATATGTCTCTGGTTCCTTATGCCAGCACGGTGGGGAGCTTGATGTATGCTATGGTTTGCACGAGGCCAGATTTAGCACAGGCAGTCAGTGTTGTGAGCAGGTTCATGGGGCAACCGGGAAAGGAACATTGGCAAGCTGTGAAGAGGATCTTCAGGTATCTTAGAGGTACGTCTGATGTGGGTCTCATTTATGGAGGTGATACCGAGTGCTTAGTTACAGGCTACTCTGATTCTGATTATGCTGGTGATGTTGACACGAGGAGATCGATGACTGGTTATGTATTCACTTTGGGAGGTTCTGTGGTTAGCTGGAAGGCGACTTTACAACCTACAGTGACGTTTTCTACTACGGAAGCAGAGTACATGGCTCTGACAGAGGCTGCAAAGGAGGGAATATGGCTGAAAGGGCTGGTTAGTGATCTTGGTCTACATCATGATCAGGCTACTGTATACTGCGACAGTTTGAGTGCAATCTGCCTTGCCAAGGATCAGGTCCATCATGAGAGGACCAAGCATATTGATGTCAGATATCATTTCCTGAAGAGTGAGAGGAGAATCAGGGTGAAGAAAGTGGGAACTGCTGATAACCCCGCTGATATGTTCACCAAACCTGTTCCACATAGCAAGTTTCAACATTGTTTGGACTTGCTGAACATCAGAGCTGATTAGGTGCTCTATGGGCAGTCCCGGGAGTGGAGGGCGAAGTCTACTCATCTGGCACTGTAATGGTGCATCTGGAGTTTTTTCTACTTTGAGGATTCAAGTGAAGGTGGAGATTTGTTGGTATGCCTTGAATACTGTAATAGCCGCTTCTGCGACCCTGCCCTGGGGCCGGGGGGGGGGGGGGCGACAGACGCCCCCGGCTAAACGGGGGTCTCGCTGCCTGGTCAGCGAGTCGGGGGGTCCAGGGGGCGGAGACGCCCCCGGTCCGATGGTATAGCTTGTCTCTTCATTGGACTGCTGTTGATTTGGGCCGAATTGCATTTTGGCCCATTTTGTTAGGGTTTAGTGGAGACAGCATATAAAGTGTCTCTCTTCTCTCTGTAAACACTAATTATGTTCTGCACTTAGATAGGTAGTAATCTGGCCAATTTCTTGGCATCTGTAACTTGCTACCTACTATAGTGAATCCATCTCCCGTGGATGTAGCCAAAATTGATGAACCACGTAAATCTTTTGTTTTGTTATTTTCGTTCATATTTTCTGTTTTTTCTCCATTCCGCACTAACAGTACTTTTCATCTTTGTCTTCCAAGAGATCAATGCTGATTCTTGGAACACACACTAACCTATGATAGACCTCCTCGTTTTTCGTACATGCCGCCCAATCTACATTAGAGAATCTCCGCAAAGAGTTTGACTTCTGAACTGAATAGAACAATTCAATTGATGCCAGTTGCTTAAGAACATGAACAGTTGCTTTAAATTTTCCGTCAGTTGGTTTGTGTAGAAATTGGCTTAAGTGTTGTAATGCATGGCTTATATCAGGCCCCGTGAAGTTCAGATAGAGCAGTTTTTTTACCAACCTTCTATAGCTTGATGGATGTGGAGGCATAGGAGTCTTGTCCTCAGTCAATTGAGCTCCAGGTGGTAAAGGAGTGGAGACTGCCTAGGTTTCATAAGTCCAGTTTGTTGTAACAAATCCAAAATATATTTGTTCCGATGAAGATGTATCCCATTCATTGTTCTGCTAATTTCAACTCCAAGAAAAAACTTTGCACTCTCCAAGTCTTTTACAGAGAAATCTGAATTAAGATACCTTTTTACATTATCCTCATAGTCTCCAGTGATCAGAAGATCTTCAACATATATACACAATGAGAAAAAAAACTGTCTAGATTGATTAAGCATAAAAAGGCATGGATTGTGAGCTAACTACAATTTATTAATTGCTATGAGGTGTATTATTTGGCACCCCTTGCCATTATCGAAATTTTAAAATAAAAGATATTTGTTACAATAAAGAATCCTAGAGAATCGCTACCAAATTACAAGAGATTTTAGAAGGCAACTCTAATTTCCCGCAAACAGTTAAGAGGATATTTACTAGAGAACTATTAAATTGTATCTTATATGCATATATTCTTTCCTTCTAAATAGGTTAGATGAGTATCTTCTAAATAGGTTAGATGATTTACCTAATTACTACACTCCTTGTATAAATCAATCAAGCATCAATTAGAAAATTAACCAATTCCATATTCTCTTCATTTGTTTCTTCATATGGTATCAGAGCCTAACCGATCCTCCACGATGTCTTCTGGAATTCTTCCTTCTTCGTCATCGCAGATTCTCTTTACTGCTTCAGGCGGGGCTGCGGCCACCCTACAATTCCCCACCCTTGCAATCCGCCTTAACCACACAAACTACTCCCTGTGGAAAGGCACGGTTCTCTCTGCTCTCGAGGCTTACGAGCTCGACAGTTTCCTCGTCTCTGGCGGCGTTCCAGCCAAGACAGTCGCCCCGACCACCGGCTCCACCTCCACCGAGCCCACTCCAAACCCTGCTTATGTCTCTTGGAAGCGCAAGGACCGTCTTGTCCTGCTTTGGCTCCGCTCCATGCTCACTGCCCCGTTGCTGGGTTATGTTGCCCGTGCCACCACCTCCTCTGAGGTCTGGTCCATGCTCTCCACAATGTTCCAATCATAAACTCGTGCGCGCCGCAACCATCTCAAGCAGCAACTTCAAACCCTCACCAAGGGTTCCATGTCGATCATGGATTACATTAAAAAGAAACGTGGCATTTCTGATTCCTTGGCCTAGTGTCTCTCGGTCGTGTCTGACAATGATTTTGTGTCCTTTATTCTCTTTGGTTTGGGTGTTGAGTATAGTGCTTTCAAGACGGTGATCAGCATGTGCCGTGACTCAGTGTCTTCCGATGAGTTGCTCGGTCTTCTCCTTCAAGAGGAGCAGCGCATTCTGGACTCCTCTGAGGTCTCCCCATCGGCTCACGTTACTCATCGTCGCTCGGGACCTGGCCACTCTCAGTCGACTGAGTTGCACCCCCAGCGGCGGTGATCCGCCTCACAACATTTGTCAAATCTGTGACAAACCGTATCACACGGCGAGAAACTTCCACCAGCGATTTAATGTTGATGACTACCCACCAACAAATTGTCGCTCCACCGATCGCCAACGTCAGCGCCATTTCGGCAAGAAGCAGGCCTTCATCGCCTACACTAGCCCGTCCGCCATCACTGATCTGTGGGTTATTGACTCCGGCGCCTCCAACCGGCCTTGCTCTTTCGTCGGATTATGCTGGCTCTGAAAATCTCGTTGTTGGCAGTGGTGAGTCCCTTCCCATAACTCATACTGGCACTTATACTTTACCTGCTTTGCATGATGCTCACTCTACACTTTCCCTTGAAAATATTCTTGTTGTTCCCAAAATCAATCAGAACTTACTCAGTGTTTCACAACTTTGCAAAGATAATAACGTCTTTGTTGAACTCCATGCTAATCACTATTTTGTTAAGGATTCTCAGGGAACAAAACTACTCAAGGGAGTGGTTGAAATGGTCTCTATCGGCTCCCCATTCCCTCGTCTTCCCCTCGCGTCTTGATTGGTGAAAAGGCTTATGTTGCTTGTTGGCATCATCGATTTGCTCACCCCATGAGTCTCTTCTGTGTCATCAACTTTTAGATTTCAATTTACCTGTTTCAGCAAATAAAACTTTGCCTTTGTGTACTGCTTGTCAGTTAGGCAAAAGTCATAGATTACATCTTCCTATCTCTCATATTCCTTCTGTTAAACCTTTTGATTTAGTGTACTATGATGTTTGGGGACCAGCTTTTGTTCCATCTTTAAATGGAAATCGATATTTTGTGTTATTCATTGATGACTGCACTAAATTCATCTGGGTTTACTTCCTAGCCACCAAATCACAAGTTCTCTCTGCCTTCACTCTTTTCAATAATATGGTTGAAACACAGCTCTCCACCAAAATAAAGGCCTTACAATGCGATTGGGGGGTGAATACCAAAATGTCTCAACCTTTCTCTAAAACCATGGGATCCTTCATCGTATTTCCTATCCTCACACCCCTGAACAAAATGGAGCCTCTGAACGAAGGAATCGCATTGTCATCGAAAAGGGACTGGCACTTTTGGCTCACTCTAATCTCTCTATTGAGTTATGGGAACAAGCTTTTCACACAGCTATATACCTGACCAATCGCACAATCACTCATATCCTTAATCATACCTCACCCTACTCTCTCTTATACAATCGCCAACTAGACTATGCCTTTTTTAAATCCTTTGGCTGTCTTTGCTTCCCATACCTGTATCCCTATAATAACAACAAGTTGGAATTTTGTTCGGTCGCTTGCATATTCTTGGGCTATAGTGCCAAACACATGGGTTACTTGTGCTATCATGTCCCTTCCTCCCGCACCTATATTGCTCGTCACGTTGTCTTTGATGAGTCTTCCTTCCCTTTTCCCTCCCACCACTCCCAAGCAAATCTTAACACCAACCCGGTATATGACTTGGCTCTTTTGGATACTTCCCATCTTCTCTCAACGGAACACCCATCCTCATCCACTTCCTCTCCAACGACGGCTCCCTTCAGTCCGTCACCTACTTCATCTGAGCAGTCACTGCCCTCCACACCGCCCTCCAACTTGTCGGCTACCTCTGCACAGTCACCGCCCGCATCACCTCACTCCTCCTTGGCTGACACCATCTCCTCTCCACTGCCTCTCTCCTCAGCCAAACCTGTCTCCTCATAGCCTCCTTCCACGGCGACCATCCCCTATCAATAAGCTTCATCCTATTTTCGCCCATCCATCACTTCTCATCACCCTATGATCACCCGAGCTTCTACCAGCTCTCTCAAACCAAAAGCTCTACTCACTACTAAATATCCTGTCTCCCTCGATTCCTTTGATCTTGAACCAAAATCCTATCTCAAAGCCAAGAAAAATCCTCGTTGGCAACATGCAATGCAATTGGAGTATGATGCCTTATTGAGAAATGGGACTTGGGACCTCGTCCCAAGACCTCATTCTACTAATCTTGTTGGTTGTAAGTGGGTTTTTAGGATTAAGAAGATGTCTGATGGCTCTATTGAGTGATACAAAGCTCGTCTTGTGGCCAAGGGTTTCAATCAAGAAGAAGGTGTGGATTACTTTGAGACTTTCAGCCCTGTCATCAAGCCTACTACCATTCGGGTTGTTCTTAGCATTGCTATCACCCAAAACTGGCCTCTGCGGTAGGTGGACATCAACAATGCATTTCTCAATGGTGATCTTGCTGAGACAGTTTACATGGAGTAGCCCCCGGGATTTGTCTCTCCTAACCGACTTTCCTATGTCTGAAAACTCAAGAAGGCTCTCTATGGTCTCAAACAGGTTCCTCAGGCTTGGTTTCAGAAATTTCATCAGGCTCTTCTTCGCCATGGTTTTAAGCAGTGCATCTCTAACACCTCTCTCTTTATAAAGCGCCATGGCTCCAATGTTGTTTATGTTCTTATTTATGTGGACGATCTCATCATCACAGGTTCCAACTCCTCCTTCATTGATGAGTTTGTTCGCTATCTCAACTCGGTATTTTCTTTAAAGGACTTGGGAGCTTTAAACTTCTTTCTGGGCATTGAAGTTCATCGTACCTCGGCCGACCTATTTCTTTCCCAAAAGAAGTACATTTTGGAGCTTTTGGATCGAAGTAAAATGATGGGTGCTAAGCCTATTTCCTCCCCGGCTGTCCCTGGCTCTCGGCTCATCCACTCCGGCGACCCTTTTCCGGACGTCCACTTATACCAAAGCATTGTCGGTGCCCTGCAGTACGCCACGATCACTTGCCCGAAGCTCTCATACTCAGTGAACCGCGTCTGCTAGTTCATGCAGCAACCAACCGAGCTTAACTGGGCCGCCGTTAAGCGCATCCTGCGCTACCTGAAGGGCTCCTTGGATACGGGTCTTCACTTTCGGCCTTCTCGTGATTCTCGGCTGCTTACTTACACAGATGCTGGTTGGGCTTCCAATGTTGATAATTGTCGCTCTCAGCATGGCTTCTGTGTTTGGTACGGCGGGAACCTGGTCAGCTGGGCATCGAAGAAACAAAATGTTGTCGCCCTTTCTAGCACGGAGGCTGAGTACCTGGCAATCGCGTTTGCTGCCGCTAAGCTTTTATGGCTCCAGCAATTACTCTAGGAGATGGATGCTTTGTATTGTGGTCCGCCAATTGTCCTCTGTGATAATCTGAGTGTAACTTTCCTCACCGCCAATCCGGTCTTTCACCAGAGGTCGAAGCACATCAAGATCGATTTTCACTTTGTCCGTGAGCAAGTTTAGGCTAAAGAACTTGTTGTTCGGCATGTTAGCTTTGTTGATCAAGTTGCCGATATCTTCACTGAAGCTGTTGGGACTTCTAATTTTCGTAACTTGCGCTCTAAGCTTCATGTTCGTGCTCGAGCATGAGCTTGCGGAAGGGTATTAAATTGTATCTTATCTGCATATATTCTTTCCTTCTAAATAGGTTAGATTAGTATCTTCTAAATTGATTAGTATTAAATTGTATATTCTTTCCTTCTAAATAGGTTAGATGAGTATCTTCTAAATAGGTTAGATGATTTACCTAATTACTACACTCCTTGTATAAATCAATCAAGCATCAATGAGAAAATTAACCAATTCCATATTCTCTTCATTTGTTTCTTCATAAGAACTAACAAGTTCTAAGTAAAATATCGCCCCTTCCATATGATTTCACTCGTTCAAACCTCCACATTTCGTGTCAATTTGAAGGTGGCCAGACATGGAAAGAACAAGGCCAAAGGTTTTAGCCTTCAAACATAGGAGCATGAGGTGGTTAGCAGCACCACACAAACATTAAGATGAGAGACAAATATGGGCAGTTTGGAGCAATAAGATTGTGAAGCTTTCTGGCCCAAACTTCTCGCCCGAACATGAGATGGAGTAAGGATCCGGTGTTGAACCCATGGAGCCTTCTTCCTTCTGATTTAGGTAAATTTTTCTTGTTTTTGTACCCGCATGGGGAGGCGAAACAACATTACCAAGTTCCAATGAAAAACATGCCTGAACTAAGAAGATGAAATCCCAACACAACCAATCAGCAATCAACATCAGGACATAACATGGCTTCTCAAGAACAGAAAAAATAAGAGTGGCATCTCATAGAACAGAAAAAATTCAGTCTCATTAAAGTCTAAGCCGATCAATAAAGAAGCAAACCGTCAAATTGATTTATCAGAGGTTCTATCTAAAGCGCAAGGAAGGAAAATCAGATTTATGAAGAGTAAGAAGGCCTCTTAGCCTACTTTGCATGCGTATCAAGTAATTTATTAAAGAATTAGAATATTACTTGTAATTGTAATTATATTCTATTACCTTTTCCTACCTTGTATAGGTATTCAGTACTACTATATAATGTAACTTGAGATCATGAATACAAACACAAAATTATTACCCTTAATTTTTACATGGTATCAGAGACCAAAATCCTAAAATTTTAAAGAAAATTTTCATGCCATTACCAAGCTCCAACCGTCGTGATCAGCCGCGAATTTTCCTTCACGCACTGCCATCTCCACCGCCGTTGCCGCTTGCTGTTTCCACCGTTTGCCGATCGCCGCGGCCAACGTCTGGTTGTGGTTATTCATCAGCTTTGTCCCAGCTTGGATCGGTTCGTGCGTTACTTCCACGCGTTGATCCCAAAGTCCTACGCGTCTCCTACGCGTCGTCGCTGTCGCCGTCAATGCCACACGTCGTCGCCATCAATGCCACGCGTCGTCGCGTCCTTCCCATCCGGTCCGCTGCTGATCTGTATCTGATTTTGCACTATGTCTGCCTCCAGAAATAATCCCGAAGAATGGGCCCGTATTGATGATGCACCTGATGTTGCACCTGATGTTGCGAAGCTTCAGGATGTGAGTGGTTATGATGTGATTGCGCCTTTACTTAAGCACTTGCAGTTGCAATCTGGCCCTCAGACTATTGTACATATTGGTCGTCTGTCGACTGATCCTTATTTTATTGGCTTTGGCAATGATCCAGGTTTACAAATTATACCGAATATGCTGAAAGGTCAAGAAAATTACATTGAATGGTCTAACACAATGTGCCGCGCATTCCTTGCTAAGAAAAAGATTGGGTTCATTGATGGATCCATTACCAAACCCCAAGATGGTCATCTTGATACAGCTAATTGGCCTGGGGTTAATGCTACTCTTGTCTACTAGATCTTGCAAATCGGATCCATTTTTAAGATCTTCTACAAGCTCGTTTACCACAGTTAAGGAGCTGTGAGATGACCCAAAGGCACAATTTATTCTTGGCGATGGTATGAAGGTTTTGCAAATGCAAGAGGCTATTCAGAGTTGCAGGCAGAACGGTCAGCCCATTGACATTTACTTTGGAAAACTAAAGAAGTTGTTTGCAGACTACCACTACATGCGGCCTCCTCTAGTTTGTGACTGTGCCATTGCAATATTTCTGCGAGATTCTTCCAAGAGAGAGAGAGAGAATGGTTTGATCTACCAATTCATCTATGGGCTTGACGAAGGCTTTCACACCTTGCGATCATATATCATGAGCATTGATTTGATGCCACCCGTCATGAAAGTATATGCCCTTGTCACCTAGGAGGAGAATCATCGAGCTGTCATCTGAGCTTGTGAGCCTTCTTCTAACTATACAGCATATGCTGCACGACACCCACCACCTACAAGTTCGTCGCCAGTTGTTCTTTCTGTATCTCACTGCAAGAATCTTGTTTGTACATATTGTCATCGCAAGGGTCACGATAAGAATTCCTGCTTCCATATCATTGGTGTACTATAATGGTTCAAGGAGTTGAAGGAGAAAGCCAGCACCGCCAGGAAGACGGCGCCAGCCTCTCGGCTAACCGCCGTCGCCATGAACGGAGGATCCACCATGGATCTTCCACTCCCTCTGCCATTCACCCGAGCCGCTATGTTGCCGCCTGGCCTATTGGTGGTGGCTTCCTCTGGTCGCGTCCTTACCCGATCTAATTTTGGCCATGCTCTATCTGATGACCACTAGAGCACGATCATGCATTTATTTAATCAATTCAATTCCCTTACTGATAATGGGTCAGGTAAGTCTACTTTACCATGGGTACTTGATTCGAGAGCCTCATATCACATGACTGGTGACAATGATTCTCTTACTGATCTTAGTACTGCTATTAACACTGTGAATGTTGTTCTGCCTAATGGCTCTGTGTCATCTACTACCCAACATGGTACCATTTTTTTGGTGCTATCACTCTTACTCATGTGCTATTTATACTTACTTTGCGGTTCAACTTATTATCATGTTCTAGATTGTTATCTGCCTTAAAATGTCTAGCTTTGTTTACTGAAAACTATTGCATTTTACAGAAAATCAGTACGAGGAAAGTGATTGGCGTGGGTGAACAGAAAGAAGGGTGTGTGTTTTGGCTTTATCTGCTGGATACTCATAATCATCCTCCTATCCCGCAGTCTCTTCCAACAGTTGCTTCTGTGTCTTCTTCTGATTTATGACATCAGCGTCTTGGACATCCTTTCTCTACGGTGTTGTCTTCTATTTATTCTATTTATTTTAGCACTAATAAGACTTATGTTCCTTGCTCTATATGTTATAGAGCAAAACATACTAGACATAGTTTTCCATTGAATTCTACAAATGCTACTGCACTATTTCAATTAATTTAGTGTGATGTTTGGGGTCCTTATAGAACACCATCTTCTAGTGGTGCATTTTATATTTTAACTATAATTGATGATTATTCCCGAGCTGTTTGGGTCTATTTATTAGTGGCTAAATCAAAAGTAGTTTCTAGATTTTTGGAATTTTGTGCCTTGGTGAAGAACTGGGGGGGGGGCGAGCCATCATCCGTGTTTGGGCTAATAACAGGACTGAATTTTTGCCTTTGAGATCTCATTTTACTGCATCTAAGATCATCTTTAAGACATCTATGATTGATACACCACATCAGAATGGTCGAGTTGAGAGAAAGCATCACCATTTATTCAATGTGGTGCGTGCCTTACGGTTTCAAGCCAGTCTTCTAATTGATTTTTGGGAAGAATATGTTCTTATTGCTGCTTATCTGATTAACCAGACACCGACGAAGCATCTCAATAGTCATACTCCCTTTGAGTTGCTCTATGGGCAAGCTCCAAATTACTCATCCTTAAGAGTTTTTGGATGCTTGTGTTTTGCTGCTCATGTTCCCAGATATAGTGAAAAGTTTGCACCAAGAAGTCGGGGTTGTTTGTTTCTTGGTTATCATGCTGGAAAGAAAGGCTATCGCATTTTTGACTTGGAATCCTGAGTAATTTTTACCAGTCGGGATGCCAATTTTTTTGAAGAATAGTTCCCATATTCTGTAACTCTGACATAGGCCTCATCAGAAGAACTCGGCGGTGACACCACCTCACTGCCGACCTCCTCATCACCATTGTCGTAGTTGCACAACCTACTGCCACCAGTCACTCATCGTCGGTAGCTGCCGGATCTCCGATGCTAGTCGTTGCCGGTCACGTGCAACCGACCACTGACAGTTCTCTGACACTGGTCGCCACCGGTCCTTCACCATCGACTGCTGCCGGTCTCTTACGGTCGATCACCACCGACTCATCTACGCTATCGCCGCCAGCACTAACCCACTGACACACACTGGTCCATTCCCAGTGAACAAGGTTCCATCGCCGAATCCTATCCAATCTCAGTCGGACATTGCGTTGCCAAGGAACCCACCACCTCAAGCGCCTCACGTGCCACCAGCTATGGATTCCCATGCTCTTTATGCACTGCTAGCCCAGCCTCCTTCTGCGGCATCTCCAAATCCGGATAGTTCCGCCGCCGAGTTGCCACCTATTAGACAGAGTATTCGTGCTCGCCGACCTTCTCCTTATTTGGAAGATTTTGATTCTGATGATTATGCTTGTGCGCTTACTACTAAAGACCCCCTACATATACGTTCACTCATGCGCCTTTACTATCCTTATGTGTTCTCTATCCACTTACTGATTATGTAAACTGTGATAATTTTTCTAGTATGCATTTTAGATTTTTGGGTGCAGTAACATCCCGTGCAGACCCCACTACGTATTTTGAGGCATCTCAGCATGCTCATTAACGAGATGATATGTAGGACGAACTTACTACGCTTTGGCACAATTAGACTTGGACTTTGGCTCCTCTGCCTTTGGATAAGAAGGCAATTGGTAGCAAACGGGTTTACCGAATGAAGTTTAAGTCTGATGGTACTATTGAACATCATAAGACATGCTTAGTAGTTCTCGGGAATTGCTAGGTTGAAGAGATTGATTATACTGAGACATTTGCTCTGGTTGCGAAAATGAGTTATGTTAGCCTATTCTTATATGTTTTGGTCATTCGTGGTTGGGAACTGCATCAGATGGATGTCCATAATACTTTCCTGCATGGTGATTTTCATGAAGAGGTTTTTATACGACCCCCGCCAGGCTATGATGTGGCCCATGGTCAGGCATGTCGCCTTCAGAAATCTCTTTATGGTCTTCGGCAATGTCCTAGAAATTGGTTTACCAAATTAGCTCATGCTTTACTAGAATTTGGTTTTGTTCAGAGTAAGGCAGATTACACTTTGTTTATTTTTTCATGTGGATCCATTTCTTTGCATGTTCTTATTTATGTGGATGATTTGGTCATTGCTGGTAGTTCTTTTGCACTCATCTCTGAGTTCAAGAAATACTACAGTTCTTGTTTCCATATGAAATACCTTGGTTTGCTTAAGTATTTTTTGGGCATAGAGATTGCTAGAAAATGGAGGGGATGTTTATTTTGTAGAGGAAATATGCTTTGGACATTTTATCTGATACAGGTTTATCTGCTTCCAAACCGACTGACTTTCCGATGGAGCAACAACATGATCTCGCACATGTTGAAGGTCCAGCTTACCATGACCCGAAGCATTATAGGTGTCTGGTTGGCCGCTTGATATATCTTACCATTACTCGTCCTGAGCTTAGTCATTCGGTCATACACTTGTGCAATTCATGAAATATCCTTGTGTTCCTCAACGGAAATCTGCAGTTTGTGTGTTGCACAACCTGAAGAGTCATCCTGGTCAAGGTTTATTTCTCTCTCCTAGTAGTGCGTTACGGTTGACTACTTACTGTGATTCAGATAGGGTTGAATGCCCGATTACCCAGCATTCTCTTTCCGGATATTTTGTGATGATTGGTGATTCTCTGGTTTCTTGGAAGACTAAGAAGCAACCTACTGTTTCTCGGTCTTCCACTGAAGCGGGTGCTATGGTTGTTACCTGGTGTGAGTTGTTATAGCTTAAGTCTTTACTGGAAGATTTAGAGGTTACACACACTTCTCATATGCGATTGTTTTGTGACAGTCAATCTGCTCTTCATATTATGGAAAATCTAGTGTTCACAAACGCACGGAGCACATTGAAGTTGATTGTCATTTTTTCTAGGATCTTGTTCAATCTGGCACTAATGTTACTCAGCATATCTTCACGACAGACCAACCTGCAGACTTGCTCACTAAAGCTCTCGGATGTACCGAGTTTCATTCTCTGCTTGGCAAGTTGGGCATTTCTGATTCCCATGCTCCAACTTGAGGAGGAGTATTAAGGAATTAGAATATTACTTGTAATTGTAATTATATTCTATTACCTTTTCCTAGCTTGTATAGGTATTATGTACCATTATATAATATATCATGAATACAGACACACAATTATTATCCTTATTTTCTACATAATTAAATTCATTGTGCCACATGTTTTGAAATTATTACCCTCTTTTTCCAAGTAATCAACAGGAAGATTTCCTTCCCTATGTATGTGTGTAAGAGGTTTGTCTCCCAAAAATTAATTTCCATATAAAAATCAATATTCTTAGCTCTCTTATGAGAAGCAGAATTCTGAGCCAGGAAGAGAGCACTATTATAACCACACAGCAAAATGGGCAGGGCGTGCGACGTCACACGTAACTCCCGAAGAAGATTCACCAACCAAGCTAACTCTGCAGCAGTATTTTCTATAGCACGGTACTCTGATTCTGAACTAGAATGAGAAACTGTAGGCTGTTTCTTAGTACTCCAGGAAACCAAATTACCACCAAGGAAAATGGCATAACCATATGTAGACCTACGAGTCTCTGTACAACGAGTCCAATCAGTATCAGAGTAACCCAAAACTGGGAAAGTATAGGACTTTACGTGGAACTGAAGACCATAGTGAAGTGTACCATGAACATAGCGCAAAATCCAAGTGACAGCTTGGTAATGGTCATTAGTAGGGGCCTGCATACACTGACTAGTCATATTCACAACACATGACAAGTAGGGATGTATGATCGATAGATACTGTAGCACACCAACCAAAGAACAATAAAGTGTGGGGCTTCCGAACGAATTACTGGAAAAGATGGATAATTGCAAAAAATCCACAAATGGAATAGCAACAGACGTAGATTCTTGCATGCTAGCTCATAGTAAAATGTCTCTGTCATATCTGGCTTGACCAAGGAATAAGCCTTTGAAAGTATGAACAACCTCCAATCCCAAAAAACACTGCAAAGTGCCAAGATCAGTAATCTTAAACTCCTAGTTAACCTGATCAATAAACTTCCAAAGAAGACGACCATCATTCCCAGTAAGAATAATGTCATCAACATAAACCAACAAATAGAGTAAAGAGGCACCCTATGAGAAAAAAAATAAGGAGGTATCTGAAGAACTACATACAAAACCCAGGCCAATAAAAAAGGAACTGAAAAGCTAAAACCAATCGCGAGCTTGCTTCAAACCATAAATGGCCTTGCGTAGACGAAAAACATAATCAGAACGCATAGGGTTTTTGTATCCAGTGGTCTGCTCCATGTAAATCACAGATTTCAGAATGGCATTTAAAAAAACATTCTTCACATCAAACTGTCACAATGGCCGATTGCGATGAACAATGGATAAATAGTACAAACAGTAGAGGCCTTCACCACTGGACTAAAAGTATGATCATAATCAAAACCAGGCAACTGTGAAAAACCTTGAGCAATTAAACTCGGTTTGTCTCGGTCTTTGCTTGGTAGCATACCGCAAAGGCCAATTCACTGAGACAGATGTCGCATATTCAAAGTGTGTTCTTACGAAAATGTGTTTATTGTCCACAATTATTCCTAATCTAAATTTTTTTCTCACTACTTACAAACACTATAGCTGTATCCCTATATTTTCTCCCTAATCTAATTGTTTTATCCATAATCTAATTATCATGACAACACAAACACTATACAGTATACAACATGTGACACAATCATCATACTCCATGAAAATATTCAATCTTTGTATCATGAAAACAAGAACTTGTACAAAATCACTAACATAATTGCAAAATGAACATGGAATGGATGGAAAACTACCTCAATTAATTTGAACCAGGAGATGCTCCATTCTCGGATACTTGGTGATGTATGAGAGGAGCAATTTGGTTGAGCACTTTAATTGTTGTAATGGTGTGAATGGAAATGATCTTGTTGAGTTGGGTTTGGAGGAAGTGTGTTGGAGATATGAAATGGATGTTGGTGCTGAATAATAATGTGATAATGTAGGGTTGGGGGGAAATTTTAGCTCATATTTTTTTTCCCGCTAGAATTTTCTAGGTGACCGACAACGATTGCGGGTCAGTTCTTGTTTTGTTCCAACCGACGTTCTTGCAACGTCCCCTACATGGGCCCTAGTGTAATTT
This sequence comes from Rubia yunnanensis, assembly GCA_037428765.1. Taxonomy (NCBI): domain Eukaryota; kingdom Viridiplantae; phylum Streptophyta; class Magnoliopsida; order Gentianales; family Rubiaceae; genus Rubia; species Rubia yunnanensis. Next base: position 43,271,435 of record CM075069.1, on the reverse strand, counting down.
TTGAAAAGTGTTGTAAAATACTGTTTCTGAAGATTTTGGTCCCTTCCAATGTCCTGTTGATGCCAAAATCGGAACAACCTCCGATTTTGCATTTTGACTTCTTCTGCTTTATTGGAGTGACCTAAGTGCAAAAAGTAAAAAGTGCACCGGTTGTGCCAAAATCGATGTCGGTCATCTCGAAAAGGAACTTTGTCATCCCTAGTCGAACTTATAATAACTGAGAGTAATAAAGAAACAGGCCCAATCTCAAAGAGACTTCCACAAGTTCTTCCGATTAACCCTTGTATACTTATGAGTAATCATCTACAATTTACTCTAGAACACGTACTAGCACTTTTTAAAAATTGATGAATGTAATTTTATTATCTTTTTATTTCATAAAACCCAAGAATGCGTAATTTCATGTGATTCTGTGTGGTGGAAATTTTCATTCTCATAACGCTCATCATAAGGGTATTAATGGAATAATAATAAAAATGACGGAACATTACCTCGGTTCGTGTCCCACTTGGACATTACACATATTCTCCATATCAAACATTTGTCCTTACATTGGGGTGCAGGATTCTAAATTGTAGGGAACATTTAAGAAAGTGTGGGCCATAGTGTAATTTTCAAAAAGTGTCGTCAAATACTATTTGTAAAGAATTCGCGCCTTCCGTTGACCCATTGATATCAAAATTGGAACAAAATGGTCGTGACAATGTGAGTTAGATAAGGGCATCTCTAATTTTGCATTTTGACTTCTCCCACTTTCTTGGAGGGACCTAAGTGCAAAAACTAAATAGTTCATCGGTTGTGCTAAAATTGATCCCGATCGAACTTGACGTTAATAAAGTTCATGGACATTTATAAATTTCAGTTAGTTGTTTCTAATATACTACTAAATGTTGTAAAATTCTATTATATATTTTTTGGTCGAACGCATGCTAATTTGTTATGCTAACGGGGTGAAATTGTTAGTCCCACATTCATGTAAGCCAATTTTGGTCGTATTTTGATCAGTTGTCAGCTAAGCCAAATAGCGTGCGTCACCACACATGTCAAGGAGAAATTCACAAGGGTTCAAAACAACTATATACATATATATGAAGCCCGCCTAAGAAATCAGTTCAAACACTTAACTTTACCTCAAATTCCAACAGTCCCTACCCTCTCTTTTCAAAGGTATGGTTTTTTTAATTCTTTTAAATCCTTAATTTTGTTTTTTTCCCTTCAGATTGTTATATCTATGGTGTGTAAATGTGTTGGTTGGTATGTTTTTGGTTTTGTAGTTCCTAAGGATTAGTTATAGTGTGAACTTTCTTTGTATGTATGTTTTTGGATGGTTTTGTGCCAACTTGTGTTTTACGAGCTTGAATTTTTCTAGGTTTCTACAATTTTGGACGTATACTAGGGTTAAATGTGAAGTCAGTGACATATCGGTGTACCTTCATTTTATGCGATTGTTGTGTGACGTCTCTTATTCATAGTGATAGAGTTGTTTTCAAGAATGAGATGCCACACTCGTATCGATTTATTGGTGTAACCGATGGGTTAGTGAAGTCAGTAACCAGCATTTAAGATTGCTTTATGCTTTTAAATGTGAACTCGTTTATGTGTCGCTCACCATGTTTGGTCTAAAAGGCTGATGAGCGACATTGCACAAACATGTTGGTTATGCCACTTTTTTGGACTGACATGTACGTGTGATGCATGGACGACTTAAAAAATTAATTATAGGCCAATGTTGGACTTCTGTGTCTTTCAGGAAATCTATTTTTGATTGATGTTGTCTGCTACTTTGATCATGTCCTGTTGTTATAACCAACAGTACACTACCACGCGAAGACACCTCTAGCACCGGCTGTTTTGGTTCCTAGCACCGATTTTTTGGTGGCTAAAAAACCGATGCCTAAGTAAGCGATGCTACGTTATCACCGGTTTAAACAAAACCGGTGCTAAATTTATTTTATTAGCACCGGTTATATATTGCACCTGTTTAAGTTACCGTTGCTCTAATGTACCATATTAGCACCAGTTTTTTGTAACCGGTGCTAGAAAAAACCGGCGCAATACCGGATTTGTCGCACCAGAATTGTTAGCACCGGTAATGGAACCGTTGTTAAATCTTTATATCTCACACCGGTTTGTGGGTAGGTAGCATCGGTTTTTAAACCGGTGACAGAAAAATAAATTGCACCGGTTATAGTTTAGCAACAGTTTGGGAACCGGTGTTAAATCTTTATTTCTAACACCGGTTTGTAGGTATATAGCACCAGTTTTTAAACAGGTGACAGAAAAATTAATTGCACCGGTTATAGTTAGCAACGGTTTGGGAACGGGTGATAAGAAAACAGTTTTATTGCACCGGTAAAAAAAATTGGTGCTAGAGTTGTTTATTTGTTGCACCGGTTAAATTTAGCACCGGTTAAATTTAGCACCGGTTTCAAAACTGGTGCAATGAAGTAAATATAGCACCGGTTATGATCGCACTTTTTTGTAGTAGCAGTTTTGAAAGCGGTGCTACCAGCATTAATTTTGCACCGTTTAATTAGCACCGGTTCTCTAATCGAAAAAAATCGGTGTTAAAAGCGTGAGTAATTTATGTGGTCACTGTAAGCTACAGCGTGCTGCAGCATTCATCTTCTCATAGCCAGCTCCTTTTTTTAAGGCATGGTACCCAGTATTTTTTGTGCGTAGTAACAGAATGGTGCACGAAGACAAATTGAACAAATTCGGAGCCACAGTATGCATAGACAACAAAGTAGGTTGAAGAACGGATTGAATCCGATGAAGTATAATATATGACTAGCAAAAGAAGAGCAGGAAGTGTTCCGTAGTGTCGTAAGATTCTGAAACCCCCTGCAGCGTCGAATTTGATAAGTATCAGATGAGATGGCCAATTACCTTTCTTGTAACAGATAAGACTAACCACTATCCGACGATTTGTGCAAGTCCTTGTATGATATTCAATTGAGCTATGCATTTTGGTAGAGTATTTTTTGCAAAAATACAAACCCACTTCACAGCAATACTCCGCAGTTCATCCTTCCCCAGTGGAGTGTAATCTTCCGGGAATTGCTGAAACAATGCATTAAATGACATGTTAAGAGAAGGATGTAAATGTCAGGATAACGAATAAATAGAATAAATGTAGGAAAACGTACCGGAATAATGTCAATGTTATGTACGTGCCTGACAATTTTTTCCATGTAATACATGCAATGGTACCCGCACTCCCAAGTACCACTTTGTATCTTGTGCTGATGATGGAAAAGACAGTTTGTTGAACCGATTACAAAAATGAAAATGACACGTGAAATATGAAGGTATGAGATGATACGTACACTGATGTTTATGACATCCCAAGTGTATTTGGAAGGGTAGGACCTATTTTGTTTGGAATTGGACCGTCGATATTTTGTTGCAATCCTACAGTATAGATGGAAACCTATTTTCATCAACATGAGGAATATTATTTTCAGAAATTGGGGTTCACACAATATATGATCATGGGAAGAGTAACTATAATTGTAAATAATTGAGCCAAGAGAGTGCGAAACGAACAAGAACACAATTACAGGAACAACCATTTTTGGAAAACATCGAAGCTGAAGGAAAGAAACGAATGTGTTCCACTTACAAATGAATCATTTTAAGGCATGATCTATTTCATTTGGAAATTCCCCCAGTCATTGAGTCGATGCAATAGACTCGATCGATTTCTGGTACGAAGACAAGCAAAAACCAATGGTCCCTATGGGAAAAAGGGTAAAAAAAAAGTACTTAAGATTCAAACAAATAAAATCACAGCACACGGTTGCTTTCGCTTCCATGTGGTCGGGTCTAGCTACTCGGAAAACGAATGGAACTTACTCTCGATTGTATGGGAAGATGTACATCATCGCATCAGTGCGGCACATGACAGCCGAAACCTCATCCGCAGTCAATTCCACCCTTTGATTTTCCTTCTGAGCCATTGAGTTCGAAGAGGCAGGAATAAACTGGACGTGGCCTCCACGTACCACCCCATCGCAGAGGTATCTTGCAAATTAATATGGTTAGTGAAGCAAATATAATGATACTTGTATCTATGAATAATGAAAGCATGCACTTCTTACGATGCCCATATGTCCAGTTGGCAACCACTGATCCACTCTATTTCATCATCCGCGTCCAAGCTGTTCATGAACAGTCGTATCTTGTCAGTGAATATGGCTGCGTAGACTTCTTCTGATCTGAACACCTTTGCGCTGAAATTGATGCGAAATATTTTGTCCGATCCATATATTTGTACAGATAGCTGTAAAGCCTCACTAATATGGTGAACAGCAGCGATGCTTTCTTGGTTTTCTATGACTCCCTAATCATTACATTCAGAATCTAATAATATTAGTTGAACAGTATTTTTATGTAATTCAGTAGTGGATGGTAATGTAAAGGCTGAAATGAGTTCTCACAAATATGTATTTGGGAGAAATCGACGAAGGAGGATTTCGTTGCCCATTCTCCGGTGATGTAGTTTTTTCTTTCGGTAGTTGCTAATGGGTAAAATGTTAGTGATGCGTAGATAGAAAATCATTTGGAATGAAATAGTATGGTGGTATGTACCTCTCCTTTTTAGCGGCCACCTCTCCCAAAGGAGTATCTTCCTTAGGCACTGGTGTGAGGTTTGTTTGAGGACTTCCATTTTCGTCGACCACCTTTTGCTGCGGAGGCGGTTACTGCTCGTTCTCCTACGTAAGAATATGAATAACATATCATGTCATTGTATTAGCACCTAAGATATGTATGAGCACCGATGAGAAGAAGAATTCAACTATCACACCTCATCATCCTGTTGCTCTATGACACTTATCAGCTTTCCCGGCCATAGAATGTTATACCCGATGGCCTGAATGACGAACTCAAATTCTTCGTGTTCAATTGGCAAAGGTGCCTTTGGTATGATCACAGGTCCTTTTAGATTTACCCGCTCCCACTTGATGGGTAAGTCAGTTTCTGCTTCCTTCGGAAAGAATATACCGAATGCGGCTACCTCCCTCTCTCCATGATGGTTCAAAACATATAGGCAGCATTTTTTCCTCTCTGAGAGATGAACTTAGAGATTGGGTAAATGCATAGGTCGGGAAATAACTAATAAGAAGTAATGAACTGTACATGTAGCTGCTGAAGGCTGCCGCGCGCTGCAGCTTTCAGTGCCCAGCTGAGACTGAGAGCTACAGCGCGCTGCAGCTTCCAGCGTTCATCAGCAACGAACTGTATCCCCACACAACATCAATCCAAATCAGGAAATGGAAATCCATATACTACAAATCACATAGCCGGAAAGGAACAAATACGATTGCAGTTCACGGTTTGGACTACCTTCTCATTTGCTGCAGTTCCTTGTGGGTCACTACATCCCAATGCTGAAGGAATGAATACCCGGTTGTCCTTGGTCATGGGGGTGGAAGATGCAGCGAGGAAATTACAGGCATCCAAGTGTGGGGGAATAGCTTTACCCAATTGCCCAGCTAGCCAATTTGTTTGGGCCTCAAGTAAAGCAACAAATGTTTCCCTGAGCTCGATGACATCTGTTGGTTGTTTGGTTGAATTTGAAATTTCCTCAGATGGTTTTTTGTTTGTGCTCCCACATCGACTAAATGCATAACGGGTGACAGTCATATGTGGTAGGGCCTCGTTGACCTTGGAGGTTGCGGAGCAACCCCTCCAACGACCCCCATGATCCTTCCTACCCGTTGCTTGAACTAGAATATCTTCTTTGCCATGTATAACCAAATCTCTCTTTTGCTTCTTATCCAAAAGGTTTTGCTAAGAAACAAAGAAAATATTAACCATTTGATCGGGATAACATGAAAGAATATCAATGGAGATAGATTCATTTATGAATTATGCTCACAATAGTGGGGGCTGCTCTTCGCACGGAGTCGTTGGTGTGGGTTGATAATTTCTTGTCCCAGTTTGCTGCAAGGAACACTTCTAAGCGGTTCAGTTTGATATCCATACTCTGAACTAAAGCCTATGCTTCTTCCACACTCTGACCTTCACCCAGAAGCGCCTCAATTGTAGCGTTTCTTTTCCCCTTCTCGAGTTCTACTGCAACCCTACGGTTCCCTCCACTCCCCGTGTGATGGATGTAGTCTTTCTGTGAGGCGCTTAATTTTGCCGTGTCACTTACCGCCTGTGTGGACATCAGTATGTAAACTGCCGGCATGGTAGTGACTAGGGGAAAAAAGAGTAGAGGGATTAACTTGAATTCAGGGGTTGACCTGTGTTTCACAAACAGCTCCCACTCATTTTTGTCCATCCACCTATAGTCTCTCCATGCGCAAGAGCCCGGTTTTTTAAGAACAATGTACTTGTTTGCTACCTTAGTCTTCCAATTCCTTCACTTTTCTCCTGCATAAATTGTCCATTTATTGCGGAACTTATTCATCTCATTGAAAGTCATTTTTGTTTGTATATCCCAGCTGATCTGGAGGATAAGGAGACATGTTGTTAGTGCGACATGTAATGAGCTTGACATGAACAATGGAGGATTAGAACACACTTACAAGAATGTCTTCCCATGCATCCTTCTTCACATGGTCTGGAACTGATCTCCAATTATGCCATGTCCCGAAGCGGATTCTTCGGCGGAAGGCATAGCCAACATACATCGACCATCGACTGCGCATAACTAGGGGTTCGAAGTCATCATCAAAGAATATTTTAAGAGGCTTCTTTTGTTTCGCAAGCAACACGGACTTACACGTGGCTGTACCTCTGCGCTTGCAATAATCTCCAATCTCAAACTTGTCGAAGCTCCCACTCATGTCTTCTTTTACCGTAGTTTCTTCTGCATCTCCGGACTTCTCTGATCCCGAGCAATATTTCTGTGCTCCAGCCCATTCCTTGCCATTTTCGTCACAATTTGCATCCTTTGGAGGGATAAAACATTCATGGGCACCAGTTTGTCTACCACCGGAGATAAACAATTTCTTCCTAGGCGGCGCCATTGAAGCTCTTCTATCAGTAAATGAAACACAAGCAAAACATTAATCCAACACTGCCCTTTGTGGATTTTCACAAAAATCCGACCGACTTCAACAAATTCGTGTAGGGGGCACGTGGGTAGGCAAAAACTATGACATTACAAGCAAGCATATCATGTATGAGCATGAAACAACACCCACAATACTTTAACCAGAAAAGTCAACACAAACTCACACGCAAGGAGACCAACCAAAATATATCTACTCATTAAACTCGGGAAATCATTGGAAACTACCAATGGGTGTTACCTTTTATGTGCAACAGCCGGCCGTCTTGGCTACCCCCTCCCCTGTGAACATTGCGAGCCGGGTACGAGCTGAGTACGAAATTTGTGGAGTAGAGTGTCGATAAAATTGGGGTATCTGGTTGGCGACCTGGATTGGGAGGTTGAAGCCCGACATAAATGGTGAAGGGAGGGACATTATTTTTGGGGAAATCTGCACGGGGTTATGGGGGGAAGAGGGGGAACTTGGGATCAGAGATGTGGTGGGTGGAAATAACTCGGTTCGATGTGGTGGGGAGGGAAGGGTATGGAAACAGAGGGTTAAGGATATGGAGGGAAAAGGGCAACTTTTGGAGGGAATGAAAATGCATCTTTGTTGGCACATTTTGGTGTCTTTTAATTTTTGTTACTTTAATTTAAAAACAATAAGCTCATGTGACATTATGGATTGGGTAATTTCACAGTTACTAAGCTCAGATGGAATATAATCTTACCTAAGAAGATTTCTACCACTCCCCTGGAAACTGCTTAACTCCTGCTTACCATTTGATGATATCCTCGTAAAATGTGGTTATAGCTTGGCCTCCAAATGTCCTCTGTGCAATCAATCTGACCCCATGGAACATTTCTTTACTAATTGTCAACTGTGTAAATCCATTTGGTTTCAGATTGCTTCTTTCAATTAGCGGAATGTACATAATACAGTGGAAACTTTTTCCAATTTCTGGAACTGTAGTGACCTGACTGGAATAGCAGAGACTGCTATGTCATCTGATTTATGTTGTGATCTGCTGGGCTTTGTGGAAGGCTAGGAATGCTTATTTTTTCTATGGCACGCCTTTTCCCATCTCCCATATTAGCAAGGAAGTCACAGATACACTCTACCTTTCCATTAACACCTCTCCCCAAAGGTATCATGTTCCCTTCTTTGTTGTTTCCCCCCAGTCCCCCGCCGAAGCCAACTATTTCCACAGTATACTAGGAATATCCAGGTCACTGTTTCATCAGGGTTACAGTGGATGCATCTTGGTCTAATTCCTCTGTTTCAATTGGCTTAGTTGCTCGCAATCGCCAAGGTTTACCAATCCTTAATAGATCCTATACCATATCAGCCATATATCCACTAGAAGCTGAAGTTAAGGCAATTCTTATGGCCTGGCAGATCTATCTGGACGGATATCCCAACCTCAACATTGAATCTGACTCGCTACAGGCAGTTTATATGATTAATGAGCCTTCACTTTCCAAATCGACCCTATACCCTCTATTTTCCGAGTTCACACTCTTTTGTCCCATGCTACCCTGAAGCACACATATAGAGATTGTAACTCAGTTGCGGATGCCATGGCGAAATATGAAGCATCCTCTGCGGTGGTTTCAACTTTGCATATGACCCACATTCCGGCACATTATAACGGCTTAATCTATATGGATATTATTCATACACCTTAATTATATTAGAATCCACAGGAAAGCCTTCGAATCAGATTGATACTGCTGATCTTTCCTCTATTTTTGCTGCTCTTCCGCGATGGCTACCATTTTTCCCAGTCTCAAGAGTGCTTTCACATGGCAGATTCCCAGTTTCTAGCATCGAGCACTCGAGCCTGGAGCCCTCGAGCATTGGATGCCCTCGAGCACTGGATCCCCTCGAGCCCGGATGCCCTCGAGCCGAGAATACCCTCGAGCCTAGAATACCCTCGGGCCCAGAATGCCCTCGAGCATTGGATTCCCTCCAGCACTGGATCCCATCGATCCCGGATGCCCTCGAGCCGAGAATGCCCTCGAGCCCAGAATAACCTCGAGCCTAGAATGCCCTCGAGCAATGGATGGCCCCGAGCACTGGATCCCCTTGAGCCTGGATGCCTTCGAGCCAAGAATGGCCTCGACAACTGGATGTCCTCGAGCCCCGAATGCCCTCGAGCAATGGATGTCCCCAAGCAATGGATGCCCTCGAGCCTGAATGCCCTCGAGCGTGGATGCCCTCGAGCGTGGATGCCCTCGAGCGTGGATGCCCTCGAGGCTGGATGCCAGCGAGCACTGGAGGCCCTCGAGCCTGTATGCCCTCGAGCACTGGATGCCCTCGACCTTGCAAGCACTTGACCATCAACCCCTCGAGTCAAAAACTTAATATTCTACTGGCCTAACATTCAGCCCAAAACAAATGTAAACTGCAGCCCAATCAGTATAAGGTGTGTGTGTATTAGTATTTCGCCCACAACCTCTCCTCTTCCATCACATCCATCCGCAGTTCCCGAGGCCATTCCTCCACTGTTCCCAAGGCCATTCCTTCACCCCTTCCTCCGCCGACCCCTGTCGCCTTTCTCTACTCTCACGGTGCCGTCCCCTGCCACCTCCGTCGTGCCCTGCTCCCTCCGCCTTGCCAGCTCCCTCCGCCGTCCACTTCTCCAGCCGCGCCCCTTGATCAGCCAAGCTGTGTCCAACCATCTTAGACTGTACACCAAACACCAGTCGTCAACAACCCATACTCCCAATTAGGTAAGGAGATTATTTTCCTGAGGTGATAATGCCTCATTATGTCAATGCCCTCAATGTGCTCATGTTTTCGGCATGGGTGAACAATTTTGTGCGTAACCTGATTGTTCATGATATGTGATTCTGGATGGCACAACCCGTGCTCGCATATAATATGATAATTTTATGCATCACCTGATTGTTCATGATATTTTTTCTTGCTTACGGGTTAATTTCATCATAATGCCTCATACCATCAATGCCCTCATTCTGCTCTTGTTTTCAACATTGGTGAGTACTTTTGAGCATGCCCTGATTGTTGTTCATGACATGTGATTCTGGATGCATGGCCCATCGATTCGCCAAGGATTTATAGAATGTCCATCTTGTTCAATTCTTTTGATTCTGTTAATATTATAAAAAATTGGGATTAAGTGTGAGTAAACATTATTCCACATTCAGCCTATGAGAAGGAATGCTTAATTTAAAGAAATTGAGTCTGTATTATTTACCTTTGTGACTGTGTCTTATTTACCCTGTTCCATTCTGGCTACCGTTAACACATTTAGTTTAACAGACATGGCCCCCGAAAAAGGTTCAACCAAGCAAAAGAACAACACCCAACAGCCCAGGAAAAAGCCAAGAGTCGTGGAGGGGAGGACGTCGAGCACGGGACTCAGATTGTTCTTTCGACTGAGCCCATACCGGCCGCAGAGGCGGACTCCACTCAGCATACAACAGTCTACAAGGACTTCATCTCGAGGGGCCTCATCCTTGAGAGAGGACTGAGGCTGGAAAAACCCTTCAGGAACTATGTGAAGGAGCACGGCTGAGAAGGGCTCATCGCACAACCGTCGCGGGCAAACCAGACCATGGCGTGTGAATTCTTGTCGATGATGAAGTACAAGAATTTAGCAACTGTTTTCCTCCGTGGTCAGTTGGTCGAGTTGTCTTCGAATTTGATCAACACGTTTTACAGGATCCCACCGAAGCCTGCGAGCTTGTACGAAGCCGCTGACACCGCAGTTGAACAAGCTTCATGGGAAGACATCATCACAGCAATCTGTGATGACAGTGCTGTAGTAATTCAGAATCTACCCCAAGAATGGTCCAGCATAGAGAAAAAGTACTTGACTGAGGACATGAACGTGTGGTACAGTTTCATAGCTGCCCGGCTACTCCCCATGAAATTGAATAGCGAGGTTCATCGGTCCCGTATGCTGCTGCTCTACAAGATAAAGAAGAACATGAGCATCGATGTTGAGAGTACAATAATGGCATACATCCAGGATTGTGTCAATGCCCATAACTGCATAGGCTTGTCCTCACTCATCACTGCAATATGCGTGGAAGCAGGTTGCAGATACAAAGATGATGATGTCACAATGATGCCAAAGCTCACCATAAACCCTCTTATATTCTCCAAGAAGAAGAACGTTACTGAGTCATCGAGGGTGGCAACAAGTAAATCATCGAATGAGAACTCGGATGCGGACTTGGCTGCATTGCAAATGAAGGTGGATCGTTTGGTGCACTGGACATCACAGGTTGGGAAGATCCTCATAGCCATGTGTGGTGAGAGAATCAATGAATTGGGTCCAATCCCTACCTTTGATTCGCCAAGGCCCAACACGGTGGAGAAGAGGGCGCACAGAAATTGCCTGCCCACAGTGACCTCACATCTGCGTATTATCACGTTTTTTCAGTTGCTGGTTTAATTTGTTGCTTTTGAAACATACATTGCTACTTTGTCCTGACTATTTTTTATTTGGATTTTGGAATGTTAGCTTTCAGGACACATAACGTATTTGTGTTGTTGTCTTAAACGACCTGCATGACCAATTCGTATCAGGTTCCTACCTGAGTAAAATTGCTGCAACGCGCTAAACCAGTAGAGCTGCAGCGCGCTGCAGCTGGCAGAACCTATCATAGGAATAATTGTCCACTTTTTTTACCAGTCTTTACCAAAACCGCTGTAGTACACTGCAGCGGACAGAACTGCACCACTTGGCAACAAATTGGAAGATAGTTGTACAATAGTTGCCAGAGGCAACAAAACCCAACAAAGTACAAGAAGTAAATTAAATTTTAACTTCGACATCGATGCTCGACCCCCCGTAGTCTACAACCAACTTCATCTTCTTGGATTGACTGTCTCGAAGTTCTTGGCCATCGTCATCTATCCAAATGCCATCTTTGTGTTTCCTCCGTATGGCTCCCGCCTCAATCCCATTGTCACTAGGTAGAGGGGAAATAGAGGGGAACTCTAACCTTTCACTTGTTACCTCAAAATCAATTTCATCGTGGAAAGAGAATTTTCTACCTTGCACTACAACAGACCAACCTACATTGGACGGGTCATTTACGTAGAAAACTTGTCTTGCTTGTTCGGCCAAAATAAACTGATCATTTTCATATGCCACACGAGTCGGTCAACAAGGGTAAATCCCATTGGATCATCAGTTCGAACCCCAGTTGTGTTATCAAACCATTGGCACTTGAAAACCGGAATCTTGAATTCTCCATAGTCAACCTCCCAAATCTCATCAATAACACCATAGAATGACATCACAGCTACGACTGGTTTTTTGTCTTTCTTACTTGCTTGCCACATAGTCTCCGACTCAATGTATACCCCACTATTTTGTGTCGTGCTCTTCAAATATTGGTCCCTAGTAGCGAAAGAAAAACCGTTGATGTCATACCCTGAATACCTCAAAACCGTACAGTTAGGCTTTCTCGCAAATGCCCTAATTTTTGGGTCGTAATCAGCAACATTGCATCGGTCATATAACCAATTCACAAACTTGTCAATGTGCTCAACTGGACTTTATTAGGGGGCCACGTGGGATGACACTCTGTTATCGAATGAAGGTGCTCAGTCACATAAGCAGAAGTCTCCAAACAATTCCTCAACACATACAAATGAACTGACATTAGATCACTATTCAATGGAGTAAATAACGTTCCCCTCGACCTCGGCTTGCCCCCTTTCCTCCCAACATGTCGATTCAGGGGCACCCCAAATTTTCTATGTCCCTCCAAATAGGAAGAGAAAAATTCAATCACTTCTTCGGTAACATACCTCTCAACAATACTAGCTTCCGGCCGACTCATACATTTCACGTACCCCTTAAAGACTTTCATGTGACGCTTGAATGGATACATCCAACGCATGCCAACTGGACCGCATATCTTCACCTCCCGCACTAGATGGACGACCAAGTGAACCATTATATAAAAAAAGGATGGAGGGAAATACATTTCCAACTTGCAGAGCACAACAACAACATCTTTTTGTAGAACATCCAGATGGTCCCGGTCAATAGACTTCTGGCATATGGAGGCAAAAAATATACAAAGTCTAATGATTGAGTGACTTACGTCGGCCTCCATTACCCCACGAATAGCAATAGGTAAAAGTTGTTGCATCAAAACATGACAATCATGAGATTTCAACCCCGCCATCCGACAATCCTTCGTAACTACCCGACTCACGTTCGATGAATAACCAATGGGGACCTTCACTGATTTCAAACTATCACAAACTGAGATTCTCTCCTCCTTAGACAAGGTACAAGGTGCAGGGGGCAAGTACGTCCTCTTACCCTTCACTTCTGGGGCGAGGTCATTTCTGATTCCCATATCAACCAAGTCCAACCGGGCATTCAAACAATCTTTCGTCTTCCAAGGAATATTCAAGAGGGTGACTATCAAACTTTCACAAACATTTTTCTCAATATGCATCACGTCTTGGCAATGCCTAACCTCAAGATGCTCCCAGTATAGTAGATCAAAAAATATTGACCTTTTCTTCCATGGCCCACCACAATTTATTTTGTCCTTGCCTTTGTACTTTCCCAACACCACTCGTAATTTCTTAACCTTGCTGTGAATCTGCACACCAGTTAGTGGTGTAGGGGATTTCCTTCGTTCATTCCCGCCAACAAAATTGACCACATCATCCCTGTATTTATGGTTTCTGTTGAGCCATTTTCTATGGCCAAGATACACTATCTTTCTTCCATGTCTTAGCTGTTTGAATTCAGTCTTCTCCTCACAAATGGGACATGCATTGTGCCCCTTCACAGCGTACCCAGATAAATTTCCGTAGGCCGGAAAATCATTGATAGTGCAAGTTAGCATGGCCCGCAGTTGAAACTCCTCATTCATATGGCCATCAAATACCAACACCCCTTTATCTTCCCACAATATCTTCAAATCTTCTATCAATGGTCTCAAATACACATCAACCTCATTCCCAGGTTGTCTAGGACCTGAGATTAACATAGGCATCATAACATATTTACGTTTCATGCACAAATATGGGGGCAAATTATATATAACCAACATCACGGGCCATGAGCTATGCTTCGATGACATATTACCAAATGGATTTATCCCATCAGTACACAATGCAAGGCAGAGATTTCTAACCTCCGAAGCAAAGGAAGGACATCGCTTGTTAAAATTTCTCCATTGTTCACCGTCCGCCGGATGTCTTATCTTGTCGTCATGTAGTCTTTCCCGCTCTCCATGCCATCGCAAGTTTTTCGCATCTTCTGAATTTGCGAATAACCTCTTCAACCTAGGAATTATAGGAAGATACCACATACACTTCAATGGGACCTTCTTCTTCTTCTTAGCCAAACACCCATCAACATCATTCGTCACACCCTTATATCTTGCATTTTTGCACATGGGACATTCAACCGCATCTATCAAATCACCGTCATACAAAACACAATCATTTGGACATGAGTGTATTTTCTTGTATTCCAAACCAAATGGACACAATATTTTCTTGGCCTCGTAATAGTTTTTCGGAATTCTATTTCCTTCCGGGAACTTATCCTTCAGAATCTTCAGTAGTGAATTCACACTTGCATTACTCCAAGAACTTGTAGCTTTCAAATTGAAAACCTCCATCAAAAAAGATATTACGGTATCCTTACTTTTACATCCCGGATAGAATGGCTTCTCTTTCTCGTCCAGCAAAGCACTCAACATTGTAGGTTTCCCCTCAAAAACACTCACAATGTCATCGAACATACCATCAACTGTACATTTGTCTCCATCTACCTTGGCAAACCCACCGTCATGTCCTTGCTCAACCTCTCCATGAAATGTCCATACAATGTAACCTCCGTCAAATCCGTTCTTCAACAAGTGAAATCTAACAACCCCACGATCGTCAAACCATTCACGACACAAGCATTTTTTGCATGGACAAAGTATCCTCTTCTCCCGACCAAAGGCATAATCTAGAAACAAATCAATAAATGCAATATGTTCACCACTCCCTCTAGCTACACTTGGACAGTTAACCATTTTTCCCCTCCACGCAAACACGGATTCTCGGTCCGCTGTATCTAAACAAGACGAAATACACCATTACACATATTTTCATTGGTAAAAAATACGAACAATGAACACGATCTTTTTGCTACACAATACTAAACGTGTCATGCATGCCCGTGTATAAGTATGCGAATCGATCAACTGCATGTTCTCGGGAAACATATAAATATATATACCACCTACCTATCATTGCCCAAAAATGTTCACATCAACACTTATTAATTTACACTCCCACAACATGATCGATACTCAACCAACATAAGCTAGGCATAGAGAAACAAATAATAAATACAAAAAAACTACCCCCAATCATGCATTTATGGTTCTGGTTGATTGAAATTCCAAAAAATTAATGAATACTTACTTCCATGAGTCTTCATTTGTTTGAGTTATTATACACCTTCCCAAGAAATCTACCATCTAATAATGGATGTTCAAGTTCATAACTAATTTAAGAGGGTAAGTTTGGAGCATTAAATGCTCGATTTAGCACCGGTTTTTGTCAATAAGACACCAAACCGGTGCCAGTTTTCCCGTATTTTTCCACGAATGCATTCAACACCAGTTTCTACATCCCATAACACCGGTTTCTATAACCGGTGCCAAAAACATATATCACGCCGGTTTTCTAGGATTCTTGGCACCGGTCTTCAAACCGATGCGAATATAACACCGATGATCGTTGTTTTTAGCACCGGGTTTTTGACCGGTGTCAAACTCTCAACGGTTTCCACAAATTCTAGCATCGGTTTCCCGACCGGTGTAAAAATAACACCGGTTTTTATTTAAATAACCGGTGTAAAATTTTTTTAACCGGTACCAGAATAACACCGGTTTTACACCCGGTGCTAACACTAAAAAAACCGTTGCTAAAATAAGATTTATGCCGGTTTCCGTAACCGGTGTTAAAAAACTGGTGCCAGAGGGGGGTCTCTATAGTAGTGGTATCTGCAAACCAATTTCTATCGATGTATATTTCATCCGAGTGATATGAATTTCAAGAATCATGGGTGACAATGGAGGTTCCACAAGTCATTCCCCAATATAGGTGAGCAATTTTTAGTTTATTTTACTCCATTCCTTTAATTAAGTTGCTTATATTCTTATTTAATTAGTCATAATATCACTGACCAATGTGGATCTTGAGCGATTTGGAGGAGGAGAACACGCAGTTTTCATTTAGCGATACTATTCCACATTTCACTTGTACCTTAAGCCAAACGAACTTCTGTCAAGTTTCAATATCGGTAAGTTCTACCCGTTACACTTGTATTTCATTTTTCATTTAATATTTTGTTTAGATTACTTTCATAAATACTAACTTTATTTTTGTCCTTATAATTTAGTACATCCCAAGGAAAATCGTGCCACTCCTGCTAAAAGTCAAGACCCATGTTGTATTGAGGTGCCGCGAAAGAGAGTGGTACATGAACTACCTGGGGAACCGGAGGCTGAAGACCCTGTACCCAAAGGGTTTTGACGAATTTCTTAATGCCCACGAATTGAGGATTGGGGACATGCTCTACTTTGAGCTATTAGATGGCTCTGTGCTGATAGTGTTCAAGGTCATCATTGTTGGCTCATCATTTTAGTTTTAGTAATTCATCCCTTGAGTGGAGCAAAAAAAAATTTATTCAAATTTGGAACATTTATTTAATTGAAAATATTTGTTGAATGTTATTTTATTGTTATTTAATTTTTAATCTATGGTTCACAGATTTTATGCACTAATAATTATGTTATTTACATATCTATTGATTGTCTCAACTTTTAACCCTACCATAAGAAACTAATTTTTAAAATTGCAATCATACACGAAACTGAAAAAGCATTGTGTGTAATTAACAATAATTTCAATCATTCTCAAACAAGAAAATATTTTTGACCACACTTTTTTAATAAATTTGAAATGTTGATTGACTTTTTCCCTCGGTAGAGGACAATCGTACACAATAAGAAACTGCAATTATTACCTAATGGTACTTTTTACCATTTTACTTCAGAAGTGGGACCAAGAAAATAAATGAGTGGATTGTTTCTCTTTCATGTAAAATTTGGAGGGTTTTACTGTTCAAGATTTTAATCCAAATGCACCAATCTTCCAATTCAAAACTTTTGTTGATTGTCTTGGTGCAATCAATGATTGCCTGGTTACATTATTCGAAAAAATAATATGTTGTTGCACTTAGCCAAAATTTTGGTTGATTGACTTTTCGCACTTACCTAGAGGGACCTAAGTGCAAAAAGAAAAAAGTTGACCGGTTCCGCCAAAATCGATTCCGATCGAACCGGATGTTAATAAAGTTCATGAACATTTATGCTACTTAATTTGCAGTCTATAATGTACTATTAACTGGTATGAAAGTGACTTTTATTCGTTTTGTTTAAACGCGGGCTCACTTCTTATGATGGGCTGAAATTGTTAGGCCCACCAATATGTGCGATATTGGTCATGGTTCAGTA
Source organism: Rubia yunnanensis (assembly GCA_037428765.1). Taxonomy (NCBI): domain Eukaryota; kingdom Viridiplantae; phylum Streptophyta; class Magnoliopsida; order Gentianales; family Rubiaceae; genus Rubia; species Rubia yunnanensis. The sequence goes on along the minus strand of CM075069.1, from coordinate 43,253,893 downwards.
AGCTTTCGACTAAGCCGATGAACATGCGATGTCTCTTATGTCGAGGAGGATATCACAAGGGTCCAAAATAATGTCATTCCAAAATATCTATATATATGGAGTCCACCTTAGAATCAGTTCATGCATTTACTTTTAAGTTTCCTGCAAATTCCAACTATCCCCCACCCCCCTCATCTCTTCTCTTGTCGAAGATATGTTTTTTTAACACATCCAACACCTTTATTTTTGTAATTTTTCCTTGAAATTTTTCCTTGAATTGTAATTTTTACAATTCTTCCAAGACCGCGTATAACAAAACTTCCACTGCTTACAATGACTTGATTGCTAGACCAGAGAATTTACGATATTCTCATCTATTCTCTATCCGAAAAGGAAATGTCGGTGGTTATCAACTGTGCCACTCTCAGGAAATTTGAGATACCATGCCCGCCATCTTTCAAAATATGAGCAAGTCGAGTATCGCGAACTTGCGCTCTTAGATCATGTAACACCGACAAACCATTATCATCTATGACTTGTATCCGAAATTTAAATCCAACTTCGATGTTTTGGATGCCATGGATGACTCTGTGATGAACAATGATCAAGATTTTTGATTTTTAACTACTCTTTGTTCATAATTTAAAGATTTTAGTGCTTCAATTATGACCTACACTAGTAGAGAGACCTCTATTAAAGGCGGCATTCGAAGTTGGTTCCATTAGAACCACATTTAACTGAGATTTAGAACCATTTACAAGTTTGGAAATCCTTCCTAGATTATTTTAAAGGTGGTTCGAGTTAATTAAATGTGTTCCACCTTTAATTAAGGTATTAAAGGTCCTGAATTATTTTCGAGTTCAGAAATGCTTTCTTAGATCACCTTTTCATTTTAAAGGTGGTTCTAAAGGCATAACCGCCTTTAATAGGCTGAAACCCATACTTAGTAATTTTCTTGGCCTAAACCCTTTTACTTCAGCCCATTCTTTGTCCTCTATTTTCATTCTCTCCCCTTTGAAACCCTACCGGCCGTCCAACTTCTCTCCCCACCCCTCACTCCACCACGGCGCCTCCACCTCTTTGCCGCTCATCCCCCACCTAAAGCCACCATCCAACCACCTTCAGCAACCCTCACCTCCCACGCCACCCCTACGCCTTCCACCTAAGCTCCACCGCCCTTCATCTAAGCTTCACTGCCCACGCCACCCCTCAACTCGCCTAGGGTTCTCGCCACCATCGCTAGCCCTGGGAGGTCATCGTCGTATCTCTTAAAGTTAAATTTATAAGCCCTAAATTCTTCCTATCTACAATTAAGTAGATAATGGCAAGTCGGGGTTGTCCACGAAGAAGATGGATCTTTCTAAGGGTTTAAACATATAAGGATGATATTAGACTAGAAGTAGATATATAGATATATAAAAGCAAGTAAACAGGGTGAGGGGGGGGGGGGGGGGTTGGTTGGTTTTGGTCCTAAGTTATGAATTGAAAGACAAGCTAATTAGCAAAGTTAAGTATATATGATAATCATGAAACAAACTAAGAAAAAGGGATAAAAACTACAAAAGATAAAGCCTTGAGTGCAATTGATATCCACTTCCAATCCTAATGTAGATCATTGAACCTTTCCCTCATTCCATCACATTCATTACCTATGGGGAATGCTATCACTTCCATTTAAATAGATAGACATTCTTTTCTTCGTAAGAGTAATTCACAAAGACGTTCAACGACCATTTGCAAACATCATTTGCAAACATCATTTGCAAACATCATTGATAATCACTTTAGACGTTCAATGACCATAAAGATATTTCATCAATGGCATTATACACGAAAGACCATAGATTTGATAACAACAAGCCTTCTACCAAAGACATAGTCATTTAACCAAACAAAGCATTCATGAGGTCAAGCCAAGAATAATCAACATTCGAGATTCATTGTTTGGATAAAACCTAGAACAATCAACATTCAAGACTTAACCTTTCATTGCTTCTATAGGATGAATATGAGAACAATCCACACTAACATACTAATCTAGCAAGAATCACTACTCATTATGCACAAGAAATTCTAATTCCATGTTCTTGGATTCTCATGTCAAAGCTCTATGAAATTTGCAACTTTCCTAACACCCTAACACATCAATCATACAAACACTTTTTATTCTCAAACAACCCATAGCATAAATGAAGTAAAACATAGCATTAAAACTCATGAATGCTAAATAATAAATGCTTCAAGATAGAATGAAATAGGGGTTCTTACTACATAGATATGGAAGCTTCAAATAACTCCTCCCCAGAACAAACTAACCTAGATAATGAAAATGCATACTTAATCCTAACTAAAAAAAAGAAAGAAGAAAAACTAGGGTTTTTAAACCCAGAAAATCGCAGGAGAGGAAGAAGTGGAGAAAGAGGAGATAAAGTTCTATTTATAGTACAAGAAAAAGAAGGTAGAATTTTGGCCACACCCGTCCATCTCATGTCGTGATGGTTTCATTGCACGTCGCGAGGGGTGCCCAAAATCCACAAGTGATTTATTTCTTCTTCTTGTCTCAAGTTCTCCTCTTCTCTTCACTTTTATTCAATCCTTCAAGTCTTCAAAAGCTCAAATACAAGTCTTCAAATCTTCAAAGGTAAACTTCAAAGTCTTTGAAGTCTTCAAAGTCTCCAAACAAATTGCCTTGTCACACAAAATTCTCTAGAAAGGTAATAAAAGCATAAAAGTCATTTTTAACTCTATTTAGATAATTTCAAGGCAAAATGTCACATCTAGAGCACAAAAGTGTACAAAAGTGAATCCTAAAAGTCCTAAAATAACCATATAAAATAGGCACATCAAACCTCCCCGCACTTAAACCTTACTCGCTTTCGAGTAAGAAAAAATTCAAGCACACAAAGGAATTCATGTGTCCACATCCTAAGCTAATATTACCCCAAATAAAAGCCCACAAAAACTCTCAATATCATAAATCCAAAACTCAAAGCTCAAATGAGAATTTTTCGCACACAAGCCCAATTCCTAAATCTCACCAAACCTACCACTTATCAATTCACTACCCATAAAAACATTTCAAAATCCCAATTGATATTCCCAAAGTCCAATGGTACAAAATGAAGTTAAAACCGTATCAAAGGTTTAAGTACATACTTCACTTTATACCAATATATTAACCAAAATACAATGACATAAAATAAAGCCAAAACCATATAGGAGATTTAAACACATACTTCACTCTATGACAATATATCAACCCGAAAACAAAGTACACCTAAAATCAAGAATTCCATAACCATACTTCGTTTTCAACCTGTTAAGCTACCCAATACCGAGAAATCCTATGATGTTAGGCTACCCAATCCATCCATATGTCAACCGCAACCTTATGACTCCAGCGTCGAAAAATGAGTAGAAAAGTAACAAAATTTCCTTTTTCTTATATTTTCTCTCTTTCTCTCATTTTGCCTAGGAGCCCCTTCGGGTTTTCATCCTAGCCACACATCATATTTCTTTTGGCTCACATCTTGGCCACATTTAGCCTCTCATTTTTGCATAGGCCGCCCTATCGGGTTTTCAACCTATCCGAGCCCCCAATGTTGCCTAAGTTGCCCTCTTGGGTTTTCAACTTAGCGGGTTTTCTTTTTTAATTTTTTTTCCTTTTCATTTTCAACTTTTTTAAAAATTTTCATTTCTTTCCTTTTTCTCATGTTTTTCCAATCAAAAGTAGCAAAAAGCTAAGCTTGCATGCATGTGAGTCCTCTAAATGATTATCCAATAAAAATATCCCACATATATCGACACATATCCGAGCATCATTTTAGGGTATAGCAATTATAGTCACAATGATGTCATCGGCATACTACAATCGACAAAGGTACTATAAAGATGCAAGAATGCTCATATGTCAATATATGTAACATGGTGGAGGAATGAGTGGAGGTGTTGTGGTTCTTGGGAGTATTTGGTGGAGAAGAATGAAGGATTATGCAGTATTTAAGCTCAGTTGAAGAGCTTGTTTCATCACCGCGACTCGTAAAAGTCACAATCGCGACTTGCAAAATCTGGAATCTGTGAGCTCAATTTTTTAGAAAGGTTTCTGATTTCATCGCACCGTGCGATGGACCCATTGCACCTCGCGATGGACATTTGCAATGTGTGATGATTTCATCGCACGTCGCACAAAATTCCACCTAAAAGCACAAAATTTTCCAAGTTTTTCTAATTTCGTCACACCATGCGGTGTATCCATCGCACCTCACAAAGGGTCATTGTGACGTGTGACGATTTCATCGCATGTCGCAAAATTTTGGAGCTGAAAGCTCATTTTTTCACAAATTTGTCCTAATCTCATTGCATTGTGTGACGAGACCTAAGCGAATCGCGATGGCTCACCCTGCCTAGTACTTAGAAAAAATTAAACTTTACCACATGTCCAAGCATTTCCTCTTTTCTCCATGTCTGCATCTCCTCCAATGCAATTCACTTCACTTTGCTACAAAATCATAGAAAAACACACCGTGAAAATAACAAGATAAAATAATAAAAAATAATCAACAAAAACCAAAATAAAAGCTGAATTTATTTACGTCACTGGCACAACATAGTTCTGTATGTTTAAGGTCATCAGCACGACCCTAATGTTATCCATATGGGTTAGGCTTGGACCCATTCACCATGAGCATCCAAAACTAGAGAGGTGGGGGTACAAAACTTTCAAGAGGAAAGTCATGTAAAGGTGGAGATGGTTTATAGGGAGTTTGGTGGTTAGGAGGCATGGGATAGTCTTTTGGCTCCTCTCGTATCTCCCTCAAAACTTCCAAAAATGGTGGAGTTGGTTCACTAGGTGGGGGTAGGGGTGATGATGCAAATGAATGTAAAATAATCACCTATTCCTCCATTCTTTCATCCTCAACAACTGACTCCTCACCCCCTTCAAACTCGAACTCATTTCTCATGATGACCTCACTCACAGAAACTTTGAGTTTGACTTCAAATAGTGTATTTTTAGAATCACGAGCATCCATTCAGGCCACTGCTTCTAAAATACTCCTCATGTGCCCCTCAATAGCCTCAACACTAGAGGAGATCTGAGTGTCCAGTTCCTCACTAGTCTTGGCCAAGTTGTTCAAGTTTGCTATTATATTCATGACTTCCCCACATGTCAAACTTGAAATTTCTTGTTGGACTTAGTTTTGGGGTATGGTATAAGGTGGTGAAGGCCAACTATTTTTCTCGTATTGTTGGTTTTCTGGCTCATTTTCATACCACAAATTCAGATTACTACTCCACTCCGGATTGTAAGAATTGTGGTATGGATACCGTTCTTGGGATTTGTGCCCTTGAAAACCAACATCTCCTACCTCTTGGTAGCACTCCTCATATTACACTTGGTTTTGGAAACCAATGGTTCTTTCCCCCTCATAGTGCTCATCTCTCAACATATAGAAAGACTTGGTAGGATGGACGAAATTACACATCCTACAAAACCTTGCTTGCTAAGCCTCTTTTCTCATCATGAGTTCCCTCAAGGTGAGATGCTCCATTTTTTTTCAAAGGTCCGGAATCATATTGCAAGGATTCTCAATAAAAAATACCAAGAACTCAAGAAATACTACTCCAAACAAAAACAACCACTAAGGAGTGGAAAATAAAAACAACAAGCTAATATGCAACCAAATATGCCTAAAATTTTAAAAATAAGCGTCTCTTCCCCAACAGCGGTGCCAAAATTTGGGAGGTCATCACCGTACCTCTCAAAGGTAAATTTATAATCCCTAAATGCTTCCTATCTACAATTAAGTAGATAATGGCAACTTGGGGTCGTCCATGAATAAGAGGGATCTTTCTAACGGTTCAAACAAATAAGGTTAATATTAAACTAGAAGTAGCTATATATATATATAAGAAAGTAAAGAGGGGGGGGGGGGGTTTGTTGGTTTTGGTCCTAAGTTATGAATTGAAAGACAAGCTAATTAGCAAAGTTAAGTAAATATGCTAATCATGCAACAAACTAAGAAAAAGGGATAAAAACTACAAAAGATAAAGCCTTGGGGGCAATTGATATCAACTTCCAAACCTAATCTAGATCATTGAACCTTTAACTCATTCCATCACATTCATCACCTATGGGAAATACTATCACTTCCATTTAAATAGATAGGCATTCTTTTCTTCTTAAGAATAATTCACAAAGAAGTTCAATGATCATTTGCGAACCTCATTGATAATCACTTTAGATGTTCAATGACCATAAATATATTTCATCAACGGCATTATACACGAAAGACCATAGATTTGATAACAACAAGCATCCTACCAAAGATATAGCCATTTAACCAAACAAAGTATTCATGAGGTCAAGCCCTCAATAATCAACATTCGAGATTCATTGTTTAGGTAAAACCTAGAACAATCAATATTCAAGATTCAACCTTTAATTGCTTCTATAGGATAAATATGAGAACAATCCACATTAACATACTCATCTTGTGAAATTCACAACACATTATGCACAAGAAATTCTAATTCCATGTTCTTGGATTCTCATGTCAAAGAGCTAAGAAATTTACAACTTTCCTAACACCCTAACACTTCAATCATACAAACACTTCATATACTCAAACAACCCATAGCATAAATGAAGTAAAAGATAGCAATAAAACACATGAATGCTAAATAATAAATACTTCAAGATATAGTAAAATAGGGGTTCTTACTACATAGATATGGAATCTTCAATCAATTGCTCCCAAGAACAAACTAACCTAGATAATGAAAATGCATAATTAATCCTACAAAAACTAAGAAAAGAAAGAAGAAAAACTAGGATTTGTAAACCCAGAAAATTGCAGGAGATGAAGAAGTGGAGGAGAAGAGATAAATTCCTATTTATAGGAAAAGAAAAGGGAGGTGGAATTCTGGCCACCTGTTCATTGCACGTCGCAAATGGTGCCCGAAATCCACAAGTGATTTCTTTCTTCTTGTCCCAAGTTCTCCTCTTCTCTTTACTTTTCTTCAATCATTTATGTCTTTAAAAACTCGAATGCAAGTCTTAAAATATTCAAAGGTAATCTTCAAATTTTTCAATTCTTCAAAGTTTACAAACAAATTTCGTTGTCACACAAAATCCTCTAGAAAAATAATAAGAGTAAAGGTCACTTTTAACTCCCCTTAGAGAATTTCAAGGCAAAATGTCACATCTAGAGCACAAAAGTGTACCAAAGTGAATCCTTAAAATCCTAAAATAACCATATAAAATGGGCACATCAAGCTCCGCCTTCGCCTCCAGGCTCCGACGCTTGCCAAATGACCCAGATGCATAACCCCACCGCTCTAGCCTCTGACGCACAGCCAACAGCCTCTGCTCATAACCTCTAATGCACAGCCCATGGCCTTCGCTCATGGCCTCCAATGCACAGCCACCGGTTTCCAACACACACCTCCGCCATTTGCCATGAAAGCTGGCCGGAGATTGCTTCCGTCACATCGCCGCTGATTCTTTTGTGCTTAGGGTTTAGGCACTGTTCTTTTTTCTTCAGCCGCTATTCTTCTTGCGCTTTTATTGGTGTGGGAATGATTGTTGTTATTCTGGGTTGCTATTAAGGTTTCATCGCTGCCAGAAACGGACTGGTTTCCCGCAGCTATTTTTTTTGGAAGGTAAGAAAGAATTTTTGAGTTCGAAAACTGATTTTGATCCTATTAAAGGCCATTATTTGAATTTCCTTTGATTGAAATCTATCAAAGGAAGATCTATTAAAGGTGGTTCTAAAGTTCCTTCTCCGGTAAGATAGAACCGCCTTTAATGGCCCATTCCTCCACTAGTGCTAATTTCTGACACCGTCATACATAAATGTGATTTATGAAGTCGAGAACCACAAATACTTTCTAAGAAATATTATAGGTTTTAAGATACCAAGCACTCCGATATCATATGCAGTAGCGCTGCTGTATTTTTAGCTTCTGATCGGAATAGTGGTACGTGTGCATGAGATCACGCGGTGGAACATCTAGGATATGGGCCGCCCATGGTAGATGCTCTGCTGGTCAGTGTGGTGGTCGTGGATCCTAGAAATATATGTTAAAATTTAAACTTAATTTTGGGTTAGCCCAAATGATATTCTAGTAGCCCATAATCTAGAAAAGCCCAATGGAGTCCTAGAAGTAAGGAAGGTTCTAGATTAGCTTCTAACTCTCTCTAGCATATGTAGAATAATATGGAGCTGTGGAGAATATTCTTGAGAGCTAATTGTAGCCAATAGATTAGAGTTGGGATGAAAATATCTTATCCATTGGTTGGGTGATACCACTAGTATAAATGTGAGTGATGTTTTAGAGTTTGTATTAAGACAAAAAATAATAGAAGCATTCTCCTTGTACAATTATCTTACTCCTCCAAGTTCTTCATTCTCACCTAAAATTTCTAACGCCTCCCCCCCCTCTTCAACCATTCAAAGTTTCCTCCCAACAAATTAGTGGTATCAGAGCTACAAGATGCTTTTGCAATGGAAAATAAATCTATTCCTTTCCAAGTCCCAGTGCCCAGTAAGAGCAATTATAGAAATTAGAATCTAAGGATGATGGCTCTGCTTGGACCACATGATTCATTAGAGATAGTGGAGAAAGGCCACATCGAATCAATGTTCGAAGGTGATCTCTCTCAAGCTAAACTAAATAGTTTGAGAGACTCGAGAAAGTGAGACAAAGAGGCTCTTTATCTATTCTATCAATGGATAGATGAAGACACTTTTGAGAAGATTTCCAGTGCAAAGAAGGCCAAAGAAGCATGTGAGAAACTTCAAGTTTTGTACAAGGGAGCCAAACAAGTTTAGAAGGTACGTCTTCAAACTCTAATGGGATAGTTTGAGTCATTGTATATGAAGGATGGGGAACTAGTGTCAGTTTAGTTTTGAGGGCTGCTAATAACCTTTAAAAATGGTGATAATTTGGAAGATATTAGAATCATGGAGAAAGTTCTTATTTATTATATCCAAAGTTTGAGCACATTATTACTATCACTGAAGATACAAAAGTATTTGAGGCCATGACAATAGAGAAACTTCTAGGCTCATTGAAAGTCTATGAAAAGAAGAAGAATAAGGAGGAAGTCGTGGAGCAAGAATTCAAGATGTAGCTCATCCAATGAATGGAGAAGGTGGTGTGAATCAACAAAGATATGGATGGAGTCCAGTGTAAGATCATGGCCATGGACCTGAGTATGGACAAGGTGGGAGGTCGAATAACAACCATAAATTAGAAGACCCACCAGGAGGTCGTGGTAGAGGGAGATTAAAGCCCAGGTAAAACAAGTCACGCATGAATTGATATAATTGCAATAATTTAGGCACTATGCCTTGAAATGTAGAGCTCTAAGAAATAAGGAGTTAAGGAGAAGACCAACTATTTTGAACAAATAAGTCAAGAATATGGTGTTTTAATTTATTTTTTTCCTCTAAATAAATATTCGACAAAGAAGGATAATAGGATTAGAGTCAACATGAAGGAGAATACAACTTCTTTCCACAACTGGAAGAAGAAAATGTTAAATAAGAAAACATCAAATAATCAAGAGGGGATCATACTACCTCACAAGAAGAGAAAGATGAGGAGAAAATGGAGGAATAAGCAATGGAGGATCCTATTCAATCAGTGGATAACCCGTTAAGCACTCCCACTGGTGTTGACACACCTAATGTTATTAATTATTGCAAAAACAAAGGAAAGAAACAGATAGGCCATTGTATCTTTGATGAGCAAGATGCAAATATAGCTTCGGGAACCTTTCTTGGAACAACCGACACATATGATATTCCTGGTGCACACAATAAGGTTGGTGCCAAGAGGTTTATGATCAAAGTAAACACAATGATATACGGTATCACTAAAGTAGTGAGTGCATCACCATAAGGTGATACAAATGGAATACGTGAAGATGGGCAATCAATTGGATGATATTTTTACCAAAAGCGCAATGATTTCATTGGGATGAGGAGTTTGCTTGGGTGGAAAAATAAAGTTTAAGGGTGGCTGTTGAAAATTAAACTTGATTTTGGGTTAGCTCAAATGACATCCTAGTAGCCCATAATCAAGATGAGCCTAAAGGAGTCTTAGAAGTAAGGAAGATTCTAGATTAGCTTCTAACCCTCTCTAGATTGTGTAGATTACTATAAACTTGTGAAGCATTCTAGATTAATTGTAACAATTAGATTAGGGTCGGGATGGACAATTCTTAGCCAATGGTTGATTGATATCACTAATATAAATAGGAGTGATAGTAGAGTTTGTATTTAGCCAAAAATAATAGAAGCCTTCTCCATGTACTATTAGCCCACTTCTCCAAGTTCTTTATTCTCATCCAAACTTTCCAAAACCTCCTTAAACCATTCAAAGTTTCCTTCCAACACTATTCTGGAGTGGGCTCTTTTCAAGGGGATGGAATCCAATGCCAATGGTGTGACAAAAAAGGCCAAGTTGCCTCCTCTTGATTTTGTTTAGTTTCTCACCTTCAGATCCTCCTAAAATACAGAATGCTTCCAGTGTTCTCTTCAAGGAGAACCTATGGCTCATATATTAGATTAGTAACATTGACTTCAAGCCACCAATCACATGGTCTCTTCCTCGTTAGTTCGGTGCAGTTCCACCCATTATTCAATTATGCTTTTATTGGTAATGGTTCATCATTCCTATTTCTTATCATGGTGATTCTCAGATTATTTTTTTATTACAGTTATCTAAGGTTCTATTTGTACCTAATACAAAATATTTGTTTCTTTTTTTTTAATTATAAACCACCAGGGGTGGGGTGATATATTTGGCTACCCAAACCATAGAGACCAAAATAGGCCGTAATCACCAGTGAGTTTAGTCAAAATTTACAAGAGCATCGCGCTTCTAAGGCAAAAAGCGACGTGAGTATGTTTTGTATTGATAGAATCCTCCACCCATGTGTTAATAATCATTCGGCCAGGCAATCAATCTAAAACACCGATTCCAAGAATGAAAACTATAAAGCTATATGTACTTTCTTATAGTCTGTTTCCTAAGGCAAAACAGTCCTGCCTCATCTCTGTGAATGCCACTTCTTGTCTCTGTATCTAATTGTTGAAAGGACCACTGCATCCTTGACTGAATTTTCATTTGTTGAGCCAGTTTTGCTAGGTGATGACTTGGTTGATTCTTCTCTCTATAGATATGCATCACCTTGATTCCATTTGATGTACCGCATCCTTGAATCTGTCCTCCAAGAGCCATCGGGTTCCATGGGAAAGGTCTGATCCTGATCACCATTTGCATAGCCTGTAGGTAATCCAATTCCACTATCAGAGGTAAAATAATTTTCTCAATGAGTCTAAGCCTGATGTTAGTGCAATCATTTCTTCTTCCAAAACTGTCCTCGTATCCTAGATGTTATCTGCTCCTGAATAGTGTGTCCTGCTTGTGTGATCCATGACTATAAAGCCACCATTTGGAGTAGTTAAACTAGAGAAGGATGCATCTGTGTTTAGCTTAAATCCTCTATTAGGTGGTTCCCATATTATTTCCTTGAACATCTTAATCACTGGTGGTTTTGTAAGTGGGATAAAACCCTTAGACCTCAGATCATCACAGCTAGAGTAAATTTTCTTAGGTTTGATTGTAAACATGTCCACCATTAATCTATTTATATCCTTAGTCATTCTATTCAAGATGGGTTTTTCCTTTTCATATAATCTTGAACATCTTACCTTCCATAGAATTTAATATATAAGGGAAGGCATGATGTTATAGAAATGGTTCATTGTTTTTTGAAGCATTATTAAAGGACCAGAACCATGACATCCTATCAAACAAATGTGGGAATTGTGGAAAATGAGCTATTGATCCATCCAATAATCCAGCTGCATATATCCACATACCAGTTGAGAAATAGCATTTGTTAAAAATATGGTCTAATGTTTCAGTTTCCTGAAAACAGAGAATGCATCTAGATACAACTGATACTCCAAACTGCAGCTATATATTGTCAATAGGAAAAATATTGTTGATCAATTTCCAATTGAAAATTGCAACTTGTCCACGCAGTAATGTGTTCCAAGCCATTTTTAAATATGGTGCTTGTATTTTCCTTCTTAATAGCTGGTATGCAGAAGCAATAGTAAACTTACCTGATGTTTTTGGATTCTAAATTATCACATTATTATGATTATATGGTTGGAAGATGATGTCTAGATTCTACAGTATAATTTCAGAAAAAGCTGCCCTAAACTCTTGTAAATATTGCTGCTTATTTTGGAAAAATTCTTGCACAGTTAGAAAAGGATGTAGCACGGCAGTTTCCAATGACCATATATCCAATAAACAACCATTATCTAGCCAATTAGCAGTCCATAAGTTACATGTACCCTTCCCTAGCAAGATAAGTGAATTATCGTGTGCAATCTAGCCCAGTTTAACTACAATTTCCCATGGATCAGAGCTTCTAGTTGAGGGTGGCAGAGCCCGGATTAATTTTGACCAGAGGCTCTTCCCTTCTTTCAATTTAAACTATAACTTTATTGAAAATTAGTCAATCACAGTTTTAAAATCTCTTATTTGCAGACCATTTTCCACATAGGGCATGGCAATGTTTTGCTACCCTCTCTAGTACCTTTTAAGTTTGCCTTCCTTAGTTTTTCCCCGTGGGAAATCTAGGCAAATGTCTTGAAGCTTATTTATCACTGAATTTGTTTGTGACATCACAGTCCAAAGGTGTTTTGGGATAGCTACTATGCCATGTTTTATTAGGACAATTCTCCCAACTTGGTTTAAAAGTTTTGAGTTCCAATTCTGCACCTTTGCATTGATTCTTTGAACAGCTTTTTGAAAATAAGCATTTCTTTTCCTACCCTTAAAAACTGGAGGTGGGAAATGGGAAGAAACCTTGTGTCATACTATTTACCCCTCCTATCCAATTAATTGTGTTTAGACTTGTTTTGTCACCAACATGGAAGGCACTCTTGTTATAGTTTACCATTTGACATGTGCATTTTTCATATACTATTAGGAACTGCACTATTATTTTCAGTGATTTCTTTGTAGCCTTGAAGAGTATCATAGTGCCATCTACATATGACAAGTGAGTCATTCTTAATTGGCCTGGAATGTTAAACTGATCAATTAGGTTGTTAGTGAACATATAATCCCCTATTAAGAACCTCGGTGATTAGATTAAACAAAATTGGAGACAGAGGGTCTCCTTGTTTCAAACCTCTATTGGCTTTGAAAATCCATTAGGTTTCCTATTAACTAGGACTGAGAAGTAGGAAAAGGCAATGTTATTTAGGACTAATCTCAAAAATGACCATGAAATCCCATTTTCAGCATTAAAGAGTTCAACATCATCCATGAAACTCTATTAAATGCTTTAGACATGTCAATTTTAGCATTGAGATTCAGTGATTAGCCTTTTTTATTTAAGCATCTAACCATTTCCTGCATTACCAATATGTTATCAGCAATCTCCCTTTGCTTTTAGAAGGCACTATGTTCTTCTGGATGCATTTACCAATAGTTGTAGATATTCTATTCACTAGCAGTTTGGAACAAATTTCGTTCACAAAGTTTGATAATGAAATAGGTATGATATCAGTTAATGTTGACGGAATCTCATTTTTATTGATTAGACATATCAATTTGTTTGATATAATGGATAGGAATTAAGCATTGAAATTCTTGAACACATTGCAGAAGGTTCTCTTTAATTATTTCCCATGAGTACTGATAAAATCTGCCTGAAAAACATCAGGTCCAGCTGCATAAATTGACTGAGCTCAAAAATAATATTTTTCAGTTCTGTCATGTTAATCATCCTTATCAGCATCCCAACCCCTCTTCCGAAAAGCCTACCAGCTGCAGCCCTTTGCCTCACCTTCTTCTTCAATTTTTCCCCATCTTCCCATTAGGGAGATGGGGAACAACAACTTATTTTAGTTTGTGTTTTAGTTATTCAATAAGTGTGAGATTTGTCTCCACATATTAGTTTTGCTCTTTAACTTGATCGATTATATCGTTGTGTTCATAATGATAACTCGATTTCATTGTTCAAGTTGATGTATTGTTCTCGATATTCTTGTTCAGATCATGTGTTCATAATTTTTTTTTGGCTTTGTTTTTGGGTTTTCATTAATTTGGATTCGTCAGATCTGTGTTTTTCAAGATGTTTAAAGTTTGGATAACATAGATCGTGGTTGGATCAAGTGGTGTTACAATTGTAGAAGATCCATGTTTAGCGTAGTGATATTGATGTGTGATATGTTCCTCTCTACCAAGTGGTTATAATTTTTGCGAGAAGCAAGTTAATATCCCCGAGAGTAGTGTTACAGTTTTAATTAGATCTCTGATCTGTAATAGTACATACGATTAGTCTGGCTGACATTTAATTTAGATATCCTTGTCATATGGTAGTTATTGCATGGGGCTAGTTAGATTGGATGTCAATTTCACTCATTGTAATGCCGCTAGGCATTTTTCCCAGCATTTTGGAATGATTGGTTTTAAAAAATAATAATAATCTTATCAGTTGTATATTATCCTACTCTGTGATTATTTGAGGAATAAAATCCAAACATTTAATCAGGGTTGTTCCTGTAATGTCCTTACTGTTCTCAGTTAGCAGTTTCTGAAAGAAAAGTGCTGCATGATTACCAATTTCATTTTGATCAGTAAGCCATGTATTATGCTCATCTTTGATTTTGTTTATCCTTAGCCTAGCATGTTTATCCTTAATTGAGTTATGGAAGAATTTTGAGTTTAAATTAGCCCATTGAAGCCATCTAAGCCTAGATTTATGCTTCCGGTATTCATTTTCCTTCTTTAATTTCTGATTTAGCACTACAGTAGCCTGAGCTAGCTCATTTAGGTCTTGTTCCAGGCTTGTTAAATCATATCTAATCTCAAGGCTCTGTACCTTCTTTTCAGAATCCTTTAGGTTTTGAAAAAATATAACCAAAGGTTTCTCTGCTCCAAATTGTTGGGACATATTTCAATCTTTTTAGCTTGATGGTAAATCTTTCATGCCTTGATAATCCATTTCCTCTTCCCAGCTTTGTTTAATTATCTGTTTGAGCTCAAGATTTTCTGTCCACATGTTTTGGAACTAGAAAGATTTAGGGCATAATATCTATTTGTATGTTAGTATCCATAACTAGAGGGGAATGGTCAGATGGTGCTCTATTTAGAACTTGGACAGAGATATTCTGGAAAGTAGACTTCTATTTAATGTTGCACATGATTCTGTTTAGTCTCTTAATAACTTTGTGCTCCCTCGTTCTTCCACTAGACCATGTGTATTTATTTCCAACTGTGGGTATACCCTGTAGGCCATGTGATTCTATGAAACTATCAAAGTCCACTATACTATTTCCATCTGGCATTGCATTCCCTTTATACTCAGAATTGGTTCTTATCGCATTATAATCACCACCAAGAATTGTTGGATGATTTTTATTATGAATTAAATTCGCCAATTCTAAGCATAACCTATGTCTATGTGCCTTACAGTGTTTTCCATAAATTGAAAATATGGTAAAAGTGTGATTAAAATATGATTGTGTGACCTCTAGGTAGAGAAAATCTTGGTTGATTGTTAACCAATTAGGATTAAAACCTTTCCTAAGAAATATCCATATTCTAGAGTCCTCAAATGATATTGTTTTCCTAATTTAATCATAAAATTCTCCATCTGATCATGTTTCTTTTTAGGTTCAGTTAGGATTAGAATTGAGAAATTATGTGAATGAATAACCTTTGAAGTCTAATTAAGGAAGATGGTATTCCACTCAGATTCCAGAGTAATAATTTAACATTCATTGAGGGTCTTAGATTTAGCTTTCAAGAGAGTTACAATCATATTAGGGGAGTGAAAGTAATTTCCTAACTTATCAAGTGGCTTACCCTGGTTACCTAATTGCAACTGCTCTGTTGGAGGTGGTAATCTAATTGAATCTTCCTCTCCATCTGATATGTGTTTGACTGTATCTAAATCATCCTCCAACTACTTTTGTTCATGCTCATTGTGTGGTACTTGAGCATCAGAAATTTGATTCAGTGTTTTCCTTTGGAAGCTTCTAAGATTATTAAAGATTCTAGATCTATCAGAGAAGTCTGAAGAAGGCTTATTATTGTTTATAGTAATTTTCATATCATCCGATGATTTCCAGTTGTTGAAGTTCCTCTTTGTTGTTTTTTCTTGCTTTGCACTCTGAGATGCCCTGGTTTGATTCTTCTTAGGCTACTTCATGGTGGATGTCCTTCTATTTGTATCATGGATTTCCTTTGTCTGAGCTTCAATTATCTCAGGTTGTGTAGGTTCAATCTCTTCCGCTACATCCTAAAACAATTCCTCCTCTATTTAGTTATTTTTTGGATCCTGACTTGATACTTTCTTCCAGACTTCAACAATGTTTTTCTCTGCTTGGTTTTTCCTGGCTACTGTTTCTCCTTTTGGCTTGAGAATTCCACAGTCCAAAGTACGGTTACCTACCTTGTGCCACTCACAGCAGTATAAAGGGTGATCTTTGTATGTTATACCATACCATTTGCTATCCCTTGTTGATCCAAGCATCCTTTCTGGGAATTCAATAGTGAGGTTCATTTCTACACACAAGAGGATTGTAGAAGGTCGGGTATGGTTTATGGTTGGATGATCTGTAAAGATTAGTTCTCCTAATCTATAGGCTATATGAGGAATGGAATATGAATATAAGTAATAAGCTGGAGGGAAATATACTGTTGACCAGATAGGAACTATAGGTAGTTCTTTTGTAACATTGAAGTTCTTTGTCCACTGTAATACTTTCATAATCGTACTTCCCAGATTCAATTTGCATTTAATCCAGCATCTTTGTATATCCTCTTCGTGCTCAAATCTCATGAAGACATGTCTTCTATCAAGCGATGTTACTGTGGCTTCACCCTTAAATCTTATTTTCTTCATCTGGTGTCGTATGAATTCCAGAGATGGACGGACCCTTGGGAATTTATCAATTATATTTTGCTTGAATGGCTCGAAAAGATGCTCTATTTCCTCCCCATCGAACAATACTGCTATTTGTCCCTTGTATTCCACTACCGGACTCAAATTTCTTGTGGAAATATTTCTAGAGTTTGGTGTTTGGGTGAGAATTGATTTTTAGGTTATCGATAGACTCACTCCTGAGGGTGAAGCCACCATGGCAAATGGTGTTTTGGTTACTATTCTGGTAAGAACGTTGACGTTATCAATGTTTTTTTGCCATTGGAAAATGTTTTGTGTGTTGATAATATTTTATGTGGTTGAGAGCGATTTGGATAGAGAGAGAGTTTCACTCCTTTCTTGTATGGAAAAATTTGCCAAATATTTGTTTTCTATTAGCAAGTTAACTCGAGATCTTGGTGTTCTATACCTTTGATGATCGCTCATTTATTATTCAGAACAAATTTGTCAAGAGATTCGTGGGAATAGGTCACAATGAAAAAAGACTATATGTGCCGGATCAGGGTGAAGTGACTCTTGTCTCTTTTATTATGAATAATCAAAGTTGGGCTTCTTTTGAGTTATGGCATGCTCATATAGGTCCTGTGTCCTATAGTGTTGTTTCTTCTTTGAACAAACCTGGAGTGTTATATATTTCTTTGTTATTGCCTAAAACGAATACATGTGCCTCTTGTGGACGAGGGTCAACAGTTGTCTTTTGTTGAAAATTCTAAACATGTTTTTCATGTACTTGATTTAACTCATTGTGATTTGTGGGGTCCGTTTCTTTTTTTTTCCAAAAATGGATGTTTACTATGATATTTTTGTTGATGATTACTCGCACTTTACTTGGTAATACAATATTCCTCGTGAATCTTGTTTGTTTAATGTGTATCTTCAACTTCATACTTTTGTGGAAAATAAGTTATATGTTCGTATTAAAGTCTTTCAAAGTGATGGTGTCCCTAAATTACTTAATAATCGTTTCCCTAATCATTTTCCTCAAAGTATATTCACTACCAGGTTTCATGTCCTTATACTTATGAGCAGAATGGACATGCTAAGTGCAACCATCTCCACGTTGTGGAAATGGGGCTTACTATGTTATTCCACCCGTATCCTCATTGTCTCACTAAAATGATGTGTTTGTTACTGTTGTTCACTTTATCAATCCCCTTCATACACTTGTACTTGATGAAGGTACACCCTATACTCTACTATTTTATCGAGTCTGGGTAGATTCCTACTTCCATATTTTTGGTTGTATAATCTATCCTTTTGTTCAGCCTTATGTTGAGCAAAATTATCTCCCTGCATTTTCCCATGTGTCTTCATTGGTTACAATTCTCAGTATAAATATTTTGGTGTTTGAATTCTACCTCTATGTGCATCCACATTACTTGCCTTTCCTAATTTTTTAATACGAGTTTTCTGTTTGCTACTACTGATCAGCCTAAATATCCTTTCTCCTTTTGGATGTGTCTACATTTATAGATCATGATTTGTCTAATTCACCTCCATTGGCTTCCCCATCTGTTCCACTCATGTTATGCCTAGGGATGATCATGGGTCGGGTGTGGATCATGTCTAATAAGTCTCAGACCCACCCTAAAATAATTTAGTTAGACCCAAATCCGACCCGAATTCATAGAGTTTGAAAATCATAGACCCATGCCCAAACTTGATGGGTCTAAACGGGTCTTGAGTCCAAAAAGAGTACTAAATAGGTCCAGCATTCTAATTTTTTTCATTCACTAAATAAAATACATATTATCTTAAATAAAAATAAATCAAGTTTAATATGCACCTGAATTAATTCTTCAAGAAAAAATATACAATACATATTATTTGTTTAATTTAAAATAAATATACAAAGAAATTATGAACGTAATTTAGAAATTAGGGTAAAATTATATACTATATAGTTGGGATTATGTGGATTTACGAGTTGGGTCTGGGTCTTAATATTTTAGACCCGATCCCAAATCCATTATTTAAAGTCTAGACCCAAACCAAGAACTAGAAACGGATCCTATGTATCTAAATTTTTTGAACCTAAACCCAACCCAATGGATTTAGAGCCAATAGATCTGAGTCGAGTCCTACACCTATGCTCATCCCTCTATGCGCATCCCTAGTTGTGCCTCCATCTTTGTTCTTCTTTTTCTTGTATAATAAATAGCACTTTACCTCTTCTCTTGCCTCACTTCTCCTGTTCACAATTTTCTGCAACAAAACCATAGGTTTCTCTCTTTTTCATCTTGTTTCATCTTTGATTTATGTTTAAATTGTTGTCATTACTACAGAGACCCTCCCTCTAGCACCGGTTAAAAATCTCATAGCACCGGATTTTTTTATTTTAACACTAGTTTTAGAACCGGTGATAATTTAACACCGATTTTTTAAATTTTAACACCGGTTTTTAAAAAACTGGTGCTAAATTTACAATAGCACCGATTTTTAAAAACCGGTGCTAAAAATTTGAAAATTTCATTTTTCCGCCATAGAAATAGCCAAAAAGTTTTAAAATAGCACCGGTTTTGGAAATATTAGCACCTGTTTGTATTTGTATAATTCTATCTTCCCGCCAAAAATTTTAAATTAGCACCGGTTTTGGAAATATTAGCACCGCTAAATATTTGTATAATTCTATCTTCCCGCCAAAAAAATTCAAAATAGCACCGATTTTTATCGGTGCTAAAAATGAAAAAATAGTACCGGTTTTTGTATAAAATAGCACCGGTTTTAAAAACCGGTACTAAAAATTAAAACTTAGCACCAGTTTTTGTAAACAATAGCACCGGTTTTACAAAATCGGTGCTAAAAAATTTCAAAATTCATTTTCCCGCCAAAGAAATCGCCCAAAAAATTTAAATAGCACCGATTTTGGAAAAATTAGCACCAGTTTTAAAAACCGGCGCGAAAAATTAAAAAATTACACCGGTTTTGGAAGAAAATAGCACCATTTAAACCAGTGCTAAAAATTAAAATATAGCACCGATTTTGGGAGAAAATAGCACCGGTTTAAACCGGTGCTAAAATTTGTAATTTTTTAAAATTTTTCCAGCCAAAGAAATCGCCAAAAAAAATTCCTTGCCAAAAAAATTTAAAATTCTATTTTCCCGCTAAAAACTTCTAAATGTTCGTTGAAATTTTTTAAAGTTCAATTTTTCTGCCAATGAATTCAAAAAAATTGCCAAATATTTCAAATAATCTTCCCAAAAATTTCATGAGTTGGGAACAGTTGCGCAGCTGCTCTAAGCTATTTTTTAAAACTTTCAAAATCATTCATTTCTTTTATTGACTTTAACTAATAACTAATTTAAGTTAAATTAATCAACGATCAACCTTTACTGACCTATTATATACAAATGAGAATAAAATTTGTTTACATTAACTAATTAACGTTCAATCCTTAATTGATTAGTATACATAAATACAACCTTAACAAGTTAACGGTCAAATTTTACTTTACTTACAATATATAAACACTAACAACTAGGCTGACTTTGACTAATCAACGATCAAACTATACTTGACTTTCAATAAATAAACACTAAAACAAAGTTGACTTTAACTAATTAACGGTCAAACTTTATTTGAATTAGTATATATCGAATACTAATAAAAATGATTGACTTTGTCTAATCAATGGTCAAACCTTAGTTGACTTTCTATATATAAATACTAGTGACTAAGTTGACTTTAACTAATCAACGGTCAAACTTTACTTGACTATCTCTATATAAAAACACTAGTGATTAAGCCGACTTTAACTAATCAACGGTCAAACTTTACTCGACTTTCAACATATAAACACTAATAACTAGGTTGACTTTTTCTAATCAACGGTCAAACTTTACTTGACTTTCAATAACTAAACACTAATAACAAAGTTGACTTTAACTAATTAACAGTCAAACTTTATTTGAATTAGTATATAATAAATACTAATAACTAGGTTGACTTTGTCTAATCAACGGTCAAACCTTACTTGACTCTATCTCTCTCTATATAGAAATACTACGGGAGCATTTTCGTTCGATCAATCGGTAAATCCTTACCTGAGACCAGATTACTCAGATTCCCCGTGGGATTCCGAGCATAGTCATCTCTAGGTTGGGGGTTTTCCGATGCTTTTCCGCCAGCATTGCGAGGGTTTCCGAAAACAGGTTCTTTCTAGCTATTTGGTTCTGAACTAGTTGTATTTTGGAAATTTATTCATCTGTTGAGTACTTGGATTGTGTATATGTTTGTACCCCTGTTGTTGTATTTTGTCTGAGTAATATTTGGCCTGCATATCATATTATCTGCCTATATAACAATCCCCTGTTGCCGGGATAGGTACTAGGAAGTTCTGTTATTTTCGAAGTAGAATATTGTGTGGGAGATAAGTTAGTCTCCCTTGTGCATCCGATACGTTAGTCGGATTCTGTGCCTAACCCCTCTTGTCTTCTCTTACTGTCACTGTTAACGGGAAAACATGGAATAGACTCCTCCATCAACCCCTGCCACCAAAGCGGTAAGTCATCCTGGCCTGACTGAACAGGTGGACAAGGCCTTCAAGTCTAGAGAATGGTATGATCCGCTATTAGAGAGAAAAAGGGCTTGGGATGATGCGGATATCGCCTTGAATAAAGTAGACATTACTTCAGACCGGGATGTGGATTTTGTCATCTCAGAGGAATAAGTTAACAAGGAGCAAGTCCGGGTGTTCTACGGTTTTTTAGGCGTCTTCCCAGGTTCTTTCCCGGGTACACATGCTATCTAGAAATTGCTCATGGCAAAGTGGGATGTCCAATGCTGGGTTCAGACAATGACAAATGGGTATCTAAAATTCGGATTCAAAACAGCGGAAGACAGAGATAAGGTACTACAGGGTCCGAACCATTTCCTCCACGGTAAAAAGTTATTCATTATTCCTCTAACTAAGTCTGGGAAGTATGATATGCGTATCATGGCCAAGAAACCGATCTGGATTCGCATGAACTACCTACCCAAGTCATGCTGGCACAAAAAAGCCCTCGAGAAGATAGCTCCCACCCTAGGAGAACCCATCCTCATGGACAATGAAACTCGAGAGCTCTTGGGCTACTGCGCCAAGATCCTGGTCCTTATCGACACCTCCAAACAGCTAAAAGAAATTGTAAAATTCCGTATGCCTGACGGAACTACCCACTCGCAATGGATACTGTCCACTCATAACGGATACGATACAACTACTGCAAATCGTGGTGCCCAAACTGTAGAGAAAATACACACCTCTTTGAAGGTTGCGATGAATTCTTCCGGGCCAGGGATAGGGTTTTTCAGGAGTGCATGGCTAAAAGAAATTGAGATGTTAACTTCAACAAAGGTGTTCAGCCCACACGGGTAAATGAAGAAAAAAACCCAGCTGGGGAGCTCTCCCGTACAAATGGAGACACAGTTTTGGGTTCAAAGTCAGGAAATCCAGGACCTAGCAACACGGAGCAAGAAGTAAACTCAGTAAAGGAAAAGTGTGATGACACAGAGGTGGCCATGGAGATGGACTAGGGGAAGGAAACAGGAGATCCTACACCACCGGGCTCCCAACCCCGTCTCAGTGATGATGCCGGCTTGGTAGAGCCACTGGCTTTTGGTGATGCAGATAGATCGAAGAATGTTGCAGGAAACATACCGGACAGCATGCTCCATCCGGAGGCAGGAAGAAGGAGCAACCCACCTAGGGCAGGAAGCCCTCCTGCACCAAAAGGAAAAACAACAGTTGAGAAACACATGTTCAAGAGCAGCGGCAGAACCAGGTTTTCTTACATGCTGCTAAACCCATCGACAAGAACCTACCAAAGAGTGGCGGAAGCAGCAAAGAGTTCCTCCTCAAATGACAGCAGTAAAGGCGGCGGTCCGAGGCCTAAAGGGACTTTCGATCCCCAATGAATGCAACCTGTATAAATATACGGGGCCTTGGCGCCCCAGCAAAAAGGAAATGGGCGAAGAACATCATCTCCGAAAACAATGTCGGTTTATTAGGTATTCTGGAAACAAAGGCAAGTGAACGAACACTGAACAACTTCATGAGGAGTCTCAAAGGTTGGAGATATACCCACAATTTTGAATTGGCACCAAATTTAAGAATTCTTGTTGTTTGGGACCCCAAAAAGTTTCATGTCCAGACAACGGGAAAAATGGCGCAACTGATCCATCTCAGAGTACGACACCTATCATTGAATGTGCATTTTCTTTGCACCTACACATATGGAAACAGTGAGGGAAGACTACACAGATTGCCCCTTTGGGCAGAGCTGAAGCGATACGGTGCAAACCTTGACTCAACATGGATGGTTCTTGGCGATTTCAATGCCATCCTTAGTGTAAATGATCATATGGGTAACACATCCCCCGGGGTCTACCAAATGAGAGAATTTCAAGAAGCCTGTACTGCCTGTGGTTTGAGAGATGCCCAGCAATCGGGGATCATCTAACATGGCACAATGTGGATTTCACAATCAGGTACAAACTAGACCGCGTCCTCCTGAATCACAAATGGGATGAAGATTCCTGCCGTACCACCTTTCTTCCTAGATCAGCCCTCTCGGACCATCTACCTTTTGTAATAGCTCTAGCACAAGAAAATGAGCAACTAAACAGACTTTTAAGGTATCAAAATACATGGAACGCGCATCCAAGATGTAAACAGGTTGTCCATGATCACTGGTCACCGGCGGTTCAAGGGTTCAGACAGTATGTTTTATGCCGCAAACTACAAAGATTGAAGAAACCCCTTAAAGAGCTGGGGAAAATGGATTTCCACCACATATCAAAAAAGGCGAAAAGAGCAGATATGGAGTACGCGAACGCGTTGAAAAGTTTAACGTCGGAGAACGCATCACAGGAACTTATACACCAACTGACTGTTCTAAAGCAAATAGCCTTGCTCTTCTACACGGCGGAGTCGAAATTCCTAATCCAAAAGGGAAGAATAAACTTTGTCACTTTGGCTGATAAGGGCACAAGTTTCTTTCACAGCTTGGTAGCCAATAGGAAAGGGGGTGGAGCCCCAGAAATCCTGGATGCAGAGGAAAGATTAGTCACATCCAGCGAGAAAAAATGGGCATTACTTACGGATTTTTATAAGGGCTTATTCGGGAAAGATGTACCACGTGCACCAATCGACCCAGACATAATCCGTTCAGGCCCCTTACTTACCGACATGGAGAGAGCCACACTGAGCCAAGATATCGAAAGACATGAAAGCAAGTCAGCCCTCTTCTCCATGTCCGATGACAAAGCACCGGGCCCGAATGGCTTCACTGTGGCTTTTTTCAAGAGTCAATGGGAGATCGTGGGACAGGATGTCACAAAATCGGTCTTGGAATTCTTCCGCACTGGTGAACTGCTAAAAAGGCTAAATCACACCGTTGTTGCACTTATTCCCAAGAAAGAAGACAACCTAAGGGTGGCTGACTTTAGACCCATCTCCTGCTGCAATATAATTTACAAGATTATCTCCAAAGTTATCGCCAACAGAATCGACCCTCTCCTCCTCGGCCTCATTAACCCCTGCCAAGCAGCATTCGTAAAGGGACAAACTTTCAGATAATGTCATAATGGCTCAAGAGCTCGTGCGGGCCTACGGACTATCACGATCCTCTCCTCGCTGTATGATTATGGTAGACCTCGCAAAGGCATTCGACACAGTTTCCTGGGATTTCATACAGGAGGTACTAAATGGCCTAAGCTTCCCGCAAACATGGGTTGATAGAATCATGGAATGCGTAACAACATCGACATTCTCCATTGCGATAAATGGCAAATTGTGTGACTTCTTCAAAGCCAAAAGGGAACTGCGACAAGGTGACCCCCTATCCCCCCAACTTTTTATCATTTGCATGGAATACCTTTCTAGGTTACTGAAAAACAGGGCAGAAATCTCTCCATTCTCCTACCACCCAAGATGTGAACACCTAAAAATCACCTACCTGGCATTCGCGGACGACCTGATGCTTTTTTCGAAGGCTGATCGGAACTCTGTCCATACCATCATGTCTGCTCTAAATAATTTCCAACAGACCTCATGCCTAGCCATCAATGCCGCAAAGTTAAAATTCTCCGAAGTGGGTATAAAGGAGGACTTAAGCTTCACAGGCGTTCCGTGGGCTACTTTTCCGGTCATATTGGATTCCAGTAAACTGAAGGTCTCTCAGTTTCATATGCTTGTCGATAGCATCGACAAGGAAATTGCAAGATTCAAAGGTCATACATTATCTTATGCGGGGAAACTGGAACTCATAAAATCCGTGGTACAGGGAATTATTGGATTCTGGATA
Organism: Rubia yunnanensis; assembly: GCA_037428765.1. Taxonomy (NCBI): domain Eukaryota; kingdom Viridiplantae; phylum Streptophyta; class Magnoliopsida; order Gentianales; family Rubiaceae; genus Rubia; species Rubia yunnanensis. The sequence goes on along the minus strand of CM075069.1, from coordinate 43,228,636 downwards.
CAGCACTTCATCATCCAGGGCAATGTCATGGATTCACTAGAACAAAAATGCAAGCATTTCCTGTGGGGAGAAAAGAAGCAGAAAAAGGTTTCCTGGAATAGGCTTTGCACCCCGAGGAGTAATGGGGGTTTGGGAATTTGGGACTTCAAGACTTGGAATATGGCCATCCTTGCACAGTAACTATGGGATATACACTCAAAAAAGGAATCACTCTGGATCAAATGGGTCCATTCCCAGTTCCTGAGCACGAGCAATATATGGAATGTACACTCAAGGGCTCCGTGCGGCAGAATCTCAGAGAATTTCTCACTATACTTCACGAATCTGTGCGAAATACGAGACAACCTGGTAATCATGTGTGGTGGCTCAAGGGAAACACTCATCGACTTGCTGGCGGTTTGGACAGGATCTGGAAAATTCACGGCGATGGCTCATGATTATTTTCACAGGTTTACTTACCCTCACTTGTATGATATATCCACCCTCCCATGACCAAGCTTCTTCAAATAAATTTGGAGTGGATCGATACCCCTCCCGGTTCTCTTTCATTACATGGCTTGCATCGCTTGGTCATCTTCAAACCAAGGACAGGTACCATGTAGAAGCTGACGAACCCCCAGATGACATCTGCTACCTATGTCGCTCCGAAGTAGAGACACACAATCACTTGTTCTTCAACTGTGATTTCGTCAAACCAGTATGGGATAGAGTGTGAAACTGGATTGGATTAAGACGAGCTACCACCTCCATTGCAGCCTCGGACAAATGGATCAGAAGACAGGTAAGGGGATCGAAATTGAAAAAAAAGATGGGTCCACTGGCGTTGACAACCACAATGTACTACATATAAAGTGAAAGGAACGGAGTTCTCAAAAACGGACTTCGCCCGGACTCGGCAAGGGTTTTCAAGCTCATCCAAAAGGACTATTACCTCATCCTCAACAGATTATTCCCACAGGAACTGTTATTCTAGACAGGGATCCTTTGCAAACAAACGTCAAAAAATGAGGAAGTCCTTTCTTTTTCCAAAAGCTTTATGCAGGTAAGCTTAGGGGAGACTATCGATACAACACCAGAGAGGTAAATATTTCTTTTGCAGGTAACAATAGATGCGGACATCCACCTGGCAGCCAGAAGAAGGGGGAAAATTATAATAAAAACTTTAGGTCTCGAGGGCCAGTTGTTCGAGAGGTCTCAAGGACCAGTTGTTCGAGAGGTCTCGAGGGCCAGTTGTTTGAGAGGTCTGGAGGACCAGTTGTTTGAGAGGTCTCGAGGGCCAGTGGTTCAAGAGGTCTCGAGGGTCACTAGTCCAAGAAATCTCGAGAGCCACTGGTTCGAGAGGCCTTGAGGGCCACCGGCTCGAGAGGTCTTGAGGGCCACCGGCTCGAGAGATCTCGAGGGCCACCGGTTTGAGAGGTCCCGAAATCCAGAGGCTCGTGAGGTCTCGAGGGCTAGAGGTTCGAGAGGTCCCGAGGGCCAGTGATTTGAGAGGTCTCGAGGACCAGTGGTTCGACAGGTCTCGAGGGCCAGCGGTTCGACAGGTCCCGAGGACCAGCAGTTCGATAGGTCTCAAGGGCCAGTGCTCCGAGAGGTCTCGAGGGCCAGTGGTTCGAGAGATCTCAAGGGCCACTGGTTCGAGAGGTCTCGAGGGCCACTGGTTCGAGAGATCTCGAAGGACACTAGTTCGGGAGGTCTCGAAGGTCACCGGTTCGACAGGTCCAGAGGTCCAGAGGTTTGTGAGGTCTCGAGGGCTAGAGGTTCGCGAGGTCTCGAGGGCCAGAGGTTCGAGAGGTCTCGAGGACCAGTGGTTCAAGAGGTCTCGAGGGCCACTGGCCCGAGAGGTCTTGAAGGCCAGTGGTTCGAGTGAATTCGGGAGCAAAGAGTCAAAAAAATAAATCAAAACAAAAAATACTTTTGGTCTCGAAGGGCCAGTTGTTCGAGAGGTCTCAAGGTCCAGTTGTTCGAGAGGTCTCGAGGGCCAGTTGTTCGAGAGGTCTCGAGGGCCATTGGTTCGAGAGGTCTCGAGGGCCACTGGTTCGAGAAATCTTGAGAGCCACTGGTTCGAGAGGTCTCGAGGGCCACAGGTCCGAGAGGTCTCGAAAGCCAGTGGTCCGAGTGGTTTCGAGGGCTAAGGGTAAAAAAAATATTTTATGGAAATGTTGAGATATCCAGCCTTCCTTTTTTGGGCAGAAACTGTGGATCACGGGTAAGGGAGTTCTCATTTTCCCTATCCAGTGGGGTGTAACCTTTCATCACTTGGGTTGCACAACTACTTGAATTGGGTAGTGGATTAATTAATTAGCGTACGCAAAATTAATTAACCCACTACTAGCTGAGATACTTGGATTTGACGGTTGCGCGATTTACCTGCGCTGCACTGACAAGTGTAAAATGGCATACGGCTGTCCATTTGCCTAAAATGGAGAGAACGGTTACAAAACCGTTACACGGGGCGTGCACGGTAGAAGTCATGCCCGGTCTCTTATCATTAGGAGGTCTATCCGCGGGGAACAACTGGGAGCACCATCGACTATGGTCAACTGGCTCCCATCTCCAAAGGAAAAACCTCGGCACCCACACAGAGATCGTTACTGAAGGCCAATAATACCCCTTTATCTTCATCTTAGGGGTGTACATAGTAGAAGCGGTGTACCAACTCCATCAGGAGAAGACACATTGCTTCAATCCTTGGAAGGCCGAGATCACTCTCGATTTCGAAGGCCGGTTGGGATTACACCTGTGGGGAATAAACCATGGGTCAAGAGCTGGTTACGACTCCCGGTTGGATGGAGGTTCCATGGAGGAGGGGCTAGTGAGATTGTTCTCATGACTTTCTGTTCTCTTTGTTTTTGGTCACCTGGTTGTAACATTTAGACAAGGTGCAGTATTTTAGGTAACATGTATAAAGGGAGTGGGCTAATGTCCCCACTCCCGTATACCTCCCACGGCATTTTGTTGGGGCCACCTGATTGTAACATCTAGATCAGGGGTAGTTTAATAGGTTTCATTGTATCACGGGAGTGGGAAAATGTTCCCACTCCCGTAGACTCTCACGGTTTCTTTTTATTTACCATTACCTTCGACTAGTGAGTAAGCTGACTTTAAGTAATCAACGGTCAAAATTTACTCGACTTTCAGTATATAAACACTAACAACTAGGTTGACTTTGTCTAATTAACGGTTTACATGACTTTCAATAAATAAACACTAATAACAAAGTTGACGTAAAATAATTAATGATCAAACTTTATTTTAATTAGTATATATTAATTATTAATAATAATGTTTGACTTTGTCTAATCTACGGTCAAACCTTACTTGACTTTCTATATATAAATACTAGTGACTAAGTTGATTTTAACTAATCAACGGTCAAAATTTACTTGACTCTCTCTATATAGAAACACTAGTGACTAAGATGACTATAACTAATCAACGGTCAAACTTTACTCGACTTTCAATATATAAACACTAATAACTAGGTTGACTTTGTCTAATCAATGGTCAAACTTTACTTAACTTTCAATAAATAAACACTAATAACAAAGTTGACTTTAACTAATTAATGGTCAAACTTTATTTGAATTAGTATATAATAATTACTAATAACTAGGTTGACTTTGTCTAATCAAGGGTCAAACCTTACTTGACACTCTCTCTCTATATAGAAATACTAGTGACTAAGCTGACTTTAACTAATCAACGGTCAAACTTTACTCGACTTTCAATATATAAACAGTAACAACTAGGTTGACTTAGTCTAATTAACGGTCAAACTTTATATGATTTTCTATAAATAAACACTAATAACAAAGTTGACTTTAACTAATTAACGGTCAAACTTTATTTAAATTTGTATATATTAAATACTAATAATAATGTTTGACTTTGTCTAATTTAAAGTCAAACCTTACTTGACTTTTTATATATAAATACTAGTGATTAAGTTGACTTTAACTAATCAACGGTCAAACTTTACTTGACTCTCTCTCTGTATAGAAACACTAGTGACTAAGCTGAGCAAGCCCTTTTAGGAGGACAGGTCATACTACTTCATTCATTGGAAGGCCGAGACCCCTCTCGGATTTGAAGACACCCGTGGGGAGCAAACCACGGCGCAAGAACTGGTTCACACCACCGGTAGCATAGATGTAACATGGAGCGAGGAGGCCCCGGTCATCACGACAGGACTAGCATTTTTTGGCCACCTGGTTGTAACATCTAGATTATGGGTAGTATTTTAGGTAACATGTATTAAGGGAGTGGGCTAATGTCCCCACTCCCGTACATTCCCACGGCATTTTTTTGGGCCACCTGATTGTACCATCTAGATCAGGGGTAGTTTAGTAGGTTTCATTGTATCACGGGAGTGGGACAATGTTCCCACTCCCGTAGACTCTCACGGTTTCTTTTTATTTACCATTACCTTCGACTAGTGACTAAGCTGAATTTAACAAATCAACGGTCAAACTTTACTCAATTTTCAATATATAAACACTAATAACTAGGTTGACTTTGTCTAATCGACGGTCAAACTTTACTTGAATCTCTCTCTATATAGAAATACTAATGACTAAGCTGACTTTAACTAATCAAAGGTCAAACTTTACTCGACTTTCAATATATAAACACTAACAACTAGGTTGACTTTGTCTAATTAACGGTCAATCTTTACATGACTTTCAATAAATAAACACTAATAACAAAGTTGACCTTAACTAATTAACGGTCAAACTTTATTTGAATTAGTATATATTAAATACTAATAATAATGTTTGACTTTGTCTAATCTACGGTCAAACCTTACTTAACTTTCTATATATAAATACTAGTGACTGAGTTGACTTTAACTAATCAACGATCAAACTTTACATCTCTCTCTCTGTATAGAAACACTAGTGACTAAGCTGAAAGCTAACTCTCTCTGGCGATTTGGGCGAAAAAGGCGTTGCCTTCTCCCAAGAACATCGGGAGAAATTTTGTCCAATTAATCAGCTAATCTTTGGCATGTACCTGATTATTCAGAATCCCCATGGGATTCCGACCATAATCATCTACGGGTTGCAAATTTCTGATGGCTTCCGCCCACAGGACGAGGGTTTTCGAAAGACTTGACAATCCCGGTTACTGGTCGGGGACTCAGTTCTTCTAAGCATTTACAACGATCTGGGTAGCAGTCGATTTGGACTCACGGTACTCAGAATGGCCGACATTGTTTGAAGGTTCCGCCTCCGCTAGTAGTAAGTTCGACTCTGAACGGCGGGAATTTAATTCAACCACAAACAGGTTCTACTGAAACTTTTTGTTCTTGAACTTTGTTCCCTGGTCATATTATGTGAATACTTGTATTTTCTAGGAGGATTTGTATTCTGCATGGATTCTGTCGATTTTGTACCAACTCTGTGCTTACTTCTGTTCTCTGCGTGGATTTACTTTCTAAGTGTGGATTCATACCTCCTGTGTGAGGACTAGTTCTGTCCTCGTGTGTAGATTGTGTGGATTGTGTCCAATATTTTGCTGCTCTAATATTTATCCCTTGTTCCTAGGATAGGTACTAGAATAGTGTGTATTATCTATTTTGTGTGGAATTTTATGGGGTAAGATACGTTAGTCTTCTCCTGTGCATCCGATAAGTTGGTCGGATTGCTTGCCTAACTCTCTCTTGTCGTATCTTATTAACTTCACGGTTAAATATGGATCAAAAAGCCGCTGCCTCCACCGAACCCGCTGTTCTACAAGCCCAGGCCACAAAATCAACCACGACTTTCAAGCAGAGGGAATGGTATGATCCGCTACTTTAGAGGAAAATGGCATGGAACAATACCAAAATCATCATGGACAAAGTTGATATTTCTGCAGCACAGGATGCGGATTTCGTTCTCTCCGAGGATGAAATTATCAAGGAACAAATTAGGCTATTTTATGGCTTTCTTGGTGTATTCCCAGGGTCTTTCCCCGGTACACATGCGGTAAGGAACTTGCTCATGGAAAAATGGGGTGTCCAGTGTTGGGTGCAAACAGTGACTAATGGCTCTCTCAAATTCGGTTTCAAGACCGCTGAGGATAGGGACAAAGTGATGCAGGGTCCAGATCATTACCTCTATGGTAAAAAGCTATTTATCCTCCCTCTGCCTGAGTCTGGGAAGTTTAACATGCGAATTATGGCAAAAAAATGATTTGGATACGCATGAATCACTTGCCCAAGTCCCGCTGGCACAAAAAGGCCCTGGAAAAGATAGCATCCACACTAGGAGATTCCATTCTCATGGACAACGCAACATGAGACCTCGTTGGATACTACACCAAGATTCTTGTCCTCGTCGACACCTCAAAAAAGCTCAAGGAAACAGTCACATTCCGCATGCCTGGTGGAGCCACCCATTCGCAACAGATCCTTTACGACTACTGTAAACTGTGGTGCCCTAACTGCGGAGAAAATACCCATATTTTTTAGGTTTGTGATGAATTCTTCTAGGCCGGGGATAGGACCATTCAGGAGCGCAGGGCAAAGAGAAAAACAGGTGCCGGCTGTGACAAATACGCTCTTTCAGCATAGGCAGAGGAAGAAGAAAGCAACATTCCTAATAAGGTGTCATTGCATACCCATGGAGACAAAGCTATGGGTAAAAAAACAGATATTATGGGTTCAAGCAGCACAGGACAAGACCTCAACTCAGAAAAGGAGAAATATGAGGAGACAGGGAAAGAAGTAGAGATGGATCAGAACAAAGAGGGAGATGCTACTATACAACCAATTTCTCAGGCTTATAACAACAAGGAGTTCAGTGGGGAAACCAGCTCGGATAGACACCCCGCTTATAGAGATGAAATAAGACCAATGCAAGGTGTAGGAATCATACCGGAGAGCATGCTGCATCTGGAGGCAAGACGGAGTAACCCCCCAAGAACAGGGAGACCCCCAAAGCCAAAATCACAAATCACGGGGGGGAGAAAGCTGACCACGGGAAATTCCAGAACTAGATCATCTTCCATTTTGCCCAATCCGTTGAAGAAGACTTATCAAAAAGTGGCTGAAGTAGCAAAGAGCTTATCGTCAACTGATAGTAGAAAAGGTGGCAATCCGAGGCCAAAAGGGACCTTCGGTTCCCAATGAATGCGGCCTGCCTTAACATCAGGGACCTTGGCACCCCGAAAAAAAGGAGATGGGCGAAGAACATTATCTCTAAAAACAATATTGGTCTACAGGGTATTCTGGAAACAAAGGTAAGTGAACGAACACTGAACATCTTCATGAAGAGTCTCAAAGGATGGAGATACACCCACAATTTTGACGTGGCACCCAACTCTAGGATTCTCATAGTTTGGGATCCCAAAAAGTTTTTTGTTGAGATAACAGGTAGAATGGCACAGCTGATTCACCTAAAAGTACGCAGCCTGACATTGAGCGTGCAATTTCGATGCACTTACACCTATAGGAATAGTATAGGAAGAGTACACAGATTGCCCCTTTGGGCAGAATTAAAGAGATACGGCGCAAACCTAGACTCACCAGGGATGGTACTAGGTAACTTTAATGCCATCCTCGGCGTCAATGATCACATGGGAAATACATCCCCCAGAATCTACGAAATGAGGGAATTTCAAGAAGCTTGCACCACATGTGGTCTCAGTGACGCTCCAGCACTGGGCGAACACTTTACGTGGCACAATGCGGATTACACAATCAGGCGCAAACTGGACCGTGTCCTGCTCAACCACAAATAGGACGGTGACTCATGCCGCACCACCTTTCTTCCTGGGTTGGCACTCTCTGATCACCTACCATTTGTAACATCACTGGTGCAAGATATAAACAAGCTAAACAGGCCTCTTTAGGTTCCAAAATATGTGAAACGCACATCCGAGGTTAAAACAGGTGGTACATGATCACTGGTTACCAGAGGTACAGGGATTCAAACAATATGCTTTATTTCACAAGCTATAGAGGTTGAAGAAACCCCAAAAGGAACTGGGGAAAAAGAATTTAATCACATTTTAGAAAAGGCAAAAAGAGTAGACAAGGAGTATGCGGCAGCAATGAAGAATCTTACATCGGTGAATACATCACCTGTGCTGGTACATCAGCTGACTGTCTTAAAGCAAAATGCACTGCTCCTCTACACGGCGGAGTCGAAGTTCCTTTCCAAAAAGGGAAGAATTAACTTTGTCACCATGGCGGATAAGAGAACAAGATTTTTTCACGGTTTGGCGGCCAAGAGGAAAGGGGGCAGGATTCCGGTAATCCTGGACGATGAAAACAGGATAGTCATATCCAGTGAAAGAAAGGGGACACTATTAGCTAAGTTTTACAGGGGATTGTTCGGTACAGATGTTCCAAGAACTTCTATAGAGGTAGACACACTCTGCTCAGGTCCCTTACTCAACGATATGGAGAGAGCAATATTGAGCCAAGATATAGAAAGACATGAAATAAAGTCTGCCTTCTTCTCCATGTCTGATGACAAAGCACCAGGCCCCAATGGTTTCACAGCGGCTTTCTTCAAGAGTCATTGGGAGACCGTGGGTCAAGATTTTATGGAATCAGTCTTGGAATTCTTCCAAAATAGAGATCTACTTAAAAGACTTAACCATACAGCCGTTGCACTCATGCCCAAGAAGGAAGATAATCTAAGGGTGGGCGACTTCAAACCCATCTCCTGTTGTAACATCATTTATAAAGTGATCTCCAAAATCATTGCCAGCAGAATCGAACCTTTCCTCCCCGTTCTTATTGACCCCTGGAAGGCTGCATTTGTCAAAGGTCGGAAGCTATCAGATAATGTAATGTTGGCCCAAGAGATGGTAAGAGGATACGGCAATTCAAGATCATCCCCCCACTGTATGATTATGGTCGACCTCGTAAAAGCATTCGACACGGTGTCTTGAGACTTCATACAAGAGGTACTTACCGGCCTGAGCTTCCCGCACTTGTTGGTTGACAGAATTACGGAATGCGTAACAACTACGACTTTCTTCATTACGATCAATGGAAAATTATGTGACTTCTTCAAAGGCAAAAGGGGTGTTCGTCAGGGTGACCCTCTCTCCCTCCTACTGTTTGTCATGTGCATAGAATACTTCTGCAGACTACTGAAAAGGAAGACAGAATCCACTCGGTTCTCGTTTCACCCCAGATACGAAAAACTGAAAATCACTCATTTAGCTTTTGTGGATGATTTAATGCTCTTCTCAAAGGCAGATCGAGACTCGGTTCATACCCTCATGTCTGTTCTCAATGATTTTCAACAGACCTCCTGCTTGGCCATCAATGCAAAGTTGCAATTTTTTGGGGTGGGTATAAAAGATGACTTAAGCTTCACAGACATACCTTGGGCTACCTTCCCGGTCAAATATGCTAGACTCCAGTGAATTGTAGGTCTCTCAATTTCATAAGCTCCTCGACAGCGTCGACAACGAGATTGCAAAATTCAAAGGGCACATGCTATCATATGCGGGAAAACTGGAACTCATCAAATCCGTGGTCCAGGGCATCATTAGTTTCTGGATATAGCACTTCATCATACAGGGTAATGTCATGAAATCATAGAAAAAAAATGTAAACATTTCATGTGGGGAGAAAAGAAACATAATAAGGTATCCTGGAAGAGACTATGTACTCCGAAAAGTGATGGGGGTCTGGGAATTTGGGACTTCAAGATATGGAATATGGTCGTCATCGCACAGCAGTTATGGGATATACACTCAAAAAAGGATTCGCTCTGGATCTGATGGGTTCACTCACAATTCCTGACCACCAGCAGTATTTGGCTTGCACGTCCAAGGGCTCTATGTGACAGAATCTCAAAAAAAATTTCACTCTACTTCATGAATCTCTGCGAACTCTGGGATAAACTGATCATCATATCAGGTGGCTTAGTCGACTCAATCAAGGACATGCTAGCGGTTTGGGCAGGATCAGGAATATTCACGGCGACGGCCTATGATCACATTCATAGGTCTACCTACCCTCACTTATATGATATATCCACCCTCCCAAGGGCCAGATTTTACAACTCCCTTTGGTGTGGATCCATTCCCCCCCCCTCAGTTCTTGTTCATTACCTGGCTTGCTTCTCTTGGTGAACTTCAAACCAAAGACAGGTTCCATGGAGGTGAAGATGCACACACGGATCATATCTACTCCCTATGTCGTTCGGAGGTAGAGTCGCACGATCACTTGTTCTTCCAGTGTGATTTTTCCTCAACTGTATGGGATAGGGTGCAAATCTGGATAGGTTTGAGAAGAGCTACAGATTCCATTACAGCCTCTGAAAAATGGATTAGAAGACAGGTCCGAGGATCGAAGTTGAAAAGGAAGATGAGACCTCTGGCTTTGGAAACTACTATATTCTACATATGGAGTGAAAGGAACAAAGTACTCAAGAAAGGTTTTTGACCAGATTCAACAAGGGCATTCAAGCTTATTCAAAAATATTTCTACCTCATCCTTAACAAATTATTTCCTCATGAGTTTTTGTTCTAACAAATGGCACAATTGCGGCCAACCTTGGTCGGCAAATTTCTCAAAATTCTATTTTGTAGGTAAACTCACTGGCGGACTTCGGAAGCCCATCCGGGCGGAAAATACTTGTATAGGTAAGTAAAATGGCGGTAAATATTCCTTATGGTTTGGACCTCCTATTTGCCCGGAGTTTGTTTTTGGAAGGCCAACAACACCACAACCAAATTAGGTTTATATGGTAGAACCGGTCTACACCACTTCATCTTTTTGCAGAAGTGGCATGAAGGCGCCATCCCATCCAATCTTTTTGTAGGATTGGGGTAAGTACAAAAAAAAGGAGAGTGGTGGTTCGGTGGTCGGGTGGTGGTTCGAGGAATTTGGTGGTTCGAGGGTTATGGAGGCTTTCGAGGGCTCAAGGAGGCATCCGAGTACTGGAGGCTTTCAAGTCCTGGAGGCATTCGAGGGGTATGGTGGTCCGAACAGGCATTCGACCCCTGGAGGGCATTCGAGAGATGGAGATGCTAGTGTGCTGGACGTGTTTAAGTGCTGGGGAGGGGCTTTCATGTACTGGAGGTCTGCGAGCGCTCCAGGGGGCATTTCGAGTGATGGAGGTGTTCAAGTGCTCGAGGGTTCATTCGAGAGCTGGAGGTCCTCGAGTGGCTTTCGAGTGCTGGAGGCTTTTCGTGTACTCGAGGGGGCATTCAAGTGATGGAGGTGTTTTCAAGTGTGTGAATGGGACATTAGACATATGGATGATCAATGGGTATGGTGGTTCGAGGACATTTTGAGTTTCGGACCTCGAAGGAGTTATACCCTCGAAGGGGCTTTGCCCTCGAAGGTGTTATACCCTCGAGGGGACTTTACCCTCGAAGGAGTTATACCCTCGAAGGGGCCCTGCCCTCGAAGGGGTGATACCCTTGAAGGAGCTCTGCCCTCGAAAGGGTTACTATCAAAGGGGCGCTTCCCTCGAAGGGGTAATACCCTCGAAGGGGGATACCCTCGAAGGGGCTTTCGAGTCCTGGAGGCATTCAAGGGGTATGGTGGTCCGAACAGGCATTCAACCCCTGGAGGGCATTCGAGAGATGGAGATGCTAGTGTGTTAGACGTGTTAGAGTGCTGGGGAGGGGCTTTCGTGTGCTAGAGGTCTAGGAGCACTCCATGGGGGCATTTCGAGTGATGGAGGTGTTCGTGTGTTGGGGGTGTTCAAGTGCTCGAGGGTTCATTCGAGAGTTAGAGGTCCTCGAGTGTTCGAGGTGGCGTTCGAGTGCTGGAGGCATTTCGTGTACTCGAGGGGGCATTCGAGTGATGGAGGTGTTTTTGAGTGTGCGAATGGGACATTAGACATATGGATGATCGACGGGTATGGTGGTACGAGAACATTTTGAGTTCGGACCTCGAAGGAGTTATACCCTCGAAGGGGTTATACCCTTGAGAGGGCTTTGCCCTCGAAGGGGTTATGCCCTCGAGAGGGCTTTGCCCTCGAAGGGGTTATGCCCTCGAGAGGGCTTTGCCCTTGAAGGGGTTATACCCTCGAGGGGGCTCTTCCCTCAAAGGAGTTATACCCTCGAAGGGGTTATACCCTCGAATGGGCTCTTCCCTCGAAGGGGTTACACCCTCGAAGGGGTAATACCCTCGAAGGGGCTTTGCCCTCAAAGGAGTTATACTGTTGAAGGGGCCCTACCCTCGAAGGGGTTATATCCTCGAAGGGGTTTCGCTCTCGAAGGGGTCATACCCTCGAAGGGGTATACCCTCAAAGTGGCCCAAAACAAATTCCTCTCTTCGTCTAACCACAAGGATTCCCACTGTTACTTACATGGCCATTCGGCCAGGAAGGCCGAGTTCACTCTCGGTCTGGAAGGCCGTCACCGCAACTTAGCGATGGTTAGGCTCACACCCATGGGGAACAAACCATGTCTCGAGAACTGGTTCACACGTCTGGTTGTATAGAAGTTGTACTGTTTGGTTGAGCTATTTACCAGGGTCAAGATGCTCGAGTTTGCACTCTTTGCCTGCGCTGCACTGAAAAGTGCAAAATGGCATCAGGCTGTCCATTTTCCTAAAATGGAAATAACGGTTACAAAACCGTTACGCGGGGCATGCGCGGTAGAAGTCATGTCCGGTCTCTTCATCATTAGGAGGTCTATCGGCGGGGAACACTAGGGAGCAACACAGACTACGGTCAATCTTCTCCCAACCCCATCGAGAAAACCTCGGTACTCGTCTAGAGATCATTATCAAAGGCCAATAACACCTCTTTATCTTCATCTTAGAGGTGTACATGGTAGAAGCGGTGTACCAGCTCTTCCTAGAGAAGACGACATACTGCTTCACTTGAAGGTCGAGACCATCCTCGACTTGGAAGACACCCGTGGGGAACAAACCATGGATGAAGACCCGGTTCACACAACCGGTTGTATGGAAGTTGCATGGAGTGAGGGGCTACTGTGTATGTTCTCATGCCCCTTGGTAGTTTCACGGAAGATTTCTACAGGCCCCTGTCATCACGAAGGGGTAGCATCTTTTTAGGACAACTGGTTACATCTAGACCAGGGGTAGCTTTGCAGGTATCCTGTGTTTATGGAGTGGGACAAGGTCCCCACCACCGAATACCTTTTTGGTTGTATATTTTTGAGCCACTTGATTGTACCATCTAGATCAGGGGTAGCTTAGTAGGTCTCATTGTATAATGGGAGTGAGATAATGTTCCCACTCCCGTAGACTCTCATGGTTTCTTCTTATTTACCATTACCTTCGACTAGTGACTAAGCTAAGTCCTGGAGGCATTCGAGTCCTGGAAGCATTTGAGTCCTGGACACGTTTGAGTTATGCAGGCGTCCGAGTCTTCGAGGAGGGATTCGAGTCCTCAAGGAGGCTTCCGAGTCCTGGAGCCATTCGAGTGCTCGAGGGGGCATTCAGGTGATAAAGGTGTTCACCCCCTCGGGGCATTCGAGTCCTCGAAGGGGTCCGTGAAAAAAATTTTCCATCAGGTTGTGTAGTTTTTCTACTGTTATTTTGCATGGCCACTCGTCTACAAAGGCCGACAACACGCTTGGGTTTGGAAGGCCATCACCTTACTTCAGTGACAGTTGGCTTTATAACCGTAGGGAATATACCACGGATCGACAACCGGTTCACACACACGGTTATATGGTAGTTGTACTATTGGTTGCGCTATTTGCCTGCGCTGCACTGAAAAGTGCAAAATGGCATCAGGCTGTCCATTTGCCTAAAATGGAAAGGACGGTTACAAAACTGTTATGCGGGGCATGCGCGGTAGAAGTCATACCCGGTCTCTTCACCATTAGGAGGTCTATCGGTGGGGAACACTAGGGAGCAACACAGACTACGGTCAATCAGCTCCGAACCCCACCGAGATAACCTCGGCACTCATCCAGAGATCGTTATTGAAGGCCAGTAACACCTCTTTATCTTCATCTGAGATGTGTACATGGTAGAAGCGGTGTGCCAGCTCTTCCTGGAGAAGACGTCATACTACTTCACTTGAAGGCCGAGACCATTCTCGGTTTGGAAGACACACGTAGGGAAAAAACCACGGCTGAAGAGCCAGTTCACACAACCAGTTGTATGGAAGTAGCATGGAGTGAGGGGCCAGTGAGGCTGTTCTTATGCCCCTAGGTATTTTTCACAGATGATTTCTACTGGCCCCGTTCATCATGAAGGGGTAGCATCTTTTTGGGCCACCTGGCGGTATCATCTAGTCCAGGGGTAGCTTAGTAGGTATCATGTATTTACGGAGTAGGACAAGGTTCCCATTCCCGTAGTCTTTTCTGGTTCCTTCTAGGCCACCTGATTGTACCATCTAGATCAGGGGTAGTTTAGTAGGTTTCATTGTATCACGGGAGTGGGACAATGTTCTCACTCCCGTAGACTCTCACGGTTTCTTTTTATTTACCATTACCTTCGACTAGTGACTAAGCTGACTTTAACTAATCAACGATCTAACTTTACTCAATTTTCACTATATAAACACTAATAACAAAGTTGACTTTAACTAATCCATGGTCAAACTTTATTTGAATTAGTATACATAAATACAAATAAAACAAAATGGCTGGAAATAACTAAAATAACTATTATACCCCTGTGATAAAAAAATCAAAAGGGAAACCTTGCCCTCATTTCTCCATTTTCTTTCTTTTTTCCAAAAATTCATCCTTCGCTTTTTCCTCACCGCTACTCGACTAATCAATGATCGACGGTGGTTGAATTGGTGTGGGCGCGGTGGTTCGATTGGAGATGAGTCAACGGCAGCATGACGGTGGTTCGATTGGAGTAGTTGTGGAGTAGTGACGGCAAAGCGGTACGATGCGGTGAGGGATAGAGTTTTTGGTAGAGCTAGGAGGTTGTGGAGCTAAGGTGGAGGTAGAGGGTGGCGGAGCTAGGGCAGCGGTGGTGGAGCTAGGGCAGAGGTAGCGGAGCTAGGGCAGCGGTAGTGAAGCTAGGACAGTAGTGGCACACGGTTCTTTCTGGTTGCTGGTGATATGGGTTTCTGGCGGAGCTAGGGCAGCGCAAGGAGGTGGTGGAGCTAGGAGATGGCAGAGCTAGGTCGGAGGTAGGAGCACTGTTCTTTCTGGTGACTGGTGGCGTGAGTTTCTTACGGAGCTAGAGCAGAGCTAGGAGGTGGTGAGGTGGTGACATGATGATGTGGTGGCACAGGGATAGCAAAGGTGGTGAGGTCAGGCAGCGACAATGGTGATGGGACAAGGCAGATGTGGTGGTAGGACGAGGTCGCGGTGGTGGCAAACTCCAGTTGGTTCACCCTCTAAAACATGACTTCATCTGAAATGGTAAGAACTCATCAATAAGTACTCGATGTTGCCTCATTCTTTACCTATGATTCCCTTTATGGAGTTATTTTTGTTAAGTGTTTGAGATTTTGGGGCAAAATGTGCGAATGGGGGTGAATTTTCTAGGGTTTATATTCTTTTATGAATTTTGCTTGTTTTATTGTGATTTATGGGCTTGTGGAGATGTTAGCATATCATATGATCCAATAAAGTCCTGGTTTTTGCTTGCTTTTTTGAACAAGCATATCAAAACTTGCTGATGAACCTTACAACTTGTCTGATTCATCAATGTTTTCACATTTCTAGAGAACAATTTTAGCTTTTATGCAGTAATTAAGTAAGAGGTTTAAGATATTATTTACATACACTCTTTTTTGTCTCAGTCAGAGGACTTCAAGCGCTTGGTTAATGTAGCACATGGTAATGGTTCAAAGTTGAATGATATGGTACCTTTCTTGATGTATTTCTGTGAACATTTTGTACTCATTTCATCACAAAAATTGTTTGCCATATGTATGTGTTGTATTGCTATTAAAAAACAAATCATTGTCAAGCTAATATATTTTTGAGCAATTTTAATATATTGTAGGTAAGTGAGGCAATCATAAATTCTGGGGCATGAGAATGTTCAATTATGGAGATCAAAATGTGTTGCACTTCCTTCTTTCAAATTTAAATTGGAAGCATATCTGGCCTTCCTCAAGTCAGTTTAATAGGCTTTGCTTTTTGTCAGAAGTTGGTACTATAGCTAATTTCTGGGCTAATGCTTCTCAGGTGGGTGGAGGAGTATCATATTGATGGCTTTAACTTTCACTCACTTCCATCAATGATGTACACACACAATGGTTTTGCTTCATTTAGGGGTGACATGGAGGAGTAAGTCCTTTTACTTATCAATTTAAGTAAACTTTTCTTTAATTTGATTATCATGTGGTTTATGTACTCATTACTTACATACTTTAAAGCTACAACTCTAGTGTCACTAGAAATTTTTTCCCCATCCTCAATTATAACTCTGGCCATATTGGCTGTATTAAGTTTTCATCTGCATTAAGGATGATGTACTCTTATCACGTCGTGACAGTTTTCTACCGGAGATTATTCCTTTCATAACAGATAGCATCTTTTGTAGGTACTGCAACCAATACGTTGACAAGGATGCTTTGTTATATCTCGTTCTGGCGAATGACATACTGCATGATCTTCATCCAAATATAATCACAATTGTCGAAGATGTGAGCACTCTTGCATATTTGTTTTAAGTCTATTAAATATTTTATAGGTCATGTTCACATGTTTAATTTTTTTTCATTGTTTTGAGGCAATCTAAAGGTCTTGTTTTTACTCTTTAAAATGTCAGTTGGGGTTTCATAAACCTTTTTACATGCTGGGTATAACTTTGATCTTGGGAAATTGGTTTATTTACATTGTAGGCTTGTTGCAGTCGTGTGAGCCTAAGATATATGTTCGTAATATCTCAAAATAACAAATTTAGAAGCTGGTTTAAGTGATTCAGGGCATGAGCTATTCTTTGAACCTCTTTTTCTTCTTCTTTTTAATCTTGTGTAACCATTTTGACTAAGCTTCTCCTTTTTTGACTAAGATAATTCAATCCTTTCACTTCTCAGGCAACTCTTTATCATGGACTATATGAGCCTATTTCTCAAGGTGGACTTGGATTTGATTATTTTATTAACCTTTCTACACCTGAGATGTGGGTTTCGTTACTTGAAAATTCCCCCAATCATGAATGAAGCATGAGTAAGGTTTGTGCCATGCTAGACTCGTATGACATTATATATGTTAGTTTCTGGAACATGGTTTTACGTGTTTGATTATGTGAATATCTCTCCCTAAGAATTTGTTGTCTTGATCACAGGTAAAGATTTGAGTGACTGTTTTTATGTAAGATAAGTGTTGACCCTTTACTTTTGACTCTTTTTTTGGAAAGATTGTAAGCAAATTAGTTAGGAACAAACCAAATGGATAAACGGTGCTTTTGTATGCTGAAAATCGCAACCTGGTGACTTGTAAATTCTCTATTTATTTTTTGAAACCCACCCTTTTGTAGTAGTATTTAACTCTTGCATGCCATTGTTTTGTATAAAATTTTTACATCTGCTGATATCACTTCTGACTGTCTAAAATTGCATAATGGTACCATTCTGATTATCATTTCCTTGCTTGCCAGTCCATATCAGGAGGGCAGTCCCTGGCAAAAGTTTAGCTTGGTAAAGCTGTAGGCTCGTCTTCTATTACAAAGGAGTTGCTCAGAGGTTGTTCACTGCACAAAGTAAGCTAGTGTTATAGATAATCTATGCCTGTAACCAGAAAAGGTTCAAACAAATTACTGGGTAAATTCAAGGAGATCTTATTATCTAGATGCTCTAACTCTAAGCTACTTTAAATGATAAGAACTAACTACCATAATGTCTGTCATGCAATCATCATGTTGAAGGTATGGTATGCAATAGTTATTTCTCAGTTTCATCCATCTAGATCATAAGGTTCATTACATTCGCAATTGGTGGTTCGGCATATTTCAACTTCATGGGAAATGAATTTGGACACTCGAAGGTGAAGCCATGTACCATATATATGCTCAGTTGTTCGGTTTTAATGGATAAATGTTTTTGTTGGTATTTTCTAGGGAGTTGAGTTCCCAATGGAAAGCAATAATTTTTCATTTGCACTTGCTAATCGTCAATGGGACCTCTTATCGAAGGAAGGTGTTCACAGGAAGCTGTTCTCATTTGATAAGGTAAATATTAGTCCTATAGATTCAACTTTGTTTTTCTTTTTTAACTCCAAGTAGAAAATCTGAAATTAATATTGGAACTTGGGGAAGAGTACAAACCTTGTTTTGCATTAGTTGGATAATATTAAAGATGGAAATATCCATTGCGCTATTAGACGCATCAACACTACATCTTATTCATGGAGAAGAGCATAAAATGGTAAAACTGATGTGCTGACTGTTTCTTTACTATGGATTGATACCTCCAGGATATGATGAACTTGGATCAAACTGAAAAAAATCATTCAAGAGGTTCAGGTGGTTGTTCCAACATTCATCATATAAATGACTCTACCATGGTAAAGTTTGTTTATGTATCCATATTCATACTTCTGGCCTCTTGAGTGAGACTCGTCACGCTTCGTGAGTTGAAGTAGTTTAGTAGAAGTTATGGCATGCGTGGTTTATCTTCACATCCCTATAGCAATCAATTAATATGATTGAGTTGCTTTTTGCTTGTACTCATTTTGGATCTTCATGGGCGGTCGGTAGTGGGTTACCAAACTTTGTAGTTCCTTAGAAATTTGTTTGAAGTACTAGCTTGGCATCAATGCTTTCATGGATCCCTAGTCATGTATTATGTGCCATAAAAATAGGCATTCCTTAAATTTTGAAAGTTTCTCTTTGTGGTTAAGCATAAATTTAGTCACAGGGATTTCCTACTAAATTTGTTTTGGGTCTTTTTCCCTTCCTCTAAAAGCGGTAGTGCGCAGCTGCTTTCAAAGAAAGGGATTTTTTTATTCGTCATAAATATTTTAGCACTGTTTAAAAAACTGGTGTTAATAAAAAAAATGGTGCTACCGGTGCTAAAATTAGCATCGGTTGAATAACTGGTGCTACCAGTGCTAAAATTAGCACCGGTTGAAAACCGGTGCTAAAATATTTACGACTAAAAAAATCCCTTCCTCTGAAAGCTGCAGTGCGTTGCAGCTTTTAGAGGAAGGGATTTTTTTATTCGTCTTAAATATTTTAGCACCGGTTATGAAATCCAAGAGTATGAATTAGACCTTTTGATTATGTTGATGGGTTGATAATTGCTACATGAATGTGATGATGTTGAACTCATTGTCATGTTTGTTTTAGGTAGAAAATGAGAAAAGTCTATGAATATTGATCGTTCTTGACTAATATTTTATAAATGCATAAATTGATTAAATGCTTAGATACTGTGTAGTGTTTATAAGTGTTGCCAAGCTTGTTGATTCTTCGTGTTCAATGCCATCAATGGGATACCTTTAGTCGTGTTTCGACTAAGGGAGTCATTGGTGAGGTTTGACAAGAGATGTCAAATTCACTCTTGCAAACTACTATCTAAGGAGGATATAACATTTAGTCTTCACAACAAGTAGTGAAGTATTAAATAGGTTGCATTTTCAATGATGGATAAGAGGCTTGGAAGTGGAAGTCAATTGCGCCCAAGGTTCTGCTAATTGTTGGTTTAATCAACTTTTAGTTGTTGTTGTTGCATGCTTTGCATATTTAACTTTCTTGCTAGTTAACTTGTCTTTCAAATTAGTAATTTAGGACCAAAAACCAACCAACCCCCCCCCCCCCCTCCTTACATGCTTTTATATGTATCTCTATATTTCTTGCCTAGTATATGTTTTGCTCTATATGTTTAAACACTTGAAAATATCCCTCTTATTCATGGACGACCCCGACTTGCCATTATCTACTTAATTGTAGATAGGAAGCATTAGGGCTTATAAATTTAACTTTGAGAAGTACATCAATGACCTCCCAAATTTTGGTGTCGCTGCCGAGGAATATGCGTTTATTTTTAAGTGTTTGGGCATATTATGTGTGATTATGTGTTAGTTGTAAATATTTATTCGTTTTCTTTATTTTGTTTTCTTATCTGACTTTCCATTTTTGCTTGGCTTGGAGACATATTTTTTGAGTTCTTGGTGTATGGTTTATACTCGGTCCTCTTCATAAGAACCCCTACACTACGATCCCGAGTTAGAGTTGAATTTGAGATGGGCTAGGAGGATTTCTTTGGAAAGTGTGAATAACACCCCTCCTAGTGACCATTTTGTGGATACCTTTACTTCTATAGAGCATCAACACAAGCATGAAGATAAGCTTCGGGGAGGAGTGCCTTAACATCCCCCTCTCCAAAGAAGAGCTTCTTTTATCCAAGGAAGGGAGATTCCTTTGGAGCAAGCCATATTGAGGGACGTTATGGCACCCAACCTTGACCAACAACCAATGTGCATAGAATATCCCTTGGTTGGACCGAATGGGCATTTCGAGCTCAATACTGGGTTTATAAACTTGCTACCTATCTTTCTTGGTAGGCAGGGGAAAAAGGCCAACAAGCATCTCGTCATGTTCCACTTGTTATGTGGTGGTACGGTTCCCCACAGAGTAGATGAAAACTTCTACAAATTGAAGGTGTTCCCATTCACATTGAGAGATGGTGCAATAGATTGGCTCCACTAGCTACCACCTAAGAGCATTAAAAGTTGGCTTGACATGAAGATGAAATTTCTTGCCAAGTACTTCCCGGCCTCAAGGTCCGCCGGTTTGAAGAAGGACATCAGCAACATTCTCCAATGGCATGAAGTGTTTCTCTATGACTACTGGGAAAGGTTTAAGAAACTTCTCTCAAGTTTCCCTTACCATGGCTATTTGGAGGGAGACTTGGTCTATTATTTTTACAATGGTCTTCTTGATAAGAACCAAAGACTAGTGCGGAGTTCTTGTGGTGGCACCAATAGGAACAAGACTTGGATGGAGGCTATGAAGTTATATGAAGAGTTAGCCGAGGAGTCTAGGAATTTTATCCTTAAGGGCTGGTTTGAGAAGAATGCCCATAAGTGATCATTCCACTAGTGGAAAGCTCGAGGACCAAGTCTTGGCCCTTACTTCTATGGTAAAGTCTCTCATGACCAAGTCCGGGAATATTCCACACGTAAAATCTTGTGAAAGTTTTTCATCAGTGCATCCTATGAACGTTTTTCCTTCTTTGCAAGATGCTTATGTGGAGGAGGTGGATGCCGTGGGTTTTCAAGGCAATCAAGGATATCAAGGCAACCAAGGGTATCAAGGTTATCAAGTAGGTTAAGGTTACCAAAATTGGCCTTACAATTTGGGTAATCGAGATCACCCGAATCTTTGGTATTGGAACCCTCAAGGAGGTCAAAATGTCCAACCTTACCTCCCTCCTCAACAAAAATACCGGCCTTCACAAAAAAAATTCCCAAGACTTCAAGACAAGCCCTAAGATCAAGGAGAGAGCTCGGGCTTTTCGAAAGATGAGGTGATGTAAACCACTCACAGGTTGAGTATGTGTGCAGAGAAAGGCTAAAAATTCCAAGATGAAGCCAGGGCGATCATCAAAAACTTGGAAACACAAATGACCCAAATAGCACAAGCCGTGAATTGGATAGAGGCACGGGAAAATGTGAGTGCAATCTCATTGGGGAGTGGGAAGGAAGTGAAGGAGCCTCAAGGAAACATTTTGTTAAGTAGGTGATTGAAAAGGAGGAGGATCTTAAAAAGAGAGGCGAGAAGTTGTCCAAGGAGAAAGAGAGAAAAGAAGAAGAAATTGAGGTGGAGACCTTTGTGCCAAGACCGGGATCAAATCCTAAATCCTCATCCCTACCTCACAAGAAGTAAAAAGGGGCAGAGATCCCTATCTATGTGCCGGAACCACCATTTTTGGAGTCATTAAAGGATTGGAGGACCAAGGAGGACAACAAGGACATCTAAGAAGTCTTTCGTAGATGCGAGGTAAACATTCCACTCTTAAATGCTATAAATCAAATTCCTAGGTACGCTAAGTTTCTAAAGGAATTGTGTACCGTTAATAGGAAGAAACAATTGAAGAGTATGAAAAAGAGTGGAAAGAATGAATACATCGCTGCCATGTTTGATGATGAAATGCCTCCTAAATGTGATGATTCGAGAATGTTTACAATCCCTTGTAAGATTGGAGGAAAATGTGTTAACAAGGCCATGCTAGGCTTAGACTTAGGTGCTTCCATTAATGTGATTTCATATTCCTTGTATGAAATTCTAGATCTATGCACTTTGCACAAAACTGGAGTTGTTATCCAACTAACCGATCACTTTAGCACATACCCAAAAGGTATTGTGAAGGATGTGTTGGTGAAAATGGGCTCCTTAACATTCCCCGCTGATTTTTATGTTCTTGAAATGGAAGATGGTCATAGTGCTAAACCTATTCTCTTATTTTGGACATTTTTAAAGACTTCAAGAATAATAATTGATGTGCATAGTGGAACCTTAACCATGGAATTTAATGGGCGGAAAATAGAATTTGACACTAACAATTGTATTGAGCATCCTAGTAAATACCATTCTTGCCAAACTATTGATGTTGATGATATAGCTCAAGATGTATTTGAGCCCAATGATGGTAGTTCCTTAAATGTTACCATAGATAATGCTTTGAGTGATGCTTTGATTGCAAATTTTTTTAGTACTAACTTGAAGGAAAACAACAATGGTGAATGCTCTCTTGGAAAAGCAATATCTGACACCTTTCATGTGTCCATAGGTAAGCCAATAAGGGTGGGCTTCTCTCCATCTCTGGAGAAGACTTTAGTGGTAGAGTGCAAACTACCACCAAAATTTCTTCAATATTCATCCCTTAGAGAAGGAGAGACACCCCCGAATGCTCACTTGATTGAGATCACCGTGAAGGAAAAAGGTGAGTTATTGGAAATATTAAGGGAACATGAGGAGACCCTAGCCATGGTACGCAAATTCTTGTTTGGGGATGATGTGGATCCCACATGTTTTGACCCAGATCGAGGAAAGGAGACCCAGCACTTCAGCTCATTTTGTGAGTAAGCTACAAGAAGGGGAGTAAGTCGTGCTGGTGGGATTAAATAAACTTGGTTTTCATCATCCGGATCGTCATTCGTGACTTTCCATCGATGTTTTTTTAAAATTTGAGTTTTTGGCATTAGTTTCATTATTTGGTATTGTGCTTTTGACGGGTGTGTTTTTCCATGATTTTTCAGTAATTTGAAGAGCTTGGAGCTGGACTTGTGCAGGAAGGAAAGAAAAGATAAATGAAGGAAAAGCTTGGACATTTGGTAACATTGAAATTGTTTTCTAAGTACCAGGCATGTTGGCCATCGCGAGTCGTGACCACTACATCGCGACTCGCGATGAGATCATGGATTTCTCACAAAATGTGAGCCCTCAGGCTTAAGATGTCGTGACTCGCGACAATCCTATCATGATTTGTGATGGACCATCGCAAGCTGCGATGGTTTGGTCATGACACGCGACCAATTCAGGGAGAATTTTAGAAAATGTTGACTTTCAGGGTTAACTTCGCTAGTTGCGACAGCCCCATCACGACTCGCGACCCAAAAGTTGACATTTTATGAAGGTTGACCTACTCGTCGAGAGTCGCGACCAGTCCATCAGGAATCACAACGAGCGTGCAGGGCCTTTTTAAAATGGGCAGAACCCTTTCTTCCTCATTCCTCCATTCTACCGCTCCTCCACTTCTTCCACTCACTTCAGGCCAGCACTCACCACAATTTTCCTTTTAAACACTCTAATCCACCTACATACCATATTCATCCACCTTTAGCCACGAATTTAGCCAAATAGTCTCAAGAACACCCGAAACCCTAGAATTTAGGGGTTTTGCAATTTTGGGCAATTTAGACTAGAATTTTTTGTGGCCTTTGTTGATTCATCATCCTACACTCTCCATCGGTAAAATATCTCACTTTCACATGCTTTAATTGATTATATTGAGATTGTAAATTTTGTATGATTGCTCATATGTGTGTGATTATGCTATTTCTTCACAATGGTGCTTTTGAATTGCTATATTGATGATTGTGATGATTTGTATGAATTACTAAGGTTGTGGGATTTTTGAGCTTAATTATGATATATTCATGAGCCATATGTGAAATTTTGGGTGATGTGCTATCATTGGATTTGGTTGAGATTGTTGATAATCTAGGCATGGTGTGATGATTGATGTGAAAATACTAGAAAGTACTTTGTTAATGCTAGAACGTTCTTGAATTTGGATTTCAATGTTAAAACTTTCTTGAATATTTTCACATGGGATAAACATGATGGTATGTATTGTGCTTCTAGATTATTTCATATGTGTGGTTGGGCTATAGAATAATCCCAAACAGGATTAGATATGCAATGCATGATGTTATTGGTGAAATAGGATGTAGTTGTTGTGTGCTTTTTCTAGCCACACGATTGGGTTGAACTTTGCACGTGTGAACTTACGAACATTCTTACACCTCTGTAGTAGTTTTTAATGATTGTAGTGTGTCGACTACATCATTTTGAATGTGATGGATAGATTCTATATTGTTGCTTGAATTTTTGTTGCTATACGTCACATATTTTGGTGTGAAGTACTCTAGTGAAGATTGCATAGTCTTACCCCTTTTATATCATTGTGCAATTGACATTGTTTTTTGTGGTTGTTAGACATTGCCCTTACCAAGATACCTAGGGTTCCTTCACAAGGTGCATGCGTCACCGCTCCACCTCCATCTCCGCCACCAGCTCCGGAGCCAAACCATGTACCCCCCTCCAGATCGGTACATGGGTTAAGCTCTGATCATAGGGTCCTACGCAGATAGGTGGGATGTCTTGGTAACCCACAAGCTCTTGAAGATGAGCTCCATCGATGAGACAATGCTTGATGCTTTCGGACTGACAGAGCCGATTCGATGCTTCCTCGCTAAAGAAGGATTGTATGGTTTCATGGGCAAGAGTACCCCTACCTACTAGTGATATGCATTGGAGTTCTTATACACCGTCCAGCTATGCAACATGCGGGATGATGAGCCGTGTAAGAAGTACATCACCTTCCACTTGGATGATGACCCCAAGAGATGGCGGTCTTGTAGATAGAGGCTGTTTTTGGATGGGACATGGCAGAGATCCGGGCAAGGTTGGAACCACAGGCCCCAAAGCACTCCATCAAGGAGGATATGTTTTTCTGGAGCATTATTAATAGACGGCCAAAGAACTCCCATGATAAGAGCAGCATCATCGTTCATCCTACACTCTGTTTTGCGCAGAGTTCGTCAGAGCTGAAGAACGTGTCTGACACTGATATTAACTTCTTCTTGCATCTGACAAGTTAGGGGAGGGGATATGGACTGTGGGCTGAGTTATGGATGAAGAGATTTTTTAGGTGGTTGAGAAGCAAACGGGTAAGATTATCATGGGGGGTATAACTGCCCTTCTAGCAGAGCACTTAGGTTTAGTTTCCCAAGATGGTTTCCTGCGCTTGGGCAGACGTTCTTCATATCTCATCACTATGGAGAGGATGAAGAGACTCTGACACATGGGTTCAAGGACTGTACCACTGGCTTTATGGGGTGAGGAATGTCACTTTTATAACACTTCCTCAACGTAATAGGACCAAGTTGGAGGTTTGATGTGCCCATTTTATA
The DNA here is from genome assembly GCA_037428765.1 of Rubia yunnanensis. Lineage (NCBI taxonomy): Eukaryota > Viridiplantae > Streptophyta > Magnoliopsida > Gentianales > Rubiaceae > Rubia > Rubia yunnanensis. The sequence continues at coordinate 43,203,133 of CM075069.1, read as the reverse complement.
CGATTATATTAGGACTTTTAGGATTCACTTTTTTACACTTTTGTGCTCTAAATGTGACATATTGCCTTGAAGTTCTCTAAGGAGGGTTAAAAGCAACTTTTACGCTTTTATTACTTTTCTAGAAAATTTTGTGTGACAAGGCAACTTGTTTGAAGACTTTAAATAATACCTTTGAAGATTTGAAAATTTGAAGACTTGTGTTTGAGCTTTTGGAGATTTGAAGAATTAAAGAAGTGAAGAGAAGAGGAGGATATGAAACAAGCAGAGAAAACACATCAAGCTGTTGGAAATAGAGTGCATCGCTAGGTCATCACGAGCCCGTCATGACTCGTGATGGGATGAATGGCCTGAAATCCTTCTTTCTGTTTGTACTATAAATACTCACCTTATCCTCTCCTCTTGAGATTCTCTCTTCTTCCTGTGATTTTTCTAGGTTCAAACCCTAGTTTTTTCTTTCTTTCTTTTCTTAGTTTTTATAGGTTAATTATGTCTTTTAATTGTCTAGCTTAGTTTTATCTTGGGAGTAATGGATTGAAGCTTCCATTTCTATGTAGTAAGAACTATATCTATCTATTTAGTTCTTTTGCTATTGTGCATTTATTGAGCTTTGAATGTGAATAGTTAGTTGCATTGATGTTGTTGGAAGTTTGAGTATATGAATTGCTTGTATGATTACTTGTTAGGGTTGGGAAAAAGTAGCTAATTATCCCCTCTTTTAATGTGGAATCTAAGAGCATGAGTTAGAGCTTCTTAAATGATATTGGTGTGTTGATAATTGCTAGATGAATGTGATGATGTTGAACTCGTTGTCATGTTTGTTTTAGGTAGCAAATGAGAGAAGTCTATGAATGTCGATCATTCTTGACTAATCTTGTGTAAATGCATGAATTGGTTAAATGCTTAGACACGGTGTAGTGTTTATAAGTGTTGCCAAGCTTGTTGGTTCTTCGTGCTCAATGCCACTAATGGGATACTTTTAGTCGTGTTTTAGCTAAGGGAATCATTGGTGAGGTTTGACAAGAGATGTCGAATTCACTCTTGCAAACTACTATGTAAGAAGGATGGAAGATTTATTTTCACAAAAAGTAGTCGAAGTAGTGAATAGATTGTTTCACTCGTTCTTGAAGCCTTTGTTATTTACCATTCATGTGTTCTTAATGCTATGTTTCACTTCATTTATGCCATGGGTTGTTTAAGAATAGGAAGTGTTTGTATGACTTAAGTGTTAGGGAGTTAGGAAAGTGACGAATTCCTTAGTTCCTTTGCATAAAAGTCTAAGAACATGAACTTAGAACTTCTTGTGCATAATATGTTGTGATTCTTGCTAGATAAGTATGTTAATTTTGTAGGTAACAAATGTGATAGGATGAGTGAATGGTTCAATGATCTACATTAGGTTTGGAAGGGGATATCGGTTGCCCCAAGGCTTTATCTTTTGTAGTTTTAAACCCATTTTTCTTAGTTTTGTTTGATGATTTAGCATAGTTGCTTGACTTTGCTAGTTATCTTGTCTTTTAATTTTCATACCTTAGGACAACCAACCAACCAAACCCCCATTTACATGTTTTTATATGTATGTATATATAACTATTCCTAGCATAATAGCAACCTTTTGTGTCTAAATGCTTGAGAAAATCCCCCTTCTTCGTGGACGACCCCGACTTGCTGCTATTGACAGGCGCGGGCGGTCGTCGCGCCCGCGTGCCAAAAGATAATTTATAAGCCCTCAATGCTTAGTTTCTACAACTAGGTAGATAGTGGCAAATCGGGGTCGTCCAAAGAGAAGAGGGATCTTCCTAAGCGTCTAAGCACACAAATGGTTGATATACTAGGCTAGGAGTAACTATATTTACACACACTTAAAAGCAAGTAAAAGGGGGGGGGTTGGTTGGTTGGTTCCTAAGTTAACAAAGATAACTAGCAACGTCAAGTGACTATGCTAATCATCAAACGAAACTAAGAAAAGGGGTTCTAAACTACAAAGGTAAAATTCCTTGGGGGCAACGGATATCCACTTCCACATCTAATGTAGTTCATCGAATCATTCACACATTCCATCATATAGCATTCATGACCCAACGCTCACACACCCATCTAGCAAGTACCACAACACACACATCACAAGGAGTTCTAAGTTCATGCTCATAGATCTTCATGCAAAGGCGCTACGGAATTCGTCACGTTCCTACACCTAAGCAATCCAACCACACAAGCACTACCTATGCTCAAACCACTCATGGCACACATGCGGTGAAACACACCGTCAAGAATACATAAACGCCGAGTAACAAATGCTTCAAGAATGAAGTTAAATCATCTATCCAATACTTCAACTACTTGTCGTGGAGACTAAACTCCTATCCTTCTTAGTTCGTAGTTTGCGAGAGTGAGTTCGACATCTCTCGTCAAACCTCACCAATGACTCCCGAGTCGCGACCACGACTCAAGGTGTCATTGGTGGCATTTAGCACGAAGGACCAACAAGCTTGGCAATGCCTATGACCACTACACCGTGACTAAGCATTAAACCAATTCATGCAATTACACGAGATTAGATGAACGTGCAACACACATTCATCCGCGAGCATATGACTCTCTCGTTTGCTACACAAACGAACATGACGAAGAGTTCGACATCAATCACATTCGCCTAGCACATTGTCAACACACTAACACAATCAAAAGCTTTAATTCACACTTATACATTCCTAACGAGAACAGGGGGGAAATTAACCCAAATCCCCCAAACCCTAGCTAGCAATTCATACAAGCATTCATATCATCAAGCTCTCAATCAACATCAATGCAATCAACAATTAACATTCAAAGCACAATAAGAGCACAATAGCAAAAACATCAAATAGATAGATAGAAATGAGTTCTTGCTACATAGATAATGGAAGCTTCAATCCTTTGCTCCCAAGAACAAAAACTACTCTAGAACAACAACAAAAGACATAATCAAACTAAGAGAAAACTAAGAAAAGAAAGAAGAAGAAAAACCTACGGTTTGCGCCCAAAAACCAGAGAAAACGCGGGCTGAGCAAAACTGGAGAAGAAGAAGAAAGAGAGTAGTATTTATAGTCGGAAGAAGATAAAGTTGATTTCCGGCCGCCCGTTCGTCGCGACTCGCGACGGTGTCCCGACTCGCGATGGTGTCGCGACGGGAGCCAGAGTTCTGCATTGTTTCTTTGTCTTCTTCATAGCCATCCCTCTCGATCTTCAAGTCTTCAACGGCTCCAAAAATGGTCTTCAACGGCCTCCGGTCTTCATGTCTTCGAAGTGAGTATCCAAAAGTCTTCGAAAGTATAGTCTTCAATGTCTTCCGGTCTCTGTTGCTTCCGTGTTCTTCCCTTGCCACACAAAATCCACTTAAAAGAGGTAAAAGAGTGCAAAGTTGCTTTTGCCTCTCCTAAGTGAATTTCAAGGTAAAACACAAGCTCTCGATAATAAAAGAGCACAAAAGTGATCCTAAATACTACTAAATAATGCGCCTAAAATGGACACATCAAACCTCCCCACACTTAAACCTTACTCGTCCTCGAGTAAGAAAAGATTTAAGCATACGGAGAAAATGGCATATCCACATCCTAAAACCCCCAAAATAACCACACAAAATGGACATATCAAACCTCCCCACACTTAAACCTTACTCGCCCTCGAGTAAGAAAAGATCTAAGCATACGGAGTAAATGATATATCCCAAAACCTAAACTAATCCCCATATCAAAGCCTCACAAAAACTCTCAATATCAAAAATCCCAAAATAAAAGCTCACATGAGAATTTTTCACACACACATCCCCAATCCTAAATCGAACCAAACCTACCACTTATCAATTCACTACCCATAAAAATATTTCACAGCCCAGAATTGATATCCCCAGAATCCAATGACACAAAATGAAGCTAAAACCATAGAGGAAGTTTTAAACACATGCTTCACCTAATGCCAATATATCAACCAAAAACGAAGTAGAAAGAGATCAAGAATTTCATAATCATACTTCGTTTCCTAACCCACTAAGCTACCCAAACCCAAGAGGTCTAGAGATGTTGAGCTACCTGATCTATCCATGTGACAACCGCAACCTTATGACTCCAACGCCGGCAAGTGAGTGAAATTATAGCATTTTTCAATTTCTCTCAATTTCTCTCATTTTGCCTAGGAGCTCTTTCGAGTTTTCATCCTAGCCACACATCATGTTTCTTTAGCTCACATCTCACCTTTTTCCGCACATTTTAGCCTCTCATTTTTGCCTAGGCCGCCCTTTAAGGGTTTTCGACCTATCCGGGCCCCCAATGTTGTCTAAGTTGCCCTCTCGGGTTTTCAACTTAGCGGGTTTTCTTTTTCTTTTTTTTTTTTTATTTTCTTTTTCTTTTTCTTTTTCTATTTTTTTTTCTTTTTCTCATGTTTTTCCAATGAAAAGTAGCAAAAAGCATTCCAAAACAATCTAGCATGCATATGAGTCCTCTAACCCCTCCCCACACTTAAAACATTACATTGCCCTCAATGTAAACACGTAAGGCAAGAACAATAAAAATCAAGGTAAGGGAGTTAGAGTGACACCCATTTCTCCGCAAATTCGCCGGTGATATGGCGATATCCAAGTACTTGGATGGTCCCGAGATAGGTTTCGGAACCGGAAGGGTGAGCAAAAATGCCGTAGAAGAACTCACCCCTCGAGAAAAGCATTGTCTCCATGGCGCTGTTTGATCAAGACTACACCACGAAGAACACATTAAACTCACAAGTACATAAGGATATGTAATACTAGGTTTATCATCAAGAGTTAATAACCATAGTATTGTCAAAGAACAACTAATCAACCCTCAATCATCACTATAAGATTATGCATGAAAAATATCCAACATATATTGACATGTATACAAGCATCATTATAGGATAAGAACTTACGGTCACAATGATGTAGTCGGCATACTACAATCAACAAATGTACTATAAAGATGCAAGAATGTTCATATGCCAATATATGTAGGATGGTGGAAGAAATGAGAGGTATGTGATGTTCTTGGGTTGGGAGTTTTGGGTGGAGAAGAAGGAAGGATCATGCAATGTTTAAAAATCATTTGGAAACTTGGAAGCTTGGAAACTTGAAATCCGGGCTCAAAAAAAAATTTCAAAATTTACTGAGCACGTCGCGACTCGCGACGAGGTTCGTCGCGACTCGCGACGAACCTCGCGACGTCATCGCGACGCGCGGAAAGTAGAGTCCGGGAGCTCAAAATGTTCTGAGCTCGTCGCGACTCGCGACGAAGGGTGTCGCAACTCGCGACGAGCCTCGCGAAGTCATCGCGACTCGCGGAAAGTGGAGTCCGGAAGCTCGAAATGTTCTGAGCTCGTCGCGACTCGCGACAAAGGGTGTCACGAATCGCGATGAGCCTCGCGAAGTCATCGCGACTCGCGGAAAGTGGAGTCCGGAAGCTCGAAATGTTCTGAGCTCGTCGCGACTCGCGACGAAGGGTGTCGCGACTCGCGACGAGCCTCGCGAAGTCATCGCGACTCGCAGAAAGTGGAGTCTGGGAGCTCAATATTTTCTGAGCTCGTCGCGACTCGCGACGAAGTAGGTCGCGACTCGCGACGAGCCTCGCGAAGTCATCGCGACTCGCGGAAAGTTGGCGCTGGGAGTGATTTTTCTCCCCTGAGCACGTCGCGACTCGCGACGAAGCCCATCGCGACTCGCGACGGCAGGGTATCCCAGGCTTAAAATTTTTTTCTTTTGCTTACCAACTGTCCAAGCTTGCTTCCCTCGTTCATTGATCTCGTTCCTTCATCTCCTTCATTGCAACGCACTTCATGTTGCTACAAAATCATAGAAAAACATGCCATAAAAAGAACAAAACAAAACAACAACAAAAACAAACTAAGAAACACAAACTAAGAAACAAAAACTAAAAGAAATGCCGAATTTATTTAACGTCGTCGGCACGACGAAGCTCCGTATTTTTAAGGTCGTCGGCACGACCCTAATGTTATCCGTATGGTGAAGGCTTGAAGCTCTTCACCATGAGCATCCAAAATAAGAGAGGTGGGGGCACAAAACTTCCAAGAGGAAAGTCTTGTGGAGGTGGAGATGGTTCAAAGGGAATTAAGTGGTTAGGGAGCTTGGGATAGTCTTTTGGCTCCTCTCTCGTTTCCCTCAAAACTTCCGAAAATATTAGAGTTGGTTCACTAGGTGGGAGAAGGGGTGACAATGCTAATGGATGACGTAGCACTATCACCTCTTCCTCCATTTTTCTATCCTCTACAACCAACTCCTCATCCCTTTCAAACTCAAAATCATTTTTATTGGTGACTTCACTCACCGAATCATCGAGTTCAAGTTGGGATGGTGTGTTTTCGGAATCACGAGCTGCCATTCGGGCCAATACCTCTAATATGTTCCTCACATGCCCCTCAATGGCCTCAACACTAGAGGAGAGCTGGGTATCCGGCTCTTCACTAGTAAAGGAGTTCAAGTTTGCTATGGTATTTAAGACATCCTCACGTGTCAAACTTGAACTTCCTTGTTGGGCTTGGTTTTGGGGTATGGTATAGGTTGGTGATGGCCAACTAGGTTGCTCGTAATATTGGTTTTCTGGCTCATTCTCATACCACAAATCCGGACTACCACTCCATTCCGGATTGTAAGAGTTGTGGTATGGATAGCATTCATGAGCTTCTTGCCCTTGAAAACCAATATCTCCTACCTCTTGATAGCACTCATCATAGTACCCATGGTTTTGGAAACCAAGGGTTCTTTCTCGGTCATAGTGCTCTTCCCACAACAAAGGGCAAGATTCGGTAGGATGATCGGAACGACACATCCTACAAAACCTTGATTGTTGAGCCTCTCTTCTCATCATGAGTTCCCTCAAGGTGAGACGCTCCATTAAAAAAATTTTATTTTTTTATTTTTCAAAAGTTTGGAATCATAGTGCAAGGATTCTCGATAAAATAAATTACCAAGAACTCAAGCAATACCGACTTCGAACAAAAACAACCACCAAGTAGTGGAAAATAAAAACAACTAGCTAATACACAACCAAATACACCTAAATACTTAAGAATAAACGCCTCTTCCCCGGCAACGGCGCCATTTTGATGGGCGCGGGCGGTCGTCGCGCCCGCGCGCCAAAAGATAATTTATAAGCCCTCAATGCTTACTTTCTACAACTAGGTAGATAGTGGCAAATCGGGGTCGTCCAAAGAGAAGAGGGATCTTCCTAAGCGTCTAAGCACACAAATGGTTGATATACTAGGCTAGGAGTAACTATATTTACACACACTTAAAAGCAAGTAAAAGGGGGGGGGGTTGGTTGGTTGGTTCCTAAGTTAACAAAGATAACTAGCAACGTCAAGTGACTATGCTAATCATCAAACGAAACTAAGAAAAGGGGTTCTAAACTACAAAGGTAAAATGCCTTGGGGGCAACGGATATCCACTTCCACATCTAATGTAGTTCATCGAATCATTCACACATTCCATCATATAGCATTCATGACCCAACGCTCACACACCCATCTAGCAAGTACCACAACACACACATCACAAGGAGTTCTAAGTTCATGCTCATAGATCTTCATGCAAAGGCGCTACGGAATTCGTCACGTTCCTACACCTAAGCAATCCAACCACACAAGCACTACCTATGCTCAAACCACTCATGGCACACATGCAGTGAAACACACCGTCAAGAATACATAAACGCCGAGTAACAAATGCTTCAAGAATGAATTTAAATCATCTATCCAATACTTCAACTACTTGTCGTGGAGACTAAACTCCTATCCTTCTTAGTTCGTAGTTTGCGAGAGTGAGTTCGATATCTCTCGTCAAACCTCACCAATGACTCCCGAGTCGCGACCACGACTCAAGGTGTCATTGGTGGCATTTAGCACGAAGGACCAACAAGCTTGGCAATGCCTATGACCACTACACCGTGACTAAGCATTAAACCAATTCATGCAATTACACGAGATTAGATGAACGTACAACGCACATTCATCCGCGAGCATATGACTCTCTCGTTTGCTACACAAACGAACATGACGAAGAGTTCGACATCAATCACATTCGCCTAGCACATTGTCAACACACTAACACAATCAAAAGCTTTAATTCACACTCATACATTCCTAACAAGAACAGGGGGGAAATTAACCCAAATCCCCCAAACCCTAGCTAGCAATTCATACAAGCATTCATATCATCAAGCTCTCAATCAACATCAATGCAATCAACAATTAACATTCAAAGCACAATAAGAGCACAATAGCAAAAACATCAAATAGATAGATAGAAATGAGTTCTTGCTACATAGATAATGGAAGCTTCAATCCTTTGCTCCCAAGAACAAAAACTACTCTAGAACAACAACAAAAGACATAATCAAACTAAGAGAAAACTAAGAAAAGAAAGAAGAAGAAAAACCTACGGTTTGTGCCCAAAAACCAGAGAAAACGCGGGCTGAGCAAAACTGGAGAAGAAGAAGAAAGAGAGTAGTATTTATAGTCGGAAGAAGATAAAGTTGATTTCTGGCCGCCCATTCGTCGCGACTCGCGACGGTGTTCGTCGCGACTCGCGACTGTGTTCGTCGCGACTCGCGACGGTGTCCCGACTCGCGATGGTGTCGCGACGGTGTCGCGACGGGAGCCAGAGTTCTGCATTGTTTCTTTGTCTTCTTCATAGCCATCCCTCTCGATCTTCAAGTCTTCAACGGCTCCAAAAATGGTCTTCAACGGCCTCCGGTCTTCATGTCTTCGAAGTGAGTATCCAAAAGTCTTCGAAAGTATAGTCTTCAATGTCTTCCGGTCTCCGTTGCTTCCGTGTTCTTCCCTTGCCACACAAAATCCACTTAAAAGAGGTAAAAGAGTGCAAAGTTTCTTTTGCCTCTCCTAAGTGAATTTCAAGGTAAAACACAAGCTCTCGATAATAAAAGAGCACAAAAGTGATCCTAAATACTACTAAATAATGCGCCTAAAATGGACACATCAGCTATCTACTTAGTTGTAGATAGTAAGCATTCAGGGCTTATAAATATTAACTTTGAGAGACACGGAGATGGCCTCCCAAATATTGGAGCCGCTGTCGGGGAAGAGGCATTTATTTTTAAGTGTTAAGGTGTATTTGGTTGCATATTAGCTAGTTGTTTTTATTTTCCACTCCTTGGTGGTTGTTTTGTTTGGAGTAGGTATTGCTTGAGATCTTGGTAAATTTTTAACGAGAATCCTTGCAATATGATTTCGGACTTTTGAAATTTTAAAAAAATAATAATAAATATAATAATGGAGTGTCTTACCTTGAGGGAACTCATGATGAGAAGAGAGGCTCAAAAAGCAAGGTTTTGTAGGATGTGTCATTCTGACCATCCTACCGAGTCTTGCTATTTGTTGTGGGAAGAGCACTATGAAGGGGAAAGAACCCTTGGTTTCCAAAAGCAAGGGTATTATGAAGAGTGCTACCAAGAGGTAGGAGGTGTTGGTTTTCAAGGGCAAGAAGCTCAAGAATGGTATCCATACCACAATCCTTACAATCCGGAATGGAGTGGTAATCTGGATTGGTATATGAGAATGAGCCAGAAAACCAACAATACGAGTAAAATAGTTGGCCATCACCACCTTATACCATACCCCAAAACCAAGCCCAACAAGGAAGTTCAAGTTTGACACGTGAGGAAGTCATGAATACAATAGAAAACTTGAACAACTTCACTAGTGAAGAACCGGATACCTGGCTCTCCTCTAGTGTTGAGGCTATTGAGGAGCATGTGAGGAGTATATTAGAAGCGTTGGCCCAAATGAAAACTCGTGATTATAAAAATACACAATCCCAAATCAAACTCGAGGATTCGGTGAGTGAGGTCACCATGGGAATTGATCTTGATTTTGAAGGGATGAGGAGTTGGTTGTTGAGGATGATAAAAAGAAGGAAGAAATGATTGTGCTACATTCATTAGCATCGTCACCCCTACCCCTACCTATTGAACAACTCCACCATTTTTGGAAGTTTTGAGGGAGATAAGAGAGGAGCCAAAAGACTACCCCAAGCCTCCTAACCACCCAACTCCCTTTAAACCATCTCCACCTCAACAAGACTTTCCTCTTGAGAGTTTTGTACCCGCACCTCTCTACTTTTGGATACTCATGGTAAAAGGGTTCAAGCCTTCACCATATGGATAACATTAGGGTCGTGTCGATGACCTTAAATAGACGGAACTTTGTCGTGCTGACGATATAAATAAACCCAACCTTTTATTTTGGTTTTTGTTGTTTAGTGTTTTTGTTATTTTGTCTTGTTCTTTTTTTACGGTGTGTTTTTCTGTGATTTTGTAGCAAAGTGAAGTGCATTGCATTGGAGAAGATGAAGGAATGAGATCAATGAGAAAGGGAAGAAAGCTTGGAATGTTGGTAAGAAAAGATTGAATTCTTTCTAAGTGCTTGGAGGTCTTGTAATCGCAAGTCGCGACAACCTCACGGTGACCTCGCAATGGACCATTGCGAGTCGCAATGTGATCATAAGTTTTGTGCTAAAAATTCAGCTCTCAGCCACCACTTTCTGCGAGTCCCGATGAGCCATCGTGAGTCGCGACCAATGGGTCCTCGAGAGAGCATCCCTTCTAGACCTCGAGTTGAGCCAAACCCAAAAAGCCATCAGTCTTCGAGGTTCGAATTAAGCTGAAACCTTCGAGACATCATTCCGGTGAGACCTCGGGTCCTCGAGGCCAAAAGCCCTCGACTTGAGTTAAAGCCCTCGAGACCTTGGGTCCTCAAGGCCGCAAAACTAGCCCTTCAAAAAGTTAGGAGTCTTGAGACCATCATCCCTCGAGATCAGTCCTTCGAGACCAATCTGCCCTCGAGACCTCAGGTCCTCGAGGCCGCAAGCCCTTGGCTTGAGCAGAACTTAAAGTCCATCACCCTCTTGAGGCCAGTTCTCGAGACCAACCTCGAGACATCATCCCCTTGAGACCTCGAGGCAGCAAGCCCTTAACTCGAGCATAACTTGATAGTCTATCACCCTCTCCAGGCCAGTTCTTGAAACCAGCCCTCGAGACATCATCCCCTCGAGACCACGAGGCCGCAAAGTTCTTGGCTCGAGCTGAACCTGAAAGACCATCATCTCTCGAGACCATTATTCCTCAAGTCAAGTCGAAGCCCTCGATGCATCAGCCCCTCAAGACCTCAAGTTCTCGAGGCCACAAGCCTTCGATTCGAGCAAAATTTCTCGAGACCTCGGGGCCTCGAGGCTGCAATCCCTCAACTCGAGTTGAAGCCCTCGAGACCTCAGGTCCTCGAGGCTATGAGCCCTCGCTTCGATCGGAAGCCCTCGAGACCTCGGGTCCTCAAGCATGTAATCCCTCAACTCGAGCTAAAGTCCTCGACGCTGCAATCCCTCGATTCGAGCTAAGCCCAAAAGTGCATCATACCCTCGAGACCTTGTGTCCTCAAGGCCACAAGCCCTCGATTTGAGCTGAAGCCCTCGAAACCTTGGGTCCTTGAGGCCAAAAGCCCTCAACTCGAGATGATGCATCGCAAGTCACGACCAATGCTGTCGCAAGTCGCGAAGAGAAATCCAACTTTTCAACTGAGCTTAAACACTGCATAATACTTCTTTCTTCTCCAAATACTCCCAAGAACCACCACATATCCACTTATTCCTCCACCATCCCACATATATTGACATATGAAAATTCATGCATCTTTATAGTATCTTTATTGATTGTAGTATGTCGACTACATCATTGAGTCTTTAATCGATATATTCTATAATGATTCTTGGATATGTGTCAATATATGTTAGATATTTTTATTGGAAAATCTCATAGTAGTGATTGCATGATGGATTGGTTATTCTTTGATAATACTATGGTTATTAACTCTTGATGCAAACCATAGTATTACAAATCCTTATGTGCTTGTGAGTTTGATGTTGTTCTTTGTGGTGTTAGTTTTGATCAAACGGCACCAAGGAGACAACGTTTTGCTTGAGGGGTGAGTTCTTTTTTTTAAACTCAAAACACTCATCATCGATGAGCGGGGATTTTTTTTTATATTAAGGGTTCCCACACCCTAATGGAGAGCAAAAAGATTGTTAATTTACAAAGAAATCCAAAAAAGGATCCTATACCAATGTTTGAAGCTCCTGTTGATTGAAATCCATTGACTGTGTTTCCTTTTATAAACCCTCCACCCCTGTGTTAAGGTCATAAAGGCCAGACTATCAAGAGATTTCAAACAACATGGTTCCTGTGATATGAATAGAGCCTAACTAATGAAGTGGTGTTTCTATCTAAACTGAGGGAATAAGGTTTCCCTACGGTTAGGAAATAAGAATCTCTGTGATGCATGAATTTCTTCAAAACGAGTGGTGTATCCTCTTCTAACAGCTAATTTTGCTAGAAAATCAGGAGATTGGTTTCCTTCTCTGTGAATATGGCTGAAGCTAACATTTTGAAATGTTGAGGTTGCTGATTTAATCTGGTCCAGGAGCTGCTTCAGAGGCCCGGGGCATGGCTGACCATGAATGATTTCTATCGCCGAAGAGCAATCCGATTCAATTTGCACCTGGTCAGTCCTTCCTCTAGCAGCTTCTAGTCCTGTGAAGATAGACATCATTTCAGCCCTTAAAACTACAAGGTGAGGCAATAAAGAGTTATCAGTCACTTGGATACAACATGATACAGCATGTATTACCTGTTTATTAGTATCCCTAATGACACACCCTAAACCTAACATATTCCCTTCTATAGCTGCATCACAGTTAACCGTAAGGCCTTGGTCTGGAGGATACCATTTAATTAGATTCAGCCTTTTTTGCCTTTTCCTTTTAAAGGGTGGCATTAGTCCCTTATTAACTAGATTACATTGTGTATGGCAAGAAACTTGAGGATAAACTGAGTAGATCATGAAGCTAAGGTTAGAGACATTTTTCCATTGAGATTGAACATAGCTCTTCTTGTTTTCATGGATCAGTTTATTTCTTGTTTTCCATAACTCCGAGCATATTAAACAAGGAAGAACGATAAATATAGAATGATGGGCAGATGAAAGAAATTTAAGAGACCAGTAATATTTCAATCTATCCCTGATGGTATTAAAGAATCTAGCTGGTATATTAAGAGCTTCATGCATTCTATTCCATAAAGACATAGTTGCGGCACATGAATTGAAATAATGTGATAAGGAGTTTGTGCTCTCGCATTCTGTGCATTTGGAAGGTAAGCTAAGACCAGTTTTCATGAGAATATCAGCAAAAGGTAAAGCATGCAGTAACATTTTCCACATGAAGAAACTGGCTTTTTTTGGCAAAGTCTGGTTCCAAACCTTTGAAAAAACATCAGAGTCAGGTTTTTTAGGTCTGAAAACCTGATATGTTGATTTAATTGAAAATGAACCATAAGTATCAGGTTTCCATATCATATAATCCTGCTGGTCTGTTAATGTCACATCCATATCATATAATCCACTGCAGTAGCGTGAGGGGTGAGTTCTTCTACGGCACTTTTGCTCCCCCTTTCGGCTCCGAAACCAACTTTGGGACCGATTCTATACAATTACATTGGATTGCACCATATTACTAGCGACTATGCAGAGAAAATGGTGTCACTCTACCTCTTACCTTGAGTTTTATTATTCTTTCTGTACATGTTTATATTGAGGGCAATGTAATGTTTTAAGTGTGGGAAGGGGTTAGAGGACTCACATGCATGCTAGCTCCATTTAGAATGTTTTTTTGCTACTTTTGATTGGAAAAACATGAGAAAAAGAAAGAAACAAATTGAAAATTTGAAAATTTTGAAAAAAAATAAAAAAAAATGAAAAACAAAATAGAAAGAAAAGAAATCCCACTAAGTTGAAAACCCAGAGGGCAACTTAGGCAACATTGGGGGCCTGGATATTTCGAAAACCCGAGAGGGCGACCTAGGAAAAAATGAGAGGCCAAAATGTGCAAAAAAAGGTTAGATGTGAGCCAAAGAAACATTGTGTGGCTAGGATGAAAACCCGAAAGGGCTCCTAGTCAAAATGAGAGAAAGAGGGAAAAAAGGAAAAATGCTATGATTTCACTCATTTGCTGGCGTTGGAGTCATAATGTTGGGGTTGCCATATGGATAAATCGGGTAACTCAACATCTTTTTAGACCTCTTGGGATTGGGTAACTTAGGGGGTTGAAAAACGAAGTATGGGTATGAAATTCTTGATTATTTTATACTTCTTTTGGTTGATATATTGGCATTGGGTGAAGTGTGCATTTGAACCTCCTCTATGGTTTTGGCTTCATTTTGTGTCATTGGATTTTGGTTGATATATTGGTATGAAGTGAAGTATGTGGTTGAACCTTTCTTATGGTTTTAACTTCATTTTATATCATTGGACTTTGGGATTATTAATTCGGACTTTGAAACGTTTTTATGGGTAGTGAGTTGATAAGTGGTAGGTTTGGTTGGATTTAGGAATTGGGGTTGTGTGTGAGAAAAATTCTCATTTGAGCTTTGATTTTGGGATTTATGATATTGATATTTTTTGTGAGGTGTTGATTGGGGGAATATTAGTTAGGATGTGGACATATGAATTCCTTTGTGTGCTTAAATCTTTTCTTACTCGAGGGCGAGTAAGGTTTAAGTTCGGGGAGGTTTGATGTGCTCATTTTATACGGTTATATTAGGACTTTTAGGATTCACTTTTGTACACTTTTGTGCTCTAAATGTGACATTTAGCCTTGAAGTTCTCTAAGGAGGGTTAAAAGTGACTTTTATGCTTTTATTACTTTTCTAGATAATTTTGTGTGACAAGGCAATTTGTTTGAAGACTTTGAAGAATACCTTTGAAGATTTGAAGACTGGAAGACTTGTATTTGAGCTTTTGAAGATTTGAAGAATTGAATAAATGAAGAGAAGAGGAGGATTTGAAACAAGAAGAGAAAAGACATCAAGCTGCTGGAAATAGAGTCCGTCGCGAGGTCATCACTAGCCCATCGCGACTTGCGACGGACGAATGGCCTGAAATCCTTCTTGCTTTTTGTACTATAAATACTCACCTTATCCTCTCCTCTTGAGATTCTCTCTGCTTCCTGCAATTTTTCTAGGTTCAAACCCTAGTTTTTCTTTCTTTCTTTTCTTAGTTTTTGTAGGTTAATCGTGTCTTTGAATTGTCTAGCTTAGTTTTATCTAGGGAGCAATGGATTGAAGCTTCCATTTCTATGTAGTAAGAACCATATCTATCTATTTAGTGCTTTTGCTATTGTGCATTTATTGAGCTATGAATGTGAATTGTTATTTGCATTGATGTTATTGGAAGCTTGAGTGTATGAATTGCTTGTATGATTACTCATTAGGGCTAGGAGAAAGTAGCTAATTCTCCTCTCTTTTAATGTGGAATCCAAGAGCATGAGTTAGAGCTTCTTAAATAATGTTGGTGTGTTGATAATTGATAGATGAATGTGATGATGTTAAACTCGTTGTCATGTTTGTTTTAGGTAGCAAATGAGAGAAGTCTATAAATGTCAATCGTTCTTGACTAATCTTGTGTAAATGCATGAATTGGTTAAATGATTAGACACGGTGTAGTGTTTATAAATGTTGCCAAGCTTGTTGGTTCTTCGTGCTCAATGCCACCAATGAGATACTTTTAGTCGTGTTTCGGCTAAGGGAGTCATTGGTGAGGTTTGACAAGAGATGACGAATTCACTCTTGCAAACTACAAGATAAGAAGGATGGAAGATTTATCTTCACAACCAGTAGTCGAAGTAGTGAATAGATTGTTTCACTCGTTCTTGAAGCCTTTGTTATTTAGCATTCATGTGTTCTTAATGCTATGTTTCACTTCATTTATGCCATGGGTTGTTTGAGAATATGAAGTGTTTGTATGACTTAAGTGTTAGGGAGTTAGGAAAGGGACGAATTCCTTAGTTCCTTTGCATGAAAGTCTAAGAACATGAACTTAGAACTACTTGTGCATAATGTGTTGTGATTCTTGTTAGATAAGTATGTTAATGTGGTAGGTAACAAATGTGATAGGATGAGTGAATGGTTCAATGATCTACATTAGGTTTTGAAGTGGATATCAATTGCCCCTAAGGCTTTATCTTTTGTAGTTTTAAACCCCCTTTTTTCTTAGTTTTGTTTGATAATTTAGCATAGTTGCTTGACTTTTCTAGTTATCTTTTCGTTTAACTTTCATACCTTAGGACAACCAACCAAACCCGCCCATTTACATGTTTTTATATGTATGTATATATAACTACTCCTTGCATAATAGCAACCTTTTGTGTCTAAATGCTTGAGAAAATCCTCCTTATTCATGGACGACCCCGACTTGCCACTAACTACTTAGTTGTAGATAATAAGCATTTAGGGCTTATAAATATTAACTTTGAGAGGCACGGCGACAGCCTCCCAAGTTTGATACCCCGGTCCAGGATTTGGAGATAGCACTTGATACTTCATGTAGGGAGGGTTTTGAGTGAGAGCTCAAGAACCTACCCCCACATCCATCTTCGAATGACGAGGGTTCCTTACCATCCACTGAGCCACAGGGTAAGCAACATCCTCCATCACCTCCATCACCTCCACCACACACCGGTCTGATGCAGTAGGATCATGTGCCACCTCATTTCTCTCAGCCTCTACCTGAATTCTATGAGTGCCTGATGCAGACAGTCCAGCACGGTTTCTGCGGACAGGTTGAGCACAACATGTTCGTCTCTCGGAGCCTCATGGAGATAAATAAGGAGATTGACTATATTTCCTTCAGTATTTCAGAGTGGCAGTCGTAGAGATGTGGTGACCCAAGTCCTGATTCTAAAGCAGTAAGGCGGAGAGAGTGGCATTAGAGGAACGTCGATTTGATTGCGCAGTATCGGCAGACCTATGGCAGGGACTAAGATGATGGTGCCCGGCCATCTCATTCCTCATGTGAGATTACTATTTTGCACCCCTCGTGCTTTGATTTGTATGTTTCTTCCCTATTTTATCTACATTGAGGGCAATGTAGCGTTTTAAGTGTAAGGAGTGGTAGTCACTGCTTTTATTATTTTGCTTTGGATTTCTTTGTTTAGACTTGGTGGTTGGGATGTTTTTCTTCGTTTTGGGATGCTGCCATGTGATGTATTTGGATGCTTTGTTAGCTTTGCCATGTGATAGATTTTTGCTACTTTTTGATTGGAAAAACATGAAAAAATTGAAAATTTTGAAAAAAAAAATGAAAAAGAAACAAAAAAAAAGAATCTTGCTAAGATGAAAACCTGAGACGGCAACTTAGGAAACATTGGGGGCCCAAATAGGTCGAAAACCTGAAAGGGCAACCTAGGAAAAAATGAGAAGCTAATGGTGCAAAAAAAAGTGAGTTGTGAGCCAAAACATTATGTGTGACTAGGATGAAAACTCGAAAGGGCTCCTAGGAAAAATGAGAGAAAAAAAAAAGAAAATGCTATATTTCACTCATTTGTCAACGTTGGAGTCATAAGGTTGTGGTTTCCATATGGATGGATCGATTAGCTCAACATCTTGAGACCTCTTGGGGGATTGGGTAATTTAGCGGGGAAAACAAAGTAAGCTGTGAAACTCTTGATTGTTAATATACTTTGTTTTTGGGATGATATATTGGTATAAAGTGAAGTATGTGTTTGAACTTCATGCAGGCTTATGGCTTCACTTTGTGCCATTGGATTTGTGATTGTCAATTCGAGACTTAGAAATCTTTCTATGGATATTAATGAATTGATCGATTGATATGGTTTTGGTAGATTTAGGAATGGGGGTTGTGGGTAACTTCTCATTTGATCTTAGCTTTGAGATGTGTGATATTGAGATTTTTGTGAGGTATTAATTTGGGGAAACACTAGTTAGGATGTGGATATATGAATTCCTTTGTGTGTTTGAATCTTTTCTTACTCGAGGGCGAGTAAGGTTTAAGTGCGGGGAGGTTTGATGTGTCCATTTTATGTGCATATTTTGGGCTTTTTGGGATCACTTTTGTGCTCTTTTGTTATCAACAGCTTGTGTTTTACCTTGAAATTCTCTCAGGAGAGGTAAGAGCGACTTTACGCTCTTTTACCTTTTCTAAGTGAATTTTGTGGGACATGGAAAGAACATCGAGACTTGAAGACCGGAGGCCATTGAAAATAATCTTTTGAAGATTTGAAGACTAACTTTGAAGATTTGAAGGCTTGTAGACTTGAAGAGTTGAAGGAGTGTGTAGTGGATTGAGGGCTAGAAAACAAGAAGAAGAGCAAAATATGTTTTGTTCTGGATGCCCGTCGCGATGGACCCTGTTGCGACTCAAAACAAACAGGTGGCCAAAAATTCATCTTCTTTTTATTGTACTATAAATAGAACTTTATCTCTTCTCTTTCCTCACTTCTCCTCTTCGTGATGTTCTGCAACAAAACCCTAGGTTTATCTCTTTTTCATCTTGTTTCATCTTTGATTTATGTTTGAAATGTTGTTGTTAGTTAGTATGGGTTTTAGTAGCTAAATCTAGTTCTTGGGAACGATTGACCAAGGCTTCCAAGCCCATGTCTTAAGAACACTTTGTAGCCTATTTAATACTCTTGCTATTGTGCATTTATGGAGCATTGAATGTGGTTTGTTAATGTTATTATTGTTCTTGAAAGCTTGAGTATATGAAATATTTGTATGATTGCTTGTTAGGGTTTGGGAAAATGTAGCTAAGTTTCCCTCTTCTTGATATGAAATCCAAGAGTTTTAATTAGAGATTTTGATTGTGTTGATGGATTGATAATTTCTAGATTAATGTGATGATTTTGAACTCGTTGTCATATTTTTTTAGGTAGAAAATGAGAAAAGTCTATGAATGTCGATCGTTCTTGACTAATCTTGTGTAAATGCATAAATTGGTTAAATGCTTAGGCATGGTGTAGTGTTTATAAGTGTTGCCAAGCTTGTTAATTCTTTGTGTTCAACACTATCAATGGGATACTTTTAGTCGTGCTTTGACTAAGGGATTCATTGGTGAGGTTTGACAAGAGATGTCGAATTCACTCTTGCAAACTACTCTCTAAGAAGGATAGAATATTTAGTCTTCACAACAAGTAGTGAAAGTAGTAAATAGGTTGCATGATCAATGGTGGATAAGAGGCTTGGAAGTGGAAGTCAATTGCGCCCAAGGTTCTGTTAATTGGTAGTTTAATCATCTTTTAGTTGTTGTTGCATGTTTTATATTTAACTTTCTTGCTAGTTAACTTGTCTTTAAATTTAGTAATTTAGGACCAAAAACCAACCAAGAATGATTAATCTAATTTAATAGTAAAAGGAAATCCAGGAATGATTAATCTAATTGGGAAAGTCTCAGGAAAGACGGCATTTCCATAAGCTTATGGACAGTCCACAGAGGCAGTTACCAAAAATATTGTAATTTTTTATAAAATTTAAATGTTGCATTTTTTAAGTTAAAACAAGTAATAATATGTATTTGAACGTGAAAATATAAAAATATATAATATAAATAAATATTTTCAAAAATTTTAAATTTTGTATGTAATTTAACAAATGTAGCATATAAGGTAAGAAATAAATGGCCTATCCATAAGCTTATGAACAGGCCACCTGTCAGGAGAACTACTCAATCTAATTTACTTATCAAAATTTTGGAAGAAATGGGCACCACAATAAAAGATTACTTTGGTCTTCCTACAAATGGGCAATGATGACCAAGATCATGCAAAATACAGTTTGGCTTTTATAAAAGATAAATAAAATTATTTGCATGGTGAAATTCATTTTAAAATGTTATCATAATTATATGTATTTTATTACAATAAATAAAAGTAAATATCAATCAATCGTATTAGTCTTCGTAATTATAAAATATTCTCATTTAACAATTAGTCGGTACAATAAGTTATTTATGGTTTTAAATATATCTTTAGAAGTTATTTATTTTATATAGTAAAGA
This sequence comes from Rubia yunnanensis, assembly GCA_037428765.1. Taxonomy (NCBI): domain Eukaryota; kingdom Viridiplantae; phylum Streptophyta; class Magnoliopsida; order Gentianales; family Rubiaceae; genus Rubia; species Rubia yunnanensis. The sequence continues at coordinate 43,183,222 of CM075069.1, read as the reverse complement.
ATTAAAATCAGTAACAAATTGTAGTATTAGTATGTTAACAAGTTATTATTGATTATATATAGTAAACAATTAAAACCAGTAATATATTATAATATTAGTATGTTATTTTTAGACAACTTAGATTTAGCTTAGTCCATTGCTCCAAAATACATGTTTTTTGTTATTGTTGCCTAAATATATAAAGAGTCTGTCTCTTGAAAGACGGTCTTTCCATAAGTCATGGAAAGACCACGGTTTAGAGTGCAAATTAGAAGAAATGAAGATAAAAATTTTTGGGTTGTATTAATCGGGTTATAAACTTTATAACTACTATACGTTGTATTATAAATTTTTAATATTGCAACTAAGACTGTTTACCTTTTATTATTTTAATTAAACCTCATCTTTCTATAGGCTTATGGAAAGACGGTCTTTCCCAAGACTTTACTATATATGAATATAAAATAAATTATATTTTTGGTCAAATGTTGGAAAACGCTAGTACTCCCTCCATTTCTTTATTAGTAGCACACTTTCCTTTTTGGGGTTGTTTCTTTTATATTGGCACACTTTCCTTTTTGGGGTTGTTTCTTTTATATTGGCACACTTTCCATTTTTGGCAAGATTTCTTCAATTTCATCCACTCATTCTACTTTTTACTTTCTACATTCAATTTCATCCACTCATTTCCTTCATCTAAATCCAAGCACCTAAACCTATGGTGCCACTATTAGTGGAACGGAGGGAGTACATGTTTTAGAGTAACTTAGAATTAAATACTCTGAAGTAAGAAAGGAAAATCAGAAAGGATTATGGATATGTTCTTATGCCCGATTGTTGATAAATATTCTGTTACAGACTTGGAAAATAGCGACACCAAAATAAAATTCCATAATATAAGATTGTGAACTTGCAATTTGAGCATGTATGTGTAAACGGATGGGCCTAGAAAGCCAACATTGATTACTTCTACACAATCTTGAAAAATTACACTGTGGCCCAAAATTGTTCTACCCCATTATTCATTGCTCCAAAATACATCATTTTTATTATTCTTGCCTAAATATATAAATATAAAAAATAATTTATTTTTCGGTGAAATATTGGAAAACGCTAGTACATGTTCTAGAACAACTTAGAGTTGAATACTAAGAAGTAAGAAAGTAAAATTGGAAAGGATTACGGATATATTCTTATGCCCGATTGTTGATAAATATTCTATTACATACTTGTAAAATAAAATGAGGTTATATATGGTAGCATCATGTTCGAACGGATTTCAATTTGGAGTTACGAGTAAAGTTTTTACTTTTTGTACTTAGGTCCCTCCAAGAAAATTGGAGTTGTCGAATCACGAAATTGGCAACACCAAAGTGAAATTGAATAACATAAGATTGTGAATTTGCAATTTGGGCATATATGGGTGAACGGAATGGACTCAAAAGTCAACATTGATTACTTCTACACGGTCTTGGAAAATTACACTTTGGCCCAAAGTTATATTACCATATTATCCATTGCTCCAAAATACATGGTTTTTGTTATTCTTGTTTAAATATAGAAATATAAAATAAATTTTTTTTTATGAAATGTTGTAAAGCGCTAGTACATGTTCTAGTGTAATATTGAGTTGAATACTTGGAAGTAAAAAAAGGTAAAACGGAAAAGATTACAAATATATTCTTATGCATGTTTATTGATAAATATTATGTTACGGAATTGGAAAATACAACGGGGGTGTATAGGGTACCATCACGTTCAAGCGGATTTCAATTTGAATTTACGAGTAAAGTTTTTACATTTTGCACTTAGGTTCCTCCAAGAAAGTAGGAGTTATCGAAACACAAAATTGATGACACCAAAATGAAATTCAATAATATGCAGTTGCAGTTTCCAATTAGGGCATGTATGGGTGAATGAAAGGGCCTCGAAAGTTAACATTGATTACTTCTACACAGACTTAAAAAATTACACTATAGACCAAAATTTTGTTACCCCCATTATCCATTGCTTCAAAATACATGATTTTTGTTATTCTTGCCTAAATATATGAATATTAAATAAAATTTTTTTGGTGAAATGTTGGAAAGCACTAATGCATGTTCTTTAGTAACTCATATTGGTGCTTCCTATCAACCAAATTTTATACTACTTATTTCATATACTACTAATTTTATATAATTATGAATAAGTACTATATTAAATTTTATTCGGTGAATTTTTTATTTATTTATTGATATTCAACTTCGATCACATATTTTTCGAACTCTATGTTTAATTTATTTCGTCTGAAAAATATAAAAATATATTTATATATAAAAGTATAGTTATAAAATATTTTAAAATTTTTAAAAGAAGTGGAGTACCATAAAAATTTTATAAAATTATATTTTAGTTTTATTTAACACTAAATTTTAATATTAAAATCTCGATCATGTGTTACTCGAACTCTACATTTAATTTATTTCATTTGAAAATATAAACATGAAGTAATGTTTAAAGTATACTTATAAAATCTTACAAAATTAAAGGGAAATGGAGTTGCATAAAATAATTTAAATATTATATATTTGTTTTAATAAAAAATTACATTATTAATATATATATTAAGGGTGTCTGTAAAAGGTATGTTTGACGTCGGCAAGTCAGACATACGTGCGACATCGGTCATTTCATCAGACATACATGCGATATCAGTCATTTCATGTCTCCGAGAGGTACATGAAATGTTGGTCATTTCATATCTGCGAGAGGTACGTGTAATGTCAGTATTTCATGACTGCGAGAGATACTTGCGATGTCGATCACTATTATAATCAACGTCCGGAAGGTAATTGGGGCGTTGGTCACAATTATAATCGACGTCGAGAAACTAGACATACGTGTGACGTCAGTCATTTTATGTCTGCGAGTAGTTCGTGCGATGTCGGTAGCAAAAACATGTGATGTTGGTAAGCCAGACATGCATGACGTTGGTCATTGTGAGAGTGACGTGCGATGCCAGTCCCATAAACAACCGATATCGGTAAGCCAAACATACGTGCGACATCGGTAATGGTAAAATATGAGGTAAAAAGTATTTTTTAATCGAGATAAAAATTATTTTTTACTTTAAAAAAATAAGAACCAAGGTAAAAAAACTTTTTACCTCGGTTATTTGCCCTTAACCAAAAAACCGAAGTAAAAGTGGCGAATGATAGGTTTGTTGTAGTGTCCCTATGTCCTTAAATTACTCACTTACTTTACGACACTATTCTCTATCAAACTGTATGAGACACTATTCTCTACAAATCTGAGTTTTATTTGAGCAAAAGAGCAAGTTCAGCTAAGCTTAATCAGGTCAAAATGGTTTTAATAATGAAAAAAGGATCTTTTCCTTTCAAATATTTAGGCTGTCCGGTTTTTAGAGGAAGAACCTTAATGAGATATTATCATCCTATGTTGGCTAACATTGACCATAAGCTTCAAAATTGGAAAAATAAATGGCTGAGTGGAGGAGGGAAAATGGTCTTAATAAAATCTTGCCTCTATTCTATTCCTCAACATATTTGGACGGTAACAAATCCCCCGAAAGGTATAATTAAATATATTGAGAAAAAATTGTCACATTTCTTTTGGGGTAAATTTGAGGATAAAAACAATAGGGTTTGGAAAAAATGGACAGACCTTGCTAAGCCAATAAAACTGAATGGCCTGGGTTTTAGATCTTTTAAAGCCATAGTTGAGGCTTGTTCTGTTAAACTATGGTGGAAGTGTCAACAAGGTACCTCTTTGTGGTCAAAATTGCTATGGGCACTGCCACCATCACATAGAAAATCAGTTACTTGGAAAAGAATATGCCAGGTGAACACCTTTGCTGAATCTAACTCTACTATAATTCATGGCAAAGGGAGTTGTAGTTTCTGGTTGGCCAACTGGTGCCCTAATGGCCCTCTCATAAACCATATTCCAGATAGTATCTCATCACACTTGCTTAATATCTCAGTGGCAGATTTCATTATAATAGGAACTCAGTTTTGGACCAGATTTCTCCCTTCCTGGGAGGAAAGGAATGACAGAATGATTTGGAAACCTGAGTTCTCAGGAAATTTTACCTTCAAATCATGCTATAAGGCCTTAACATCAGAATCAGGTATCTCTCTGGCAAATATTTCTCTTTGGAACACTCCCTTGCAGAAAAAGATCATTATTTTCACATGGAAATTACTGCATGCCTTCCTCCCTTTTGATGATGTGCTTAATTCTTGTGGTTTTAGTTTAGCCTCTAAATGCCCTGCCTGTTGTCATTCAGACTCGATACAGTATTTCTTTATAACTTTTCATCTAGCTCAGGCAGTGTGGTCCAATTTTGCATCTTTGCTTCACTTCAATCTAAATGCTCTTCATTCCATTCCACAGAGGTTTTTTGTGTTCTGGAACTGTAGTGATTTACCAAAGTTTGAGCGCACCTGTTGTACAATCCTACCCTCTCTGATTTGTTGGGGCCTCTGGAAAGCTAGAAATGGTCTCTTATTTGAAAATAAGCCCCTACGAGTTCATTCTATCTGTAAAGAGGTGCAGGATCTCATCACATTCACATTTCAAGTCTGCCCCTTGAAACTAATCACCCCTGGTCCTATCCCACCATCATTCAGGCATCTAGCACCTATGCTTAGACCACCTCCTAAGCCAAATATATCAAAAATATGTTGGAAAAGGCCTAGGTCTGGTTTTATTAAAATTAATGCCGATGCCTCCTGGTCCCATAACAAAGCCTCTGTTGGTCTTATTGCAAGAGACTCCTCCGGCTGTCCAATTACCATAAGCTCTGCTACCTCTTCTGCAGTGTCACCTCTATTAGCTGAAATTGATGCCATTATGCATGCCTGTCACATTTTCCCTCAGCTCGACCAAGCTTTTATAATCGAATCTGATTCAAAACTTGTGGTCTCTATGATAACTGACCCCTATGCTGCGCATTGGGAACTTTTTGACAAAGTTTATAAGGTGAAGGCCTCCCTTGGTCGAGCTAATCTCCGGCATGTTCTAAGAGAGGGCAACAAGGTTGCTGATGCCCTCGCTAAATGCCACTCTGATTTGGATCCTGGCCTTTCTATTACTAACATTCCTAGACATATTAGAGGGCTTATTACTTTAGACAAAGATTCTGTGCCTTCCATTCGAGTTCACAGAAATGATAGTGTATTTGAATAGATACTGCTGAGTTTTGTTGTATTGATGCAGGTCGGATAAACTATACATGACGAGGGAATGCCGATAAGCTGTTGCTGCTCCTCGGTTCTCCATCCAACCACATTGACAAACTGGATGCAACCTTTCCTTGGTGCTGCTGCAATCATCTTTGATTACCTCCGGATTACATTAGCTTTCAAATACTATATTACTTCATTAAGAGGTTGCCTGGCCAAGGGAGAGAATTCACACAGGGGGTGGAGATTCTATCCCTTGGATCGCAACCTCTTTACAGAAAACACTAATCTTGTATAGCTGTCTATATTGATAGTTCTAGTACTTTTGGAGGCAATAATGTTGCCTCAATGTCTATGGATCTAGACATACTGATGTACAAACAGTTTAATTTTGCTATAGGGCCTGGGGAACCTAATACATAACTCCCTCACCTTAGGGTGTTTTCCATTAAAAAAAAGAGACATTATTATCTATCAAACCGCATGAGACATAATATTATCGCATATGACATTATTGAATTCATCGTAACAAGTAGTTTCTAGAAAGTAACTACGTAGCAACATATTAATGGTCAAACATATTTCTCGAACAGTATGCAATGATTAGGTTGTAATTTAACTTGGAACGGAGGGAATATTATAAATTTTAGACCTACTTTAATCCTCTAAATTTTAAAATTTCTCAAAATTTTAAGAATATTTTTAAAGACAGAATCAAAATAAATTGTGACCCACCAATTTTTTTTTCTAAGGGAAAGTCTCAGGAAAGACGGTCTTTCCATAAACTTATGGAAAGTCCTCAAGGGCATTTGCCTTAAATGTTGTATTTTTTTATAAAATTTAAATATTACATTCTATAAGTTAAAACAAGTAATAATATGTATTTGAAGGTGAAAATATAAAAATATATGATATAAAAAAATATTTTCAAAATTTTAAAATTTTGTATGTAATTTAAGAAATACAGTGTATAAGGTAAGAAATAAGTGGCATGTCCATAAACTTATGGACAGGCCGCCTATCAGGAGAGCCACTCTTTTTCTAAATCTGCCCTGGAACTTACCATTCGATTATTCATTTCTAAAATTCAATACACAGTAATAAAATCAATAATCTAACAAAACTATCGAAATATAAATACCACACTAAAACCTAGATTCTAAAACCTAACCTCTAAATTAGACTTTCGGAGAGGGTGAAATTAATCTTCAAATTTCAACGGATCTGGCTCGCCTGAGAGCATAGGAGGTTGTAGCGAAGAGAGAGACCATTGATGGTGGCGGAGAGGTGGTTGTGACCATATGAGCGTCGATGGTGAAGCACGATGCTTTGGTGGCAAAGCGCGGAGTGGCACGATGTTGTTATCGAGAGGCGCGGAGTGGCACTATGTTGTTATCGAGAGGCGTGGAGCGTCGTAGTGCTGTTGAGGAGAGGCGCCACACGGAGGTTTTGGTGAAGGTGCGATGGTGTGTGTTGCATGCGAGGCAGTAGAGTGGCGATGGTAGTGTTGATGTGAGGAGGTGGTGGCATTGATGTGAGGTGGTGACGAGGTGGCATAGATGTGAGGTGGTGACGAGGTGGCATAGATGTGAGGTGGTGGCGGAGCGGTGGTTTTAAGGAGAGAAGAGGTCAATTGATCGGCGGTGGTTATAATTTGATAAAAACGAAGAGTGAATAAATGATTATCCTTAGGGCTTCGGTAGTGTAATGGTAGGCCCATCAAATGGGTTAATTGGATAAACCCATTATCCAAACCCAATGGATCATTATCAAATTGGTCATTATCCAATTAACCTGTTTATTAAATTGGTCGTAATGAGTTGGGTCATAAATGGGTTGGGTCATAAATGGGTTGGGTCATTAAATTGATAACACATTGGATAAGCCATGAGATATTCATATGGCCCAAGAGGTTAAAATATATTATCCAATAAGTCATTATCCAATAAATCATTATATAATTAACCCAATAAGTTACCATTAAACATTTTCTATCGATTTGGGTTACAAGTTGTCATTATCCAATGGGATCAGGTGTTAAATGCACATTATTTTTTAGGATTTGGGATGAGAATAATTATGTTAATGGGAAAATTTTGATCTCAATGGGTCACATATTATGTTAACTCAATGGGAACATAACAAATACCCAATAAATATCTAAAATTACCCAATTAAATGCATGTGTAATATTTAACATAAATATTCACTATAATTCACAAATTTTACAAATTATAATTCACAAATTATTCGAGTTCAATCTCGTACAATATTCGAATATTTTACGAGATTGAACTCGAATAATTTTACGAGATTGAACTCGAATAATATGTATAATCTGTGAATTATAGTGAATATTTATGTTAAATATTACACATGCATTTAATTTGGTAATTTTGGATATTTATTGGGTATTTGTTATGTTCCTATTGAGTTAACATAATATGGGATCCATTGAGATCAAAATTTCCCATTAACATAATTATTCTCATCCCAAATCCTAAAAAATAATGAGCATTTAATATCTGATCTTATTGGATAATGACAACTTGTAACCCAAATCGATAGAAAATGTTTAATGATAACTTATTGGGTTAATTATATAATGATTTATTGGATAATGACTTGTTGGATAATAACTTATTGGATAATATATTTTAACCCATTGGGTCATATGAATATCTCATGGGTTATCCAATGGGTTATCCATTTAATTACCCAACTCATTTATGACCCAACCCATTATGACCAATTTAATAAACGGGTTAATTGGATAATGACTCATTGGATAATGATCCATTGGGTTTGGATAATGAGTTTATCCAATTAACCCATTTGACGTAATCTTTCTATTTTGTTATTTATTGCACACACTTAGTATAAATGGATGTTTTATTTTATTTGGCACTCTATCCATTTTTGGCAAAATTTCTTCTATTTCTTCCACTCATTCTACTTTTTACTTTCTAGATTCAATTTCAATCCACTCCTTCTACTTTTTACTTTCTAGACTCAATTTTATCCACTCATTTTCTCAACTCAAATCCAAACACCTAAACTTATGATGACATAAAAAGAAAAATGAAGGAAGTGTTTTTTTTTAATTACCTTTTACTTCGGTTTTTCAACTTCTAACTTCGGTTATTTGATCACCGAAGTAAAAAAAAAAAATTTAACTTCGATTATTAAAAAAATCGAAGTTAAAGAATTTTTAACTTTGATTTTTTCAATAACTGAAGGTAAAAGGGCGAAGTTAAAAGTCATTTTTGTAGTAGTGAGTTTTCCAAAAAGTGAACTGAAGGGGGCAATATATTTGCCTCCCCATAAGATGGTATCACTAGATCTAGTTTGTATTACAAAAGATCAGAAGAAGATGTGTTTCCAATTGTTAGGATAAATCAGATTATGATTATTATGATTAGACTTCTTTCCTTATTACACTTCTATTGTACTCTTTATACATTCAGTCATCAATAATACAATTCCTTCTCTCATGGTATCAGAGCCTCTTCTGATTCAAAACTTAAAAACTTAAAATTCCTATCGCCGTCGGTCGCCAGCAGTTCCTCTTCTAGCGGCTCCATCATGCGCTCCCCCACCACTCATTTCCGCTCTTCTCCGCTCCCCTCCAACGAACGACTCCACGCGGATCCTCCCGGCCGCACGCTGCTCCTTTCCGCTCCACGCGGCTCCCTTCTGCTCCACGCGGCTCTATGCGGCTCCTCTCCGAATCAAACGTGCACGGCACCCGTCCACTCTATGTGGCTCCTCCCGGACGCACACGGCTCCCTTCCGCTCCACGTGGCTCCACGCGGCTCCTCTCCGAACTCCGCTCCGTTGCTTTTCCTCTCCCGTAATGACTCAAGAAAAACTCTCCTACAACACTCTGCTCCAAATAATGCAAATCAAACTCACTCCATCAAATTATCTTCCCTGGAAGATCAAGCAGGTTATGTCCTTCGTCCTTAAGGTCTGTACAGTTTCATTGATGGCACTAGATCTTGTCCCACTCTCCCACCACCACCAACATCGGAGACCCTTTCTTTTGCTGCCACAGTCTCAACTCCTTTAGATGGAAGTAAGGTTGATCTCCTGGAGACTTATTTGGAAGCAAAAGAAGAATATGATCAATGGGTTGATGAAGATCAACGTCTCTGTAGTCCCTTGTTTTCCTCTCTCACCGCTGAAGTTCTCGCAGAACTCCTAGATTGTGCCACTTCCAAATATATCTGGGATAATCTTGCCCTCATATATCATAATAGCAATGCCTCCACCATTCTCCGTCTTCACGCAGATGCGCATAGTATTCGTAAGTTTGGTACTGTTCATGAACTTCATCTCAAATTTAAGGAGATTTTTTAACAACTGTCTATCATGGGTAATTTGGTTTCAAATGTTGATTAAATTGTATGGTTCTTGACTGCTCTTGGTCCTGAGTATAAATATTTATAACTATTTTTCTGCTCCTTTGATTAATGTTGTTCCAACCCCACTTTATGCGAACGTTCTTGCCCGTGCTAAACACCACAAGCCTTTTTGATGAATTTATTGAGACACTCAGGACCAGCCGCATGGCATGTCGCGTTCCACACCAGCGACGCACCTCAAGCCAGCAGCACGTGGGATCGCACGCCGACTTGAGGTGGTCGTGCTTGGCCTTCTCACGGTGGCCACGGTGGTTGCTTCGGTGGCAGACGCGGTGGTGGCAGGCAGTTCTTTTCTAGTTCTCAGGTGGCTGATCTGATCCCTGGTCTCGGTCGTCTTCACTGTTCCTGGTGCGGATGACTTAGTCACTATGTTGCGAAGTGTTAATAGATGTAGGCATAAATTCGCCGTTCGCCAAGCACTCATTTGGCAAAAAATCATCACTCTTCTCAGCAGTCTGATACTTCTTCTCGTCTGTCAGATTGGTACATTGATTCCAGCGCTACTAGTTATATGGCGACTTCCACCTCAGGCCTAAACAATTTCCCTCCTTATACTGGTAAATCTCATGTTCTTGTTGGTAATGGTGCTCCAGTTATGATATCTCATATTGGTGATTCTAAAGTTTCTGGAACTTGCATTTGTCTGGTGTTTTGGTTGTGCATGATATTACTAAGAATTTACTGTCTATTAGTCAGTTAACCAGAGATATAGGTGTCATAATTACATTTGATGACTGGAATTTTGTCATTCAGAATAAAGTAACCAGGGCTGTCGTGGGTCGGGGGCACAGTGAGGATGGATTGTACGTTTTAGACTGGGGAGATGCAACATTTATTTCAGTGATACAACATAATAAGAGTCAAGCTTCATATAAGTTGTGGCATGAACGCCTAGGTCATGTTCCTAGTGCAGTGATTACTAGTTTACATAAGTCTGGTTTACTTTCAGTTACTTCTTTGTTGCCTAAACAGCATACCTACGCCCCCAGTGTTATGGCGAAAGGTCAACGGTTGGCGTTCGTTGAGAACCCTAACCGTGCTGACAATGTTCTTGATTTAATACATTGTCATTTATGGGGGCCTTCCCCAGTTTTATCTACAAATGGTTTTACGTATTATGCATTGTTTGTGGATGATATTTTGAGATTCACGTGGTTGTACCCCCTTTGTCGCAAATCGGATTTTGTTGACACTTTTTTTGGGTATCGAGAGCCTTGTTCACACAAAATCGAATTTTGTTGACACCTATTTGCAGTTTGAGGCATTTGTTGAGAATCAAATTTCAGCAAAAAATAAAGTTTTTCAAAGTGATGGTGGCACTGAATTTTTGAACACCAGACTCAGATCACATTTTGCAGCAAAAGGTGTTCATCATCAGGTTTCTTGTCCGGCCACTCCGGAACAGAATGGACGCACTAAATGTAAGCATCACCATGTTGTTGAAATAGGTCTCACGATGTTTTTTCACTCCCATCTTCCGATTTCCATTTGGGATGATTTTTCACAAGTGCTGTCTACATTATCAACTGTTTGTCTACTCCAGTTCTGCAGGGATCGACACCTTATGGTCTTCTTAATCATCGAGATGCTATCTATGGTAACTTTCATCCTTTTGGTTGCCAGGTTTTTTCTTTTGTTCGCCCTTTTGATGATCATAAGCTATCTCCCCGTAGTATTCCATGCATATTTATCAATTACAACTCGCAGTATAAGGGGTTTCGGTGTCTCGACCCTTCCACTAGAAAGGTTCATGTTACTCATCATGCTCGGTTTGATGAGGTTTAGTTTCCTCTTGCTCTAGCATCAGGAACTGGGTCTCCTACATCAAGTTTGGATATCTCCGCCTTTACTGATCCAGATCATGGGTTTGTGCCATCATCAGCCTCGGCTTCGTCTTGACCTCAATTTTGGTTTATAGATGATGAGTCATCTCGCCAGCTGCCCCGCAAGCTGACCCATGTCCATCATCCCGTCTAGCATCCAGTCTTTGTGGCTCCTTGCCCACGGTCGATCGCAGTGGTCTCTTGCATGCGCTCGATCATGGCGGTCTCTTGCCCGCGCCCAGCCATGATGGCTCGCTCCCATGGGCTCAGGTGCTCCAGTTGGCCACGACCATGGTCTGCCATGGACATTCCCGCACCTAGCTGTGATAGCTCACGCCCAGCAACCATGGGCTCAGGTGCCCCGGTTGGTCACGGACGGCCACCTCCTCCCTGCCTTGGTCACGGCCACGGATGGTCTCCTCCTGCCTGCCTCGGCTACGACCATAGACATTCACAGCTTCGTCGCGTCCCAGGTTTCTCCACGTCCAGCACATTCTTGCACGGTTACGCGCTCTTCTACTGGAGTTATTCAGTGCTGAGATTATTCAGACATTCATGTTCATGGTCTTCTTGCAGCTCTTCTTGCTCAGAAAGAATAGACTGATTATCGTTCTGCAAAACAAGATCCTTCTTGGGTTTCTGCTATGGATGAGGAGATGGCCGCTCTTCGAGGTCAGCATACTCGGGATCTTGTTTCTTGCCCTTCGAACATCAACATTGTTGGATCTAAATGGGTTCATCGACTAAAGTACAGACCTGAGGGTTCGGTTGATCGCCATAAGGCACGTTTGGTAGGTTAGGGTTTCTCTCAGATTCCTAATTTTGACTTTGACCATACTTTCAGCCCTGTGGTTAAAGTATCTTCAGTTTGGACAGTTCTTGTTATTGCTACTATTTGTGCTTAGTATCTACATTAGTTGGATGTGAAGAATGCCTTTCTTAACGGTGTTCTTGATTCTCCAGTTTTTATGGCTCAACCCATTGGTTATAAGGATCCCACTCATCCAGACTATGGTTTTCGGCTATGGAAGGCCATTTATGGTCTTAAGTAGGCACCTCGAGCATGGTTTCAGCATTTCAGTGCTTATCTTTTGCAGCTTGAGTTTCGTTGCAGTTCTTCTGATACTTTATTATTTATATTGTCTTGTGGCTCGTCGTTGTTCTATGTTTTGGTCTATGTTGATGATATCATTCTTACTGGGAATGATTCCACTCTTATTTGCCAGTTCATTGATCACACCCATCAGAAGTTTGCCATCAAAGATTTGGGTGCCTTACACTACTTTCTTAGCTTGGAGGTCACACCCACTACTTTGGGACTTCTTCTAGGACAGGCGAAGTATACTCGGGACATTGTTTCTCGGGTTGGAATGTCAGATGCAGTGCCAGTCTGTACACCGTTTCTGCCAAATTCTCAGCTTCACAGGAGTACGAGCTCACAGTTCAAGAATCTGACATTGTATCGCTCTTTGGTTGGTGCTCTCCAGTATCTAACCATCTCTCGTCCGGACTTAGCCTTTTACAGTTAATTCTGTCAATCAGTGTCTTTAGGACCCCCAGGAAGATCATTTTTTAGTTGTCACTCGGATTCTCCACTATGTTTGGGGGACCCTCCATTTTGGCCCCAATTTTCGTGCAACTATTTCTCTGGAGGTGCTCAATTATTTTGATGCAGATTGGGCCAGGTGTTTGGAAATTCGTCATTCTACTTATGGGTATGTTTTCTTCTTAGGCGGTAACGTGGTTTCTTGGAGTGCGAAGAAACAACCCACTGTGTCTAGGTCCAGCCTTGAGTCGGAGTATTGTGCTTTGGCTAACACTGCTTTTAAGGTCATCTAGATGACTCATTTTCTTCGTGATCTTCATGTTCCTTTTTCTGGTGAGCCTCTTCTGCTTTGTGACAACAACAGTACCATCTTCTTGGCTCAGAATCCGGTGGCACATAAGCGGGCTAAGCACATTAACATTGATTATCATTTTGTTTGCAAGTTGGTTTCTTCGGCTAAGCTTCGTGTTGCTCGTGTTCCTACATCTCTCTAGTTGAGATATTTTCACCAAGGGTCTTTCTTGTCCCTTGTTTGAGTTCTTCAGGTCCAAGCTTTGCGTCTCTGAGAATCTGACGCTTCGCTTGAGGGGGGTGTTAGGATAAATCAAGATTACTGATTAGATTATGATTTATTATAATTAGAGTTCTTTCCTTATTACACCTATATTGTACTCTCTATATATTCAATCATCAATGATATAATTCTTTACGGTAAATCATTTTCTCACCAATGACTGTAATCTCCACCCCTGTTGTTAATTACAATTATTGGTCGGACATTTTCTTCTTAGTTAACCAAAAGATTCAAAAAGCTTAGTCTGCAGATGTTAAAATTATGAGACTGTTTGGCATCTGGTTTGCACTAGTGGTTCCTGATTTCTTTCTTGTGAACTTAGATTGTGGAATTCCTTGCCGAGACTTTTGAACTTCAACATTCCTTTTGCTGCCACTCTGGGAAGATTATCTTGATCAGCTTTGGAAGATATTCCACCTAAAAATATAAAAGAAGACATAACAGTATCTTTTTCTAACCAACCCTAATTGAAGGAACTGAATTGCATCTAGAGATAGGATTCCTTTCATTTTTTGTGATAAATCAACATATGTAAACCTAGAGTTCAACCTAGAATTAAGAACAAGCTTTGCTATAGTTGATCTGCAACCTGATTAGCCTCTCTAAATAGAAAACTTAAGTTTAGGTTTCTCAGTTCGAATAGATCAGAAAAATGTTATCAGGGTGAAGATTCTAGGGTGTCAGCCTCGAACTGCAACTTTGCTAACAGATTCTAAAGTAAACACATGTAGATTTATATTTTGAGCATGGCTAGCCCCCGGTTTAATTGCTTGAATTTTAGCTTGAAGGCCATTTTTAGAAGGAATAATGAGTGAAAGCTTCAACTAACACTAGTGTAAAATGGGCCATTAATAATGCAAATTGGCAGCATTATCAGTAAACCAGCTTGGCACCGCCGTCCATTACCTATTCTGATATCATAACAAATTGTTGCACTGAATAAAGGTAGATGGACAACTATATATGTGCAACAACTCAACAAAAGTTCTAAATAGATCGTTGTCTTATGTACGGTACCAACATCAGTTTAATAACCACTAATTTACAATGATAGAGAAAGAGGTTCTGAGAAACCCTGTAATATGACACATAGTTCTAATATCAAAACAATTTCGAATATTGAGAATTAGATATCTACATATTAAAAAAATGATGGTTAATAGTTAGGAACACATTCTTGTCATGGAACACAAAATCCAGGGCGTCCAATTATGGTGTCACGTTCAAAATAGGTCCTGAAACAGGAAGTACTATAAGAAAATAAGGCAGATGAACTTTGGTCAACCAAGTGAGGGAGTTGGATATACCAACCCATAAGGTTAAGTTGTGTACAACAATATATTTTGAGCATAACAAATGACATTGTTGTTGACATATCATCTTAACAAAAAAAAACTCTAGAGGGTATAATTCCGTACAAGGAAACATTATTAATAATTAATAGGTAAAAATATAAATAAATGTCCCATGTTGTGATCCTTGGCTATGTTTTGGCACGCTTAGTTTCCTTAAAATATCTTCATCGTATCATGACTTGTCTTCCACAACTATGTTATTTTCTTGACATTCACTTTCATTTGTTCGTACATGTCAACCATAAACGAGGTGTTATCCTCTTACCTCTAGTTGTGAGCATTAAATTAGAATAGTAATATGCATGGAAAACGTTAATAATGGATTTAATAAAAAAACAACCACCTTCTTTTACTATTTCATCCTCAAACCCTATGCGACTATATCCCAATGATGAGTTTCCAATTCTTGTTCTCAAAGAACTTCTAGCCGTACAATTTAGAAGGCGCTGTCTGGCTCATAAATGTCAACATGTTATTCAATTTTAGGTATTTGGAAGTGAGGGGACACATAAGGTAGCTTGATAGGCTTCTTCTTCAAATGCACAACGATGCCAAAATTTGTTGCATAATGGTATAGTCACAATTAATCTTCACCTTCTTAATCAAATAGTAGAACAACATAATAGTAGTAGTCATTGTGGGCGCACTGATGTGACCCCCTACTAGCACCAAACTCTATGCTACCATATTGTTTACAATCCTCTGCTCTATTGTCAAATACTTAAGTTTATAACTCCCGGCGGGGTTGCAATTGGATACAGGTCTATTAAAGTAAAATTGAGCTAGATGGGTAGGATTCAATAGGGAAGGATCAACATGTATGTGTGAGTTTGAACGATGATATACATCAAAGGACCATCAGAAAATGCAAGATAACAGTCTTGAAGGCTCTTATACGGGTAATCTAGAAAATGATTGATCTTCCATGGATCAACGTCAAACTATCCACCGCCAACCACATTAGAGAATGAACCTTCATCTACCGGTGCCATGTTGGCACAAAATTGACTCACTTCGCGAAAGTGTGTTACATCTTTGATGGCAAGGATTCCAGGACAACTTTGGAATTCAAATAGTGACACAATGTTACCGAGTCATGGCGCCGTGGTATTATTTAGTGTAAGGGCATACAAATCTAGTAGCATAGAATTTTCTAGCAAAGCATTGCACCTTTCAGAGGCTACAAGGAACACGGACTTGGTAGCATAGAAAGTGGTCGTCGATTCTTTCTTCGTCGATTTCTTTTGCCTAGTATTTCCACCACGGGAAATAGAGGTGGATGTCATGTTCTTAGTATTCAAACTGATATGATGGGTTTCCTCGATTAAAATTTCGAAGAATTTTGAAAGAGTTCTAGGGAAATTGTGTGCCCTGTAACAAAAAGGGTTTATTTCCCACAATCTATTCCGAGCTGGAAGGGTTCAACGAAGGGTATTTGGATACAATATTTTGGTGTTCTGATATCTTAACTTATATCGGAATCATTTAATATAAGAATTTTTGGGAACTTTTCTTTGGCCAGTGCCGGTTCGAAATGGATCTTGGCATCGTAACATGTTTGTTCCGAAATCAGAGCATCAGTGATTGTAGTAATTCCCGTCCCAGTTTCAAAGATCCAATTGTGAAACTTAAATTATAAACTTTTGACTTCTATTGTAATCCATGTTGGCCTTTACTTAACATGGCGACTCACGATCACAGTAAATTTGATACTAAGTTCAACGACGAGTACACAACTATATTTTTATACCAAATAATATAAAAACACCGCAATGCGTAAATGTGACATTAAAATCCCATCATTAGTCCCAAAATGAATAAAATTGTTTAACGTAATTATTGGGTATGTAATAGAGAAAATTTTAGGGAGAAGAGAGGTACAATGTGACATACTCCGTGTCTTCGTCATGTTCATCTTCATTAGATAAAGAGACATGTCTGAAATCTTGCTCCTCTTTGTCTTCCTTTTTGTAACTATGACTAATGGAGTTTATAATTTAATTGACGATTGTTTTGATTTCGGAAAAATCTTGAAGTGGCGCATCAGTGGAAGATTAAAAGGCAGTTCAACTGCATTGTAACAAAAAAATGACTTCATTTATTACAACAACTATCTCTCCACTCCTATAAAAGCTTAAAGGACGTACTCTTCCCCCTTCTCCAAAATCCTTGTTCTCTTGCATGTTTCAAACAATCGCTGATATTCCCTCATCCACCCTCACAGATTCATTGTGGGAATTCCCCTGCAATACAAGATGGTTCCATCCATCACCTTTCCCATTGTTTTTTTGTCCACGATTCCACCACCACATTCCTCAACTTGTTTAAAACCCTCGCACCACCACCTGTACCTTTTCTCTACGGGACATCTTAGTCCTATCTCGACCCGTAGCCTTTTAATTTTCTGGTATCCCACTATACAAAATCTCCCTTTGTAAAGCACTCATTGTCTAAAGCGGCATGGGTCGGGTATTTGAGGCATGGAAAGGGTGAGTGAAGGTGGTCGGAAGAGCAAGGGTTAGGATTGACTTTGTTGATCCAGAGACATCCATGGAAAAGTTTGGGCTTGACAAGAAAAAGTTAGTTGGAGTAATTGTTTTTGTTAATGCATGTTTATTTTGATTTTATTAATGTGTAGTTATTGATTGTTAATTACTAAAAATATTTTCTATATTATTTGATTAATCTGATATACAAAACAAAATATGCTTTTTTGTCAATTCTTTTTAGTTTATAAAAAAATATAATCTTTGGTTGAAGGATTGATTAGCAGACATTCGGTTGATCTTGAACCATCGGTGTCTACAAACTGTGGTCAAGGTTGTAAAGACAACGGTTGACAATCCACAAGAAGTCATGTGCGTGACGTGAATGACTGGGAGACTGCCTTAAACAGGTTTTCTTTTAATTATTTTTATTTTTAAAAAATATTCATATCATTCAGCATGTTGTGGCTTAACAGAGCATTTTGTATAACATTGGGGTTTTCTCTACGGAAGAGAGGTTGTTGCAGAAGTCAATACTCTCTCATCCATCTTCGGACGAACAAGCTTCATACAAGATGGTGGCATCCATTACCTTCCCCTTTATTTTTTTTCTTCACGATTTCACCACCACATTATCCAGCTTGTTTAAAACCCTCGCACCACCACATGTACCTTTTCTATACGGGACATTTTAGTCCTATCTCGACCGTCACCTTTTAAATTTTCGGCATCCCATTGTAAAACGTCTCCCTTTGTGAAGCACTCATTGTCTGGAGCGGCAGGGGCCGGGTCTTTAAGGCATGGAAAGGGTGACTGAAGGTGGTCGGAAGAGCATGGGTTAGGATTGACTTTGTCGATCCAGGGACCTCCATGGAAAAGTTTGGACTTGACAAGACAAACTTAGTTGGAGTAATTTTTTTTGTTAATGCATGCTTATTTTGATTTTCTTAATGTGTAGTTATTGATTGAAAATTACTAAAAATATTTTCTGTATTATTTGATTAATCTAATATACAAAAAAATGCTTTTTTTGTCAATTCCTTTTAGTTTATAAAAAATTAAATCTTTGGTTGAAAGATTCATTGGCAGACATTCGGTTGATCTTGAACCATCGGTGTCTACAAACAACGGTCAAGGTTGTAATGACAACGCTTGACAATCCACAAGAATTCATGTGCATGACGTGAATGACTGGGAGACTGCCTTAAACAAGTTTTCTTTTAATTATTTTATTTTAAAAAGATATTCATATCAAATATTCATATCATTCGGCATGTTGTGGCTTAACAGAGCATTTTGTAAAACTTTGGGGTTTTCTTTGCAGAATAGAGGTTGTTGCAGAAGTCAATATTCTCTCATCCACCTTCGGATGAACAAGGTTCATAGAGCAATGGCGTGGAGTATTAGAAGGGTGATTTTGTTTCGCTAGACAATTACTATCTATGGCTTTAGGTAGACATACCTCCCAAATTAGCTACGCGTTTAGGTTCATGAATTTCAACTAAATCAAACCGTTACAACTAGTTCAAGTTAACACCTACATACCAACCTTTCGCAACATAGTGTATAAAAATCCACAAAGTACTTTCACATTTAGTTTGCATTTTCTTTGTTTACTTTAATACATTAACTCTTGCTATGTATTCAAGTTTAGTAAAATTTGCTTAATTTACTTTAATGCATTCAAGTTCAGTATGTTTTTTTTTCAATTTTAATACATCCAAGTTTAAATGTACTTCAAGTGTGCATTCAAGCTTAGTATCACTACCACGAACACCCCCCTCTAGCACCGATTTTCTAGCACCAATTTTTGAAAATTGGTGCCCCAAGTGTCTTGGCACCGGTTTATTTAATTTTAACACCAATTTTTTGAAAATATGCGTTAAATTAACACCGGTTTTTATTGAAAACTTGCGTTAAATTAACACCAATATTTATAAGACCAGTGTTAATTTGAAAAAAAACTGGTGTTAATATAACACCGCTTTAATAAAATAGAACCGGTGCTAAAAAATCAAAATTCGATCTCCCCGCCAAGAATTTCAAAAAGATTGCCAAAAAATTTAACTTTTTGCCAAAATAATTCAAAAAAATGTTGCCAGAAATTTCATGGGCTGGGCGCAGCCGCTCTAAGAAAAATTCTTTTGTTTTTGTTAACTTTCAAAATCGCTCACTTCTTTTGTTAATTTTAACTTATTACTATGTTGACTTAAATATATCAATGATCAACCTTTATTGGCCTAATATATATAAATACAAATAAAAATGTTTGACATTGAATAATTAACGTTCAACCCTTAATTGCCTTAGTATAAATAAATAAATAAAATGTTTGACTTTAACTTATCAACGGTTAACCCTTATTTGACTTTCTACATATAAACACTAATAACTAATGTTACTTTAACTAATCAACGGTCGCCTCTTTTTTTAAAAAAAAAAAAAGAAACACCACCTATTATGGTAAGGGGTTTGGCAAACCCCTAAATGTTTATTAAAAATAAAAATAAATGATACAAAAAGAAGAGGGGGCATAGGACCTTACAGAGTCTGAGAAAACCTGTAAACTATACGTAGTCCTACTTCTAGTCCTAAGGTTTTTCAGAATTCACAAAAAGGCATGGAACAATACAAAAGCAAAACCATGTTTAAATTACAAAGTGTTCAATGTATCTAGGAACAGTACAAAACTTATTTCGACTTCCTAATATATGAAAAAGAGATCGCGTCAAGTTGAATCATTCCTTTGATGTCTTTTTGGTAGACCTGTAAAAACAAAACAAAAAAGAATTTACGTGTTTGGAACTAGCAAGTCTAGCCAAAGTATCCGCGATGTTGTTTGCTTCTCTATAGATGTGAGAGATAGTCCATTGCATTTGTTGAAGAAGATCCCAGATTTGTCTAATCTCATTTGTGTATTGTCATGGTATCTTGAAGTCTCTTCTTACAATCTTCTTTAACATCTATGAATCACACTCTATTTGAAGATGCTTGATTCCATAGCTTCTGGCTACTTGTAGATCATATTGGAGAGCTCGAAATTCAACTTAAAGACTGCTACATAGAGGCACTTGTTTTGCAGCTGAAAGAACAAGCTGTCATATGCTATCCCTTATGATGAATCCCAAACCTACATTACTATTCTTAAGTACTGAACCATCAAAATTCAATTTGAAATGCTGAGGATGGTTCCAGTAAACTATTTTTCTATCCAGCACTCTTTGTGGTCTGCATATCAGTAATCTAGGAATATTAGATGTCAAGCTCCAAACAAATTTGATGTTATGACCAATTAGAATATCATTCAATTGCCACATGATTCTCCTAAATACAATATCTACATTTGGCTTGATTTGGTTTTTTAAAAAAAAAGGTATTTCTAGCACACCAAATAAACAAATACATATACATGGTATAATTTTGATAAGCTCATAAAGTTCAGGGGAAATCATCTTGAGGTTCCAGTAGTAAAAGAGTCTGTCCCATAGGTATTCAAAAGTATGTGAGGGGATGTCAAAGACTATCAATTTTGTCTCGGAAATTTTTTATAATATGGCAACTGTCTAAAGAGTGGTGTATACTTTCATATTCTTGAGCACAGAAACAACATCTGGAAGGCAGATTGAATGAAAAGTCTTCTAACACATTAGGGAAAGGAATCAATCTATTCAGCAATCTCCAATTCATAATACTGATTCTTTTGGGTAGAAATTTAGACCAGAGATAGTTAAAATACCAAATAGAATTCTTTTTTGGTCTGATTACTTCATGTGCAGATTTCAGGGAGAAAAGTCCATTGAAGAAGGTTTTCGGATCAATTTATCTTCATAATTATGAAATAATATCTGATTGATATTAAGATTATGAATAATTTGATTTTGTAAATGGTTTTGAATTGAATTCAGAAAATGACTTGGTTGAGATAAATATCCAGCCACTATAAGATTTGGGAATGGCAAATCAGTATCAGGATTCCATTTGTTTATCAAAGGTCCTAAATCTGACCAGTTGGACTCCCAAAAAGAGACTGAACCTTTTCCAATTTGCACCTGAGTGTGCTTAATGGCTAGAGATAAACTTCTTTTATCCTTTACCATGTTCTTGTTGATTGATGGTTTATTGGTGTTGACCACATGAATTTAGCCCATAAGGAGTCTCCTAATTGGAGTTTCCACCATAGTTTCAATGAGAAGCTTTTAATCATTAGGTGCAAATTCTTAAAACCAAGGCCATTTTCATCAAGTGGAAAGCATATTTTGTCAAATGACCTCCATGATCTCCCAATTTGATTTAATGACTTATTAGTTTTCCAAAAGAATTGTGCCAATATTTTATGGATTTGATTGATTATATGGTTTGTAGGTTTGAGAACAGTTATGATATACAGTGGAATAGAAGATATGACATGCTTAATTAAAACCATCCTATTGCTGGTGAGAGCAATTTGTTTTGCCATTAAAGAATCTTATAGTTAAAGGAATTTAGAAGGCTTATATAATGAGAGTTTTTGTTCCTTCCAATGAAAATAGGGGATCCTAAATATTTGAAAGGAAATTTCCCTTGTATCATTTGTGTATCAGATTTGATTTAATTGATCATTCTTGGAGATGCAGTTTTGGAAATGAGAAAAAATGATTTTTCATAGTTGATTTTTTGTCCAGAAGCTTTTTCATAGATTTTAAAAAATCCCATCAATTTTTTAATCCCTTCCTTTGTATATTTAAAAAAATTTCGTGTTATCAGTAAATAATAGATGTGTTACATTGAGCATGTATTTTAGGAGTTTGTAGTAAGGAATTCCAGTAAATTGGAAATACAAATTCATAATTATGGAGAAGGATTCTACCATCATTATAAATAGCAAAGGAGAAAGTGGATATCCTTGCTTCAAACCTCTTGAAGTTGGAAAGAATCCAAAAGAATTTCCATTGACCAGGAGATATCTAAAAAAAGTTCTCTGTGGGCGATCCAATTTTCTTGGATCGGCGACGAATAGCATCTTCTCTTTCGCCTTCTCCGTGCCGCCGTGATGGCGGTGCCTTCATCGATCTCTCAACCCTTATCTTATGCTAAGGCCCTAACTAACTCCTCTGATACCAATCCTAAGCAATCTCATCCCCAATCTGATACCCCCAAACCTAGAACTCCCTTCACTCCAAAACAGATTATCGATCATTTAGGGAAGCCCGGTTTGCACTTCTCGAACAATGAATGCAAGAAACTAGAAGCCCCCTAAAGTTAACGCTGGTCAGAAAATTCTCGCGAAGTAGGCCTGAATTGGCCAAACTTTGCCAAGATTTTCAGACAACGAAAATTTAAGGGCCATGCTGACATTCATCTCCTGGACATTCATCTCTGATACACTAACCAAGTCCCAAAACTATGATAATTTAGTGGTTACAGATAATCAGGAGGAGAACTTCATTGAAATCAATGCTAGAATTTCACCACTTCTCTCTTCTGATAAAAGACAAAAAAAAAGTAACAATTAAGGAAAATTTAAGCCTATCTGATAAAACTCTAAACACAGGATACAATTCTGAACCTGATAACTTGGAGTCTTATCAGATAAGCACCTCACAAGATAGCTTCATTTTAGAGATGGTAGCATCTCAGAACAGGTTTAATGTTCTACTTAAATATGCCAGCAAGGAAGAAATGAACAATGAATCCAAAACCAAAGCAAGGAATTACATTTAAAAAGACTATACATCAACCCCTAAACAATAATTTGCTGGTGGAATGTTCGAGGAATTGGTAACCAAGATTCACAAATAAGAGTTAAGGACATAAAACACATTAATCACATATCCTTAATGGCTTTAATTAAACCAAATTTGGACAATAATAAAATCACCAAAACTGCTTTTGATCTTGGTTTTAAAAATCACTTTTCTATCCCTGGATGTAAAATCTGGTTATTCTAGGATGAGAATATCAAAGTGGATATTTTAAGTACCCACTCCCAGTATATTTTAATCAGAATCAACCATCCATCGCTCAATATAAACTATGATATTGCTTTTGTGTATGCAAAACACTCACAAAAAGCAAAATCCAGGCTCTGGGAAAGCCTTCTAAAATTCAAAAATAAGTCCATCGTGCTTATTGGAGGCTCCAATGTCATAGAGGATCAATCTAAATACTTGGGATCATCTATTCTTGATCCTAACATGATAGCTAATTTAAAAAAGTTTTAGATTTATGGAAACTTTTTCACTCTTCCTACCCTGGCAGTCTTTATACTTTGACTGGCATAAGGCAAAGAGGAAGAGTATGGAAGAGGCTTGACATAGGTGTTGCAAACACCAAATGGATGAATGATTTTCCCCTTTCATACATTAATGTAATATCTAGGGCACAATCAGATCATTCTCCTCTGATATTACACATCAAGAGCAACACTATGAACACTGGACCAAAACCTTTCAAGTTTTTAAATTGCTGGACTAATCATCCATCTTTTTTAAAACTTGTTGAACAAGCTTGGAGTATAAACACACATCTTCAAGGAATGGAGATGTTCTCCTTTCAACTAAAAAAATTAAAATTGGCCCTTAAAACATGGAATAAGAATACTTTTGGTAATGTATTTGATAAAGTCAAAACCCGTGAAGAAATATTCTTAAAGGCAGAACATGAACTACAAATCCTAGAAAATGACTCTAACTTAATAGCCTATAATAAAGCAAAAACTGAATTTACAATGGCTTTAGCCCAACAAGAAAGTTTTTTGAGACGAAAATCTAGGGTCAAATGGCTACAAGAAGGGGATGCTAAAACAAAATTCTTCAATAACATATTTAAAGCCAAACATCATAGGCAACATATTGCCTCTATTAAAGGCTCCCAGGGTAACTGGTTAGAAGATCCAGATGAAATAGGACATGAAGTTGACCATTTGTTTTCTAAGCTTCTAACATATGAAAATATTGATCCCTCTGGTATTAACTCAACTATGTAAATATAAAACATCCCCTAATTAATAACTGATTAAATGAATCAATCTTTGACAAAGCCCATATCAATAGAAGAACTTTTTAACATAGTTTCTTCTATGGACAATGACTCATCACTAGATCCAAATGGTTTTAATGGGAAATTCTTCAAAACTTGTTGGAATATTATTAGGGTTGACATTCTGATTGTAGTGCAAGATTTTATGCAAGGAAATCAAATTCCAAAGGCCATTACATCAACTTTGATTGTTCTAATTCCTAAAAAGAAGTATCATCTTCTTTTAAGGACTTTAGACCAATAAGCCTTTGCAATTTCATTAATAAAATCTTCTCTAAGCTAATAACTCATAGGCTCAAACCTAGAATGCCATTCATAATCTCTCCTGAACAATCAGCATTTGTTCCTGATAGAGAATTGGTTGATAATTTATTGCTGATGCAGGAGGTAACTAACTACCTTAATTCAAAACCCGAAGGGCACAACATAATTTTCAAACTGGATATGATGAAAGCATTTGATAGAGTCTCTTGGTCTTTTAAAAAAATATGCTTCTCAAACTGGGATTTTCATAAACCATTGTCAGTTATATTGGAAAACTTTAAATCTTCATGCTTCTCAGTTTTAGTGAATGGAAAATCAAATGGATTTTTCAACCATCAAGAGGACTAAAGCAAGGGGATCCACTTTCCCCTTATCTATTTACTATCATGGCTGAAGCTTTCACTAGAAACTTAAACTTCCTTTTTCAATATGCTAACGTGGAACATTTTTAACTACCCAAACATACAAAGAAGGTGACTCACCTTTCTTTTGCAGATGACACTGAAATGTTTCTTAAATACACAAAATGAGGGATTAAAAATTTAATGTCCTTCTTGCAGACATACGAAAGAGCTACATGTCAGAAGATAAAATTTTAAAAATCTTCATTCTACGTGTCTAAATACACACCTCAAAAAATTAAAGGCTTAATCCAAAATATAACAGGGATGATGGAAGGATCATTTCCTTTCAAATCTAGGATGCCAAATCTTTCTAGAAAGAACCAAAAACATCTACTTTTAGGGTTTAATAGATTCAGTTTCTTCCAAGTTAAAGTCTTGGCAAAACAAATCTTTAAACCAAGCTGGAAGAATGGTGTTAATAAAACATGTTTTATCAGCCATCCATCTTCATCTAATCACTGTTCTTAAACCAACAAAGAGCATCATAGATAAATTGCATGTAATATTTGGAAAGTTTTTTTGGAGGGTCAGTGATAAGGTAAATGGCTATAAGAAAGTCTGGAAATCCTATACAAATATGTGCTTTCCCACTTCTGAGAATGGTTTAGGTTTTAAAAACCTTCACACTATGATTTTCAGTTTTCCACTTAAAATATGGTGGAAATTACAAAAGGGAAAATCTCTTTGGGCTCGGATAATGTGGACTACTCCTGAACACCTAAGAGTATCCAAAACCTGGAAAAGAATTATTCAAATCACAGAAAGTGCAATGAATAAATATTTTTTGCAAGTTGGCAAAGGAGAAGGGTCTTTCAGGTACACCAACTGGACCGATTTAGGCCCTTTAGCTTCTTTATGGAACTCGGATTCCTTACCCTCAAGTGAAGCTTCTATCAGTGATTTCTTTTTCAGACAAAAATGCTTTCCTGTAATTGCTAAAACATGGTCATCCTTCATCTGTGATCTCAAAACTTTCAAACCTTACCTCTCAGATGCTATGTCTACAATATCTTGGTTTCCTGGTTTTGAAACCTAATGAAACTAGTCTATTCTCCATAAAATTAGTTTATAATTTAATCAGAGACAAGAGAACTAAAATCCCTTCTTTCAAATATCTATGGCTAAAATATTTGCCAAAGAAAATAAGTGTTTTCAATTGGAAACTAGTTCATAGATTATTGGCCATGCCTGATGTTTTGGTGGATTTTAATTTTCACCTTCCCACCATTTGCATGTTCTGTAATCAGGAATCTGACTCAATCCATCACACTTTTAACTCTTGTTCTGTTATCAAAAGTCTATGGAAAGATTTGAATATAATTTTTAACTTGCAGATGAACAATTTTCATACATTATGGGATAGATACTATCACTATTAGTCTCCGGAGCATAAGAATACTGATATTCTGCAAATGATACATATTCTTCCTTGTCTAATTGTTTGGTTTGTATGGTGCTCAAGAAATAGATATCTATATGACTCTGTCAAACCAAACATGAAACACATTTTCAGAAGAATTATTATTCAATAACAAGATATTTTTAATGTTCATTAGCTAATTTTTAAAAAATTTCTGGCTGCTGGTAAAGTCACATAGACATGTTAAAAAGAAGAACAGCGACAGAATAGTTCACAGGGATTCTCCTCAACATCTGAAACTGAACTCAGATGGCTCTGCTTTGTAAAATGGTGAAGCTGGAGCTGGATTTATCATCAGAAATGCAAATGGTGAAGTGTTGATTGCTGGTGCTAACTACTTAGGACATGGAACCAGTTTGAAAGCTGAAATACAGGCATTACAATTTGGCTTAGAAATGGTGATCCAAAACAAGTGTATGGGATTACAGGTGGAATGTGAATCTCTATTACTTGTCAAAATGATCTTAAAAGAGTTCAAAATTCCATGGAAATACATAAGAGAACTAAGGCATATTTGGCACTCAATGGAGCTGTTTCAAGGCTCAATAGCTCATGCATTTCATGAAGCTAATAGCGTTGCTAATTCTTTAGCAAAGATAGCTAGCACAAACCAT
Source organism: Rubia yunnanensis (assembly GCA_037428765.1). NCBI lineage: Eukaryota > Viridiplantae > Streptophyta > Magnoliopsida > Gentianales > Rubiaceae > Rubia > Rubia yunnanensis. The sequence goes on along the minus strand of CM075069.1, from coordinate 43,156,124 downwards.
GTGAATGTTCTCTATAAATTCCAAGATAGGCTTAATACATCTGGATGCTATTTATTTCCCTTACCTCAGAAATGGATAGAAACAATCTAATACTTACTTTGGAAGTTTTAGGCTGTTTTAGCGCTTGGAATGTGTACTGTTGGCTTTCTTTGAATGACAGGTACATGGAGGAGGATGATGTAGATCACATAGCTGAGCTGATCATAGAGATGTATGAAGCAGCTGCACCAATTCATATCATACACAAGGAGGAGGATTTTGCAGAAACTGAGTAGATCCAACTCAAGTCTAAAGCTGCTATACCAGTCCACTTCATACCACACTTTAGAGTACATTATTTCAGGGAAAATAATGTACAATGGACTGGTACGGGAGGCCATCTTTTTTTTTCCACAAGGGGAGTGAAGGAAAAAAAAAGTGGAAGGTTGTTCTAGACCTCGAAACAGGGATAAGGCCATTTACTTTGTTGAAACAGGGGTTTAAGCAAAGAGAATGGAAGATGGTATTGCATAGCAAGCCTTAGTATACCTCTAATTGTAAACTAGAAGCTCAATGTGTCTTCTTAAACTCATTATAGAAATCTTGCTTTAAAAAAAAGAATTTCCATTGACCGGGATTGAAAAAAAAAATGCAGACCTTATATTGTTGGTGATAAATTTTACAAATTTTAAAGCAAATCCCATTTTGATTAAGAGTTTAGAAAAAAAGGACCAAGATACTCTGTCAAAGGCATTCATCGTGTCTAGTTTAATAATCATGTTAAAACCTCTTGTTTTTTAGTTGATGTAACTTTCCATCTCTTGCATTAACAGCACATTTTCAGAAAGCTCTCTGCCAGAAGTAAAAGTAAATTATTCAGGGCTTAGGATTTCATTCATTAAAGGTTTAAGTTTATCTGCAATGAGTTTTGTAAAGATTTTATTTAAAAAGTTGCAGAGAATAATTGGCATTTAATCATTAAATGAAGAGCAAAGATCTTGTTTAGGCATTAAGATGATGAGAGTTGAACTCATTGCTTTGGGAATTTCAGCTTGATTGCAGAAATCATGAACAGCTTGTAGAGCATTATATTTTATAATGTGCCAACATTTTTTTATAGAAAAGACCGGGAAATCCATTAGGTCTACGAGCTGAATCACTATTCATGTTCATTACTGTGTCAGTTAGTTCATCCAAAGTTACTAGTTTATTAGTTCTTGATTCATTGTGTTGTTGATGGAATTTGGCAAGTTTTCCTGTAAACAAGCTGTATTAATTCCAAATTGACTAGTTTCTTCTTTTGTTAATGGATTTGAAAAATAGAAAACTGCTTCTTGCCTTATTAGGTTTTGGTCATATATCTAGTCCCCCTTGGCATCTTTATTTCCGGAAATCATTTGTTTTTTATGCTTGTTTTTCACAGAATGGTGAAAAAAAATTGGTGTTTGAATCACCTTCTGTTAACCATTTGATTCTTGATTTTTGCCTCCAAAATGATTCTTGGTTTGCAAGAGCTTGTGATGTTTGCTTTTGCTTGATTAAAAGCTATAAGATTTGTTTGGTTTTCAGAAGTTGTAGATATGCCTCAGCTTTAAGAAGTGCATCTTCACATTTTTGAACATTTGTAAAAATGTTTCCAAAAGTGTTAGAACTCCACTGTTTCAGAGCTGCTTTTAATATTTTTAATTTTAAGACCAGCTTTCTCATCCAATAAAGATTGGATGGAACATTCCAGGATTCTTCAATTGTTTTCATAAATGTTGGATGGTTGATCCAACAGTTAAGAAATTTGAAAGACTTTTAAACCAGAAGAGTTGGAGTGTTCAGAAATGTAGAGTTTAAGTAAACTGTGATTTGACTGATCTCTTGCAAGTGTTTGAATATGTGAAGTTTGAAATAGTTGCAACCAATGGTTATTAGATAATCCTCTATCAAGTCTTTTCCATACTCTACCCTTTGGTCTCATCCATGTCCAAGTGAATAATGATCCTGAAGTAGGGATATCAGTCAGGTTATTGTTAGTTATGAATTTATTAAAGGCTAAGATGTTCTTGTAGCTTGGAACTGATGACCCATGTACTCATCCGTATTTGTTATGACATTAAATTCACTAGTAAGACAAAGTGAAGAATTTTTGTATGCAGATAGTGAAGTTTACATTTTTCATCCTTTCCTTATTTGTGTGCTTGGCATAAATGAATCAAATCTGGCATTCATTATGTAGTAGAGGATGTTTGATTTTGGTGATAATGAATTGCTCACTTCAATGATTTGATGGTTGATTTCTTCAGTCCAAAAGATCCAAATTTTGCATTTAGGATTTGAGAAGCATTGATGGAAACCTGGTGTTTTATAAATAGAGCCAATGTCTTCATTTCTGAGCATTGGTTCAATTATTACAAACACTTCTGTTTTATATTTCTTTTTTATGTCTTTGATTCTAATTTGTGTAGCTATACTGCGTACACCTCTAGCATTCCAAACATAGATTTTGGATTCTATCATTGAGAAGATTTTAAATTTTTCAATGAGGAACGGGTTGCAACCATTTTAGGAGTAGCAGTGTAATCCTCTTTATTATATTTTTTAAGTTTTATTTTCAGATCACTAATGTTAGGATTATCTGAATTAGCCTTATCTGAATTATCTTTAAGATTTAGCTGAGTGTTGAACTTATTATTGAATTCAATAAGACTTTATTTAATGTCCTGAAAGTTAATTTTTTTAGAGAACTGGACAGTCTTTGGTGGTTCAACATTTAGCCATCAATTCTTTTAGTTGATTTATTACCTGAAGACAGTAAAGGAGAACCTCCTGCACTGAGTTCATGAAGTCCCATTTTAGATTGTTTAAGTTATGATTCTGATTGGTTGAAATAAGCCTTTTAAAGTTGTTGCTTATGTCCTTAGTTATCCTATATGTTTGAGTCTTTGGACTTAATTTGGATGAGTTTTCAGAATCAGTTTAAACATAATTCAGGTTTGCTAGATTCCTTTCCCTAGGACTGAGAGATTGTTTAAAGTTTTCAGACATAACCTTATCATTGCTTGGGGTTCTAACAACATTAACATAATCAATAATTTCAACATCATGTTCAACAGATATAATTTCATTAGCCAGCATGACATTTTTAGATTTTTTCTTAGTAATGAAAGTTTAATCTAGTATATCCAACTTAGCATTTTGATTAATAAGGATAAAATCATCAGAAAAGTTAACATCGGTGGCATCCTTAACATGAGAATTAGTCACATTCTGATAGTTTACAACAGCAGGTTGTTTGGGCATAGCACTGTTAACATCAGATGGCATAGGTTTAGCGGTGAATGACATATCCTTCTTATTCAGAGCTGAGTTTAGAAAAAGAACTTGCCCCTGATTCGAGGGGGTATTCATTTTGTGTACACCAGTGTCTAAAGTTAGGACTCTTTTTTCCTTCTGCATTCCAGAGGCATTAGAACTTGATGCTGAAACTTTATCATTTGAGTTCAATTCCTTCCTATGAGTAGGTTCCTAAATATGGGAGACAACCTTATTCTTTATTATAGGAACATAAACCTTATCAGAAATCAAAATACCTGAAGAAGAAGCCTTGCCCCCATTACCTGTGATCCTTCTCAGTGCATCATTAGGGGAAAGGTTCTTACCTGGGAGCTGATCTAAAGGTGGATTGTCTTTAGGTCTCCAGGAATTGACTGTGGTTTTAGCAGAGTCAACTTTGCAGGCAGAGGCTACATGACCTAGCCTCAAACATTTAGAAAAATACACTGGAACTCCCTCGTAGTCTACATACTGCTAAAAGCAAGAGTCGTGATATTCAATCCAAATTCTCTCTCTCGGTGGCTTCAAAATATCTAACTCAACGCAAACCTTTGCCACATGAGGCTAAATATGTTCAAGGTCGCTTTGTCCACTTTAATTAGAGATACGAGGAAACTGCCAATCGACATCACTTCCCATTGGTCAAAAACTTGTTGTGGAAGTCCATAGAAAGTCATCCACACTGGAGCTATTGGTGAATCAGCATTTGGATTAAAGTGAGCTGTCCATTTCGTCATACGGATGGAATAGGTGCCAAAATTCCAGATCTCGTGAAGCCAACACCTATAGTAATCTTTTGGCTGATTGAAATGAATAAGAACTTGTCGATTATACATAAGATTGATGTCGATTTGACCCTTGAATCCAACACTTTTGAAGTCATTCCTAAGCTTTTCCATTTGTTGTCGGCTGCGAGAAAATTTAACCACTAAAGTCCATTGGAGAAGAGCTTCCAAACGATCACATTCTTCATTGGAGAATTTCAGTCCCGGTTCACCCAGGTGCTCAATTTTGGCTTTTGGATTGAATGGGGCTCCAGTTGGTTTGAGGGCATCAGTGAGAGTTTGGCTCAACATTTGGGCATAGGAGAATGGTGGTGCTCGTTGTGGCCCCGCCATTGCAGTGGTGTCGGCAGAGATGATCGGAGGTCATAGGGTTTAGGCTAGGCAGCTCCAAGAAAATAGGAGGAAGTATTAATGGTTGCCTCTTCTTAACTTAGTATGATTGTATATATAAGAATATAAATGTTTTACTTTAACTAATCATGGCCAACCCTTACTGACTTTGTACATAAAAACATTAAAAACTAAGTTACACTACCATAGAGACCCCCCCCCCCACTCTAGCACCGATTTTTTAAACTAATAATCGTTCAACCCTTACTTGACTTAGTATATACATAAATACGAATAAAAATGTTTGACTTTAACTAATAAACGTTTATATATAAACACGAATAACTAAGTTGACCTTAACTAAGCAACGGTTACCCTTACTTGACTTAACATAGCATTTATCAATAATCATGCACAAGAACATATTTGTAAATCTTTTCTGATTTTCCTTTCTTACTTTTGAGTAACTAACAATAAGTTACTTTAGAACATGTATTAGGGCTTTCCAACATATCACTAGAAAATTCATTAATTTAAATTTCTATATTTAGGCAAGAATAACAAAAATAATGTATTTTGGAGAAATGGATGATAGGGTAACACAATTTTGGGTCATAACGTAATTTTCCAAGACTGTGTAGAAGCAACCAATATTGACTTTTGAGGCCCTTTCGTTCACCCATACATGCTCAAATTGCAAAGCCGTAATTGTATCTTATTGATTTGCATTTTGGTGTCGCCAATCTCATAAGACAACTCCAACTTTCTTGAAGGGACTCAAGTGCAATAAGTAAAAAATTTTACTTGTAACTCCAAATTGAAATCCGCGCGAATGTGATACACCCTATATACCTTGATTGTATTTTTCAAGTCTGTAAGGGAATATTTAGTAACAATGCGATGCAGAAACATATTCGTAATACTTTTAGATTTCCCTTTCTTACTTCAAAGTAATGAACTCTAAATTACTCTAGAATATGTACTAGCGCTTTTCAACATTTTACCCAAAAAAATAAATTATTTTTATTTCTATATTTATGCAAGAATAACGAAAATCCTGTATTTTAGAGAGAAAGAAAATGTCGTAACAAAAATTTGGGTCATAGTGTAATTTTCCTTAACTTATGAAAAATCCAAGGTTTAAACTGCAAATTAGAAGAAATCAAGATAAAAATGGCTGAACCTTACTTGACTTTCAATGTATAAACACTAATAACTGAGTTAACTTTTACTGCTCAACAGTCAAACCTTACTTGACTTTCTATACATAAACATTAATAACTAGGTTGACTTTCACTAATCAACAGTCCATCCTTACTTGACTTTCTATATATAAACACTAATAACTAAATTTACTTTTAACTAATCAATGATCAACTCTTATTTTACTTAATTTGTACATGCTAATAAAATGTTTGACTATAACTAATCTACGTTCAAACTTTTGTTGACTTTCTATACACAAACACTGATAACTAAGTTGACTTTAACTAATCAACGGTCAAACATTACTTGACTTCTATATATAAACACTAATAACTAAGTTGACTTTAACTAATCATCGGTCAAACCTTACTTGTCTTTCTATATATGAACACTAATAACTAGGTTGGCTTTTACTAATCAACGTTCCCCTTACTTGACTTTCTATATATAAACACTAATAACTAAATCTGCTTTTAACTAATCAATAATCAACTCTTATTTTACATAATTTGTATATGCTAATAAAATGTTTGACTATAACTAATCTACGTTCAAACTTTAGTTGAGTTTCTATACACAGACACTAATAACTAAGTTGACTTTAACTAATCAACGGTCAAACATTACTTGACTTCTATATATAAACACTAGTAACTAAGTTGACTTTAACTAACCAACGATCAAACCTTACTTGACTTTCTATATATAAACACTATTAACTAGGCTGACTTTCACTAACTAATGGTCCACCCTAACTTGACTTTCTATACATAAACACTAATATATAGGCTGATTTTCACTAATTAACGGTCCACCCTTACTTGACATTTTATATATAAACACCAATAATGTAGTTGGCTTTATACATTGAATCGTTAACTTTTACTCATTCTTTTATAAACACTACATAAAAGAGTTAATTTTATACAATTAACAATAGTCTCTTACTTAAAACTTTATAAACGACCATATCTCTGCACGAATAAGTTGACCTTATATAATTTACATTTTATTAATCGAAATTTTTTGTTATTTTAAAATTACACATATTTAGAATACACTAAGCTATATGTCATCATAAATGCATTTATTAAATGGTTACAAGAATCAATATTCAAAGAGTTCGTCTCTTGAAAGACGTTCTTTCAAAGTCTAAAGACGATCTTTGAAAAAACTAAGGTTTAAAGTGTAAATTAGAAGAAATGAAGATAAAATTTTTGGGTTGCATGAATCGGGTTATAAACTTTATAACTACTAAATGTCGCATAATATATTATCAACATTGGAACTAAGACTTTTCGTCATTTATTGTTCTGATTAAACCCCGTCTTTCCTTTCCTAAGACTTTGCCATGACGATGAATAATTTTTAAATAAAATGCTAAATATAAAGGTGTATTGTGTTGTGTTAATCTGGACCATTACTACTTTTTATGAAACTTCTCCACCGTCCCCCCATCTGCTTGGTCTTTAATCTAACCCTCCGAAGCTTGTCCACCGCCTCCTTTCAATTTCACCGCCACCCGGATGGAGACTCTGAAGAACAACACCTTTCTTTCCGGAGAACCAGGTGGAGGACGGTGTTCACGAATGCCTTTGATCGGTAGTCGGAGGTGACGCCGTTGAACTTCACGGAGATGGCGTCGTACACCGCCGCAGACATCAAGTTCGGGAGATACAGCGGCAAACACGGCGATGGGGAGGCGTTCGATGGGGTTCTGGGGACGGTGGCTTACTCGCCACCGAGCGGGAGGGTTCCACCGCCGCTGGAGGGTTCCGCCGCCGGAGAAGGTGCCCCACCGCCGCTGGAGGGTTCTAATGCCCTGTTTTTGCTCTGCTTTTGTTATGTCCTGGAAAGGTAGCAATTTCATCAATATTCTGTTAATGAAGAGCATATTAATAGGCATATGCATAATCGTTCATCCCGTGATGTAGTCTCAACGCTTTTAATCCTGAGAAGAGGTTATAGAACTGGAAAAATGTTTATAGCACTGATGATTAGGCTAATCCGCCCTTGATGACTGAAATATAGTTGGTGTTTTCCCATAAATTTCAGATGCATAAGATGTTAAAGTTCATTCAGAAGAAATTATGCGAAGTTGACCAATTGTTTTCTTGAGTTACAATGGTACTTATCATGCTTATTTAATTGTTTATACCATGCTGTAGCCTGTATGGGAAGATTAGAACAGAAATTTCAGTCAATGTGTATGTGTGACTTGTTGGGTATGAACATTCTTATTTACCCAATCATTTAGCTATATTTGATATCATTTTTATAATTTGGCACGTCTATGTGAAAATTTTCTTTGCGCAACTTTTGAACATCTCAGTTACTTTATTCTTTGTTTGGGACCTAATTCTATCTCTCAATCTACGCAAAACATGTGTCTGCACCAAAATCTTCCAATGAACATGTACTAAGAACTGTAATCCTCCTTGAATTTGTGCAATTTGTTTTAGTCATTGGTCTTCTGCTTTCCCAATTTTGTGCATTCTTATATTTGTAGTAAATGGCACTATTTCACTTGGTGTTGGAGAGTTTCCTTTACATACTCCTTCTGGAATGTAACACTCTCCATCTATGCCAAACTTCAGGTGTCTTCAAAAGAAGAAGAAATGTTTGTTCAGCTTTTACAGATAGAACTATTAATTAGTCATTTTGGTTCACATCATGATCCTTTCAGGGCTTGATACTTTCCAAGCAGAAAAGGTGGAGACTCTTAGGGAACTTGCATCATATGGAAACACTGTGATTTGCTCCCTACACCAGCCTAGAGGGTCAGTGTATGCAAAATTTGACGACATTGTTCTTGTGACAGAAGGAACACTTTCATATACTGGTCCTGCACACGAAAAACCCTTGGACTACTTCTCCACATTTGGGTCAGTTTCAATTTCATGTAGTTACAGAACATGAGTTTGTGTCATTTTATTTTGAACAGGTCTATCTCATCTATCTTTATTACTTAGCTAACTCTTAGATTTTCAAACATTCATTTGCTGTCTGTGCTGGGTAGTCAAATTTATTGGATTGACTGTTGCATTTATGAAATTTAACTATTATTTGTGTGAATAACGCAATGTCTTTAGTTGCTTAGAAGGTTTTTGTTTGTTGTAGGTTTAAGGTACTGTTATTGGTTATCTCACAGTATATGCATTTATCCTAGACCTAGTTCTGGAAGTTATTCTATAATTAGAAAGTTTCCAGATATTAGCACAAACTGTAGGACAATTTAGCCTTGAAGTATCCAGAGGTATATTTTTCCTTATTTCAGTTGTACAAGCATGCTATCAAAATGCGTGGAGTCAGTCGAACCCAATTGTTTGTTCTGCTTTAAGGGAACCACATGGAAATATAGTTGGTGAATGACCCATCTAATGTAGAAATATTGTTGGTGTTTTCCCATAAATTTCATATGCATAAGATGTTAAGTTCATTCAGAAGAAATTATGCATGCGAAGTTAACTAATTGTTTTCTTAAGTTACAGAAGTAATTTGTGCACAGGTTGCAGGGTTCACAGAGGGATCTCTTAAGATATGACAGTCTGCGTGTTGTGGTTGGTTGTCTTTTTTTCACCATTAACAAATGGAAAGTGCATCTTTGTTCGTCTAGAATTCCTTCTCAGTCTCAGAGTACTTGTTTCTTATACGTATCATTTACTCTATTGCTTCTCAGAAGCTTATGAATTGTGCAGGCAATGCAATATGCATCCCCAAAAGCTCTCCGGAACTCATTGTTTGGGATGAGTAGCCCTCTACTTTAATTGAGCAGAGGTATTACTACCACAAGACTTGATCTTGATTATTTTTGTGCTGCTAATGAGTTGATCTATCATTCTTTTATGTCTTTAAATTTACTTTTGTCGTGCTTTCTCAACTAGGCTCTCTTCAATAACAATAAGTCATGTTAGACAATGGCTGGTGGTGGAAGTAAGCCCCGCGGAGGCATGATGGGGACCTCTATTCGAGTATCCAGTGTCTCATCTTAAGTAATTGTCTAAGCTGGAAAAAAACTATTTGTACATATTTGTACGTATCCAGTGTCTCATCTTTTATGTCTTTAAAAAACTATTTGCATCGATGACCTCGCCGACCTATTTCGGGATAAATTTTTTATACCAGAAGTGTTTTTTTACACACGGGGATTTTGTCAGTTTCCAATGTCAGAAACATAAGAAGGCGGTTAAAGTAATTGATACACTGAATTACAAATGCCGTGCTACAGAATTTTATATGGAGGTATTACACCTCCCTTCAATAAAGGGGTTGGATCTGCGGTGGTGCCAGGAACGACGGTTTGTAAACGCCTTAAAAGTGCTCCTTTCACCGCTTTTCATTGACCTACAGTGCTCTTGTTTAAACTCCCAATTTTGTCTCTAATTATAATACCAAATCCTGCTTCCTAATTATTAAAGGCACCATCGATATTAATCTTGACACCTTTGTATGGTCTACACCAATAACATATATGGTGCATATTCTGTACCTTTTCTTTTTAAAAGGTAAAAAAGGTAAACCATTTAAAGCCCAGTGTACCTTCAATGGAAAAAAATTGAAAGATTTTGGAAATGGATTCAATGAGAGAATTGATTAGCTTATTATCATTTACCATTTTGTTTACACATATTAAGGTATTTCTTCTCTTCCACAAATGCAATAAGGTGGATATGCTTATAATTGTAATGAGCCTATTATGTGCTTTGGATCTACCACATGTAGAGCTGTCAGTCTCTGACCCGAACCGAGAACCCGACCTGGACCGACACGATCGAATCAACCCGAAATCCGATCTAATTCTAGAAATATTGATCCGAACATGACCTGACACGATCACACTCAACCTGAAATCCGATTTGACCCGAGAAATATTGATCTGTACCCGAACCTGACACGATCGAATTCAATCTGAAACCCAAATATGACCCAATAATCTGGAGCCGAAGCTGACCTGAATACGAACCTGAGATAAACCCAAACCCAATTTAACACGAACCTGATTTAACACAAACCTAATTCAACCCGATAAATCAACTATATGACCCTGCATGTAATCAACCCAAAACAGATGTAGTTATAAAAAGGCAATTAACATTTAATATGGAACCAAGTCAAGTTGATTATGCGTCAAACTAATAACAAATGGGGTTTTTTAGCCATATGATTACTAGTACGTAGAGTCAATTCATAACAAATGTGAATACACAAGGTTAATTTAAAAATGCACACGACTAAATTTATAAATCTAATGAATAATAGTCAAATAAAGAGAGATGTCTCATTAAAATTATGATTTTGAATTAGTAATTATAGAGAGTCGACTAAATATTAAGTTCAAAAATCAGTTTGAAAAGTATTATAAAAATAATATTTAATAAATTATCACAAAATCTTGTTATAGACCGAGTCACTGTTCGATGAGGGTAGTTTATAATTAGTGGGACTAATAAGAATAGGCAAAGTCTTGGGAAAGACGGTCTTTCCATAAGCTTATGGGAAAGACAGAGTTTATTTAGAATAATAAAAGATAAAAGGTGTTAGTTGCAATATTAAAAATTTATTGTACAACACGTAGTAGTTATAAAGTTTGTAACCCGATTCATATAACCCGAAAACTTTATCTTCATTTCTTCTAATTTGCACTTTAAACCTTGGTCTTTCCATACCTTGATCTTTCCATCTTTCAAGAGAATGACTCATAAGAATATTTGATATTTAATTTTATTTAGTGAGATACATATAATTATGATAACCTTTAAAATGAGCTTGACATATAAATAATTAGTTTTTAAATAATTTGAATGAAATATTATAAAAATAATTATTTTTATTGTATTTAATACGTAACGATTTCTAAATAAACTAATTATTTCACTTCATTACTCATATAGTTTTCCTTATATAACTAAACTTCATAATTGTAAATAAAGTTATTTATTTTCAATTAAATGTAAGACACAAAAATACTTAAAAGTAATCCTAATTTTTTTAATTAATAATGTCGCGCAATGCACAGTGGGACTTTACTAGTTTTTTATTTAAAAAATTAGAATCAAAATATTTATTACAACACAAAATTGCACTAAAGTATTTTAAAAAGTGAATTAAATTCAATGAATACTCAACACTGCTATTTAACTAAGATAGTAGGCACAAAAGCATCTCTAACATATTTATGGAAAGTTACGCTACGACCCAAAAAAATGTTACGACATTATCCTTCTCTCCAAATTACACAATTTTTGTTATTCTTGCATAAATATAGAAATTGAAAACAAATGTTTTTTTTGTGAAATGTTGAAAATCGCTAGTACAAATTCTAGAGTAACTTAAAGTTGATTACTTAGAAGTAAGAAAGAGAAATCGAAAAAGATTACGGATATGTTCTTGTGCCCAGTTGTAGATAAATATTCAGTTACGGATTTGAAAAATACAATGGGGGTGTATAGGGTATAATCACATTCGAGCATATTTCAATTTGGAGTTACGAGTAAAGTTTTTGCCTTTTGCACATAGGTCCCTCCAAGAAAGTTGGAATTGTCGAATCACGAAATTGGCAACACTAAAAAGCAATTCAATAATGTAATATTTCGACTTTGCGATTTGGGCATGTATGGGTGAACATAAGGGCCTTAAAAGTCAACATTGAATACTTCTACACAGTCTTGAAAAATTATACTGTGGCCCAAAATTGTGCTACCCATAATTCGTTGCTCCAAAATACATTATTTTTTGTTATTCTTGCCTAAATATAGAAATATTAAATAAATTAAATTTTTGGTGAAATATTAGAAAGCGCTAATACATGTTATAGTGTAATTTAAAGTTGATTACATAAAAGTAAGAAAGGGAAATTGAAAATGATTACGGATATATTTTTATGTTCGATTGTTGATAAATATTTTGTTACGTACTTGGAAAATATAATGGTGGTCTATAGGGTAGCATCACTTTCGAGCGGATTTTAATTTAGAGTTACGAGTCAAGTTTTTACATTTTGCAAGTTACAAGTTACAACGAAACAATTCTTGATAATAGTGAAGTTGTAACAATACTATTATTGAAATATAACCTAAACCAACCCAAATTTAATCGGGTGACATAATAACCCGATCTAAAATGAACCAACCCAAAATATATTTGAATTTAATGTGAAACATTATAAAAAAATAACTGACATAATCAGATCCGAACAAAACTTCAGTACAAAAAATGACCGACAATAACCCGATACAATCCAACCCGATCCAATCCAACCCGATAATATTCTGACCCGACCCGACCTAATCCGAGTATATAAATTACACGACAGTAACCCGACCCGATATTAACTCAACCCGACACGACCCAATCCAAGAAAAAAAACCAACACATTTTGAACCCGACACGATAGGTACCCAACCAACACGATAGGTACCCAACCCAACCCGACTCGACCTGACAAATGAAATCAACACTATTCAACCCGACATGTTTCAACACGACACGTTTCTAACCCGATACAAATGTGACACGATAACCCGAATTGACACCTCTAACCACAAGGATGAAGATAGAAAGATAATTTATCCCTTATATCGTTAAAACATCATCAAGTGTGATTAGTCAATATCACCGGTTAACATATTTCAAATTATGGCAGGAAATGATTCATACTTAAATTTATAAACCAAATTCAAATTCTAAAGCAGCCACATAATGGTGTGTTTCTAGCATTGGTTGGGTTTACCATTGAAAATAATATGCAAATATAACCCTATATGTTGGAGAAAGTGCATATATAACCTTGAGTTATTTTTTAGTGCAAAAATAACCCTGACTATTGAATGAAAGTGCAAATATAACCCTATGACCATATTTTTGGCATTGACCGGTCATTTTCGGCTATTGACCAACTGGAAATGACCAACATGCCCTTTGTGCTAAGTACAAAAATTAAAAAGATAAAAATACCCTTTGGATGCTTCCTTCATCATCTTCTTCATCAACATTACATCACATGAAATATAAACCTCCGTTTTTCCCCAAGGTTTCAAACCTCATAATTATGGTGTCTTCAAATCTAGTTTCTTTCCTAGTATCATCCTTATTTTTCTTTCTTACTTCATCAATTTCTTCGGAACTAAACGCTAATACCAATGCTCTCTTAGCATTCAAACCAAAAGTCGACATTCATAACAAACTCTGGTATTCTTCATTTGGAGCTTCATTCTGCAAATGGACCTGGGGTGGAATGCTCAAACGCCAAACCGATTCGGTTCATTGTGGAGGACATGAATCTCGGAGGCATTTTTGCTTTGACGAAACTGACCCGGTTGGACCAACTCCGGGTCCTGAGTCTCCGGAACAACTCCCTCACCGATCCAATCTCGGATCTCTTCAGTTTGCTCAACCTAAAAGTGTTATTCATCTCTCAGAACTACTTTGTCACCACCTCAAAACCATCGACCTCTCTATCAACCACATCTCCGATTTGGTTCTGGAAACGCTGAATCAGTTGGACCAGTTGTAATGCTCCGACTTGAATCGAATTGGTTGAACGGTTCAATCCCAACTCTGAACCAATCCAGCCTCAGAATATTCAATATTTCTCACAACAGCTTCACCGGTCCGGTTCCGGTGACGGAAACTCTACTGCAAATGGAACCGTCGTCATTTTGGTGAAACCCAAGGCTTTGCGATGAAATAGTACATACAGAATATGGGTAAATGCAGCATTTTTTGGGCACACTTCTCCGCCATAGCCTACGGTGGTGGCAGCGCTAAATTGGAATGCTCAGATCCAGCATGGTAACAACAATGTCGATTTAACCCATTCGAAAAAAAAGAAAACTCACCGGAAAACCGCACTTGTTATTGGGTTTTCCAGTGCCAGATTCATCTTCCTCTGTTCTCTAATCTGTTTAGCCATGACTACGAGAAAGTGTGGAGATATTTCCACCTCCACCCTGAAAGCACTCACCGGAGAATCCACCATTAACATGTATATAGAGGCGATGATGAGGACTGAGGAGGAAAACCACGAGCTAGACAGAGGTGGTGAAAGGCAACAGCGTGAAACAGAGAGAGATGAAGGGGCGATTAGAAGAAAGGGTTTGGGGATATGGATGCGAGCTTAGGGAAAGGGTTACAGAAAAAAAAGAAGAGATTTGCAGAAAAAAGAAGAGATTTGCAGAAAAAAAAAAGTTGCAGAAGAGATTTGTAGAAAAAAAAGTTGCAGAAGAGATTTGCTTAAAGAGATTTACAGTAGAAAGGTTGCAGAAAAAAAGGAAAGGGTTTGGGAGAAGAAGAAGATTGGTGGGGGCAATATGGTCATTATCTAATTGGGAGTTTTAATTTTTTTTAACAAAAAATGTCAAGGTTAAAATAGTCTTTTCATCCTAATCCGGCCTCAAATTGCTTGAAAAGGTTATATTTGCACACAACCTAAGTATCTAAGGTTATATTTGCACTTTCAATTATCGCAGGATTATATCTGCACTTTTGTCAATTATATAGGGTTATATATGCATTTTTCTCTAAAATTAAACTGGTGCCAAGATAGGGCACCGGTTGTGTAGTTGGAACCATTTATTTGGTAAAGTCAAGCACTCCAACAGAGGCATGATTTTAGGGGACAAAATAATCAGCCTATTCCCCTTTGAACCGGTGCCTGTTAGGGTTATTAATGTCCATTAGTGAATCCATTTTGTTTTGTTTTATTGGGCTGATGACATCTATTCCGATAAAATTTTAGGAAAGACGATCTTTCTATAAGATTATGAATAGTTCATGGGCTTTTACATTTTATTGTTGTAATCTCTTATAAAATTTAAATATTATATTTTCAAAGTTAAAACAAGTAATATTATATAAAATTTTTTTCTCGGCTCGAAAACGCTCTCAGGCACGACACCCCAAATTTGTAAACGGAGAAACACTTTCAGTAACTTCTCTATCTCCGCCGCTGCCGTTAACGGCTTCCTTGCCGGAAACGGCTAGCTCATAGCGTTGAGTAGCAAGGCTAGCTGCCTTTGTTGCCGGCCAATATGGCTGCAACTACCAGGGATCAATCCCCCCCCAAATCTTTTGCAACGGTCTTACAGAACAAATCCCCGTCCCTTTCCAAAATCCTTCCCAACAACCCTGAAATTATTCCCAAAACGAATCATCTGGGGGACCCTTCATGCCTCTACTCGGAGGATCAGATTGCTACTCTTTCTGCTCATTACGCAAATGCATTGGTGGGTAAGTTCACTAAAGGGAGAATATCTATGGATCTTCTTGAACAGGCCTTCAAAACAGTGGGGTTTGAAGGTAAGTATCAACTTGGCTCACTCGATTTCAAACATGTTTTAATTAGGTTTGAGTTGATAAATGATTATCAAAGATGCTGGATGAAATGTGTGTGGAACTTTAATGGAATTTCTCTAAAGATCTTAAAATGGACACCTGAATTCTCCACCCACATTGAATCTCCAATAGTCCCTATCTGGTGTACAATTCGTGAGGTTCCCCTGTATTACTATAACTCTGCATCAATCGAGGCAATAGGGAGCAGTATTGGAAGTTTTATTAAGAAAGATCTTGCCACAGACATGCTAACAAGGCCATCAGCTATAAAATTTTGTGTGGAAATAGATCTCTTAAAACCATTGAGCCAATTTATTAGGTTGGGTTCTGTAAGTAACAACAGGAAATACCAGGTTGAATATGAGGATGTTCCCTTGTACTGTGATCACTGCTTAAAACTTGGCCATTCTCAGTCCCAATGTAAAGCTAAACTTTTTCCAAATGATGAAATAATTCAGGAAACAAATCTAGTTCCAACCTTACCCCAATTACATTGGCAGCTTACTGGTAAAAAATTTGATAAGGTTCCTTTGATTCTAGACTCTGTGGAGGATCTATCTCCCCCCTAATTGATAACTCTGAAGGAACATCAAATGAATCTAACCAAAATCTATCACATAGCTCCCCTTCCCTGGTTATCAATAACACTGTGACATCTACTTTTACTAATCCTCAAACTCAGGCTAGCCCAGATAACTCAATCATTAGGTTACTAAATGACACGGCTATTTCAAAACCACAGTTTATGTCATATGCTAAAGATGATATTCAGATAGGAACACTTTCAATTCCTATGCATAGTCCATATCACATCATGTCACTTTCCCAGCCTGGAAAGATAGGGAATAGATACTCTGTTTTACAGGAACTGGAGGATGGCTCTAACAAACAAGGAGGGGATCCTGAGGCTGGGATATCTACGGAAGCTGATTCTCATTATCAAAATCTTAACACATCTGCTACTACAGGTATGCAACAAGGTAAACCCAAATCAAAGAAAACTAATTATCTGAGCCAATTAAATAGAATGATGCTTAGATCAGCAACAAAAAGTAATAAATCTGTTGAACAATGATAGTCAACTCTCATGTAAACTGTTTAGTATGGAACCTTAGGGGGATGGACACATCAATGCTTAGGCTTTCAAATTTATGTAAACTCAAGAAAATACAACTGCTATGTATCATTGAGCCGATGCATGACAATAGTTCTTGCCAGACATATATGCAGAAACTCCCATTTGATCATAATTTGACATTGCATAATGGGAAAATATGGTTAATGTGGACTAATGCACTTACTGTCTCTCTGCTCTCATCTCATGAACAATTCATGCATGTTGCTATTCAGCATTAAAATCTTAATTGGAATATGGAGGCAGTTTTTATTTATGCTCTTAGAAATAGGGAAGGTAGGAAAAATCTTTGGACAGATCTACAACCTATCTCTAGAGGTGATACAATTTTTATTGGTGACTTTAATACAATTACATCATTGTCTGAGTATAGGGGCCCTAGTTCACCGGCCTTAGGAAGTATTAGGGATTTTAACTGTTGGATCAACTCGAATGGGATACAAGCAATCTCCACAGTTGGAAACCTTTTTACTTGGTGTAATGCTAGGCTTAGGAATCCAACTTCTAAGAGACTAGATAGAGGTATGAGTACTATTTCTTGGATCTCTAAATTCTCATCCTCTTCCATTCAAATCCTGAATAGGCAGACTTCTGACCATTCACCACTTCTTCTCCAAATATCTTCTCAGGCTACTGTCAATCCTAGGCCATTTAGATTTATTGATGCCTGGTTTCAGAGAATGGAGTTTAATGGTTTAATTAATGAATGCTGGAACTTACCTTTAGCAGAAACAGGAATGCTAAGATTTTACCTAAAGTTGATTAGACTTAAGAAAGTTCTTAAGAATTGGAACAGAGATACATTTGGTAACATTGACCTTAATGTTAAACAGGCTGAGGAGGCTTTAAGATTACAGGAAATTAATTTTGATCTGAACCCCTCAATTTCCGAAAGGGTAAAACTGAATGAGAAAAATGCCATACTTCTTAGGGCTTTAAAAGAAAAGGAAAAATATTGGAAGCAGAAGGCTAGACTTAAATGGCACAAATTAGGTGATAACAACACTAATTTCTTTCATAAGGTAGTGCAGGAAAGACATTGTAAGTTGCAGATTACCAAAATAAAAAATGGAGCTGGACAATGGATTAACTCTCAGATTGAAATTCAAAATGCAGCTGTTGAATATTTTTCAGAACTGCTCACTGAACCAACTCAGGAAACTGATGACACCAACATCATTAAGGATAGAGATAATCAGATACTTGCCTGTCTGGTCACTGAATCTGAGCTGGAAACTGTCATTAAAGGGTTGAATAAGAAGAGTAGCCCAGGTCCGGATGGATTTTCCCCCAAATTTTACTCTAAGTGTTGGCCTATTATTAAATTAGACTTGATTTCTGCTGTTAATGATTTTATTGCTGGAACAACTATGCCAAGAGGAATCTCTAGCACCTGGATTACCTTGATTCCTAAAAAGCCTACCCCTTGCTCATTTGATGATTTTAGGCCAATTAGCCTCTCTAATGTGCTGAATAAAATATGCTCTAAAGTGTTAATGAAAAGGTTAAAACCTTATATGGAAATCCTGATTTCTCCCAACCAAACAGCCTTTTTGAAGAATAGAGACATATCTGACAATATCTTATATTTACAAGAAATGATCAGATTCCTTGATAAGAAATACATTACTCCTAACTGTATGCTGAAATTGGATTTAAGAAAGGCATTTGATAGAATTAATTTGAACTTCCTTAGACATATTTTGCTGAAATTTGGTTTTAATGGGAAGTTTTTAAATGCGGTTATGAACAATCTGTCACAAGCATATTTCTCTGTATTGGTAAATGAAAATTCTGTAGGTTTTTTCAAGGCATCAAGGGGAATAAAACAAGGTGATCCTCTCTCCCCCTTTCTATTTAACTTATTTTCTGAAGCTTTCTCTAGGAGTTTAGCTTATATATTCCAAAATAACAGAATGGCTAGCTTTCAATCACATGCTTCTATTCCTTCTGTTTCTCACTTCATGTATGCGGATGACACGATAATTCTAATGCAAACATCAAGGCCAAATTTAATCAAGATCAAAGCATTCCTTGAAATTTTTGAGTATACATCGGGCCAAAAATTTAAATTTGAAAAATTAGAATTTTATCTAAGCAAAAGAGCAAGTTCAGCTAAGCTTAATCAGGTTAAAACCGTTTTAAGAATGAAAAAAGGATCTTTTCCTTTCAAATATTTAGGCTGCCCAGTTTTTAGAGGAAGAACCTTAATGAGATATTATCATCCTTTGCTGGCTAACCTTGACCATAAGCTTCAAAATTGGAAAAATAAATGGCTTAGTGGAGGAGGGAAAATAGTCTTAATAAAATCTTGCCTCTATTCCATTCCTCAACATATTTGGACTGTAACTAATCCCCCTAAAGGTATCATTAAAGCTATTGAGAAAAAACTGTCTCATTTCTTTTGGGGTAAAGTTCAGGATAAAAATAATAGGGTTTGGAAAAAATGGTCAGACCTTGCTAAGCCAACTAAACTGAATGGATTGGGATTTAGATCTTTCAAGGCCATAGTTGAGACTTGCTCTGTTAAACTGTGGTGGAAGTGCCAACTAGGTACTTCCTTGTGGTCAAAATTGATATGGGCATTGCCACCATCTTACAGAAAATCAGTCACATGGAAGAGAATATGCCTTGTTAACTCCTTTGCTGAATCTAACTCAACTATCATTCATGGCAAAGGGCGTTGTAGTTTTTTGTTGGCCAATTGGTGCCCAAATGGCCCCCTTATAAACTACATTCCAGACAGTATCTCATCTTATATGCTTAACATATCAGTGGCTGATTTCATTACCAATAGGACCTCAGTTTTGGACCAGATTTCTTCCTTCTTGGGGCATGATACTCTTCTGTTTTTGCAGGGGGCTCAAATCACAGATGAATGGAATGAGAGAATGATTTGGAAACCTGAGTTCTCAGGTAATTTTACTTTCAAGTCATGCTACAAGGCCTTAACATCAGAATCAGGTATCTCTCTAGCCAATACTGCTCTTTGGAAAATTCCTGTACAAAAAAAGATCACTGTTTTTATATGGAAATTACTGCATGCCTTCCTCCCATTTTATGAGGTGCTTATTTCTTGTGGTTTTAGTTTAGCATCTAAATGCCCTGCATGCAATCACTCTGACTCGATACAGCACTTCTTTATAAATTGTCATATAGCTCAGGCACTGTGGTCTTACTTTGCTTGTTTGATTCGTTTCAATCTGAATTCTCTTCATACCATTCCACAGAGGTTTTTCCTGTTCTGGAACTGTGATGATTTACCAAAGTTTGAGCGTATTTACTGTAGAATACTGCCTTCTCTAATTTGTTGGGGCCTCTGGAAAGCTAGGAATGGTTTCCTCTTTGACAATAAGCCCCTACTTTTTAGTTCTATCTGTAAAGAGGTGCAAGACCTGATCACACTCTCACTCCAAGTGTGCCCCTCAAAACTACTCACCCCTAGCCCTATCCCACCAGCATTTAGACACCTATCACCTGTGCTTAGACCCCCTCCTAAGCCTAATATATCAAAGATTTGTTGGATAAGACCTAAGTCTGGTTATATTAAAATTAATGTTGATGCCTCCTGGTCTCATAACATAGCTTCTGTTGGTCTTATTGCTAGAGATTCCCACGGTTGTCCAATTTGCATCTGTTCTGCAGCTTCTTCAGCTGTGTCACCTTTATCAGCTGAAATTGATGCCATTATGCATGCTTGTCACATTTTCCCACAGCTTGACCAAACATTCGTAATTGAATCTGATTCAAAACTTGCGGTCTCTATGATAAATGACCCCTATTCAGCCAATTGGGAACTTTTCGACAAAGCTTATAAGGTGAAGGCTTCACTTGGTAGGGCTGATCTTCAACATGTGCTAAGAGAGGGCAACCTAGTTGCTGATGCCCTTTCTAAATACCATAATGATTCTGGTCATGTACTTTCTATTTCTAACATCCCTAGGCATATTAAAGAACTTATTACTTTGGATAAACACTCTGTACCTTCCATTCGAGTACACAGAAATGATAGTGCATCTGAATAGATACTGCTGAGTTTGATTTTTCTGATTAAGGTTGGTTCTACTGATTAAGATATGAGAGTGTTGCCGCTGCTTCTCGTCTGAAATAGCAAAGTAGGACTGCTCTTTGATACTCCTATCACACCACTTTGCCGAACTTGGATGAGTCCATTCGGATGGACCCTTACATCAACTTCACTGTCTTCTTCATTTGAATAGGTTTTGATTGAATATAGCTTACATCTAGGAGTTGCCTGGCCGAGGGAGAGAATTAACACAAGGGGTGGAGATTCTCTCCCTTGGATCGTAACTTCTTTACTAATTGGACAATCCTTGTATAGCTGTTAGGTTAACACTTTTGGAGGCAACATTGTTGCCTCAAGTCTAGCGATCTAGACATACTCATGTACCAACTGTTTATTTTTGCTATAGGGCATGGGGAACCCAATACATAACTCCCTCACCTTCGGGTGTTTTGCATTAAAAAAAAAAGTAATATTATATATTTGAATGTGAAAATATAAAAAAATACGATATAAAAATATTTTCAAAAATTCTGAATTTCATATGTAATTTAACAAATGCAGTGCATAAGGTAAAAAAATAAATGGCCTGTTCATAAACTTATAGATATGCCGTCTGTCAGAAGACCTACTCTCATATTTAAATTGGTTACACAATGGGATGTATGTAGACAGTGAAGTTAGGTTGCATGAATAAGCATGCCCGAAAGATATGGATCGAAACATATGGATTAAATAAGTGGATTGCTATATCACGCCCTGTATTTTACTTGATTACGCCATGTATTTATACTATTTAATATACAATATATATTTTAATTTAATTTAAATAAGTAAATTAAATTAAAATTAAAATTAATTTTTATTTAAATTAAAGAAGGCGCCAGCGCCGACCGCCGCCGCTGCTGGGCCTCCTTCTCCTCCGCCTCCGATTCCTCCTTCTCCTCCTCATTCTCCTCCTTCTCCTCTGCCTTCTCCTCTGCCTTCTCCTCCTTCTCCTCCTTCTCCTCCTTCTCTTCCGACTTCTCCTCCTTCTCCCCGATTTTCCGGTCTCCTTCTCCGGCGAACTTCATCTTCTCCGATCTTCATCTCCAGTGAAAACTTCATCTCCGGTTCTCCTCTCCCGATCTCCTCTCCGGTTCTCCTATCCAGCTCTCCTCTCCGGTTCTCCTCTCCCGCTCTCGCACAGGACCAGCTCCCGTTCTCCTCGGCGAACTGGCTCCCGCTCTCCCCGGCGAACCGGGCTCGCTCCCGTTCTCCTCGGCCAAACTGGAGCCCGCCCTCCTCGCGAACCAGGCTTGCTCCCGTTCTCCTTGGCCAAAGGCGAACTGGGCTTCCGTTCTCTACCACTTCTCCCTTTCTCTACCGCTTCAAGGAGGACGGCGGGGCTAGGGTTTCACTCGAGGGGACGAGGACGATGGAGGATGGCGGGGCTAGCTTCGCTCGATGGTGGGTGGAGCTCGACGGGAACGAAGGAGGAGAGACAGAGGGCCTAGGGTTTCGATCGATGGGGCTAGCTTTGATCGATGATGGGTGGAGCTCGATGGGGACGTAGGAGGAGAGACGGAGGGGCTAGGGTTTCAATCGACGGGGACGAAGGAGGAGGTGCTCGGTTGGGCTAGGGTTTCGATCGATCGGGATGTAAGAGGAGGAGCTCAGCTGGGCTAGGGTTTCGATCGATGGGGATGAAGGAGGAGGAGCTCGGCTGGGCTAGGGTTTCGATCGACGGGGATGAAGGTGGAGGAACGGCGGGGACGGGGCAAAGGAGGGACGGCGGTGGGGCTAGGGGTTTTACTGCGGACGAGGGACGGTGGAGGAGGCACGGTGGTGGCGGTGGCGAGACAGCCAGAGAAGACGAAGAAGAAGAGAAGAAGGTGGTGGCGGACGGCGCTGGCTCACGGCGGCGGCGGTGGTGGCGCACTGTGATTTTTTTTGTTTTTGAGTTTTGTTTTGTTTTGAAAATTGAATATTTGTATTATACGTGTATATACGTATTAGGGAGTAAACTAGTAAAATACAGGGCGTGATATAGCAATACCCTTGAATAATGGGTTGAATTAGTAAGACAATGGAAGTGATACGTTGACGGTACATGAAATATACAAAATTTTGGCAAGTAGTATATTATTTCATTTTCATATTTAGTTTTGCACATTTTTAAAATCATAGAAAATTCAAGAAAACAATGTTTTATATATTTTATAGTTGGTAAAGTTTTGTGAAAGACCGTATTTCCTAATGCTTATGGAAAGATGAAGTTTAATTGAAATAATAAAGAGGTAAAAGATTTTAGTTGCAATATTGAAAATTATTATGCAACACGTAGTAATTGTAAAGTTTACAACCCGATTAATGCAACCCAAAAATTTATCTTCATTTCTTCTAATTTGTGGTTTAAACCTTGGTTTTTCCATGAGTCATGGAAAGACTGCCTTTCAAGAGACGGACTCTTTATAGTTTCCAACAATAATGACTAAAATCTATAATAGTATTAAACTTGTTACCTATAATATTAAAAATGAAATTTTAAAGCCTCATAACTACTCATAAAACAATAAAGTACAATAGTACAATACTGGCACTTGATCGATTTGATAATAATTAAGTTATACAAAACTGTTAGGAAGAGATGAAAAATTCTTTACTATATTATAACCATACAATTCTGAATGATACTTGATGATTTTCGATGATTTAACTAGTAAACTTTCTCGTGCAAGTAACATGCATGAATGTTACAAATAGATGTTTTGGTGGAGGTTGTTGGAACCGGCTCCGGTGGAAAAGGGTATTGGCATGCTCACAAGGAGCATTAGGTATGCTCTACCATACTACTATGGCATCCAGTGTGCCCTAAGAAGTCCACCTTTGTTTTCTCAGCAAAGATGATCAAGGATGCATATGACCATGACCTCATCGTTGACGGTTATAAAGTCTTTCTTGGAAATTCTAAGATTCACAAAACAATGTACGAGGATATAATGGAAACGTTGTTGCATAAAATGGTAATGTTGATAGCTTATTATGGAGCAAAATCTGAAGATGAAATACTGACTGGAAATGTTCATTACAAATCAGCGTACCTGCAACAGGATAACAAGAGATACTTGGAGATGAAGGAACGTATATTAGAATCTATGAAAAGCCTTTATAAAGAAGTGAATGAATGGTTACATAGCTCCTATGCAGAAGATGAGAAAGAGAGACTGGCATAAGTATGGTACAATATTATTTACCACCCAAGCTAGTCTAAAAAACTGAAAACAACATGGGGTTTCCATGGATTGTAGGTGACACATTTATGAGCCTTAAATCAACTAAAAAATCCTATGTTTTGCACATTTTGTGATGACACAAGTTTGAAAACAATTGTATTTTTGATGTTTTTTTTCTTAGCTTTCAAACCAAACTAACTGAAATGCAAAATATCATGAAACTCGTTTCCCTACATAGAAAATGACATTTTAATGTCTCGTAGTGTACACACAAAAAAAAATCAATAGCACAAAATTGACATGTGATAAAATTAACAATAATTAAGTTGAATAAAATTTTCAGGAAACATTGAAAATTCAATTACTAAATTATTACCCCAAATTTCTTAGCTTTCAAGCCAAACTAACTAAAATTCATAATATCATGAAACACGTTTCCCTATATAAAATATTGAAAATGGTATTTTAATATCTCATAGTTTGCACACAAAAACAATCAATTGCATAGAATTGGCACATGATCGGATTAACAATAATTAAGTTGAATAAAATTGTCAGGAATTAGTGAAAATTAATTTACTAAATTATTACCCCACAATTCTCAATGATTCTCAATGGCATTTTAATGTCTCATAGTGTGCACACACAAAAAATTACTAGCACAAAATTGACAAGTGATCAAATTAACAATACTTAAGTTAAATAAATTTTCCAGGAACAGGCCAAATTTAACTACTAATTTATTACCCCACAATTTTGTGATCACACAAGTTTGAAAAGAAATGTATAAATATTTCTGATGTTTTTTTTCTTGCCTTTGAAGCCAAACTAATTAAAGTGGAGAATATCATGAAACTCGTTTCCCTATATAAAATATTGAAAATTCCATTTCAATGTCGCATAGTGTCCACAAAAAAATAAAATAAATCAATAACACAGAATTTGCACGTAATCAAACTAATAATAATTAAGTTGAATAAAATTGTAAGGAAACAATGAATACTCATTTACTAAATTATTACCCACAATTCTCAATGATTCTTAATGGAATTTTAATGTCTCATAGTGTGTACAAAAAAATAAAATAAAAAACCAATAGCACAGAACGAATTGGCAATAATTAAGCTAAAATGTTTTTTTAAGAAAAAAAATGAAAATTCAATCAGTAAATTTTTATCCCACAATTTTCTGATCACACAAGTTTGAAAAGAAATTTATAAATATTTTTGATGTTTTTTTTCTTGTTTTTTCAAGCTAAACCTATATAAAATGTTGGAAATGGCATTTTAATGTTTCCTAGTGTGCACAAAAAAATAATTTAATAGCACAGAATTGTCACGTGATCGAATTAACAATAATTAAGTTAAATAAAATTGTCTGGAAACAATGAAAATTCAATTACTAAATTATTATCCCACAATTCTCAATGATTTTTGACAGTTTTGAAAGATTTAACTATCAAAGTAGTCACGTGCTCATAGTGCAACAAACTCAAGACAGTCTCACTAAGAAATCTCACATCATGCAGAATATATTTACTTCAGGAAAGGTTTGAAACTTAAAGCATTAAAGCAACTGTGGGCGGGCCTTGAGGCAGTAAGTCGGGGAATTCAAGGATTTAAGTTAAAGTTGGAGGAAGAATCCCCCCATGTAGAGGTTGATACATGATATTGCCAAAGGCTACACATGAGCCTTCCATGCTGGGAGGTGTGCTACCACTGCGATTAGGAACTATGGCTGTATCATCTCTTTCAAGTCCATGGCCCCTCACCCTCAGTAATAATCCCAACTAATCCACAACCGCATGATCCAAGTGCAGTTTGAAATCCTTAGAAGAATCCCATTTACCAGTGGTGGTGATTCTCACATGGCTCTCCGTTGCCATACAATGTGGAGAAAGGCTCCCTAGAAATGCGAGGAGAAGGTGGAATTGGAATTTCTCAATGATTCTTGATAGTTTTAAAAGGCTTAACTAGCAAAGTAGTCATGTGCTCATATCGTGCAACAAATTCAAGACAACCTCACTAAGAAATATCATATCATGTAGAATATTTACTTCAAGAAATGTTTAAAACTTAAAACAATAATAAGCAAGCTTGATCTTAGGAGGAGCACAATTTTCCATACAATTGCCTTCTCGCAAAAGCGTAATCATGGAAACATGGCATACAATAATACAACCATTTATTTAATGTGTGTGTGCATGTGACAAAATGCGTGAACTATTAATAATTTATGACTTTTATTTAGGCTTAAAGCTTGCATTCAATACATATTTTAAGTTCAACACATGTTAAAAATGTAGTTATTCTAAAA
This sequence comes from Rubia yunnanensis, assembly GCA_037428765.1. NCBI lineage: Eukaryota > Viridiplantae > Streptophyta > Magnoliopsida > Gentianales > Rubiaceae > Rubia > Rubia yunnanensis. The sequence continues at coordinate 43,129,481 of CM075069.1, read as the reverse complement.
ATAAATCAACATCTAGGGTTAGCTGGAACCATTAATAGAATGGTATCATTCATAGTTTATTATGGAGCCAATAAGAAAGATGAATTACTGATAGGAAATATTCATTACAAATCGGCGTACTTGCAGTGCGATAACAAGACATACTTCGAGATGAAGGAACGTAACTTAGAATCGATGCAAAGCCTGCATAAAAAAAGAGTAGGAGTGGTTACATAGCTACTATGCAGAACATGAGAAAGAGAGACTGACATGAGTATTGTACTATGTAAGTTAAAGTTAAAGTTGGAGGAAGAATCCTCCTAGGTAGAGGTTGATACATGAGATTGCCAAAGGCTACATATGAGCCTTCTATGCTGGGAGGTACGCTACCACTACAATTGGGAACCATGGTTGTATCATCTCCTTCAAGTCCATGACCCCTCACCCTCAGTAATAATCCCTGCTTATCTGTAATTGCATGAACCAAGGGCGGTCTAAAATCCCTAGGAGACGTCCATTTACAAGTGGCGGTGATTCTCACAGGGCTCTCCATTGCCATACAATCTGTAGAAAAGGCTCCCCAGAAAATTCACCCTAGGATTGCAAGGATAATGTGGAATTGGAATTGGAATTTCTCAATGATTCTTGATATTATTGAAAGACTTAACTAGCAAAGGAGTCATGTGCTCATATCGTGCAAAAAATTCAAGAACCTCACTAAGAACTCTCAAATCATACAGAATATTTACTTCAAGAAAGTTTTAAAAATGCTAACATGACCCTATGTTTTGGTCAAAAGTGCCAATATGACCTGCAAGATTAGAATGTGCTATTATAACCCTATATTTTGCATCAGAAGTGCTAATATAACCCAGGAGGCCTGTATTTGGCCGGAATTCTATGAATTGACAATCATACCCCTGTTTTAAAAAATAAAATTCAAAAAATGTGAAAGGATAGTTATACCCTCATTGTCAATTAACCCCAAATATTTTCCATTTTTTCTTTTCATCTTCTCGAGCTCACTTCTACGCAGGGTCATCTTTTCGAGCTGCTTTTTATCTTCACTCGCCGGAGCTTTCCACTCTCTTCTCCTTTTTCTCAAGGTCTCCACTTTCCGATGCTTGGCTGAGCGGCACCGGAAAATTGTGGTGGATGGCGGCGTGTGTCTTTAGGTTTAGGGTTAGTGATCGAAAATGGTGGAGGTGGCTATACAGATCAAGCGGAGAAAGGGGATGGTGACGGTGGTGGTGGGTTTCGACCAAAACCCGATGGTGGTGGTAGGAGTGATTAGGGTTAACGATGGTGGGTGGTGGCAAAATGGATGGCGGTGAGAGGTTAGCAACGATGGTGAGAGGTTAGCGACAGCGGCGATTATGGTTAGCGGCAATTAGGGTTAGCGACAGTGGGTGATGGAGGTGGCATCAGATTAGGGTTTTTCGGGTAGGCACCGAGGTAGCTGTGGCTGGGTGGGAAGTGGGTGACTATGGCGATGGGTGGCATTGGGGTGGCTGACCTAGGCAGAGCGGTGTGGCGGCGGATGGTGGTAGGGTGGCTGAGCTAGGCGATGGTGTGGTAGTGGCACAGATTTGTGGTGGTGGCGGGGTGGCTGAGCTAGGCAATGGTGTGGCAGTGGTGTGGCAGTGGTTAAGCTAGGTGATGAACACACACACCACCTGTTCAATGAAATGTCTAAGCCAATTGTTTAGGCTGTAACATTACAGGGTTTTGCCTTCAATGGATGAAGCTCGATGATACTCAAGGTTTTCATTTCCCATGTTTAAACGAAAGAATACATGCATGCCTATCCATTTATATAGGTCACTCATTTTGTGATTCACTTTTCTAGAAAAGTACACTAATTATATGAAATAGTTTAGTTGAAATTTCTAGAAAAGAATTTGCTTAAATGAAGATCAGAAACTAGGCTAATGCTTTGTAATTCTGTGTTATTTTTTGAAATCCCGGGTTCTGTTAGTGAATACCCAGATTCTGGCCGTTGTGCCGACGGTGGGCAGCGGTGGAGCAGCGGCGAGCGGCAGTGGAAGTGGCGGTGGACGGCGGTGGAAGTGACGGAGCAGTGGTTATGGAGATGAAGAAGAAGAACTTAGAAATATTTTTGTCATTACATTTTTTGTTTTAAGACTAGGGTTAGTTTAGTCTTTTTATATTTTGTCAATTACTAAATTATTACCCTACAATTCTCAGTGATGCTAAATGGAAGGTTAATGTCTCATAGTGTGCACACATAAAAAATCAATAGCACAGAATGGGCACGTGATCAAATTAAAAATAATTAAGTAAAATAAAATTGTCAGGAAATAGTAAAATTCAATTGATAAATTATTATCCCACAATTTTGTGATCACACAAGTTTGATGAGAAATGTATAACAATATTTTTGGTGTTTTTTTCCTGGATTTCAAGACAAACTAACTAAAATGTAGAATATCATGCAACTCTTTTCCCTATATAAAATATTGAAAATGGAATTTTAATAAATCATAGTGTGCACACAAAAAAACTCAACAACAAAGAATTGGCACGTGATCGAATTAACAATAATTAAGTTGAATAAAATTGTCAAGAAATAGTGAAAATTCAATTACTAAATTATCACCACACAATTTTGTGATCACACAAGAATAAAAGAAATTTAAAAATATTTTGGAATTTTTTTTCTTGGCTTTCAAGGCAAACTAACTTTAACGCAGAATATCATGAAACACCATTCCTACATAAAATATTAGAATGTCATTTTAATGTATCGTAGTGTCCACAAAAAAAAGCACAGAACTGGCACGTGATTGAATTAACAATAATTAAGTTGAATAAAATTGTCAGGAAATATGGAAAATTCAATTAGTAAACTATTACCTCACAATTCTCAATGATTCTTGATAGTTTTCAAAGACTTAACTAACAAAGTATTCATGTGCTCATATCGTGTAAAAAACTCAGGACAACCTCACTAAGAATATCACATCATGCATAATATTTACTTCAAGAAAGGTTTGAGACTTAAAACACTAAAAACCAAGCGTGATCTTAAGAGGGATGTTGTACCCAAAAATAAGGATCTGTCTTGAGGGAAGTTATACCCTCAAGACGAGTAGAGAGGGAAGTTGAAGCCAAAAGTAAGGATCTGTCAGGGGTGAGCCTTGGGGCAATAGGTTGGGGGAAGTCAGGGATTTAAGTTAAAGTTGGAGGAAGAATCCCCCCAGGTAGAGGTTTGATACATGAGATTGCCAAAGGCGATATATGAGCCTTCCATGTTGGGAGGTGCGCTACCACTGCGATTGGGAACCATAGCTATATCATCTCCTTCAGGCCCATGGCCCATCACCCTTAGTAATAATCCCAATTCATCCGCAACAGTATAATCCAAGGGCGGTTTGAAATCCTTTGAAGACGCCCATTTACCAATGGCGGCGATTCTCACATGGCTCTGTGTTGCCATACAATCTGAAGAAAGGTTTCCCAAAATATCCACCCTAGGAATGCAAGGAGAAGGTGTAGATGGAATTGGATTTTCTCAATGATTCTTGATAGTTTTGAAAGACTTAACCAACAAAGTATTCATGTGTTCATATCGTGCAACAAACTCAAGATAACTTCACTAAGAGATTTCACATCGTGTAAAATATTTATCTCAAAGTTTGCATTCAACATATATTCTAAGTTCGAAACCTTTTTAGAAAAAAGTTATTCTTAAAAGAAATTAATATCTAGCGTTGGTTGGCACCGTTAATAGAATGATATTGTTGATAGCTTATTATGGAGCCAAATCAGAAGGTAAAATACTGATAGGAAATCTTCATTACAAATTAGCATACCTACAGAGCGATAACAAGACATACTTTAAGATGAAGGAATGTATCTTAGAATTGATAAAAAGCTAGCATAAAGAAGTGTAGGAGTGGTTACATTGCTGCTATGCAGAACATGAGAAAGAGAGACTCGCATCAGTATGGTTCTATGTTATTTACCACCCAAGCCACTCTCAAAATAGTAAAAACTACATTGGGTTTCTATGGACTGTGGGTGATACGCTTCTGAGCATTAAATGAACTCATAAATCCTAGATTTTGCACATTTTGTGATCACACAAGTTTGAAAAGAAATGTTTTTTTGATGTTTTTTTCTTGGCATTCTAGCCAAACCATCTAAAATGCAGAATATCACAGAGCTCATTTCCATATATAAAATATTGAAAGTTGCAGTTTAATGTCTCATAGTGTGCACACAAAAAATAATAGCACATAATTGGCACGTGATCAGATTAACATTAATTAAGTTCAACAAAATTGTCTAGAAGCAATGAAAATTCAATTAATAAATTATTACTCTACAATTCTCAATGATTCTCATTGGCATTTTAATGTCTCATAGTGTGCACACAAAAAAAATTCAATAGTATAGAATTGACATGTGATAAAATGAACAATAATTAAGTTGAATAAAATTTTCAGGAAACAAAGAATGCTCAATTACTAAATTGTTACCCCACAATTCTTAGCTTTCAAGGAAACTAACTAAAATTTAGAATATCATGAAACACGTTTCCCTATATAAAATATTAAAAATGACATTTTAATGTCTCATAGTGCTCACACTAACACAATCAATAGCACATAATTGGCACTTGATCAGATTAACAATAATTAAGTTGAATAAAATTATCAGAAATTAGTGAAAATTCAATTAATAATTATTACCCACAATTCTCAATGATTCTCAATGGCATTTTAATGTCTCATAGTGTGCACACAAAAAAATTACTAGCAGAGAATTGACACGTGATTGAATTAACAATAATTAAGTTGAATATAATTTTCAGATAATAGGGAAAATTCAATTACAAATTTATTACCCCACAATATTTTGATCACACAAGTTTGAAAGTAAATGTATAAATATTTTTGATGTTTTTTTTCTTGTCTTTCATGACAAACTAACTAAAATGCAGAATATCATGAAACTCGCTTCCCTATATAAAATATTAAAAATGGCCTTTTAATATCACATAGTGAGCAAACAAAAAATCTCAATAGCACAGAATTGGCACATGATCAAATTAAAAAAAATTAAGTTGAATAAATTTTTTAGGAAACAGTGATAATTCAATTACTAAATTATCACCCACAATTCTAAATGATTCTTGATAGTTTTCAAGGACTTAACTAACAAAGTAGTCATGTGCTCATATTGTGCAACAAATTCAAGACAACGTCACTAAGAAATCTCACATCATGCAGAATATTTACTTTAAGAAAGGTTTAAAAATTAAAACAATAAAAGCCAAGCATGATCTTAAGAGGGAAGTTGTACCCAAGAGTAAGGATTTGTTGAGAGGGAAATTGTACCCTGGGGATGAGTGGAGACGGAAGTTGTACCATCTGTCGGGAGTGGGTTTTGAGGTAATAGGTCTAGGAAGTCGGAGATTTAAGTTAAAGTTGGAAGAAGAATCCCCCTAGGTAGAGGTTTGATAGATGAGATTGCCAAAGGCTGTATATGAGCCTCCCATGCTGGGAGGTGCGCTACAAATGCAATTGGGAACCATGGCTGTATCATCTCCATGAAGTTCATGGCCCCACACCCTCAGTAATAATCCCAACTCATTCGCAACCGTATGATCCAAGGGGGTCTGAAATCCTTAGAAGACGTCTATTTACCAGTGGCGGTGATTCTCATAGAACTCTCCGTTGCCATACAATCTGAAGAAGGGCTCCCCAGGAAATTAACCCTAGGATTGCGAGGAGAAGGTTGAATTGGAATTGAAATTTCTCAATGATTCTTGATAGTTTTGAAAAACTTAACTAGCAAAGTAGTCATGTGCTCATATTGTGCAGCAAACTCAAGACATCCTCACTAAAACCTCTCAAATCATGCATAATATTTACTTCAAGAAAGTTTTAAAACTTAAAACAATAATAAGCAAAATTGATCTTAAGAGAAACACAATTTTCCATTAAATTGCCTTCTCGCAAAAGTGTAGTTATGGAAACATGGCATACAATAATACAACAATATTTTTATGTGAGTGTGCATGTGAGCAAATGCATGAACTATAAATGATTTATTACTTTTAATTATGATCAAATTTTGCATTAAACACATATTCTAAGTTCGTGACCTATTTAGAAAAGCATTTATTTTAAAAAGAAATCAATATTTAGCATTAGTTGAAACCGTTAACAGAATGGTATCGTTGATAGCTTATTATGGAGCCAAATCAAAAGATGAAATACTAATGTGAAATCTTCATTACAAATCGGTGTACCTGAAGCGCAATAACAAGACATACCCTGAGATGAAGGAACACATATTAGATTCGATGAAAAGTCTACAAAAAGAAGTGTATGAGTGGTAACATAGCTGCTATGCAGAACATGAGAATGAAAGATTGGTATGAGTATGATACTATGTTATTTACTACCCAAGCCACTCTCAAAATAATGAAAACTGCATGAGGGTTTATATGGATTATGGAAGATACTCTTCTCAACATTAAATCATTTCATAAATCCTAGGTTTTGCACATTTTTTATCACATAAGTTTGAAAAGAAATGTATTTTTGATGTTTTTGTCTTGGCTTTGAAGCCAGACTAGCTAAAATGGAGAATATCATGAAACTCATTTCCCTATATAAAATTTTGAAAATGCCATTTTAATGTCTGATAGTGTGCACAAAAATAAATCAATAACACATAATTTGCACGTCATCGAACTAACAATAATTAAGTTGAATAACATTGTGAAGAAAAATTAAAAATTCATTTATTAAATTACCACCCCAAAATTCTCATGATTCTCAATGGCATTTTAATGTCTCATAGTGTGCAAAAAAAAAATCGATAGCACAAAATTAACATGTGATTGAATTAACAATTATTTAGCTGAAATTTGTTTCAGGAAACAATGAAAATTCAATCAGTAAATTATTTTCCCACAATTTTTCGATCACGAGTTTGAAAAGATATGTTTAAATATTTTTGATTTTTCCCCTTGTTTTTTCCTCCAAACCTATATAAAATATTAAAAATGACATTTTAATGTTTCCTGGTGTGCACAAAAAAAATCAATTGCACATAATTGGCACGTGATCGAATTAACAGTAGTTAAGTTGAATAAAATTGTCTGAAAACAATGAAAATTCAATAACTAAATCATTATCCCACAATTCTCAATGATTCTTGACAGCTTTGAAAGACTTAACTATCAAAGTAGTCATATGCTCATATAGTACAACAAACTCAAGACATCCTCACTAAGAAATCTCACATCATGCAGAATATTTACTTCAAGAAAGATTTGAAACTTAAAACAATAAAAGGAAAGCGTGATCTTAAGAGGGACGTTGTACCCAAAAGTAAGGATCTGTCAGGGGAGGGGCCTTGAGGCAGTTGGTCAGGGAAGCTGAGGATTTGAGTTAAAGTTGAAGGAAGAATCCCCCCCCCATGTAGAGGTTTGATACATGAGATTGCCAAAGGCTTCATATGAGCCTTCCATGCTGGGAGGTGCGCTACCACTATGATTGGGAACCATGGCTGTATCATCTCCTTCAAGTCCATGACCCCTCACCCTCTGTAATAATCCCAACTAATCCACAACTGTGTGATCCAAGGGCGGTCTGCAATCCTTAGAAGATGCCCATTTACCAGTGGTGGTGATTATCACAGGGCTTTCCATTGCCATGCAATCTAAAGAATGGCTCCCTAGAAAATTCACCCTAGGATTGAGAGGAGAAGGTGGAATTGGAATTGGAATTTCTCGATGATTCTTGATAGTTTTGAAAGACTTAACTAGCAAAGTAGTCATGTGCTCATATCATGCAACAAACCCAAGACAAACTCACTAAGAAATCTCACATCATGCAAAATATTTACTTCAAGAAAGGTTTAAAACTTAAAACAATAAAAACCAAGCGTGATCTTAAGAGGGAAGTTGTGCCCAAAAGTAAGGATATATCGAGAGGGAAGTTGTTCCCTCAGGATGAGTAGAGAGGGAAGTTTTACCTAAAAGTAAGGATCTGTCGGGTGCGGTCCTTGAGGTAGTAGGTCGGGAAAGTCGGGGATTTAAGTTAAAGTTGGAGGAAGAATCCCCCCAGGTAGAGGGTTGATACATGAGATTGCCAAACGCTGCATATAAGCTTTCCATGCCGGGAGGTGCGCTACCACTGCAATTGGGAACCATGGCTGCATCATCTCCATGAAGTTCATGGCCCCTCTTCCTCAATAATAATCCCAACTCATCCGCAACCGTATAGTCTAAAATCATTAGAAGCAGTGGCGGAACCAGCCTAGTATTTTAGGGGGGTGGCTTACTTATACTGACAAAAATTTTTTTCGGACGCTATATTATATTGGTAATTTTTTTCTGGGTGCTGTATTACACTAAATTTTTTTTTCTGAACACAAGTCGATGTATTCAAACAAAATCCGCTTCAATAATAAAGTGTTTATAAAACAATCCAATTTCTATAAATACGATAAATCACACTTACAATTATTCGATCTTGTTAATTAATATGTTAAAAATAACTTAAATAAGATTATAAAAATAAAATTAGTGAGCAAATGACATGTATAATCAGTTTATACCTAAATGAAATCAATTTATGTCTAAAATTAATTAAATAATTTAATAACTTGGTAAAATTACAACTGAAAATATATAGCTTTATTGTGATTTTCTTAATTTTTTAAAAAATTACCATATTCATCAGCATTAATTTAAAAACGAGATAAAGAATCTCTTATGATCCTCTCATCTTAATTAATTATAGTAACAAAATCACATTTAATGCAAAATACCAAATATCACAAATGACAAACAATTATACTACCGAATATAAAGTTACAGTAAACTATTGTTAGCAGTACTATTTTAACTTCCATAAAAGCAGTGTGCTTCAAAGACTTGATTAAGAAACTTGACAGCGAGTCCATGCCTTCGTTTGAACGACCCAATTGGTTTTTAACCCGTATTTTGCCTTTAGACTTTTAATCAAAACGACGTCGTTTTGATGTCTGAAGGGAAAGAAAAAAAAGCACGCCAGTTGTCTTCTTCGGCGAGAAGACGAACAGGGGGCAGAGCTGGCCATCCAAGGGGGGGCGGAAACTATTTTTTCGATGGAGGCTAGACCTAATTTCCGCGCTACTAAATCTTAGGGGGGATGCCAGCACCCCCTCGCCCCCTAGATCCGCCCATGATTAGAAGGCACCTGTTTACCAGTGGCGGTGATTCTCACAGGGCTCTCCGTTGTCATAGAATCTGAAGAAGGGCTCCCCAAAAAATTAACCGTAGGATTGCGAGGAGAAGGTTGAATTGGAATTGAAATTTCTTAATGATTCTTGATAGTTTTGAAAGACTCAACTAGCAAAGTAGTCGTGTGCTCATATTGTGCAGCAAACTCAAGACATCCTCACTAAGAACTCTCAAATCATGCATAATATTTATTCAAGAAAGTTTTAAAACTTAAAACAATAGTAAGTGAAATTGATCTTAAGAGGAACACAATTTTCCATTAAATTTCCTTCTCGCAAAAGTGTAATTATGGAAACATGGCATACAATAATACAACAATGTTTTTATGTGTGTGTGCGTGTAACCAAATGCATGAACTATTAAAGATTTATTACTTTTAATTATGCTCATATTTTGCATTCAACACATATTCTAAATTCAGGATCTGTTTATTAAAGCATTTATTCCAAAAAGAAATCAATATCTAGCATTAGTTGGAACATTTAATAGAATTGTATCGTTGATAGCTTATTATTGAGCTAAATCAAAAGAGTAAATACTGATAGGAAATCTTCATCACAAATCAATGTACCTGAAGTGCGATAACAAGACATTTTTCTTAGTTTAATATTATTAGAAGGATAATACTATACTTTTTTTTCCACTGGGTTTTTTAATAAGGTAATGTGATGATTTGTAATTTATTTAATTTTAGAATAAGACCCATTAACTCCGCCATGTTGGCTTAGAAGAGTTTTGGTTATATTTTAATTAGGGTTTAGAATATTTAGTTCTGATTTGATTAGAATTATATTTGATAAGATTAGATAGGGAAATATTCATTCAAGATTTATCTTGAAGAATATAGTCATTTATTTTAGGTATTTTAGTTAGATATGGTTTTATCTTCTTAAAGCTCCCATAAGTCAGTACAGTTTCTATTTGTATTGACCGAACTATACCCTATAAATAGAGGAGGTCATTCATGATTTTATACACCACTATCATCATGCAGAAATATAAACCTTTGAATTCTGATCATAAGGATTAGTTAGAGAGCAAGTCGAGATTAGGCGTACCCCGAGGGCTAGACACCTGAATTTTGTGTGAGATAGTGAGGGTTTGCAGATCACTTCACTAGATCAAAGATATTAATTCTGCAATCGCGAGTCTTCTCAAGGAGATTCATATCAGTTGGTATTCGAGCCAAGCAAAACAATTCATGGTGACCAAAAATTCAACATGGGTTTTGAGTTTTGCAAATTTTTATATTTGTATTTTATTGCTTGAAAGAAAAAAAATCAAGAAAAAAAATCAGAAACTTTCGCCGCCAGTCATCTTCACGGCCGCCGGTAAGCTTCATCTCCGGCGACTCCTTTTCATCTCGCCGCCTCCGCCGCTCAGCATCTCCAACGATTACGCCGCCGAACCACCATTATCTTCATCGTCTCCGTCTGACCTTAAGAAGCCCACCGCTCTGTTCGCCATCTGCCACATCTCCATTTTGCTATTCGATTTGACAGAAGGGAAAGTTCCTCCAACGAATTTGAACTCCGTCTCCGATAGAACCGCTCTTCTTTCCGTCCGTTGCAGATCTGATCATCACCGGTTATCTGCATTTCATCTATGATAGTCTCCGGTGAAGTCAAACCGTTCCGGCAAAGAAAGCTTCAGGCTCAGCATAGAAGAAAACATGTGACCACACGCACGACGCATGCCTCATGCGCGTGAATCTCATCACGCGTCTTTTTGAAGGTGGGTGCTCTACACGCGTGGTACTGTAATCCATTTCTTCATTTCGCAAGATAACCAATTTATTGCGACTGGATCCATTTTATTGCGAGCAGTTGCATTTTCTCGTCAGCTCTCTTCTTCTCGGGAGGTGAAGTAGCTTTTGCCACATCATCATTCCAGTCACGGTCTAGTCAACATCCAGTCACCATTTATTAGCATAATTTTGTAGGGATGGCGTGAGACGTTTATCTCCATATATATTTTAAGATCGTTCACGTTTTCAGGATGAAACTTTTTGACCATGGAGGGAATGATACGATATAAAAAAAATCATTTATTATATTTTTCTTTGTTTAATATTTTTAGAAGGATAACACTATACTCTTTTTTCCACTGGATTTTTTTAATGAGGTAGTGTGATCATTGTAATTTATTTAATTTTAGAATAAGGCTCATTAATTCAGCCATGTTAGCTTCGAAGAGTTTTGGTTTTATTTTAATTAGGGTTTAGAATATTTAGTTCTAATTTGATTAGAATTAGATTTTGTAAAATTAGGTAAGACAATATTCATTCAAGATTCATCTTGAGGAATATAGTCATTTATTTTAGGTATTATAGTTAGATAATGTTTTAGCTTCTTAAAGTTGTCATAAATCATTACAGTTTCTATTTGTACTTGCCGAATTATACCCTATAATAGGGGAGGCCATTCACGATTTTATGCACCACTATCATCATTGAGAAATATAAACCTTTGAGTTCGTACTCTTGTTGCTTGCGAGCTATTCCATTGTTGCTTAACCCCGAGGGCTAGTTAAGTATAAATAAACCTTGTAATCTGATCCTGAGGGCTAGTTAGAGAGCAAGTCGAGATTAAGCGTACCTCGAGGGCTAGACACTTGAATTTTGTGCGAGATAATGAGGGTTTGCAGATCCCTTCACTAGATCAAAGATATTAAATCCTCAATCGCGAGTCTTTGCAAGGAGATTCACATCAAGGAACATATATTAGGATCATTGAAAAGCCCGCATGAAGACGTGTATGAGTGGTTACATAGCTGCTATGCAGAACACGAGAAAGAGAGACTGGCATGATTATGGTACTATGTTATGTACCACCCAAGCCATTCTCGAAATATTGAAAACTGCATGGGATTTGTATGGACTGTGGATGATCCTCTTTTGAGCATTAGATCAACTCACAAATCCTAGGTTTTGCATATATTTTGATCACACAAGTTTGAAAAGAAATGTATTTTTGATGTTATTTTCGTGTCTTTGAAGCCAAACTAACTAAAATGGAGAATATCATGAAACTCGTATCCCTATATAAAATATTGAAAATGCCATTTTAATGTCTCATAGTGTGCACACAAAACAAAAAATAATAGCACATAATTTGCACGTCATAGAACAAACAATAATTAAGTTGAATAAAATTATCAAAAAATGATAAAAATTCTTTTACTAAATTATTACCCTACAATTCTCAATGATTCTGAATGGGATTTTAATGTCTCATAGTGTGCACACAAAAAAAAATCAATAGCACATAATTGGCACGTGATCGAATTAACAATTGAGTTGAAATGTTTTTCAGGAAACAACTTAAATTAAATTAGTAAATTATTATCCCACATTTTTGTGATCACAAAAAAATGAAAATAAATGTATAAATATTTTTGGTGTTTTTTCCTTGTTTTTCAAGCCAAACCCATATAAAATATTGAAAATTTAATGTTTACTAGTGTGCACAAAAAAAAATCAATAGCACATAATTGGCACATGATCGAATTAACAATAATTAAGTTGAATAAAATCGTCTGGAAAAAATGAAAATTCAATTACTAAATTAATTTCCCACATTTCTCAATGATTCTTGTCCATTTTGAAAGAATTAACTATCAAAGTGGTCATGTGCTCCTATCGTGCAACAAACTCGAGACAGCTTCATTAAGAAATCTCACATCATGCATAATATTTACTTCAAGAAAGGTTTGAAACTTGAAACAATAAAAACAAGCGTGATCTTAAGAGGGAAGTTTTACCCAAAAGTAAGGATCTGTCAGAGCAGGCCTTGAGGCAGTGGGTAGGGGAAGTCAAGGATTTAAGTTATAGAGGAAGAATCCCCCCAGGTAGTGGTTTGATACATGAGATTGCCAAAGGCTGCATATGAGTCCTCCATGCTGGGAGGTGTGCTACCACTGCGATTGGGAACCATGGCTGTATTATCTCCTTCAAGTCTTTGACCCCTCATCCTCAGTAATAATCCCAACTAATCCACAACCGCACGATCCAAGGGCGGTCTGAAATTCTTAGAAGATGCCCATTTACCAGTGGCGGTGATTCTCACAGGGCTCCGTGTTGCCATGCAATCTGAAAAAAGGCTCCCCAGAAAATTCAACCTAGGATTGCAAGGAGAAGGTGGAATTGGAATTTCTCAATGATTTTTGATATTTTTGAAAGACTTAACTAGAAAAGTAGTCATGTGCTCATATCGTGCAACGAACTCAAGATAGCCTCACTAAGAAATATCACATAATGCAGAATATTTACTTCAAGAAAGGTTTAAAACTAAAAACAATAATAAGCAAGCTTGATCTTAAGAGGAGCACTATTTTCCATACAATTGCCTTCTAGTAAAAGTGTAATTATAGAATCATGGCATACAGTAATACAACAATTTTTTTAATGTGTGTGTGCATGTGACAAAATGCATGAACTATTAACGATTTATGACTTTTAATTAGGCTCAAAGTTTGCATTCAACATATTTGAAGTTTGGGACCTGTTAAAAAATCATTTATTCTAAAAAGAAATCCATATCTTGCGTTAGTTGGAACTGTTAATAGAATGTTATCATCGATAGCTTATTATGGAGCCAAATCAAAAGATGAAAAACTGATAGGAAATCTTCATTACAAATCGGTGTAGTTGAAGCACGATAACAAGGCATACTCTGAGATGAAGGAACATGTATTAGGATCGATGAAAAGCCTGCATAAAGAAGTGTATGAGTGGTTACATAGCCGCTATGCTAAAAATGAGAAAGAGAGACTGGCATGAGTATGGTATTATGTTATTTACCACCCAAGCCACTATCATAATAGGGAAAATTGCATGGGGTTTCTGTGGATTGTGGATGATACTCTTCTGAGCATTAAATAAACTCATAAATCCTAGGTTTTGCACATTTTTGGATCACACAAGTTTGAAAAGAACTGTATTTTCGATGTTTTTTCTTGGCTTTGAAGCTAAACTAACTAAAATGGAGAATATCTTGAAACTCGTTTCCCTATATCAAATATTGAAAATTCCATTTAAATGTTTCATAGTGTGCACACAAAAAAAAAACAATAGAACAGGATTTGCATGTCATAGAACAAACAATAATTAAGCTGAATAAAATTGTTAGGAAACAATAAAAATTTATTTGCTAAATTATTACCCCACAATTCTCAATGATTCTCAATGAAATTTTAATGTCTCATAAAAAAAATCAATTGCAAAGAATTGGCACGTGATCGAATTAACAATAATTAAGCTGAAATGTTTTTCACGAAACAATGAAAATTAAATTAGTAAATTTTCTCCCACAATTTTGTGATCCTTCAAGTTTGAAAAGAAATGTATTAATATTTTTATGATCTTTTATTCTTGTTTTTGAAGCGAAACCTATATAAAATATTGTAAATGGCATTTTAATGTTTCCCTAGTGTGCACAAAAAAAAATTAGTATCACAAAATTGGCACGTGATTGAATTAACAATAATACAGTTGAATAAAATTGTCTGGAAACAATGAAAATCAATTACTAAATTATTATCCCACAATTCTCAATGATTCTTGACAGTTTTGAAAGACTTAATTATCAAAGTAGTCTCGGGCTCATATCATGCAACAAACTCAAGACAACCTCACTAAGAAATCCCACATCATGCAGAATTATTACTTCAAGAAAGGTTTAAAACTTAAAACAATAAAAACCAGGTGTGATCATAAGAGGGATGTTGTACCCAAAAGTAATGATCTGTCGGGGGCGGGCCTTGAGGCAGTAGGTTTGGGAATTCGAGGATTTAAGTTAAAGTTGGAGGAAGAATCCCCCCAGGTAGAGGTTTGATACTTGAGATTTCCAAAGGCTGCAAATGAGCCTTCCATGCGTGGAGGTGCATTACCACTGCGATTGGGAACCGTGGTTGTATCATTTCCTTCAAGTCCATGGCCCCTCACCCTCAGTAATAATCCCAACTCATCCGCAACCGTGAGATCCAAGGGTGATCTGAAATCCTTAGAAGGCATCTATTTACCAGTGGCGGTGATTCTCACAGGGTTCTCCGTTGCCATACAATCTTAAGAAGGTCTCCCCAGAAAATTAACCCTAGGATTGCAAAGAGAAGGTTAAATTAGAATTGGAATTTCTCAATGATTCTTGATTTTGTTTTGAAAGACTTCACTAGCAAAGTAGTCATGTGCTCATATCGGGCAGAAAACTCAAGACATCCTCACTAAGAACTCTCACATCATGCATAATATTTATTTCAAGAAAGTTTTAAAACTTAAAACAATAATAAGCGAAATTGATCTCTGGAACACAATTTTTCATTAAATTGCCTTCTCACAAAAGTATAATCATGGAAACATGGCATACAATAATACAACAATGTTTTTATGTGTGCGTGCGTGTGACCAAATGCATGAACTATTAATGATTTATCACTTTTAATTATGCTCAAATTTTGCATTGAACACATTTTCTATGTTTGGGATCTATTTAAAAAAGCATTTATTCTAAAAAAGAAATCAATATCTAGCATTGTTGGAACCGTTAATAGAATGGTATCAATGATAGCTTATTATGGAGCCAAATTGAAAGAGTAAATGGAATCTCTATTTAATCGACACTCTCTTCTCTCTCCTCAACCAAGTCTCATCCTCTGTCACCATTTTTCGCCAGAAACAGCCCCTTTTCTCTGCCGCTAATGGCTCTTTTCTACCGATAACGGTTATCTCTTCGACGGTTACACCTCCGTCGGCAGCTATGGCGGATAACAACAACTCGCAGGGTATACCAAAAACCTTCCTAGCTGCCCTGCAGACCAAATCCCCACCTCTCATGACATCCTTACCTCATAATCCCGAGCTTACCCCCAAATTGGAACACCTGGGGGATCCGGCATGCCTCTATTCAGACGAACAAATCACCAAACTCTCTGCTCATTATGCTAATGCTCTAGTTGGTAAATTCACACGAGGGAGGCTTTCGATGGAGCAATTGGAACTAGCTTTCAAGACTGTTGGTTTTGCCGGGAATTATCAACTGGGTTCTTTGGACTACAAGCACGTGCTGATTAGGTTTGATCAGATCAACGACTACCAGAGATGCTGGATCAAGGGTATATGGAGTTTCAATGGAATCCAACTGAAAATGCTCAAATGGTCACCCGATTTCTCCACCCATAGGGAATCTCCAATTGTCCTAATTTGGTGCATTATCAGGGAATTTCCTCTTTACTATTACAATACTTCGTCTATTGAGGCTATTGGAAATAGTATAGGAAGTTTCATTAAGAATGACCTAGCTACTGAAATGCTTACTAGGCCTTTTGCAATTAAGCTGTGTGTGGAAATTGACTTACAGAAACCTTTGAACAATTTCATTAGACTTGGTTTAGTCACTAATAATAGAAAATACCCAATTGAATATGAAGATGTTCCTCTATACTGTGATCACCGTGCTAAGCTAGGCCATTCCCTTAACTAGTGTAGAGCCATCTCCCAAAATCAAATATAACCTCATTGGCAAGCTACTGGTAATAAGTTTAATAAGGCCCCTATTATGTCTATGGAAAATCAGGCTCCTAATATCTCTCCTAGTAATGGCCACCTAGCTCATCAGATGGCCACAACCAACCTCTCTTTGAACCCATCTTCCTATTTACCTCAGCTGTCAAACGAAGAGCCCGAAAGAATTACCCATCAGTCACCTAAAATCACTCCAGCTCAGACCCCTAACAACTCACCCCCTGCTAACTCTCAGTCTCCCCTCACAAAACTATTAAATGCAACAGCTCTTACTAATCCTCCTCCCTTAATCTATGCAAAGGATGATATTCACATTGGTTCCCACAGGCTAACCCTGCATCAGTTTTCTCCTACTCACCCCCACTTTCTTAACAGAGAAAGATGGAAAATAGGTTCTCTTTATTGCAGGACATGGACCCCTTTCCTCAACAACAAGAACTCATTGATCTGGAAGTGCAGGACATTATGGAGGAGGGCAGTACACTCTCAAACAGTCACCACTCACACTCAGTACTATTGCCTGACAAACTAACAGGTAACACTGACCACCAAGGTAAGTCTAAACATAAAAAGAGCAATTATCTTAGCCAGATGAATAAGATGATGTTAAGATCAGCTACTAAAAGTCATAAATCATGTGAACAATGACACACACCTTAACCATTAATTTTTTAGTCTGGAACCTTAGGGGTATGGAATCTTCAATGCTCCGATTAAAACATCTAGTTAATCAGAAGAAAATACAACTGCTTTGTATCATTGAACCTATGCATGATAACAGCCAGTGTCAATCCTATATGGAAAAGCTCAATTTCTCACATAATCTTCCTCTACATAATGGCAAAATCTGGCTAATGTGGAATGATTCTATATCTGTTTCCCTAATTTCCCATCATAACCAATATCTGTATGTCAAAATAAACCACCTAATTTTAGCCTCTGATATGGAAGCTGTATTTGTTTATGCCCTCAGAACTAGGGATGGTAGAAAGTCTTTATGGAATGATCCGAGTCTCCTACCCAAGAATAAAACTATTTTCATAGGAGATTTTAACATAATCACTTCACTTACAGAGTACAAGGGCCCTAGCTCCCTTTCTTTAGGTAGTATCAGAGACTTTAATAACTGGATTAATTCTACTGGAATTCAGGAAATTAATACTGTAGGAAATTTATTCACTTGGACAAACTCTAGGCTGAGGAATCCCACCTCTAAGAGATTAGATAGAGGTCTATGTACTATTCAGTGGAACACAATTTCCAGCATCTTCTATCCAAATCCTGAATAGACAATCCTCGAATCATTCTCCTCTTCTCTTACAGGTTTCATCACTAGTTATCTCTCACCCTAAACCTTTTAGGTTCATAAATGCCTGGTTTAATAGACCATAATTTATAAACCTAGTCAAAGAAAATTGGTCCTCCCCTATTCCTCAGTCAGGAATGTTAGGCTTTTATCTAAAACTGATTAGACTTAAAAAAATGATAAAGATTTGGAATACGAATTGCTTTGGTAACATAGATGCTAATGTAACTACTGCAGATGAAAGCCTTAGATTGCATGAATCTATTTATGACTCCACCCCCTTGGATTCAGAATTAATCAAACTAAATGAGAAGAGGGCATTATTACTTAGAGCTTTAAAGGAAAAAAGAAAAATTTTGGAAACAGAAAGAAAGATCAAAATGGTTTAAACTTGGTGATAATAATACTCAGTTTTTTCATAAAACTGTACAGGAAAAAAGCTGTAGGTTACATATTTCAAAAATTAAAAACAGACATGGACAATGGCTTAATTCCCAATTAGATATCCAAAAAGAAGCCTCTGAATTTTTTTCTGAGCTCTTATCTGAGCCTAACCAATTGGTTAATAACACTTACTACCCTCATTTTCTTAGCCAAATACCCACTATCCTTACTGAACAAGACAATCTATCTCTATCCAAACCAGTTTCAGAAGAGGAACTCAAATTAGTGATTATGAGTTTGAAGAAAAACAGTAGCCCAGGTCCAGATGGTTTCTCCTATAAATTCTATACCAAATGATGGGATTTTATTAAGGAAGATCTTATATCTGCTGTAAATGATTTTATCTTAGGATCAGATATGCCAAGGGGTATCTCTAGCACCTAGATAACTTTAATTCCAAAGAAAACAACACCCTCCTCCTTTGATGATTTCAGACCTATTAGCCTTTCAAATGTTGTAAATAAAATATGTTCTAAGGTACTGATGGAAAGACTGAAACCTCATATGGAGATTTTAATTTCACCTAATCAAACTGCTTTCATGAAAAATAGAGATATTTTTTATAACAAACTTTATCTTCAGGAAATGATAAGATTTTTAGACAAAAAGAATAGAGTGCCTAATTGTATTCTTAAGCTGGACCTCAGGAAAACTTTTGATAGGGTTAATTGGAACTTTTTAAAAAAACATACTTTGTAGATTTGGTTTTATTGGAAGTTTCTTGACTGCAGTGATGAATAATCTCTCCTAGGCACATTTCTCTGTGCTCATAAATGGTAATCCGGTTGTTTTTTTTAAAGCTACTGAGGCATCAAACAAGGTGATCCCTTATCCCCCTTTCTCTTTAACATTTTTTCAGAAGCTTTCTCTAGGAGTCTCTCCTTCATTTTTCTGAACAACAGTCTTACATGTTATCAGTTTCCCTCTGCCATCACACTAGCCTCCCATTTAATGTATGCTGATGACACCATCATTTTCATGCAGGCCTCAAAACCTAACCTAATTAAGATCAAAGCTTTCCTAGAAATCTTTGAATCTACCTCTGGTCATAAATTTAACTTTGAAAAATATGATTTCTATATTAGCAAACGAGCTACACCTGCTAGGATAAATCAGGTTAGGATGATCTTAAAAATGAAAAAAAGGATCTTTTCCTTTTAAATACCTTGGTTGCCCAATTTTTAAAGGTAGAACACTTAACATATATTTCCAACCTCTATTGGAACTCTTAGATAAAAAACTGATGAATTGGAAAAATAAATGGTTAAGTTCAGGAGGTAAACTGACCCTAATTCAATCCTGCCTATACTCCTTACCACAACATATATGGACTGTCCTTAAGCCACCTATTCATATAGTTATGACACTAGAGAGAAGGATGTCCAAATTTTTTTGGGGAGAAACTGCGGGTAAAAGGAATAAGGTTTGGAAAAAATGGTCTGATCTAGCTACCCATAGGTCTCAGAATGGTTTAGGATTCAGATCGGTTCAGGAAATAGTTGACTCTTGTTCACTTAAACTATGGTGGAAAAGCCAACTGGGTACTACTATGTGGGCCAAAATGATTTGGTCTCTGCCCCAAACACACAGAAAATCCCAGACTTGGAAGAGAATCTGCTCTATTAATTATTTTTTTGAAAATAATACTCTGATTATTCATGGGAGAGGAAACTGTAATCTCTGGACTGCTAACTGGTGCCCAAATGGGCCACTTTTAAATCATGTCCCTTCCTCTATCATTTCTCCACTCTCCTCTTCCTCAGTTGCTCATTTTATCTACAACAAAGACTCTACCGTACCTTAGATTTCTCCTATTTTAGAACATGATACTCTCATTTTTTTTGCAGTTGGCAGAAATCAATGAAGACAGAGAGGATAGACTTATCTAGAAACTAGAGGTTACATGAGCTTTTACCTTTAGATCTGCCTACAAGGCTCTCACTTTCTCCTCAGGTACTTTTCCTGCTACTAATCTTATATGGAATCCCAGGCTGCAGAAAAAGATCTCTATTTTCACATGGAAACTGCTACACTCTTTTTTGCCTTTTGATGATGTTTTAATGAAATGTGGTTTTAGTCTAGCTTCAAAATGCCCTGCATGTAACCATTCTGATTCTCTACAACACTTTTTCATCTCTTGTCCCCTGGCTCGATCAATATGGAATGAGATGGTTGCTTTATTGGGTTTTAACCTCCATAGTCTGGACTCTATAACTGATAGGTTCTTATATTGGAATTGTCATGATCTTCCCAGAATGCACCAACTGATTTGTAAAATGCTTCCCTCTCTGATTTGCTGGTCCCTATGGAAAGCCAAAAATGGTTTCTATTTTGATAGCAAAAATTTCTCTCCAGTACATATATGCAACGAAATACGTGACCTTATCTTCCTATCCCTCTCTGCCAAGCCTTGTCCCTCTATTTCACACCATTCTATAAGCCTTAGCATCTCTCTACTGATCCCCTCCCCTAGACCACCACCAAAACCTACCATCTCTATTGTCTACTGGGAAAGGCCGAAACCAAACATCATAAAAATCAATGTAGATGCCTCCTGGTCCTCTACTAACTCCACTGTTGGCCTTATTGCCAGAAACTGTAATAGTATACCGTGCCTCATAAAATCCACTAACATTTCCGCTAATTCATCACTTGAAGCAGAAATCAAGGCTATTTTATTTGCCTTTCAGGCCTATCCATCTTTGGACAGTACTTTCATCATTGAAACAGAATCTTTGCTTGCACTGAAAATGATCAAGAATCCATGTTCTGCAAATTGGTCACTATACCCTTTAGCTTTTAAGGTGCACTCCCTATTAAATAATGCCAACCTTAAACATGTTTTTAGGGAATGTAACTCTGTTGCAGATGCAATTGCTAAGGACCACCCTGCCCACATTAGTGACCTCTCTCTGAACCATTCCAATATCCCTATACACATCAGAGGACTTATCAAACTGGATAAGGATCACACACCCTACATTAGAATACATAGGCATGGCACTAAGAAGGATTGATACTGCTGATGTTTCCATTGTTTTTTTACAGGTACCCGTGCAGGTTTCTCTATCTCCAGTAATCCAACACTATTTCACAGTCTCCTCGGCTGCTCTTCACCTCAGGATGTGAAGTTGCTCAATACCATACTACTGCTCTTTTGCTGCTCCTACAGTGAAGCTTCAGTTTTTAGGTTCCAATTTTGATATGCTTGAATGAAGTTGCCTGGCCAAAGGAAAGAACTAACACATGGGGTGGAGATTCTTTTCTTTGGAATCGCAACTACTATTCCTACCCTTTCTCTTATCTTTAGTTCTAAAAAACTCTCTAATATCACTAGATGCTAGGTATTCTTTTGGAGGCAACTATGATGCCACAATGAACAATCTGTACAAATGTCTACTTTCATGTATTCGCTTTTGCAAAGGTCTGGGGACCCTTATATATAATCCCCCACCCTAGGGTGTTTTCATTTTAAAATTTTTTGAAAAGAAATGTATTTTTGATGGTATTCTCTTGGATTTGAGGCCAAACTAACTAAAATGGAGGATCTCATTTCCCTATATAAAATATTGAAAATTCCATTTTAATGTCTCATAGTGTGCACACAAAAAGAAAACAATAGCACTGAATTTGCACATCATAGAACAATGGAGCTGAAATGTTTCAGGAAACAATGAAAATTCAATTAGTAAATTATTAGCTCACAATTTTGTGATCGTAAAAATTTGAAAATAAATGTATAAATATTTTTGATGTTTTCTTTTCTTTTTTTTTTCAAGCCAAACCTATATAAAATATTGAAAATTGCATTTTAATGTTTCCTAGCGTGCACAAAAAAAAAATCAATAGCACAGAATTGGCACATGATCGCATTAACAATAATTAAGTTGAATAAAATCATCTGGAAACAATAAAAATTCAATTAATAAATTATTATCCCACAATTATCAATGATTCTTGACCATTTTTAAAGACTTAACTATCAAAGAGGTCACATGCTCATATCGTGCAACAAACTCGAGACAACCTCATTAAGAAATTTTAGATCATGCAGAATATTACTTCAAGAAAGGTTTGAAACTTAAAACAATAAAAAGCAAGCATGATCTTAAGAGGGAAGTTGATGGAGATGCCAAGACGACTACCACCATAAAGGAAGACATTTCACGTCTTGATCAAACATTTAAAGGTTTTGTTCGGGATCCTCTAAGTGACAGAGTGGGACCTATGACTAGGTCAAGGACTATGCTTAAGGATGCCGCTTTAAATACTTTGATTGATCGCCTTTATGATGAAAAATTGAAGAAGGAGTCATCATTGACATCTAGAATTTATTGTTTAAGAATGTCAAAGAGCTGAAGACATCATGAAGAACACTAAACTCTTTTTCCCACTGGGCTTTTAACGAGGTAGTGTGATCACTGTAAAATAATTTAATTTTGGGTTTATTGGACTGATAGCTCGGCCATGTAAGCTTTAAAGAGCTAATTTCAAGATTACAGTCCATTAGGGTTTAGTATATTCAGTTTTATTCTTGTTAAAGTTAGTTTTAGTTTTGGTCAGATTGGATAAGGCAATATTCATCCAAGGTGTGATATGGATGAATTCGGCCATAGTCAGCTTATTTTAGGTATTTTAGTTAGATATGTTAAATCTACCATAATTCTATTTAGTTTCTTCCATTGTTGCTTAACCCCGAGGGCTAGTTAAGTATCATAAACCTTGTAATATGATCCTAAGGGCTAGTAGAGAGCAAAATCAAAATTAGGTGTACCCCGAGGACTAGACACCTGAATTTAGTGCGAGATAATGTTGGCTAGGGTTGGCGAGTTCCCTTGTTTTGTCAAAGATCTTAATTCCGCAATCCAGATTTTTCACAAGGGGATCCATATCACTTGGTATCAGAGCAAAGAAAAAGATCCCTGTGGCCGAAATCATCAGAGGTTTTGAGTTTCTTGCTTTATGTATTTTCAATTTTTTATAAACTCTTTTATGTCGTATTTTAATTGTGTTTGTTTGATCTTTCTTACCAGGAGGATTCCGAGAGTTAGTATGCTTCAGTATTACTAACCGCCTTCACCTTTATCAATCGAGTCAGAAGGATGTCAAAGAGTCTAAGCATTAACAAGTATTATCCACCTTCACCTCCTAGTCAGTTTCGTAGTTTTTAGGTAGCTTAAATAGTTTATGTGCTTGTGATATTTTTCGTCCACTCTTCTGAAAATTATTGCATGCTCATAATCCTATTTGTTTTCTTTATCATTCTTTGATTCCGTGATCTTGAATTGTTCTTTGATTCTTGATTACACCTTATTCAAAATAAAAAATATTCTTTTTTTTAATCTTTTTTCCAGATATAGTGACATATTCTTGATCATTACGATATTGAATACCTCAAAGTTCATTTAAATCGAGAGGAAGTTGTCACAGATTTCTTATTCCAATTTTTATATTGGCTAAATTTGTTCCAATATTTTTTTGAAAATGAAAACAGAAAGCATCAGATTTTGGGTTTTAAAATTGGAATTTAGGATTTTGAAATCGGAAATTTGGGGCCAATTTACAATTTTTTAAAGTTTGAGGACTGTTTTGCAATTTCCAAATTTTTTGGGAATTGTGATTAAAATTTTTTCTTGGGGAATAAGATTCTGATTGTGAGTGTTTTATAGTTTAAAAAAAGAATTTGTGGCTGAAAAATAAACAAAGAAAAAGGAAATCTAATTTAAAAAAGGAAAAGAAAAATCAAAATCCTAATCGGAAGAGGAAAAAAAAAGAGCCAATTGAGAGGAGATTTGATCTGAATTTTTGACTTGGGGGCAAGTAAATAATTAGAATCATTTACCACAAGGGATTTGGATTTGAGTTCCTATTCCAATTTAATTTTGGAAAAGTTAGTTGAATTTTCAGAACCTATATGTCGCCTATATAAAGCCTTCTTATTTTGATCATAGCTTCTTCATTACAGCTGATTTGTGCCATTTAAATTAATTTTTGTTCCTTATTTTATTTAGAATTTTGAATTCTAGATTGTAGAGTCCAATTTTGAGTTTATATATTTTTAAATTTTGAAATAAGTTCTGCATTACTCATCTCCATATTTTGCTTTGAATTGCAGTGAATTGATCAATTGCCCTTGCCTTAGCCTTTTCCTTGTGAGTTGTGAGTGTTATACACTTGGTGAAAAACTTTACGAAACAAAGGGAAGGGGGGGGGGATTTTTATACTAACCGTTTATGTTTCTTAGCATTTTAGCAGAGATGGAGGACGAAAATCCATTCGTCCCGCCTTTTGTTAGCGATTCTAACAATTTTCCATTAATGCATACCTCTGATGGCAGGCGGGGTGAACATCCATGAGAAGAGGTTCCAGATAATCATCCACGGGGGAAGAAACCTAGAAATATGTCCGCCAATTCAATGGTTATGACAGTTCAGATGACTATTCTGATGATGGTTCAGAATAGTGATCACAACAAGAGTCTTCTAGAAGGCATCACCATAGTAAACATCATTCCCGATAGAGAGTTAAGAGAAACTCAGGATCTGGTTTGGGCTCAGATGATGGTCGAATCATTAAGGGATTAAAGTACGACATCCCTCGATTTGATGGTCAACACAATCTGTTGAAGTATTGGGAGCGACAGATTGAGAATCTGTTTGATCTTAAAAACTATATGGAGAAATAAAAATTCAAGGTGGCATAGTATTCCTTCACTCACTATGCAGGTGAATGGTGGAAAAATAAAAAAGAGTCGCGATATCTTGCCGGAATGAATCCTATCTCCACCTGGGAGAAATTGAGATTCGAGCTTCGCCAATATCATGTTCGCCTACTTACTTGATGGAACAACATTCTTACCTGTCCAACATGAAGCAAGGAAATTGCACAGTTGATGAATACTGGAAAGATCTTGAGTTGACCATGAGAAGGGTTGGAATTAAAGAAGATAACACATTCATAAAAAATTGATTCATTGAAGGCTTGTGTGAAAACCTCCAAACTCCAGTCAAGCTTCAGCATGACATATCTATGAATGATTTATTGGTGAAAGCAAGGTTGGTTGGATTTTCCAGTTAAAGACCGGGGTTTGACTTTGGAAACCCTAGTTCTGGCCGAAGTAAGGGAACGATTATGGGAGGACAAGTTCGATGATGTCCTATAAAAATCTGACTTATGCTCAATGAAGTCCTAGCAATCTTCGAAAATTCCAGGTAAAACCACTACTACTTCGTCAAGTTCGGTTTCTGTTAATACACCTACATGTTTCCAATGCATATAAAGAGGACATGTCCATAGTAACTGTCCTCATTCTTGAGTATTCACAACCATTGAGGAAGGAGATGAAGAAGATGAATATGCTGATATGCCACCATTGTATGAAAGTGGTGAAGAATAGGCAGATGAAGAGATCATTATAAATGATCATGTTGAACAAGGTTCGGAAACACAAGGTAACTTCGCATCATTAAGAGTCCTAAACTCTAAAATGGCTAAAACATAGGTACAAAGAATTAATATTTTTCATACTTGGTGCCTTGTGAAAGATAAGAATTGTTTACTGATTATGATGGTGGTTCTTGTGCTAATACTGTGTCTAATCTTCTTGTTAAATCATTGTCTTTGCTTGTGACTACTCATCCATCACCATATAAACTTATTTGGTCAAATGGCAGTGGTGAAATTAGGGTTAAAAAACAATGCATGATTAAGTTTAAGTTTGGAAAATACCATGATTCTATCTTATGTGATGTATTACCTATGGAAGCTAGTCATATTTTGTTAGGGAAACCTTGGTAGTTTGATCCTAAATCTATGCATGATGGTTACACTAACAAAATTACTGTGACTAAGGATAGAACAAGGTATACTTTGACTCCATTATCTCTAGTGGAAGTCTTAGAGGCACGGAGACGCATGAAAGTCGACAAAGAGAAGTTTGCGACTAATGTAAAGGTGGCCGACCGAAACCCTAGCCAGGGTTTGAGGGTGCTCGGCCACAAGGTCAAAAATGAAGGCAAAAAGCTTGATAATTTCGACCAAAAATCAAGGGTGGACGTTCAAGGTAAGCCAGGTAAGTCTAAGAATGATTCTGATAACTCGCGTAAAATCATATCTTTATATCTTAGTCCTTTGCCATCGATTTACATAATGAGACCTGAATTTTCTATTGATTATGGTAAATCTTTTTATGCATCGATTAGGGATGTGAATCATGATTTTTCTAGACATTTTTATGTGCTTATCATGCATTTTAAAGAGAGCTATTTTGCTAGTGATGATATTCCTATGCATGTTCCTCCACGATTTGCTCAGATGTTACAGGAATTTGAGGATGTCTTTCTGGAAGCCTTACCTGTGGGTTTACCACCTTTACAAGGTATTCAACACTAGATTGACTTGGTTCTTGGTTCAGTTATTCCAAACTGTCCAACTTATAAAGCAAACCCTGAGGAGGCAAAGGAACTACAGCGACAAGTCGAGGAGTTACTTCAAAAAGGTTATGTGCGAGAATCCCTATCTCCTTGTTCTGGGCCTATCGTTTTAGTTCCTAATAAAGATAAAATTGGCGTATGTGCATTGATTTTTGTGCTATTAATAATATTACCATTAAGTATCGTTATCATATCCCTAGGTTAGAAGATTTGCTTGAAGATTTGCTTGGATTTTTGATTTATACTAAGATTGATTTGACTCACGATTATCATCAGATTTGAATTAATGAAGGGTATGAATGGAAAACTGCATTTAAGACCAAGTTTGGGTTGTATGAATGGATTGTTATGCCTTTCGGTTTAACTAATGCACCTATAGTACTTTTATGCGGTTGATGAATCATGTCTTAAGAAAGTTTATTGGTCGATTTGTTGTGGTCTATTTTGATGATATCTTGATTTATTCTAAATCGATTGATGAACATATTGAGCATGTTAAAATGGTTCTTTTACACTCCGTGAGTCTTGTTTGTATGCGAACATCAAGAAGTGCACATTTTGCACTTCAGAGGCCAAATTTCTCGGTTTTGTGGTCTCTAAGGAGGGCATAAAATTCTTCAAATCCAAGATTGATTCCATCAAGACCTGGCCGAGACCTACCAACACCAACCTGGTACATTCTTTTCATGGTTTATCTAGTTTTTATAGGCGGTTTGTACATGATTTCTCATCTAGTGCTACACCTCTAAATGAACTAGTTAAAAAGGATGTAAAATTTGTTTGGTTTGAGAGTTAAGGGAACATATTTAATGAGTTGAAAGTACGATTTTGTAATGCTCTTGTTCTTTCTTTACCTGATTTTAATGGTACTTTTGAGATTCATTGTGATGCTTCTGGTGTTGGTATTGGTGCTATTTTAATGCAAGAGAATCGACCTACATCTTAGTTCAGCGAAAAGCTAAAGGGCCGTGCACTAAACTATCCCGTGTATGGTAAACAATTTTATGCGATTGTTTGTGCATTATAAACTTGGAAACATTATTTATTGCATAAATAATTTGTCATTCATAGTGATCACGAGTCCCTGAAATATTTGAAGAGTTAGATGAAGTTGAATAAGCGTCATGCTAAATGGTCTAGTTTCATTGAATCTTTTCCTTATGTGCTGCGTTATAAAAAAGGGTAAAGAAAATGTTGTTGCTGATGCTTTGAGTCATAGACATGTTAGACTTACACGATTGGAATGCATTATGTTAGGGTTTTTAGTCGTGCGAGATTTATATGCGACAGATCCTGATTTTTCATCTATTTATGCTGCATGAAAAAATGGTGCACATGAGAAGTTTTTTCGGCATGATGGTTTCTTGTTTATGAATAATAGGTTATGTATTCCTCAATGTTCTATGCGTGAATTACTTGTTTGAGAAGCTCATTCAAGTGGTTTAATGGGACATTTTGGTGCATTCAAAACTTATAATTGGTTGCGAGAACACTTCTATTGGTCGGAAATGGCACTTGCAATTGACAGGGTTTGTAGGAATTGTCTTGATTTCTTGAAGGCTAAGTCTATAACTAAGCCTTATGGTCTTTATACTCCATTACCTATTCGTACACATCCCTGGGTTGATATTTCCATGGATTTTATCCTCGGTTTACCACGATCTCAGTCAAGTAATGATTCTATCTTTGTGGTTATGGATAGATTTTTGAAAATGGCACACTTTATTCCTTGTAGGAAGACAGATGATGCAAAGCATGTTGCAGATCTATTTTTGAGAGAAGTAGTTTGGTTACATGGCATTCCTGTGTCCATTGTCTCTGATCGTAATGTTAAATTTTTATCCTACTTTTGGAATACCTTGTGGCGTAAGTTAGGGACAAAGTTGCTATTTTCTACTGTGAGTCATCCTCAAACTGATGGATAAACAGAAGTAACCAATCGAACTTTAGGGGCTCTCCCATGTGCACTAGTCCAGAAGAACTTGAAGAATTGGGAAAAAACGCATCCGATTGTAGAGTTTACTTTTTTTTAAGTAAATCCACCTGTGATGGTGGGGGGTTTGGCAGACACCTACCCGTTTATTCATTAAAATAAAATGGTACATGCAAAGAGGGGGGCTTAATACCGTACCTCGGATAGTTCATCTGTCGATCTTTGAAAGCTATATATAGTCTTATTGCTATCCTAAAGATCAACAGATACAACGTGGAATCTAACTTACATAAAATAAGAGTTACACTGTTCTAACGTATGGAAATCCTTCAGCGTCAAGCTTAACATGTCCAGCCAGTAGTGTAGGCAAGTTCGAGGGGCCATAGATGTTATTTACCTGTTTGCAACTAGCCATCTCTGCGAGTGAGTCAGCCGCGCCATTTCCTTCTCTGAATACGTGATGCAGTGAGTAGTTCAGTTGGTGAAGAAGGTCCCAAATCTCCCTGAGCATAGTCAGTAATCTCCATGGGATTTTGAGCTGATGTTGTATCATTCCAAGCAGAACTTGAGAGTCAGTTTCGATTTTAATACTTGTGATTCCTCTATCATGAACGAGATGAAGGCCATGTAGTAGTGCAGATGCTTCAGCCTGCAACACAGATTCAACAGAGATAGATTTTGACAGGGCTACAATTACATTACCCAAGTGGTCTCTGATTATGCAACCAATGCCAGCAGCCCTGTTGCAAAAGGCGCCATCTGTATTTAGTTTAAAGTTTGCAGGTTTTAGCCATTTTAGGATCTTTATTGGTCCATGTCTTATGAGAGTTTGGTTCAGTAATTTCGGGATGGGAGACAGTACCCATTTGAGATCCATTTTTAAGGCTAGTAAGGTGTCATTAAAGTGGAATACAATCTGCTTAAAAATGGCCGTTATGTCTGGTTTTGTGCCTTCAAATAGGTAGGTGCATCTGGCACACCACAGGAACCAGTGTACTACAGTAGGTATGGTTCAGATAAGCTTCGTAGCAGCTCCATTCGTAGGTTTGAGATTCCAGTAAAAGAAAATTCTATCCCACACAAGTTGAAAGGGGTTATTTGGCAGACTGAAAATCGAATTCACCATTTTCCAAAGTTGGCTGACCTTGACACAAGAGTTAAAATAGTGGTGGATTGTTTCTGATTGATTAAAACAAAAGCAGCATCTTGATGGGAGATTGAATTGGAAATCCTTGAGCACATCCGGTAGTGCTATTAGTCTATTTAATAGTTTCCAATTAAAGAGACTAATTTTCCTTGGTAAAAGGTTTGACCAAAGGTGAGTTTAGGAAGGTAGTTTCCGTTTCTTTTCTCTGATCAGTTCATAAGCTGACCGAATAGTGAAGGCTCCTGTTGGAGTGGGTTTCCATATGAGAGAGTCATCGTAGCCAGAGAATAGGGTGTGTTCTATGTTCAGCCTTCAGAAGATGTGGTCAGGGAGAGAGACTCTGATCTGTTTAGAGAATGAGGCTTTGTTGTGTATATAGGCTGCCACTGTTAAATCGTTATATGGATAAACTGAGGGGTTGATTAAGTAAACCGTTCGAGGACCAAGAGAGGTCCAGTTGGAATTCCAAAATGAAACCGATCCAGATCCGAGGATGACTTTTGTATTACTTAAAGCTATATCATTGACCTCTTTGATTCATTTCCAGGTTCTAGATGTTTTGTGTGTGTCTCTCATGGTCCACATAACCTTAGCCCATAAAGATTTTCCAGTCTGGAGTTTCCACCACATTTTAAGCGAGAAGGAGTTTGTTAAAGTTTTCATATTTTTAAAGTTGAGTCCATTTTCTGCTGTGGGAAAGCATAAGTTGGCGTCGGATCTCCAGATTCTGTGTTTTTGTTTATTATCAGAATTATTATTCCAGAAGTATCTCGCAAGAGTTTTGTGAATTAGGTTAATTATGTGAGTAGTTGGCTTAAGTACTGCAATTAGGTGTATTTTCTTCAAGGTCAAAACATGTTTGATTAGTGTTGCCCTACCAGCTGGAGATATAAGTTTGTTTTGCCAGTTATTGATTTTGTTTTGGATTGAGAGAAGCAAGCCCTAGAAGAGGGATTTTTTAGCTCTTCCTATGAAGATTGGACATCCCAAATATTTGAATGGAATTGATCCTTCCAGCATGGCTGTCTCTCTTTTGAGTTGAGTTGTGATTCTATTTGGTGTGTGTTTGGATAAATAGAAAGTTGATTTCTCGAAGTTAACTTTCTGACCGGAGGCCATCTCGTAAGATTTTAAAAAGTTCATGATAGTTTGTAGCCCCTGTTTTGTATATTTCAGAAAGATAGCTGTATCGTCAGCGTAGGAGAGATGTGAGGAAGATTTCATCTCTCGGGGTAATTTGTAGGGCTGAATGTTCCCGAACTGATATAGGAAGTTTAGGTTTTGTCAGAAAGCATTAGCCATGAGAATGAAAAGCATAGGGGATAGAGGATCCCCTTGTTTTAAACCCCTGGAAGCAGGGAAGAAGCCCACTGCTTTTCCATTGATCAGAATAGAGAAATGGGCAGCTTCGATGCTCCTCATAATTAACTCAACAATGGCTGGGGAAAAACCTTGTTTCAGTAGGACATTTGCTAAAAAAGACCACGAAACTCTATCAAAAGCTTTCATCATGTCAAGTTTGATGATCATGTTCGGCCCTTTTGTTTTTGTGTGCAGGTGATTAGTGAATTCCTGCATGAGAAGTACATTATCTGCTATTTCTCTTCCGAAAACAAAAGCTGATTGTTCTGGACTGATTATATTGTCCAGGTGGGTCTTGAGTCTTGTAGAGATTATTTTAGAAAGAATCTTATTGGTGAAATTGCATAAGCTTATAGGTCTATAGTCCTTGAAAGATGAGCAAATAGCTTTTTTTGGGATTGATATTATTTGAGTTGAGGAGATGGCTTTAGGAATCTCTTTTCCAGCAAAGAAGTCTGCCTCTGCCATCAGCACATCATTTTTAATGATGTCCCAACATTTATGGAAAAAGAAACCAGAGAAACCATCGGGGCCTGGGGCTGACTGGCTATTCATGGAATAAACTATGTTAGTTAACTCTTCTATGCTGATTTCTTTTAGTAGATTAGAGTTCATGCCATTGGTTATGACACCTGGAACATTCTCCAGAATCCATGATGTATTAGAACCTGATGGGTCTGATGGTTTAACAGTTAGAAGATTAGAGAAGAAGCTGACAGCTTCTTGCTCAATATCATCAATGTTATTAAGCCAGGTTCCATCGTTGGATTTGATAAGGGAGATTGTTTGTCTTTTATGTTTGTTTAGGATTAATTGATGAAAGAATTTTGAGTTAGCATCACCTTCTTTCAGCCATTTCAGTCTGGACTTCTGTTTTAGGAATGTTTCCTGATTCCTTAGGGTCATTCTTAGCTTGGCCTTAGCATGATTTAAGGCTTGGATATTTTCGTTAGATTCATGCTGTTGCAGATCTGTTTCAGCATTGAGTAGCTGTTCCTCACTCATCTTAACAACATCAAAAACATTACCAAACACTTTTTTGTTCCAGATTTTAAGGGACTGTTTCAAGTGTTTGAGTTTGGAAACCAGTCTTCTCATCCCTTGTTGGCTGGTATGGGTATTCCAAGCATCCTCCACGAGCTTCATAAAAGTGGGGTGATTCGCCCAACATTCTTGGAACTTAAATGGTTTGAAGGATGTTTTGGGTGGCGAATTGGACACAGAAAGGATTAAAGGGGTATGGTCAGAGCCTTCTTTGGCTAAAGTTTTGATGTTAAAGCTGGGAAAATTTGACCACCATAGCTTGTTTGAGATCCCTCTGTCTAGGCGTTTCCATACTCTGCCTTTTTTTCTCATACCAGTCCAAGTAAATAGACTTCCAGAGGTAGGGATTTCAGTAAAGTGTTGGTCATTGAGGAAAGTATTGAAATTCCGAATACTGTTTTGATTGGGGGTTGACTGTCCTAGATATTCCTCATTTTTTGTGATGACATTAAAGTTGCCTATTAAGCACAAGGGCTACTTGTTCAAAGTTGCTAAGGCTTGCCACAGTTTATTCCGTTCATGGATTGTGTGCTTAGCATAGACAAAACCTATCTGACATGCAGGTGAAATATTGTTATGTTTTATTTTTACTATGACCACCTGATCCTCCACTTGAACTATGTCTACTGTGATGTCATCATCCTACAGTAGCCATATTTTATTGATTGGATTGGCATATAATTGGTGGAAACCCAGTTGCCAGGAAATGTTATTTATTTGTCCAGGGTCAAGTAGAGGTTCTATGAGAGCACAAAGTTGGATAGAATTGCATCTTTTAATGTTTTTTAAACGGGTTTGGGTGGGTTTGTTTCCTATTCCCCTAATGTTTCATGCGCATATATTGAGACTAATCATGGATATACTTTGGAGAGGGTCAATGAGGAACGGGTGAACACCGTTTTCGGTATAGAAGAATAGTCTTTTTTGGTATATTTTCTCTGTGTATGCTTGGGCTCTAAGCGGTTGAGTTTGAGGATATTGTTTAATCTTAGATGATCATTAATAATATTTTCCTTAATTTGATCAAAACTTAGATTCTGGGGTTCCAGCAGTTTTTCCTGTTGTTTAAAAGAGGTTTCGGTATTGATTGTGGGGTTTTCTGGTAGGTGGGAGGAGTGGGGGGGTCTTCGTTTGTAGGTGTACTGGATGGGACATCCTCAGCTGTATTGGTGATTTGGGTATCTATATTATGGATACAGTTAGTTATGGATATTAGAGAACTTAAATCTGTGTCCTGAGTATTGGGAACAAAATTGGGAGCCTAGTTAGTAGCAGTTTGGGTGATTGGAGCAGCTGAGTTACTGCTACGTTGTATGCCATGTGGCTTTTCTGTTAGGGGGGTTCTTTTATTTTCCAGAGATAGAGTTAGTGTAGAGGAGATGGGGGGAAGTAGGTTTATGGTAGGAGTGGGGATAATTGAGCTTAGTTTGTGGGGTATGGGGGGGGGCAGTGTTCACAAGCTGGTTCAGAGAATTTTCTTCATTATAATATGACTGATTTAAGGCCAATTCTATTACTACCAATTTGTTTCCAGCATTTAAAGAGACATCATCATTTTCATGGGACTTAGAGGGAACCTGGGAACCTTGTCTAAGGTTTAAACCTTCAGAACTTGCAACTTTGTTTGGTTGAGGGACTCCTGGTGAGGGATTGCAATCCTGAGATATCTGCTGAGCATGATTATCCAGTTTACTCTTATAAACATAATGTGTCTTAGGGATATAAATGGCAGTTGAAGAGGGACCATTTCCTTTACCTTTGGACCTTCCCTGTTCATCAATGGAAATGGTTTTGTTACCTTCTTTATGAGCATTGCCTTGAGGTTTCCAGGGGATGAATCTGGACGAGCTCTTATCAAACCTGCAAGCTATGTCAAGGTGTCCTAGTTTTAAGCAATTAGAGCAATAAAAAGGAACGCCTTCATACTCAATATACTGCCAGAAACCAATATCCCTAAAACTTAGCCAAATTCTTTCTAGTTGTGGTTTGGTGACATCTAGTTCTACACAAATCCTAGCCACATGAGGTCTGGTCCGATTGAGGGTGGCTCTATCTACCCTGATTGGGGTTCCAATAATGCTACCAATGGACATAAGGACATTGTAATCAAAAAATTGCCGAGGCAGGCCATATAGGGAAATCCAAATTGGGACAATAGGGGAGTCTGCATTAGGGTTGAAATTGGGAACCCACTTGGTGATTTTGATTGAATACGAACCGAAGTTCCAGATTTTATGCAACCAACATCGGTAATAATTGTCAGGAAGAGAAAAGGATATCAGAACCTGTTTATTATCCAGCAAGGTAATATTGGTGTGGGCCCTGAATCCGGCTGTGTGAAAGTCTTTCCGGAGCTTCTCCAGTTGTGGCTGGCTGCGAGAGAACTTCCCTATTAGGATTGCAGAGTTTTCTTATAATTGCACTATTCATTCTACTACTTCTTTACCTTCATTTGAGATTTTTTATGGTTTTCTACCTAATAAACCTCTTGACTTACTTCCTTTGAATTTTAAACAGGTTAAAAATATTGATGGAGAGAAGAAAGCTAATTTTGTGAAGAAAACTCATGAGAATGTGTGCATGGGGGTTTCTATGGATTGTGGATGATACTCTTCTCAGCATTAAATCATTTTTATAAATCCTAGGTTTTGCATATTTTTTTATCACACAAGTTTGAAAAGAAATGTATTTTTGATGTTTTTGTCTTGGCTTTGAAGCCAAAGTAGCTAAAATGAAGAATATCATGAAACTCGTATCCCCATATAAAATATTGAAAATGCCATTTTAATGTCTCATAGTTTGCATGAAAAAAATCAATAGCACAAAACTTGCATGTCATCGAACTAACAATAATTACGTTGAATAAAATTGTTAGGAAAAATGAAAATTCATTTACTAAATTATTACCTCAAAATTCTTAATGATTCTCAATGGAATTTTAATGTCTCATAGTGTGCACACACAAAAAAAATTCAATAGCACAGAATTGACACGTGATTGAACTGACAATAATTAAGCTAAAATTTGTTTTAGGAAACAATGAAAATTCATTCAGTAAATTATATTCCCACAATTTTCTGATCACACAAGTTTGAAAAGATATGCATAAATAGTTTTGATGTATGTTTTCTTGTTTTTCAAGCTAAAACTATATAAAATATTGAAAATGCGATTTTAATATTCCCTAGTGTGCATAAAAAAAAAATCAATAGCACATAATTGGCATGCGATCGAATTAACAGTAATTAATTTGAATAAAAATGTCTGGAAATATTGAAAATTCAATCAGTAAATTATACTATTGGGGGTAGAATTTGAATTGGAATTTCTCAATGATTCTTGATAGTTTGAAAAACTTAACTAGCAAAGTAGTCATATGCTCATATCGTGCAACAAACTCAAGACAACCTTACTAAGAAATATCAAATCATGCAGAATACTTACTTCAAAAAAGGTTTAAAACTTAAAACAATAATAAGCAAGTTTGATCTTAAGAGGAGCACAATTTTCCAAACAATTTCCTTCTCGCAAAAGTGTAATTATGGAAACTTGGCATACAATAATACAACAATGTTCTGATGTGTGTGCGCGTGTGACGAAATGCGTGAATAATTAATGATTTATGACTTTTTATTAGGTTCAAAGTTTGAAACAACACATATTTGAAGCCCGGGACATGCATCTAGAGTTAGTTGGAACCACTAATAGAATGATATTATTGATAGCTTATTATGGAGCCAAATCAAAAGATGAAATATTG
The DNA here is from genome assembly GCA_037428765.1 of Rubia yunnanensis. NCBI lineage: Eukaryota > Viridiplantae > Streptophyta > Magnoliopsida > Gentianales > Rubiaceae > Rubia > Rubia yunnanensis. The sequence goes on along the minus strand of CM075069.1, from coordinate 43,093,287 downwards.
ATAGGAAATCTTCATTCCAAATCAGTGTACATGAAGAACGATAACAAGACATACCTTGAGATGAAGGAACATATATTAGGATCGATGAAAAGGTTGCATAAAAAAGTGGTTACATAGCTGCTATGCAGAATATGAGAAAAAGAGACTGGCATGAGTATGGTACTATTTTATTTACCACCCAACCACTCTCATAATAGTGAAAACTGCATGGGGTTTCTATGGATTGTGGATGATACTCTTTTGAGCATTAAATCAACTCATAAATACTAGGTTTTGCACTTTTTTTATCACACAAGTGTGAAAAGAAATGTATTTTTGATATTTTTTCTTGACTTTGAAGCCAAACTAACTAAAATGTATAATATCATGAAACTCATTTTCCTAAATAAAATATTGAAAATTCCATTTTAATGTTCATAGTGTGCACACAAAAAAATAAAATCAATTGCACAGAATTTGCACGTCATCGAACTAACAATAATTAAGTTGAATAAAATTCTCCGGAAACAATGTAATTTATTTACTAAATTATTACCCCCACAATTATCAATGATTCTCAATGGCATTTTAATGTCTCATAGTGTGCACAAAAAAAATCAACACCACAGAATTGGCACTTGATCGAATTAACAATAATTAAGCTGAAAGTTTTTTCAGGATACAATGAAAATTGAATTAGTAAAATATTAGCCCACAATTTTGTGATCATACATGTTTTAAAAGAAATGTATAAATATTTTTGAATTTTTTTTTCAAGCGAAACCTATCGTGCAAATGTATAACTTTACAAAGTTGTCATGTGCTCATATCGTGCAAAAAACTCAGGACTGCCTCACTAAGAAGCCTGACGTCATGCATAATATTTACTTCACAAAAGGTTTAAAAGTTAAAACAATAAAAACCAAGCGTGATCTTAGGAGGGAAGTTGTACCCAAAAGTAAGGATCTGTCTTGAGGGAAGTTGTATCCTCAGGATGAGTAGAGAGGGAAGTTGTAGCATAAAGTAAGGATCTGTCAGGGGCGAGCCTTGAGGCAGTAGGTTGGGGAAGTAGGGATTTAAGTTAAGCCTGGAGGAAGAATCCCCCAGGTAAAGGTTTGATACATGAGATTGCCAAAGGCCACATATGAGCCTTCCATGCTGGGAGGTGCGCTACCACTGCGATGGGAAACAATGGCTAGATCATCTCCTTAAAGTCAATGGCCCCTCATCCTTAGTAATAATCCCAACACATCTGCAATCACATAATCCAAGGGCGGTCTGAAATTCTTAGAAGATGCCCATTTATATATGGCGGTGATTCTCACAGGGCTCTCTGTTGCCAAATAATCTGAAGAAAGGCTTCCCAAACAATCCACCCTAGGATTGCGAGGAGAAGGTGTAATTGGAATCGGAATTTCTCAATGACTTTTGATAGTTTTGAAGACTTAGCTACCAAAGTTGTCATGTGCTCATTTCGTGCAACAAACTCAAGATAGCTTCACTAAAATTTTTGACATCATGCAAAATATTTACTTCAAAACTTGATCTTAAGTAGAACACAATTTTCCATACAATTTCCTTCTCGCAAAAGTGCAATTATGGAAACATGGCATACAATAATACAACAATGTTTTTATGTGTACATTGGGCGGAACATTGAGGGGACCTACAATTGATATTCTGTATTTTTCTTGTGTTTTATTTGTTTTTGTATGGTAAAAAAAAGGTTGTTTTAGTTTTAGAGTCCAACAAGAAATAAAATTCATTTTTATCTAATTTTACCTTAAATATCTATCCAAGTTATATTTGAAAAATGTTTTAACAAAAATAATTTCTAGAGTATCTTTAAATTTTTATTCGTATTTCGTACGCATGCTCAACATTAATATTTATCGTATGAAGTTTAGCAAAATAACAAGAATATTAATCCTTCATGCTACACAAGTTTTATTTAAAATAAATAATTTATTTTCAATTAAGATTTGATTTTTTAATAACACATCTTTCACTAATCAAAAACATGATTTAGAAAAGATAAATTTCAAATAAGATTTCAAGAAGCAAGGCACAAAAAAAACTGTAAAAGGTAATTAGTTTTCGTATTTTTCATCTATTATTTCTGTAATATAAAGTGTTTAAATTCTCTAACTTTAAATTTGACTTCATAATTGCTCATTTTTTAGGTCTATTTTTAAAATATGTCAAAGAGAAAACAAATCACTTCTTATTTGTGAAGATTGTAAAAAACGTTTCCCCGCAATCGAATGGAAGATGATTTTCTGCGAGATTATTTGTTAGTCCATTTCAAAAAGGATATTGCAAAGAAATTTAACATTGATTCGATCATCCATACTTTTTACGTGATCAAAGAGATGAGAGCACATCTTAAATAAAAATCAGAAGGTCGTCCAATTCCAGAGTATCAATTTTGTATTTTCTTAGTACTGGTTTCTTTGTAATATTTGATCTTTTTCCTTTAAATGAAATAATCTACGATTCAGTATTTGAATGGTCAATTCAAATTTTTTTAATATAGTTTTGGTTCCCCCCATACAAAATTTAGGGTTCCGCCCCTGTATGAGTATGTGCGTGTGAACAAATGCGTGAACTATTAATGATTTATGACTTTTAGTTAGGCTCAAAGTATGCATTCAACACATATTCTAAGTTCGGGACCTTTTTAGAAAAGACATTTTTCTAAAAAGAAATCAATATATAGTGTTAGTTGGAACCGTTAATAGAATGGTATTGTTGATGGCTTATTATGGAGCCAAATCAGAAGATTAAATATTGATAGGAAATATTCATTACAAATTAGCATACTTGCAGAGCGATAACAAGACATACTTCAAGATGAAGGAACTTATCATAGAATCGATGAAAAGCCTACATAAAGAAGTGTAGGAGTGGTTACATTGCTGCTATGCAGAACAAGAGAAAGAGAGACTGGCATTAGTATGGTACTATGTTATTTACCACCCAAGCCATTCTCAAAATAGGGAAAATTACATTGGATTTCTATGGATTGTGGGTGATACGCTTCTGAGCATTAAATCAACTCATAAATCCTAGATTTTGCACATTTTGTGATCACACAAGTTTGAAAAGAAATGTATTTTTGATGTTTTTTTTTCTTGGAATTCAAGCCAAACCAACTAAAATGCAGTATATCATGAAACTCATTTCCATATATAAAATATTGAAAATGGTATTTTAATAACACATAGTGTGCACACAAATAAATCAATATCACAAAATTGGCACTTGATCGTATTAACATTAATTAAATTCAATAAAATGAATGAAAATTCAATTACTAAATTATTACCCCACATTTCTCAATGATTCTCAATGGAATTTTAATGTCTCATAGTGTGCACAGAAAAAAAATCAATAGCACATAATTGGCACATGGTTGAATTAACAATAATTCAGTTAAATAAAATTGTTAAGAAACAGGGAAAATTCAATTACTAAATTATTACTTCACAATTTTGTGATCACACAAGTTTGAAAAGAAATGTATAAATATTTTTGATGTTTTTTTTCTCGGCTTTCATGCCAAACTAACTAAAATGCAGAGTATCAAGAAACTCATTTCCCTATATAAAATATTGAAAATGGCATTTTAATGTCTCATAGTGTGCACACAAAAAAAAAAATCAAGGCACGAATTAGGCACGTGATCGAATTAATAATAATTAAATTGAATAAAATTGTCATGAAACATGGAAAAAATAAATTACTAAATTATCACCCCACCATTCTCAATGATTCTTGATAGCTTTCAAACACTTAACTAACAAAGTAGTTATGTGCTCATATTGCGCAGCAAACTCAGGACAACCTCACTAAGAAATCTCCCATGATGCAAAATATTTACTCCGAGAATGGTTTAAAACTTAAAACAATAAAAAGCAAGCTTGATCTTAAGAGGGAAGTTGTACCCAAAAGTAAGGATCTGTCGAGAGGGAAGTTGTACCCTCAGGATGAGTAGAGAGGGATGTTGTCCCTAAAAGTAAGGATGAGTCGGGGGCAAGCCTTTATGCAGTAGGTTGGGGAAGTCGGGGATTTAAGTTAAAGTTGGAGGAAGAATCCCCCCAGGTAGAGGTTTGATATATGGCATGCCAAAGGCTCCATATGAGCCTTCTATGTTGGAATGTGCACTACCACTACGATTGGGAACCATGGTTGTATAATGTCTTTTAAGTCCATGGTCCCTCACCCTTTGTAATAATCCAAACTTATCAACAACCGCATGATCAAAGGGCATTTTGAAATTCTTAGAAGATGCCCATTTACTAGTGGTTGTGATTCTCATAGGGCTCTCCATTTCCGTACAATCTCAAAAAGGCTACCCCAAAAATTCACCCTTGGATTGCGAGGAGAAGGTGGAATTGGAATTTCTCAATGATTCTTGATAGTTTTGAAAGACTTAAATAACAAAGTTGTCATGTGCTCATATCGTGCAACAAACTGAAGACATCCTCACTAAGAAATCTCACATCATGTAGAATATTTACTTTAAGAAAGATTGAAAACTTAATTCAATAATAAGAAATCTTGATATTAAAAGGAACACAATTTTCCATCCAATTGCCTTCTCACAAAAGTCTAATTATGGAAACATGGCATACAATAATCAAAAACATTTTAATGTGTGTTTGCGTGTGTGTCCAAATGTATCAACTATTAATAAGTTATACCTTTTAATTAGGCTCAAAGTTTGCATTCAACATATATTCCAAGGTCGAAACTTCTTCAGGAGGCGGTTTTGCTAAAAAGAAATGCATATCCACCATTAGTTGGAGCCGTTAGCGGGAATGGGAGTAATTTTATTAAAAATTCAATTATTTTGTGATACATTTCATAAATTATACTATTAGATTATTTAGAAAGGTAGTTATTCTAAAAAGAAATGAATATCCAACGTTGGTTGGACTATTAATAAAATGGTATTGTAGATAGCTTATTATGGAGCCAAGTAAGAACATAAAATACTTATAGGAAATCTTCATTACAAATCGTCGTATCTGCAATGCGAAAGCAAGACATACTTTGAGATGAAGGAACATATCATAAAATCAATGAAAATCTTGCATAAAGAAGTGAAGGAGTGGTTACCTAGTTACTATGCAGAGGATGAGAAAGAGTGACAGGCATCCGTATGGTACTATGTTATTTGCCACCCCAGCCACTCTCAAAAAAGTGAAAAAAGAAATATATTTTCTATGTTTATGTACTCACTTTTAAATTCAAACTAACTAAAATGTAGAATATTATGAAACTCGCTTCCAATATGAAATATTTAAAATGGAACTTTACTGTCTCATCGTGGCACACAAAAAAATCAAGAGCACAAAAATTGGCACATGATCGAATTAAAAATAATTAAGTTGAATTAAGTTGTCAGGAAATAGTGAAAATTCAATTACTAAATGATTACCCCTTAGTTCTCAATGATTCTTGATAGTTTTCAAAGACTTAACTAGCCAAGAAGTCATTTGCTCATATCGTTCAACAAACTCAAGACAACTTCACTGAGAAAAATCACATCATGCAGAATATTTACTAAGAAAGGTTTAAAACTTATTACTACAAAAAGTAAGTTTGATCTTAAGAGGAACACAATTTTCTATCCAATTGCCTTATCGGAAAAGTGTAATTATGAAAACATGGTATACAATAATAGAACAATGTTTTTATGGGTGTGTGACCAAATGCATGAACTTTTAATGATTTATGACTTTTAATTAGGCTCAAAGTTTGCATTCAACACATATTCCATGTTTGGGACCTGTTTAGAAAGGCAATTATTCTAAAAAGAAATCAACATCTAGCGTTAGTTTGAACCATTAATAGAATGGTATCGTTGGTAGTTTATTATGGACAAAAAAATTAGAATATGAAATACTGATAAGAAATCTTCATTACGAATCGGCGTACCTGCAGCGCGATAACAAGACATACGTCAAGATGAAGGAACGTACCTTAGTATCGATGAAAAGCCTGCATAAAGAAGTGAATGGGTGGTTACATAGCTGCTATGCAAAACATGTGAAAGAGAGTTTGGCATCAGTATGGTTCTATTGTGGTATTCCCGATCAACCAAAGTAACTGTAATTCAGCGCATATCTTCTTCTCCTGCAAAATAGATCCAAGAAGTGATTTCAGGGAAAATAATCTGACGCTCAAGTCAGTACTTTTCTTTTAGAGAACTGGAATTTCTCAGTTTAGTCTCATATAGTTTCTTCGGCGTTGCTCTCCTTGTATTTATATTTTTCCACAATCGTGATTCCACATTATCAGCGCTTGAGATTTTGGATTGCATCACGGTCCCTACAATCTCGGTCCATGGTTAACCTTTCAGACGTGGTTCCGCTTCTATCGGTTCATGGCTGAGTCTTTCCAACAAGACTCTGCTTTTCTTGGTTCGTTCGTTGTATTACGTTTCAGCTTTGGGCTGGGCCTAAAGGTTAGTATGTTTTAATTTGTGGGCTAACTCTATATTCCATGGGCTAGGTATACACCATAAGCCCCCCTAGCTATGAAGACTAGAAAACACGGAGCGATGGGATTGCTTGTGGAATAAGTGTGAACTGTTGTTGTATAAGTTCATCTAGCTTTAACAAGTCGTTCGTCATCCTTATGACTCATATCTTCATTGCGAAGTGTTGCTTGCTTCTTGGCTATACTTTTTATTCTATTGATGTTTCAAAATTTTAATTTTGAATCTTCATTGTTAATGTTGTATGTGTAATAGACTAATATGTTGAGAGTTTGTTTGAATGAACCAATATTCTATCACTATTCTTCGCTATATTGTTCTGATTTTTCCCAACTTCCGTTATTGTTCCTTCCCTTAAATAAGGAATTTGAATCAATTGACTTAACTCCATCATCGTATAGTGTATTGTTTACTCAAATTCCATCGTCGTCTCGATTTCTGTAGAAGGTAACCCACTTTTGTGTCTAACTATAATTATGATGCTTTTAGATTAATTAAACTCCTTGTTTTTGACATTTTCGGGCTAACTTTTAAATACTAAAATTTGTTTCTTTTTAAATCATCTCTTCAGTTTTTCAATCCTTCATCTTTTATGCTTCTTCCTAATCCTTCTGGAATTCACTGTTCTTCATCTTTTTTAAAAGAACTATCACAGGAACCCCCCTTTAGCATCATTTTTTTAATCTCTAAAAAACCGGTGCCTAAGTAATCGATAAAATGGTTTCACCGGTTGGAAAAAACCGATGCTAAATTCCTACTTGTGGCCCCAGCTTTGAAAAAACGCTGCTGATATGTACCGATAGCACCAGTTTTTTGAAACCGGTCCTAAAAAAACTAGTGCTAAATTTGTGACCCGGTAGCACCGATTTTTAAATCGGTGCTAAATGTGTGATTGGTTAGCACCGGTTTTTTAGCACCTGTTTGAAAACCGGTGCTAAATGTGTGACCAGTTTGCACTATTTTTTTAGCACTGGAATTAAAACTGGTGCTAAATGTGTGATTCGTTAGCACCGGTATTTTTAGCATCGATTTTGAAAAAACTGGTGTTAAATGTGTGATTAGTTAGCACCGGTTTTGCAAAAACCGGTGTTAAAAGTGTGACGTGTTAGTATCAATTTTTTTTCTATCATCGATTTATAAGAACCGTTGTAAACTTTGTGACTAATTTGGTCACTGAAAGCTGCGGTGCACTGTCACTCTTATAGTTCATCTTCACACAGCCGGTTTTTTTATTTACGCTTCTTTTCCAAACCGGTACTATATTTTTCATAGATGGCACCAGTTTTCATTTGTTCATAGATTACTTAAATCAGTTCACCAATTAAATAGCACAAATTCCCAACAACAATTCCCAACAAATACAATAATCATCATGCATAGACAACAAGTAGGTAGAAAAAAGCATTGAATATGATCAACTGTAATTTTTGACTAGCTAAAGAAGTACATGAATGTGGTTTTTAGTGCCCAAAAATTGGGTTACAACCCTACATAAGATACGTGGTTTTTCGTTTGCAAGATATATCGCTTTCATTTTTTGATATCCTTATGGACATATTTGTCATATTGAAAGATATATAGCTTGGAAAATTGAATACTTTGCACTGTGCAAAGTTGCAAGATCCATTGCTTGCTTTTATCACTGTCTTATAGGCATATCTGCCTTATTGCAACATATATAGCTTTCTAGACTAGAAATTTGTATTGTGCAAAGCTGCAAGATCTATCTTTGCCCCTTTTACCTCGGAAAATGATCTTTTACTTTGCCCTTTTTACCTCGGTTTTTTTGTTAACCCCAAATAACTGAGGTAAAAAGTTCTTTTACCTTGGCTCTTTTTCAAAGTAAATGATTTTATTTACCTCGGTTATAAAATAATCGAGGTAAATTCTTGGTTTTTTACCTCGGTTATCTTAGAAACCAAAGTAAAAGGCAAAAAAAATGAAGTAAATAATATGACCGAATAGTGTGCGACGTTGCATAGGTTGTGTTAGAAGCTTCATCGATTTCTCCATTTACTTCGTTTCTACTGATACGTATAGCAAATGACCTTGCAAAGTCGCACATGTTTTTAAAGATAAGTTAAAGTAAAGAATTTGACGTTGATAGAAAAGAATAAAAAAGGAAATGTATGTCAATCATATGATGTTCAAATTATATGAAATCACACATATAAACACGTACAATCAATCTTATGATGTTCAAATTAAATATTTAAATAACTAGAAAAATAGTAGTTGTGAAAACATTCTCACAATCAGTATATAAATTCGAATAATATTTGTCTTAATTCCAACATAATAGCAATAAACTCAAGTAGCTCGCATAATGATGACCTTGAAGGTGATAAGCCCCCCAGCTTCGATCACCTCGAAGAACAAGGTGTCTCTGATGCGTTGGTTGTTTTTCTTAAGGAAATTGCCAAAACCCTTTGGGGAAAGGGCCTTGATCTTCACTTCCCCTGAGTAGTTCAAACAGTACTCTGCCCCATAGCACCTTAGTACTATGGGGGTCTTTTCACTTGGTAGTAGTGGTACAATCTCAAATGGGATGTACTAAATTATAAAAAAATACTGATTAGAAAAAAAAAATATATATATATATATATATGTGTGTGTGTGTGTGTGTGTGTGTGTGTGTGTGTGTGTGTGTGTGTGTGTGTGTGTGTGTGTGTGCAATTATTTCAAATTGCATATTCATTTTAAATGCCTTACCAAAGTTGGGTGTTTCCCAAAGTTTTGCTGCTTTAGAGTACAATGGAAACATAGGCTTTCAGGAGCTATTGTATGATCCTCAATGACGAACTCAAGAGGCTCAGGATTTCTCCATTGTGCAAAGAACCACATGAAAACAAAATATTGTGGTAAAGTGTGAAGAAGTGTTTTAGTAATTATATGTTGTGAAATGCTAGAAGACTTGGAAAAACGGACAACTTGAAGATCTTTCACTAGCCATTAGTCCTGAATCAGAAATGAAAACGTGAATAGGGAAGCAACCCATGAATTGCAATGTGCGACGTTGGCTACGCGTCGGTCCAAACCAGTGGCATGGACGGCATATACCAGCGAAGTCGCTAAGCCATCGGTTGTATTGAACGATATGTCGACTCTAGAACGACATCACATATGCAAGCAAACAAATATGCCAGAATGTGACGTAAGGAACCCAACAATTAAATCGAAGGTACGGCCAATATACGTGCGACGTCTCATACTCAAGAATATGCTACTAAAAATAAAAGTATTCAATATTGCTTCTTAATAGCATTAGCCGAACTGTAATAGGCATATTATAGATGTCACATGTATTAGAGAAGCTAAGGGAAAAAACATATAACCCCAGAAAAAGCTAAGATTTAACGACATTAAATTATCCAAAACCCGATGGAGACATACCACAGATATGCCAATACAAAGTAGGAACTACTAACATTAGGTGCTAGAAGATTAGAAAAACCATACCTTTGTTCCAAGAGAGAAGTGAAGGGAGGGGGGAGACCGTTGGAATCCACGGGAAACTTGTGAAGAGAAGCTTGATTTCGCAGTTAGGGTTCTCATTTACAACCAACAGATATATACATATATATATATATCCATTTTGAAACGACATCGTTTTGATCACATTGTGAAGTCCGCCCGGTATAGTGCGATGTTGCACGTATGTCAGTAAATATGAAACTATGCCGATATGTTGACCGACGTCGCATGTGTGCATGTGCCTAACAATTTTAGCCCACCAGCTAGTTATGTTATGTTCAATACTAAACATTCAAAAACTTAAATTAACAGTAAAAATTTCATATAGAAAGTACGTCCATTTTAATATTCTTCCAAATATGAATCAATTTGTTTAAAATACATAGTCGTTCGAAGTTTAAGCTAAACGTCTAATGTTCGCGAGGAAGAATGATAGTGTGGAAAAATACTGGCCCAACACCATTTAGGAGCTCAAAGTAGAGGGTGTTCCCAACCACGAGTTGCTTTGCTGCAAGAAACTAGCCAAACCCCTTCGAGGTCAGGGTTTTGAGCCTCCTCTTCCCCAAGTAGTGCATGTGATACTCCCGCCATTTGCACATGATCACAACATCCAACTTGTACGATAGGAGGAGCTCAACGATTTGGTTAGGGACGTACTGATTCATTAAAAAAAAGCCTTTTTTAGTACTTATGAAAGTAATCTATAGAAAACGTTAATTGAAAATTCAATTTGTTTTAAACAAGGAGGACATACCATAATTGGAATTGACATGAAGTTCGTTTGGGTCAGAGTATGTACAAAATGTATATATCTGCCTGAGAATATGCGACATAGATTGCCATCATCTGAATCCGTACGAATCTATATTGGTCAATGAAATTATTAAAAACTCATAATATTATTAATGTAATAGAAGGAATATTTAAAAAATAACCAAAAACCGGTCACCTCAATCGGGTCACGGTTGGACCAACATTGTTAGACATGATTGCTGTAATTCATACTATCACAGGTGTTAAATGTTGTAATAGACATAAACTAGTTAATGAACACAAATAATCTGGTTAGTTGACCAAGTGAAAGTGGTGTCGCTTAACCTTCGGTATAACCAAATGGTTAACCAAGAAGGTTGTGACGTCACACTGACCAATTTCATGAAGAAAACATTATTTGCGACGTCGCATAATTATCAGTAAAACAGAGGGATGGTTGACTAGCAAACGACGTCGTATTCAAGAAAATGGATTACAGTAACAACAACAGAAAGCTGGGAACAATCTTGGTTCTAAACCAACAATTGAACCACTCCATAGCTTTAATACATAAAAACCAAATACTAACACCCCAAAACCATATCTTAGCACCCCAATTTATAGAAACTTCAAACCTTTAAATAATTAACACATTCACACCCTATCTCATATGCATACAAATTTCTAGATAAATACAAAAACTAATGTAACCACATGTGGAAACGATACCTTTGAGGAGATTGGCAGGGGCACCGTTAAAATTCGAGGGAAATATGAAAGTTTGAAGTGAGGTATGAGAGATGGGATTCATTTATATATTCGTTATAAACGAGTTGTAGCTTCCAACTGGGGCAACTGTGAAGTTGCATACTAGTCATCTTTAGCGACCGCAAAGCGACTGGCAGGCGATGTTGGCTAATTGAAGTGTGGGCCTTTCCATTTCATCCCACTATATGGGAAGGACTTACGTTGGACCTATGTCTGTGTGATGTCACATACTAATTCTAGTGCAATGACATGTTACTAACATGGAATCAACATCGGCTTATCTGGAATTGGGCCTCAACATCTTAGCCCAATAACATATCAACTAGGTCCGCATTTGACCAAGACGAATAAAATGGACCTTAATAACGTGTAAGTGCATATTAGATACTGCTATTTTAAAATTATATTTGTTCATGAACTTTATTAATGTCCAGTATGATCAAAATCAATTTTAACATAGCTGATAAACTTTTCTATTTTTACACTTAGGTCCCTGAAAGATGGTGGGGGGGGGGGGGCGATAATTTCCACCACATAGAATAACATAATAATTATTCTAGTTTTTTTATGAAATTAAAAGCTAATAAAACTCTGTCCATCAAATTTTAAAAAGCGCAAGTATATTGTCAAGAGTAAACTGTAGATGATTACTTATAAGTATACAAGGGTCATTCGTATAGCACCTGTGGAAGTATCTATGGGATCATGCCAATTTCTTTATCAGTTATAGTGATAAAAAGTTTGACTGGAGATTGCAAGGGTCCCATCCGTGAACCGGGGTAATTGTCTGTCATTATGTTAGTATTCCATCAATATCCTTACAATAAGCGTTATGAGCACGATAATTTCCCTCACATAAATATTCTAGGTTTTTTATGAAATTAAAAAATAATAAACTCCGTCCATCAAATTTTAAAAAGCGTAAGTACATTGTCTAGAGTAAATTGTAAATGATTACTTATAAGTATACAAGGGACATTCGTATAGCACTTGTGGAAGTCTCCGCGGGATCATCCCAGTTTCTTTATCAGTTTCGGTGATAAATAATTTGATTGGGGATTGCAAGGGTCCCGTCCATGAACCGGGGTAATCGTACGTCATTTGTGTTAGTATTCCATTAATACCCTTACAATAAGCGTTATAAGCACGATAATTTCCACCACATAAAATTGCATGAAATTAAATATTCCAGGTTTCTTATGAAATTAAAATCTAATAAAACTCCGTCCATCAAATTTTAAAAAGCGCAAGTACATTGTCTAGATTAAATAGTAGATGGTTACTTATATGTATACTAGGGTCATTCGTAAATAACTTGTGGAAGTCTTTGTGGGATCATGCGAGTTTCTTTATCAGTTACGATGATAAATAGTTTGACTAGGGAGTGACAAAGTTTATTTTTAGGAAGATCAAAATTGAGGTTGGGACCTGTGATCATTTTAATTTTAACAATTGGGTCCCTCCAAGAAAGTGGGAGAGGTCAAAATTCATAATTGGAGATAACATTTTTTTATTCAAATTTTGACGACAATAAAGTTCAGCTTTTGGAATGAACGAGTCCATGAACGGTCTGCAATCTTGAAACGGTGTATATTACCCCCATAATTGAGATTACATGTGACTTTGCACTTGTGTCGATTAATGTAACACTAAAACGAAGATAAACCGACGTTAGTCACTCTAAAATTTCAAGCGGGAACTGAAATTTTTAGCCAAAAATTTGAACCCTAAATTTCCCCCCACCCTATTTCAAGCCAATAAATCTCAGCACTAACACCCATTTCCCATTTCCAACACCAATCCTACAACCCAAACTCCACACACCATCCATTCCATTCAAAACTTTACAACATTTAATGATCTAATCAAGTTGCTTCTCTCAAACACCAAGAAGTGTCCAAGGATGGAGCATCTCCAACTTCTAATTAATTGAGGTAGTTTTTCCATGTATTCCATGTTCAATTACAAATTATGTGATGATCCTACTATATGTTTTTTCAATCAATAATTGATAAAATTTTCTTACATTTCATGAGGTATGATGCTTGAGTTAGTCTTAATGGCATGCAACGTAGAAAAAGGTGGTTCAATACAATTGATTAGTCAATTTCAAATTAGCTTTATGTATTTCAATATGTTATGATATGTATTTGTGTTATATGTTATAGTTTTGTTGGGTTGAACATGTCATTCTTTCCCAAGTGAATTGAAAACAATTGAATGTGGTATGTCGTTTAACCATTTAACCATCAAATATTAAATATTTATAATATTGTACGAAAAACAAAGTCTGACAAACAGGTCAGCAACGTTGCGCAAACCGGTGCCAAGACAACGCGTGACCAACGTCGCAGTAATCAACGTTGCTTTTTTAGCAACGTTGGCTAACCATAACGACATCATTTTTGTCAGCGTTCCACGTTAGCAGGCACACGACGTGGAAGCCCCATAGCTTACAATATTGCATGTAGTGTGGACTAACGTCAATTTAAATGACGTCAGAACATGTCATCCCCCATCGATTTCCTTCTTGCATTGGATGACCTCGTATACAAATGGAAGCCGATGTGGATCGAAATGATGTCGCATCTTTGTTCTCCAGTTATCATACTTTTTTCTATGACTGACATCGTAGACAATACCTACCGAAATCGTTTGAAAAAATGTACTTTTTACTCCGGCTATATTTACCTCAATTTTTTTGGACTAAAAATAAGGTAAAAAGTCTTGTAGAACTGAGGTAAAAGGTGTTGTTTCTTGTAGTATTTCACCACTGTTTTATAGGCATATCTGTCTTATTGCAAGATCTATAGCTTACAAAATCGAAATATGTGCGAAGTTGCAAGATCTATATCTTGCAAAATTGAAGAGTTTTATTGTTCAGATTGCAAGATCTATTGCTTGCTTTTGTTGGTTTTCCTAATTTTTTTAATCACATTATAGACAACTTCGTAGCTTGTTGAATCGTAATTGATCAGGCTCAATTGCGTGCTACTACAATGCTTAGTTTTTGGTTTGCGATGTGCCACAGTTGTCCATTATTCACAAGATGCGAGTAAAGGTCACAAAAAGTAATTTTCCTTTAAAGGCGCTTTTTGATATTTATAATGTACGACTGCGATAATATCACCTTTAAAAGAAAACAAAGGTGTAAACATCACCAATGATCATCTCATGGTTCCTATACAACCATATTTTTCATGTCCTTCTCCTCGGTCAACATATAAAACTTTCTTAGGTTGATTACATGCCAAGTATTGGGGACACTGCTGCCATTCATTCCCTCTAACTCGTAGCAGTTAGATCGGTGTGCTTTTGTTATCTTGTACGGGCCTTCCCATTTTAGGCTTAGCTTTCCTTTTTCTTCTTCTAGGCTTGCTTCATTTTTCCGCAGTATGAGATCACCAATTAAAAATTGTGTCCCTTTGACTTTTTAGTTGTGTGCTCTAGTCATCCTTTCTTTGTACTTTGCTTCTGTGATCATTGTTCGTTGTCTTTTCTCTTCATGATTGTCTAAATCTAACCTCATCATTTGGAATTATTGTTCTCCTTGTATTCTTCTACTCGAAGGCTTGAGTTCCCAATTTCCACTTGTATCACTGCTTCATGACCATAGACCAGACTGTATGGTGTTTCTCCCATTTGTTGTCTAACAATTGTTCTGTACGACCATAGGGTATTGGGTATCTCATCAACCCAGCCATCCTTCCAATTGCTTTTGGATACCCTGAAACATAGTCCTATTGGTTACTTCCACCTAACCATTTGCTTAAGGGTGAGCTACAGACGAAAACTTTTGTGCAATCCCTAGCTTTGAGCACCATTCAGTAAAGTTCCCACTTGTGAATTGTGTGCCATATCTGTGACGATAGTTTATGGCACCCTGAAGCGACAACCTATATTCTACCAAACAAACTTTCTTTTCACCTCTGCTATGACTCTTCCCAATGTCTTTGGTTCCACCCATTTCATAAATTAGTCAATTGCCACAATTAGAAATCTAGCATTACTAGTACCTTCTGGAAAATGACCGACTAAATTAATTCCCCATTTATCATATGACTGATCTGCTTCATTTTACATGCATTAGCCAATGCATTTGGAATACTTTTTAGTTAGTTTTATTTGGTGAATTTCTAGTATTAGTTGAGTTTACGTGACAAGGGGCTTAGATGGCCATGTTTGGTTTTATTGTCTAAATTCCACATTTTGTAGACTTAATTGGTACTAATGAACATCTTGTATCCACAGGCTCCTTGATCTTCTTTGTGATCATCTACAGTAGGTCGCCTATGGGTACTTTTTGTTTACATATTATATGAAGGCTGTTTGTAAGGGCGATACCAGATATTAAAGGCTGTTCGCAAGGATGATAGTAGAGACAAGAGCCATTCACACTATAATGGTAGTATACAAAGGCCACAATCTTCAATGCATGGTAGAAAGAGATTGAAGCCAAAGATAGGTGGCAATGGCATTCGAAGCGGCCGAAGAAGAAATAGGGAATTGTGGTCCGATGAGTTGTGCTTAAGTCTGATAACGATCCAAGAATAATTAGCCATCAAGCCAGGTTGCAATGGATTTATCTTCTCGGTTACTATAAAATCGACTACTAAAACTCTCAAATTGGACTCACGGTTCACCCATAGCGAGGGAAACTAGTTCAGCCAGCTGAGGCATAAACGGGTGTGCGCAGGCTATTCAAGGTTGTCACCAACGGCCCATGCCAAAAAAGCATTCCTGCGCTAAGATGACCAACACGAGTTTATGGTGCAACCCGTGCCAGAGGCCATGGGCTGCCAGCATGAAGTGAAGACCCCCGCCACGCGGCTATGTATGGGTGTGAGATGCCTGGTTCTTGGCACCCCGCACGGTTCCAGGCTCAATATGCCAAGACCACTTGGTGGGGTGTGGGATATCACACGTCCCACACCAAAGTTCCTGAGAAAGTACCCTTTCTGACAATGGCTCATGCTATCGACCACGGGCGTGGATACGAACCTTCATTTCCAGCACCCTAATGATGTCCCACATAAGATGATGCGACCCGCGCTAAGGGTTAGAAGTGTCCCATACAAAGCCTCACGCCCAAAACCTCTTGAAGATTGTCAACGCACCAGATCAGCGCCCCATGCACATGAATGGACATGGCTCGTGCCAGGCCTCGTGTCCCATGCCAAGGACACTCTACGGGCAGCATCATCCGTGACACCCCACGCCGGCTGGCGGCTAAGCTAGGATTAGCGTATTTCAGCCTATTTTGGGCATCCTACTACTATAAATAGAACCCTTGTCTTCTAGGTTTTCATATCTCATACTTCACTTCCAAGAGTAGCTTGGAGACTTTTTTTCCTTAGTAGAAACTCTATCTTTTTCTTTTCTTTATTTTGCTTTGATCCATAGATGTGGAATTCAAATATTTTTTGAATTCCATGTCGAGGGAGTAGTTTCTATAGATTGGAAATAAATTTTAGTAGCTTTGTCTAATCTATATGTCTTTTGAGATTCTTTAGTTCGTCCTAATTTTGTGTTCATGATATTATTGTGATTGTTCTTGAGTTTAAATGCATGAATAGTACACCACATATAAGCACACACTTTGGCCTATATTAATGCATTGTGCAAATATCGATGCCCCCTTGGGAAGAAAAACCTAGTTGTTAGAATGGGTATGGGAGAATGCATTAGTGTGGTTGTGTGCATGGGGGATTCGAGAATGCTCTGACCTACTTTCAGTCACACCAGTCATAGCTGACTACAAAGTTGTCCGAGAGGTTCTAGGTAGAGATAGCTAATATTTGCAAGCTAGGGTTACAAGAAAATCTAGTATCATAGATAAGGTGCCAACGACCCTTGGGCCTAATTGATAAGACCCGAGGAAAGTAGTGCATTTGTGGTGGAAGCCCGTGACGTAATAACAAGAGGAGAAATAGACCTAAAACAATGGTCAGACCTTTTTGTACTTCCCTAATTACGATGGCAGCATCAATGGTGGGTTACGAGAGCACTCGCTGTGAGAGGGACAAGGAAGTGTATGCCATCAACCACATAACATATTATGGAACTCTATTAGTTTTGACTAAATCTCTATGTGAATGAATCGAGGATAGAAGCAATAGATTGACCAAGTAGCTCAATGATTCCCCAATTGCTTAGCTTAATATTGTACTTGTGTTTTTTACTTTTATGCTTATTAGTTTATAGATTGAAAAAAAAATTCCCCCCTTTACATGTTTTCTTTACTAGCTATTCCTTTCACTCGTATAGATTGACGACCCATATAAGGTTGTATTTTGATTGGTACATTAGACCTAGCATCTCTATAGATAAAACTAGAACTTACCGCTAACTACCCTCTAGGTAGCGTAGCAGTAGGAACATCGTGCATAATTATAAATCTCAATCTTCTGACCACGCAGCCTACACCTGGGTTAATTCTAAGCTATGACTTTAACGACCCTGGGGGGAGGCAGGTCAGAATTTTGGCGCCGCTGCCGGGGTTGCTATCAGCCTAGGTATCAATTAAGGCAAAACGTGTTAGTAGAAGTAGTTAGTTTAGCTTTTATTTTTTTTGTTTATGTTGTTAATTCTTGGTTAGAGCTATGGTTATAGTTTTTTTGTTACCTTTTGTTATATTTGGTAGTGTTTTATTCGGAAGGGTATTGTTGGCCCTAGTTTATGGTACACACCCATACCACTAATCTAGGTGTTTACACTGCTGAATGAGAACACAGGAGGTTGGAGGAGAAAGAGGCGAAGAACTAGGGCACAAGTTCAACAAAAGCCGGAAGTAGTAGTAGAAGATCCACTAGTAATAGTGGAAAAAAATCACACCCTACGAGAGCTTATGACACCCAACTTGGAGAATCAGCCGCTATGCATCACCTTCTTACCATTACCCGCCAATATGAGTTGTGAGCTAAAAAGTGGCATGATCCATTGCCTTCCTACATTTCATAAACTGGTGGGGGAAGACCCAAACAAACATCTTTCGGAGTTCCATTTGGTGTGCACGAACATGAAGCCCCCGGGAGTGTCCAAGGATGACTACAACCTAAGAACCTCCCGGTTATGTCTCTAAAGTAGTGCCAAGGATTGGCTCTACTACTTGTCACCGGGATGCATTGTTTCTTGGATAGACATGAAGCAGAGTTCTTAGAGAAATATTTTCCTGCATCTAAGTTGACCAGGTTGAAGAAGCAATTTTCTAACATCACCCAAGGTGCCACTGAGAGTATGTATGATTACTGGGAATGCTTCAAGAGATTGCTAGCTAGTTGCCCCTACCACCCATTCAAAGAGGGAGATTTGGTGTATTACTTCTTTGAGGGGTTATATGATGAAGATATGCAGATGGTGAATGTTGCTTTCAATGGTTCAATAGTGAACAAGAGTCTTAAGGATGCAATTTGACACTAAGTCAAGGATGAAGGTCTTTGATGAACCCACACACTCACCTAAGTTGGAGGAGCAAGTACAAGCTCTTTCTTCAATGATAAAGGAGCTTTTGTAAGGAAAAGTGCATCAATTCCAAGTGTGTAGAGTTTCCAACCTTAACCACAAATATGAAGTGTGCCCCGAAGTCATAGATGATTTACAAGAGGTGAAGGCAATTGACTACAACAACCGGGAAAGACCACAATTTGCTAGGGGTCAACCAAAAGGGTTCCGAGGGAACCAAGGAGATGTAAGACCGGACCCCTATCAAAATTCATTCAACATGAGGTATCAAGATCATCCTAATTTTCAATGGAAGAAGGACAACAAACCTCAAGGATACAAGGGTAGTCAAGCTCCACCTCAACCATATCCTAAAGGTGAAGGCCTTTCCAACAATCATGCTTTACTCTACAAGTCAAAAATGGATAAGATCTTTGAAGCCATCTGTCAATAGGGGAAGAAACATGAAATACTCATGGAAAGGAAAAGGTGAGAGACTGAGGACCTTGGAAATAGAGCTTTCTCAAGCATAAAAAATCTTGAAGTACAAGTCGGGAAACTTGCAATCTCAAAGAATAACCCAAGGAATGTGAGTGAACTCAAATTGAGAAGTGGGAAGAAAGTTCATGAGATCGAGAATAAGATAATGCAAGAAGACGACAAGATGGTTAAGGCTACCAAAGCACACTTCAAAGAACAGGAGATTATGGTCAAGGAAGCACCCTCCAAGGAACTTCCACCACCAAAGGCACAATTCACTATTCCTCCTCCATTTCCAAATGTTGTGAGGGGACGGCCAAAGGTGGTGACCGATGATGCAAATATTTGAAAAGTCTTTGAAAAGGTTGAGGTAATCATTCCTATCTTGGAATTAATTGAGAATGTGCCATCATATGCAACATTTCTTAGAGTTGCATGCACAAAGAAAAGGCCTAGGCCAACTAAGAGGTTAGGGCATTTGAAAATGGGAGGAGTCATCGTTTTGAATCATACAAACTTGCCTAAGAAACGTGGTGACCTAGGGATGTTTTCTATTCCTATCTCTTTAGGTGGTAAACTTGTGGAACATGCCATGATAGATCTAGGTGTATCCATTAATGTTATCTCATTTAGTCTATATGAACGCCTAGAAATAGGTGAGCTTAGGGATACTAGAGTAATTGTCCAACTTGTCAATCATTTCCAAGCTAGTCCCCGTGGACTAGTAAAAGACGTGTTGGTGTGAGTTGGCAAGTTGTTTTTTTCAGCAGACTTTTATGTCTTAGATGTGGCACACGATGGAAGTGCACCCCCAATACTTTTTGGGGGACCTTTTCCTAAAACGTCTAGGACTAAAATCGATGTTCACTTGGGAACCTTAACTCTAGATGATGACATGGATAAAGTGGATTTAATATCTATAAATCTAGGCATGATTCGACAAAGTTTTCTTTGATGTACAAAGGTGTAACCCTATGTGATGAACATGATAAATCTTCTTGTGTGACAAATGAGCATGAATGTTTGAATGAATCCCATGTTGATGATGATGATGATGATGATTCCAATGATTTGCATGATGTAATAGATAGTATGTCTATGCTAGATTGTTTTTCTATGCTAACCAATTTGCAGTGGTAAAGGGACATGGCCGAGAGTTTGAAACCTCCTCAACCTTCTTTAAATCCCAAAGTGACATTCACAGACTCAATGATAGCAAGACACGAGGATTCAATTCTCATGACGGATAAGAGGTTCAAAGGTAAGGATGGCTCATTGTGGAGACCTCTCCACAATGATGTCATCGTGGGTTGAGTTGCCGATGGAAATTCTAGAGACCCATAGGTATGTGGTTCTAACTAGAATGCATGAGAAAGATAATAAGTCATGAGGACAACAATAAATATATAGTATTTCTTTTACGTATGTGTTTTTGATTAGTGAGTAGATAGTGTTTGCATGAATCTTGTTTTGCTATGTGGATTTTTGAGATGAAACTCTTGTTGGTTTGGAGATTTGAGTTCGAGAATCATGTTTGTGCTTGGATGAAGTTAGATTTGAAAGGTGACATAGTTTCTCTAGAGAAAAAGAGGGAAAAACCAAGGATTAGGAAAATTTTTGGTGGATGCCTCATGCTGAGATGTTCGGTGTGAGGCTATGCTTCATGCCAGGATGGTTGGTGCGATGCTATGCTTTGTGCTAGATGTTTGGCGCAAGGCTCTGTCTCGTGCCAGAAGTTTGGTGGGAGGCACTACTTTGTTCCAGGATGTTTGGTGCTAGACTATGCTTCGCGCCATCCATATTTTGCGCGTAACACCAATTTTTCAAATTTTCTTTGTCCTGACAGTGCAATTTTTGAAATTATGATTCTCAAATTCAAAAATGCATTTTTGGTTCAAGACATTTTGAAATTCCCTAATTCCTTTGGATTTTTTAAAATACTTCCAATAAACATTGGAATTAATTGATTTTTACTATTTTCCACTAAATTGAGAATTTTAAAATTCCATTTTGTACTTCTCTTGGGAGGTTGTCGCCGTACCTCTCAAAGTTAATATTTATAAGCCCTAAATGCTTACTATCTACAACTAAGTAGATAGCGGCAAGTCGGGGTCATCCACGAAGAAGAGGGATCTTCCTAAGCGTTTAGGCACAAAATGTTGATATTAGGCTAGGAGTAGATATATATACATACATATAAAAGCATGTAAATGGGGGGGGGGTTTGGTTGTTTGGTGGTCCTAAGTTATGAAATTAAAAAGACAAGATAACTAGCAAAGTCAAGTAACTAGGCTAATCATCAAACAAAACTAAGAAAAAGGGGTTTAAAACTACAGAGATAAAGCCTTGGGGGCAATTGATATCCACTTCCAAACCTAATGTAGATCATTGAACCATTCACTCATTCTATCACATTCATTACTTGACTTAACATTAACATACTTATCTAGCAAGAATCATAACACATTATGCACAAGAAGTTCTAAGTTCATGTTCATAGATTTTCATGCAAAGGAGCTAAGAAATTCGTCACTTTCCTAACACCCGAACACTTCAATCATAAAAATACTTCTTATTCTCAAACAACTCATGACATAAATGAAGTGGAACATAGCATCAAGAATACATAAATGCTAAATAATAAAGGCTTCAAGAACGAGTGAAACAATCTATTCACTACTTCAACTACTCGTTGTGAAGATAAATCTTCTATCCTTTTTAGATAGTAGTTTGCAAGAGTGAATTTGACATCTCTTGTCAAACCTCACCAATGGCTCCCTTAGGACTAAGAGTATCCCATTGATGGCATTTAGCACGAATAATCAACAAGCTTGGCAACACTTATAAATACTACACCGTATCTAAGCATTTAACCAATTCATGCATTTACACAAGATTAGTCAAGAATGATCGACATTCATAGACTTCTCTCATTTGCTACCTAAAATAAACATGACAACGAGTTCAACATCATCACATTCATCTAGCAATTATCAACACACCAACATCATTTAAGAAGCTCTAACTCATGCTCTTGGATTCCACATTAAAAGAGGGGAGAATTAGCTACTTTCTCCCAACCCTAAAAAGTAATCATATAAGCAATTCATATACTCAATCTTCCAACAACATCAATGCAATTAACAATTCACATTCAAAGCTCAATAAATGCACAATAGCAAAGGCACAAAATAGATAGATATGGTTCTTACTACATAGATATGGAAGCTTCAATCCATTGCTCCCAAGATAAAACTAAGCTAGATAATCAAAACCCATAACATAGAACAAAGATCTACAAAGAAAGAAGAAGAAATGGAAGAAAACGGTGAAAAACTAGGGTTTTGAAGCCCCCAAGTCGGACTTAGAGAGTTGGGGAAGAAGGGGGTTAAAAGCTATTTATAGTACAAGAAAAAAGGGAGTAAAACGCAAGTTGCAGGGTAGTTATCACGAGTCACGATGCCTCCATCACGAATTGCGATCAGATCAGTAAAATTTTGAGCTCCCAGTTCAACATTTCGCGAGTCGCGACCCGCCGTCGCGGGTCGCGACGGAAAAAAGTCCCATTTTGTTTTTGCTTCCTCCGGGTGAACCGTTGATCCGTTTTGGGAGTTCTTGTAGTCGATTTTATAGTACTCGAGAAGTGGAATCCAATGGTGCCACTCCTGGAGGCTGATTCTTCCCGGAAAATTCTCAAAACTCTGCTTCAAACCATAGATCATTCTTCACCCTTTGGTTTGCTCTCCTTTCTTCACTTTATCTTCTACCACTTTGTGAGTGGCCTTCCATATTCTACCATCCTTTCAAATGGCCTTCAATAAACCACTCCTAAGTGATCATGAGCAATCTACAAATTAATTTTACAAAAAAGAATCTAGATGCTCATAAGGACCAAAAATCCATTAGACTAAACTTATGTTACAAAATGAAGGATTTAGATATAAAAACCAAAAGTGGTCATCTAAACCCCTTATCGTGTAAACCTATGTAAATCTGGCAATCTTACAAAAAAAAATATGATAAAAGTGATGTTAAATGCTTTGGAAAATACGTGCATTTGATGTCTCATCAAATCTCCCCACACTTAAACCTTACTCGTCCTGAGTAAACAAGAACAAGCAAAGATCAAAGCGTAAACTAGCATGTAAAAGTTTTCCCAAAAAATCCAACATTATATTCCTAGACTACCCTAATCCCCAAGACATAAGAATCCCTCACACTCTCACATCCCAAAGTCTAAGATAATCTATACAACCAACAAACCATAACAAAAGTGAGGTATACATATAATGCCAAGCTAACTTACTCTACCGAAAAAGCCATTAATAGACAAATCAAGAGAAGCATAAAAATTTTCAATTTCTATCATTTTGCCTAGGAGCCCTCTCGGGTTTTCATCCTAGCTTCACACATTTTTCTTTTTTCAATGCTCACCCTCACCTTTTTCCACACCATTTGGCCTCTCATTTTTGCATAGGTCGCCCTTTCGGGTTTTCGACCTATCCGGGCCTCCCACTTTTGCCTAAGTTGCCCTCTCGGGTTTTCAACTTAGCGGGATTTTTTTTTCATTTTTTTTTCAAACAAAACAAATCAAAGTGGAGCATATGCACTCTACAATACAATACAATGCGATATATTTCTCTTTACCTCCCCACACTTGAAACACACATTGTCCTCAATGTGAAAAGAACAAGATAATGAAATAAGGGAGAGAAAAAAAATACTCACAACTAGGACATTGAAGGTCCTTCCCAGTGATGGAAATGCTCACTTCTCAATGAATGTTCTCTCCTCCATTCTCGAACTACGACCAACATGCAACTTTGATCCATCCACTACGAAGCCACAACTATGCAAATCCCGATCAACACTCACAAAAGACAACAACTAGTAGTACTCCTAGATGGTGGTTTTGGTAGTGGTTTTTGGTGGTGGGTGGTGGGTTGTGGTTGTATTCTTGTGGTTTTGGGTAAGGGTTTGAGGCCATGGTTGAGGATTTTTTTTCCAAGAAAAGAAAAACACTAACCTAACTTGAAAGCTCGGGATGCCTCCCAAGAAGCTCCGTATTTTTAAGGTCGTCGGTATCCTAATGTTATCCATATGGTGCAGGTTTGAACCCCTTCACCATGGGTATCCAAAAGTAGAGAGGTGGGGGTACAAAACTTTCAAGAGGAAAGTGTAATGGAGGTGGAGATTGTTTGAAGGGAGTTGGGTGGTTAGGAGGCTTGGGATTGTCTTTTGGCTCATCTCTTATCTCCCTCAAATATTCCAAAAATGGTGGAGTTGGTTCACTAGGTGGGGGAAGGGGTGACGATGCTAATGAATGTAGCACAATCACCTCTTCCTCCATTTTTTAATCCTCAATAACCAACTCCTCATCCCCGTCGAACTCAAACTCATTTCCCATGGAGACCTCACTCACCGAATCCTTGAGTTCGACTTGGGATGGTGTATTTTTGGAATCACGAGTTTCCATTTGGGCCAATGCTTCAAATATACTCCTTGCATGCCCCTCAATAGCCTCAACACTAGAGGAGAGCCAAGTGTCTGGTTCCTCATTAGTAAAATTGTTCAAGTTTGCTATTGCATTCATGACTTCCTCACGTGTCAAACTTGAACTTCCTTGTTGGGCTTGGTTTTGGGGTATGGTATAAGATGGTGTTGGCCAACTATTTTTCTCGTATTGTTGGTTTTCTGGCTCATTCTCATACCACCAATCTGGATTACCACTCCACTCCGGATTGTAAGAATTGTGGTATGGATACCATTCTTGAGCTTCTTGCCCTTGAAAATTAACATCTCCTACCTCTTGGTAGCACTCTTCATAATACCCTTGGTTTTGGAAAACAAAGGTTCTTTCACCATCATAGTGCTCCTCTCTCAACAAATAGCAATATTCGGTAGGATGGTCGGAATGACACATCTTATAAAACCTTGCTTGTTGAGCCTGTCTTCTCATCATGAGTTCCCTCAAGGTGAGACGTTCCATTTGATTTTTTTTTCTTCAAAAGTCCGGAATCATATTGCAAGGATTCTCGATAAAAATTCACCAAGAACTTAAGCAATACCTACTCCGAACAAAAATAACCAAAAAGTAGCGAAAAATAAAAGCAACTAGCTAATATGCAACCAAATATTCCCAAACACTTAAAAATAAACGCCTCTTCCCCGGCAGCGGTGCCAAAATTTGGGAGGTCATTGCCGCACCTCTCAAAGTTAATATTTATAAGGCCTAAATGCTTACTATCTACAACTAAGTAGATAGCGGCAAGTCGGGGTCGTCCACGAAGAAGAGGGATCTTCCTAAGCGTTTAGGCACAAAAGGCTGATATTAGGCTATGAGTAGATATATACACATACATATAAAAGCATGTAAATGGGGGGGGGTTGGTTGTTTGGTGGTCCTGAGTTATGAAATTAAAAAGACAAGATAACTAGCAAAGTCAAGTAACTAGGCTAATCATCAAACAAAACTAAAGAGGGGGTTTAAAACTACAAAGATAAAGCCTTGGGGGCAATTGATATCCACTTCCAAACCTAATGTAGATCATTGAACCATTCACTCATTCAATCACATTCATTACTTGACTTAACATTAACATACTTATCTAGCAAGAATCACAACACATTATGCATAAGAAGTTCTAAGTTCATGTTCATAGATTTTCATGCAAAGGAGCTAAGAAATTCGTCACTTTCCTAACACCCGAACACTTCAATCATAAAAACACTTCCTATTCTCAAACAACCCATGACATAAATGAAATGGAACATAGCATCAAGAATACATAAATGCTAAATAATAAAGGCTTCAAGAATGAGTGAAACAATCTATTCACTACTTCAACTACTTGTTGTGAAGATAAATTTTCTATCCGTCTTAGATAGTAGTTTGCAAGAGCGAATTCGACATCTCTTGTCGAACCTCACCAATGACTCCCTTAGGACTAAGAGTATCCCATTGATGGCATTTAGCATGAATACTCAACAAGTTTGGCAACACTTATAAATACTACATCGTATCTATGCATTTAACCAATTCGTGCATTTACACAAGATTAGTCAAGAATGATCGGCACTCATAGACTTCTCTCATTTGCTACCTAAAATAAACATGACAACGAGTTCGACATTATCACATTCATCTAGCAATTATCAACACACCAATATCATTTAAGAAGCTCTAACTCATGCTCTTGGATTCCACATTAAAAGAGGGGAGAATTAGCTACTTTCTCCCAACCCTAAAAAGTAATCATACAAGAAATTCATATACTCAAGCTTCCAACAACATCAATGCAATTAACAATTCACATTCAAAGCTCAATAAATGTACAATAGCAAAAGCACAAAATAGATATATATGGTTCTTACTACATAGATATGGAAGCTTCAATCCATTGCTCCCAAGATAAAACTAAGCTAGATAATCAAAAACCCATGACATAGAAAAAATATCTACAAATAAAGAAGAAGAAATGGAAGAAAATGGTGAAAAACTAGGGTTTTGAAGCCCCCAAGTCAGGCTTAGAGAGTTGGGGAAGAAGGGGGTTAAAAGCTTATAGTATAAGAAAAAAGGGAGTAAAATGCAAGTTGCAGGGCTGTTATCACGAGTCGCAGTGCCTCCGTCGCGACTCGCGATTAGATCAGTAAAATTTTGAGCTCCCAGGTCAACATTTCGCGAGTCGCGACACACTCGTCGCGGGTCGTGATGGAAAAAAGTCCCATTTTGTTTTGCTTCCTCCGGGTGAACCGTTGATTCGTTTTGAGAGTTCTTGTAGTCTATTTTATAGTATTCGAGAAGAGGAATCC
Organism: Rubia yunnanensis; assembly: GCA_037428765.1. NCBI lineage: Eukaryota > Viridiplantae > Streptophyta > Magnoliopsida > Gentianales > Rubiaceae > Rubia > Rubia yunnanensis. Next base: position 43,066,073 of record CM075069.1, on the reverse strand, counting down.
AATGGTACCACTCTTGGAGGCTGATTATTCTCGGAAAAGTCTCAAAACTCTGCTTCAAACCATAGATCATTCTTCACCCTTTGGTTTGATCTCCTTTCTTCACTTTATCCTCTACCACTTTGTGAGTGGCCTTCCATATTCTACCATCCTTTCGAATGACCTTCACTAAACAACTCCTAAGTGCCTATGAGCAATCTACAAATTAATTTTACAAAAAGGAATCTAGATGCTCATAAGGACCAAAAGTCCATTAGACTAAACTTAGGTTACAAAATGAAGGATTTAGATATAAAAACCAAAAATGGTCATCTAAACCCCTTATCGTGTAAACCTATTTAAATCTAGCAATCTTACAACAAAAATATGACAAAAGTGATGTTAAATGTTTTGGAAAATACGTGCATTTGACGTCTCATCATCTCTCCCTAGTCACCTAAGCTGACATCCCAATCCTATAGTACATCTCTTCATCTAATTCTATCATTTGACACATCCTTTCTTCCAAAGAAACACTCCATCTCACACAGTCTTTGTGAAAGTCGAAAATTTGAAGCTTTCTTCAAAAAAATTAGCAATTTTTGCTTTTTCTCGTGTGGGTCTTACAATTCCTAGCTTCAAATTTTGGGCAACCCATCGGACTCTTTGTTTGTATATGCTTTATTTGACATTGGGGTGGTGTTATTCAAAGCATGATTCTTGAATGAGTGTTTGTAGATATGTGTTTGAGTTTGAATGCATGATCTGTGTTGAAGAAAATGTTGGGTGAATTGGTGTCCTAATATGCTTGAATGATTTAATTTTCATGTGTTGGGTGATTCAGGAGAGAATAAATCTTAATTTCATGATCTTATTGATGGGTTGGTGATAACTTACATGATTTTTTTGTTTGATGAGGAATGTTCTTATTTAAATAGCCCACATGCTTAGATCATCATATTATGAATGGTTGGGTTATTTGGCAGAATGTTGTCTTATTCAAGTATAGGAAATGCATTGTTTATGATCGTATCAACACTCTTGTCCTCATTTTTTTTAGGATGCCACCTAAGAAGAATGCCTCGGAGAAGGGCAAGTCACTCAGGGTGAGAAGAGGAAGAAGTCGGCGAAGGGCGCAATCCCCGAGCTGACAACTTCCATTCTTTGCAACCCCACATTTGTGACTGAGGAGCTTACGGGTTTATCCAACATTTCTGGGATTGCAGTCCAGAGGTGGAGAAACTTTAGAGAGCTGAAGAGGAGTATTTTGGAGACGAGGTTTGCTTGCAAGGACACCTTGGTGGCTCTAGGCTTACTCGAGCTGGTCACTTACCTATTGGGCCAGGTTGGTCTAGAGGGGTTTCTTGAGAAACACTCCAAGATGCACAATAGGTGGACCCTAGAGTTCCTAGCTACCATGTAGCCGGTTGTGGATGATGATGGACACAAAGCTATCAAGTTCAACCTGGATGATAAGAAGTACAAGATGATCCACTTGGAGGTAGTGTGCCTTTGGGTGGAGATATGGTAAGGATATCTAGAAGACACACCAACAAGGATTACCTTTCTCTCTTGGATGCTTTTGGGTGCAACTGACGAGCACGGATAGGAAGAACCTATGCAAGAGTACCACCCTAGTTCATACAGCGTTCCACTATGTTCACCGTCTGTTGACTATGGGAATCTTTTGCCATGGTGAACTAATGCAATGCACATGTTCGGATGTTTATTGCCTTTGGGAAATAACTCACGAGGGTAACTTTTTCCCAAACTCGGTGGGGTCTTTTGTAAATGAATGTTTAGTGATGTGAGACGGGAAGAGTGGTAAAATTTATATGGGAGGCATGGTTGGTCTTTTGGTGAGATATTTAGGAAATTTGGTCACACAAAGGGCTTTAGCTAACATAGGAATATCGGGCACAAGGTACAACATAGAGAAGTTAGTTAAGGCATCCATGGTAGGACTTACGACATCAGAGTGTAGATATGTATAGCTTTATGGCAGAGAGAGCCCTTGTAGTTTCATGGTACATCTACAGCCGAAGCGCACCGCCATCGACCATGACACAAGTTTGGATGACCTACTCATTTTTTTGGACTGGAGATTTGAGAGAGAGTTCTATAGAGTTTTAGCCAACCCGGAGATAGATGTTGAGGAGTCCGAATGTGAGAACACTTTGAGGGCACCTCCTAGTTGATCTCGTATATCCACGGACATCATTAACCACTTGCAATCACTTGGGGACAAGCTTTCGAGCTCTACTCAAGTGTTCCAAGAGGCAGTTCAAGCGATAGGAGGAATGCGCTCGCAAGTGGAAAATCTTAGTTCAAGGATGGATAGCATCAGGGCCACACTTCAAGGAACCAGATACATAGATAGGAGATTCACGAGTCACGAGGATGGAGGCCCTTTGGGGCCGCGAGAGTGAGTATCACCATTCTCCCTACCTCACTTATGTTTTGATATGACTTTTGGGCATTGGAGACCTTGCAATGGCAAAGTGTGGGGAGGGAGTAGTGAGCATTTAAGGAGTTTTCATTCTTGGATTTCCTTTGTGCATTTCATGATTTGCATTAGTAGTTGTTTTTCTTGTTTGTTGATGATGTTGGCTTTTGTTTCTTGAGGGATGATTTTGGATGGACATTTGGTGGCATGACATACTATGCTAGGATTTCTAGTTTTCATGAGGTACGATGTTTCAAGAAATTGGTGGTGTATTTTAGAGTTTGACTATCTTTTGTAGTATGAAGCCCACTTTTGGGGCAATTTTTTGCTACACCAAAAAAATTTAAAACTTGAAAAATTGAAAAAAAAAATATATATATATATACAAAAACCTGGACAAGTCGAAAACCCTAACGGGAAACTTGGGTAACATGAGGAAAAGTTCGGATAGGTTGAAAGACCTAGGTAAAAATGAGAGGCTGGGCCCGGCTAAGCTTACGAGCCTAGGTAAAAATGAGAGGCCGTGTGGAAAAAGGTGACAAGTGAGTACCCTTTGTGAATTAAAGCTAGGATGAAAACACGAAAGGGCTTCGAAGGAAAATGAGAGAAATTGAGATAAAACAAAAAACTAGGTTGAATACATGCTTTCGCGGTGGATTGTTTTTGAAGACGACTCTTTGATTGCTTTTGGGATCACTTTGAGAAACGTAAGCTAGCTTGACACTTACCTTTATGGATTAGCTTTTTCCACATTTAATTTTGGGTGGTTTGATTACTTATGTTTTTCGGGGAGTGTGAGAGTTGTGAGATTCTTACTTTCTTGGGGGAAACATGGTAATCTTGGAATAAGTTGAATACTTCGGTTAACTTATGCTTGCACGCTACATTTCACTTAATTCTTTGTCTTGTCTTCTATTTACTCGAGGATGAGTAAAGGGTTAAGTATGGGGAGTCTGATATGATTCATTTCACGTGTGTTAACCGATGCATTTGACATAATTTTTAGTTAGTTTTATTTGGTGGATTGCTAGTAAGAGTTGAGTTTATTTGACAAGGGGTTTAGACGGCCTTGTTTGGTTTTCTTGTCTAAATCCCACGTTTTGTAGACATAATTGGTACTAATGGACATCTTGTATCCACGGATTCCTTGATCTTCCTTGTGATCATTTGTAGTCTGTGGGTACTTTTTGTTTACATTCCATGGGAAGGGTGTTCGTAAGGACGGTATAAGTTATTAAAGGCCATTTGCAAGGATGGTAGTACAGACAAAGGCCATTCACACTAGAATGGTAGTAGACGAAGGCAACAATCATCAATGCATGGTAGAAGGAGATTGAAGCCAAAGATAGGTGGCAATGGAGTTCAAAGCGGCTAATGAAAAAAAAGGGAATTGTGGTCCGATGAGTTGTGCTTATCTGAGAATGATTCAAGAATAATTAGCCTTTAAGGCTAGTTCCATTGAATTTTTATTATCGAGTACTATAAAGTTGACTATTAAAACACTCAAATCGAACTAACGTTTCACCTGTAGCGAAGGAAACTAGTTCATCCGGCCGAGGCATAAACAGGTCGGCACAGGCCGTTCATGGTTTGGCACCAATGACCAGTGCCAAAGAAGCTTCCCTACACCTAGAAGACCAGCACGGGGCTACGGAACGACCCACGCCAGAGGCCACTGGCTGCCAGCACGAAGTGAAGACCCCCTCCATGCGGCTAAGTATGGGTGTGGGATGCCTTGTTCTTGGTGCCCCATGTCGTTCCAAGATCAATATGCTAAGACCAGTCGGTAGGGTATGGGATATCACATGGCCCGCACCAAAGTTCCTGAACAAGCACCCTTTCTGAACATATTCTGCACTAACGACCACAGGTGTAGATCAGAACCTTCATTTCCAGCACCCTACCGGCACCCTACACAAGATGACGTGATGCGCCAAGGGTTAGATGCAGCCTACAGAAACCCTTGCACCTCGCACCTCTTGAAGATCCGTGCCACTCACCAGATCCGGTGCCCTGAACACATAAATGGCCACGGCCTGCGCTATGCCTTGCGCCTTGTGCCAAGGACACTCCACGGGCTGCACCATCTATGATGCCCCACACCGAGCGGCGGCTGAGCTGGGATTTACCTTATTCTGGCCTATTTTGGGCCTATTTTTAGGCCCAATATATTACTACTACAAATAGAACCTTTGTCTACTAGGTTTTCATATCCCATACTTCACTTCCAAGAGTAGCTTGGAGACTTTTTCCTTAGTAGAAACTCTATCCTTTTCTACTTTGATCCTAAGATGTGGAATTCAATTCTTTATTTGAATTCCTTATCAAGGGAGTAATTTCTATAGCTTGGGAATAAATTGTAGTAGCTTGGTCTAATCTATTTTCCTTTTGAGATTCCTTAGTTCATCCTAATTTTGTGTTCATGATATTATTGTGATTGTTCTTGAGTTTAAATGCATGAATAGTACACCACATATAAGCACACAATTTGGGCTATATTCATGTATGGTGAAAATATCGATGCCCCCTTGGGAAGAGAAACCTGGTTGTTAGAATGGGTAGGGGAGAATGCGTCCACGTGGGTTTGTGCGTGGGGGATTCGAGAATGCTCTGAACCACTTTCTATCGCACCAGTCTTAGCTGACTTCGTAAAGTCAACTGAGAGGTTCCGGGTAGATATAGCTAATAGGAGCACAAGTTAGGGTTACAAGAAACCATAGTATAATAGATAAGGTGTCAACGACCTTGGGCCTAATTGATAGGACCCAATGTAAGCAGTGCATTCGTGATGGGAGCCCAAGACGTAATCGCATGGGGGATAAATACACCAACACAATGTTCATACCCTGTTTTACTCCCCTAATTACGATGGCGGCGTCAATGGAGGGTTGTGAGAGCACCCACCGTGACAGGGACGGGGAAGTGTATGCCATAAGCCACACCACGTATTGTGGACACTTTATTAGGTTTTCCTGAATCTCTATGTGAATTAATTGATGATAGAAGCCTTAGATTTACCATGTTTCCCAATGATTCCCCAAGTGCTTAGCTCAATATTGTACTTGTGTAAAAACCACCCTCCCCCTTTGCATGTTTACTTTTCTAGCTATTCCTTTTACTCATACGGATTGATGACCCGTACGAGGTTGTGTTTTGATTGGTACATTAGACCTCGCATCTCTGTGGACAAACCAAGAGCTTACCGCTAACTACCCTCTAGGTAGTATAGTAGTAGGAACAAGGTGCAGAAGTATAAATCTCTATCTTCTAACCACACTACCTCCGCCTGGGTTAATTTTAAGCTATGACTTTAATGACCCTGGGGGGAGGTAGGTCAATGACCAAGCTCCATATATTCCTGTTAAAGCAACAAGTGGTTTATGCGACATCAGGGCATTAATCTATCAACTTCTGCACTTGAGCACAAAGTTGCGCGCATCATTGAGCATGGTTGGCCATTAGTATTCTGCCCAAATCATCTTCTTCGCATTTTTTTGATACCTTTGATGCATTACACATAATACTTCATGCACTTCTTTCATGATTTTTCCTACTTGTGAGGGTCCTACACACTTTATCCATTGAGATAAGAAACCTTTCTTATATATGACTCCCCCTTCATAAATGTAGTTGTGAGATCGCAATTCCAACTATCTGACTTGTATCTTGTGTATTTCCAATTTTCCCATTGCAAAGTAATCTATTAACAATGTCATCCAATTTACTTATTCCGTTTGGACTGTTGACACGATTGTTATTACTGTACTTCTGACTGGAATAACCTTCACTTTCACATCTTTGTGTTCGATTAAAATCCGGCTGTTGTAAGCTTGCTCAAAATGTTTGCTTTCATGTTTTCACTTCTTGGTACATGTTGAATATCTAAGTATTCAAGTTGAGCAATGAGCTGATGAACTATCCTTAAATACTTTGTCAACTGCTCTTCTTGTACTTCGTAGTCTCCCCGTACTTGCTGGACCACTATCTGTGAATCACGAAAGCCCCAAACGCTTTTGACCCTTATCCTGATTGTAAGGTCTTAGCCATATTTTAATGATTCATATTCAGCTTCATTATTGGTGTGGGAAATCGAAACGAAGTGAATATTTGTGCTCTCCTCCTTCTTGATTGACTAGTAGCAGTCATGGGCCAGAACCTTTTTTTCTTGATGCTCCATCAATGAACAATTTCCAAGTCATATCTTCCCACTTGGATTTTTCTTTGTAGATTCCAAGATTTTTTTGCGTACTCGCCTCTCGTGCATATGCACTTGTCATCTCCGCAGTAAAATCCGCTAAGAATTATGCCTTGATTGCAGTTCAAAGTTGAAGCCGGATCTCATATTGCCGAAATTCAAGAGCCCACTTGGTTATTATATCAGATGATTCAAGATTGCTTAGGATATTATTGATTGGGTTATTAGTATAGACCATGATGTCATGATTGTAAAAATAGGTCTGCAGTCTTCTTACTGAATATACCAAAGCTAGAGTTAATCTTTCAACTGGCAAGTATGCCCTTTCTGCACTTTATAGTATTCTATTAATGTAGTACACTGGTACTTGTTTTTAGCCTTCTCGACACACCAAGACTGAGCTCACTGCATTTTTTTGGAACCTCCAATACAGATATAGTGTTTCTCCAGGGATTGGTGCCTATAGCGTTGGCAATGCTTAAAGCTGCTCCTTCAGGGACTTATATGCTTTCTGACTTTCCTTGCACCGGCTAAACTTCTTGACCCTTTTAAGGAATTCAAAGAGTGGGAAGTTTTTCTCACTTTCCTTTGAAACAAATATGCTAATTGATGCCAACGGTCCCAGTAAAATTTGAACCTCCTCAACTGTTCATGGTTGAGGAAGGTCAACTGTCGCTTGTATTTTCTCCGGGTTAGCCTCAATCCCCTTGGAGGATACCTTATATCCTAAGAGTTTTCCTGCGCCTATTGCAATTATGAATTTCTTGGGATTAAGCTTCATGCCAATCGCACTCAGTGTATACAAAGTTTCCTCAAAGTCTTCTGCGAATTTGCATTTGTTTTCTTTATGACCATGTCGTCAACATATGCTTCCACATTTTGTCCTATTTGATTGCAAAATGCATTTTCGACCACTCTCTGATATGTTGCTCCTGTATTTCAGGTCAAAGGGCATATTCACATAGAAAATTATTCTGAAGCTTGTTATGAAGGCTGTTTTTCCCACGTCTTCTAGGTTCATCAATATTTGGGGATACCCCTTATACACATCCAAGAAAGCTAGGACTATGTATCTAGAAATCACTTCAACTAGCTGATCAATTTTAGGAAAAGGATAACAGTCGTTTGGGAATGCCTTATTTAATCTAGTGAAGTTTATACATATTCTCCACCCCGCATCTACCTTCTTTACCATCACTGTGTTTTCTGACCATTTTGGGTAGATTACCTCCTTTAAAATACCAGCCTGGAGCAATGCCGATAATTCTTCTTCGATTGCTTTCTATTTGTCACTAGTGAAGCTTCATTGCTTTTCCTTAACTGGTTTGACCGAATCACTGGTGTTCAGAGAATGGGTATCAATTCCTGGGTCAACTTGTCCCATGTTCTGTACACTCCATGTGAATGTATCTTTGTAACTTCACAAGATTTGTATAACTTTTTCTTTCTCCAAGTTTGGAAGATGCTTTCCTATTTTGACTCACTTAGAGATGACTTTGTCTTCTAAAGTGATGACTTCAGTCTCTTCTCTCAAATCTAATGGAGGATTCGATTGGTTGAGCAAGCCATTATCTGATATAGTGGTAACCATTTTTATTTGTTCCACATTCTTTCCTGCTTTCATCGCAATAACCATACATTGTCTGGCTGTTTGTTGCCTTCCTCTTATGGCTGTGATTCCTGTTGGAGTTGGGAACTTCATTAAAAAATGGCATAGAGACCATATTTCTTTTGATGTATTCATCCAAGGCCTATAATTGATATATAGTATCAAATGAACTTGGTACGTTCATAACCACGAAGTCACACATGATAGTACAATTTCTATCATTTTCACCAATTGTAACAGGTTGTTGTATGTTACCCAAAGGTGTCTCTGCTTGCCCCGTAAATCCTACAACAGAGAGTGTGGACTTCTTTAGGTCAGTCCACTTAAATCCCAACCTACGAAGAAGTCCACAAAAAAATTTTGAATGCTCTCCCATCATATACAAACACCTTATGAACCATTGCATTTCTAATCTTAGTGATAATGACCATCGGGTGATTGTGAGGTGAAGCATTAGGAACTGCATCCTCTTCACTATACATAATTATTTCGTCCACACGAAATCTCTTGTCAGCAGGCTCTAGTGGTGATGAATACATGGCCTTGGCTTTCCAGACATTATTTTATAGAGACTCGGTCGATCCATGTATCACTAGGACTACCCTTTCTAGAGCGTCATTCACTATATCTTCTTTATAATCCACTACTGCTGCCTTCTTCTTGTTCTTGCTCTATGTGTTCGGTACGGCTTGGTGGCTTAAATAGCCATTCCTCGAATTCTGCTCTATTTACCTTCTCAAGTCTCTGTAATATTTAATGCATACCCATGGTCCTTGTGGAAGGCACAATAGTATTCTCTAGATCTCTTGTCTGGATGTGCTATCATTGGTGCTGGTTCAAGAAATAGCTCCCTGTTCGCTTGCCAAATTTCTTTTTGCAACTTTTTCAAAGGTGTTTCTTGGAATGGTGTGCTCTGCATTCCCAATTCTCTTCCTTTGAAAGGGAGCTTTCCTTTTCCCATCTTCACAAAATTTCTTTGTGGGTCTTCCGTTATTCTCTTTTGGCCTCGCTCCCACTCTATCTTGTGTTTATTTGCTTCTTTAGTTCACACATATTAATTTTTTGTAATTCCCTTGGGGTTTTTGGAATTTTCTTTGTGATTTCCATATCAAATTATCCTGATCACAATCCTCCTATGAATGCACCCACCAAAGATTGGAAAAACCAATCGCAAACCTGTAAACTTTCCGCGACGAACCTATTATGGTATTCTACGAGACTTTTGTCACTTTGCTAAGCTATATTGTTTAGATCTGTTATTGTTTTGGTGAACCTTTTCTTCTGGTAGAAGTACCCCAAAAACAAATCTGACAAATGTGCCCAAGACTTAATGTTTCCGTTTAGTAAGTCTTCATACCATGTAATCGCTACTCCTAATAAGAAGATAGGGAAAGCTTTACACATCAAATCGATTTCCGAATCATAAAATCTCATGGTGTTGTGATAGGAATGCAAGAATTCCTTCAGGTCTATTATCCCATCATAAATTTTGACATGTAATGGCAGCTTGAAGTACTTTGGGGATTGGTGATTGGTGAAATTGGTGATTTGTCTGCATTATCATCTACCACTATATCACTTAACTCATCCCCATACTTAAGGTTCTCATGCTTTTGACTTGTTTTTTTTACTTATTTCATCTTTAGAATGGCTAAGAACTGACTATACAGATGTTCTCTATTTTTGTCTAGGAATGATACATTTGCTCTCCTTTCTTTTTCTTAATTTGCATTAGGAGACTCTGCTTCCTCTAATATTTTTTCCGTATTTTCCTTACCATGTTCCCATTCTCTATTAGGGACATATTCTTGATCTTGGCCAGGATTTATGCTCTTGTTGCGTCCAGTTGTTTGTTATTGTGTATGGTTGTTCTAAATTTTTTCATTTATGGTGAACACCATTGTCTACTTTGAAGGGATAAAGGACTAAAAAAATTCTTGTCCCCACATACGATGCCGTATATATTCTTCCTCAATCAATGTAGCTGGAGTTCACCGTATATATTCTTTTCCTACAAAACAGATCCCAGAAGTGATTCTAGGGAAAATACTCCGACGCTAAAGTCAGTACTTTTCCTTCAGAGAATTAGAATTTCTTAGATTAGTCTCACTTACCTTCTTCAACATTGCTCTCCTTGTATTTATAGATTTCCACAATCGTGGTTTTGCGTTATCAGTGCCTGAGATCGTGGGTTGCATCATGGTCCCTACAATCTCGGTTCATGGTTAACCTTTCAGACGTAGTTTTGCTTCTATCAGTTCGTGGTCGTGTCTTTCCGACATGACTCCGCTTTTCTCGGTTCGTTCATTGTATTTACGTTTTGGCTTTGGGTTGGGCCTAAAGGTTAGTAGCTTTTATTTTTGGGCTAACGCTATGTTTCATGGGCTAGGTATACACCAGATACTATGTTATTTAACACCCGAGCCACTCTCAAAATTGTGAAAAAAGGCATGGGGTTTCTATGGATTGTGGGCAATACTCTTCTGTGCATTAAATCAACTCATAAATCCTAGGGTTTGCACATTTTGTAATCGCACAAGTTTGAAAATAAATGTATTTTTGATGTTTTTTTCTTGGCTTTCAAGCCAAACTAACTACAAAATATCATGAAACTCGTTTCCCTGTATGTATATTATATAAAATGGCATTTTAGTGTCTCATAGAGTGCACACAAAAAAAATCAATAGCACAAAATTGGCTCATGATCGTATTAACAATAATTAAGTTGAATAAAATTGTCAGGAAATAATGAAAATTAAATTACTAAATTATTACCCCACAATTCTCAATGATTGTCAATGGCCTTTTAATGTCGCATAGTGTGCACAGAAAAAAAAAATCAATAGCAACGAATTGGCACATGATCAAATTAACAGTAATGAAGTTGAATAAAATTGTCAAGAAACGGCGATCATACAAGTTTTAAAAAATGTATACATATTTTTGATTTTTTTTTCTTCTCTTTCAAGCCAAACTAGCTAAAATGCATAGTATCATGAATCTCGTTCCCTTGTATAAAATATTGAAAATGGCAGTTTAATGTCTCATAGTATGCATACAAAAAAAATCGATAGCACAGAATTGGCACGTAATCGAATCAACAATAATTAAGTTGAATAAAATTGTCAGGAAATAGTGAAATTCAATTACTAAATTATAACCCCACAATTATCAATGATTCTTCATAGTTTTCAAAGACTTAACTAACAAAGTAGTCATGTGCTCATATCTTGCATTAAACTCAAGACAACCTCACTAAGAAATATCACATCATGCAGAATATTTACTCCAAGAAAGGTTTAAAACTGAAAACAATAAAAATCAAGCACAATCTTAAGAGGGAAGTTGTACCCAATAGTAAGGATCTGTCGAGAGGGAAGTTGTACCCTCTGGATGAGTTGAGAGGGAAGTTGTACCCTCTGGATGAGTTGAGAGGGAAGTTGTACCCTCTGGATGAGTTGAGAGGGAAGTTGTACCCAAAAGTAAGAATCTATCGGGGGAGGGCCTTGAGGCAGTATGTCGAGGAAGTCAGGGTAGGTAGAGGTTTGATACATGAGATTGCCAAATGTAGCATATGAGCCTTTCATGCTGGGAGGTGTGCTACCACTGCGATTGGGAACCATGGCTATATTATCTCCTTCAATTCTACTACTCCTCATCCTTAATATTAATCCAAACGGATATGCAACTGCATGATTTAAGGGCGGTCTGAGATCCTTAGAAGACGCCTATTTGCTAGTGGCGGTGATTCTCACAGGGCTCTCCGTTGCAATACAATCTGAAGAAAGGCTCCTAAGAAAATTGACCCTAGGATTGCGAGGAGTAGGTGGAATTGAAATTTCTCAATGATTCTTGATAGTTTTGAAAGACTTAAATAGAAAAGTAGTTATGTACTCATATGGTGCAACAAACTCAAGACAGCCTCACTAAGAAATCTCACACCATGAAGAATATTTACTTCAAGACAGGTCTAAAACTTAATACAATAATAAGCAAGCTTGATCTTAAGAGATACTTTGAGATGAAGGAAAGTATCATAGAATTGATGGAAAGCCTACATAAAAAAGTGACTCAGTTGTTTCATAGGGCTTTGTAGAAGATGAGAAAGAGAGACTCGTAACAATATGGTACTATGTTATTTACCACCCAAGCCACCTAAAAGGCTTAAACTGCATGGGGTTTCCATGGATTGTGGGTGATACTCTTCTGAGCATTAAATAAACTCATAAATCCTAGGTTTTGCACATTTAAGATCACACAAATTTGGAAAAAAATTTATTTTTGATGTGTTTTTCTTGGCTTTCAAGCCAAAGTAACTAAAATGAATAATATCATGAAACTCATTTCCCTTTATAAAATCTTGAAAATGGCATTTTAATGTCTCATAGTATGCACACACAAAACAAATTATTAGCATCGAATTGGATCGTGATAGGATTAACAATATTTAAGTTGAATAAAATATTCATGAAACAGTAAATATTCAATTATTGAATTATTACAACACAGTTCTCAATGATTCTTGATAGTTTTCAAAGACTTAACTAGCAAAGTAGACATGTGCTCATATCGTGCAACAAACAAGAGATAGTCTCACAATCTCACATCATGCTGTATATTTACTTCAATAAATGTTTAAAACCTAAAACAATAATCAGCAAACTTGATCGTAAGAGGAACACAATTTTCCATCCAACTTCCTTCTCGTAAAAGTGTAATTACGGAAACGTGGCATACAATAATACCACAATGTTTTTTTTGTGTGTGTGAGTGTGACCAAATGCATGAACTATTAATAATTTATGAATTCTAATTACGCTCAAATTTTGCATTCAACACATGTTCCAAGTTTGGGACTGTTTTGAAATACATTAGTTGGAGCCGTTAATAGAATGGTATTGTTGATAGCTTATTATGGAACCAAATAAGATGGTGAAATATTGATAGGAAATCTTCATTACAAAATAGTGTACCTGTAACGTGTTAGCAAGACATACTTCGAGATGAAGGAACGTGTCTTAGAATCGATAAAAATCCTGCATAAAGAAGCGAAGGAGTTGTTACATAGCTTCTATGCAGAAGATGATGAGGGGAGACCAGCATTTGTACAGTACTATGTTATTTACCACCCAAATTAATTTTAAAAAAAGTGAAAAATACATTGGGTTTCCATTGGCTTTGGGGGATAATCTTCACAGCATGAATCCTAGGTACATTTTGAGATCACACAAGCCTGAAAATAGATGTTTTTGGATGTTTTTTTCTTGGCTTTCAAGCCAAACTAACTAAAATGCAGAATATTATGAAACTTACCTATATAAAATATTTAAAATGGCATTTTAATGTCTCATTGTGTGTAAACATAAAAAAATACCAATAGCGCAAAATTGGCACATGATCATATTAACAATAGTTATATTGAATCAAATTGTGTGGAAACAATTAATATTCAATTACTAAATTATTGCTGACAATTATAAATAATTCTTGATAGTTTCTAAAGACTTAACTCGCAAAGTAGTCATGTGCTCATAACGTGCAACAAACTCAAGATAGCCTCACTAAGAAATCTGACATCATGCAAAATATATACTTCAAGAAAGGTTTAAAACTCAAAACTGTTATAAGAAAACTTGATCTTAAGAGGAACACAATTTTCCATCCAATTGTCTCCTCGCAAAACTGTAATTATGGAAACATGGCATAAAATAATACAACAATGTTTTTATGTGTGTGTGGCCAAATGCATGAACTATTAATAATTTATGACTTTTAATTAGTCTCAAAATTAGCATTGAACACATATTCCAAGTTTGGGACCTATTTGGAAAGGCAATGATTAAAAAAAGAAATGAATATCTAGCGTTAGTGGAACCGCTAATAGAATGGTATTGTTGATAGCTTATTATTGAGCCAAATTATAAGATAAAATACTAATAGGAAATCTTCATTACAAATCAGCGTACCTGCAACGCGATAACAAGACATAATTCAAGAAGAAGGAACGTATCTTAGAATCTATGAAAAGCCCGCAACAGAATTGAAGGAGTGGTTACATACATGTTATGCAGAAGTTGAGAAAGGGAGGCTGGCATTAGTATGGTACTATGTTATTTACCACCCAAGACACTCTCAAAAAATTGAAAACTGCATGCGGTTTCCATGGAGTGTGGGTGATACTCTTCTGAGCATTATATCAACTCATAAATCCTATGTTTGGCGTATTTTGAGATCACACAAGTTAAAAAAGAAATGTATTTTTGATGTTTTTTTCTTGGCTTTCAAGGAAAACTAGCGCAGAATTGGAACGTGATCGGATCAATAATAATTAAGTTGAATAAAATTGTCAAGAAACGGTGAAAATCAATTACGATATTATTACAACACAATTCTAAATTATTCTTGATAGTTTTCAAAGTCTTAACTAGAAATGTAGTCATGTGGTCATATCATGCAACAAACTGAAGACAACTCACTATGAAATCTCTCATCATGCGGAATATTTACATCAAGAAAGATTAAAAAAATTAAACAATATTAAGCAAGCTTGATCTTAAGAGGAACACAATTTTCCTTATTGCAAAAGTGTAATTATGGAAACATGGCATACAATGATACAACATTGTTTTTATGTGTGTGTGTGACCAAATGCATGAACTATTAATAATTTAAGACTTTTAATTAGTCTCAAAATTTGCATTCAATACATATTAAAAGTTCGGAACCTATTTAGAAAGGCAGTTATTCAAAAAGGAAATGAATATCCAACGTTAGTTGGAACCGTTAAAAGAATGGTATCGTTGATAGCTTAGTATGTAGCTAAATTGGAAGATGAAATACTGATAGAAAATCTTCATTACAAGCCGGCATACTTGCAACACGCTAAACATATATAATTTGTGATGAAGGAACGTGTCATAGAATCGATGAAAAGCCTGAATAGAGAAGTAAAGGAGCACTTCACTAGTGTTGAATAGGGGGATTAAAGGCGGTTTAATAAGGTGCCTTATCTGGATGTGCTTTTGATCCTCTGTGACCATTAGTGGTTTGTATAACTGCCTTTAAAAGAAGCAATAGAAGACATTTATTTTTCACCTATTTGCAGTTTTTGAAACCGCCTTTAAAAGGCTTCCGAATTGGAACCCGATTTATTGCGTCGACCCTTGTAGACATTTTTGGCACTGGAAGCTACACTAGTACCGGTACTTGAAGTAACGTCGGAGACACTGGAAATATTTTTGAATCGGGTCCAATTTTTTGACAAAACATAGATTTTTGGTCTATTATTTCTTATATGTTGAATATGGTTTACGAGGTTGGAAATGTTGTTGGCTGTTGGGTTTTCCGGGCTCGGAACCTAGGTGAGTTCGATTGCCATGGAATAGTTTTTGATTTGGGTCCAATTTCCGGCCCAAACCTGGTTTTTTGGGTCTCTAATTCACTTGTTACCGATTACCATTTACGAGATCAAAAATGCAATCGGGTGTAATGTTTCCGAGTTCGTAAATTTGAAATCGAGCCTTAACCTCTTGACTGTAGGAGCGGAGGAATGATGTCCGAAATTACAAGGCATTTCAACTCCCATGGCAATATATTAAACTCTTTTTAGAACCAGGACTAAAATAGGCTCAAATCACCAATAATGTTTATAACAAATTCCTAATCCATTGGTAGAGTTTTCAAAAATGTATAGACATCGCTACATTAGAAATTATCTATACATAGGAATAAAAATCAAGTAGATTCTATTCTATGCATAACATCTTAAATTTATAACTATCTAACACTATACAACATAATTGTAGTTTGAACAAGAATCTATAGAAAATGCTAATCAAACAACTATCTATAGATAGGAGTAGAAAATAATCAAATTATATTCCGCAAATACGTGCTATGAATTTTGAGACATGTTTCATAATACCACTTTAGGTCTTCCAAGAGTTGCAGATTAGACATTTATTAGATGTCTTGCCAAACCATTTCTTGCCATGTTGATGTCATCCTATGAATACGGCTTGTTTTCCTTTGAAAAAATTTGTGGATATTACAATATAATAAAATAGTCCCAGTAGATTAGTAGTATATCGTTGAAATAAGATAATAGAATTTATGAACTTGACAGTTACTTTAAAATTTTCTAGGTAATCCAACCAAACATCCTTTACGCTCTCAGTTGCATATAACTTTACGTAGTACCCACACTCCCATGTTTTTGCTTGTTTCTTGTAATAATTTTATGTGAATGGGAATAAGTTAATAAAAATTAAATTGCAAATTAATTTAATAGATGACCATCGTAGTAATTCAAACCTTGATTTGGATTACGTGTAGGTTCTTTTGAACATAAGGCTCCTTGAATGCACTTCCCAAAATATCTATAAATGCTTGTGAAGGTTGAAAGTGTAACAGATCCATCCAATATACTCGTTTGTCGTCCAGAACAATGAAAATCAATCTCCAATGATCCCTACATCGAAGATTTATGTAAGTATATATGAATATGTAAGTAAGATGATTATGTACAATAGTTTGAAAGTATAAATCATTACTTCTCAATTTAAGGTGCAATTAATAATTGTTTGTCCTTCCAGGCTATGCATTTAAGTATGTATTCTATCCACTCTTGTTTCGAACATCCAATCCCTTGAGTCATCAATGGACACAAATAGCCTACACAACCCTTCACCCTTTGATTAGTAAAGTAATACATGTACCTTACACATATAATTTGGAATGTTAGATATGAGTATATATGTATTGATATAGCTTTGTCAAAATAGAAATAATAAAAATGAAACTCGCAATTACAATAGAAAGAGAAACATGATTGTTTGCTTGCTTTGGTCACACCTACTTAAATATTCGAAGTCACTCCATAATGCAATGATTTCCTGGCTTCTTCTAAAAATACACTTATTTCTGGAAAAAAAGTATATGTTGAGTTATGTTGGTGTGCCGAGATCCAATCGGACAATACCCGGACAAAAGGCGATGACCCTCTCTCCACTCATGCTCTTGTCATTTAAGGTTTTGTGTTTTCCCCCACCGGTACAATTGTTTTTGTTAGTGTCCAATGTTTCTCCTTCAAATTTCCGTCCATCTCCAGATCAACATAAATAAGATGTTGAGGCCAAAGAAGAAATATTCCTTGGGTCGTACCAGCCTTCTTGTAATATCCGTCGAGAATTGGAAACATTGCATTGTGCACAAATGCTTTCTTCATGGATACCCTTGCGATTCCATCCCCAATTGGTTTGGAGTGATGATGTCTCATCGATTAATAAAAAATACCACCGACCATATGTATGGGTGTACTATTTTCACCAACCTCAATGTAAATCTCACATAGTTGAGAACCCTACATCCAAGAAACAATGTACTGTTTCCTTTGACCTAAATAGATGCTATTTATTGTTAAAAAATGTTCGTACCTTTTTTGGTGTTGATAGGATTGCCTTGTCTGGAGTAGAAACAATCATGGGCCTCGGTAGTACTCCATTGCGGTTCACCTCAATGTCGTCCGCTGAGTGGTGAGACCTTCTCGATGTGGGCCTTGGTAGAACTCCATTGTGGTTCACCTCAATGTTGTTTGAAGAGTGGTGAGACCTTCTCGATGGCATCTCCCAATCGCTAATATGATTGTCAGGATTTTTGGGTACGACAAGGCTGGTGTGATTTATAACATTCTAGATCAAAACCTCACATTGATGTAATCGTTCGTCCTAGAGAATGGCCTCCTTTTGCAACATGTAGATTGTTGATGGCTTAGCCCTCTCATAAGAGCAGACAATTCCAAAAGCCTCTTTTTGTGTCACAAACACATCAACCCTTCTTGCGCATCTCGGGTGATTGGATTTTTTGGTTACCTCGCACAAGATGCCGTTCTTTCCGATGGGAATGAAATGACCTTCCATTTGGTCTTGTTTTAATTTAGCCTACCACAATGTAAGATGAAGAGCATTATTACCACAACTTGAGGGTCAACCAATAATCCATGTGCACAAAAAATAAACAAAGCTAATAAAACATGTACCACTTTTTCCGCAAGTTCAATGTCCTTATCCTTGTCAAACTCACCCTTCTTTTTTTTGTGCCTTGAGATATAGATCACACCGATCTATTTGTTACATATCGATCAGAACAACAAATGCCCTGGCCTTTTCCTTGGACATTCCCCTTTCAATTGCTAGTAAAAGATCTTGTTCTAATTATTCTCTTACCATCTCAAGTGCTTCCAATCCATAACCTCAAAAACTCTTTTGATGCGGAGTTATGTTCAATATAGCATTGCATGTTTTCTCTTCCCTCATACACTACGAGAAAAGAGAAAAGCAATGTGACATGAACATCACTAAATCTAAATGTAAAACATTTATATTTGTAGTAGACTAACGTTTTTCTCAATCTATGAAACTATTATTTTATGGATCTCCCAACTCTCTAGTTGAATATGTGTGTAAGTTAGCCACGGACGATCTTCTTTCTATTCGAGAAAATGAAACCTCGAGAAAGCGTGTACTTGTGTTCTCTCCAACTTTTGGATAACATCTTCATGGAAGTCTTTCTTAACTCATCCATATTGTGGGCATCGATTTCAATGGGTCTATATTTTTTATGACAAATAAGAAAAATTTAAAAAAGATTAGCTTCCCCACAAGGGGATCCCGGGCGTTACTGCCAAAGTAGCTAAATGGGCTAGAGATGCAAAGTTAGACATGGCCGAGTCATCTTCTACTCATGAGTGTGATTGATTTTTGAAGCATAATATGTTACTCCATTTTTCTTGAAACTAATCGGTTTGTGCATGTTTACATTCTTTGTCTAGGTGGCCTAGGTGATTGGAATTACCTTTCTTGCATTTGAGGCAATGTTAGTAAAGCTAACAATGAGTTGACTCAATTTGAAGCTGGACAAACAAAGCTCATTGAGGCCTCGGATTTACAATTGGTGTTCAATGATGAGGAGCCAATGATTGACTTTGCTCCCTAGTTTTTCGAGAGTGAACCAGACAATGAAGATAAGAAGATGTTGTTGAGAATGCAGGAGGACAAGTGTCACTAGAAGAGGCCAATAATGCCACTGAGGATGACAATGCTACTGAAGATGTAAATGCCAATGAAGCTGCCACTGAGAATGCCGCCTGGGAGCAGAGCGACCCTGAATGTTTAGAAATGTTTGATGTTTCATGAATAATGACTTCGATGTACTTGTTGGTTTGAAGATTAGACAATTTTTTACTTTTGGATTTTATTACTATTATTAGTATTTATGTTTTGGTATTGAAGAGCTAAGTACTTGTTGGTTTACCTACCATATGGTTCTTAGTTTTTGGGATTACCAAGCTAATTTCTCACAATG
The DNA here is from genome assembly GCA_037428765.1 of Rubia yunnanensis. Lineage (NCBI taxonomy): Eukaryota > Viridiplantae > Streptophyta > Magnoliopsida > Gentianales > Rubiaceae > Rubia > Rubia yunnanensis. Next base: position 43,046,486 of record CM075069.1, on the reverse strand, counting down.
TCGATCTAAGTATATGATCTGCACCATTATGCATGCTTTAACCAATGCATTTGACGTAGTTTTTATTTACTTTTGGTTGGCTGTTTGGGATCATTAGTTGAGATTACATAATAAGGGTTTTAGACAACCATGTTTGGTTTTCTATTCTAAATCCCACTTTTTGTTCACTTAATTAGTGATTATTGACATATCATGTTCACATGCTCCTTGGTCTTCATTATAAGTAACTTTAGTAGGTCGCTCGTGAATGCTATTTGTTACATTACATTCTTGCAAAGGCCATTTGCTTTTAATGGTAGAAGATTTGAAGGCCATTCACATTGAATGGTAGTAGATGAAGGCCACAAGCATCACTACGTGGTGTAAGGAGATTGAAGCCAAGGATAGGCGGCTTCGAAGTTCTAGATGGCAAAAGGTGGAAATGGTGAATCATCGTCTGAGGTGTGTTACTTTAGTCCAAGAACGATCCAGGAAGAACTAGCCTTCAAGGCTGGTTTCATTGGATTTTTCTTCTCGAGTACTACACAATCGACTACTAGAACTCCCAATTCAGACTAACAATTCACCCATGGCAAGCAAACAAGGTTTAGCCAACAAAGGACCAATAACCCATGATAGCCCAGGCTACACAAAGCATCAGCGCCCCGTGAAGATACCCACGGTCCACCCTGCATGAAGTAACAACGTCGGTTCATGACAATGAAGTTGAGCCGTGAAGCATGGATACGAAATTTGGCTAAGTATGGAAGCCAGTCTGTGAAAACCTTCACGGACCATGATGAGAGTTCTGAGCAACCACCCATACTGCTCGCAGTCCATCAAAAGGAGGTCGGGCCGTGGAAACTGATGAGTGGAAACCATGGTGTTGCTTGCGATCTATGAAAACCTTCATGGATCGTGACACCAGCTCAGCTTCATGAATCGTGGCTTTCCATGCCTATGAATGTTCATGGACCGTGCCGAATTTATCGGTCCGTGCTTGAAGGCTTCATGGACTGTGGCATCCGAGCCGGTCCATTAAAACTAATCGGCTAACCTAGGGTTTTGGTACTATTTTCCTATTTTAGGCCTATTTTAAGGTCCAATCTCCTACTACTATATAAAAGGACCCTAGTGTACTCATTTTCACATATATTAGGAGAGAGAATTCATAACTTATAACTTGGAGAGCATTTGGGGAGAAGGAATGAGTTCCTTAGTAGGTTTTGTACTTTTTCCTTTTCTTTTCTTCTTGTTTCATCCCAAAGATGTGGAATTCAAATCTATATTTGAATTCCATGTCAAGGGAGTAGTTAAATTAAGCTTGGGACATATTTGGCACATGTGTAGCTTTTGATGCTTTATGAGATTCCTTAAATTCCACCTATCTTTGTGCTTATGATATTATTGTGATTATTCTTGAATGTGACAAATGCATGAACACTACACCACATATGAGCACACACTTTGGGCTATGTTTATGTATGGTGCACTTATTGATGCCCCCTTGGGAAGAGAAACCTAGATGTCTGAATGGGTGGATGAGAACGATTCTGTGTCAGTGTGTGCATAGGAGATTCGAGGCAACCCTAATTCACATACCATCGCACCAGTCTTAGCTAATTACTTAACTATTTTCTGATAGGTTACGGGTAGAGATAGTTGATAGTAGCAAGCTAGGTGATGTGTTGAAACCCTAGTATCACAGATAAGGTGCCTATGAACCTAAGGCCTCACGTATAGAGGACCACAGGGAATTAGTGCATTTGTGATGGAAGCCTGAGACGTCATAGCATGGGGGAGAAAAAAAACCACAACAACGGTCGAAACTTATTGTGCTCCCCTAATTACGATGGAAGTGTCGATGGAGGGTTACGAGCGCACGCACCCACCGTGAGAGGGATGGGGAAGTGTATGCCATTGGCCACACCACGTGTTATGAAGACACTGATAGCTCTTTTGTATGTCTACTTGTGAATGAATCGAGGTTTGAAGCATTGGAACTACCATATTGCTAAATTCTTCCCAACTGCCTAGTATAAATAGTTTACTTGTTTGTTTATTTCATGCTTGTAGTTGTTAGTTGAAAATACCAACCCCCCCCCCAGTTTGCATGTTTAGACTAGAAGCTATTCCTTTCACTCGTGTAGATTGACAGCCAGCACGAAGCTGTGTTTTAACTTTTACTTAAACCCTAGCATCTCTGTGGACAAACCCGGGGATTGCCACTTACTACCCTTTGGTAGCATTAGAAGCGAGAACGGGTGCAACATATAAATCTTATCTTTGACCATCCCACGGGAACAGTGCCTCGGCTCAAGTTAGTTGATTACGCTGCACCGATTGTGTTAACAACCCCGTGTCGAGGCAAGTCAAAATTTGGCGCCACTGACGGGGATGCTTTCCAGTTCAAGTATTAGTTGAGCATAGCATGTTAGTAGAGTAGTTAGTAGTGTCTTTTATTGTTTTTTTTGTTTCTTTTTTGTTTAGTTGAGCTTTGGTATAGTTTTCTTGTTAATTTGATCCTTTTTTCTATTGTGTTGTTGGAAGGATAGTGCGGCCCAAGTTTATGGTACATACCCGTACAATGAATCTAGGTGTATTTGCATTCCCTAACTAATTTTACAGGTAAGTGAAGGAGAGGAGGAAGAGAGTTAGATCAGAGGTTCAATTTAGAAGTTTGAGTTTTGAGGAATTACCGCACGAAATGGCAGAGGACAACCGCACTTTGAGAGAGCTTATGGCTCAAAACTTGGAGAATCAACCACTATGTATCACATTCCCACATTTGCCTCCGAATGTGACTTGTGAGCTGAAAAGTGGGATGATACACTGCCTTTCTACATTCTACAGGTTTGGCCGGAGAGGATCCGATCAAACATTTTTCGAAATTCCATTTGGTATGCACAAACATGAAGCCTCAAGGAGTGTCAAAAAAATTACTAAAACTTGAGAGCCTTCCACTTTTCACTACAAGATGGAGCAAAAGATTGGTTATATTGTTTTCCACCGGGGTGCATAGGGTCATGGATGGATATGAAGTGGCAGTTTTTGGAGAAATACTTTCCAGCCTCAAAGTCTACCGGTTTGAAGAAATAGTTGTCCAACATCACTCAAGGAGTAATTGAGAGCTTATGTAAGTATTGGGAGAGATTCAAGAGGCTTCTCTCAAGTTGTCTTTGTCATCCCTTCAAGGAAGGCGACTTGGTCTATTACTTCTTCTAGGGCTTGTGTGATGAGGACATAAGAATGGTTACTGCCGCGTGCTACGGTTCTATTGCCAACAAGAGCCTGAAGGACGCTATGACACATTTTGAGGAGATAGCCAACATGATGAGGAAATTTGGTACATGGTCAAGGGTTAAGGTCTTTGATGACCCGCACACACACCAAAGTTGGAGGAGCAAGTCCAAGCTCTAGCATCTATGATGAAAGGTGCACCAAGTCAAGATGTATGGGTTTTGCAACCTTAATCACCACTCCGAAAAATGCCCCGAGGTCATTCGTGATATGCAAGAGGTGAATGTCATTGACAACAACAATCGAGAGAGACCTCAATTTTCTTGGGAAGAACAACAAGGATTCTAGAGGAACCAAGGCAAGGCAAGGCAAGGCCGGAACCCTGTGCAAACTCATTCAATTTGAGGTATAGGGATCATCCTAACTTATGATGGAGGGATGACAATCGACCTCAAGGGTATAGGGGTGGACAAGCACCACCTCAACCCTATCCTAGAGGTGAGGGCCATCCAACAATCATACCACACTTTACAAGTTGGATAGGGAGGAGATATTGGATGCCATTAGACAATTGGGGAATAAACATGAGATCTTCACAGAAAGGACAAGGAGAAAAATTGAAGCCCTCGGTACTAGAGCTTTCTCAAGTATCAAGAACCTTAAGATTCAAGTTGGACAACTCACCACTAGATGAGCTAACTTGAAGTGAAAGAGTCCGGAAAGCTACCTTCCCAATTGGAGGTGAATCCAAGAAATGTTAGCTCACTAAAGTTGAGAAGTGGGAAGGAAGTTCGCAAAACCAAGGAGAAAGTGACACAAGAGGATGATGAGTTAGTGGAGGTTACCAAAGTGAAGTTTGAAGAAGAAGAAGAGATGGTTGTCAAGGGAGCACCCTCCAAGGAGCTTTCACCACCTAAGGTTCAAATTGCTATTCCACCTATGTTTCCAAGTGTTTTGAGGGGAAGGCCGAAGGTGGAGACAAATGAGGCCAACATTTGGACATTCTTAAAAAAAAGTGGAGGTATCTATCCCTATCATTGAATTGATTGACAATGTGCCTTCATATGCTAAATTTCTTAAGGTTGCAGATACTAAGAAAAGGAGTAGACCACCTAAGAAGTTAGGGAAACTAAAAATTATGGAAGTCACAATTTTGAATCATAAGAATTTTCCTAAGAAATGTGATGACCCCCATATGTTTTCTATCTTAATTTCCTTAGGTGGGACACTTGTTGAACATGCCATGATAGATTTAGGAGCTACAATCAATGTGATTCCTTTTATCTATTTGAATGTCTTGAAGTTAGTGAACTAAAGGAGACTAGAGTCACTGTTCAACTCGCCAATCATTCCCAATCTAGCCTCGAGGGATAGTGAAGGATGTTATGGTATGAGTGGGCAAGTTGGTTTTTCCTGCAGACTTTTACGTCCTAGACGTAGCGCACGATGGTAGTGCACCCCCAATCCTTTTGGGGAGACCTTTTCTAAAAATGCCTAGGACTAAAATTGATGTCCACTCGAGGATCTCACTACTGGAAAATAGGTACATACACATCGGTATAAATTCATGAATACATAAATATCGATGCGTATGTAACTAATTGCACTGGTGTTTATCATGTTAACATCAGTACCGATGCAAATAAGTACATACACATCAGTATCCTGTCAATAGGTGTACAGTTCACCTATTTTTGCACCGGTGTTGGTTCTACTGGTGTAACAACGTCAAATATTTTTCACCGACATTATCCGAATACGTATTTGTACCAGTGCAATTGCTGGCATGTGCTCTGGTACAGGATTACCGGTGTGTACGTATTTCCCTTTTTATTAATTTGGCACCAAGAGGACAACTTTTTACACCGATAATGAGAAATTACAGGTGCAGGAATTAAAAAGTGTGGGAAAATTTTGCATTTGTAATCTGGTTACTATTAGAATCGGTGTAGAAATTGAACACGCACCGGTATTTTCTTAATACTAGTTAAAAATATTTTTTTATTGTAGAAATTTGGTGCCAAAACGACTAGTTTTCGCACCGGTACTGTGATCGTACCGGTGCAGGACAAGAAAATATTCTAATTTTGGCTAAATATCTGCACCGGCAATCGTTTACCAGTGTAATAAGCTACAAATGCACTGGAAAAGTCTAAATACCGGTGTAGAAAATTGCATTAAATTCTCACCTACCCCTTTTTTTAGCAGGTTAAAAATGAGATTTTTGGAAGAAGAGGTTCATTAATGGTGTGTTTTTGTTAATGAAGGCATTGAATTCTCCACAGTGAAGACCCTTGAAGGTACCTTTTTTTTAATTACATTTATGGATATTAAGGATTTCATGTATGGTTTTGGTTAGTAGAGATATTTACATTTTGTGTTTTATCATTTGATGGTGTTTGAGGTAGAATTGTAGATATTAGTTTGTGATTTGTTCTTAAGGTTGTTGTAGTTATAAGGCTATGGCTTTTGATTCCTATAGTGTTGGACATGTTAAGAATGTTGTAATTGTAATGTGGAATATTGGTTTTATATTGTGCATTTATGATGTTACATGATTAGGAAGTGATCATGAAAAAATCTATTGTATTAAATGTGTTAAAGTTTGATTGTTGGACATTTATTGATATGTAGAGTTGTATCGCGCCATCGAGAGGCGTAAGCATGTTTATGCCAATGTTAGTAGGGTGAGCGATGAATATATTATGTTCGTGGATGAGTTCTTGGAGCATGCTTTTAGTCGAGAGAAGCGAATATTATGTCCCTATCGTGATTGTGGAAATTGAATTCGCACAGATAAGAAGGAAATCCTGAAACTCCAGTTGTATAGCTGGGGGTTTGCGAAAGATTATGTTGTGTTGACCTTTCATGGGGAAAAATCCCTACTGGAAGTGAGAGTTAGTAGTGAGGGAGAGTGTTTTGGGGATTCTATGTTGGATGACATGTGTGAGGAGGTTATTAATGAGTTTAGAGGGAGGCCGGAGGTTTTGGCTAACTTCCTTGGTGAGAAGGATACACCATTGTATCCCGGTTGCAAGAAGAAAGACACGATCATGTCGTGTTTGATGGAGTTGTTTAATTTGAAAGGTGTAGGGTCATAGAGTGATACTATCATGAATAAATTGTTTATGTTTTTGAATGAAAAGCTTCCACCCGGTATGAAGCTAAGAGAATTTTGTTTCTGATGAGATTGGATTATGAAAGGATACATGCTTTTCCGAACAATTGTGTCCTATATAGGGGTGACCATAAGGATAAGATTGTATGTCTAGTATGCAATGTTTCATGTTATAAGAAGAAGAGAAATGTGGTTCTCGGTGGAGAGCATGTTGTGCTGGTGAGGAGGCGGGTCCCCACCAAATGTATGTGGTATCTTCCCATTATTCCAAGGCTGAGAAGTTTGTTTAAGAATGAAAAGGATGCAAAGAACTTGACATGGTGCGTTGATAGGGGAGGTTGTAAAGATGATAATATAATTCGACACCCAGGTGACGCAGACCAGTAGAAGAAATTTGACAGAATGTATCCACACTTTGCATCAAAACCTAGGAATTTGAGATTTTCTTTGTGTACCGATAGTATGAACGCATTTGGGAATTTGTCCTTGATGTGTCCATTTTAGGCGCATTATTTAGTAGTATTTAGGATCACTTTTGTGCTCTTTTATTATCGAGAGCTTGTGTTTTACCTTGAAATTCACTTAGGAGAGGTAAAAGCAACTTTGTACTCTTTTACCTCTTTTAAGTGGATTTTGTGTGACAAGGGAAGAACACGGAACCAACGAAGACCGGAAGACATTGAAGACTATACTTTCGAAGACTTTTGGATACTCACTTCGAAGACATGAAGACCGGAGGCCGTTGAAGACCATTTTGGAGCTGTTGAAGACTTGAAGAGTGAGAGGGATGGCTATGAAGAAGACAAAGAAACAATGCAAAACTGTGGCTGCCGTCGCGACCCCGTCGCGACACCATCGCGATCCCGTCGCGACACCGTCGCGAGTCGCGACGAACCCCATCGCGAGTCGCGACCAACGGGCGGCCAGAAATCATTCTTATTTTCTTTGCACTATAAATACCATCTCTTTCCCTCTTCTTCTCCAGCTTTTCCAGCCCGCGTTTTCTCTAGTTTTGGGCGCCAATTTTAGGCTTTTCTTCTTCTTTCTTTTCTTAGCTTTCTCTTAGTTTGATTATGTCTTTTGTTGTTGTTCTAGAGTAGTTCTTGTTCTTGGGAGCAAAGGATTGAAGCTTCCATTATCTATGTAGCAAGAATTCATTTTATCTATCTATTTGATGTTTTTGCTATTGTGCATTTATTGTGCTTTGAATGTTAATTGTTGATTGCATTGATGTTGTTGAGAGCTTGATGATATGAAATGCTTGGATTAATTGCTAGCTAGGGTTTGGGGGGTTTGGGTTAATTTCCCCCCTGTTCTTGTTAGCAATGTGAGAGTATGAATTAGAGCTTTCGATTGTGTTAGTGTGTTGACAATGTGCTAGGCGAATGTGATTGATGTCGAACTCTTCGTCATGTTCGTTTGTGTAGCAAACGAGAGAGTCATATGCTCGCGGATGAATGTGCGTTGCACGTTCATCCAATCTCGTGTAATTGCATGAATTGGTTCAATGCCTAGTCACGGTGTAGTGGTCATAGGCATTGCCAAGCTTGTTGGTCCTTCGTGCTAAATGCCACCAATGACACCTTGAGTCGTGGTCGCGACTCGGGAGCCATTGGTGAGGTTTGACGAGAGATGTCGAACTCACTCTCGCAAACTACGAACTAAGAAGGATAGGAGTTTAGTCTCCACGACAAGTAGTTGAAATATTGGATAGATGATTTAAATTCATTCTTGAGGCATTTGTTATTTGGCGTTTATGTATTCTTGACGGTATGTTTCACTGCATGTGTGCCATGAGCGGTTTGAGCATAGGGAGTGCTTGTGTGGTTGAATTGCTTAGGTGTAGGAACGTGATGAATTCCGTAGCGCCTTTGCATGAAGATCTACGAGCATGAACTTAGAACTCCTTGTGGTGTGTGCGTTGTGGTACTTGCTAGATGGGTGTGTGAGTGTTGGGTCATGAATGCTATATGATGGAATGTGTGAATGATTCGATGAACTACATTAGATGTGGAAGTGGATATCCGTTGCCCCCAAGGCATTTTACCTTTGTAGTTTAAAACCCCTTTTTCTTAGTTTCGTTTGATGATTAGCATAGTCACTTGACGTTGCTAGTTATCTTTGTTAACTTAGGAAACCAACCAACCAACCCCCCCCCCTTTACTTGCTTTTAAGTGTGTGTAAATATAGTTACTCCTAGCCTAGTATATCAACCATTTGTGTGCTTAGACGCTTAGGAAGATCCCTCTTCTCTTTGGACGACCCCGATTTGCCACTATCTACCTAGTTGTAGAAAGTAAGCATTGAGGGCTTATAAATTATCTTTTGGTGCGCGGGCGCGACGACCGCCCGCGCCTGTCAAAATGGCGCCGTTGCCGGGGAAGAGGCGTTTATTCTTAAGTATTTTGGTGTATTTGGTTGTGTATTAGCTAGTTGTTTTTATTTTCCACTACTTGGTGGTTGTTTTTGTTCGGAGTAGGTATTGCTCGAGTTCTTGGTAATTTATTTTATTGAGAATCCTTGCACTATGATTCCAAACTTTTGAAAAATTAAAAAATTAAAAAAAATTTCTTAATGGAGCGTCTCACCTTGAGGGAACTCATGATGAGAAGAGAGGCTCAACAAGCAAGGTTTTGTAGGATGTGTCATGATCATCCTACCGAATCTTGCCCTTTGTTGTGGGAAGAGCACTATGACCGAGAAAGAACCCTTGGTTTCCAAAACCATGGGTACTATGAAGAGTGCTATCAAGAGGTAGGAGATATTGGTTTTCAAGGGCAAGAAGCTCATGAATGCTATCCATACCACAACTCTTACAATCCGGAATGGAATGGTAGTCCGGATTTGTGGTATGAGAATGAGCTGGAAAACCAATATTACGGGCAACCTAGTTGGCCATCACCACCCTATACCATACCCCAAAACCAAGCCCAACAAGGAAGTTCAAGTTTGACACGTGAGGATGTCTTAAATACCATAGCAAACTTGAAATCCTTTACTAGTGAGGAGCCGGATACCCAGCTCTCCTCTAGTGTTGAGGCCATTGAGGGGCATGTGAGGAACATATTAGAGGTATTGGCCCGCATGGAAGCTCGTGATTCTGAAAACACACCATCCCAACTTGAACTCGATGATTCGGTGAGTGAAGTCACCAATAAAAATGATTTTGAGTTTGAAAGGGATAAGGAGTTGGTTGTAGAGGATAGAAAAATGGAGGAAGAGGTGATAGTGCTACATTATCCATTAGCATTGTCACCCCTTCTCCCACCTAGTGAACCAACTCTAATATTTTCGGAAGTTTTGAGGGAAACGAGAGAGGAGCCAAAAGATTATCCCAAGCTCCCTAACCACTTAATTCCCTTTGAACCATCTCCACCTCCACAAGACTTTCCTCTTGGAAGTTTTGTGCCCCCACCTCTCTTATTTTGGATGCTCATGGTGAAGAGCTTCAAGCCTTCACCATACGGAAAACATTAGGGTCGTGCCGACGACCTTAAAAATACGGAGCTTCGTCGTGCCGACGACGTTAAATAAATTCGGCATTTCTTTTAGTTTTTGTTTCTTAGTTTTTGTTGTTTTGTTTTGTTCTTTTTATGGCATGTTTTTCTATGATTTTGTAGCAACATGAAGTGCATTGCAATGAAGGAGATGAAGGAACGAGATCAATGAACGAGGGAAGCAAGCTTGGACAGTTGGTAAGAAAATGAAAAAATTTTAAGACTGGGATACCCTACCGTCGCGAGTCGCGATGGGCTTCGTCGCGAGTCGCGACGAACAGGGGAGCAAAATCCACTCCCAGCGCCAACTTTCCACGAGTCGCGATGACTTCGCGAGGCTCGTCGCGAGTCGCGACACCCTTCGTCGCGAGTCGCGACGAGCTCAGAAAATTTTGAGCTTCCGGACTCCACTTTCCGCGAGTTGCCCTGACGTCGTGAGGCCCGTTGCGAGTCACGACGCCCTTCGTCGCGAGTCGCGACGAGCTCAGAAAAATTTGAGCTCCCGGACTCCACTTTCCGCGAGTCGCGATAGCGTCGCGAGGCTCGTCGCGAGTCGCGACGCCCTTCGTCGCGAGTCGCGACGAGCTCAGAACATTTCGAGCTCCCGGACTCCACTTTCCGCGTGTCGCGATGACGTCGCGAGGCTCGTCGCGAGTCGCGACGAACCTCGTCGCGAGTCGCGACGTGCTCAGCAACTTTCGAAAATTTTTTGAGCCGGATTTCAAGTTTCCAAGCTTCCAAGTTTCCAAATGATTTTAAACATTGCATGATCCTTCCTTCTTCTCCACCCAACACTCCCAAGAACATCACATACCTCTCATTTCTTCCACCATCCTACATATATTGGCATATGAACATTCTTGCATCTTTATAGTACATTTATTGATTGTAGTATGCCGACTACATCATTGTGACCGTAAGTTCTTATCCTATAATGATGCTTGTATACATGTCAATATATGTTGGATATTTTTCATGCATAATCTTATAGTGGTGATTGAGGGTTGATTAGTTGTTCTTTGAAAATACTATGGTTATTAACTCTTGATGCTAAACCTAGTATTACATATCCTTATGTACTTGTGAGTTTAATGTGTTCTTCGTGGTGTAGTCTTGATCAAACGGCGCCATGGAGACAATGCTTTTCTCGAGGGGTGAGTTCTTCTACGGCATTTTTGCTCACCCTTCCGGTTCCGAAACCTATCTCGGGACCATCCAAGTACTTGGATATCGCCATATCACCGGCGAATTGCAGAGACACGGGTGTCACTCTAACTCCCTTACCTTGGTTTTTATTGTTCTTGCCTTACGTGTTTACATTGAGGGCAATGTAATGTTTTAAGTGTGGGGAGGGGTTAGAGGACTCATATGCATGCTAGATTGTTTTGGAATGCTTTTTGCTACTTTTCATTGGAAAAACATGAGAAAAAAAATAGAAAAACAAAAAGGAAAAAAATGAAAAAAAAAAAGAAAAAGAGAAAAAGAAAACCCGCTAAGTTGAAAACCCGAGAGGGCAACTTAGACAACATTGGGGGCCCGGATAGGTTGAAAACCCTTAAAGGGCGGCCTAGGCAAAAATGAGAGGCTAAAATGTGCGGAAAAAGGTGAGATGTGAGCTAAAGAAACATGATGTGTGGCTAGGATGAAAACTCGAAAGAGCTCCTAGGCAAAATGAGAGACATTGAGAGAAATTGAAAAATGCGATGATTTCACTCATTTACCGGCATTGGAGTCATAAGGTTGCGGTTGTCACACGGATGGATCGGGTAGCTCAACATCTATAGACCTCTGGGGTTTGGGTAGCTTAGTGGGTTAGGAAACGGAGTATGGTTATGAAATTCTTGATCTCTTTCTACTTCGTTTTTGGTTGATATATTGGCATTAGGTGAAGCATGTGTTTAAAACTTCCTCTATGGTTTTAGCTTCATTTTGTGTCATTGGATTCTGGGAATATCAATTCTGGGCTGTGAAATATTTTTATGGGTAGTGAATTGATCAGTGGTAGGTTTGGTTAGATTTAGGATTGGGGATGTGTGTGTGCAAAATTCTCATGTGAGCTTTTATTTTGGGATTTTTGAGATTGAGAGTTTTGGTGAGGCTTTGATTGGGGGATTAGTTTAGGTTTTGGGATATATCATTTACTCCGCATGCTTGAATCTTTTCTTACTCGAGGGCGAGTAAGGTTTAAGTGTGGGGAGGTTTGATATGTCCATTTTGTGTGGTTATTTTGGGGGTTTTAGGATGTGGATATGCCATTTCCTCCGTATGCTTAAATCTTTTCTTACTCGAGGGCGAGTAAGGTTTAAGTGTGGGGAGGTTTGATGTGTCCATTTTAGGCGCATTATTTAGTAGTATTTAGGATCACTTTTGTGCTCTTTTATTATCGAGAGCTTGTGTTTTACCTTGAAATTCACTTAGGAGAGGTAAAAGCAACTTTGTACTCTTTTACCTCTTTTAAGTGGATTTTGTGTGACAAGGGAAGAACACGGAACCAACGAAGACCGGAAGACATTGAAGACTATACTTTCGAAGACTTTTGGATACTCACTTCGAAGACATGAAGACCGGAGGCCGTTGAAGACCATTTTGGAGCTGTTGAAGACTTGAAGAGTGAGAGGGATGGCTATGAAGAAGACAAAGAAACAATGCAAAACTGTGGCTACCGTCGCGACCCCGTCGCGACACCATCGCGATCCCATCGCGACACCGTTGCGAGTCGCGACGAACCCCGTCGCGAGTCGCGACCAACGGGCGGCCAGAAATCATTCTTATTTTCTTTGCACTATAAATACCATCTCTTTCCCTCTTCTTCTCCAGCTTTTCCAGCCCGCGTTTTCTCTGGTTTTGGGCGCCAATTTTAGGTTTTTCTTCTTCTTTCTTTTCTTAGCTTTCTCATAGTTTGATTATGTCTTTTGTTGTTGTTCTAGAGTAGTTCTTGTTCTTGGGAGCAAAGGATTGAAGCTTCCATTATCTATGTAGCAAGAATTCATTTTATCTATCTATTTGATGTTTTTGCTATTGTGCATTTATTGTGCTTTGAATGTTAATTGTTGATTGCATTGATGTTGTTGAGAGCTTGATGATATGAAATGCTTGGATTAATTGCTAGCTAGGGTTTGGGGGATTTGGGTTAATTTCCCCCCTGTTCTTGTTAGCAATGTGAGAGTATGAATTAGAGCTTTCGATTGTGTTAGTGTGTTGACAATGTGCTAGGCGAATGTGATTGATGTCGAACTCTTCGTCATGTTCGTTTGTGTAGCAAACGAGAGAGTCATATGCTCGCAGATGAATGTGCGTTGCACGTTCATCCAATCTCGTGTAATTGCATGAATTGGTTCAATGCCTAGTCACGGTGTAGTGGTCATAGGCATTGCCAAGCTTGTTGGTCCTTCGTGCTAAATGCCACCAATGACACCTTGAGTCGTGGTCGCGACTCGGGAGCCATTGGTGAGGTTTGACGAGAGATGTCGAACTCACTCTCGCAAACTACGAACTAAGAAGGATAGGAGTTTAGTCTCCACGACAAGTAGTTGAAATATTGGATAGATGATTTAAATTCATTCTTGAGGCATTTGTTATTTGGCGTTTATGTATTCTTGATGGTATGTTTCACTGCATGTGTGCCATGAGCGGTTTGAGCATAGGGAGTGCTTGTGTGGTTGAATTGCTTAGGTGTAGGAACGTGACGAATTCCGTAGCGCCTTTGCATGAAGATCTACGAGCATGAACTTAGAACTCCTTGTGGTGTGTGCGTTGTGGTACTTGCTAGATGGGTGTGTGAGCGTTGGGTCATGAATGCTATATGATGGAATGTGTGAATGATTCGATGAACTACATTAGATGTGGAAGTGGATATCCGTTGCCCCCAAGGCATTTTACCTTTGTAGTTTAAAACCCCTTTTTCTTAGTTTCGTTTGATGATTAGCATAGTCACTTGACGTTGCTAGTTATCTTTGTTAACTTAGGAAACCAACCAACCAACCCCCCCCCCTTTACTTGCTTTTAAGTGTGTGTAAATATAGTTACTCCTAGCCTAGTATATCAACCATTTGTGTGCTTAGACGCTTAGGAATATCCCTCTTCTCTTTGGACGACCCCGATTTGCCACTATCTACCTAGTTGTAGAAAGTAAGCATTGAGGGCTTATAAATTATCTTTTGGCGCGCGGGCGCGACGACCGCCCGTGCCTGTCAGTCCTCGAAACATAGTTCTTGGCCGGTTCTGCTTGCCATTTACAATCTTCCCCCGCACTTGTGCATGAAGAGAAAATATGTGTTGATGCCCATCATGATTTTAGGCCCGAAACAACCTGGAAATGACATAGACACTTATCATGCCCCTTTGATAGAATATTTGATGGTGCTTTGGTTGGACGGCGCCTTAATGTTTGATGGTTGTAGTGGTGAAGAGTTTACATTGAGGGTGATGCTTTTTTGTACTATAAATAATTTCCGGTATACGGTAACCTTTCCAGGTATGTGGTCAAGGGCCACAAGGCTTGCCCAGTTTATGAGGATGAGGCAGATTACCATCAGTTGAGGAATGGATGGAAGACTGTTTATTTGGGCCACCGTAAATTCCTACCTGTAGGTCATAAGTTGTGGGAGAATGCGGTTGCATTCATTGGTGGGAAGAAGAGGAGAAAGGCACCCAAACCTTTGACCGGTGTAGCTATTCACAACAAGGTGAAGAAATTGAATAGTATTCTCGACAAGAAGTTATCAAATGGTGGTGAGGCTGTAGACGCACCGTGGAAGAAACGGTCATTTTTTTTTTATTTTCGGTACTAGGAAAATTTAGAGGTTCGCCATTGTTTGGATGTCATGGATATCAAATACAAATTTTGTGAGAGTCTAATTGGGACTCTTCTGAACAATCCTAGGAAGACTAAGGATAACTTGAATGCGAGGAAATATTTAGTGGACCTTGGCATACAGTTAGATCTGGCACTGGAGGTAAGAGGGAAGCGAATGTACCTGCCCTCTGCTCCTCACAATCTGCCAACTACTGAGAGGAGGTCGATGTGTGAGAGCATCCACGGAATGAAGGTACCTTCCGGTTACTCCTATAATGTTAGTCGGTTTGTGAATGATGAGTTGCGTCTTAATGCTTTGAAATTGCACGATTGTTATGTCCTTATGCAACAACTTTTGCCCATAGCAATACGTGGATGTTTGGAAGAGGAAGTTAGATTTTCATTTATGCGCTTGTGTTTCTTCTTCAACTTGATATGCAGGAAAAATATTAGTAGGCAACAACTAGATGAGTTGGATAGAGAGACTGATGTTGTTCTATGCCATTTGGAGAAGTATTTTCCCCTGTCATTCTTTGACATCATGGTGCACTTAGTGGTACACTTGGTTACAGAGATACGTTTGTGCGAGCCTGTCGGAATGCATTGGATGTTCCCTAGATGCCTCCATTGTTCAGAGGTTTGTCACTGAGGAGATCATCAAGCATTTTACAGCAAACTTGGTTGGAAGAAAAGTGATTGGTGTTCCTGGTGGACCCCACTGTGGAATGGGATTCCACGTACCAAGGGTACGCTTCATACGCCCTATCATGCTGAGTTGATGATTGTTCACCTGTATGTATTGCGTAATAGTAGCGATACTGTAACATGTGTTGAAGAGCTTGTTTCCCTATTGGAAGAGATTCATCCAAACTGGCCCCCGAATAAAATTTAGGTCGAGCATTCTTCAAGGTTAGTTAACTGGTTTTACAATCGTTGTAATATCGACGAGATGCCCAGTAACTTATGGGTGTTTGCAAGGAAGCCGAACTGTATCTTTAGACGATACCTTGGTAATGACATTAATGGCTATAGTTTCTCAACATTGGCGAAGAACGAGAAGAGCACCACTCAAAATAGTGGTGTATATATTGAATTTGAATCCATGTGGCAAGCAAGCGAGAGAGGTAAACATTTGGTTGTTGTTGTGATGCCTTTCTATGAGGTGATTGAGGAAATTTGAGAGTTGGATTATGTAGATTTCAAGGTTGTTGTCTTCAAGTGTTATTGAGTGGAACACTGTTCCGGTGTTGTTGAGAAATCCATGGGGTTCACGTTGGTCGACTTGAATCGTGTAGGATATGAAGATGTCAAGTTCATCTAAGCTACCCAGGCACGATAGGTTTTTTACATCGAGGACCCTTCGAATGAAAAGTATCATGTGGTGTTGCATGGGAAGAAGTTTTACTTTGGTGAGGAGATTGATCAGCCCACCATAACTGATAGTACTGAGTTTCTATAAGTATTTCCTAGTTTGGAAGATGTTAGGCGACCCGTTGTTGGAAGGCATTCTCATGACAATGGGCTGTGGGTTGATGAGAGAGGTGAAATAGTAGGTGGGACGATATATTGAAGCGGTAGCGATAGATCATTCTTTACCGGCCGTTGTTTTTATGACCTTGTTTTGTGAAAAATCATATGATCATTAAGCGATTTAGCGTGTAATGTATTTAATTGACACTCTTTTATGAATTGGTTGGTATGATCCTTGATTTCAATGGAGTGTTTATGAATTGAATTGGTGAAAATGTGTTTAAATTGTAATTAAAGTTTCTAGCAGGTGTTGGTTTTTTACACCGGTAAAGATGAAACTACTAGTGTAGATAAATAGGGAGGTACTCTGTTTTGTACTTACGCATCGATACTCCTACGGTGCACAGTAGTTAGATTGTTTTATATTTTTGCTCTCGGGTCTGACACTGCTAATATTTTGGCATTTAAAGCAGTCTAACACAACTATTTTTTAAAAATATACACTGGTAATTGTACCGGTTCTGGGTACTTAGAAAGAATTTCAAAATTTACTCTCGGGTCTGATTAGATAAATTTTTTATTATTTAAAGCAGCCGAAAGCAGCTGCTTTAGGCCATGTTTTAAACTGGTATATGTATTATACTAGTGTATAAAAAAGGGGCCCCATTTTTTAAAACCCTCTCAGCACCCCATTTTCACAGTACCAAATATATATCTCTAACACAATACCATCTCAATCACTACCCATCTTTGTTGAAATTCTACGTAGGTTGGCATATAATCAGGTAACCACTTCAATGCCTCTATGGTATGATTAATTAGCCATTGCATATGAAATAGAATATTTGAGAATATGACATCATGAATATCTTGACTTGCATGTAAGGTGTTTGATGAAATGCTTCAATGTGTTCTTTAGGAAATGCCTCCCAAATCCAATTTGAAAAGGATACATCATTTACTGTCCCCATCATTGTCGAAAGTAACACTGCACACTTACCCAGATGGTACCTTCGTGTCCGAGGAGGCTAGGTTGGTCCATGAATCTTACAAAGGATTCCGTCATCACATAGAGAGAGGAATTGAAGCATCTCCCCCATTCGAACAAACTATCCGGAAGCTTGTGTGGGAAAAAATCTGCGAGACTCTGCAACCATTCAACCTGACCATTGTAAGTAAGTTCTATGAAAACTTAAAGTGCGGGCTGAGCTACGATCACGTGTATTGTAGAGGTAAAACTATCCCCGTCACCCAATGTTCCAAACGATGAGGACGAGTTTCTCGCACACCATTTTCAAGTTGATGACGGCTATATCTACAATAACGAATTGAGAAGGAGATCGTTGGGACAGTAACTAGGGCAGGTATGGACATATATGAGTTGGTCAAACCAGGCTGGAGAAAAATACCTAAGAAAACTATAACTCGGGAAATGAATAAGTGGTACCACTTTGTGGCATCTAGAATCCATCCAGTAACTGTGAACACATAATTTCACAAACTTCACCTCACCTCACCTTCTTGTATGTAATAAAGAGAGAGCTTCGATGTAATTTTGGTCATCGAATATGTCCTATGTTGCAGAGGGAACGGGATCAGATGGGACCTTCTGCCTATTACAGTATCATCTCTACACTTTGTTCAAGAGCAGGAGTTAGTGCCCATGCACATCATGTTTATAGCCAACCAATATGTAATATTTGCGTGGACTCTTTCTATATACAGACATATGACATGTCTATCGCTACTATTAAATCCAGAGTTGGTGCATTGGAGGCCGGTGTAGCAAACTTACTTGAATTTCCTAATGTCGTGGCAGTAGTCAAAAATTTTCCAACCTTCCGCAAAGGCGATGTCAAGGACATGGACGTTGGCACAAGTACCCATGATGGTGATGCAACAGGACCAGCTGGTGGGGTAGAACCAGTTTCTCGTTATTATTCGTAGAAAACTTTGATTGTGCTGCACTTAGACAGTTTGACATTATTGCTTTTGACAAACATACGCGATGATGAATCAAATAAAAAATTTGTACGCCGTGTTTATTGAAATTCTGTCGGACAAATAACTCATGAAGACCAAAAAGATAGGTCGAACGTAGTTGGCCTATCTTTTTACTTCAAGACCGCCAAATTTGGTGCATTATATTCCAAGAATGGTTAGAATTTCAACATATTGTAGCATTGGGAGCTATGGAGGTTCCCCGAGTAAATTTACGGGCAATAGTATAATTATGGAAAATATAGTGCAAACATTCATTGTTGGTTTTACAGGGCCTTACGTCCCCCAGTAGGGTCTACAAATGCATTAACACAATCGTTGTACATTGAATTACATATATCTGGAGCCAATTTTATATTCCGACCCTTCAAAGATTCTTGGTGGGGACTAAATTGCAAAAAGTAAAAAGTTTAATCGTAAATCAAAATTGCAATCCGATCAAACTGGATGGTCCACTAAACACCCCTTTTGTATTTCCAAGTAAAACATGCAGGAAAACGAACGGGTCCGGACTTCCTATTTAGTTTTGAAGATGTTCAGATTACGTATAGAAACATTGAAGTCCCCTTACCGTTTACTCTACAACACCTACTAGTGCTTCAGGACGAATCACCCTATGGGCACAAATAAGTTTCAATTATGATTTAATCCTAGAATATTCAATTTGATAATTTATGTAGTTTCCTAATACGTCGTAATCACATGTCACAATTTGGGGGACCTAATTGCAATAAATGCATACAATCAATTTTGCGGGTTCCCGCTACCGTTGAGGTATAAAAATGTTACTTATTCAATCTGGAGCATCCTAAAATTCCATTTGGGCTAGTGGAAAAGTTCTTGAAGGGGTCGAACGAAATGTTTGGGATCAATATGCAAATTTTATGAAATTAAACAATGCTTAGAAATGTCATCGTACGGGGCCCATGTGTGGTTGATATTTGCATGAAACAACTAGTACAATGGCTATTCACAATAATTGAACATCAATTTGATTAATTGGGGTTATTTGAAAAATGAACGGGAGGCATATGCAATAAGTGGGAATTTAAACAACTAACAATCTTTTTTTTTGCACCTGTAATATTGAAGAAGTACTGGTGTATGTGTTCAAATTTTTGGTGTGCATTTAAAAAATTTCAATTTCTTTGATTTTTATAAGGCAAGAAACATTTTACACCGTTAATTTATGATTTTTCACCGGTAAATATGCCGGTGCTGAACAATTAGTCTAAAATTTTAGAAGTTCCTCTCAGGTTGAATTTTTTTCCCAAAAAGATATTTAAAGCAGTTGCAGGCAACTTTGTGCATTATTACACCGGTATTTGCATTTTATACACCGGTACTAGATACCGGTGTACAACATTTAGCCTAAATTTTTGTTTGTTCCTCTCGGGTCAAAGGAAAATTCATTTAAAGCAGATGCACGCAGATGCTTTTTTCATTTCTACATCACTGTGCTGAACAGTTAACCAAAATTTGTTCCCATTCTCACTAATTTTACACTCGTACTGTATATATTACCGGTGTAGAAAACATTTCTTATGAATCCCAAACCACTTAAAACGGCCATAACTCCCACAACTCCTCCTATTCTCATCAAACACCTTCAAATTCTCTTTCAAAACTGCAATGCACCACTCCAACCATTCAATGCACACATAATTGAACCACCACAACTCCCCATCAACCATTGTAAATCCTCATCTCCCATTGTATCCCTATAAAGTGTGGAACAACACAATAGAAGCAACAAAATGAGAGAGGAACTTGACGAGAGAAGAAAGTACTTGGTGATCCGTTCTTGGCGAGTTTGACAAAAGGGAGTAGCAACAAAAATGCTCCATTGGTGAAGGTAAGTGTTGGGGTTTATGTTACCATGGGTTACCATGGGTTACCATGTATATTTCTCTTCAAAAAACCATTCTACTCCTCACGCACAATACATGTTCGATCAATTGCCTCTATGAACAAAAACATGTAAATTGAAAAAAAGTTGAAAGGTTAACTTGAATGATATGCTTATACAATTGTGGGGAGTAAATGTTTTGCTTTTTTGTGGATAGGTGACGTAGGTCTATAGTTTTTTGGTTGGTGATGATGTTTATAGTCACGTTAGGGGGGAGTGAGAATTGCTCGGTTGTATGCCTATTTTTTGAATGTAAAGACATTGGTATGGCATTCTATCAACTTCTATAAGGTTCCACTTCATTCTATATCAAGTTCCATGCCTTAATTGTTCAAGTTCTATTCCATGTTATATAAACTTTTATGCCTTACATAATGTTGTTTCATGTATGAATTGTTCAATTTCTATGCCATGCTTTGCTTAAAAGTTTTATAAACTAGTTGATCAAGTTATACGCCATGTTCTATAAATGTTTATCTTTAAGTAACATTATTGTGTGTACCGTTATGGATTCAGAATTTTCAATTCTAATGTTGTAGATGCCGCCAAAGAAGGGGAAATTCAACACGAAGAGGAAGCGCCCGGTTACGAAGAAGAAGGAGGAGGTGAAAGATGTGGTCGATAAGGAGGTGGATGTGGCGGTCCAAGAACCACCACCAAAATGAATCCCGTTGAAGATAAAATTTGAGGAAGATGCAACGCAAACAAATGCCCATCTAGTGAAGAGAAGGAAGAAACCGCAGAACATGGTGATGTTATTGTAGGGGAAGTTGAAGGAGTGGGCATCGGTAAACAGCTAGCCAAAAAACAAATTCGCAAGGGAAAGGGAAAGAGCACCATCAAAGGAAGGCCAAGTGTTAATGAAGCGGACGTCGACTTGACAAAAGCTGGAGGGAAAAATGGAGAAGGATGGGACAAGTTTGAGGTAAAAAGTTATTTGAGGAAGCGAGGAACTAGCAAGTGCCAGTCTGTGATGTTGGCAAAGCATAACACTCTAACTCCTGCTGCGTTTGAGTTATGTGGGAATCAAGCAGTATGCATTAAGAATTGGTCAGCGTGGCATGCTTATGGAAATTACACTTTTTGGTGCCGCATCAGATTTGGCGCATGCAAACACTAGAGTGATGTCCCCGAAGATGTTAAGAAAGAGGCATGGAAGGATGTTCTGGTAAGACTCTCATCAATTGTAATTTAAAATTTTAATTCATGGTAAAGTCTTAGTGAAGACGTGATTAATGACATGCTTTTTCATATGATTCATTCAAGGAGAGCTTCACAATTGAAACACCTGTGACAGATGGGCAACTAGAAATATTGAAGAAGGTGGTTACAGAGAGGGCAAAAAACCAACATAGGAATTGGAAGACGAAGGTGGAAAATATGTTTATTCACGAAGTGAACAAAGGTGTCAATAAAACAGGAATGCCAGCATGGGAGAAGTACGAGTGGATGGATGAAGATGAATGACACTTGTTTGAAAAGAGGTGCATTCATCCGGATTTTAAGGTATGATGAATAAATTAATACTTCTTAAGAGCCATGTTTCCCAGAAATTCTATTCAACTAAAATTTTATTTATAACAATAACAGAGGCTCAGGGTGACAAATATTGAACGCCACAAGGGTAGGGATTACACGCACCACACGGGCATAAGGGGTAATCGATAGATCCATGACAAATTGACTAAGGAGCTGAAGGAGAAGGAGAGAATGAGGTTGACCGCCGAGGGATTCACTGGCGAGGAGATTGAGCAACAACTCAGTCAAAGGGATTTCATACCTGACAGATCCCTTGTCTACCTTGAGGCAAAAAAAGATAAGAAAGGGTTATACATATCGAAAGAGGTTGAGAAGATCGCACTGGACGTTGTAAGTTATGCCAAAATCGACCATTTAAATTAATTTTTAAGTGTATTTCACATTATTCATATACACAATTGCGTTCCTATGTGATTCTCAGTTGAAATTGAACGAGCTTAAGGAAAAAAGAGCTTTGGAACTGCAAATGGGTGATGACATTCTCATAAAAAAATCCCTTCCTCTGAAAGCGGTTGGGCACAGCCACTTCCAGATGAAGGGAAAAAGACCCAATATTAACAATTTAGTAGGAAATTAATTTAATAATAAAATTAACTTCACAAAATTGATAATATAGAAATAAAACCAACAAAATGTATGATACAAAATTAATAATCTATGGGAATAAACATAATTATCCCTAACATAACTATCTACAGCACTAAACATAACTTTACCTTGAACTAGCAATTGAATCATGTGGAGTGTACACGTCAAATCACAAGGTTAAGCCACACAACTAATCTTGAATCTATGGTCTTTAGAAATGCTCAAATATACCCTACCATACCATATGCTAAAAAACTAAATACTCAACTTTTCACCCGATCTAAACTAATTATTCAAAATAATTACTCTTCAAGAAATCGAAGAAAATGTGCGAAAATACATGTATTCATCATGCCCTCAAGATATCACTACATTTTCCAATCTTCAGCCTTGAGTATAAACTCCATTCTTAGTTTTGTAAAGGGGATTCTTGTCATTAGGGTTGTCTTTGAAATATCGCATTCAGAAATCCGATTTTAAGTTCAGCTACAACACACAACATACATATTCAAGACTATAACACAAAACCACACTACGATGAGAACATACATGTACTCAACACACAACATACATAATTTCGCTGCAGCGTCATCAGTAGAAAACATACTCTAAACTGTAGCTACCATTACCAAGTGAGAGTTGCAATCAGGTAAAATAGCATCTACAACTAATGCACTTCAATTTTAATAAAAGAAAACACAAGGTGATGCACACATTTATCCATAAACAGAAGCTGCAGCGTTTGGCAGGTTGCTTCCTCCTGGACCAGCTGGTTAATAGCATCCCTAAACCTGAGGTAATTATCCACGACTGCATTTCTTAAGACTCTTCCACTGCGGAAAAATAATAGAAATCGCTACTTAGCAAAAAGAAACTAAAAAGGCATACATTGCCTCAAAATGTAGAAGCTAAAACTGAAAGGAAGAGGTGGAAAAAACTAGATCTAAACAACTATTTACCCTAGTTTGTGGGCTTCCCATAAACAAACCTTTCGACATTGGCCTCTTTATTCCACCACGTATCACACAAATACGGTACACAACATAGACCTAAAAGAAGTCAGCCACCAATCAATCCTTACTAACAAAACATTATCCTAGTTCAAAATACAAACGTACTCATGTAGAAAAGAGCACAGAGAGCATAAGCAGCAACTGGGAGACATGCTCCTTCGACTGCTGATACTTTAGGTGGCTTATGACAGTCAGCTCTTCCTTCGTTACAGCGTACTCGGCCAATCCACCCCCACTCTGCCATTAGGGTTCAAACACCACTATCAAACAACTTAAGAACGTTTAAACAATTTGCTACAGCTATCCAAGTTGATTACTAATAACAATGCCAGAAACATGTCGCATTTGTGGAACTTAATAGGCTAGTAAATGAGACTATAAGAACACATGGATATATAGTGACCAAAAACACAACCCACTGATTCAAGAAAACTCAGTTAGAGTCCTACAACTAACCTAACAGAGTAGTATCTTCTCGGCTCCACATAAACCATGTAACTATCTTTCTTTTCCAGTTTTAAAAACAAGATTCTTCATATGGAATGAGGGAGGCATAGATTTTTCTATCCCGGGACAAAAACCACTAATATTTGCACAAACACTACTAACATTTAAACCCAAAAATGAATTACAAAACTAAAGAGATAAGCAAGCAAATGTTTCTGAAATGTCACTGAAATAAAAATTCTCAACCCTTCAAGAAAAAAAAGGCAGGCAAACAGCTAACAGTATAAATGAAGGTTATCTAGAGCTTTGAAAAAACAGCTAGACAATATATACATCTCCATCAACACACATGCTCTTCGAAGTTTCAGTTAACAGGGCATTGCATGGAATAAAATCTATACAAAATGTAGAACATCAAGTAGTATAAGACTTACAAATCTAAGTGGAATCTAAACAAATTGTCGTCGTTGCCCTAGCTCAGCCACCTCCTAGCTGTGCCATAGTTCCGCCAGAAACCCACGCCACCTGCCACTAGATAAAATTGTGCGCCACCGCTGCCCTAGCTCCGCCACCCCCTACCCCTACCCTAGCTCCACCACGCTCTACCTCTGCCCTAGCTCCACCACCCCCTAGTTCTGCTAGAAACCCTATCCTCTGCCGCACCGCACCGCTTCGCCGCCGCTACTTCACAACTGCTCCAGTCTGCAGTCGTTCCGCCAGTCTGTCCCGTCAACATCGTTGACTCATCTCTGCTCTATCATTAGGTGGAACCACCGTCACCCAAACCAATCGATACCCATATCTCATCTGCCTCCGCTCACCACTTCCGACAGAACCCTAGAAACAGCGTCGCCCAAAACCTACTCCATCGCTCCACGCCTCCACCCAACATCCGCCTCTGCGAGCAGCGTCAAGGAAAACAAAGAAACAAATCTGGGAAGAAAGAAAATGAAGAAATAAGGGTCAGGGTGTCCCTTTTTATTTATTTTTTTTACACAGGGGTATAATAGTTATTTCACTTATTTCTGGCCATTTTTTATTTGTATTTATATATACTAATTCAAATAAAGTTTTACCATCAATTATTTAAAGTCAACTTAGCTATCAGTGTTTATATATTGAAAGTCCAGTAAGGGTAAACCATTGATTAGTCAAAGTCGGACATTTTTATTTGTATTTATTATATACTAATTCAAATAAATTTTGACCGTTAATTAGTTAAAGTCAATTTTTTTATTAGTGTTTACATATTGAAAGTTAAGTAAGGGCTAATCGTGGATTAGTTAAAGTCAACTTAGTTATTAGTGTTTATATATTGAAAGTCAAGTAAGGGTTAACCGTCGATTAGTTAAAGTCAACTTTTTTATTAGTGTTTGTATGTAGAAAGCCAAGTAAGGGTTGACTGTGGATTAGTTAAAAGTCAACTTTGTTATTATTATTTTTATGTAGAAAGCCAAGTAAGGGTTAACCGTGGATTAGTTAAAATCAACTTACTTATTAGTGTTTATTATTAGAAAGTCAAGTAAAGTTTAACCGTTGATTAGACAAAGTCAACCTAGTTATTAGTGTTTATATATTGAAAGCCGGGTAAAGTTTGACCGTTGATTAGTTAAAGTCAGCTTAGTCACTAGTGTTCCTATATAAAGAGAATCAAGGAAAGTTTGACCGTTGATTAGTTAAAGTCAACATAGTCACTAGTATTTGTATACAGAAAGTCAAGTAAGGTTTGACCGTGGATAAGTCAAAGTCAACATAGTTATTAGTGTTTATATATTGAAAGTCAAGTAAGGGTTAATCATGGACTATTAAATCCAACTTAATTATTAGTGTTTATATATTGAAAGTCAAGTAAGTGTTGACCGTCGATTAGTTAAAGTCAATTTTGTTATTAGTATTTATATGTAGAAAGCCAAGTAAGGGTTAACCGTGGATTGGTTAAAGTCAACTTTGTTATTAGTATTTTTATGTAGAAAGACAAGTAAGGTTTGACCGTTGATTAGTCAAAGTCTACCTAGTTATGAGTGTTTGTATATAGAAAGTCAAGTAAGGGTTGGCCGTTGATTAGTCAAAGTCAGACATTTTTATGTGTATTTATATATACTAATTCAAATAAAATTTGACATTTAATTAGTTAAAATCAACTTAGTTATTAATGTTTATATATTGAAAGTCAAGTAAGGGTTGATTGTAGATTAGTTAAAGTCAACTTAATTATTAGTGTTTATGTATTGAGAGTCAAAGGGGTACCGTCGATTAGTTAAAGTCAACTTTTTTATTAGTATTTGTATGTATAAAGCCAAGTAAGAGTTGATCGTGAATTAGTTAAAGTCAACTCTGTTATTAGTACTTTCATGTAGAAAGCCAAGTAAGGTTTGACCGTTCATTAGTCAAAGTCAACCTAGTTATTAGTGTTTGTCTATAGAAAGTCAAGTAAGGGTTGACCGTTGATTAGTCAAAGTCAAACATTTTTCATTTGTATTTATATATACTAATTCAAATAAAGTTTTACCGTTAATAAGTTAAAGTTAACTTAGTTATTAGTTTTTATATATTGAAAGTCAAGTAAGGTTTGATCATTGATTAGTCAAAGTCAAACATTTTTATTTGTATTTATTATATACTAATTCAAATAAAGTTTGACCGTTAATCAGTTAAAGTCAATTTTTTTATTAGTGTTTATATATTGAAAGTCAAGTAAGGGTTGATCATGGATTAGTTAAAGTAAACTTAGTTATTAGTGTTTTTATATTGAAAGTCAAGTAAGGGTTGACCATCAATTAGTTAAAGTCAACTTTGTTATTAGTATTTATATGTAGAAAGGCAAGTACGGATTGACCATTGACCATGGATTAGTTAAAGTCAACTTTGTTATTAATATTTTTATGTAGAAAGCCAAGTAAGGGTTGACCGTGGATTAGTTAAAGTCAACTAGTTATTAGTATTTATATATTGAAAGTCAAGTAAAGTTTGACCATTGATTAGATAAAGTCAACCTAGTTTTTAGTGTTTATATACTGAAAGTCGAGTAAAGTTTAACCGTTGACTAGTTAAAGTCAGATTAGTCACTAGTGTTTCTATATAGAAAGAGTCAAGTAAAGTTTGACCGTTGATTAGTTAAAGTCAACTTAGTCACTAGTATTTATATATAGAAAGTCAAGTAAGGTTTGACCGTTGATTAGTAAAAGTCAACCTAGTTATTAGTGTTTATATATTGAAAGTCGAGCAAGGTTTGACCGTTGATTAGTTAAAGTAAGTTTAGTCACTAGTGTTTACATATAGAAAGTTAAGTACAATTTGACCGTTAATTAGCTAAAGTCATCTTAGTTATTAGTGTTTAATTGAAAGTCAAATAAAGTTCAACCGTTGATTAGTCAAAGTCAACCCAGTTATTAGTGTTCATGTATAGAAAATAAAGTAAGGGTTGAACGTTTATTAGCTAAAGTTAACTTAATTATTAATGTTTATATATTGAAAGTCAAGTACAGTTTGGCAGTTGATTAGTCAAAACCAGCCTATTTATTAGTTTATATATTGAAAGTCAAATAAGGATTAACCGTTGAGTGGTTAAAGTTGTATTTATGTAAACTAAATCAATTAAGGGTTGAACGTTAATTAAATAATGTAAAAAAATTTTATTCTTATTTTTATATATTAGGTCAATAAAGGTTGATCGTAAATTAATTTAACTTAATTATTAGTTAAAGTCAACGAAAGAAGGGAATGATTTTAGAGTTAAAAAAATAGCTTAGAGCGGTTGCGTGCAACTGCTCTCAACCCATGAAATTTTGGTAACATTATTTGAAATTTTCGCCGATTTTTTTTAAACAATTTTGGCAAATTTTTTGAATTCTTTGGTGGAAATATTTAACTTAAAAAATTTCGACGAATATTTTGAAATTTTTAGCAGGAAGATTGAGTTTTTAAATTTTTTGGTAATTTCTTTGGCTGGAAAAATGAATTTTTAGCACCATTTTAAAAAACCGGCACTATTTTTTCCAAAATCGGTGCTTTTTAAAAATTTTTGGCGGGAAGGTAGAATTTTTAAAATTTTTAGCACCGATTTTTAAAAATCGGTGCTATTTTAAAATTTAACAACAATTTTTTAAAAATCAATGTTAAAGTTTAAAAATTGGTGTTAAATTAATGCCGATTTTAAAAACCGGTGTTAAAATTAAAAAGAATGGTGCTATTGCATTTTTGACACCGATTTTCAAAATTGGTACTAGAGGGGGATATTTGTGGTAGTGGAGGGGTGGCTGGTGGTGGCAGAAGCCCTAGCGACAGGGGGAAGTCTTATGCAGGAAGGGTGGCAGGTGATGGCGGAAGCCCTAGCGGCGGGGGGAACACGAGCAGCTGAAGGGGTTGCTAGTGGTGATGGAAACCCTAGCGGTGAGGATGTGGTAGCAGAGGTGGTGGGGATGGAGCGTGAAGGTGGTGGAGCAGTGGCAGTGCTGGCAGAACAACAGCGGGCAAAAGGCATTTTTTTCTTTCAAATTTTTGTATTTGGCCCAAATGGCATTTTGGTCATTTCCGGTGGGTCAATGACTAGAAAAGGCCAGTCAATGCCGGAATATAGTTTTTAGGTTAATATTTGCACTTTTATCAAGTAGTTATGTGCACTTTCTGAAATGTATAGGATTGTAATTTATATATCCTACAATTTATAAAATGAGACAAAAGTTACGTTCAAGAAATTCCTACCTCTATCTATCTCTGAGAAGATTCTAAGTCGAATACAATTAAAGCTATCAATAGCTACAACCAACATTCTCTACAGTTAAAACCCATTTTATATTTTCTGTAATAGGGTTCTATTTATAGTCCTCTTTCTGAAAGATTCTTAGGAGTAAAGTTACGATTATCTAGGGTTATGAACTTATGATCGGATGATCGAGTCAATTCCATGATTATAAGTCATTCCATACCGGATCAGGTCGGAATAGGGTTTTATTCATTCTCGTTATAAGAAGAGACCATTCGAGCATATTTTAAATTGGATACTCTATTTACATATGAATCCCTTCATCGTTCTATTCCATTTAGGATTAACCATAAGCATAATCAGACATGATCTTTTCGTACAACATTGTAAAAAATTTAAAAACTTTTCACACACTATCTCATTTTGATTGATTTTAGCGATTCAGTCAATAAGTTACGTGACACGCTAATAATGTCCTATTTCAGCCTATTCTTCATGTGCTGATAATGTGCTACTTTAGAATCTTCTTTCTGTATATGTTAAGAGATTGTTTTTAAAAATATTATGAATGAAAGAATTCAGTGATTAATGCTTACATATCAGTAAAATATCTAATGCCCCTTTAATAAAAAAAATGAAAGGCATCCAACATTTACATGTCCATAATTCAAAACCTCTTAAAATATCACTTTACAAGGAAATTCCTTGGGGGCGGTAGAAGTATATTCCCTTTCCCAGGGTAAGGTTTCTGTATGTTTTTTGGACGGACTGATGTGCAGAAAAAATGGAATTTTTGAATAACTTGGACAAATTTCAACCAAAATAAGAGTACAATCCTAAAGAGTCAATCACCACCCATCACAGCTGTTGTTGGATTCCTCCTTCTCATCACCCAGTACCATGGTGGTTCATCATGGTACTCAAAATGAAATTATTAATAGATGGAACAACTTCAAAGTACCTATATCATCAGTCATGTAAAACCCAAGCTCCAGAAAAAGAAAAATAATTGAAAAGGTTAACATTATCTACTTGCATGCATTACAAACTAATGATCTTAACAACAAGGATTAAATTAGGATAGATGACTAAGCAAGGCAGGAAGATATGGATGGAAACATATGGATTGAAACGGTAGAATGAATTTAAACCTAAGAGTTGCGTCATTAAGTCAACTAATGTAATTTGTTGACATCATTTTCAGTATACAAGTACATAGATAATAATTTCTTATTTCATTTTCATATTTAATTTTGCACATTCTAAAATCACATAATTTCAAAAAAAAAAAAAGGAATTATATATATATTAAAATGTTTCTAGAAAAAATGATTGAAATTTATCATATTATTAAAAGTTAAGTGCTCATATAACCCTATGTTTTGGTGGTTTGTGCTAATATGACCCTGTGATGTTGGAAAGTGCTATTGTAACCCTGTGTTTTGCTTGAATGTGCTAATATAACCCGGGAGACCTGAATTTGGCTGGAAATACATGAAATGACTATTATACACCTATTTTTTTAATAGAAATTCAGAAAAAGTGTAAAAGACTATATTTCCCTTAGCCTTGTAAACCCTAATCAAAAACTTCAAAAGAGAGATGTCTCGATTCTCAAGCAAAAACTTTCGATCTTCTTCTTCTCATTCTTCCGCCTCACCCAAAAACTTCAAAACCCTAATAAAAAACCAATTGAAGTGAAACCAGTGATTGGTGGTGGCGGTGCGATGATGAGATTTGGGGAAAATCGACGAGAGGGAGGGCCACCATAGCGGCGCCCGGCAGCAACATGAGCAGAGGATGACCAAGTCAAAAAATGTTCATCGACGGCGGTAGCGGGAGGTCGTTGCAGAGGGCGGCAGGTAACTCTTGGAAGCTGAAGGTGGAGGCATCGAGTTCATCGGGTTCAATCGCGGTGGTGGTGGCAGGTTTTCGTCGGTCTTCAAAGGTAAAGGGTTGTGGCGGGTAGTTGGAGAGTGATGGTGGTGGTTGGGACGAGTGGTGATGGTGGCTGGGGAGAGTGTTGGTGGTGGTGGTGGCTAGCGGTGGTGAAGGTGGTGGTGTTGGGTCTAGTGGCTAAGACAGGTGGTGGTGGTGGTAGTGCTAGGACGAGTGGTGGTGGTGCTAGGACGGGAGGTGGTGCTAGGACGGGAGGTGGTGGTTGGTGGTGCTAGGGCAGCAATAGAGAAGCGTCGGGCGGCGACGGGTGTTTTTGCAGGTCTATCCATTTATACATGTGGGATTATTGATCTGATAGACTCGGATGTAATCCTTCTTTGTGTTGTAATCATTCACATGGTCATATTAGCACAAACCACCAAAACATAAGGTTATATCCATATTTTTCCCTATTATTAATATCATTAACTATAATATTAGAAATGAAATTTTAAAGCCTCATAACACGCACATAAAAAATAACTTCGAATAGTACGATACTTGCACGTGATCGATTTGATAGTAATTAAGTTGATGAATATTGTCAAGAAGAGATGAAAAATCCATAGCTATATTATAACTGTACAATCTGAATGGTTCTTGATGGATTTTGATGATTTAACTAGTAATGTTTTGTGTGCAGGTAACGTGCATGATTGTTACAAATAAAATGAATGAGATAAGATATTTTGGTAGAGTTTATTGGAATCGGCGTCGGCAAAAAAAAGGTTCTTGGCGTATGGGGTTTTGGGTGTACAATGGGACGTTGATTTTGATTTCGGGGTGGTGGTAGGGGTACTAGAACTAGAAGGAGTACTAGGATTTCATGGAATGGTGGGAGAAATCGATGTACACCTAGGGGTGTGGAAGAAAATTTAATCCGGCGTGAATTTCAACGTGTCCTTAAGGGAGACATTGAAGTTCAGAGACATGTTTACCTCACCTGGGGGCGTGGAGGCAACAGGAAGCTGAGAAGCCATGCATGCAACTGAAATGGTGTTTTTTTCTGGTTGATCATGAAAAGGCAGGATCACTATCATCATTTTTATTTTTTATTCCATTATCCTTTTCATATACCACTTGTTTTCTCAGAAAAGATGGTCAGGGATGCTCATGACCATGACTTCAAAAGACTAAAAAACGCATGGAGTTTCCATGGATTGTGAGTGATACTGTTCTGAGCATCAAGTCAACTCATAATCCCTAGGTTTTGCACATTTTGAGATCACACAAGTTTAAAAATAAATGTATGTTTGATGTTTTTTTTAGGTTTTCAAGTGAAACTAACTAAAGTGCAGAATATCGGGAAACCCATTTCCATCTATAAAATATTGAAAATGACATTTTAATGTCTCATAGTGTACAGACACACAAAAAAAAATCAATAGCACAAAATAGGCACGTGATCGAATTAGTGATAATAAAGTTGAACAAAATTGTCAGGAAATGGTGAAAATTAAGTTACGAAATTATTACCCCACAATTCTCAATGATTCTTGATTGTTTTCGAAGATTTATCTACCAAAGTAGTTATGAGTTCCTATCGTTCAACAAACTCAAGATACTCTTACTAGGAAATCTCTGATCATGTAGAATAGGTACATCAAGAAAGGATTTAAACTTAAAACAATTCTATCCATGTTGCCTTCCCGTAAAGTGCAAACAATTTTCCATCCATGTTGCCTTCCCGTAAAAGTGTAATTATTGAAACATGGCATACAATGATGCAACAGTGTGATTGTGTGTGTGACCAAATGCATTGACTATTAATAATCTATGCCTTTTAATTAGCCTAAAGTTTGCATTCAACACATATTCCAAGGTCGGAACCTTTTCAGCAGGGCAGTTGTTCTAAAAAGAAATGCAGTCCACCGTTAGTTGGAGCCATTATGGGTATGGAAATAATTTAGTTGAAACTTCAATTATTTTGTGTTAGATTGCAACAATTACTATTAGTTTATTCACGTGCAAATCACGTGCTGTGATTTATATGCTTATAATTTTGCATGGATATTATTAGGATAGATGAGTATGATTAAGATTTGATATGGATCTTATGTCTAGATACATTGTATGTCTAGGGCTAGTATATTTATATGTATTTCATTATTCACAAACATCTATTAATGGAGAATTACCTTATTCACATGGTATCTAAATAGGGTTTACAATCCTTCATTTTTTTCTCCACAACAGCCGCTTCTGCTCTCCTTTTCTCTTCTCCAACCCGCCGTCCACTCTTTCTTCCTCCTCAAGCAAAATTTTCTTCTCACCATGGCTGAACCGTCCAAACCTTCCTACAATACTCTTCTGCATATGTTCAACATCAAGCTTTCTTCAACAAACTACTTGCTATGGAAATAGCAAGCTGTTCATATTCTCATACCACAGGGACTGTAAGGTTTTCTCGACTGCACCAAGCCATGTCTGATTCTTCTTCCACCACTATCGAATTCCACGTTGTCGTCTCCCTCTTATGCGACAGTTACTTGCTCTTCTTCTGGTTCCACAAAGGAGGATCAGAAGGCTGCTTATGAGCAAGCATTCGTTGCAGGCGAAGCATGGCTCGATGAAGATCAGCGAGTTTATAGCCTCTTGTTCTCAGCCTTGTCTTCGGAATCTCTGGATGAACTTGACGATTATAAGACTTCGCAACATATTTGGGAGAACATTGCTATTGTTCATAAGAACCAAAGTAAGTCGACCATTCTATGCCTTCATTCCACTGCCTTTACTATCTGTAAGAAGGGTTCAGTACATGATTTACACCTTCAATCGATCAACTTGTTGGTTTGGGTGCTCCTGCATCGAATACTAACCAAATTCTTTGGTTTTTGACTGCTTTGGGTTATGAAATTAAGGATTTTTCTGCTCCATTTATCACTGCTTCTTTGACTCCTTAGTATGCCGAGATAGTTAATCGTACAAGGGACCACAAAGCATTTTTGAAAAATTTGCAGGGACAGTACGCTTCTGGTGGTACTGCAGTTGGGTTGGTCGCATTCCCAGCTTCAGAATCTGAATCCGGCGGCCGCAGCGGGTGCAGCGCCTAGCGGTGGCACGTCTGGAACATGTGGTGAGCATACTGGCCTGTTCTCAGGCCGTAGCCATGGTAGGTTTTAGGGACAGTTCTTAGGTGGCCATGGTCGTGGTCTTCAATGTTAGTGGTGTCGCAAACTGGGTCATGATGCTGCTCATTGTTACCATCTAGTTCAGCGTCCATCCGAGACTTCTAATCTTGCTCAGAAATTTGAGTCCTCCCTTCAGCTTGAGTCGGCAGCCGTCACCTTCGAATGGTACCTTGACTCTGGAGCTTCTGTTCACATGAGTTCGTTTGCTTCGAACCTTGAGAGTGTCACGCCCTACAATGGTAAATCTTTTGTTTCTGTTAGAAATGGTACTAATATATATATCTGCTATTGGTGATTCTCAACTAACACCTTCATTGTGACCGTCTGATGTTTTGGTTGTTCCCGATATAACCAAAAACTTATTATCTATTAGCATGTTTACCCAAGATCTTGGTGTACTGATCACTTTTGATGATCGTTCTTTTGTGATTCAGCACAAAGTCTTCAGGGCAGTCATGGGCATAGATCATAGTGAGGATGGCTTATATATGTTGGATCGTGGTGACGAAGCTTTACTTTCCTTTATCAAGTAAAATAAATCCCAGGATTATTTTGATTTGTGGTATGCCCGTTTGGGACATGTCTCTTAGTGCCATTTCTTTGTTAGCTAAAAATGGTGAACTATTTGTTTCCTCTTTATTGCCTAAACCTAATGCTAGTGCCCCCTGTGTGATGGAAAAATGCCATAAACTGTCATTTGTTGAGAGCTCTAAATGAGCTAAGCATGTTTTGGATTTGATTCATTGTGATTTATGGGGACCATCTCCCATTTTATCTGGTCATGGATTTGCGTACTATGTTTTTTTTGTGGATAATTTCTCGAGATTTACATGGCTTTACCCTCTTGGTCGTAAATATGAATTTGTTGATGTATATATGAAGGTTGAGGCATTTGTGGAAAATAATTTTTCTTCTTGGATTAAAGTGTTTCAGAGTGATGAAGGCACAGAGTTTCTGAACACACGTCTCCAAACTCATTTTGAGACAAAAGAAATCTTTCATCATGTTTCATGTCTGTACACACCTGACCAGAATGAAAACACCGTCGCTTATTATGCTTTTCCATTCACATCTGCCACTATCTTTTTGGGATGATGCATTTGCGACGGCTGTGCATGTCATTAATTGTTTGCTTCTTCTTATGGTATTCTGTTTGATTAGGCACAAACATACTCTAACTCCCATTCTTTTGGTTGTATAGTATATCCATTTGTTCGTCTTTATGCTGAGCACAAGTGTTTACCTCGAAGTATTCCTTGTGTATTTGTGGGGTATAGTTCTTAAATCAAGGGATTTCACTGCCTAGATTCTACTTCTGGTTGAGTTTACATCACCCGTCATGCTCGATTTGATGAAACTTGCTATTCTTTTACCGCTACGACTTCAAGTTCTTCAGCTTTCTCTTCTCTTGATGTATCTTCATTTATTGATCCAATCCTTCCAGAAACTATGCCGCCATCACCATCACCTTCTCCTTTGGTGCTTTGCTCGTTGTGTTCAACTGACTCACCTATTTTTCCAGTCTCACCATCTGCTACTCCCGATCAAGTCCCTGGTTCTCCGGTGTGTTCTCAGTCTACTTCAGATGCCTCTTCCCATGATTCTCCTAGTCTATCATCATCTCGGCCTTATTGTATGGTCACTCAGCCCCGTACCATTCTGCATCGACCTCGACATCATGATGATTATGTTGTCACTGGCTTTACTGCAGCTATACTTGAGGACTCTGAACCTCAGGTATATCGAGCTACTCTTCGTGATGCTCAGTGGGTTGCTGCCATGGATGAAGAGATGTCTACTCTTCGGAAGCAACACACTTGGGATTTAGTTCCTCGTCCATCTGATGTAAATGTTGTTGGCTCTAAATGGGTCTCCTGGGTTAAATATCTGCCTGATGGCACGGTTGACCGTTACAAATCCAGACTTGTGGCTCAAGGGTTTTTGCAGCTACCATGATTTGACTTTGACCACACCTTCAGTCCTATGGTCAAAGTATCCGTTGTTCGTAAGGTTCTTTCCATTGCTGCCATTCGGAAATGGCCCTTGCACCAGTTAGATGTGAAGAATACATTCCTCAATGGTGTTCTCGATGCCCCAGTGTACATGGCTCAACCTATTGGCTTCAAGGATCATACTCGCCCTGATCATGTTTGCCATCTGTAGAAAGACATTTATGGGCTTAAGCAGGCTCCGAGGGCTTGGTTTGATTGGTTCAGTTCATTTCTTCGCCATCTTGGATTTGTCTGCAGTTCTTCTAACACATCTCTATTTGTGTTCTCGAGATATGATTGAGATATGAAGAAGATATGATTGAGATATGATTGAAATTTTATAGGGATCTTATGTTTAGATATATTGTATGTCTAGGGCTAGTATCTCTATATGTATTCCATTATTCACAAACATCTATCCACGGAGAATTACCTTATTCACACATATTAGGCTTAACTATTATATGCACATGAATATTCAAAAAATTATGTTGACATAATAATTTACGAATTTTATCACATTCACATTAGGCTTTTGAGGGACGATCTTAATGTTTTAATGATAACATATATTAATTATTTATGAAGCTCTTTTAAAAAAATACAGGTTGTTCATGATTATATTTTTTTTACTATTTATATGATGTAGTTGCATAGGACAAAGTCTTGGGAAAGACCGTATTTCCATAGGTTTATGGAAAGACGGGGTCTAGTTAGAAATATAGAAAGTTAGGGATCAAGTAGCAAATTTCAAGAAAGTGCATGCGCTGTATATATAAGGTTCCTTTTTTACATTTCATTTATTTTTCATTTTAAATCCCATAAATTCTATCTCTTCTTCTTCGTCCATATTCTTCTTCTCCGTTAGGGTATTTTGATCGCGATTTTCACCGGAATTTCACCGTGGGTTTTGTCGAATCGGTGTTCCTTTGTGTGCTATAGGTTATATTCTACTTTTAAGCTAATTTATTGTTTCATTTTAGTTTTTTAAGTTCGTATTTTTGGGTTTTTATTTTGGATCTGATATTTGTTGTGTTATTGCAGCGGAATGGTAAAGAGGAGGGAAGTTTCCGTCGATAGTGTTTAGAATGAACAAGGTGATGTTTATTTCTCAATATTTGTTCGTATTGTATGTTTTTGTAGTCAAATGTTGAATGATTTGCTTTATGTTGCCTTTTAACCAGTTTTTTTATTATATTTGTGAGATGATTTTAGTGTTTTTATTAATGTTCTCCCCAATTTACTAGGTTTAGGGTTTAGAAAATTTGTTAATAGCTTTGGTGTTTACATGAAGATTTTGTGTTTATAGCTTTGGTGTTTACATGAATTTGTAAAGGTTACTGTAATTTTGTTGAAAAGTCTCCCTTCATAGTCTGCATGATGCTATACTTTTCATAACTATTCACATTCTCACTGGCTTAGCTACTCACATTATTTCCTTCCTCGGCATTCCGGCTTTCCAAAGGAAGTGATTCAAGTAAATTCTTATTTTAAATAGAAGCAGCATCTTGCAATTTTGACTAGATCTTATGAAGCATAGAAATTTGTTTTGTTACCTAGCTAATGATCACTAGATCAATCGATGTATATACTCAGAGTATATATTTTCACCGTATAGTTGGTTTAGTATACATTTGAGCTTGTCTTCTTGCTTTGTGCATACTTCTTGGTTTTGGGCAGCTTTTCCAGAGCATTCTCTATATTTTATTTTCCAGAGTTTTTTTACAAGAGTATGGGGATTCATGTTCTGCGATTTCCTCTTCCAAAACGCCCTAAAAAAAAATTTAAGTCCATTTTCATGATTTTAGAACACCTTGTTGCTGTTTGTTTTCCCTTTTTCCCCCTTCAGGAGTGATAAGTAGATTCTAACAATATGGATTCTCTGCTACTAAATGAATTCCTTCCACACTGATAGTGCACAATGTACATAAGGACTGAAAGTTTGAAAGTATAGAAATGCATAATGAATGTTTCAACTTTCAACTGTGAAGTTTTACTGTATTCAAACTATTTGCTTTTATTGAACAGATTTTTGCATTGAAAGTCCTTCTTGGTTGACTGCATTGCTTGCCTTTCAAGTCATTTGGCTTGTATAATGTACTCATGGATTGTCTATTGTTTCTATTTTCTAGAATGTTATTGTCTCCCTTTAATGCTTGTTTTGGTGTTTACGTTATTTTTTGTAAAGTTTGTTGATGCAATGTAGTCCTTGGTTTTCATAGGAATCTTCTAGAGTTGATTCGTGATTTGTATTCATGTGCTTTTAAGACTAAGAACTTACTTAGGTTTCTATTTTCTTTTTTGTGTTTAAATTCATATGAGGCTCGGGTTTTTGTATTTTAAAAGGTTGTTACATTAGTATGTTACATTATCAGTTTATCTTATAAGGTTCATTATTATATCTGTAATGTTGTTGTTTTATTATTTATACTGATCAATTTGGTTTTGTATAAATAGGATTGTGCAAATCATCGCGCACTAGGAATTTATCGACTGTTCCATTGGATCTTCCTAATAAGGGGAGGAATGCTATTAATGTGGTCATTGAAGAAGTAGAAACGATTCCTCTCTACACTTTTAATAAGGTTACAAACAGGCGCACGATTAGAACAGAGATGTGGATGCTGGGGGTGTTGACATTGCTGGTGCTGGTGCTGATGATTCTGATTTTGAGGATATTGTCCTTAGTGAGCAACCTAAGAAGGTCAAGTTTGGTGTGAGGAAAAGAGTTGGTAGTGGAAAGTTAACTCCAACAACTGATAAGAAAGCAATTGAAGCTGAGAAGAACAAGGCTCTTCAAGCTGAGAAAGACTAGGCTGATTGTGATGCGAAAAAAAAAGGCAATTGAAGCTTACAAGAACAAGGCTCTTCAAGCTGAGAAAGACAAGGTTGACTGTAATGCAAAGAAAAATGTTGTTGAGAAGACAACAAAGAAGAAGGTTGATGTCGATGCGAAGAATATTGATGGCGATGTGAAGAAGGTGGCTGTTGAGAAGAAAACAAAAAAGAAGGCTGATGGTGTTGCAGGAGTCAAAAAGAGAGATCGAGAGGTTCAACAAGTTGTGATGCTGGTGGGCAACGATGGAGTAAAGTAATTTTTTCATTTTTCAACATGATTTTTTAATGGTGCAACATGTGATTTTTGTCTTGAAGATTTTCTGTTTTAGTTTTCTAAATATGTACCATAGTTTAGTTTAAAGGGTTTACTGTTTCCTTGTTGACATTCTGTGATTGTGATGCATTGTTAAAAGGCCCTCGTTTCTTGTTGATGCAGTGATAAC
The DNA here is from genome assembly GCA_037428765.1 of Rubia yunnanensis. Lineage (NCBI taxonomy): Eukaryota > Viridiplantae > Streptophyta > Magnoliopsida > Gentianales > Rubiaceae > Rubia > Rubia yunnanensis. Next base: position 43,007,847 of record CM075069.1, on the reverse strand, counting down.
TGTATGATTGAAAAATTGCTAAAAAATGATGAAATGAAAATAGTGTCATTGAATGATCATTTAAGAATCTAACTTATATGTATTTTTCAACATGATGTTTTTTATGGTGAACATGTGATTTTTGTCTTGAACAGTCTATGTTTTAGTTTTATAAATACGTGTCATAGTTTAATTTAAAGGTTTTAATGTTTATATTAAAGTACTTCCTGTTTATTCATGATGTGATTATCTGTTGCTTTTAGTGAGTAAAGTTATTATTCTATAAAGCAGTATACGCTTTTTTTAAAATAAGGTTAACTTTTTAGTTATAATATTTTATTTTATTGATGTGTTGTTATTTGCAATTGTAGAGTTGGGAAGGTTTTCAAGTCTTCTTGCAGGCCGAACTTGATTAAGGAGTTGAATTGCTTATTGTTTGAGTGTCAAGTGGCTGATATTCTCTCTCTTGGTTTTGGTAGTTTGTTGGAGATTAGTATCTGTAAGTTGCCCCTAAAAACTGTTCCTTTTCAGGTTCAATTTTTTTATCCGGGTTTTTGTGGGCAATATATTGGTGATGATAAGTATACCTTGTGTCCGGATGATGTTTTTGATGTGCTTGGATTACCTATTTATGATGAGGAAGTTGTTGAGATTAATCATGCAGGCAAGGGTGAAAAGGGAGATTTAGAATTGAGGGGGCGGTGGAAGGAAATGTTTAAGATTGGAGAGAAAGATGAGATTTCTTTAGAGCTGGTTTTTTATTACATTATTGGGTTGAAGGAAGGAGGCAAGGACTTTCAGCATTGTTTTATCCTGTATTGTGTTGGGCACTTCCTTGCTCCTACAGCAAGGGTATTGATATGAAGCTCTTAAGAGCTGTTGAAGATGTCATTAGAATTAAGAAGATGAATTGGTGTGGATATGTTCTTAAGAAGTTGTGTGAGGGTGTGGAGAGATTTAAAAAGGTTCCTTCTTATAAGGCTGTGAGTGGTTGTGTGTACTTTCTCTTAATTCATATTTTGCAATGTGTACCTTATCACGGTATGAAGGATTCCTTGGTTTTACCCATTCTTTAGCTTTGGACTGAGAAAAAGATGAAAACAATGTGTGAGTGACTGAAGAAATGTTGGTATGAGCGAGCTGTGCTACTGAAGGAAGTGTATCCTTTGACTGAGCCTGGTAGATTGAGAGTTGGTGGGTCGAAAGGTAATATGAGTCGATATCATAAAGTTGCTTCTTCTGATAGTCGGGTTATGTTTTTTGATATTCCTCCCGGGGTTCTAACAGATTTAGATATTGCAGCCCTTAAAATGAATGTGAGTATGGTGTTTCATTTATTTTTATTTTATTTTATGTTGGTTTATTTTTATTTTAGTTTAATTATTTTTTGTTTTACAGGGTGCTAGTGAGGCATTTGCCTTGTTTCAGAGGGACATGGAAGTGGTTAGTGCCAAATTATTAGATCATTTGTTGAAAGTAGCACAACCAGTGGTCTCTCGGGATGATCCTGATACAGATTCTAACCAGCAGCTTGGCTCTCAAGATTTTTTTGAAGATCCTTCAATCTTGAAGCAGATTGATGATTTGTACGATGGTTTTAAGGAGAAAGTTGTTGATTCAATGACTAGTTTTGACCTTCACATTGATTATTAACCTCACATTGTTTTAAAAATATTTTCTAATTGGCCGTGGTGGATTTAGATGGGCCAGAAATTGAATCTTTTGGATGAAAACATATTATCTTTTGGATGAAAACAAATTTTGAACTTTAGTTATGATAGGTTCTCTGACTTTAAGCATGACCGGGTGGATATTTTATGTTGAAACAGTGAAACTTTATTGTGATACATGCTCAGAAGTTTATTTTGTTTAGTGATTTCTCTTAAATTTTTAAAGTTACATGCTTATTTGTCTGCCAGGTTTGATTTTAGGTTCAAACATTGCATGTTTGTAGTGATACATCTTCACAATAAGATGCATTAGTCAAAAAAGTTTAGCCTGCTACCAACCTAATTTTAATTTGTGCAAATTTGATATTTAGGTTAAAAACTACTTCTTGTAATGAAAGCAGTCTATAATGTCAATTCTGCGATTGTAATGAAGGCTTTATCAAAAAACATTAATACTTTAGAATAAACTTTGTAATGAATGTAGTCTATAATGTCACTTAAAAGGAACATTCGGTTTCTGAATTACACTGGAAATAATTTGCTGAAGTGCTTCAAATGATATGTTGGTTTGGTGCTTTGGTACCAAACTCATTTGATTAAACACTAAAGCTTTATATTGAAACTTGGACTTTAAGTCTTCAAACAATAATGAATTTGGGATTCAGCTAACACCAATAGTTTAGCAGCAACAACAAGATGTTCTTCGATTTCATGAACTATAGAACTTCATATTTGTTAAACAAAAACAAACTACTTATGATTTAAAAGGTGTTATTATGTATGTGCAACATTTATTTTTTTAATGAATCTAAATTCTGTATGGATTAAAAGGGAGACATACACTCAGTAGGCATAATTGCAGCAACAAGAAGTTGTTCTTCGATTTCATGAACAGAAGAACTTCATATTTATTAAACAAAAATAAAATACTTATGATTTAAAAGGTATCATTTTGTATGTGCAACATGCAGTTTACAATGAATCTAATTCTGTATGGATTAAAAGGGAGAAATACACCCAGTGGGCATAACAGCAAAACAACAAGATGTTCTTAGATTTCGTCTTCAGTTTCAATCATCTAAATAATGAGATTCAATAAAATTAATAAAAAATTACGATTATATTGCAGTTCAAAACTTAAATTGCAAACAAAAATCATACAATTATGGTTATAAAAATTTGTACAACTACCTCACTTGAATTCATGAGGCAAATTGGCAACGTTTTATTAATCGACATATCGCCTGAATTCATGAGGCAGATCAGTGATCTATGAGGCAAATTGGCAACGTTTTCTGGTGAGATCTGCAACGTTTTAAGATTTGAAAGGTAGAATCTGAGATCGGCATAATTGGATCTCGTTTTGACGTGATGTTGAGCAGAGCGGGGGTTTGGGAAAAATCGCGAGCAGAGCAGAGCAAGGATTTGGGGAATAATGGAAGGATGGGTTTTAGCTTATATAGGCGTGTGGATTGTTATGACCCAAATTCGACCCGATTATGCCATCTTGTGACCCGTGAATATTTCCTTACCAATTGTCCTGAAATTGTAATGTAGTCCTTGGTCTTTCCATAGATTATGGAAAGACCATCTTTCAAGAGACAGACTCATATGGGGCAAAGTCTTGGGAAAGACCATCTTTCCATAGGCTTATAGAATGACGGGGTTTAATTAAAAAAATAAAAGGTAAAATATCTTAGTTGCAATATTAAAATTTTCATATGCAATGTGTAGTAGTTGTAAAGTTTATAACCCAATTTATGGGACCCCAAAAATTTTATCTTTATTTCTTTTAATTTGCACTTCAGTCCTTGGTCTTTCCATGACTTATGGAAAACCATCTTTCAAGAGACGGACTATATATATATATATATGTGTGTGTGTGTGTGTGGGGGGGGGGGAATGGATCTATAGACACCATTTTTATTCCTATATATTATTACACAGTTTAGTTTTAGATTGATTTTTGGATAGACGGAGTCATTTATTGCAATGAGATTTTTATATATAATTTTGATTTTTTTGAAAATATATCGCAGTATATAAATAATTATAATTTGACCATTAAAATTATTGAAATTATGGATCTAACAGTTTGTCGGTCTAACATCAAACTTTCTCAACATAAAAATTGATTAAAAATTGACATATACATGCATAAACAAAAAAGCACTTATAAATTTTAAATAAAATATAAAAAATTGAAACGTTTCAATTTAACAAAAAAATTTCTTAAAATCTAAGTTGAGGTTTCCCTTTGTCTTCAAATATATTTCCGTTTTTACTACTATTTAAAAGATGAGTAAGTCATCTTTCCATAAGTCATGGAAAGATCAATGTTTCAACTGTAAAATAGAAAAAATGAAAATTTTTGGATTTCATTAATCGGATCATAAACCTTATAACTACTTCACGCTGTATAATAAAATTTATATTGCAACTAAAATTTTTATCTCTTTATTATTCTAATAAAATCTCGTATTTTTGTAAAGTCTTGAAAACACTATCTTTCCATGAGCCTATAATCTATACATAGGAATAAAATCACATAGATTCTATTCCACACATAACAACTATTGTTTATAACTATCTAACACTACACAACATGATAGTAGTTTCAACAAGAATCTATAGACAATGCTAATCGAGAAACTATCTATAGATAAGAATAGAAAATCATACAATTCTATTCCGTAAAATACGTGTAACTATTGTTAAGATAATTTTCATAATACCACGTTTGGTCTTCCAAGAGTTGCGGATCGGACATTTATTAGATGTCTTGCCACTCAATTTCTTGCCACATTGATGTCATCCTGTGAATACGACTTGTATTCCTTTGAAAAAATCTATGCAGAATAAAATATAATATATTAGTTCGAGTAGATTAGTAGTATATAATTAAATAAGCCAAAAAAGAATTATATGCCCTGCATACCTTATCAATTTCTACGTAATCCAACCAGACATCTTTAACGCACTTCGCCGCATATAACATCACGTAGTACCCACACTCCATTGTTTTTGCTTGCTTCTTGTACTAATCATGTGCATGAGAAGAAGTAATTAAAAATAAAATTGAATTAATAATCTATTTCTCAACTGTACTAATTCAAACCTTGATTTCGACTATGTGCAAGTCATTTTTATGGTTAGGCTCCTTGAATGCACTCTCCAAAATATCTACAAATCCTTGGGAAGGTTGAAAGTGCAATGGATCCAACCAATACACGCGCTTGTCACCGGAACAATAAAAATCGATCTGCAATGATCCCTACATCCAACATTTACATTATCATGGATGAATATGTACGTATGCATGTTTATGCATAATAGTTTGAAAATGTAAATCATTACTTCTCAATGTATAGTACAATGTAGAATTTTTTTATCCTTTCGGGATATGCATTTGAGTATATATTCTATCCGCACTTGCTTTGAACACCCAATCCCTTGAGTCATTAACTGACACAGATAGCTTACCCAACCCTTCTTTCACTATCACAGAGACCCCCTCTAGCACCAATTTTTTAGCACCGGTTTTTAAAATTGGTGCTAAAAATCTAATAGCACCGGTTTTTTTAAATTTCAACACCGGTTTTTAAACCGGTGTTAAATTTTACAATAGCACCGGTTTTCAAAAACTGGTGCTAAAACTGTTAAATTTTTATTTTCCCGCCAAAGAAATAGTCAAAAATTTTTAAATAGCACTGGTTTTGGAAATATTAGCACCGGTTTTAAATATTTGTAAAATTCTATCTTCCCACCAAAAAATTCAAAATAGCACCGGTTTTAGTAAAATATAGCACCAGTTTTAGTAAAATATAGCACCAGTTTTAGTAAAATATAGCACCCGTTTTAATAATCGGTGCTAAAAATTAAAAAATAGCACCAGTTTTAAAAACCGGTGCTAAAAATTATAACTTAGCACTGGTTTTTTTGTAAAATATAGCACCGGTTTTAAAAACCGGTGCTAAAATTAAAAAATAGCACCAGTTTTTTAAAATATAGAACCGGTTTTTCAAAACCGATGCTAAAAATTTTCAATACCCATTTTCCCGCCAAAGAAATAGCCCAAAATTTTGAAATAGCATTGGTTTTGGAAAAATTAGCACCGGTTTTAAAAACCGGTGATAAAACTGAAAAAATAGCACCGGTTTTGGGAGAAAATAGCACCGATTTAAACCGGTACTAAAAAAATTTAAATTTTTTAAATTTCCTGGCCAAAGAAATTGGAAAAAAAATTCCAGCCAAAGAAATTGCTAAATTTATTTAAAATAACACCGGTTTTAGAAAACAGTGCTAAAAATTTTCAATAATCATTTTCCCGCCAAAGAAATAGCCCAAAATTTTAAAATAGCACCGATTTTGGAAAAATTAGCACCGGTTTTAAAAACAGGTGCTAAAAATGAAAAAATAGCACCGATTTTGGTATAAAATAGCACTTGTTTAAACCGGTGCTAAAAACTTTTAAATTTTTAAAATTTTCCCACCAAACAAATTGGCAACAAAAAAAATTCCCGCCAAAGAAATTGCCAAATTTATTTAAAATAGCACTGGGTTTGCAAAAAATAGTACTGGTTTTAAAAACCGGTGCTAAAAATTTTCAATACCCATTTTCCCGCCAAGCTAAAGACCGGGTTCATAAACATGCTACCTATTTTCCTTGGTAGGTAAGGGGAGAACCCCAACAAGCATCTCACTGAATTCCACTTTTTGTATGGTGGTACAGTTCCCCATGGAGTAGATGAATACTTTTATAAGTTGAAGACAATCTCGTTCACACTAAGAATGGTGCTAGATATTGGCTCCACTACCTGCCACCTTAGAGCATCAAGAGTTGGCTTGACATAAAGACAGTTTCTAGCCAAATACTTCCCGGCCTCGAAATTCGCTGCCTTGAAGAAGGACATAAGTAACATTCTCCAATGGCATGAAGAATCTCTCTTCGACTATTGGGAGAGGTTCAAGAAGCTTCTCACAAGTTGTCCTTACCACAGTTATTCGGAGGGAGATTTGGTCTATACTTCTACAATGGTCTTGCTGATGAGTACCAAAGATTAGTAAAGAGTTCTTATGGTGGCACCCTTGGAAACAAGACTTTATTGGAGGCTATGTAACTGTATGAGAAGCTAGTGGAGGAGCCAAAGAACTTTAGCTCAAGGGCCGATTTGAGAAGGAGAAATCCAATACCCGTAAGTGACCCTTCTAATAGTGGAAAGCTTGAGGGCCAAGTCTCGACCCTTCCATCTATAGTTAAATCATTGATGACGAAACTTGGAAATGCACCACATGTTAAATCGTGTGAAATTGTTTACTCGGCGCATCATATGGACACTTGCCCTACTTTGCAAGAGGACTATGTCGCGGAGGTGAGTGCCATGGGGTATCAAGGCAATCAAGGATACCAAGGCAACCAAAGCAATCAAGGCTACCAAGGAAACCAAGGCTATCAAGGTGGGCAAGGCTACCAAGGTTATCAAGGGTACCAAAACTGGCCGTACAATTAAAGCAATCGTGATAACCCAAACCTTTGGTATGGAAACCCTCAAGGAAGCCAAAACCCTCAACCATATCAGCCTCCTCAACAATAATATAGGCCACCTCAACAACAATTTCAAAGGATCCAAGACAAGGCCTCAGACCAAGGAGAGTGCTCGGGGTTAACAAAAGATTAGGCGATGCAAGCTATTCACAAGTTGAGCATGTGCGTTGAAAAAGGCAAAAAATTCCAAGATTAAGCCAAGGCGAACATTAAGAACTTGGAAACTCAAGTGATCCAAATAGCTCAAGTGGTGAATCAGATGGAGACCCAAGAAAAAGTCAAACTCCCATCCCAACCGGAGATCAACCCTTGACAAAATGTGAGTGCAATCTCATTGAGAAGTGGAAGGAATGTGAAGGAGCCCCAAGCAAGGGTTGTTGTAGAGCAGAAGGTTCAAAAAGAAGAAGACCATGAGAAGAAGGCTGAGGAGTTGGCCAGAGGGAGCAAAGATGAAGAAATCGAGGTGGAGACATTTGTGCCAAGACCAGGATCTCCTCCTCCCAAGGAATTAAGGTTTATGATTCTGAACTTTGAGCAGCAGGTCAGGTATGTTGGAACACAGTATTCTGACTCTTTGCAAATCTCAAAAATCTCCAAAAATCTGTATGCACATTTTTGTTCAAATAAATCCGTGAGTTATGCAGTCGCGTTGGTCCCAATTTATATTCACGAACATATTGGAATACTCCTTGATTATCTTCACAATATTCCTATTCCAAATCTGCTTCTTGAAGTATATCCAGATCCCACAAATAAAGGGATTTACCTTATATTAATCTATCTTATATATTCGAATGTATCACCTCCATATAAGTAGAGATTTCCCATAAATCAATTATGCTTCATACACCTGATATACTTAGTCAAATATATGAATTCCATATATTACAAAATACTACAATATTCTGACTTCGATTTCCATATCTCCTTGGCGTAAATATTCTGAACACAGCATGTTCCAACATGGAAAGATTTTCGGTTCAAAATAAGTTCACACAAAATTGCCAATTAAATATTCACTTGCAAATCTCTTGACTTTACAATCTCCCCCTTTGGCATTTTTGTGGACCCATAATATTTTGGACATGTAATTCACAACGAAAAACTTCTAGCATCATTCTCATAAGCTTTCATCAAAATAGCAGAATAACAATCAACATAATACCAGAATTCCCTTAAACATGAATACCGAAATCCAAAAAACCAGAAATCCAGGAAATCCAAAACATACATGTCATTACAGCCAAATTGAACAAAACAGTCAAATCCAACATCCAAAATTACTCCCCCTGGGACCACACAGAGGCCAAAGACAACACCAAAATTAGCATAACTAGTATGCTCCCCCTGCATCAGACATCAAGATTCCAACTGAGCCTTCTCTGCCTCCAGACTAGTTATCTCTGCCTCCAGCGCAGCCTTTTGAATAACAAGGGCACCAAGTCTAGCATTCAAAACAATCAGTCTAGCCTCATTTTCTGCTGTTGCGGATGTAGAAGTCGATCCAGATGGATTCCATGGGAGATCATGCACATGCCTTAACCCGAACGTCTTCTTGCTTGGCCTAAGAAATTCTGTGTCAATTAATACTACATCATTAACCTTGGGGGCAGTAGCTTGTCTTACCAAATGTTGCTGAATGAGGAGCCCAAGGTTAACCTCCTTCTGTGTTACAACACAGTATAGCAATTTTGCCATTTCCCTTGTCAAAGATGTGGTATTAGTAGAGGGAAACCAACAGTGTACAACAACCTGATATAATCCAAAGAATCTAGAGGACAAGCAAGATGCTTGTGAATACCCAGTTGCTGGCCACTCAACCTTATACCCACCCGAGATAGTAGCTAATTTGATTATCAGAAACTCCTAAATCTTCAGGAAAACCCCCCTCTATCTCAAGTGTCTTAATACCCATCACTTTGTTGATTCTAGCAGCAGACACATCTATGATCTTCCCCCGCACGTAAACCCTTCCATGCCATGGGGAACTTATCTCCAAATTTCCAGTCATAAGATTAGAATATACCTCAAGTACAACTTGCCTATTGTACTGTAGTTGGACCGTGGTTGCAGTAGTTATCCCAATCACTTTCAGATAGTCCGAAAAACCACTCTCCTTGTAAGCTTTTAAGTCCACAATTCTTTCTAGAGTGAACTTCCTCTCAGAGAAAAACTCTCTCATCTCTTCTCCTTTTGAATCAAAATATAAGAAGGAATATGCCTTACTTACAGAGGGGGAAGATAATACTTTATTCTTCTTGCATTCATGCCTTTTCTTGCTCCTTTTTGCTTGAGTCGAAACCTTAGCTTTGGCAGCCTTCCTCTTGCCTTTCGCTATTTGGTAAAATTCGCCAAGCAGCTCATCACTTGAGTATGCCACATCAGGGATGTCCTGCGTTGGAACATTCCCTGAACCTTCTGCCCCATTCTTCTCCTCAAATTCCCCATTCAGACTGATCACTTTGATCCAAGTTCTCATCAGCTTCTTCACCACACTCAAACCTATCATCCTAGTTTGAAAGATTGTCATCAGGTGCATCATCATTCAGACTTCCATGCGTATCACCATGATCTTCACCTCCTAGATCAGCATCAGAATCCAAATCCATATAATCATCATATTTATACTCCTGTGTTGGAACACTGTCATCCTCATCACTGCCTGATAGCTCAATTATAACAGGTCTTCTTAATTCTTCCATCCTGTTGGCAGAATTCAAGTCATAGAATCCAACCTGCAGTTTGTCTCCATACTGCACAACTTCCCTTCCAGCTGCTTCTCTTTAATTTATTTCTCTCAAAGACACATAACTCGGCAAGGGAATATGACAATACACATAGAATTTGTCTTTTTCTCTGAATTCAGCATATCTTCCTAACAGAAATTGCACATTATAATCTTCAAGCCTCCTTATTCCACCTATGCTACCAGTCACTAGCTCCTTAACCTTAACATTCAGATATTTTCCCCTGTTATGCTTTTAATCTTAGTTAAATCTATGGCAACTCTGTTTGCCTCCAGCCATTCAAAGATTTCATCAAAACTCTTACATTCTATGCCCATGAATTTTAAGGGAGTAGGATCAGGACCTGCTACCGTGTGATTCTTCTTCTTGGCACCAGAGGATTTTTCTTGTGAATCGGGTTCAACACCAGATTCCCCATTCTTTTTACTGTTGCCGGGTGCTTCTTCCTCTTCCCCTTGTTCTTCATCTTGACCAAATTTTACTTCAGATGTCTCCTCAACCTCATCTTTATCTGTGTTTCCTCCAACCTGATCTTTATTTTCTTCCACATCTGATTCTCCTCTAGCTTGGTCAGCATAATTTTTATTTCCATCAAGAAAAACCAATTCCAAACTGGTTGAACATTGGTCTTCCTTCATAACATCCAATGGTTGGTTAATTTCTGGCACCTCTGCTTTACGCGTGGGAGAGTTTGGGGTTGACATTCTCTAGCACGACGGGGTAGTGGAGAAAAATCGTGAAAAAATTTCGGCAAAGGTTCGAAGAATGCCAAAGTGAATGAAAGAGAGGCCGATTGTAAAGGGATACGAAAGGATTTTGGGCAAGTTTGAATCCCACTTTAACTCTTCATCCATTCACCTCTTTTTTTGCGAAACACTTTTTAGAGTTCCCAAACTTATAATGATGATACTTTCTCCTCTTGTCAAATCAAGTTGTCACTCCAAAAATAACTTCCAACATACCATACAAACCATCTCCTATTTCTGTACAACTTTTCTACCTTCCATTTTTTGTTCTTTTCCATTTTTCTAAACAAAAATAACAAAAATATTTACAGGAAAAATTACCTCACATTTGACAAACACCTAAGTGTTGTCGAAGACTTTCAAAAGAGGTGGCATCCAACGGCTTTGTAAATATATCAGCAAATTGCTCGTGTGTTGGAACATAGACTACTTCCACTTCCTTCCTTTCAACCAGATCTCTAATAAAGTGATGTCGAATGTCAATATGTTTGGTTCTCGAGTGCTAAACTGGATTTTTCGAAATATCAATAGCACTCGTGTTGTCACATAAAATCTTTAAGGAGGCTTGATGAATTCCATAATCTTTCAAAATTTGTTTCATCCATAATAATTGTGCACAACAACTCCCTGCTACAAGATACTCCGCTTCTGCAGTAGATAGAGAGATCAAGTTCTGTTTCTTGCTATACCAAGACACTAAAATTGTTCCAATAAAGAAACATCCATCTGTGGTACTTTTTCGATCATCAGCATTACCAGCCCAATCAGAATCACTGTACCCAATCAACTCTGAATCTTGACTCTTAGAATACCAAACACCATACTCAGAAGTCCCACTTACATATCGAATAACTCTTTTAACTGCAGTGAGATGAGATTCCTTAGGATCAGCTTGAAACCTTGCACATATCCCAACACTGAAACGTATATCTGGTCTACTTGCGGTTAAATACAATAAGCTTCCAATCATGCCTCTGTATAATTTCTGATCGACCGCAACTCCTTTTTCATCTTTCACCAATTTATCAGAAACACCCATAAGAGTTCGAACTGCTCGAGCATTACTCAGATCGAATTTCTTAACTAGATTCAAGGCATACTTACTTTGATTTATGAATAAACCGTTCCTTCCTTGCTTGACTTGCAATCCCAGAAAGTAAGTGAGCTCTCCAACCATGCTCATTTCGAATTCAGCTTGCATAATGGTAACAAAGTCATGTACCATAGATGGTGAAGTAGAACCAAATACTATATCATCCACATAAATTTGAGCAATTAAAAATGTTGAAGCCTTGTCAAGCACGAACAATGTGCGATCTACTCCCCCTTGACGATAACCATTCTAAAGAAGAAATGTAGTAAGTTGTCAGACCATGCCCTGGGTGCTTGCTTTAGTCCATATAAAGCCTTCTTAAGGCGATATACATGATGTGGATAATGAGGATCTTCAAATCCTTTAGGTTGTTCCACATATACTTCTTCAGTCACCACTCCATTTAGAACAGCACTCTTGACATTCATTTGATACAAAGTAAAGTTCATAGAGCAGGCAATAGCTAGTAAAATTCTGATGGATTCTAACCTGGAAACAGGCGCGAATGTTTCGTCGAAGTCGACACCTTCCACTTGTGTATAACCTTAAGCGACAAGTCTAGATTTGTTTCGAGTGATTAAGCCATCCACATCTGATTTATTCTTGAAGATCCACTTCGTACCAGTGACATTAATGCCTTTAGGGCGAGGAGTAAGGTACCAAACATCATTCCGTGTAAACTGACCAAGTTCATCTTGCATTGCAGCAATCCAATACTCATCAAGTAAGGCTTCTTTGTAGTTCTTGGGTTCAATGAGAGAGACAAAATAGTACAATCCAGCTAGCCTACGATAATCCACTCGAGGAACTGATCGAGTACTCCTCATGGTAGATTCCGATTGGTCCTGTGTTGGAACATGGGTGTCAGTAGCGAGGGACAGTGTTCCAACATGGTCAGCTTCGGTAGAGTTAGGATTATCTTGCTCAGTTGTTCCAGAATGCTGGTGAAGTTCATATTCGACTGATGGATCTGCCTTGTCAGAGTTTCGAGGTTGTGTTGGAACATGAGTGTTGCTAGGTTCTTCCTCTACACCTTCTGGTTGTTGTTCCTTCTCTGAATCATCCACAATAACATTTATGGATTCCATGAGAGTATTGGTTCGATGATTAAAAACTCTATAGGCACGGCTGTTGATGGAATACTCGAGAAAAATTCTGGTATCACTCCGATTATCAAATTTTGCCAACCGTTCTCTATCTTTGAGAATATAGCATTTGCTCCCGAACACATGAAAATATGAAACATTTGGTTTCCTGCCCTTCTAAATCTCGTAGGATGTCTTGCTGGTGAATGGTCGAAGATACACTCGATTGATTGCATAACATACTGTATTAACTGCTTCTGCCCACCATTTCTTGTGAATATCTTTTTCTGCCAACATAACTCGAGCCATCTCCTGCAAGGTTCTGTTCTTACGTTCTATAATACCATTCTGCTGAGGGGTGATGGGAGCCAAAAATTCATGCTGGATTCCAAGCTCTTCACAGAAGTCACTGAATTGTACATTCTCAAATTCTCTACCATGATCACTTCGAATTCGAATTATCTTCCCTACTGGACTCCCTTTTTCAGTTTGTAACTTCACTACAAGGCTTCTAAATACTTCTAACGTATCAGAGTTTTCTTTCAAAAAAGCTACCCATGTAAATCTGGAGAAATCATCAACACATACAAAGATATTTTTCTTTCCACCTATACTAGGTCTATTGACTGGACCCATCAAATCCATATGCAATAATTCCATATTTCTAGATGTAGTAATATACTGAACAAAAGAGTGAGGAGATCGAATTTGTTTACCTTGTTGACATGGTCCACATACAATTCCTTCCTTGCTGGTTAAGGTAGGCATTCCTCGTACAGCTTTCACATTTGCAATTTTCACCGATGTTTTGTAATTGATATGGCCGAGCTTCCTGTGCCACAGAACTCCTTCATATTGCTTCGAAATCATGCACTGTACTCCTTGTTCCAGCAGATAACAATTGTCTGTAGATCTTATTCCTGAAAGAACCGTGTTTTCTCCATGCTTTACTATACATTTGTCCTTCTGAAATTCCACCACCATGTTATCGTCACACAGCTGGCTTATACTTAACAAATTTGCCTTTAGATCTTCAACAAACAATACACTTGTGAATACTAGAAACCCTTCAATTCTCAATTTGCCTTTTCCAATTACTCTGCTTTTCTTTCCATCACCAAATGTTACATATCTGCCATCATATAGAGTAATGTTCGTGAGATATTCTGGAGTTCCAGACATGTGGCGAGAACAGCCACTATCGAAGTACCACGAATCTCTGGAATAGGCTATGAGAGAAGTGTTTGCAACCAGACATGAGTTAGATCGTTTAATAATCCATACCTTTCTTATCGATTTTACTGTATGAATATTACCTATGTTGGGACATGGAAGAGGTTGTCGTCCTGTCATTTGATCTCCGATCATTCTTCTGCACTGCTTTTCAGTATGTCCTTGATACATACAATATCTACAAATAAGTGGCTTTCTTTGATGAGGCATCCTATACTTCCGTTTCACTTCTCGGATCTTAGCCTTGAGGGTTACTAATTTTTCATGCGATTCAGTCTTGGGTTCTTTCCCGTATCCAATCCCGTGTCGATCACCAAAGTTTCTTCCCATATCCATAATATCATCAATATTTGCCTTTATGGAATTTAATTTAAAGATAGTTGCTTCAGACATCTCGGCCCTCTTGATTGCTGCTATCAGTTTTCCATTCAGTTCTTCATTACTTTTTTCAAGTTCTGCAATCGTGAATCGTAATTCTCTTTCGCTTTCCATTAACTTCCTTTTTTCTTCGTTCAGCTCTTTGTTCGTGTCGACTACTTGAACCCACATAGCATACATTTTTTCATAGGTGCTGTAGATTTCTTCATCACTTACAGAAAAATCATCATCTTCATTCCTGTGTGCATCGTTCAAATCTATGTTGGAACATACAGCTTTACCTTTGTTCAGTTTGTTGGAACATTGATCCTCTGATGTATCATGAACCTTTGATCCAAAAGCTACGTAGTTACTGGTAAGTTCCTCTTCGTCCTTCTCATCATCTTCATCTTCACTCCAAGAGGTGACATATGATTTTCCTTGTTTCTTGTGAGTGTTAGCACATTCAGCCTGAATATGACCATATCCTTCACATTCTCTGCATTGAATTCGTCCAGCCTGTTTTGGTTTGTTGTTCTGATTTCTCCCGAACTGCGGATTCCCTTGTTCAAATCTCATTCCACGATTATTACTCGAGTCTTGTTGTCTTTGTCTATTTCCGCCAAACCTTTCCTGAGATTTCTTGTTGACCACCTTCTTTAGCATTCTCGAGAAATTCTTTGTGATAAGTGCAAGTTTTTCAATCTCATCATCGCTGTTAGACTCGTGATTGTCCTTAGATGGAGACACTTTGAACGCCAATTCCTTAGAGACTCTTTTTGTAGCTTGTTGGGATGTCATCTCATATGTCTGTAACGAACCCATTAGTTCATCTAGGCTCATGGTGGCTACGTCTCTTGCTTCCTCTATTGGTGCTACTTTCATTGCAAATCTTTTGGGAAGAGATCTCAAGGTCTTTTTCACCAGCTTTTTTTCTTTGTACACCTTTCCAAGTTGATAAGCCATGTTGGAGATGTCCCTGAGTTTTCCATTGAATGTAGCAATAGTGTCGTCCTCCTCCATTTTGAGTTCTTCGAACGTAGTAGCCAACATCTGTAGTTTTGATTCACGAACTCGTCTGGTTCCTTCGTGAACAGTCTGTAGAATATCCCATGCTTTCTTTGCTTGATGACATGTAGATATATGCTTGAACTGATTTTCATCAACTGCAGTAAAGATTGCATTAAGTGCCTTCGAATTTGCCAGAGATTCTTTGAGGTCATCTGAAGTCCATCTAGCTTTGTCTTTGGGTTTCTGCTTCCTTTGACTTGACTCTCCTTCTACCGCCTTAGAACTTGTATCAGCATCTTCTGTAGGATGATTCCATTCATTCTCAACATAGATGCATGCAAGTTCATCCAGTGAATTGATGAAGACCCTCATGCGTGCCTTCCAATAGTTGTAGTTGTTGCCTTCTAGCAGGGGTGGTCGAGAGACTGAAACTCCTTCTCTTTTCGTCATGGTAAAACTGGATCTCACTTTCCTTAAAACAACCAAGGGAATAATAAGTGACCAAGCTCTGATACCAATTGAAATTTAGTTTTACCACTTTTTCTAGTCCTTACTAGTGTGTTCCAACATGACTAATCTAACCAAGTGCATAATAACGTAAAACGTAAAGAACACATGACTTAGTTATGCAGTTCGGTGTAATCCACCTACATCTGCGGGGCCTGGCCCAGTTTAGAATGAATCCACTAATTAGAAAGATACAGTACATAGTACAGGTTACAAAATACTTATCTTTACTAACTATAATGTGTGAATTCTGCTAGCCCCCCTAGCTACCGATCCGCTTTTATCAGACTCCCTCTGATCTCGAACTCCGTCGACACAGGATCTCCTCCTCCCGAGGAATTAAGGTTTATGATTCTGAACTTTGTGCAGCATGTCAGGTGTGTTGGAACACAGTATTCTGACTCTTGGCAAATCTCGAAAATCTCCAAAAATCTGTATGCATATTTTTGTTCAATTAAATTCGTGAGCTATGCAGTCGCATTGGTCCCAATTTATATCCACGAACGGATTGGAATACTCCTTGATTATCTTCACAATATTCCTATTCCAAATCTGCTTCTTGAAGCATATCCAAATTCCATAAATAAAGGGATTTACCTTATATTAATCTATCCCATATATTCGAATATATCACCCCCATATAAGTAGAGATTTTCCATAAATCAATTATGCTTCATACGCCTGATATACTTAGTCAATATATGAATTCCATATATTACAAAATACTACAATATTATGACTTCGATTTCCATATCTCCTTGGCGTAAATATTCTGAACACAACTTCCAACATGGAAAGATTTTCGGTTCAAAATAAGTTCACACAAAATTGTCAATTAAATATTCACTTGTAAATATCTTGACTTTATACTAACCATTCAGAAGCGGTTATCAAATAACTGTCTTCCTCTTCATTTAAACTGCCTTCCAAGGGACTAGTGACCCGATTTTGACACTTCCAAGTTCAAAAGGCTCCAGGGAAGGCGCTTCTTGAAAGAAATTATGGAATTGCCTTTGATTGGTGTCTTTAATCAAACTTCCTCCACTAGTGGTAAACACATAGGCGGATCCAATAGGGGGCCAAGTGGTGTTGGAGCACCAACTCGGATCCGTCGATTTGTAGTAGAAGTAAAAAGATTTTAACCTTGAAGCACTAGTTGTGACTTCGTTCAAGCACCTCAATTTTATACTCAAAGAAATTAATATTATGATTAATAAAAATTAGGAAATATGTAAATTTATTTGGACTTTAATTCATATTTTTAGTGTTTAAAAACATTGATTTTGTATGAAACTGCAAAGATAACCGGCATTCGTTGATGAAAAGGAAGATTCGTCCTCTACCATTACCTTTTATAAATTAACTTTGAAATATATTATGAATGGTTTTTGTTAGGGGTTTTCAACTAGGGGAATGTTCAATTATTTTCATATCATTCACGTGTGGATTCGACTTCTTATAAGAATATATTTATTAATTGATTTCCAAACTCTTATCTTGATGCCAATGAATTATATAATAATTTTATTTTCATTTAACAATTGATGAATATTTTTTATATATAATAAGAAAATCTCTTATTTTACATTGTAACATTATTTTATAATACTATTTCATGAATTAATTTTATACACTATCATCAACCAAAATTTTTTAATGAATTTTAAAAATATTCTAATACTTATATTGTAAAATTTTTTTTGAAAAGTAAATATGAAAGTATTAGATAAAAAATCGACGCTAATTTTTTGTATGAAACAACGTAGCACCCCTTCATTTTTATTGTGGATTCGCCACTACATAAAATTCAGTATACTTGTTATAAAAGTCAAAATCAATAAGCCGCCACTAATACATTATCGTAAAACTTTTCTTGTAACACTTATTAAAATGTTACAATAGATTATCTCAAGGTAAAGTCTTGGGAAAGATCGCATTTTCATAACCTTATGGAAATATGGGGTTTAATTAAAATAATAAAATGTAAAATATCTTAGCTGCAATATTAGAAATTTATTATACAATGTAGTAGTTATAAAGTTTATAACCCGATTCATGCAACCCAAAAATTTTATCTTCATTTCTTCTAATTTGCACTTTAAACATTGGTCTTTCCATAACTTATGGAAAGATCGTCTTTCAAGAGACCAATTCAACTATTAAATGGGGAGATTTTATAATTAGAATAATTAGGTCATTTGATATTTACTTTTGTTTATTGCAATGAAATACAAATAGATATGATAACATTTTAAAATGAATCTCAACATATAAATAATTACTTTTTCTAAAAATTTGAATGAAATGTTAAAAAAATAATCAATTTTCATTGTATTCAATATTTAACGATTTCTTGCTAAATTATTTATTTCACTTCATAACTCATACTTATAATTTTCTTTAGATGACTAAACTTTAAAATTTTAAATATTTTTTTTCAATTTAAATGTAAGACACAAAATGTACATAAAATTTAATCATAATATTTTAATTAATAATATCACGCAACGCGTAATGGTACCTCCTAGTAAAAATTAAAATGTTACTTAAATCTTTGCAAAGTGCTACCTAATATTTTAAAAGTGTTGAGTAAGATTTTATGCAATATAACCTAAAGTAATACTTGTAAAAATGTTGCAATAGGTTCAACTTGATATAATTAGTACCCAAAATAATATTTTTCAACTCCGTCCCATAATTATTGGCCTATTTACTTTTTCACGATTTTCAATGATTATTATTTTTTGAATGGGAAGGCACCCGAGGGTGGGGGTTGATCTATTGGTACCCCAAGCCAATAAAAAGAACCATAGTATAGTAGCGTTAGTTTTTACAGAAGGCAACAACATTGCTCGCAAAATGGTAATTACAGCCTAGGTTATGAACTATACAAAGTTGTCCTGACAAGTTAAGATAAGTTAGTTGCGACTCCAAAGCTAACGAATCTCCACACCTCGTGTTGATTCGTACTTTGGCCAGGCAACTAACTTATCGGTAGTCAAAGAGTAGGTGGAGCATTAATGCTAATATCTGAGTAGTTGCCTCGAAGTATGCCTCAGTGCATCATAGCAGCGGGTGTGGTGGTTTGATGAGAAATTAGCCATGTGAGCCAAGTCTAAATTGTACCTGTATAAACAAATATTCCATCAGCAGTATCCATCCTTTCCCTATCAGTTAGAAAGCACTCTAATATGTGGAAATTGTTCCTTATCTAATGCTAAGAGACCCTTAATATGAACTGGAACATTAAATAGATTCAAAGACTGATTATGGGCGGAATGGTGCTTAGCAATTGCATTAGCCACTGAGTTTCCTTCCCTAGGAACATGTACAAGCACATCACCACATAAAAGGTGATTGACTTTATATGCAGCATTAAACAGTTGCCAATGAGCTGAATATGGATCACTTATCATGCTAACTGCTGATAAAGAATCAGATTCAATAATAACAGAATCATCCAATTGGTGAAAATTTTGACAAGCAAATTGGATGGCAAGTATTTCAGCAAGAAGAGGAGAATCTGCAGAAATGGTTGCTGAATTTATCAGTATGGGGGTACCAGAACTATCCCTAGCAACCATCCCTACTGCCGCCTTATGGGAAAACCATGAAGCATCTGTATTGATCTTGATGCAATTTAATCTAGGCCTTTCCCAGCAAACAGTCTGTATGATCGGCTTAGGTGGTGGCCTAAGGTGGGGAATTAGGCGCTTAATTGGAAGTGGAATGGCATTAGAGGATTTCAGGTGTGTAGGATTGGAGTACAGAGCTAGCCTAATGAGTTCCAGAGCTTCCTTGCAAATGAAATCAGTAGAGAATGGAATCTGATAAAAAATGAATCTATTTCGGGCTTTCCAAAGACACCAGCATATGATAGGAGGGAGGATATTGCATATCAACTGATGGCATTTAGGAAGGTCTAGGCAGTTCCAAAAAAGAAAAAGTGTCTGAGACATGGAATGAGGTTCAGTTAGGTGGAATTGAACTAGGGATGCCATGTTACTCCATATAGTTTTAGCCAGAGGGCAGGAGATAAAAAAATGTTCAATGATTATGTTTGACTATTAATATCTCTAGCTGCTTATAATATTTTCTCATATAAAATTGATATTTAGAAAATATATGTTACGATGATACTAACAATATCTCACATGATATTTTTATTATACATATATTAATTTATATTTAATGTCAAAATTTACCAAATTTAACTTTATAAAAATAAATAGGTCAATAATCTTGGTACACTAGTTTGTAGTAGAGTACCTGATCTCTAGGCCTTCCATTTAAAAGAAAGTTCGGAGTTTACAAATGCATCGGATCCGTCAAATTTATTAGTGGATTGCAAATCACTTTTATTAATAATTCTTTACCACATACGGGAACTAACCAAGCATTTTATTACATTGAAATCCTATACTTGGCATAATTTCATATTGTTCTCTCCCGCAAATTCTTCAGACAGAGCTGTCCATTGGGTTTAGTTCTTAACCTGCACCGTTCGAGCTTCCTCGGCGTCGTAACAGCACCTGCAATACTTTCCATTACCACCACAGCAACCAAATCTACAATGCCCGCCACCTCCTCCGCCTCCCCATCCACCTCCACCGTGTGGTCCGCGTCCACCTCCGCCGTGTCCTCCTCCGTGTCCTCCTCCGTGTCCTCCTCCGTGTCCTCCTCCGTGTCCTCCTCCGTGTCCACCTCCACTGCCTCCACCGTGTCCTCCTCCGTGTCCACCTCCACCGCCTCCCCATCCACCTCCACCATGACCACCTCCTCCTCCTCCCCAGCCACCTCCATGTCCGTTGATTCCAACTGTCTCTTCTGCAGTTGCACCTGTACTCAAACATAAACAAAGAAGCATATATACATCAGACGAGCGTATATATAGATGAGCAGAAATGAAACGTGTTGTGAATTTGTGAGACGGGGAGCATATTATTGCACTAACCCCTCTGTGGTTCTTCTTTGGGTGTTTTCTCATTAGCTGCAAGAGCTGAAGAGACAAAGAGGACTAGTACACATGAAAAAGCAACCAAAAGAAAAGATCTGGGCTTCATGTTTTCTCTCAGCTTTGTTTGTTTAACGACGGATGTATACTTGCTTGTGATTATTACTCATTTGATAAGTTCTATAAATAGTGATCCATGAGGCCTTGGTATGGATTAGAGTAGTTGGAAAGTATGGTGCATTAATTTCATAGATCATTGGCGATCTTTTCTAGTGTTCTCACAGGTTCTTGACGAGAATATTAGCCGTATACCGAAATAAATCATCAGGTGTGTGTACATGTTGGGGAAATTTGAAAATGAGAAAGTGTCAATAAAGGTGGTATTTTTATTTTATGGAAAGTCCATTCTACTTTTTACCTTAACTATTATAATTTTTTATAAAATTTAAATATTGTACTTTGAAAGTTAAAATAAGTAGTGTGTATTTCAACGTGAAAATATAAAATTATATAATAAATAGAAAATAACTTTAAAATTTCTAACTTTTAAAATTTAATTTAACAAATGCAGTTTATAAAGTAAAAAATACGTGGACTGCCCATAAATTTATGGACAGACCGTCTGTCAGAAGATTCAATATTTGAAAATCAAACCAAAATGTGACTTTTTGAATTTTGAATAATGCGAATGAAATCAAAATTTTAAAATATGAATTCATATTATGAACATAAAATTTTTTTTATTGTTCTTTGGATTTAAAAATTCAACTTGGAATCTAACCTAAACCTCGAATATCAAATTAATCAAGGGTTAAATATACGTCTAACTCTAACTCTTCGTTTAAAGTGTCTATATAAACCTGCAAAATGAGAAAGTTGCAAAATAACCTTAACTTATGACGAATTGTGCATTTATAACCTTTTGTGCTAATTCCGGTGTTGACTGAAGAAATTAGGCATTGATCGAACTTGAAAGTTCTAAAACACCCTTGCCCATTAAGTTGAATTACTTCCCCATTTTACCCCACCTGCCACCACCCACTTGCCACAATTTTACCCCCACCCGCCACCACCTTTCCTCCCTCTTCTCGCAGTCCACCACCATTTTACCCCTCCAACCCCCACCCGCCACCACCTCTCCTCTCCCTTCTCTCCTCTCACCGCCACTGCCCCCCCCCCCACAATCTCCGTCCCTTTCCACCTTCGATCTCCACCCTAAACCCTAAATCATCCTACCGCCATCGCCACCACCCCCGCCCACCTTCTTTTCGATTAGACCACCACCGGCCACCACTCCTCGCCCGTTAATTACCCTGCCACCTCCCCCACCCGTTAACCCAGCCACCACCCGCCCATGTTTTTCTCAATTTAGCGTCATCAACTCCTTCACCTTGTCCATCTTCCTCGTGTTCACTGTCGTAGCTGATGCATTCTTGTTGGACGCAGCATCTTTCTTCATCGTCTGCACCATTGCCTCGGACCGAAGCGCCTAGCTCACCACCTTCGGGTCCTT
Organism: Rubia yunnanensis; assembly: GCA_037428765.1. Classification (NCBI taxonomy): domain Eukaryota; kingdom Viridiplantae; phylum Streptophyta; class Magnoliopsida; order Gentianales; family Rubiaceae; genus Rubia; species Rubia yunnanensis. The sequence continues at coordinate 42,985,407 of CM075069.1, read as the reverse complement.
CAGATCTGGTGGATAGTTAAAGAAACCAGAAGAAAGAAGACGGCGGTGAGCGCGAGGAAAGAAGAAGAAAAAAGAAGGGCATTTCTGCCTTTCTAATATGTTTTTCTTTTTTTATTCAGAGGCAAAATGGTCATTTCAATAAATTCTGGGCAATCTTTTCATCGACAATTGAAGTCAATGACGACTAGGGTTAGATTGACACATACATCAATAAATTAGGGTTAGTTTGGCACTTTCTCATTTTGTAGGGTTATATTGCCACTTTTAGTCAAAACACAGGGTTATTTAGCACTTTTCTCATTAATCAATTAGTTGATTACATACAATATATATTAATTAAATAATATAAATGATATTATTTTAATCCTATAATATAAAAAATAGAAAGAGAAAGTGTCTTGTTAGACCGCCTTACGGTAGATTTATTAAGAAAAATATTGTTCCAATAACTTTTAGCATATGATAATAATTATTTATGTATCAAAATATTTTGAAACTTTTTCAAAATTGCATGAAGCTCATTGCAATAAATAGAAACAACATAAAATAGACTCATTACTATACTAATTATAAAATAATCTTGTCTAACAGTTAAGTGGTTTAAAACAAGATTTTGTGAAATAAAAATATTCAACAAGAAAAGAAAATTTAAGGGTCTTAATAAACATTAGGAGCATCCACAACGGTAGCTTCTTAAATCCATTTTTATTTTAATAAGGAGCACTCCTTATTTAAGGAGTACTGTAGAGTCCTCGGGAGTTGGACTTATATATGGCATATTGCGAATTCTGGTGATCTGGTGTTTTAACACCGATATTCAGGTTTTCCGAACGCAGGATTTTGTCCACGATTTATGGAGCATATTATGGAGTATATTTATGCGATCAAATCAGAATATTGTGAAGATTATTATCTTAATTCGTGGCAATCTAATTCTGGTAAACGTATATTCATGTAATAGTTAGGAATTGATTGAGTAGTTTATTTATGGTACAAGTCCTATTGATGAAGGATTGTCCATTTAAATACCAGATTAGAATTAGATCTTTCCTTAGTTTAGAAGTCTATTTATGGTAGAATTAGACAAGGAAAGAGGTTGACAGAAGGCAGGATTGCGATGGATATACATACAAGAAGATACGACGCAATCAATTAAGCGACCAAGAATTCATCTCTACGTGAGAAGTTTGGAGCGATCTGCCTGTGGTTTTTGGAGGAGTGTTTATTCATCCGACCAAGTTCGTAAAGATCATAAACAAGGAAGCCTTAATTCCTCGGGAGGAGGAGATCCAGAGAGACGTGTTGATCGTGAGGGTTCAACGACGTAGGATCGGCAGTGAGGGGATCTCACAACATTCACTCTGTAGGTTAGCAATGGATTAGTATTTAAGTTAAGCTTCTTGTACTAAAGACTGCTTTCTAGTGAATGGTTTCTGATCTGGGCAAGGCCCCGCAGATGTAGGTGTAATTGCACCGAACTGCGTAAACAAGTTGTGTGTGCACTGTATTTTTATTTCGTGTTTCAACACCAAACATTAAACAACTTGGCGTAAAATTAGAGACTTTAGGTGAAACAGACTTTCAATTGGTATCAGAGCAAGGCACTTGCTGACCCCTATACAGGGAGAGTGAGATCAGGTTTCACCATGGCACCAAAGGAAGGGGCTTTGGTCACGCGACCACCGTTGCTGGAACAAGGTAATTATGCTTATTGGAAGGCACGTATGAAAGTGTTCATTGGAGCACTAGATGATCAAGCCTGGAACTATGTCATAAATCAGTACACTCCACCTTCAAGTGACGAAACTACAGGATCAAGCTCATCGACGGCCAAACCATTCTCTAAATTTTCTCCTGATAAGCATAAAGCACACGTGTCCAACTCAAAGGCGTTGAATGCCATCTTCACAGTAGTGGATGAAGATCAGTTTAAGATGATTTCAAATTGTGAGACTGCGAAGGAAGCATGGGATGTGTTACAAACGTATCATGAGGGGACAAGCTCTGTTAGGGAATCAAAGTTGCAATATTATACATCAAAATTCGAAGAATTGAAGATGCGTGAAGATGAGACTATTTCTGAGTTTAATAGACGAGTCTGAGATATTGCAAACAAGGCGTTTCAGTTTGGCAAAAAGTACAAAGATCAAAAACTTGTCAGGAAAGTGTTGAGGGCGTTACCTCCACGGTTCAATATGAAGGTCACAGCAATTAATGAAAATTGAAGGATTGGAACAATGACTCTTGATGAGCTTATGGGATCTCTGGAATCTTATGAGATGGAGATGCTGGAAACAAAAACGGAAAAGAAAGAGATGGCTTTTTCAAGCACAAACTCTGGAAAGGCAGATGATCTTACGGATAATGAAGATTCCGATGAAATTGCGAACATTACCAGAAACTTCTCCAGATTTATGAAGAAGATGGGCAGGAAATCTCAAGATAAGTCAAGTGGGAGCAAAAATCCTAACGCCAACTCCACTCCAAGATTCGGTCAAGCAACTGGTGTTGAAACACCAAAGATTAAATTGACAAATCTGAATCTGAACAGGAAAATCCAGTGTAGAGAATGTGAAGGTTTTGGACACATACAAGCTGAGTGTGCCAATACGCTTAAAAGGCAAGGAAAATCGTATGCTACAACCTGGAGTGATGATGACGGAGGAGATGATGTTAAGGATGGAGAAGAGTATACAAATCATGTTGCTTTTGGTGTGTCAATGGTGGAGTTAGAAGACTCTATTACGGACGGTCTCGGTATGCTGAATTAAGAAGATAGTAGTAGCTCAGATGAAGAGACTAGAAGCATTAGTGATGATGACATTCGCAAGGAAAGCATGGAGATGTACAAGATGTGGTTAAAAGTGGCTGATGAAAACAAAGAGCTCAAGTTTGAGAACAAGAGACTGAGTGAGAAAGTTAAAGTGAATGAACTTGAAAAGGAAGAGGCAATTGGAGAACTGAATAAGTTTAAGAAGGAATTTACTGAAGTGGTGCAACGAGCAGAGGCAGCAGAACAAGCTATTAGACGTCTCAATACAGGGAAAGCTAAGCTCAAAGACTGTCTACGAATGGGACAGACGACCAAGTATGGAATCGGTTATGAAAGGACAGTGAATGTGTTAAAAAATGAGGCAGATCAAGGTGTACCAGCTCCAAGCATAATCAAGAAAAACTATCCTATCAAGAGGATCAGACGATGTGGATACTGTGGAGCTCAAGGGCATGTCAGGAACAGGTGTTTTAAGCTGCTTAGGACACTGTCTGTCAACACAGCAGATCGGTGTTTCAACACCATGCCAGAATATAAGTCAAGGCATCGGCTTAACACTGGAGGATACAGAACTGGATTTCTGAACACACGTGTCAATCAAAATCCTAATCACATCCATCGATCAGTAAACCAGGTATGGGTTCGAAAATCTCAAGATGTTTGTTTTTCAAGTTTCATTTGTTTTGGGGCACATACAGGAAACTCTTGGTATTTCGATAGTGCGTGCTCAAGGCATATGACTGGAATACCTGAATTTCTTCAAAAATTCAAACCTGGATTTGGTGGACATGTTAGATTTGATGATGGGAAGCGAAGTAGAATAATCGGCAAAGGTGAGTTAGTCATTAAAGGGCTTCCTGTGTTCCAAGATGTATTACTGGTGGAAGGTCTGAAAGCTAACCTGTTGAGCATTAGCCATATATGTGACAATGAAATGATGGTGTTTTTTGACAAAGAGAAGTGTGTAGTCAACCATGGTACTGAAGCATTCACTGGTTCTAGATCAATGGATAATTGTTATTTGCTCGACCAAGATGTCACATGCTTCAACTCAAAAAATGAACTCAGTACAATGTGGCACAGAAAATTAGGACACATAAATTACAAATCCTTAGCTCGTATTTCCAGACTGAAGGCAGACAGAGGTATTCCCGAGATCAGTGATAACAAGGAGATAGTCTGTGGGTCATGTAAAGAAGGAAAGCAAACCCGGATACCACACCATGCCGTACATGATGTTTCAACATCAAGACTTCTGGAGCTACTACATATGGACTTAATGGGGCCGGTTAATACTCCGAGTGTGGCAGGAAAGAAGTATATTTTCGTCTGTGTAGACGACTTCTTGAGGTATACGTGGGTATCATTTTTAAAAGAGAAGTCAGAAGCTGCTGGGGTATTCAAGAACTTGGCGCACAAACTACATGTTGAAAAAGGAGCCACTCAAGTAAGAATTGCACGTATCAGGAGTGACCATGGAAAAGAGTTTGAAAATTCTACGTTTCATAACATCTGCGAGACACTTGGCATACACCATGAGTTCTCTGCCTCCATAACTCCTCAACAAAATGGTATTGTGGAGAGAAAGAATCGAACACTGCAGGGAATGGCACGAGCAATGTTAGCCGAGAGAAAAATTAATGCTAGATACTGGGCTGAGGCGGTACACACTGCATGCTACACCATCAACAGAGTATATCTGCGTCCGTTTACCGAAAAGACACCATATGAGATTTGGAAGGGGAAGAAACCAGATGTGTCGTATTTCCATGTCTTTGGCAGTAAGTGTTATATTCTGAAGGACCGGGAGCCCTTAGCTAAATTTGAATCTAGAAGTGATATCGGTATATTCTTGGGTTATTCTCCTACTAATCGAGCTTACCGAGTGCTTAATCAACGTTCTGGTACGGTCATGGAGTCTATCAATGTGGTGGTTGATGATTCAGAGGACGACATTGTCGGTGAGAATGATGCCTTTGAACCAGTGACTCCTACTGGTGTTGAAACACCAGCATCGTCAACTGGTGTTGAAACTCCGGAAGCTGGAACTCATGAATCAGAACAGCATCCGACTAGACACATGCCTAAGGGATTTGAAGATCCACACTTTCCTGACCATGTCTATCGATTGAATAAAGCACTATACGGACTCAAGCAGGCACCACGTGCATGGTATGAGCAACTGACAACCTTTCTGATTCAGAAAGGATATCGTCGAGGGGGAGTGGACCGTACACTATTCGTGCTGCGTAGGGGGACAAATATTCTCATCGCACAAATTTATGTGGATGATATTGTCTTTGGATCTACCTCTTCAGTATTGGTGAAGGAGTTTGTTGACTTAATGACTCAGGAGTTCGAAATGAGCATGGTAGGAAAATTGTCATACTTTCTGGGATTACAGGTTACTCAAGAGAAGAATGGTATTTTCATCAATCAACAGAAATATGCTGAAAACTTGATCAAGATATTCGGACTTACAAGTGCAAAGGCAGTACGCACTCCAATGGCTACCACCGACAAGCTTACAAAAGATGAACTGGGTCAAAGTGTTGATCAAAAGTTGTACAGGAGTATGATTGGCAGTCTGCTGTACTTAACTTCAAGCAGACCAGACATCTGTCTGAGTGTTGGTATTTGTGCTCGCTATCAAGCTAATCTAAAGGAGTCACATATGTCAGCCGTGAAGAGGATTATTCGGTATATAAGTGGAACAGTGGAGTATGGAGTATGGTTTTCTCGAAACAAGGATTCACAGTTGGTAGGTTTCAGTGATTCTGACTGGGCCGGGAATGCCGATGATCGTAAGAGTACCACTGGTGGATGCTTCTTTGCTGGATCAAATCTTGTTAGTTGGTACAGTAAAAAGCGGAATTCTATATCATTGTCTACGGCTGAAGCAGAATACTTAGCTGCCGGGAGTTGTTGTGCACAGTTATTATGGATGAAGCAGATGATGAGAGATTATGGGTTCAATGATGTGAGTCTGACAGTTCTATGTGATAATAAAAGCGCCATTGATATTTCCAGGAATCCTGTGCAACACTCGAGGACAAAGCACATCGATATTCGACATCACTTTATTAGGGACTTGGTTGAAAAAGGAGAGGTCGTAGTCCAGTATGTACCAACAGCAGAACAACTGGTTGATATCTTTACAAAACCTCTGGATGGTGAGACTTTTGAAAGCCTCAGACAGCACTTGGGTGTCTGTCGAATGTAAGGTACTCTGATTTTTCCTTGTTGTGGTATTATTTACCGTTATGTTTTCTTTTAAATACAGTGAAAAAAAAGGGGGAAATATCGAAAATACTAAAAATATGAGAAGTGGTGTTTAAACACCGGGGAATATTGGAAGAAGACCAGAAGGATTAACTTTGGGCCAAAAGGTTATACTGGGCCTAAAATTGCGCATGTGGTATTGTGAAAGAAGAAAAAGTAGAGTGACTTTACGGTTTTCTAAAAAGGTAAGTGAAAGTGACAAGTGGTTGATTCCCTCACAAACTCAAATTCTTCAACTTTTCATCTTCCCAAACAGAGCTCCCGCAAGTTTTTTAATCTGAAGTTTGCAGAAACCCTCATATTTCCATAGCCCAACCAACAGCTCCCTGACAATGGCGAGTTCTAAGTTCAAGAAATTGGTCAGAGATTCTGTCAATGTGCGAGTGCTTGAAAATCCGAGAATTGAAGAGCTCGACTCTGATGCAGACCTGGATGAGCTATGTGGAGGTTGAGAACAGAGACTGACACTGTGGGGTGGAATAAAAGGTCGACGACCTAAGCCAAGGTTTGATCAGTCTTTCATTTTTTATGGAATTTACTTCTGCTCTGCTCTTGAATTTATTGAGTGGATGGTTCAGAATAGAGATTATGTAGATCTTCGAAAATATAAGAATTTGCGTGGAAAGGTAAATGGATTTAACCTAAAGGAGTTGCTAACCGGTGGAATTGGAGAAATCTGTGACATTAGTAAGTTTAATGCCACGTTGGTTGGAGTAGATTTTGGAGAACAGTATAAAGTAGGAGATGAAATAGATAAGTACTTCACTATCTACACGAGAATTGGGTCTCTGCACAGGCCTGTTATTAAAAGCCTAGGTGACAATGCTGTTGTACAACCCTGGGTTAAAGTAGTTAAATTTACGGACTTTGCCAAAGCAAGTGGCAAAGAGATGGAAATCTTTGATGAGTCTGCATTTCAGTTTCAAGAACGGTTGAGAAAGTTACCCATTCCAGTGGTGGAGATTAGTGACAGTGAAGAAGAGGAAGTATGTGCAGGGGGAGTTACTGAAAGTGGGACAGGTTATGAGGATGCTCCTGTGAGCAGTGAGGATATTGCTGTAGAACGGTTAGGGGGCACTGATATGCCTGATACTGGTGTTCCAACACCAGCTGTGAGCTCTGCTGAGAGGGAGCACACCCCTGAGGGTCTTGGTATTGGTGTTGAAACACCTCCAGAAGCCAGAAAAAACTGTGGAGTCAAGAGGAAGAGTACAGAGGTGGGTGTTGAAACACCACCTGAGTCTGGGGAAATATCTACCCCTCAGTTGTCCAAGAAGACCAGAGGAGATGAGGCCTCTGCACCCAAAAAGGTTCGACGGTCAAAGCGGTGCAGAAACAAGAGTATGGCTGCAAGTGATGATAGTGATGAGCCAATTGGACAGAAATTGAAGAAGTTGCGGGCAGATCGACAGAAGAGATCAGCTGAACAAGTGGAGTCTCGGACACTACCTGCTCCTGAGGTTAGTAAGGCTATCTGTTTTGAGTTTTATGATGAGGCTAGTCAAGAGAAAATGGAGTTCATCAGTGGAAGAAAAATCCTGGCAGAAAGGCCAGCCGATGTCGAGAAGTACAGAGAGTGTGGGTTCACTGATTTCCTACAATACCTCAAGGTCCTTAAAGCTGCCACATGCTTTGCTGAGTACAATAAGCAGATGGTGATGGAGTTTTACGCAAATCTGAAGGAGGATTGTGAAAGTGAAGATTCTTCTTGGTTTCATAGAGTGTACGTGCATGGGGAAATTTTTGAATTCTCCCCCGAGGCTGTGAATCGAAGTCTGCAGCGTGGCACTACCAGGAATGTCCAGGCGGTGTTCCAACACCGAATGCCAGAAAGCTATGATGAAGTGGCAGTGGAGTTAACAGGAGGGGTGGAAAGCACTTGGCCACAGACTGACAGACAACAGATACCTGCATCAAATCTAACCTCCAGATATTATTGCCTGTACATGGTAGCTGTTCACAACTGGATTCCTTCGGTTAACAATACAAGTGTTACCAAAGAAATGGAAACACTTCTTTATAGTCTGGGAGCGAGACATAGAGTTAATTTGGGAAGGTTGGTATTCAACGATGTCATGGACTGTGCCCGGAAGACTAGGAAGGAAGCCCTAGTACATCCCTGTGTCATCTCACTGGTCCTGAAAAAAGGGGGTGCTGTTGCAAGGGAATCTGATGAAGTGATATCTACCCAAGCTTTACGGCCGACCCTCAGAACCTTGAGTGGTCGTATTGTGAAGGATCTACCCTGGACGCCTCCAACAACAGAATGCTCGATTGCAGGTAAAGCTCGGTTAAGAGCTATTGAGGCGAGAGCAGCAGCATGTCGAGAACTTCTTGGGCGCCATCAGGCTGCTATAGTAAAAATTCAGGGGGAGTTGGCTGCTTTGGAAGCTGAACGAGGAGATTTGTTAGCAGCAACTCAGGATGCAAATGGGTCGGATGCTGGTGCTTCGGACGGTGTTGGATCAGAGGAGTCAGATGAAAGTTTAGAATAATTTTTTTTTGGTTTTTCTTGGTTTCTTGACATATTACTGAATTCAGGGGGAGAAACTTGCAGATTTTGATTTTGATTTTGGATGATTCTGAATTGATTCTGATTGCTTTTGCTTTATGTTCGGTCTGAATATTTGGGGAACTGCTATCTGGCTATCTATGTTATTTGTGCTGATGAATTCACCAATATGCCAAGGGGGAGATTGTAGAGTCCTCGGGAGTTAGAATTATTTATGGCATATTGCGAATTCTGGTGATCTGGTGTTTTAACACCGATATTCAGGTTTTCCGAACGCAGGATTTTGTCCACGATTTATGGAGCATATTATGGAGTATATTTATGCGATCAAATCAGAATATTGTGAAGACTATTATCTTAATTCGTGGCAATCTAATTCTGGTAAACGTATATTCCTGTAATAGTTAGGAATTGATTGAGTAGTTTATTTATGGTACAAGTCCTATTGATGAAGGATTGTCCATTTAAATACCAGATTAGAATTAGATATTTCCTTAGTTTAGAAGTCTGTTTATCGTAGAGTTTTAAGTATCACTCCTTAGTTAAGGAGTTGGTACCTCTTTCGTTGTGCAAATTCCAATCAATCAATGAATGTCATTTAACATGACTTGTTTTATATTTTCAACTAATTATAATTTAAAATAAAAAAGAAGGGCCTAAGAAGTGCTCCTTAGGCCCACTACCATTGTTGGTAGTTTATTCTTACCTAATTTTTATCAAAATTCATGATGTGGCACTTAAAGAAGTTCTTAAATCCAATATCATTGTAAATGCTCTAAGTTTTAGGAAATACAAACTTCCTACGCCCAATTCTTATACTGTACCCCTGTGGTACCATGATTGGTGTAAAATATGCATTTCAATATTACTATTTGTGCATGTAGTATACATGGACAAATAAAGATAATGCACAATCTCATATAAAATAATGCACAATCTCATATAAAATAATGCACATCCCTATGATATGAAATGCACGAAACATTTATGGGATATGATACTAAAGATCTCATGGATTCCATATAATTTGCCTCCTACGTCTATGGAATAACCTTAAAATTAAATAATATTTTTTTGGTTTAAATATTGTGCGTTACAATTCAAACATGTCAATCTGATGTGCCCACCTCTGACATGTCAATCTTTGGCCCCAATTCATGAAGGTTAAAATATGAAAAGACAAATGTGCTTCTGACTTGGTCACATGGGATGGAGATGAGCTTGACAGATAGACCTAATGGAATAGCCTTAACTCTTAGAATTTGAAAGTCCGATGATTAAAAGTGGTCAAAAAATAATAAGTGGCCAAACATTACAAGAAAACATCTCTCTTACTTCCACTACTGGGAGGACCTCTCATAGGCATCGGTAGAAACCCATTATAGGCACTAATTTTTTTCCTGCTAGGATATTGGTGCGTAAATGATCCGGTGAAAACGGTCTAGGTAATAGCACCGGTAATATATACCGGTGCTAAATAGTAAAACTGGTAAGTTACGTATCGGTGATAAAAAATTTAGATACCAATGCACAAGTCTTCCAGCCATGTATAGTTTTTGAGCACCGAAGTAAGAATAAGTACGGTGCTAAAGTTGAGAACCAGTATGTTATAGACCGTTGCTTAAAATTTAATTTACCGGTGCACAAATCAACATGTTGGGTACGGATTTTGAGCACGGGTAGTAAGTATATGTACCAGTGATCATATTATAGCACCGGTATGGAAATGTTTCCTGTGCATGTGAGTATGATTCATAGAACCGGTACTTTTAACAATAGCACCTGTAGCAGTGATTGTTTAGGCACCAGTATCCCTGGTTGGTTTTAGTTGATAGCAACGGTTCTGAATAAGCAACTGGTGCTAATTTTAGAAAAAAAAATTGCATCGCTAATTTTTTAAATTGTTGCGCCATCCCGGATCAACCACAGGGAAAAATTATTATAAATAATCCCTTCAATAAGTTGAAAAAATTACTAGGCAACTAATGCTGTAAATAACAATGAACAAATTGTACAACAAAAGAATTAATGAAATCAATGTCAATATACCATCATACCATATTAATCCATAAACGAAAAATTCCTATCACCCATCCATAGACATCAGTCAACAAATTTGTCTGGACCATTCCTGGCCACCGTTGCATAAATATTAACCCATGCCTCGCACCATTTGGCCACCACCGCTTGAAGTTTGTAGGCATTGTACTAGTCTTGCTTCTCCAAAAAAAATTCATTTCGATCAGATTAAAAGTTAGTTTGTATGATGGGGTTACTGCAATACAAGCTATACACATATTATGTTATTTGTGTTGGAGTTTCGATACTTACATCAATAGGATTGTTGGAAGTTGTCTCGAGGCCGAGCTCCTCAAGGAATCGCATAACATAGTAGCTGCATTCCGAGCTACTTCCTTGTCGTCGGTGCTAAGATAGAATGAAACAATTGATAATGAAATTAGTGTACATAAAGAAGAAAACGTACGAAGTATGTTTAACTAATTATGCTTACTACTTACCTTGATGTTTGTTGTCTTCCAGCTGAAATCCGGTGAGGGTTCATTCTTCCTTTTCAACCTCTCATATTGACACGTAACCATGTGACATATTTGAGTTACTACCTTTGAAAATAATATCATTGGAAAAAGTAGGGTTAATGGTGCTAAAATTATTACTTGGAAATAACTTGTGTCTCTATGTAATCATCAGGCTGAATACCATTGATGAGTGTGTCCAATGTGTAGACATGGTTTATTTGGGAACAAATGAGGATGAGGAACCAATGTGAACTGCATTAATAATTTTAATGTTAATCTATCTGTTGAATTTTACAAAACAGATATCAATCTAATTTAAAATGTAAAATTGCTGACCTCTTGTGATATGGTACCAAATACATAGCGACATCTGAGTTAATCATTGAGTCCCAGATGAGGTGAACCCAGGAAGTTATGTCTCCCTCCTGAAGCAAGTTGTCATTTCTTCCAGTGTTGGAGACATAGAACTGGATTCTGCCATTGTTCGTGACCTCCATTTTACTCCACAGGTGCCTCTCAGAGCAGAAGTTATTATTTTTCATGAATATGTTAAAGAACAAGATACATGAATTGAATTATTTGGAACTCACTCCATCCACAAATTCATTTGTGCATCTGAGATCCATGTCATCCCATGACAAATCCCGAGCTTGTCTCCAAAATCCAATAGCTGCTAGTTGTAAAGGCCAGATTTGCATGGCTTGGAAAATGTGGATATAGGAAACTGGTTGTAAAACATAACCTTCCCGTTAGCATTCATTTCTGTTTCCTTCTTGTTGCAATGGTTTATGAACTCCCTCATAATTGGAGGCTCCTTTAAGGAGTGCCTGTTTCAATCTGCACGTAGTTGTTAAAAAAAACATGTGTTAAGTGATAGGTAAAATTTCCAAATATGTGTGGATGGTTTAGTCATAAGCTATGATAGCATTACAAATCTTAGGGACGAGATCTCTATCTTGTGCATTTTTTTCCACGGCTCACAACTTATGGTCTAATCATCAAGCTGCAAAGCAGTCGGATTTTAATTTGAAATAACATACATTTAAACACTTAGAATATGTTATTAATTAAAATATATTAGTAATAGTTAATCAGATATACCTTGTCATCGGTGACCTCAAGGAAGTCACAATTGTTTTCCATAGATTCTTTGACAAACTCGTCCTTCTATTTTTTAGCAGGGGTGTCTAAATCATGGTCGATCAAAGACTTCGTCTAGTCAACAATATGTCTGAGAGTCTCTTCCACATCGATGAATGTGTGGTTGCAAGAGGGCAATCCTGCTTTGGCATGGAAGACTGGATCCATCACCCGGACATGAGCGATTCCACTTGCTGATGTACGTTTATGGCACTTTCTTTAGAGAAATCCCTTCGCCACTAGGGCCCTTGACCCCCCAGTTGCTTCACGAACAAACTCACCCTCTCCCTATTGAAACTTTGTTAATAATGAAATATATGAAATGTAATCTGTAATAGACCAAGTGATGAAAGAAAGAATGAAGAATGGTATCCCACTTTTTACCTCCTCATCGTCCTCCTCATCTCTAGAAGAACCATCTAATTTTATATGTTTCGCGCTCACTTCGGCCAATTCCTTTTCTATAAAATACTTGGATCATCCAGGCTTGGTGGTATTTTAAGCCCTCCCGCTGATGCGATCCCCTTAATGAGCTCGGAGAGGCATGACACCATTGCCTTCACTATCGCTTGGTCATTTTCTTTCTTTTTTTAGACTGCTAGAGCAGGGGACAAGCTGCTACCACATTTTCATCTACATTTGTTTGACATATGGGGTACGACAATCTCTTTACCGAGGCTTGATGGAGTACCCATATACCTCTCTAGGTGATCCAGCTTGCCGGTCGCCGCTATCAGTATGTCCTACCCCGTTTCGAGAACCAATGTGCCCTTAGTGACCTCCTCATTCATTTTGATCTGTGGGCAGGTGTAAAGTACAAACAATGAATTGAATTTGAAAAAAAAATCATGATCATTAAAAGTGGAATTACTAAACATTGTAATTATCAATTAATGTGGAAAAACTTACAATGTTCTCCGCAATGGCTATGTCGGTCGGATCAATATATTTGTCTTGTCAGCCAGCTTGATGGACTCGAGGTAGACTAGGTACCTATCCACACCGAACTCCTTGGTCTCGAGCTCAGTCTCGATCTCCTCCTTTGCCAAGCCCTGAGCAGCCAGTTTCACTCGCTCCTCTTCCTTCCTTTTCTCGATTATTTTTTCCAGCGTGATGCGGTGTTCGCTCTTTCCAGTCTGATGTGTGTAAAACTTTTCCTTTGAGTGTTCGCTATTATTCTGACTTATTTTCTATCCATAGGAAACAAATTGAAGTTAAAATAATGAAATTTTTAAGTAAACTGAAATGACACATGTGTTAATTTTGGCTGAATGCTAATATAAAGTTTACCTTAAACTCAGGTGTTGTTCTCATCTTCAAAAATGTATACCACTGTTCTTCGTCCATCCATTACTTGTCCCAAGGTTCGTATGGTAACTTTTTCTAGGTTTTTTTCCACTTGATGATTGAATTTCTTCGCCACTTTTGATTTCCAGTTACATTGGGCATCGTCGCCTGCAACGTACACATACTGTTTCAACTTTTCAAGTTGTGATTTGGTCAACTTTTTCTCAAACCTGAAGCTCGCCTGCATTTTGGAAATTTAGCATAGAAACTGAAGTTGGCTTGTATTCATGTAAGAAAATGGAATTTATATTAGCTACTAAATTGAATTTAATAACGTCAACATATATGAGTTGTGAAATTCTCTTACCAAAATGTCTTTCCAAGCCTCCTTCTTGGTGTAATCCGGGATGTTTTTCCAATGCCTGTGTTTCCCAAACTTTATTCATCATCGAAATGTGCAGTGTATGTACGATGTCCACATCGTCCAATTCTTCATGCAGGACATGTCAGAAAGTTTGAACCTAATTGGGACCGGGACATTATTCTCCTTGGCTAACATTACCGAATGGCATGTGGCAATGCCACGTTTCTGGAACCAATCTTTTATTTCAAACCTATCTAAGGCTTTTCCATGCTTCCCCCTGCTTTGGAAACATCATCCGTCTCATCCTTATTCAAGGACCCCGGTTCGGCGGATGGAGACTCTTCATCAAAAGTGGAGGCTGAGGGCTGTTCATTGTAGAGATGCTCTTCAACTGTGGTATTGGGCTCCTAGATCTGTAATAGTAGTGGAACGGTGGTCTTAACGTCGTCCAATGGGGGGCATGGTTGTGTCATTTTTGTTCACAACCTTTCCCAGTATAGCATGTCCCCTCTTTCTTTTCCTCCCTCTTCTATCCATTTTGTTACCCTTGGGAGGCATCTAATGTAAGCCAATGAAATTGAATGTCAGAGATTTAATATTTTGAAGCAAGAATCATAAACCAATATTCAAAAAACAATATTAACCACAATTGGCGATATCCAATTCACAATCACAACTCAACGAAACGAATCAAACATCCCAATCCCAATTGACAATCAAAATATAAGTGTTGAATGGGGAATCACAAAGCAAATTCACAACTCAGCAACCAATACTCAACCATTCAAACCTCGTAATTACTTTTCACATTCACAATGTAAGTGTCGAACCAACAATCAAAAATCTCAATCACATCTCAACAACCAGAACTCAAGCAATTCAGACATTCCATTCACAACTAAGTGTCAAAAGGGGAATCACAAATGGAGGTCACAACTCAAGTACCACAACTCATCAACCACAACTCAACTAATCGAACATAGAAAATACAAATATAACTATCGAACTAGGAATTTCCAAGCAAAATTATATCTAAACAGCCACAACTAAATTGTTCAAACATATCAATCACATTAGATTGTTTGGGTACACAACCAACGACATTGTCAACAATCTAAAATCCACATCCATATCACATTTAACATAATAATCCATACAAAAGGCCTTAACTTCATGACGGAGGTAACTGACCTTGATTTACCAGCAGAGGTGGTGGACCGACAAAGAGGTGGAGGTGCGGAGGAATTGGGGGCGAAGAAGCGGCAGTGGTGGGGAGTGATAGACGGTGTGATCAACTGGTGGTGGGGATTTATGGTCGGTGGTGGTGGATATTTATGGCCAGTGGTGGGGATTTATGGCCGGTGGTGGTGGGGGTGTTGGTCGGGTTCCATGAAGAGCGGTGGTGGTGGGGCTTAAAAATGGAGCGGCGAGGGAGATAGTGGTGGAGGAGGAAGATGGTGGAAGAGTGGGGATGGAAGAGTGGGAGTGGAAGCGTCTGCCTATTATATGTTATCTAGTAGCACCGGTACCAAACCAATATCATTGCCCATAATCAGTAAATGCAGCTGCGCGCAGCTTCTATGTATTTATTTTATACAATTCACATTTGGGCAGAGAGTAAGTTGATAGAAATATTCTAGAGTAAAGTGCTCATATGACCCTATGTTTTGGTCATATGTGCCAATATGACCCTGCAAGATCAGAAAGTGCTATTATAACCCTATGATTTGCTGAAATGTGCTAATATAACCCTGGAGGCCTGAATTTGGCCTGAAAAATATGAAATGACGATTATACCCTCGGTTTCAAAACAATAGAAAATTTTACCTATTGAATATACTGTTTTGTCCTTCACCTCTTTTTTCTATTTGTCCTCTACTTTCTCACACTCAAACACATCTTCTTCCTCTATACGTCTCACTCGTATCTCTCTATTCTCCCTGTCTCTCACTTGTGTCCCTCCGTCATCTTCTACCTCTCACTCACACTCACCGGTGTCGGTAGCTTTGCAACGAGGCTATCGCAATGAGTTTTGATTTGATTGGTCTCAATTCGATTGGTGTCCATTGCAACGAGGTTATAGCTTTACAACACGCCGGTGGTGGTCTCGATTCAATTGGTGGCCATCGCAACAAGGTTCAATTTTGATTGGCGTCGGAGCAAAGGTTGTGGGGATTGCTATCGTCATCATAGGCTAGGGCGTGCAGCCAGGAGAAATCAATTTGCCACGTCCTAGGGCTAGGGGTGGTGGTGCTGGGACAGATGGTGGTGGTGGTTAGGACTAGTGTTGGCGGTGGCTGGGGAGAGTGAAGGTGGTGGCGGAGGTGGTGGCTGGGGTTGGTTATGGTGGTGGTACTAGGTTTGGTTGTGGTGGTGGTGCTAGGGTTGGTTATGGTGGTGGTGCTAGGGTTGGTTGTGGTGGTGGTAGTGATGGGGCGAGTGGTGGTGGGCTAGGGTGGGTGGTGGTGGCTTGGATGGGTGGTGGCATGGCTGGGGAGAGTGGTGGCGGTAGCGAAGGTGAAGGTGGTGATGCTGGGGCTGGTGGCTAGGACATGTGGTGGTGGTGCTAAGACTGGTGGTGGTGGTGCTAGGGCTGGAGGTGGTGGTTGGTGGTGCTAGGGCGGTGGCAGAGGATGGTGAATAAGGGGAAAACCCTGCTACCGCCAGTGCTTGTGCTCATGCCATCATCTTCTTCCTATGGCTCTTTAGCATCCCTTTCACCGCCATGGCAGATGCACACCCACCCTCCACTGATACAAAAGGTACGCCATGAAAACCCTTTAAATTTCTCCATAGATTTCCATGGAAATCTCGAAATGATCTTCGGGGATTTCATATGCTAGTAGTTGTTATTTGTTTGTTTCTGGGCTCCTCTTGTTGTATAGGTTTTTGTTTTAGATTGATGTAAATGATAGGTATTGCTACACTAAGCCACTGCTGATTAGATTCTCGTTCAAATGATGGGATTTTATTGCTAGTTTTTTAAAGGTGGGAAAACTCAAGGTTTTCTTTTTTACGGTGGCGGAGAGATGGTAGGCAGCAGCGCAGCGGTGGTGGGTGGAAGTGAAAGTGGCAGAGCAATAGTGGGAGCGGCGGTGGTTATGGGGATATGAAGAAGAAGATCTTAGGGATACTTTTTTCATTACATTTTTTGTTTTAAAACTAGGGGTAGTTTAGTCTTTTTATATTTGGTTAATGCCAGAATAGTGCCAAAAGGTTATGTCAGCACTTTTAATACAAAACATAAGGTTATAATAGCACTTTCTAATCTTGCAGGGTCATATTGGCACATATGAGCAAAACATAGGGTCATATGAGTATTTTTCCCTATTTATAACCTTCTCTTTCATCGACAAATGTCCCAATTTTGAAATCTGAACTGGAATTTTGATCTTGAAGTAAATTGAAGCTCTACAACGCCATTTTTATGTTCTCTAGGCGTAAGATCATAACAACAATTGAGCTTGTTGTGGTATGAACTCCTTAGATAATGGTGGAAACTCATGTTATCTCCAGATTTTGGATTAACCTTCCTGCAAGAATCTCCCAGATTGGATTCGGAGTAAAAATGTTTATAAAATTAGTGTCCGATGATTATGTATGAGTTTTTCTACTGATTCACGCTTACCTTAGTTCTTTAGAGTCTTGCCTATTATTGGCTCTTTTTCCCTACATCCAGGGTGTTACCCCACCTGTAGGGCATGATTATTGGGTGTCTACTGTGGGCCACATTCCTTTAATCATGGCTAACGTGGTGGCTATTTTTGCAGTCGTGGCCGAATGCACATTGTCGTGTGTAGGCTAGGCTAGTTGTATATGTCGAATATATAACTCTTATATACCATAAGCCTCTATAGCCACAAAGGGTTGGGGGTCTGGGTCGATATACCGTATATGATGGAGAATAAGCAATGTTTGTTATAGGTGTTTGTTTGCCCTCTGCATGCCTAAAATGTTGGTGTGAGCCCTTTCATGGGTAAATGTCTATGTTGTGGAAATTGGAGTGGATTTTGAAAAATAGGTGTAATCATTACCCTGGTTCGATTTTCAAAACACTTCCACTACGCGAAACTGTACTTTTCTGGTGCCTTTTCAATTCATGTGCACTGCTTTGACTGGCAGCTGTGTCGGTTGAGTATTTCAAAATTTGTGATTTGAGAGTTGTCCCTATGAAAGAAATTCATTTTTTTACATTTTATGTAGGTGTTGAGTAGTGAAACCCTAGTCTACTACTAAGCTTTGGACCTATCCGGCTATCATCTATCTAATTGTTGCCTTTTCAAGTGTACTATTTGTGATTTAGGTATGTGGGATATTTTTGTGGGTAGGGGTATGAACAATGTGTCACAAGAGTTGTGTTTATCGCAGGTTGTCGAAGTATGGGTTTTTTTTTTTGCAGTTTTTGGGTTTGTTGTTACCCTTTTAAATTAATAATAATAATGTATTTTTGCCAGATAAGGGCCTTTCTAGCATAGCAATTTCTCAACATGTTGTAGTCTATCAAATAAGGTATGGCCTAAGGCTGAGGGTGTGCTTGCTGCTGATTAACAAGTTATATCTTCGGTTGGAGTTGCATTAGTGGCGGTCGATCGCATGGTCAATCAAAAACTCACATTGACGGGTTTGGTGTAGGGTCATAAGTGTGAGCTACAATTGGTGAGTGGCGATGGGTCATCTAGTGGACTTCTTGAGGGTCCGAAAGGGTCATTGAGGAAGAAACAATGAACTTTTTGTTGTCGCTGTAATGGAAGGGAAGATGTTGGGGGTGATAGCTTTGTTGTTTTGTATTATAAGTGGAGCATATTTTACCTCATATCTTTAAGTTCCACCCTTGGTAATCTTTGTTAGCTTGTAATAGAAATCGAGCAGGGGATGACCTAATATCACTAAAGATCAAATCTTGGCCACCAGTGCTGGTTGATATTAGAAGTCGAGCATGGCTTGACTAATATCAGCAAAGGTCAAACCTTGGTCATCTGTGTTGGTTTGTATAAGAAGTCAAGTAGGGGTTGACATAATATCAATAAAGGTCAAACCTTGGTGTTCTATGCTAGTTTATATTTACTGATCATCTTTGCTGGTTTATTTTGCAGGTCGAGTTACGGTTGGCATGTCTCGACTGCTAAGTTATTTTGCATGTTCTTTTCAAATTTTGTTGAATTTGGGTGGGCTTGGTAGATGATGAAAATTTGGTCCTCATGTTTGTTATTGCTACGTCAAGTGTGAAGTTGATTGACGTCGGCCACAAGACCATATTGGGCCATCATGGGCCACATGAATCCCACATTCATGACCAATACCACGACCGTTATTAGTTTCTTATGGGTTCCCGAGGGGAGCTTGGCGGGAGAATGAAATTTCAATGTTCAATTTTGGCTAACTAGCCACAACCCTATCAAAGGTCAATCATAAACAAAAAAAAACACCTCCCACCACCCATCTCCACCAACATCCACATCTTAACATCTTTCTCTCACTTTACATTCACTCTAATCTAAGATATTAAAGCTCAGTCAAACTCCCACAACTACAAAAGGGTGAAGCATCTCTGGATCAAAATTGAGGTTGCATTCATTCATCATATGCTTCAAATTCATTTTTTTGTCAAAGTCATTCTATATGTTGAAGAACAAAATATTGTATCTTAAAACATGTTGTGATGATGGTCTTAGATATTTATTTTATTTATTGTGCTTTCTACTATAGCTGTTGTGAATAAAATGTCATGTAGTCCTTATTGAGAGTTCTAGGTATAAATCATATTTGATTCAAGACATCAATGTTGTTTTTTGATAGAAATTACTTGAATGGCAAACATCGGCCACCAATTGTTATCCTATTCAACATATGACCGATATGCGATCGACATCGGTCCCTCATGCCATTTGTTTTGGAGATTTGATGGAATTCACACCATGACTAATTGTAGTACCAGAGCCCTACAAACGAAATTGAAAAAAATTAAATTTCCCGCCCAGGAATAGACCAATATTTTTGGATTTTTCAACCCTAAAAACCTTAGCAATGGTTCTTCAACAAAACTAACCGGTGGTGGTTTTCATTTCTACTATTTTGCTATATTTAATTTAAGTCCCTCTCTTAGGGGATAGTTTAATTTGTCCATTGTTTTTCTTATGCAATTGGACTAAAAAATATTCAATTCAACATTCAATAGAGCTCGTGTTTCGAAATTGTGTCCGATGGATACCCGAAAACCCTCCAATAAGGACTTTGTTAAAATAACATTGTTGCCCAAAACTAAACTACACCTTCTTTTTTGTAGCCAAATAACCCCATTTGTGTATTCTTAGGTTAATATATGTTTTAAAATAGAATGTTATGTTTTATTAGAATTCGGTAAAGCGCTAGTATATGTCCTAGAGTATCTTACTCCAGATAACTTAGAAGTTAGGAAGTCCAATCGGCTTGTTTTCTTTATGAGTTATCTCCACCAAATATGCAAAAAAAATTGATTCATTCTAGGAATTGACATTTGGGTCCCATAATGTAGCATTGCATCCAAGTGGAATTGAATATGGAGCTCTAAGTGAAGTTTTTCTATTTTGCACTTAGGTCCCCTCCAAGAATATTGAATTTGGAAAATCCCAAAATTGGCAATTCAATAATGCAATTGAGTATTGTATGATCATAACCACGCGATTATGACTTGATTGGGTAAATGGAACATCCTCAAAACTGATCATAGAAAATAAGTGCAACATTTTTAGAAATTGCAGTGTTGCCCAAAACTAAGTTTCACCTTAAGTATTGATTTGAAACATTTGAGTCTTGTTTTTATATCCTAAATAAATGAATTATAAATAATGGAATTTTTTATTGTATAAAGTTCAAAGCAGTAATACATGTCCTAGACTAAATTGTGAAAAAATGTTTGGAAATATTAACGGAAAATCACGTTTCTTTAACACCATAATTTAATTTAAAAGCATGATAATCCTAGAAGTAGTGGATAATAGTTACATTATGTCTGCAAAATAACATAGAATTGCTCCAAACCACCACAAATAAAATAAGTTGTGAAAAAACAATATTATTATGACAGTGATTATTTGCCCATTTTGTATGGTTATTTTGAAACTTTTAGAATTCACTTTTGGATACTTTTGTGCTGTAGATATGGCATTTGCCTTGAAATTCTCTAACGAGAGTTAAAAATGACTTTTACGCTTTTATCACTTTTCTAGAAGATTTTGTGTGACAAGGCAATTTGTTTGAAGACTTCTAATACTTTGAAGACTTTGAAGAATAGCTTTGAAGATTTGAAGACTTTCATTTGAGCTTTTGAAGACTTGAAGAATTGAAGATAAGTGAAATGAAGAGGAGGACTTGAAACAAAAAGAAGAAAGAAATCAAGATGCTAAAAATTGGCTTGGTCGCGACTCGTGAAGGATTGGTCACGAATTGCGATGGACGTGTGGCCCTAACTCTTTTCTACTTTTTGTACTATAAATATCAAACCTTATCCTCTCTCTTCTTCTTCTTCGATAGTGGGACATAAAACCCTAGTTTTTCTTCTTTCTTTTCTTAGTTTTTGTAGGATTAATCATGCATTTTCATTATCTATGTTAGTTTGTTCTTGGGAGCAATTGATTGAAGTTTTCATACCTATGTAGTAAGAACCTCTATTTCACTCTTTCTTGAAGCATTTTTTATTTAGCATTAATGTGTTTTAATGTGATGTTGTACTTCATTTATGTTATGGGTTGTTTGAGTATATGAAGTGTTTGTATGATTGAAGTGTTAGGGTGTTAGGAAAATGGCCAATTTCTTAACTCTTTGGAATGAAAATCTAAGAAAATTGAATTAGAACTTCTTGTGCATAATGTTTTGTGATTCTTCCTAGATAAGTATGTTAATGTGGACTGTTCTTATATTTATCCTATAGATGCAATGGAAGGTTGAATCTTGAATGTGGTTTGTTCTAGGTTTAGCCTAATGAATGCTATATTTGGTTAAATGGCTATGTCTTTAGTAGAAGACTTATTGTTATCAAATCTATAATTCTTCATGTATAATGCCATTGATGAAATATCTTTATGGTCGTTGATCGCCTAGAGTGATTGTCAATGAGGTTTGCAAATGGTCATCGAATCGCCTTTGTGAATTACTATTAAGAAGAAACGAATGTTGATCATCGAATGGGAAGTGATAGCGTTCCCGATAGGTAATGAATGTGATACAATGGTTCAATGGTTCAATGATCTACATTAGATTTGGAAGTGGCTATTAATTTCCCCCAAGGCTTTGTCTTTTGTAGTTTTTATCTCTTTTTCTTAGTTGTTGCATGATTAGCATAGTTACTTAACTTTTCTAATTATCTTTTCTTTAAATTCATAACTTAGGAGAACCACTCCCCCCCCCCATTTACTTGCTTTTACATATCTATATATATCTACTTCTAGCCAAATATCAACCTTATATGTTTAAACCCTTAGAAAGATCCCTATTCTTCTTGGACGACCCCGACTTGCCATTATCTACTTAATTTTAGATAAGAAGCATTAGGGCTTATGAATTTAACTTTGAGAGATACGGCGACAACCTCCCAAATTTTGGCACCGCTGCCGGGGATGAAGCATTTATTTTTTAGTGTTTGGGCATATTTGGTTGCATATTTATTTTCCACTTCTTGGTGATTGTTTTTGTTTGGAGTAGTTATTGCTTGAGTTCTTGGTTATTTTTTCTCGAGATTCCTTGCAACATGATTTCGGACCTCTGGAAAAAAAATTGAGCGTCTCACCTTGAGGGAATTCACAATGAGAAGAGAGGCTCAACAAGTAAGGTTTTGTTGGATGTGTCATTTTGACCATCCTATCGAGTATTGCTATATGTTAAGAGAGGAGCACTATGAGGGGGGAAATGACCATTGGTTTCCAAAACCAAGGGTATTATGAAGAGTGCTACCAAGAGGTAGGAGATGTTGGTTTTCAAGGACAAGAAGCCCAAGAATGGTATCAATACCACAATTCTTACAATCCAGAGTGAAGTGGTAATCCGGATTTGTGGTATGAGAATGAGTCAAAAAACCAACAATACGAGCAAAATAGTTAGCCTTCACCATCTTATACCAAGCCCCAAAACCAAGCCCACTAAGAATGTTCAAGGTTGACACGTGAGGAAGTCATGAATGAAATAGAAAGCTTGAACCTTGGCCAAGATTAGTGAGGAACCGGACACTCGGATCTCCTCTAGTATTGAGGCTATTGAGGGGCATGTGGGGAATATATTGGAAGTGGTGGCCCAAATGGAAGCTCGTGATTCAAAAAATACACCATCCCAAGTAGAACTCAAATATTCGGTGAGTGTGGTCACCATGATGAATTAGTTCGAGTCCGAAGGAAATAAGGAGTCGGTTGTAGAAGACAAGGAAGAGGTGATTGTGCTACATCAATTATACTTTACATCATTACCCCTACCCACACCTAGTGAATAGACTCCACCATTTTTGGAAGTTTTGAAGGAGATAAGAGAGGAGGCAAAAGACTATCCCAAGCCTCCAAACCACCCTACTCCTTTAAAACTAACTCCACCTCCACTAAACATTCCTCTTGAAAGTTTTGTACCCCCACCTCTCTACTTTTGGATGTTCATGGTGAAGGGGTACAAGCCTTCACCATATGGATAACATTAGGGTCATGCCGACGACCTTAAACATATAGAGCTATGTCGTGCCTCGACGTAAATAAATTTGGCCTTTTATTTTGGTTTTCGTTGATTATTTTTTGTTATTTTATCTTGTTCTTTTCCTGGTGTGTTTTTCAATGATTTTTTAGCAAGTAAAGTGCTTTGCATTGGAGGAGATGAAGGAATGAGATCAATGAGAAAGGGAAGAAAGCTTGGAAAGTTGGTAAGAAAATTTTTCTAAGTGCTAGGAAACCTTGTCTGTCACGAGTCGCAATGAACATGGGAGCGAAAAAAATCCCAGCACCCACTTTTCACGAGTCGCAATATAGGTATCGCGAGTCGCGACCAGATCATAAATTTTTTTTGAAAGAAGTGAGCTTGGAGACCTAAGATTTTGTGATTCGCGAAGGTTTGGTTGTGGATTACAACCAAATCAGGAGAAAACTAAAGAACTTGAGCTCACAGGTCTAACTTTTTGTGAGTCGTAAAGGATTTGTCACGAGCTGCGATATGGCATTTCGAGTTGCGATATAGCATTGCAAGTTGCAATATGGCATCACGAGTCGCGAAAGGTACTGTCGTGATGGAGGTACTGTCGTGATGGAGGGACTGGCTTTTCAACTGAGCTTAAATATTGCATAATCCTTCCTTTTTCTCCACCAAACACTCGCAAGAACCACCACACTTCCAGTCATTCCTCCACCATCTTACATATATAGACATATGAATATTTTTGCATCTTTATAGTACCTTTTTTTATTGTAGTGTGCCGACTACATCATTGTGGTTTTGATTGCTACATTCTATAATGATCCTTGGATATTTGTCCATATATTTTAGATATTTTTATTGGATAACTTCATAGTGGTGATTTCATGATGGATTGGCTGTTCTTTGAGAATACTATGGTTATTAACTTTTGATGCTAAACCCAGTATTACAAATCCCTATGTACTTGTGAGTTTGATGTTGTTCTTTGTGGTGTTAGTCTTGATCAAACGGTGCTAAAGAGATGATGTGTTGCTCGAGGGGTGAGTTCTTCTACGTCACTTATGCTCCCCCCCTCCGGCTCCGAAACCAATTTTGGAACTGATTTTATACAAATACATGGGATTGCGTCGTATCACCTACGACAATGCAGAGAAACGGGATTCACTCTACCTCTTACCTTGAGTTTTATTATTCTTTCCTTACATGTTTACATTGAGGGAAATGTAATGTTTTAAGTGCGGGAAGGGGTTAGAGGACTCACATGCATGCAAGCTTGATTTGGAATGCTTTTAGCTACTTTTGATTGGAAAACATGAGGGGGAGGGGTTAGAGGACTCACATGTATGCAAGTTTGATTTGGATTCCTTTTTGCTACTTTTAATAAGAAAAAAATGAGAAAAAGGAAGAAAAACATTGAAAATTTCGAGGAAAAAAATTGAAGATGGAAAAAAAATTAAAAAGAAAACCCACTAAATTGAAAATCCGAGAGGGCAACATAGGCAATATTGGGGGCCCGCATAGGTCAAAAACCAAAAGGGAGACCTAGGCAAAAATGAGAGGCTAAATGTGCAAAAAAAGGTGAGATGTAAGCTAAAGAAACATGGTGTGTGGCCAGGATGAAAATCTGAAAGGGCACCTAGAGAAAATGAGAGAAAGAGAGACAAAAAAAAGAAAAATGCTATGATTTCACTCATTTTTCAGCGTTGGAGTCATAAGGTTGCACTTATCATATGGATGGATCGGGTAGCTTAACACCTTGGGACCTCTTAGGATTGGATAATTCAGCGGGGAAAACGAAATAATTAATGAAATTCTTGATTGTTGATATACTTCATTTTTGGGATGATATATTGGTATCAAGTGAAGTATGTGTTTGAACTTCATGAATGCTTTTGAGTTCACTTTGTGCCATTGGACTTTGGGATTATCAATTTGGGACTTTGAAACGTTTTTATGGGTAATGAATTGATAAGTGGTAGGTTTGGTTAGATTTAGAATTGGGGTTGTGCATGAAAAATTCTCATGAGCTTTGATTTTGAGATTTATGATATTCATAGTTTTTGTGAGGGTTTGATTTTGGGGAATATTAGTTTAGGATGTGGACATATGAATTCCTTTGTGTGCTTGAATATTTTCTTACTCGAGGGCGAGTAAGGTTTAGGTGCCGGGATGTTTGATGTGCCCATTTTATATGTTTATTTTGGGACTTTTAGGATTCACTTTTGGACACTTTTGTGCTCTAGATGTGGCATTTTTCCTTAAAATTATCTAAGGAGAGTTAAAAGCGAGTTTTACGCTTTTATCACTTTTCTAGAGGATTTTGTGTGACAGGGAAATTTGTTTGAAGACTTTGAAATATACCTTTGAAGATTTGAAGACTTTAATTTTATTTTTTGAAGACTTGAACAATTGAAGATAAGTGAAGTGAAGATGAGGACTTGAAACAAAAAGAAGAAAGAAATCAAGATGCTGAAAATTGGCTTGGTCGCAACTCACGAAGGATTGGTCGTGAGTTGCGATGGGCATCTGGTCATAACTCTTTTCTACTTTTTGTACTATAAATATCAAACCTTATCCTCTCTCTCTTCCTCTCTTCTTCTTCTTCCCAACTTTGGGACATAAAACCCTAGTTTTTCTTCTTTCTTTTCTTAGTTTTTGTAGGATTAATCATGCATTTTACTTATCTAGGCTAGTTTGTTCTTGGGAGCAATTGATTGAAGCTTCCATTCCTATGTAGTAAGAACCTATATTTCACTCTTTCTTGAAGCATTTGTTATATAGCATTCATGTGTTTTAATGTGATATTTTACTTCATTTATGTTATGGGTTGTTTGAGTATATAAAGTGTTTGTATGATTGAAGTGTTAGGGTGTTACGAAAGTGGCCAATTTCTTAACACTTTGGAATGAAAATCCATGAACATGGAATTATAACTTCTTGTGCATAATGTGTAGTGATTTTTTCTAGATAAGTATGTTAATGTGGATTGTTCTCATATTTATCCTATAGATGCAATGGAAGGTTGAATCTTGAATGTGGGTTGTTCTAGGTTTAGCCTAATGAATGCTATGTTTGGTTAAATGGCTAGACTTGTTGTTATGAAATCTATATTTCTTCATGTATAATGTCATTGATGAAATATCTTTATGGTCGTTGATCTCCTAGAGTGATGGTCAATGAGGTTTCCAAATGGTTGTCGAATCGCCTTTGTGAATTACTATTAAGAAGAAACGAATGTTGATCTTCGAATGGGAAGTGACAGCATTCCCCATAGGTACCGAATGTGATACAATGAGTGAATGGTTCAATGGTGTACATTAGGTTTGGAAGTGGATATTAATTTCCCTCAAGGCTTTGTCTTTTGTAGTTATATCTCTTTTTCTTAGTTGTTGCATAATTAGCATAGTTACTTAACTTTGGTAGTTATCTTGTCATTAAATTCATAACTTAGGAAAACCAACAAACCCCCCCCCCCCCAATTTACTTGCTTTTATATATCTATATATATCTACTTCTAGCCAAATATCAACCCTATATGTTTAAACCATTATAAAGATCCCTTTTCTTCGTGGACGACCCTGACTTGCCATTATCTACTTTATTGTAGATAGGAAACATTAGGGCTTATATTTATAACTTTGAGAGATACGGTGACGACTTTCCAAATGAAGATCAAAATTCATGAACAATACCTAGCAAAAGGCTCTTCATCGTACATCTGTGCATCTTATGAGCTGATCTCAATGTTGCTCTGCCCAAAGCTCGGGCCATGATATGTAGGGAAAGGTTCAATTGCTTTCATGGCGCCTGGGAATTGGTAATGAAAACCCCCATGTGATCAGACCAGGACCTTTGATATTGTGATTCTGTCACTAGACTTTGTACACCCACCTCCAAAGTCAAATCTCTAGACTCCAAAGAAGGACCCACATTATCCTGAGGAATTTTGAAGAAATATCCAGCTGTAATCTTACCCATTAGTTGCCCGTATATATCGTGCGGATAGTGGGGGACACCTGCTTTCAAGCATAGTTCTGAGATTAAGCTGTAGAACTGTAACAACCTGATCTCTCTACACTATGTCTAAACCCACTCACTATTTGCCTACCTACGTTCTATCGCAGTTTTTTTTAGTGGCGTACAGATGTGTCAGCCTCATACTATGAACCTCAGTGTTCACTATGACGAGGTCAATTCTGGATGCTACAAAGTGGTACCATCCTTTCATCTCTGGTATGAGGAGCTTCTTTGGAATCTTTGCCCAACCTAGTTTCAAAAGATACTTGACATCTGTTCCCACCCTAGTTACCGTTCTCACGATCTCTTGTACTATGGGATCATCAAAATCCCAACCCTCATTGTTCTTGTAGTGGAATGCAAGAAATTCATCCTCCTCAGGGGGCCGTTAGCAACCCTTACAAATCGTTTATAGATTTATCAGTCAATTTCATCATTTTCCCACAACATAATGCCTCATCCCACCTTGGAACACACCGCAAATTAGCATAGGAATCACTCACTATACTGAGGTTGAACATTGGAGGCGTGTCACACAATTTCTTGAACCTAAGTGCCCAGATAGTTTCTTCAAAGGGGGGAGCATTTTCGATTCCTCTCTCCCAAAAATGTCGCCTTGTTCTGTATGTTTGTTCAATTAACTTTGCCTGCTCCGAAATGAACCTCTTCTCATGTTGTTTAGTATTGGATTGCATCTTCGGAGAGGAAGAGGATGCATTGTGTTACCTCTTGTAGGGAGTTTTTGGTTCCATATCCTACAATGTCCACTTTGGCATTTCAACAAACACCTTCCATGCAACAAAAAAACCTATAGAGTACTAGTTTTGATGAACATCAACAAACCCTCAATGGGAGCAATCAATTCCAAGATATAGATATATGTAGTTATTACACTTTAACTAGGTGTACATAATTGCAACATCGAACAATGTTGGAGAGCAAAGTGAACCAACATCGAACAAAGTTGTTATTTTTCCAAAACCATTGGGTTCATGATAAATAATCTTGTATAATGAAGAGCAATGTTTGAAAGAGAACTCACCTTATTCCTTTACAGAGCTTGAGACTATGAACCGATGAGGAAGATAGGTTAGATTTCCTCTCCAAGAATTAGAAATGGAAGAAGAAGCCCCAGTTGATCTGTATTTTTTTTTGCAACTTAAAATCATTAGCACCGGCATGAAGCTCGTAAACCACTGCCAGAAATAGAACAAGAAGCTACATGATGCTGCTTTAAATTAATTTTTTGGCCATTTCTCCCAACTGGAGAGAAAACTTGTGAAATTTATTCTAAGTGGCCAGCACCGGTATTAAAACCGGTGCTAAAATCACTACAAGAAACAACCCCTATTACCTCGATTCTATAGGGGTTTTTACCTTGGTTTTCAGCCATAAAAAACTGAGGTAAATGTGGGTGAAGTAAAAAGTGTATTTTTTACCTCGATTCAAAATCGTGATAAAAAGTATTTTTTGCCTCGGCTTTTTAGGAAATAACTGAGGTAAAAAGTGAAACCAACCGAAGTGTGTGCGATAAAGAACCAAATGTCTGAAACCACAGCAATAAAAAAATTTTTGCGATAGTCAGTGCGACTTCTCACAGAATCGCACTAAAAGATATTGGCAAGACACTAGCGTGATGTCGCACATTGCATTTTTTGAATTTAAAAATACTACCAAAAGTAGAATCGAGATCGATTCGGCTTTTTGGTCATTCACAACCGATAGTGAAACATAGAGAACCGAGAAGAAATTTATTATACAAAACATATGTTTTTCTTATACAGAGATTTCTACAAAGAAAAACTCTCAGATTTCTACAAAATATATTATACAAAATAGAGAGGTTCTTTAACAAAAGAGATTCTACTAACTTATCATTTTGGAAAGGTGGAGCCAAGCTAAGAAGGGAGCCGGAGAATACCCAGAGAACTGGAGAAGGGCGGATCTGGAATGGTTGGAGAAGGCAAGTAGCACAGCCGAGAAAGATGCCTGAGAAGGGTGGATCTGGAATGTCAGAGGTGGTTGGATGGAACACCGAAGAAGACGACGAAAGATGGCAGAGCGGCGGTGAAATACGTCAGGGCAATGGCGGAATATGTTGGGTGGCGGTGGAATACGTCAAGGAGATGGAGAACGTCAGGGCGGTGACGAAGGACGTCGGGATGGCGGTGAAGGATGCTGGGGTGGTGACGGGGGACGTTGGGGTAGCTGCATAAGACGGCGGAGCGGCGACGGAGCTTTGGCAGAAGAAGGCGGAGAGGGAGAAGGCGGAGAGGGAGAAGGAGGAGAGGGAGAAGGCGGGTGGGAGATAAATAAGAGAGATATTTGAGTTTTTTTTTGGAGAAGGTTTCTTCTACTTATGCACTAGGATTTAGTTTAATAGTGTTTGGGCTTAGGGCTTAGGTTTTTTGGGCTGATTTGTTAGTTATTTTACAAATAGAAATAAAGATATGAATGTGAATATTGATGGATTTCATTTCTCTAAAAAAAAGAAATGATGAAGAAAATTTTGAATACAACTTGTATATCCGAGTAATTTAATATTGACCTATTTTATTATTTATTTTATGGATTTGAATATTATAAATATTATTATTGTTATACTTCGTATATTTACTATAGAAGAGGAAGATGTGTAGTAATATTCAAGAAGAAGAAATGGAATTTTAGAAGAAAATTTTAGTTAAGTTATAACCTTTTTATTAGTGTTTATGTATGGAAAGTCAAGTAAGGGTTTACCGTTTATTAGTTAAGTTCTAACATTTTCATTAGTGTTTATGTATGGAAAGTCATTTAAGGGTTGATCGTTTATTAGTTAAGTTATAACTTTTTCATTAGTGTTTATGTGTGGAAATTCAAGTAAGGGTTGACCATTTATTAGTTAATTTCTAACTTTTTATTAGAGTTTGTTTATGGAAAGTCAAGTAAATATTGACAATTTATTAGTTAAGTTATAACCTTTTCATTATTAATTATGTATGGAAAGTCAAATAAGGTTGACAGTTTATTAGTTAAATTCAAACATTTTCATTAGTGTTTATGTATGGAAAGTCAAGTAAGGGTTGACAGTTTATTAGTTAAGTTCTAACATTTTCATTAGTGTTTATGTATAGAAAGTCAAGTAAGGCTTGTCAGTTTATTAGTTAAGTTCTAACCTTTTCATTAGTATTTATTTATGGAAAGTCAAACAAGGTTGACCGTTCAATTAAAGTCAAACCATTTTATAATTTTTTATATATGGAAAGTCAAATAAGGGTTGCCCGTTGATTAGTACATGTTCTAGAGTAACTTAGAGTTGAATACTTAGATGTAAGAAAGGAAAAATCGGAAAGGATTACAGATATGATAATATGCTCGATTGTTGATAAATATTCTGATACAAACTTGGAAAATACAATGATTGTGTACATGGTAGCATCACGTTTGAACAGATTTCAATTTGGAGTTACGAGTAAAACTTTTTACTTTTTGCACCTAGGTCCCTCCAAGAAAGTTGGAGTTATCAAATCACGAAATTGGAGACACCAAAATGCAATTCAATAATATAAGATTATGAATATTCAATTTGGGTGTGTATAAGTAAACAGAAGGACCTCAAAATTCAACATTGATTATATCAACACACTCTTGGAAAATTACACTATGGCCCAAAATTGTGTTACCCCATTAGCCATTGCTCCAAAATACATGATTTTTGTTAGAGAAAAGTGCATATATAACCCTATATAATTGATGAAAGTGCAGATATAACCCTGCAAAATGAAAGTGCGAGTATAACCCTGCAATAATTGAAAGTGCAAATATAACCCTAGTCAGTCAACGCCGGAATAATGACTTTAGGGTTATATTTGCACATATGTATAATAGTTAGGGTTATATTTGCACATATGTATCATAATTAGGGTTATATTTGCACTAAAAAATAACTCAGGGTTATATTTGCACTTTCTCCAACATATAGGGTTATATTTGCATATTACCCTTTTTGTTATTCTTGCTCCAAATTGTGTTATACCATTATCCATTGCTCTAAAATACATGAATGGAAGGATCTCAAAAGTCAACATTGATTATTCTTTACACAATCTTGTAAACTTACACTATGACCCAAAATTGTGTTACCCCATTATCTATTGCTCCAAAATATATGATTTTTGTTATTCTTGCCTAAATATAGAAATATAAAATAAATAAATTTTTTGGTGAAATGTTGGAAAGTGCTGGTACATATTCTAGGGTAACTTAGAGTTGAATGCTTTGAAGTTAGAAAGGAAAATCAGAAAGGATTACGGTTATGTTCTTATGCCGGATTGTTGATAAATATACCTTTACAACCTTGGAAATTACAATGATAGTGTATATAGTAGCATCACGTTCGAGTGAATTTCAATTTGTGTTACGAGTGAAATTTTTATCTTTTGCACTTAGGTACCTCCAAGAAAGTTAGAGTTGTCAAGTCACGAAATTGGCGACACCAGAATGAAATTTAATAACATAAAAGTGTGAATGTGCAATTTGGGCATGTATGTGTGATTGGAAGGGCCTCAAAAGTCAACATTGATTAATTCTACACAGTCTTGAAAAGTTACACTATGACCCAAAATTGTGTTAACCCTTTATCCACTGTTTCAAAATGCATGATTTTTGATATTCTTGCCTAAATATAGAAATATTAAATAAAAATATTTTGGGTGAAATGTTAGAAAGTACTAGTACATGTTCTAGAGTAACTTAGAGTTGAATACTTAGAAGTAAGAAAGAAAAATCGGAAAGGATTACGGATATGTTCTTATACCTGATTGTTGATAAATATTCTGTTACATACTTGGAAAATATATTCAGGGTGTATATGGTAGCATCATGTTCGAGCGGATTTCAATTTAGAGTTACTAGTAAAGTTTTTACTTTTTGCACTTAGGTCCCTCCAAGAAAGCTAGAGTTGTCAAATCACGAAATTGGCGACACCAAAATGAAATTCAATAATATAAGATTGTGAATTTGTAATTTGGGTATGCATCGGTGAACGGAAGGGCCTTGAAAGTTAACATTGATTACTTCTACAGAATTTTGAAAAATTGCCCAAAGTTATGTTACCCTATTATCCATTGCTCGAATATACATGATTTTTGTTATTTTTACCCAAATATAGAATAAACTTTTTTTTATGAAATGTTGGAAACTGCTAGTACATGTTATTGAGTAACTCATATTTTAGTTTTTAGTTTTGTTTCACAATAAATTTTATTATTAAAATCTCGATCATGTGTTACTCGAACTCTACATTTATTTTATTTCATTTGAAAATATAAACATAAAGTCATAGTTAAAATTATAATTATAAAATCTTTTAAAATTAAAAAGAAATGGAGTTGCATAAAAAAATATATATTATTTTTTTATTTAATAAAAATTTACATTATTAATATATATATATATATATTCAATAATTATAACTTGTGCATCGAAAGGGTGTACGTGCGACGTCGGTAAGCCAGACATACGTGTGACGTCAGTTATTTCATATCTGCGAGTGGTACATGCGACAGTCACAATAATAAGCAACGTCAGTAAGCCAGACATGCGTGCAACGTTGGTCATTTCATGTCTGCAAGAGGTACTTACAACGTCGGTCACAACTATAATCGACGTCGGTAAACCTGACATGCATGCGATGTTGGTCATTCCATGTCTGCCAGTGGTACGTGTAATAGCGTTCTAAAAAATAATTGACATCGTCGGTAAGTCAAACATGCGTGCGAAGTCACTCATCCATGTCTGAGAATGACGTGCGACGTTCGTCTCACAAACAACCAATGTCGGTAAGAAAGACATGCGTGCGACGATGGTAATGGCGGGATTTTACCTCGATTCTTTTTTTAAATGAGGTAAATAGTGTAATTTTTACCTTGGTTTTTTTAACTGAGGTAAAAAGGTAAAAGGGGCCAAGTAACAGGTTCAGTTTCTTGTAGTGAATGTAAAAATCTGGCTCCTAGAAAAGAAAAAGCAGCTGCTTATGGATGCTATTCCTGATACAATAAAATCCTTTTCCTAACCCAAGAGCTAGTTCAAATAATTATTCTAAGAGCCAACATTGGTATTAATATAGGTGCTAAAATGTAAAACAACCGCTGCCTGGTAATGGAAAAGCATCTGCTTGTGGCTGCTATTCCTCTTTTTTAAAATCCTTTTCCCAACCCGAGAGCTAATTCAAATAATTTATTCTAACTACACAGAACTGGTCTGAATTATGGTGCAGTGTAAACAAAAACCGGTGCCCTACATGAAACAAAGCACATCCTTTGTTTTTCAGCACACAAAAAATACTCACTAACATGACTATATTTAGCACCGGTTAATTGTTTTCACCTAAACCGGTGTTAAAGATACAAAATAATTATCCTCCTCCCATTTGGGCCCCATTCTCCAGGCACCAGTTTTTTTGCAATCATGTGGCACAATTAATCATAGGCATCGACACAATGATTCTTACCGGTGCTTCATCGACACAAAGACATTGTTGCGCAATTGGAACCATGTACCAACACCGGTTCATTGTACACCCTTCGTTTGTACCGGTGCCAGTTCTTATGTATGGCACCGATTTCGGGCACCGGTTTCAAAATTCTTGTGCTGACAATAAAACCAGCACCGGTTTGGTATAATTTCGGCTTAATTCTGGTGCCATACATAATATTAGCACCGATTTTGGAGGCCCACAGGAAAACTACCAGTGCCTAAGTACCTATTTTCCAGTAGTGGTAGACCAATCATTTCATATTATACGTCGATTTCGATTGTATATTCATTCACCATCAGTTCAATCAAAACCAAGTGACCTACATGGACTCTGCAATCGATAGAAAATAGTAGAAAATGGAAATCCAACCAACTTCGATCATTTGGATAGTCAATGTCGGCAAACCTCACCTACATTTACATGGGCTATTTTGACCATGTTGTCGGTTCAATCAAGAGATAGTCGACATCGGTTATGTACTCGATAGCGACCGACTTTGGTGTAGTTATCGATAGCAATCGACATTGGTTCATCGCTAGTGACCAACATCTGCCACTAAACTTACAATCGGTCATATGCCACCTAGACCGGCGTTGGTCAACTATCGGTTGCTAGGGTCGGTCAAAAAGTTTTACCTTGCTTATTTTCAGAAAATACCGAGATAAAAATTACCTTTTACCTCAATTTACAACCGTGGTAAAAATAATCATTTTTGCAGCGCTTTAATTTACATCGATTATTATTTTTCAAATAGCTGAAATAATAAACTCTCCAAAACCAAGGTAAAATAATGTTGTTCAGTGTGATCACATCCATAAAGATAAGTATGGAATTAATAAATCAATTTTTTACCTATCATAACTCTTCCCTCATTAATAAGCTTGTTTTATGGCGAGAGCTGTTGTAAAGAGAGTCAAAGTGAAGTATCCCGTGGATCAGGGGCGAAGCCAGGATTTCAAAATCGGGGTGCACTTTCAAATATTAAAAAAAAAATTACAATCAAAATAAATAATTAGATCTTAATCAAGTTATTTTACAATCAAAATCATAATACTCAATGTCTAAAAAGTTCAATACAACACACTAAATAGTCACTCGTCGAGGTTTCATACTTTGAAACCGACTTACAATCGTACTTGGACTAACATCCAAGGCCAAATCTTTCTCCAAATAAGTAACCAAACTATCATTCAACAATTGTTCTCCCATGCTATTACGCAGTTTATTCTTGATGAAAGTCATTCCTGAAAAAACTCTTTCCACACTTGCTGTTGCCACTGGTAGAATCAGAACCAACTTTAAAAGCAAATATACTCTAGAATGAGTCTCATGCTTTCTTGTCTCAACAAGTTTGACAGAAAGCTTATTTAGAGTCTTCAATGCCCAAAATCTTTCATCATGTCGCATATCATCAACGAAAGTATCAAGTGAATGTTTTAAAACCATCAAATCAACACTTGAAAACTCATTAGGATAAAACCCAGCAAGTTGGACAAGTTTCGATGTATCAAATGATGAGAACCGATTAGTAGGATTAAAACATGACATACAGATAAGTAAATCCTTACTTTGCTTGGTAAATCGGTCTTCAAGTTCTGATAATTGTCGATCAAGCACACTGTTAAAAACATCGACTTGAAAATGATGAAGATTTGTAATTCTTGGCCCTTTACCACGAAACATCCTTCTCCCCGGAATGACATACATATCCTCCATGTTTAGCATCTCAATGCCATGCTTAGCCACAAATAAAGTGACTTGGTCGAAGTGATCATTCCATCCATCATCTCTCATTCTTTGCAAACTTCTCTTAGTTACATCAACCAAACTCATTGCATTCACAATATCTTGATCCCTCTTTTGCAAGGCCAAATTCAACTCATTTGTAATCCCAAAGATAGATCTCATCAAGTGTGCCACAAAAACAAAATCAAATGTCATCAACATGTGAGTGATTCCACATGCTTTATGCTTCTCACTTTTTTCCTTAGCTTCATCTGCTATAGCATCAAGAGACTCGAGAAGTGGGCGAAACAAATCAAGAACATTCAAAATAATTTTATAGTGAGAACCCCAACGAGTATCACCAGCCCTAGCCAAGCTCTTCTCCTGATTTAAACCGCTACCTGATTCAATGTCACCAATAGATAAAGCATCAACAACTCTCTCTTTCTGCTTCTCCCGAAGAAATGCTTTTCTCTTTGGTGAACCACCCACAAAACTAATCAAAAGGGGAAGCACCTCACAAAATAACCAACTAGCATCATCATTATCTTTAGCAACGCTGACAAGTGTTAATTGAAGCTGATGAGCAAAACAATGAACATAATATGCAGACGGGGACTCATTTCTAATCAATCTTTGAAGACCATTCAATGACCCTTGCATATTACTAGCTCCATCATAACCTTGACCTCGAACTTTAGAAAGAGGTAAAGAATGATCCATAAGCAAAGATTTAATTGCTTCCATTAGGGTCAAAGAAGTAGTATTCACAACATGTATAACACCAAGAAAACGTTCTGCAACTTCACCATCTTTACTAATGTATCTCAAACAAAGAGCCATTTGTTCTTTATCAACTATATCAGCAGACTCATCAGCAAGAATGGCAAAGAAATCATCTCCAATTTCATCAATAATCAATTGAGTAGTCTCTATAGCATGTGCTTGTAAGATATCCTTTTGAATATCAGAAGATGTCAATTGACAATTACCAGGAGCATTTTCTAGGACTACTGAGGCAACTTCAGGTCTACCCTTTGAATGAAATTTTAGAAGTTGTATGAAATTACCTCTATTCAATGAATCTAAACTTTCATCATGTCCACGAGCGGGCAACCCTTGAACAGAAAGCCATTTCATGCATTCAATGGAAGCTTCCAACCTCATTCTGTACTGCCTTTTAGTTTCATCGGAATGATTAGCCAAAGTAGAAGGGAGAGAACCTTTTTGATTTTTAAAAGCTTCAAGTTCTGTCATAGCAACATTGTGATGACTGTTAAGTGCACCAACATGTCTCTCAAGAGAATCCGGTTTGCCCCAACTCCTGAAACCACCACTAACAAAAACATCAGATCCATCGTCATCATTCTTGAACAAATAACAAGCAAAGCAAAAAGCAGCATCTTTTTCAACACTATACTCAAGCCAAGCTTTGTGAGTTACAAACCATCTCGGGTTGAATCTGCGGTTTTTCTTTCCACTTTGTGTAAGAGGAAATTTATGACCTACAGGTTGACAAAGAGGTCTATTCACATAAGCCCTCCTAACTAGTTTTTTATCATCGGGATGGAATGTACTCATCAATTTTCTCTTTCCCGGATCTTGAGGGAGATTCAACAAATCAATATCAGTTACTCTTCCCTCCTCTCTCAACCTTGATGTACCCTCCCCTTCTTGATTTTGAGGAATGTCCGAAACCCTTGTTTCTTCGGGTGGAAAATCATTCAATTGAGGAGAAGAATGCAATACTTCTTGAGATGATGGAGTTTGTTGAAGATTTGGGCTAGAACTACCTTCGCCCCCTTCTTTAGGAACTTTTGAGAAAAAACTTAAAATACCACCACTTTGTTTCCTTTTCATCCTGGATAAAATAATTAAGTTAAGCAAAATAACAATTTAAAACCCAAAATTAAAAGATTCAAAACTCCAACAAGATTAAACTCAATGGAAACACAAGCACATAAACCCCAAAATTTTGTTCTAGTGAGATGTGTTCATCTTCAATACAAAACTACAAATCCATCGGAGTCCGATTCTCACAATTCTAGGAACAAAATATACCCCATGTTCCTTAATTAAATGTCCTTCATATTGAGAAGTGAGAACCATTGAATCAAATATTATATTTACCACAACACACATACACACAAAAATGTCAAAAATACAATCAAAATCTTACAATTAATTGATCAAGACGTTGGGAACTTTCAATTAGATACCTTTCAAATTGGAAATCATTGAATCAAATACCACAATAACCACACATAAAATTTTCAAAAATACAAACAAACCTCACAATAAAAAACGTTGGGAACTTGCAATTTGGGAAAGTAGGGAAAAAATAGAGAAAGGAACCTTGATAGGCTTGATTAATAACGCCGAGCAGAAGAGGGATGAGCCGATGAGCAGCCGAGGCCGAGCAGGGAGCAGTGGCGGCTGACCGAACAGAAAAGGGAGGAGATGGGCATGGGCGGCCGAGCAGGGAGCCGGAGATGCCGAGCAGAATAGCATGGAGATGGGCCGTGGGCGGCCGAGCAGATTGAGCAGCCGAGGCAGAAGATGGAGGTCTGGCCCTGGCCGTCCGTCTGGGAGGAGAATCAGGAAATGGGTGCGCTGAATAAATTTCTCAGAGTCAGGGGTGCACAATTAAAATTAAATCATTTTTGCCCCATTAAAAAAAAATTTAAAAAAAAAATAAAATTCTGGGGTGCACGTGCACCCCAGGTTCCAGTGTGGCTTCGCCACTGCCGTGGATGATGCAGCATACACAGGACTAGCCTTCAGGCGGTTTGTTTATAATAAAACCTAATTTTTACTTTATACACTTTATTCGTTAAATTATATACTAAATATAAAAAAATTTAAAATGTCTTTTTATATTATACTCCCTTCGTTCCAGAGATATTGGTACAATTTAACTTTTAAAAGTCAAAGCCAACTTCCACCATTAAATTCTATTATTATGTATATAAGAATATTATCATTTTAAATGTTGTTGAATTCATCATAACATGTATTTTTAAATTATTATTTTTTATGAATTTTTTATACACATATATAAAGATATTAATTGTTGAAAATTGATTAAGTTGACTTTTAAAAGTTAAATTGTGTCAATTTCTCTGGGACAGGTAGTATATTTTTATATTTTCACATTTGAATATATATTATTATTTGTTTTAATTTTTAAAATACTAAAATTTTATAAAAAAATTATAACATTTAATATGAAAATCACTATGTACTGTCAATAAATTTATGGAAAGATCGCATTTGCTAAAACTTTCTCCAAATACAATATTTGGCAAAAGGCGATCATCCGCTCGCCCTCAGCGGCCCATACCAGCTCATACCCAGGCCATCGTATGAGAGGTAAATCACGGTAGCCCAGCACCAGGACCCATGGGCTTGGCATTGCCTCAGTGCGCACAAGGGAGCCTTGCAAAGCAAGAACTCCCCACACTGCCGCTGCCGGGGATCGAACCTGAGTTTATTGATTTTCCCACCCATATCCTAACCACTGGGGTACACCCGTGAATGTATCAAATACAATATTTGGGGGTTGTGGAGAGAGCGGTTGTGAAAAGAGTCAAACTGAAGTATCCCGTAGATGATGCAACAAGTACTATATTTAGGGAGTTGCGAAGGTGTATACTAATTTTAGAAATTTATTCCCGCAAAAGATTGTGTCATGTATGTGTTGGCGCCCACATATATTGACAGCAGAAAGCATTGGTTCTATCAAGTCAGGCTTGGTAGCCGACAGATTTCGTCGGGGCCGTCAGCCATGGATGCAAACAAACATCCCTTCGAGCAACTAATAACTACTTCCCGGTTTGGTTAAAGATGCGTCTATACAAGTCTAATGAAACTATTTTTCTTCTAAATTTAGTTAAATGTATCATTTATTTTCGACTTTAGAATTAATCTTAAGAATGACTGACTTTTGATAAGTTCAGATAACATCTACATTATTTTTAAGTTTAAATTTTACTCCCCTAATTCACTAATATTGACTCAGTTTCTTTTTTAATATGGTTCTTTAACATCGACACTCTTACAATGTTTCATAATTTGGAAAGGGGACAAGAAATTGAAAAGCCCATAATGGCCTCAACTTTATATTATTTTCAAAAAATTTTACTCCCTCCATCCAATGGGAATCTGCATACACTTTCCTTTTTTTATTGTTCCAGTCAAATCAGACACTTCCCTCATTTAGAAAAATTAACTTTCTAAATGACACAATTACCCTTACAAATTTAAAATTGTACATAACCCCACAATCCCTCTCCCCCTCAATCCTAATTTCTGCACATTCATAACCCATTCCCCCGCTACAACTTTTTTGCTCCACTGCCTTCCCTCCACCTCAACCCTAATTTCATTGCCACCTCCCATCGCATCCGCCTCCACCCCTCCCTCCGCCTCTTCCAAACACACCACTGTCACCCACACCACCCTTCAAACCCTAAAATTTATCCCAGGAGAGAAGCTTCCCCTCATGGTCTACTACCACAGCAATGCATTCTCCATCTCCGTCGAGGCAGGCTCGCCCCAGAGCACCCGATCCCCGCCTGCTGTGAAGATTGCTGGGTGGTTACCAAATGGGTCAGATCTCATTCAACCAGCCAAGGAACCGATGAATGGGTGAACAACCACGCTGATTTCGGTCGTGTTTTCTGCACCGGGGAAAATGGCAGAGCAAACATCGCTCATAACATGGCAGTGAGAGCTGACGTCGACGGCGATGACGGCGAAAGGTGAGGTGAAAGAGGCGGAAGGTGGAGAGAGATGGAGGCGGAGAGAAACGGGAGTGGAGAGAGGCAGTAGAAAAGGAAACATATCTGGATGGCGGAGGCGGGGGGAGGGAGTCAAAGGTGGGAGGCGGGAGGAGGGAAGATCAGGCAAAGGAGGTTCAGATCCAGAGGAAGAAGATTGGGGTCAAAGATGGGGGCAATATGATCTTTTCACTTGTGACAAATCTCAAGAAATATTTTCTCTTTCTGCAGATTGCCCCGGAACGGATGGAGTATAATATCCCCTTTAACTCATTATTACCCCAACCAACATTTTACTTCACCCACCTAAATACATTTTCCCTTAATCTAGCGCCAAAAGTAAGTGAGTCAATGTCATTGAACCGATAAGGACTTTATAAATTCAACATTAATGAATAAAATATAATCATGCTCAGTTTAGAGCTTTAAATATTATGCTCAAGGTAACAAATAGTTTAATTTTAAGCTCAAATTATATATTGTTTAAGTTTAACATTAATGTATAAAATGTAATCATGCTCTGTTTGGACCTTTGAATTTCATGCTCAGTTTGGATATATATTAATATATATATATATATATATATATATTCCTATAAAAATGATAGAATATAAAATTCACATGGATGGTGACAGTGTGTATTAATTACAGATCATTACAAAATACATCACAATCAGACAAAAAATACAATATTACAATCCTATATTGGGAAAGATATATTCTAACTTTCCTTGTCATTATCTATTCTCTATTACCCCTATCACCTGCCCCTTCAAGCAAAGCATAACTAGCAACCCAAAGTTTGCAATGTAGAAACTCAATTGAGAGAGATCCTTTGTAAAGATGTCCATAAATTGACGGTTAGAAGACACATGATTGCGACCTTGTTGGAAGCCACAATCTCACGAACAAGATGATAATCAGTATTAATGTGCTTGGCTATCTTATGAAAAACAGGATTATGAGCAAGAAAGAGAGAACACTTGTTATCACACACCTTCACAAGTAGCGCAGATGAAAGTATCACAAAGATTCACAAAAAGATTCACCATCCTAGCAACTTTAGGTGCAGTATGAACATACCACGATATTATGATTCCGAGCTAGAACGAAACATCATAGGTTGTTTCTTAGCACTCCAAGAGAACAATTTACCACCAAGAAAAATGGCATAGCTATAAGTAGACCTACGAGTCTCCAAACAACGAACTCAATCGGTATCTGAATAACCAAGAACTGCAATCACACACAGATTAGTGTGAAACGAAAGGCCAAAATAAAGAGTGGAAAGAGCGTAGCATAAAATCCAAGTAATATATTGTTAGTGGTCATCATAAGGATCCTGCATAAACTAAATAACCATTTTAACAACATAAAAAATTTGGGACGTGTATTCGCCAAGTATTGAAGAGCTCTGACCAAGGATAGTAGAGCGTGGGATTTTTGAAAGGCTTACTTGTAGAGCTAAGCAATTGGGAGTACACCACAAAACGAGTTGAAATGGGCATTCCATCCGTCATACTAGCACGAGAAAGATGTCCTTGGAAAACCTTGCATGTCCAAGGAATAAGCCGTTCGAATTGGAAACAACCTCCAAACCAAAAAAAAATCTGCCCAAATTAGTGATAAAAAACTCATGATTCACTCGCTCAATGGGATTCCAAAGAAGAGCACCACCACTTGCCCAATGAGCCGTCTCAACCTCCAAGTGTATCAAGCTGAGGTCATCCACTTTTACTTCAACTTCAACCTCCTCGACAACAGTGACTACGAGATAAAGATGAACAAGAAGTAGTTCACTATCAGTTTTAAGACCATAAAGAACACCATGGGGTTCTTGATCAAGAAGACAATGAACAAAGTGTATTGCTTGTATTTTAGGGATAGTTAGCCAAGGGAGAGAAATAACCTTGAAAGACTGTACCCTAACCCTCTAACGGCAAAAAACTCCCACTGTGATAAGCCGTTCGAATTGGAAACAACCTCCAAACCAAAAATTAAAAACAAATATGCCCAAATTAGTGATAAAAAACTCATGATTCACTCGCTCAATGGGATTCCAAAGAAGAGCATCACCACTTGCCCAATGAGCCGTCTCAACCTCCAAGTGTGTCAAGCTGAGGTCATCCACTTTTACTTCAACTTCAACCTCCTCGACAACGGTGACTACGAGATAAAGGTGAACAAGAAGTAGTTCACTATCAGTTTTAAGACCATAAAGAACACCATGGGGTTCTTGATCAAGAAGACAATGAACAAAGTGTATTGCTTGTATTTTAGGGATAGTTAGCCAAGGGAGAGAAATAACCTTGAAAGACTGTACCCTAACCCTCTAACGGCAAAAAACTCCCACTGTGATGAAGTTGTTATTGATGATCCGAAGAGAATCAAGATCAGTACCTTCAAACTGAAGGAGGGTATGATGTACGAGCTTAATTTCAAAAATTTGATCTCGCCGAGTCATCCTACAGAGTGCACCCACAATGACATCATGCTATTCTTCAACATATCTGATAAGGAGTGGATTAATACTATTTTTAGGAACATAAAGGAGATGGCGATGGTCACTGCAATCAAGAGGAGCTAAATACTTTCGTACTGAAACCTCAACACCGAACTACTCCAGCTGGAGTATATTCCCATTGAATCCACTACCAAGATTCTTCCGACTGTACTTTGTGAAGATGCATTGGGGGTGAGACAACAACTAGTGGGTTATGTATAATGCTCCTTCACCTTCAAAAGTGCAACTGATACCATATAGCTAACCCCTACTGAAGTGTGAGGTATAAAATTTATTTTAGCTTTCATTTGATTTATGTAATTTTGTGAGTTTGAATAAAATTATTGAATATCAACACTATTTTATGTTTCCAATATCTACAGTTGTGCCGTTAAGGAAATTTGGGGTTGGAGAAGACATTGAATGCTTATCAATGAATTCCCTTGAAGGTACTTCATTTCTTTTTTTAAAATTATCATTCAAGGTCGAATATGTGTGTAATGATATGTTTCTCTAAATATCTTGTGAGATTGAACATTGTAATGTTTCTTGACACTCTTGATGAATAG
This sequence comes from Rubia yunnanensis, assembly GCA_037428765.1. NCBI lineage: Eukaryota > Viridiplantae > Streptophyta > Magnoliopsida > Gentianales > Rubiaceae > Rubia > Rubia yunnanensis. The sequence goes on along the minus strand of CM075069.1, from coordinate 42,941,764 downwards.
GTTTTGTTTGCAAATGTGGTTGGTGTAATGCATGACTTTGATTGCATGTGATTTGAAGTATAGGGTGTGGTAGGATTGTAGTATTGTGTGATCATGCATGTTGCATGTTTATATGGTGTGTTATGAATGAGCTTATTGTTTATGGTGTAATCGTATATTGGTTTGAAAATTTTTAATATTGGTGAGTGATGAATTTATTTCTTTTTTTTGGGACTTCTTGGACTGTGCTTTTAGTTGTGAAAAGTGCAGCCTATATTCATGTCGTGATTATAAGAACTGTAAGCATACTGATGATCGAGATTTGTTGCAACTCCATTTGTACATGAGAGGATTCTCAAAATATTATTTGGTTTGGAATTTCCATGGGGAGAAACCACCACTGAAGTGGTTGTAGGTGGTAAGGGGGAATATTTTGGGGATTTGAAATTGGATGACATGTGTGAAGAAGTGGTAGATGAATTTAGGGGAAGGACTGGGGTTCTGTCAAAATTTCTTGATAAGAAGGACAAACCGTTGTATCCTGGTTGCAAAAAGAAAGACACTTTAATGTCATGTTTGATGGATTTGTTCAACCTGAAAGGAGTTGGTTCGTGGACCGATACTAGCATGGATAAGTTGTTGAAGTTTTTGAGTGAGAAGCTGCCTCCCGGAAATGGTTTACCGGAAAACTTGTATGATGCAAAGAGAATTTTGTGCCCAATGTGAATGGATTATAAAAAGATACATGCATGCCTGAATGATTGGTATTTTCTATAAGGAAATGTTGGAAAAAGCGGTGGCTTTCCCTGTATGCAAGGTATCTCGTTATAAGCAAAGAAGAAATGGTGTTGTTGATGAAGAGGTCATTATGAAGGTAAGGAAATGGGTCCCTGCGAAATGCCTATGGTACCTTCCTGTTGTCCCCAGGCTGAAAAGGTTGTTCAAGAACGCTGTGGATGTGAAAAACCTGACATGGTACAAGGATATGGGTTGTGTTGATGATGATATCATTAGTCACCTAATGGATGGGGATCAATGGAAGAATTTTGACAATAGGTATTTTGAGTTTGCTGAAGAACCCAGGAATCTGAGAATGACTTTGTGTAATAATGGTATGAATCCCTTTGGTAATATGTCATCAAAACATAGCTCATGGCCTATTATTCTTTGTATTTACAATCTGCCTCCTTATCTATGCATGAAGAGGAAATATGTTTTGATGCCAGGAAACCAAAAAATGATATTGATACTTATCTAGCCCTACTCATTGAAGATTTGAAGTTTTTTTGGTCGGATCATGTCATGGTGTTCGATGGTCATCGTGGGATAAAGTTCACTCTGAAGGTGATGTTGCTCTGCACTATTGATGATTTCTGGCATATTGAAATCTTCCAAGTTACGTTGTTAAGGGTCACAAGGCATATCCTTTGTGTGAGGAAGCAAGTGATTTTACACATCTGAAAAATGGTCGGAAGACTGTTTATCTTGGTCATAGGAAATTCCTTCCATCAAAGCACAAGTTACAAGAAGACGAGATTCATTTTGTTGGGGGGAGGGAGATGAGGAAGGCACCAAGAATATTGAGTGGGTTTGCCATCCACAACAAGGTGAAATAACTCAATGTTGTTCTAGGAAAGAAGATATCAAAAATGGTTGCCTTAAATGACGGACCTTGGAAGAAAAGATCGATATTCTTTGATTTTCTATATTGGGAGAGTCTGGAGGTTTTCCATTTTTTGATGTGATGCATATAGAGAGGAATATGTGAGTGAGTTTAATTGGTACTCTGCTAAACATTCCAGGTAAGACGGAGGATAGCTTGGATGCACGGAACGACCTAGTTGAGCTTGGTATAAAAGTTGATTTAGCCCCTGAGTTGAAAGGTAAACGGATGTACCTACCACCAACCCCTTACAATCTTTCTATCAGCGAGAGGAGGTTGGTCTATGAGTGCATTGGGGGAGTCAAGGTACCATCTGGCTACCCTTACAATGTAAGTTGGTTTATGAATGATGAATTACGTCTTAATGCGCTGTTACATGTTGATTGTCTCATGTTGATGCTACAAATCTTGCTTGTGGCTATCCGTGAGGTCCTGGAGGAGGAGGTGAGATTATGCATCATGCGCATGTGTTTCTTTTTCAACTCCATTTTTTTTGCAAGAATATTAGCAGAAAACAGCTGGATGAGTTGGAGCACGAAGGGATACTTGTGCTTTGTTTGTTTGAGAAGTATTTTCCCCTGACATTATTTGACATTATGGTCCATCTTATAGTCCACATTGTCAGGGAAGTTAGAATATGTGATCTTGTTGGGATGCATTGGATGTACCCCTTTGAGTGTCACATGGGGTCTTCAAGGGTTATGTACACAATTGATGCCAACCTGATGCTAGCATTTTCTAGAGGTATGTCATGGAGGAGATAATTGAGTATTAATTTTCAAATTTGCAAGGGAAAATGGCAGTTGGAGTTCCCCAGCATATCCATAGTGGCAGGAAGAATGGTATCCCACGTACGAAAGGTACGCTATACACACCATCTAATGTTGAGTTGATGAAAGTCCATCTTTATGTTTTGCGTAACAGTAGAGAGACTGCTATTTATGTTGATGATCACATGTCAATGTTGGAAGAACTCTATCCCAAATAGCCATCGAACTAGTTACAACTTGAGCATTCTGCAACGTTTGTTGATTGGTTTTATAATCATTGTAATGTGGAGGGGATGCCGTCTAAACTTTGTGTGTTTTCAAGGACACCGGGTTGCACGGTTAAGAGATACCAGGGCTATGATATCAATGTATACAATTTTTGACTATTTCCAAGGATAGCAAAAGCACAACTCAAAATAGTGGGGGTTTTTGGAAGCTGCATCCATGTGGTAGTCGAGCAAGAGAGAAAAAATCCAAATTGTTGTCATGATGGCATTTTATGGGAGTCATCGAGGAGATTTGGGAGTAGGATTTTGTGGAGTTTAAAAGGGTAGTCTTCAAGTGTCTTTGGGTTTAAAATTGTGCCGGGGTACGTACCAAGATGCCCATGGGTTTTGCGCTAGTTGACTTGAATCGTGTGGGATATGAGAATGAAAAGTTCATCTTAACGGCTCAAGCTCGCCACATGTTTTACATCAGAGACCCAAGCAATTAGAAGTGGCATGTTGTACTCCACGGTAAGAAGTACTTTTTTGGTGATGAAATTGGAATTAAAGTAAAATCTGATATTGCAGAGTTTCCGTCTACTTTCCTCAGATTGGAGAACAGCGGTTGACCATCTGTAATTAGGCGATCACATGGGGATGGACCGTGGGTGGATGAGAATGGAAATATTGTGGGTGGTGATGTTGTCTTCAAGAGGAAAAGATAGGGTGTTCCATTTGTATTTTGATGACTGTTTTGTTTGGCCTAGAGAGTATTTTTAGTGAAATTGCGTACCTATGTTTGAAAACTATAGGTTCCTCAACTAATGTTTATCAAAAAGAAAATTATATGGTTATTCATACCACCGGAGAAAATGTTTAATATCGGTGCTATTGATTTGGGAACATGCTCTATTTTTAGGCATAGTACATGAAAACATAGTTTGAGGACCGGTTTTTATGCACCGGATAATGTACCGGTGCTCAATAGTTAGACAGAATAAATAAAATAATGTTTAAGCAGCTGCGTAGGGCTACTTTAATAACAAGTACCGGTATAGGGTTTTTTAGCACCGGTTGTTGTACCCGTGCTCAATACTTAGTAAAAAAACATATGAGTTGCTCTCTGTTTCATATCAAATTGATGTTCAAGCAGCTGCATAAGGCTGCCTTCGTATGGAGCACCGGTTGTTTATGTTTTTAAAGCACCGGTATTGTACTAGTGCACAACACTTAGTCAGAAATATTCTGAGTTGCTCGCTGGTCCCATTCTGAATAAGAAAAATAAATACCCAGGCAGCTTCCTGGGGTTGCGTTTCTTTTATAGCACCGGTATGTTCAAGTACTGCTGCTAACAAAATCTACTATAATTGGACATCCTGGTCATTATTTTACCAAACATTCATAACCCCTTGTTCACATCTTCTTAGAGCAAACCCTATATCCTCCCTTAAAGGTGGTAGAGCTTCAAAAAGTACTATTCTCTCACTCAAAACACTGCAATGAAGTGGAAATCTGTTACTTCTGTGAATGAATCCTTATTTTATCAAAGTTTCATATCAAGATTGTGGAAATTCCAAAAAAATGATCATTTTGGATTGTTATATGTGCACCTTGTTTCGCAATTACTTGTGTGTTATAATCAATGTGAAGCTATCCTTGTTGTTTATGTGAAAATGTACAATGCCCTAATTAGATTATTGTTGAAATTGTGGTAAATTGTCAATGCAAATAAGGTATTTGATGAAATGCCTCTATAACAATGTACAAGATGGCCCCCAAATCCAAAACAAAGAGGCCTAGGAAAGAAGGATATTCTTCACCCTCAGAAGGCTTATACCTGAGGGTGGCAGAGGAGAGATTTATGTCCGACGAGGCAAGATCACTGGCCCAGAGTTTCAGAACAAGGAAGCATTATCCGGAACGTGGAATTGAAGTAAATCCACCCTTTCAAGACACTATTCAGAAATTACCTTGGGAAACGCTCTGAGCTACACCTCATGCATTCAAATTGACCATCTTTTTCGAGTTCTATGGAAATTTGAGGTGTGGATTGAGCACGGAAAAATTTTTATGCCTTGGTAAATATGTCCCCCTCACCCCCTTAGTCATCAATGAACTGTATGGATTGCCAAATGTAGAAGATGGTGAGGATGAGATGTTGGCGCTGATCAATGAGGATGATGACATGAATGATGAAGTATCAAGGAGATTGGTTCAGTGCATCACAACTGAAGGTACTAATGTGGATGCTCTCGTGTTTCCTGGGTGGAAACAAATTTCGAAGAAAACACTAATTCTAGAAATGAACGCGTGGTATCACTTTGTGACCTCCCGTATCAACCCAGACACGGTTAACACTGAAGTACAAAAGATGAGGATAATAAAGTTGTATGCCATTACAAAGAAACTTCGTTGGAATGTAGGAGAGAAAATTCATTGGGCACTTACCGAGAACAAGGAGAAGTCTGGCTCGTATGGTTTTTGCAATATGATTTCTTCACTTTGTGGATTTGCAGGTGTTCCTAACTATGATAACGACACATGGGGTCATCTTATGACACAAATTGGTGTAGATTCATTCTACAAGAATGTTTCTCCTACCTCTGCTACGTCGATTGAATCTTAGGTCATCACACTCGAGAGTGCGGTTGAAACTCTGCGGGTGGATTTTCAATTCAAGAGTTGATGGTGTGACCACATTGGGAAAGTGATGAGCTACCATTTTCTTGAAGCTGTGAAGGTGATCGGTCCTTTCCCATCATTTGATGGGGACAATGCAGCTGGCAGCGAGGAAGTGGAACCATTCTCCCACTATTATTCATGAAATGTCCTATTTAGAAATATCGTAACTTGACATTTACATTTGGTGTTATACTAAGACTGTGATTGATAGACACATGGATAATGATGATTTCTATATTGATTTCGGTTAGTTCTTCAAAATTATTAGTTGCAAAAATTATGACAGCACAACGCAGCCATACGCAGCTGCCTTATCAGTCTTTAGCACCGGTACATTACCTTAAAGGCACCGGTATGGAAGATTTGAGCACCATCTTATCACTAAATGTAATACAACGCCATCTACTATTAACATAAAAATATATATAATATTTTTCACATAACAAAAAATCATATAAAATTGTGAATACCAAGATATACATGTTTTGGAGTTGTGGGAACACTTCAAACAACAATTGAGATAATTTCATAATTTTCCAAGACTATTCCCATTTCGCAAAAGACGTCCTTCCGTTCACCCAGATAGTTCCAATTTGCAAAAGTACATTTCCCCAACATCGAATTTCGTTTCTTCATCGCCAATTTTGTATTTCGACAATTCCAATTTTCTTGGAGGGACTAAAATGCAAAAAGAAAAAAGTTTGCTTGCAGCTCCAAATTCAAGTCCACTCGAACTTTATCGTACATTTACACTCCCTATTGTGTTCTACAATCAAAATTTCAATTTCTATGTCACTCAGAGGATCGTAATAAGTCTCCATAAAAGTTCCCAAATTCTCAAAGTTAACACTAGCTAAAAACCTCTTGCAATACAACATACACTAGCGCTATTGGTCATGAGCCAGCAATGTAACAATTATTTTAATCATTCGTTTTTATCCAATGAAATGAAATATCATAGGTGTACTGCACTGGTAAGTTAGCATAACTGGGGCATTTAGTTGGAGGCACTTTTTACAAACAAATTAAAATTCACCCTCGGGACTACAATCGATTAAAATTAATCTTCTGTTCATATTCCCAGGCATGTCATAAACCTAATTGATACTCATCAACAAGGACTACGTGGTCATAAACATTTCAAAAAAAATGTGGGCCCTAATGTAATTTTACTATAGTATATAATCCGTTGTTGCTGGAATGACAAAGTTACATGTACACCATCACACTTATGGTTTTGAAATGTGAATTAAACATATATTCGGTCAATTTTTCAAAAAACTAATCCTAAAAAGGTTTGGGGGGAGGGGGTAGAAAACCTAATAAATCAATGTTTGTAGGAAATGTTAGAACCAGTACGCTATGTATCTTACCGATGCTCAAGTTTTTGTGGGAAATGAAAATAATTTGATATTTTCAAACTAGCTAGGTGGGAAAATTAAATTTTGTTAGCACCAGTGCAAGGATTTTTAGGCATCGGTTTGTTATACATGTACTCAACACTTAAAAAAAGTATAGGTCATTTCCTCTCTGTCAAACACGTAAGAATTAAAATAATTGGAAAATGGCTGCACAGAGCTGCGTTATGTGGATATGAGCACCACTATGCCCAACCGGTGCTCAATACTTAGAATATTTCTATTCAAATTGTGTACATATCAGCCTCTGTCTCGTTCAATGAATAAAACAATTAGGCAAAGCAGCTGCGCACAGCTGAATTTTTAAGCTATAGCACCAATTTTATGTACCGGTGCTCAATACTTAGAATATTGGGCAAAATACTCATATGACCCTATATTTTGCTCATATGTGCCAATATGACCCTGCAAGATCAGATAGTGCTATTATAACCCTATGTTCTGCATTAAAAGTGCCGATATAACCTTTTGGCACTATTTTGACATTGACTAGATAGGTTCCGACATTGGCCAAATATAAAAAGACTAAACTACCCCTAGTTTTAAAACAAAAAATATAATGACAAAAGTATCCCCAAGATCTTCTTCTTCATATCCCCATAACCACCGCTGCTCCCACCATTGCTCCGCCACTTCAACTGCCGCTCGCCACCCCCGCGTCGCCGCCCCAAAAAAGAAGACCTTGAGTTTTCCCACTTTTAAAAAACCAGGAACAAAATCCCATCATTTGAATGAGAATCAAATCAGCAGTGTCTTAGTGTAGCAATAACAATCATTTACATCAATCTACAACAAAAACCTATACAACAAGAGGAGCCAAGAAACAAACAAATAACAACTACTAGCATATGAAATCTCCGAAGACCCTTTAGAGATTTCCATGGAAATCTATGGAGAAATTTAATGGGTTTTCATGGCATACCTTTTGTATTAGTGGAGGGTGGGTTTTCATCCGCCATGGTGGTGAAAGGAATGCTAAAGAGCCATAGGAAGAAGATGACGGCCTAAGTACAAGCACTGGCGGGAGCAGGGTTTTTCCCCTTATTCACCGTTTCTCGACACCGCCCTAGCACCACCAACCACCACCTCTCATCCTAGCACCACCACCACCCATCTTAGCACCACCACCACATGTCCTAGCCACCAGCCCCAGCACCACCACATTCACATCCGCTACCGCCACCACTCTTCCCAGTCACCGCCACCGCCACCACCCATCCCAGCCACCACCACCCACCCTAGCACCACAGCTACTCGCCCCATCACTACCACCACCACAACCAACCCTAGCACCACCACCACAATCACCATCACTCTCCCCAGCCACCGCCAACACTAGTCCCAACCACCACCACCACCTGCCCCAGGACCACCACCCATAGCCCCAGGACACAAAAAATTAATTTCTCCTAGCCGCACGAAACCCTATCCCAGGATAACGGAACCCCAGCCCAGGACGACGATAGCGATCCCCACCACCTTTGCTCTGACTCTAATCAAATCGAACCTCGTTGCGATGGCCGCCAATCGAATTGAGACCGCCACCAGCACATTGTGAAGCTATGACCTCATTGAGACAGACACCAATCAAATCGAAACTTGTTGCGAAGCTACCGGTGCCAGTGAGTTTGAGTGAGAGATAGAAGATGACGGAGGGACGCGAGTGAGAGGTAGAGAGAACAGAGAGATGCGAGTGAGAGGTAGAGAGGAATAAGATGTGTTTGAATGCAATAAAGTAGAGGAAAAATAGGAGAAAGAGGTGAAGGACAAAACGGTATATTCAACAGGTAAAATTTTCTATTTTTTGGAAACTGGGGGTATAATCGCCATTTCATGTTTTTCTAGCCAAATTCAGGCCTCCAGGGTTATATTAGCATATTTCAGCAAATCATAGGGTTATAATAGCTAGGCATGTTCAAGCGGTCTGGACCGGACCGGGACCAGTTAAGACCGGGACCGTAATGGTGGAAATCTTTGGACCAAAAACCAGACCGGTTATTGAAAGTTTAGGACCAGGATTGGTCCGGAATTGATGAGGCCATTTTATGCGGTTATATTAGGGTTTTTAGGATTGGATTTTGTATAATTTTGTGCTCTACATGTGGCATTCTGCCTTGAAATCATTTAAGGAGGGATAAAAGAGACTTTGACGTTTTTATCACTTTTTAGATGATTTTGTGTGACAAGGTGATTTGTTTGAAAACTTTGAAGATTTGAAGACTTTTAAAGATATCTTTGAAGATTTGAAGACTTACACTTGGGCTTTTTGAAGATTTGAAGAAGTGAAGAGGTGAAGAAAGGAGAGCAAAGCAACGGGTGAAGGATGGTCCAGGGTTTTCATAATTTTCCGAGAATAATCAGCCTTCAAGAGTGGTGCCATTGGATTCCTCTTCTCGAGCATTATAAAATCGACTACAAGAACTCCCGAAACGGATCAACGGTTCACCCGGAGGAAGCAAAACAAAACAGGGCTGGAGTTTACTGATCTGGTCGCGAGTCGCGACGACAGCGTGAATTCAGCCCTGCAGCAGCATTTTTCTCCCCTTTTTCTTCCCCTATAAATACCTCTTCACCCCTTCTTCTCCACAGCTTCCAAGCCCGCCTTTGGGGCTCCAAAACCCTACTTTTCACCATTTTCTTCCATTTCTTCTTCTTTCTTTGTAGATTGTTGTTCTATGTTATGGGTTTTGTTTATCTAGGGTAGTTTTTATCTTGGGAGCAAAGGATTGAAGCTTCCACTTCTATGTAGTAAGAATCATTTTATCTATCTATTTGGTGTTTTTGCTACTGTGCATTTATTATGCTTTGAATGTTAATTGTTGATTTCATTGATGTTGTTGAAAGCTTGAGCATATGAAATACTTGTATGAATTTATAGCTAGGATTTGGGGGATTTGGGTTGATTTCCCCCCTTTTCTTGTTAGGAATGTATGAGTATGATTTAGAGCTTTTGATTGTGTTGATGGATTGATAATGTGCTAGATGAATGTGATTGATGTTGAACTCTTCGTCATGTTCGTTTGTGTAGCAAACGAGATAGTTATATGCTCTTGGATGAATGTGCGTTGCACGTTCATCCAATCTCGTGTAATTGCATGAATTGGTTAAATCCTTAGTCACGGTGTAGTGGTCATAAGTATTGTCAAGCTTGTTGGTTCTTCGTGATTAAATGCCATCAATGGGATACTCCTAGCAATAGGGGAGTCATTGGTGAGGTTTGACAAGAGATGTCAAATTCACTCTTGCAAACTACGAACTAAGAAGGATGGAAGATTTATTTTCACAACAAGTAGTTGAAGTATTGAATAGATGATTTAATTCATCCTTGAAGCATTTGTTATTTAGCATTTATGTATTCTTGATGGTGTGTTTCACTTCATTTGTGCCATGAGTTGTTTGAGCATAGGGAGTGCTTGTATGATTGAATTGGTTAGGTGTTAGGAACGTGACGAATTCCGTAGCTCCTTTGCATGAAAATCTACGAGCATGAACTTAGAACTTCTTGTGCATAATGTGTTGTGATTCTTGCTAGATGGGTATGTTGATGTTGAGTCCTGTAATGCTATATGATAGAATGAGTGAATGGTTCAATGACCTACATTAGATTTGGAAGTGGATATCCCTTGCCCCCAAGGCTTTTTATCTTTGTAGTTTTAAAAGCCCTTTTTTTCTTAGTTTTGTTTGATGATTAGCATAGTCACTTGACTTTGCTAGTTATCTTGTCTTTTTACTTTCGTAACTTAGGAAAACCAACCAACCAAACTCCCCCCACCCCATTTACATGCTTTTATATGTATGTATATATGTCTACTCCTAGCCTAATATCAACCTTTTGTGCCTAAACGCTTAGGAAGATCCCTCTTCTTCGTGGACGACCCCGACTTGCCGCTATCTACCTAGTTGTAGAAAGTAAGCAAAAAGGGCTTATAAATTATCTTTGAATAGGGGTGCGACGACTGGCCGCTATCAGGAATTATTCCAGATTTGGACCAGACTTTAAAAGCAAAAAAAATTATTAAAATATTCATTATCAAAATAGAGAAACTGCAAAATTAATTGTGTTACCACATATAATTTTGTTTAGATCATTCGATAGCAAAAACACAAAATCTCAGTCAAAACATCATTAAAACCAAAATCACAAAAGAAAACACTCAGCATTCCAATCTTGTAGAAGATTAAAATAAAAATTAAAACCAAAACTCAATCAACAATTCAACATTCCATTCCATCCCAACTCATACATGATACATCGCATCAATTAGAATGCTCTCTAAAATGGTTCTTAAACCCCTCGCACCAGTGTTCATAGCCATGGCTTTTTTTGCAATTAGACGCAAGACATTCTCTGTAAAATGCAGCTTCACCTGGCATTAATAGCGAGAAAAGAAGTTTAATCACCTGCCAAGTGCCAACATCCAAGTCATTTTAAATATAACATGTAATTACCAACAAAAATATTTGCTTTATGTACTTGTGCAAGTTGCAAGATTGACGAAGAATGCAACTTACATTGTTCATACTAAACAACTTCTTGTACTGCTTACAAAGTGCATTTCTCGGCTCTCCGAGGACCTGGAAATAAAAGTCATCACAGCTACAAAGAGATTTTTCAAACAGCAACACATCGACTTCATCATCATGGATTTGGGAATGCATATAACTAAGTTCATTGCTTATGAAACAAAGATTATGTCATCTTGCACCTTCAACTTCTACAAATCTGTAACAATAACACAACACAAGATATGTAAGAAACACAGAAAAATAAATAAATTAGAAATCATTATATTTAACGGGTTTACAAAGTACAATGGTTGTTACCTGTTTCAAGTTTCTCAAGTTCTTCTAAATTTTCCTCCATATTAAATTGAGCTTCACGAAGTGATGCTCGAATCCAATTTTGACAACAAATTTGGGCTTGAACCATCTAAAATCATTTGGAATGAAAGAAAAGAACCCTTAGAAAAAACAGACATGAGGCATGGTATATCATTCCATAAGTTCATAGTTCATATATACTAACCACCGAATATCAACAATTGCATTTCACTCAAGTTGTTTGAAAGCAAGATTCTGCAGCTTAATTAGCTTCAAAGTAATCCTAACCATGAACAAAAGTAAAAGTAAAATGAAGGGAATCTCGAAATATTAACTTAACATTAATTCAGTATATTAACTTAAGTACCGAAGCATATAAAGCACATTCCTCAAGAAACTTTTGCAGTGAAATATCACATGCATAAGTAAAACTGTTGAAGCAAACAAACACCTAAATTTATAGCAAACACTTAGTCTAAACAGAAAAAATATCAAAAAAGTAAAATATCAAAAAAATACTCTTCTTGAAATGGAAAAATATTGTACCTTTGGAGTTAATGAGTTTCTAAATTGATCAAGAGTACGTCCTCCAGAACTAAATGCAGCTTCAGATGCAATAGTTGATATAGGTATAGCTAGAACATCTCTCGCCATATGTGCCAAAATCGAGAATCTAGCAGTGTTAGCTCTCCACCAAGCTAATATATCTTTCTCCTCGTCATCTCCCTTTTGCTCATTCAAATAACGATCAAATTCTGATTGTATGAGGGGATTTGATCCACTCATCTGCTTCTTAACTTGTTCTTCAATGTTACTCATATATTTTAAAGTTGTTCTTGAACTACCGAATGAAGAATTCGATACGGCCTCAATGATTTCACCATTATCACCAACCACAGTAGCATACATAAGCCTATACTCATCATACATTTCATAAGAAAATAGTTTCACCTTTTTAGCCAACGAATCTCCCTTCTCAGACTCATACATATCACATAGAGCAATGCTCACTCCAAGATATTTAAAACTTGGATCCAAAATCCTAGCCAAAGAGATCAACATATTCATTTTCTCGACATCACCCCAATATTTGTCAAACTTCAATTTCATTTGTTGTGTCATTGCCTTAAACTCATAATCATTATTCTTCAACCAATCATTCAACAAATCGTGAGTATGGCCAATTTGAAAGAAAAGAGAATTACTCGTCACATACAAAGAACCAGATATGCGATTTGTCAAATCATAAAACTCTTTTAAGAAGACAACAAGTTTCTCAAGTTTATCCCAATCAACTTCATCTAAAGGACCCAAGTTTTTCGGATCCAAATCACTAGGGAGTCCAATTCGACTAAAAACTTTCTTGTACTTTAAAGCTCTATCCAACATAGTGTAGGTCGAATTCCACCTTATAGGAACATCAAGAGACAACAACAATTTGCATTCAATCTGACACTTTTTCGTATGTTCGTTAAACAAGACAATTCTAGCCGGGGAGTTTCTAACATATTTAATTGTAGCTCTAGCTTTATCAAAGTATGTTCCATGATCCTTTAGGCCATCCCAAACAATAAGATTGATTATATGAGCAATGCATCTAATATGTAAATATTTCCCATCATTAATGCCACCATTTTTCCTCACAACCTTTTTAAGGTAAACACAAGCAACATCATTTGAGCTCGCATTATCAACTGTGACGGTAAATAGTTTACTACCCAAGTCCCATGTATTTAAACAATCTTCAACAACTTTTCCAATAGCATCCCCTTTATGACTTGAAATTGGACAAAATTTCAATATCCTATTCTGCAGTCTCCAATGATCATCTATAAAATGTGCAGTGAGACACATATAATTTATCCTTTGAATAGAAGTCCAAGTGTCAGTGGTCACACACACCCTTTGACAAGAATTTTTAAGAAAATCTTTTAAACTTGCTCTCTCATCAAGATAAAGTTGATAGCTATCTCGAGCAATAGTAAATCTCGAAGGCATATGAAAGGTATGCATGACAATAGACATGAAATATCTAAATCTAGGCCTCTCCACAATTCTATATGGCAACTCATCAAGTATGACCATATAGATTCATGCTTTTTTCACATCATCCACAGTTACTTCTTTATACTTTAACTTAACATCTTTCTCACCACCATGAATAGGATCAAATACCAAGTGAGATTGTTTACCTTTGCTCTTGTTGGTTGGATTCTTTGAGCAAATAGGCCAATGATTCTTAATGTTTTTGTCCCATTCAAATTAGCATCTGATGCAAAATCTGTTCCACAAAAGTTACATTCAGCCCTTAGTTGATCCTTGTCATTTAAAAACATAGTGAAGTCTAGCCAGTAAGGTGCTCATTTTTTATGTTTCCGTGTGATGTAGCGATGTCCCTCCCTTGGCTCCTTCGTAGGATGTGACCTGAAGCTTGTTTGTGCCATCCATTCTCGGCCACCTCCCCTGGTTTCATCATTTTCTTGCATCTCCTCATCTGGAAGTTCCACTATTGTTTGCTCAGATTGAGATAGCGAACGCTTGCGACTATCAGATTGGGAACTCGACATCTGGAGACTAAAAGGAAAAGAACAAAATATTAAAGATTGAAGAAAACGTGAGAACAGATTAATTTGATAGAGTGCAACAATTTCATGAAGCTTTATGTTCCAAAGGTCAGCTCTCAAAGATGTGGTATACTGAGTTCCTAGAAATCCAATAAATGATTACTGTTGTGAATGAATGAAGCAGGAATTAACACCGTCTTATCCAGCAAGAGAGAGTTTTAGAAGCAAAGGCCCTTCTTTAGCCCCTGACATGTTCCTCGGTAGGCCAGATTTCGAAGACGATGAATTTATTCATTCGTTGATAAGTGGAAAAAAGCCCAAAGGTTCAAATCTGAAACTTTCAACCGTGAAATGGGAGTGTGACCTTTATGACATAAGCAACAGAGATTATACTCCAGATGAACCTCATAACTGGATATTTGATCACTGAGGAGTGTTCAAGGACATTTAAAGGTATTCCTACTGAGGTGATAAATTTTGCCATTTTCTTTCGATAATTTCTGCCATGTTCAATGCAAATGAGCTGTGAGGTAGGTCACTTATAGCTTAGGATGACAGAAGTGATGAAGTATATACTCGAGTGTCATGTATAGATGGGGATAATCTAACTAAGTTGTTGTAATTTAGGAAGGTTGGTTCAAAGTCCTTCTGTTTGAAAATAAAATGATTACTCTCCCTGTTTCACTCTAAATATCACACTATCTATGTATAATGTTTCACTATAAGAGTCCCCTTTCCTTACTAGGATAAGATTTGGGGTATTTTCATCCACTTATTTTTCATTTTAGTTTCACCAAATATTTTGATAAAAAGAGGATGAAGGTTTTGATGCAAATCTACACATACTAATTGTAATATGAAGCAGAATACATCAAATAATTTGCCAGTTTTGATACTATTATACTAATTTGCCAAGTTCATCAAATAATTTACCGAGTTCATCAAATAATTTCCCACTTTTGATACTATTATACTAATTTGCCAAGTTCATCAAATAATTTTCCGAGTTCATCAAATATCCTGATACTATTATGCGTATTTGACAGTTTTGAATTTTGATACTATTATACTAATATGAAGCAGAATACGATCAGAACTCAAACTCAATCCTAAGCATCGCTACATTGTCGATCAAATTAGGAATCCTTCACCAAAACACACAGAGAGTTCAATAAGTGCGGGAATCAGGTAGAGTAAGCTATCAAATAAATTGGCCACAAAAAAGACAATATCAAAAACAACCATAAGTATGTCGATTGCCAATAAAACAAAACAAAAAGTTCTGAACTTACCGAAATTGTACTGAGCGATTGTAGTTCAGTTCAAAGATACCGACGAAAAGTTGGATCGGCTGATCGCTGTATAGGCGGCAGAACAAGAAGAATACAGAAGAATACCAGGCACCAATAGGCGGCAGAACAAGAAGAGGCAGAATAAGAAGTCTTCAACGAGTTTGTCAATAAAGAATGTGCCAGACCAGAACTATAACTCTTTAGTTACCTAATAACAATAAAATTTAAGAGTCCTAAAAAAGAATACCAACAGGCAAAAGGTCAGTTTCAGAATATTAACTTAACTAAAATAAAAAATTAAGATTTAAGATAAAAATTATTTACCATATTTATCATAAAATAATAATTTACAAATAATATTATATATAAAATAACGGTCTATCCGGTCTGGATCGAAAAAGATTCAATTTTAGACCAGACCGGAATGGAACCCGGAATACAAAAAAACCTTGGACCGAGGACCGGGCTGGAATTCTATAAATCCGATTCCGGTTCCCTTCATTTCGGTCCGGTCTGATCTATTTTTCCGGTCTAGACCGATTCATGCACCGTTCTAATAATAGCACTTTCTGATCTTGCAGGGTCATATTGGCACATGCGATCAAAACATAGGATCATATGGGCACTTTACTCTTATAAATACTAGGAATTGACTGGTTATTTCCCTAACTCTTCATCGGGATCGTTATTGAAGAGGTTGATTCACTAGTGGTTCAAAATTGCCTTTGGTCAGGGTGCGAATTCAGTTCCGAATTCATAACTCATTTAGGTGGTTCTAAAAAACCTGTAAAAAACCTAAGGTTTTTCGGTACGAACTCGAGATTTCTGCCAGCAAATAAAAATACAGATATGGAAAATACTGATTAGCATCAAGAAATACAGTCAAACAAATACAGATCTAGAAACATCAACATTTATGGATAAAACTAGAGCTATGAACAAAAAAAAGACATCAGTTTCATTGAAATAAAGCAGATCTGAGCCACCGTGCTATGGAGGCGAGTCGTGAGGGCTCCGGTGGAGGAAGCTGTCGTAGTGAGGGAGGACTCGGCGGAGGAGGGAAACGTGAGGAGGTAGGCCGCAATGTGAAGGCTCCGGTAGAGGGGGCCGTGGTGGGGAGGGACGACTCGACTGAGGGAGCTCCAGCAGCAGAGAAGGGGAGCGTGAGGGAGGGAGGTCACGGTGGTGAGGGCTCCAGCGGAGAGAGCTCTAGTGGAGGGAACTCCGACAGTGAAGGAGGGTAGTGTAAGGGAGGGAGGTCGCGGTGGTAAGGGACGTCGCGACAGATGTTGTTGGCTGAGGCCTGAGTGATGGAGTGAGGCGGGTGGGAGCAAGGAGAGAGGGAGAGAGGGAGAGGGGCGGGTGGGAGAGGAGGGAGGGAGGGAGAAAGAGTCTGGATCCAGAAAAAATGACCAAGGGAGAAAGGATTATAAAAAATGAATAAGGCATAAAATTAGAGCTTTTCTTTATATAGAGGCGCATAAAGATAGTGGATCGCTATATCACGCCCTGTATTTTACTATCCACACCCTAATACGTATAAATACACGTATTAGTATTTTAAAAATAAAAAATAAAATTTGGGAGAAGTAGTATAAATTCTCCATTTCTCTCCCATTTCCTTCTCTCCATTTCCATTTCCATTTCTCTCCTTCTCTCCATTTCCTTCTCTCCATCTCCCTCTCCCCATTTCCGCCGCCGCCGCCGGAAAAAGTAAGTTTTGGACGAATTTTTTTAAATTTTCGTGCAAATTATATGGATGTTGCCTGAATGTTGCCAATCTATTCGAATTTTGTTGAACTTGTTGGAATTGTTAGAATTGGGGTTTGTTAGAATTGGGGTTTGTTAGAATTTTGGTAAATGTGGAATGGATGTTGGGTTGGTGGTGAGTATTGGCCGGAGGTGGCCTTGGCCGGCGGAATAGTAAGGGGTAGGGGAAGGAGAAGGGGAAGGAGAAGGGGAAGGAGGAGGGGAAGGAGGAGGGGAAGGAGTAGGGGAAGGAGAAGGGGAAGGAGAAGGGGAAGGAGGAGGAGGAGGAGAAGGTGAAGGGGAGGAGCTGGCGGGCGGAGGTGGTGCCGGTCGGCCGGCGCCGGAGGAGGCGGCCGGCGGCGGTGGAGGCGGCCGGCGGTGGTGGAGGCGGCCGGCGGCGGAGGGTGGAGGGAGGAGGAAGATGAGGGGTTTGGTTGTAAATATAAGAAAATAGGAGGCTTTAATCTTATATTAATTTCTCTCATAAGATAATAGGAAATTAAAAAGTAGAATAATTTGCAAAAATCTGATATTAGGAATTTAATCAATTTTGGAATTAAAATGAAGAAATTGTTATTTTTAGAAATTGTTTAGTTTAAATTTGGAAATGATAACTATTTTCGTAATTTGGAAAGTATATGTACCATAATAGAGTATAGTCTTATTTAGATTAACTTTATGAAAATCTAGTTTATCAATCCGATGAAAACAATTGTGTAGTAAATGCTTATGATATGTTTTGACAATTGTTTCTTTGAATGTTAATACTAGTGTGATGTGCTTAAAAATTCAGATTATTTAGTAATGTGATTTCTAATTTGCAATTTAAAAAAATGTGTAGTTCGTTGTATGGGATTGTAAGAGAATTAAATTTGCTGTTTGGAGTGGGGTTTGTTTTTTTATGTTATATTAACTTTTTTCTATGCATTATAGAATATGTAGTTTCCGGTAGTAAATTGAAATTATGCACAGTTTGAAAATATTAGTTTACACGTTGTTGAAATGTATGTTAATTTATTTTATCATATCAGTTTAAATCAATTGTTGCTATACTAATTACATATCTTGTGTTGTAGATGAGCATTGCTGGTCAACCTGACGGTCATGGTCGTTCTATACGACGAAGAGGTGTTAGTGCCTCGGCGAGACAGGCGAGAGGCCACGTGGTCAAGGATGAACAGTCGCCTCCGCCGCAGGAGTGTGATGTAGGAGCTGAGCGGCCTTCTCCACGGCGCGATCATGCATTCGATCCCATGCCAACATGGGACGGTCCGGAGCTTAACATTCTCGCGTCCGGTGGAATCCGTGATGATAGTGATTGGCAGTCGATGTATGACTTGCCCGTAGAAAGCAGCCCACTCGATGCCGAAGGTAGGCAAGGACTGAACACATGCAATGTCCCCCCGTCTGGCCAACCTGGGACGAGTGTGCCATTGGATGCTGGATTCGAACGGTATGCTGGTGGAGGAGCCAGGCACACCGTTAGGAATAGAGCTGGTCGATTCACGCAATCTTCTGGTGGATCGTGCAATGCCGGTGAGACTGGCATCGGAAGGGCACCGAGGAACAGGAGGAAGCGACACGCCGATGAGACGTGGCTAGTGCAGGGACCGATGGCTGGTGGCCCACAAGATGACCTCGTGATACCAAGCTTCGGAGGACACGTCGCTGTCGATGTTTGGAATGGTATAGAGCGAGGTGTGCTGAGATGCCATGCTCGGTCGCCGCTATGCAAGCAGCTAGTCACTACGCTCCCTGACCTGAGCGATGTTGTACAGGCTCGGATATGTGCGACCGGGTTGGCCCACCTTCCTGCGATTATGTTCCAGTTCCTTGACATGGCATTGATATCCGCTTTTGTCGAGAGGTGGCAGCCGGACACGAACACATTTCACATGCCTTTCGGGGAGATGACCATCCTGATGCACGACGTAGAGATGATTCTTGGCATTCCTATCGTGGGTGGCGCTGTTGCGAGTACCATTTCGGTGGAGAGTATTCAGGAAGCATGCGCTGAACTATTTGGGAAAGACGTGGAGTCCTTCGTCGCGGAAGACTGGAACGGGGGTAACATAGATGGCCAATCATTGATGGCGAGGTGTGTAGCGGCGGGTCAGAGCGATAACTTCCAATTTATGTGCTACATGTTGACCCTGTTTTCATCAACGCTTTTTGTGGATAAAACTGGGAATAAGGTTAGAGCCAACCTTCTACCTCTACTTGATTCGCAGTTGTCCTGGGGCTCGGCGACATTGGCCAGTTTGTATCTACAGTTGGGAATTGCGTCCCGGTCCAAGGCGCACGGCCTATGCGGCTGTTGCACGCTGCTGCAAGCATGGATATACGAGTACTTTCCAATGTTTCGGCCGAGGCTGAGTACACTGCCAGCTCTTCCGGGACGCGCCAACCGGTGGCACACAGGGGATAAAATGGGGAGGGATACTGGGAGGCTGGCTACCATCCGGCGTCAGGTGGATGCCTTACAGCCCGACCAGGTATGAATTCCATGCTTTTACTCTTATTCTAATAGTAGTGGGTATATCGGATTCCATAGGAACGTTACATTTCTGTGAAACACGCGCAGGTGGATTGGTTGCCATATGGACTGGACGTGGTTAGGGCTGCTAGGGGGAGGACTCACTACCGCGGCGTGATTCGATACCTCGAAGCAATGGAGGCGTACATGCCAGATCGCGTTGTGCGCCAGTTCGGTCTCGTACAGGGTATACCGCAGAGTCTTATGATTGTGCCAGAGCCTTGTTCCCGGCCCGCTGATCCAGCCAGCTATTCGGTGACCTATCCAGGGATGCTGCAGCTGACCCTATGGCATATGGCACAAGCTTGGCACGACGGTCAGCTTGCCAAGTTCCCGATTGCCACAAGACCGTCAGAGTGTACCTTGGATTATGAGGAGTGGTACGCGACTCATTCACACCCATTGATCACGAATCCTGAACTTGCTGCCACGAGTAGACGGGATAGGACACATCATCAGTTATCGGTAAGTTTTCTCCAACTGTTTGCTTTGATTAATTGTATTACATTTGATTGTTCCGTTATTGAAAAATGTGTTTCCTGTGCATCAAATGCTGAGTGACATGATGAGCGACTTGGATCCGTTTGACTCGACAACCGTTGATGGACTCGGCGACCCGTGCATGAAGGAGTTGTTGACTACTTGGATCGGTCGTCGCGATGAGTATCGCAGGCTCGGTTATGGACCCATTCCCTAGGCAACTGTTTGCTTATGTATGTACCCACTGTTTGCCCACAGTTTGCTCATTTATGTAATCGAAATTGTTTGTGCATGTCAAATTTATAAGTCATCGCTTTTTGCAACAGTAACGCTTTCAGACTAATTGTAACGCTTCGATAATAATTGTAACAGTTGCGTACATGCCGAAATGTTTCACTGGGTACAATAGTTAATTACTCTCATTGTATGCTTTGGTCCAAGCCCTTATCCTCCTACGAAAGGGTAACTCCCAACCGACGACATCAGACTTCCTCAATGTGGTCCATAGATTAACCACGGGGGGCATGGGACAGTTTTCCTTCACGTGTATCCGGATGAAATGGCTTGCACTGCGTACGTATACAATGTGTAGCTCCCTCCTTGTTCCATCCTCGCCCCCACCTGCCCTCAATGGAAGGACTGTACAGCAATAGTCTGCCGACCCATTCTCTAAAATGTAATATAAAACTACAACCGTGTTGTAGTAGGTGGCGACAGGAAACATGTCTGCAATGACCGTGAACCAATGCTCTGGACCACACGGACCTTTGGTGTGGTGTATACGGGCTCTAGCTAATTCAACGTTGTCTTTCGAACCGTATATGGGAACATAGTCAGGCCAATGAGTTGATATCTCGTTAAACACTGCCCGACGCGCTCCAGACCATTCACCTTCACCGTCTACATGGAACGCATCAGCAACGCATCTGAAGCCACAGTTTCCATCACTCACGACATCGTTCCAGCCTTCGATGTAACGCCGGACAATGTGGGGGACACTTTTGAGGAACGGGAATGTCGCTGTAGGAGAAAACAGTAAGATTAATTTCTTTGTAAGAAATTTAATACAATAGGAAGAATGGTGTTTGTACTTACCGTGCCGGCTACCGTTCCGTGATGTGGTGTGCCCTGGGGACCTTGAGCTACGCCCGTATCGCCTGTTCACGTGCTCGTGGTAGCTCGGTGAACGTCGGGTTGATCTTGATCGGGGGACCTGCTCGCTTGGTCTCCCACGTGCACTAGTACAATTGTCCGGCTCGCCAATGCCGCTGTCCTCCGGATGCAACTGCTCATCTATGTAGCTTGAAACTCATCGGCGGACCGAAGGGTCGCTGCGTGCTAGCTCCTCCAACTGAGTGTTGAACCGTGACTGATCATGTTCAGCCCTCGAAATGTTTTCCATGCTCTGCACGAGATCACCTAATGCCAGGCTCTTAAACAGCGGATGAATGTCGTCCAAGTACAAGGGGATTCCTTGTGCAACTGCCCTCGCCATGATGCATGCACACGGTATTCCGTGAGTCGAGCGCAGTACACAACCACAGTATGCGTATACCTGTGCTCCGAGTGCATCAATCCTCCCGGACTCGACCGTCAATTTATCCAGACAGTATTTGGACACATTGTTGATCAAGTTGTTGAAAAGGGCCCTACGGTGCAATCTTCCAGTGCACGTTCTTGATTTCTCCAGGTTGGCCTTGATCATAGTAATTTGCGCGGCTATCTGCAGGTCGACACGCCTCCATATCGTATCCAGTGAACCAGTTGATGTTTGTAACCACCCTTTCAATGACGAGTGTGCACTTTCGACCCTGCATGTAGTTGTGTTCCCGAAATGCAGAAATCTGTTCGTCCATGCCCGCACAAATTTCTCCTCATGGGGGTTGAGCCACGTAGTCTCAGTGTAACTAATAACAGCTTCGCTCCAAGACCATCCAATCCTCATGTCCACCAAGGCGGCTTCGTACTCTGAAACGGTGGACGCATTGCAAACCCGGAACCATGCACCATTCTTGAAGGCTGCCCCGTTCCTCTTATTCCCTGTCAGCACAGTAACACGTGCCTCCACATCCTTGTTAATATGCCAGGTGCAGAGCAAATGATTCGATTCTGGAAACACAGTCCGAAGTGGCCTAATCAGTCCCATCTCTCGATCGGTGACCACAACCTCAGGGAACGGTCCATCCATAAGCAAGTTCTTGAGTGCGTTCAGCACCCACTCATAGGTATCTGCCGTTTCTTCAACAACAATTGCGTAGGCAATCAGGAAATTTGTGTTGCAAGGAGACATCCCAACCATCTCAATGAACGGCATGCCGTAGCGATTAGTCTTGTACGTTTAGTCGATGGCCACAACCCACGGAAACGTGCGAAATGCGACAACAGCATCGGGATGAGCCATGAATAAATGAGTCAAAGTACCATCAAGTGCTGAGCGGTGACTAGTGACATACCCTTTCGAGGTGGCAAGATGCAAACAATTCTCCGCTGTGTTGCGCCCGCCTCTCCTTTCTGTTACATATGCCGATCTCTCATTGTACACCTGCCTAATGGTCTGATGCAAGTCTGGAAACGAATGACTGAGGCTGGCATTGATATGCATGGGGGCTGTTTCTGAATCTGTCAAATCTCTAATCATTTGTTTTGCGTCCGCATGGAGCTTGCAGCTCTGTCTGTGACCCTCAGCGTACACTGAGAAAGGGTGGTTGTGCATCCCTCGTCTAGGATCCTTGCACGACACTACATTCCAACCGTCCCCCGTGCTACTCTCTTTCAAGACAATCGTGAATGGGCAGTCACAACTTCTAGTCGAAGTGTTACTCCGTCGGACTACATCGGGATCGCTCGTATCGATAACCTTATCTTTTCGGCCCCGATTGCAAATGCAATATAACCTCAGGGGACCATTCCTATTCTTTTTGTAGGACCCCGTGACAAGTTCAAATCCCACTTGCAGAGCAATCCGTTACAGGTAGGAATAAGCCTCGGCGTGACTTGGAAACACATTTGAGGTGGCAAATGGAGAGTATCCATTCCGCTCTGCAGCAGCTTCACATGACTGATTGTCATCCTTAAACAGCAATAAACATCAAGTAATTAGTTACACTCAACTGCTATACCAACAACAATGACGTCGTCAATTAACGTTCAAACAAATGAATTGTTTAAAAAAACATACAATAAAGTAAAAATTATATTGGAGGAAATAAATTTAGGCTCACACTTACAACGTTACATAAATAACTTTTACAAACCAAGAAGTGCATTGCTTGATTTTTAATGATCGTCAGAAACATATATTGAAATATGAACAAATAAAGATAAAATTACAGTTAAAATGTTAAAACATATATTTAAATGTGAAAACATGAAGATAATATTAAATTAGAAGAAATAACATTACAATTATAAAAGTCCGGTACATGAATTAACTCCCTAAACTGAAATTACATTCATCCATTTCAAATTGTCCTACTTACGGACTTAATGGTGCACTGCTCCATTTCTTATTAACAGCTAAAACTTACATGTAATTGTAAAAAAAAATGTGATAATAATAGGAGATAAATTATTGTAGATAAATTAACAACAAAATTACGTAACAAAATTAACAACAAAATTAACGCTACTGCTATTAATAGGAGATAAATTCATAGGAGATAAATGTGCAATAATTTTTACGTAACAATTAATAAATTAAAACACAAAGATGAGCATAAATTTCTACTACAAAAATTAATAAAGTTAACTTTTACTTATGGACAGAAAACTAATTAGTAAAATTACCTCCGAAGACATGAAATTTCTAACACCCTTGTTTGGAGTAAAAATTTGGAGAGTAAAAATTTGGAGAGTAAAAATTTGGAGAGTAACAATTTCGAGTTCCTCATATTTTTACAAACACTTTTATAGCAGTAGAAATTACTAGTTGGGGAGAGGAAGCCCCTCCGGCTCGCGCCAAGGGCACGGCGAGCGGAGGCCCGTCCGGCTCGCACCCGTGGCATGGCGAGCGGAGGCCTGTCCGGCTCGCGCCCAGGGCACGGCGAGCGGAGCCCGTCCGGCTCGCGCCCAGGGCACGGCGAGCGGAGCCCGTCCGGCTCGCGCCCAGGGCACGGCGAGCGGCGCCCGTCCGGCTCGTGCCCAGGGCACGGCGAGCGGAGCCCGTCCGGCTCGCGCCCAGGGCACGGCGAGCGGCGCCCGTCCGGCTCGCGCCCAAGGCACGACGAGCAGAGGCCGCTCCGGCTCGCGCCAAGGTCACGGTGAGCGGAGGCCGCACCGGCTCGTGCCAGGGTCACGGCGAGCGGAGGCCGCTCCGGCTCGCGCCCGGCCCGCTGCGAACGGACCGGCGGCCGGTCGCGGCCAGGCCGTCGCGAACCGGAGCCTCCGGCGGCGCTCGGCGGCGGAGCCGGGAAGCATCGGAGATACCGCGGTGCCCGGCATCGGCGTCGGTGGTCGGCGGCGCCCGGCGATGGTCGGTGGGATCGGCGGTGGTCGGCGGAATCGGCGGTGGTCGGCGGCACCAGGCGGTGGACGGCGGCGGCGGTTTCCCTTCTCCCATTTAACATTTTCCAATTTAAAATCTTCCAAATACAATATATTTTTAAATGTATATTGTATATATACAGTATAAATACAGGGCGTGGATAGTAAAATACAGGACGTGAAATAGCAACACCCTAAAGATACCTCATTTAAAGGTGGTTTTTGAAGTGTTTTTAATCAATTTAAAAGTGTTTTTAAAGTTGTTTGTTTGAGAAGCTTCCAAATTCGTAATCTTCCTTGGATCCTAATCAAAGATGATTTCTCAAAATTTGTTTTTGATGGGATGATTGGATGCCTTTAGGGTTCCTCGCTCGTGATTAATTATAGATTTGAAGATGAAGATTGGGGTTTTGCGCGCTAAGTTTCTTTGAAAGGAAGAGTAACTGGTCCGCGAAATTGGGGATTTTCACCTTCAAAATTTGGTGACCCAGCATTTCTATTATGACCCAATTTCGCTCAAATTTATTGACTTTCAAATTTGTCTTATGTTACTAAAAATTGCATTTAAATCTCTCGTTTCAGTATAGTTTAAGTGGAGTCAATTTCATAGGAGACTTTCTTATATTTTAATAGAGTGCGTCTCTTGAAAGACGGTCTTTCCATAAGTCATGGAAAGACCAAGATTTAAAGAATAAATTAGAAGAAATTAAGATAAAATTTTTGGGCTGCATGAACCGGGTTATAAATTTTATAACTACTACATGTTGCATACTAAATTTTTAATGTTACAACTAAGACCTTTTACCTTTTATTATTCGAATTAAACCCCGTCTTTCCATAAGCATATGGAAAGACCGTCTTTCCCAAGACTTTGCCATTTTAATATGTGAAATCCACGTTCATTTTTAAATTGTCACCCAAACATACCATGTAAAAATACGTTTGGTTTAAAAAACAAACGGTTTGGTTTATTGGTGAGACGTGGAGTTTGTAATTGAAATACCATATACGACCAAAAATAAATTAATATTCATAGGAAACAGGTTTGCACAGAAAATTAACATAACTTAAAATTTCCATTTGAACAATTTAAACAAGCCTCGCAAAATTATAGCATAACAAATTGGAGTCAAAATCTTGGGAAAGACCCTATTTCCATAGGGTTTAATTATAATAATAAAATATTAAAGTTCTTAGTTTTAATATTAAAAATTTATTATGAAACGTGTACTAGCCGTAAAATTTATGATCTGATTCATGCAATCCAAAAATTTTATCATTATTTTTTTTTATTTGCACTTTAAACCTTGACCTTTCCATGGCTTATGAAAAAACCGTCTTTCAAAAGACCGACTCAAAATTGCATGCAAGAATAATTTGAGATAATTCATTAATTAAAAATGCATATCATCTAACGATGACTGCAAATACCTTTTATTATTTCTTATGCTCTGGAAGCGTGCACCGCAAGATCAGTACAAGTTACATGCCTGTTCTAAGTACAACGTAGGCAACCATAACAATAGCAAACCAACCAAGCATTTTATTACACCGAAATCATACTAACTACTTGAGCATTTGTTACAGTTGTTCTTGCAACTTCTGAGACTTAGTTCTCAACCTGCATGGCTTGAGCTTCCTCGGCGTTGTAGCAGCACCTGCAATACTTCCCGTAACCGCCGCAGCAGCCATATCTACAGTGTCCCCCACCTCCGCCACCTCCACCACGTCCGCCACCTCCTCCCCAGCCACCACCACCATAGCCGTTGACGTCAACACTCGTTTCTGATGCTTCTTGCTCTGTAGTTGCATATAGAGAATTAATGATTGAATATACACTTTGGTACTTCAAAAATTGAGATCAATATAGCGTATGAGTTTACAGCGAGGTAAGTTTACTGTTTACATACCAGTTCTGCAGCACCTTCTGCATTGCCCGTATAGCCCGCGGCCACAGCAACCGTATCTGCAACGTCCTCCAAACTGATCGGGCTGCTTAGCCTCATCCTCTGCATTCAAACAAACATGGGTTAAAAGTTTAGAAACAAGAGATATTGCAAGAGACAGTCACGAGTATCAGACTAACCCTTCTTTACTTCTTCATCTGGTGTTTTCTCGGCTGCAACAGTTGAAGAAACAAAAAGAACTAGGGCGCAAAGAAGAACAGCGAAAACAAGGGTTCTTGACTTCATGTTTTGTCTCAGTTTTTTTGCCTGTTGTGAAGTTGTTTATGATTGTTGCTCAATTGATGAGCTCTATATGTAGTGATCAATGAGGCCTGGATATGGATTAGGGTAGTTCGGAAGCTGGCTGCATTAATTTTCGGCGTCTACCATTGTCCGGATATATCCATAATATTGAAGGCTATCTTTAGTATATGGGAATTGTGGCTCTAGACGACGGATTTCGGCCATATAATCTGCATGAAATTAATCATAACCTTGAAGTGCTGTAGTGGTGACACCTAGCACTAGAGAAAAACTGCATCTAATATAACCTCAATATATGCATTTAATGGGATTTAATGAAACTATTGTTCATGCATCGAGCTAACATTGTCATATTTATAGTGAAATGAAGATGATCTTATTTAAGCTTTGTTCTCTTTTTAATTATATATTGATGGTTTAAATTTGCATTTGTATGCCATACTTTAATAAAGAGGAAATTAACGGGAAATTGGTATTTAAGATATGTGAAATTTATCATAAAAATAGGAGTATGTCTCTTGATAAACCGTCTTTCCATAAGCCATGTAAAATCAAGGTTTAAATTGAGTGAAATTCGACAATTCACAATCATCGAAATTACATCACAAAAGTGGTAACATCATGTTTACCTACAGACATAAATAAATATCCATAAAATGAAATATCTTCATCTTTTTCTAGCTATGAATTGGCCATTCCATTCGGGCATGTGCCAAAGGGCGAAATTGTTACACCATCGAAGAACTACATCATCCAACAGTTGGTCCAAGGTTGATCCTATGTCCTTGGGAAATTGTTGATTTGACACAATTTCATTGTCAGTACAATTCAAACCCGTGAAATAGACCTTAGCAAGCAACAACGGAATGACTAAATGTAACTTGCATTAGGTATGTCGATCCCTTCTATCCCAAGTGTGATTTTCTCCATGTACCACATGACGTAGTACCCGCACTCCCATCCTCCACCTTGTACCTTGTGCTGAATGGATGAAACAATGGTGTCTTATTAATGTTGAAAATCGTCATCTCTAACTATGATACATGTATATGATATTATACACTGACTGTGATGTTGACAATCTTCATTCTTTGTTAATCTCAGCTTCTGGCCATCCTCACACAATGCATAGTACTCGTTAATGAGGTGGTACATATTGGATGTTATGAAATTTAAACATTTCTAAACAAATATTGATGCAAACCAGGTTGGGGACATTGAACTAACGACTAAAATAACAAAGTTTCTTACTTAGTGACATAATTGTGGCATTGTCTGGTCCTTGTTGAACTAATACCCACACCAAGTGAGTCCAGCCAGTAAAGAACATGGTCCTCGGGGACAAATACTAGCAACATCCAATGGCTACGAAAGTATATTTCAGAATATGTTGTTAGTGCATAGGGTTAGGTGTATCAAAACACCATAATTCATTAAGTCTGTGAAGGGGGATGTACCTCCGACGATTATACGGGGCCACATATATCCGAGTTGGATTACGGTACATGAAACCAGCAACAAACAACCGACTAGAATGGACAATTTCTTTTGTCAGACTTGTCTGCCGTTTATTCAGTGAGAATGAATATGCCTCGCTTTCGATCTGTATCGGTTATACTATCATACAAGTAGCTGTAATAAATCAAAATACAATTTTGAGTGGATGTTTCAGCAATAGAATGTTGTTAAAGGGTAAGTTAATTATCTAGATACTCTTGTAAAAATAGAACTTACTTTAACCAAATATCAAGGTAGGACCCGAGAACCCATTCCTTTACTTTAGAGCCGGTGCTATTCTGAAGCCACCTGTGCAGGTCATCCTTATTCACCCCTGGGCTATCAGTTTTATCAAAACCTGAATTCTGGAAGAGGCATCTGAAGTACAAGCCATTGTACTCTATGGCCTGAGTCTTTTCCAAGAACCTTATTATTTCCTTATGTGCATCTGGAGCTCTGCTTGTAACCAGCAACTCCTAATATCAGTTAACAAGAATATGAGTCAAAGTTAATTCATCAATAAAAGCATTTTAGTATACTACAAAATCTCAGTAGAAATTCAAGTTGACAGTAATCTGTATATGAACCTCATCCTCCAATGAGACATCACTGTCATCTAAGTGTGTCTCCATTGATGAAGAATTCTGGCTCTTATCATTTTGTCAATCAAATTTGAAGCAAAATGAAATCACAGAATCAAATTATAAATCATGGGAATAAAGATGAATGTAATGACGCTACAATATAATGCTTACTACATACCTTACTACATAGCATAATGATCAGATGAGTTGGCCACACAATGTTTTTTACCAACAGCTTGTTCGATGTTGGTTATTCCGCTATGATGAGAAAAGAGAAGGGCTGTCGGGATGATGATGGGGTTCGTAACCCTGACATACTTACAGTCAGATGGGATATTTATGAATTTGGGCAACCGTATCACTTTCTCCATAACCAGAAAGGATAGTGGAGTTGTCAATTGCCATCACAAGTAGTTTGCATTTTAGGGGACCCTAACAAACAACTATACAACATTAGAATTGCATAAAAAAAAAAGAAATTAAAAACTGAAGAGGTTGTGTATGTAAAGCTTTTCTCACCTCCTCTACATAGGCTTCATATTGAGAACTAGAATGTTCCATCGTTAGTAGTTGCTCAACAGATTCCCCTCAAATGTGCCTTTACTTTTGAAGCAAATAGGGTCCAAGTGAGAGGGAAGGGGAACGTCAGTCATCTCTTCATAGTGGGATGCAAAAGATGACATGTACCACACCATATCCACCTGCATTTTTTCCATCTGGTAGCATTGGCCACAGCTTGACGAATCCCCTTGGATTCCATTAGTAGTCGTGCTACCGCATTTTCTCGAACTATATCCGGGAAATGAATCCCTAATAGTAGCTGTAGTCCGACACCCTCTCCAATTTCCGCAACGGTCGCTTTTCTTTGTTGACATGACCAGAATGTCATCTTTACCTTGCAACACCAACTTCCCACTGTCTTTGTCCTTATTAAGTTGTTGCTGCAACAAGATTGATATCATTAAATTAAATTATGACATTAGAAATGATACTTAACATGTAAAGGTTGGTATTGGAAAATATATCTACTTACACTTACAGGTTCTAGTTCTCGCATGCCACGGTCTTGGATTTTCTCGCCAAGCCTGTTAGATTCTAGAAAAATAAGGGATCTGTCCGGCTTTTAATTAAATCTATTGACCTCCAACTCTGCATCCTCATGGCTCAATACTCGTTCCATCAATTCATTGATCGTCTCGAAGTTCCAATTCCTGACCAGCCTCTTCTCAACTTTCCAATAACCTTCACTTATAGTCTCCTGAGTGTAGTTCCTTTTCTTGGCATTGGCCCTTACAACCTCACTCTTCTCCTGTATGGAATAGGGAACAAAATGTTATCTGGATATTTAGTAGCTATCAATTCACGCATAACAAAAAGAGCGTCAATAGTTTGTACCTGAAACTCTGGGGTCGACCTGTACTTCGCATATTTTTCCCACTCCCGCTTATCCATCAACTTGTAACATTTCCAAAGGGGTACATCTGGCAGTGTCTTCCCTAGGAACCTGTTTGATACCTTCGTCTTCCAGTTGCGCATCTTTATTTCCAGCTAGGTTGTGTACTTTTTCTTGAACCGTTCCATTTGTTCAACGGTTAATTCAAGGACAATATTGAAGCTTGCCTGCACATAAGACATTGTATATGATAGGCAATTGCATAAAAAATATATTATCTACTCAAGCATTTGGATTAATAGGAATAAGTTACCATAATGTCTTCCCAAGCATCGTTCTTGACACTTTTCGGGACATGTCTCCATGCCTCCTAAATGCATAGCCTATGTAGCCAGACCATTTACCCCTCAGTATCAATGATTCTAGAGAGGAGTTGAATTTGATCTCCAAAGGTTTCCAGTATTTTTCCAGAATAACCGACTGACATGTTGAAGTTCCTCGACACTTTTGTTCTTCCATGAATTCGAACTTATCAAAAATTCCACCCTCCTTGTCAGATTCACTGCTATTAGATTCCCTATTCAGATTGTTGTGTGACACTGAAGTTCACTTTGATATTCTCCTCCTCTTTGGCACCACATCTTCCTCAACTTCTTCCTCCACATTGTCCTCTTCTTCGCGCTCAGAATTTTCTGAACCTACTTCCGGCACAGGCGGGTGTTCTAGCTCCGGGGACCAGCTATTCTTTACCTTTCTGACGATTGACTTCTTTGCCATGATTTATATAAACTTTGTGACAAAAATAAGTAGTGAAGAAAAATAAGCAACTTCGTAAATACACAAAATCCAGATAAGCAAACACAACTAGAGCTTAACTCAAACGGTCAAAACTGCAGGAAAAGACCATCTTCCACCACTTCTTTAAAACAAAAAATCCAAATCAACAAACACAACTACAGTTGAACTCAAACTGTCACTAGAACCATAACTAGAGTTGAACTCAAACTATCACAAGAATCACAATATACATCTTTTCACACAAAATCCACAGAATTCCCCAATTGGAAAACGAGATTGCCTAAATCATGTACAAATCCAAACTAGTGGCAATAATAAATTAGTAGAGTCAGGCATTCATATAATAACCATATTCAACTATTACAAATTGCACAATAACAGAAAGTATTATTTAATTGTTAATCTGATGAGTATAACAAATGGATTGCTTTACAAAAAAAATTAATTGAGAAAAATAGAAATGGATGTCCGGAGCATTAGAAAACCTTGAAGCGCACGCGGTTGATAAAACTGGATTGACAAAACTCATATTTGATTCAATGGAAAATTTGAGGAGCACGCGAGAGCATTAGAAAACCCAGGAGAAGAAATACCTTTGAAACCCAGCCGGCTGGAACGAGCAGATTCCCCGGAAAGAGGAAAGAGCAGCCGAATGTAACGCGGCCGTATGTAAGAGGCAGGGGTTGAAAGAGCAGCTGAAAGTTGGCGGACGGCTGGAAAGAGGCCGAGGTTGAAAGGAGGAGGAGGTGATTTTCGAAGGAGAAGAGGGAATGGGAAACTGATGGTTTAACAAAACATATTTTCAGCAGACGGTTCAACAGACCGATTTTGTAATAACCTTTTGGGAATGGGCTTTTTAGCCCTATACGCAAACATGTTATTATAAATTGGATTACTATGTATATAATAACATTTAGTTCAACTATACTATATACTTATATAAAAACATTTAGTTCAACTATACTATATATACTTATATAAAAACATTTAGTTCAACTATACAAAAAAAAAAGACCTTTTATTTCTAAACGTGAAAATGATAACATATTATTAAAATACTCCATCCCTTGAAAGAATAAAAAAATTATGTGTTTTTGAGCAATAGAAAATAGGGTAATACAACTTTGGGCCATAGTGTAATTTTTTAAGATTGTGTAGAAGTAATCATTGTTGACTTTAGAGACCTTTTCGTTCATCCATACATGCCCAAATCACAAATTCATAAACGTATAATATTGAATTGAATTTTGGTGTCGCCGATTTTGTGATTCAACAACTCTAACTTTCTTCGAGGGACCTTAGTGCAAAAATAAAAAAAATTACTCGTGACTCGAAATTCAAATCCACTCAATGTGATACTACCCTATATACGCCCATTGTATTTTCCAAGTTTGTAATAAAATATTTATCAACAATCGGCCGCAAGAACATATCTGTAATTCTTTCTGATTTCCCTTTCTAATAATCAACTCTAAGTTACTCTAAATCATGTACTAGCGCTTTTCATAATTTCTTCCGAAAAAATATTTATTTTTATATTTTTATATTTATGGAAGAATAACAAAAATCATACTTTTTTAGCCATGGATAATAGGATAATACAATTTTGGGCCATAGTGTAATTTTTCAAGATTGTGTAGAAGTACTCAATGTTGACTTTAGAGGTCTTTTCGTTCATCCATACATGCCCAAATCGCAAATTTGCAAACTGATAGTAATCAATTCATTTTTCATCGTCATCAATTTCGTGATTCAACAACTCCAACTTTCTTTGAATGACCTAAGTACAAAAAGTAATAACTTTGCTCGTAACTCAAAATTCAAACTCGCTCAAACAAGATGCTACCATATACACCCCTGTTGTATTTTTCAAGTTGCTAACAGAATATCTATCAACGGTCAAGCTCAAGAACAAATGCGTAGTGTTTTCCGACTTCCCTTTCTTTACTTCTACCATCCCGATTCCAATTGACCGGCTCATTGAATCTAACGAGTCTTCCATTTACTGAAAGCACCTGACAACAAAGATGAAAGTGTGGTACTACTTTGTCGCATCACGATTGTTTCCTGTGACAGTTAACAACTACGTCAACCACTTTAGGCTAACTGAAATTCCGTTTCACCTGAATTCTAAATCTTTATACCAAGTTGTTTAACAGTTTGGTGTTGGAACACCAAGACCAGTTTGTTGTTAACAGACAAAACAAAATACGCAGTGCACACACAACTTGGTTACGCAGTTCGGTGCAAATACACCTACGTCTGCGGGGCCTTGCCCAGATCAGAAACCATTCGCTAGAAAGCAGTCTTTAGTACAAGAAGCTTAACTTAAATACTAATCCATTGCTAACCTACAGAGTGAATGTTGTGAGCTCCCCTCACTGTCGATCCTACGTCGTTGAACCCTCACGATCAACACGTCTCCCTGGATCTCCTCCTCCCGAGGAATTAAGACTTCCTTGTTTCTGATCTTTACGAACTTGGTCGGTTGTTTACGAACCTCCAAAAAACACCACGGCAGATCGCTCCAAAGCTCTCACGTAGAGATTGAATCTTGGTCGCGTCAATTGATTGCGTTGTAATCGTCTTCTCTTTATCCCATCGCAATCCTGCCTTGAATCAACTTCTTTCCTTGTCTAACTCTACCACAAATAGACTTCTAGACTAAGGAAAGATCTAATGCTAATCTGGTATTTAATTGAACAATCATGTTATCAATAGGACTTGTTCCATAAATAAACTACTTAACCAATTCCTAACTATTACAGGAATATTCGTTTACCATAATTAGATAACCACGAAATCAATCATTTATCTTCACAATATTCTGATCAGATCGCACAATTATATCCCATAATACACTCTATAAATCGTGGACATCAACCATACTGCTGCTGGAATACTGCTGGATAGTAGTGGTGTTAAAACACCATATCACCAGAAGTCACTCAGTGGTGTTAAAACACCAGATTACTAGTATTCACAATATGCCATACATAAGTCCAACTCCGGAGGACTTTACAATCTCCCCCTTGGCATATTGGTGAATTCATAGACCATCAGCACAAACGTCATAGAATACCAGAAAACCAACTAGCATAAACAATATAGAACACCAGATTACCAGCTAGCACAAATATCCAATTATCCAGACCAAACATACATCATTCAAATCATTCAAAACACAAAATCTCTAATATCTCCCCCTGAATTCAGTAATATGACAAGAAGAACCAAGAAAACCAAGAAAACCAAGAATCCCAATCATTTCAAACTTCACTCGGACTCCTCTGATGCAGCATTGTCTGAATCACCAGCTCCCAGCAATGCTTCTCGCTCAGCCGCTAAAGCTGCCAGCTCCCCCTGAATCTTTGCAATAGTGGCCTGATGACGTTCAAGTAGTTCTTGACACACAGCTGCCCTCACCTCAGTGGCTCTCAGCCGAGCTGCTCCTTCATCTGAGCCAATCGTCGCTGGAGGCGTCCAGGGTAGGTCCTTCACTATACGACCACTCAGGGTTCTGAGAGTTGGCCGTAATGCTTGGGTTGCCAATACTTCATCGGTCTCGCTTGCAACTGCTCCCCCTTTTTGCAGTACCATCGATATCCCACATGGATGGACTAAAGCTTCCTTCCTCGTCTTGCGAGCACAATCCAAAATATCATTAAAAATCAACCTGCCCAGATTGACCTTATGCCTCGTTCCCAGGCTGTAAAGAAGAGTCGCCATTTCTTTGGTGACAATCGTGTTGTTTACCGATGGAATCCAATTATGAACCGCCACCATATACAAACAGTAATACCTGGAGGTCAGGTTTGATGCTGGTATTTGTTGTCTCCCAGTCAGTGGTCACGAACTTTCCACACCACCAGTCAACTCTACTGCCACTGCATCGAAATTCTCAGGCATTTGGTGTTGGAACACCGCCTGAACATTCCTCGATGTTCCACGCTGCAGACAAGCATTTACTGCCTCCGGGGAAAATACCACCACTGTTCCTCTCACATAAACTCTGTGAAACCACGGAGAGTCTTCGTCTTCACACTCCTCCTTCAAATTAGAGTAAAATTCCATCACAAGTTGCTTGTTATAGTCACAGAAACATGTAGCTGCCTTAAACACCTTGAGATAATGCAAATAGTCTGTGAATCTGCATTCCTTATATTTTACAGCATCAGCTGGCCTTTCCGCCAAAATCTTCCTGTCACAAACAAACTTCCACTTTTCTTGACTTGCATCATCAAAGAATTCAGTGCTAATGGCTTCACTCACTTCAGGTACAGGTTGTGCACTAGACTCAACTGTCTCAGCTTGTCTTTGCTGTCTGGCAGCACGTAACTTCTTCAGTTTTAGCCCAATTGGCTCATCACTGTCCTCACTAGTGG
Organism: Rubia yunnanensis; assembly: GCA_037428765.1. NCBI lineage: Eukaryota > Viridiplantae > Streptophyta > Magnoliopsida > Gentianales > Rubiaceae > Rubia > Rubia yunnanensis. Next base: position 42,906,255 of record CM075069.1, on the reverse strand, counting down.
CTGTACTTTTGACTCTGCATCTTTTAGATCTTCTAACTCTCTTGGAAGTAGAGGCCAACCTTTCTTCACCTGTCTCAGATCTGTCTCCAAATTCTGATGGTGTTTCAACACCAGTCTCCTTCCTTTTCCTCTTAAATCCCTGGGCTGGACTTGTCTCCAGTGGTGTTTCAACACCAATACCCATATCAGCTGGACTCTGCTCCTCCTCAGCATGGCTTTCATCTGGTGTTTGATCATCAGAAATAACCAAACCAGCACTTGGCATATCAGCCCCACCTGCTCTCTCCGCAGCAGTTCTTTCACCATCTTCCTTCTCAGAATCAGACCTCACAAACTCTGATAGGGCAGACTCCGACCTAAACAACTCGGATATGGCTTCATTCAATGCAGATTCACTCAGTACAGAGGCACTCTCTGGTTCATTCACCCTCGAAATCCTCTCAGCCTCATCAGTGCCACCTGCACACCCAGCCTCCTCTTCACTATCACTAATGTCCACAACAGGAATAGGTAACCTTCTCAGTGATTCTTGAGTCTGAAACAGAGACTCATCAAAACACACTATCTCTGTGTCACCAGCCACAGTAAAATCAGTGGATTTAACCACTTTTATCCAGGGCTGCACAACTACATTATCCCCCAAATTCCTGATAATCGGCCTGTGCAGGGAAGTTATCCGTGTATAAATTGTGAAGTACTGACCCTCTTCATCTCCTATTCTATAATGTTCTCCGAAACCAACCCCAACCAATTTGGCATTATACTCACTAATCTCCCTAATCTCTCCTATTCCACCAGTTAATAACTCCTCAAGTTTAAATCCATTAACTTTGCCATGCAGACTTTTATATTTCCTAAGGTCTACATAATCTCTGTTCTGCACCATCCATTCTATAAATTCAAGAACAGAGCAAAAATACATTCCATCATAGACGAAGGAATGATTAAACCTCGCTTTCCGTCTCTGAACTTTTCCACCCCACTTAGCTAGCGTCTGCACTTGATCTCCACACAGCTCGTCCAAATCTGCATCCGAATCGAGCTCTTCAATTCACGGATTCTCCGGCACCCGCACCTTGACGAAATCTTGGACCATCTTTTGGAACGTGGAGCTCACCATTGTTACAGGGTTTTGAGTGAGCTACAAAAATCGAGGGTTTTGGCAAATTTTTCTGATGAACAGGGAGCTGTGAGCTACGTAGAAGATGAACAGTCGAGAATTTGAGTTTGTGTGGGAGTCAATTTGTCACTTTCTCCTTTTCCCCCTTTTTTCCGAAACCCAAAAGACTTTCTCTTTTTCCTTCCTTCTGAGTAAAAACCTAGGCCCAATAAGTTTTCGGCCCAGCTGATTTTTCTCCCTCTGAAGTCCTCGGTGTTTAAACACCACTTCACATATTTTTGATACTTTTGATTTTTCTATTTTTTTTTCACCATATTATAAAATAAACAACACAACAATAAATAGTTCAATAGAAAGTACAGGTCAGAGTACCTTACATTCGACAGACACCCAAGTGCTGTCTGAGGCCTTCAAACGTCTCACCATCCAGTGGTTTTGTAAATATATCAGCCAGTTGTTCTGCTGTTGGTACATACTGGAATGCGACTTCTCCTTTTTCAACCAAGTCTCTGATAAAATGATGTCGGATATCGATATGCTTTGTTCTAGAGTGTTGCACAGGATTCCTGGAAATATCAATGGCGCTTTTATTATCACACAGGACTGTCAAACCCACATCATTGAACCCATAATCTCTCATCATCTGCTTCATCCACAATAACTGCGCGCAACAACTCCCGGCAGCTAAATACTCTGCTTCAGCTGTGGACAAAGATATAGAGTTCTGCTTTTTACTGTACCAGCTGACCAGATTAGATCCAGCAAAGAAACACCCTCCAGTGGTACTTTTACGATCATCAGCATTCCCAGCCCAGTCCGAATCACTGAAACCTACTAATTGTGAGTCCTTGTTCCGAGAAAACCATACTCCATACTCCGATGTTCCACTTATATACCGAATAATCCTTTTCACTGCTGACATATGTGATTCCTTTGGATCAGCTTGGTAGCGAGCACAAATACCAACACTTAAACAGATGTCTGGTCTGCTTGCAGTCAAGTACAACAGGCTGCCAATCATACTCCTGTACAATTTTTGATCCACACTTTGCCCCTGTTCATCCTTTGTAAGCTTATCGGTGGTTGCCATTGGGGTGCGTACTGCCTTTGCACTTGTAAGACCGAATCTCTTGATCAAGTTTTCAGCATATTTCTGTTGATTGATAAACAGACCCTTCTTCTCCTGAGTAACCTGCAATCCCAAAAAATATGACAATTTTCCTACCATGCTCATTTCGAACTCTTGAGTCATTAAGTCAACGAACTCCTTCACCAAGGCTGAATCGGTAGATCCAAACACAATGTCATCCACATAGATCTGTGCAATTAGAATCTTTGACCCCTTGTGCAGGACGAACAGCGTACGGTCTACTCCCCCTCGACGATAGCCCTTTTGAATCAGAAAGGTTGTCAGTCACTCGTACCAAGCACGAGGTGCCTGCTTGAGTCCATACAACGCCTTATTCAATCTGTAAATATGATTAGGAAACTGAGGGTCTTCAAACCCCTTAGGTTGCTCCACGTAAACTTCCTCTTTTACTATGCCATTCAGGAATGCACTCTTGACATCCATTTGATAAAGAGTAAAGTCTAGTATGCAGGACACGGCCAACATTAGTCGGATGGACTCCAATCTGGCTACAGGGGCAAAAGTTTCATCGAAGTCAACCCCTTTTACTTGTGTGTACCCTTGAGCAACAAGGCGTGCTTTATTTCTAGTGGCATTACCATCTGCATCAGATTTGTTTTTGAAAATCCACTTGGTACCAATCACATTTACATTAACAGGTCGTGGGGTAAGAAACCAAACATTGTTTCTCTCGAATTGCTGCAATTCTTCTTGCATTGCCAAGATCCAATATTCATCTAGCAAAGCCTCTTTGTACCTCTTGGTTCAGTGAGTGAGATGAAACACGATAATCCTGCTAATTCTCTGTAATTTACACGGGGTCGATCCCTTAACTGCATATGTCTCGTTGGATTCTGGTCAGAATCAAGATTTCCAGATTCTGGAGTTTCAACACCGGTTGATGGTGCTGGTGTTCCAACACCAGTAGGAACGGCTGAATCAAGCGCATCACCTTCTCCAGCATTGTCGTCCTCTGAATCATCTATCACCACATTAATGGACTCCATGACTACCCCAGAACGTTGATTCAGTACTCGGTATGCTCGGCTGGTAGGAGAATATCCCAAGAATATTCCAATGTCGCTCCTGGATTCAAATTTAGCCAAGGGTTCTCGATCCTTCAGAATGTAGCACTTACTGCCAAAGACATGGAAATACGACACATCTGGTTTCTTTCCTTTCCAGATCTCATACGGTGTCTTCTCGGTAAACGGACGCAGATATACTCGGTTGATGGTGTAGCATGCAGTGTGTACTGCCTCAGCCCAATATCTAGAATGGATTTTTTTTCAGCTAGCATTGCTCGTGCCATTTCCTGCAGTGTCCGATTCTTTCTTTCTACTATACCATTCTGCTGAGGGGTTATGGGGGCAGAGAACTCATGATGTATACCAAGCGTTTCACATATGTCCCGAAATTTAGAGTTTTCGAATTCCTTTCCATGATCACTCCTGATGTGTGCAATTCGAACGGTTCCTTTTTCTACATGAAGCTTGTGCGCCAAGGTCTTGAATACATCAGCGGCCTCTGATTTTTCTTTGAGGAATGATACCCACGTATACCTCGAGAAGTCATCCACACAGACAAATATATACTTCTTCCCTGCCACACTTGGTGTACTCACTAGCCCCATTAGATCCATATGTAGAAGCTCCAAAAGTCTTGATGTTGAAACATCATGTACAGCATGGTGAGGAATACGAATTTGCTTTCCTTCCTTACACGATCCACAAACAGTCTCCTTGATTTCACTGATTTCGGGAATACCTCTGACTGCATTTAGTCTGGAAATACGAGTCAAAGATTTATAATTTATGTGCCCCAATTTTCTGTGCCACAGTGTACTAACTTCCTTTTTCGAGCTCAAGCAGGTGACATCTTGATCGAGTAGATAACACTTATCCATTGATCTGGATCCAGTGAATACTCCAGACCCATGATTTACAATACACTTATCTTTGTCAAAATACACCGTCATATCATTATCACATAAATGACTGATGCTCAATAGGTTAGCCTTCAGGCCTTCCACTAGCAACACATCTTGGAACACTGGGAGCCCTTTGATTTCTAACTCCCCTTTGCCAATTATTCTGCTTCGTTTACCATCCCCGAATTTAACATGTCCACCAAATCCAGGTTTGAATTTTTGCAGAAATTCAGGAACTCCTGTCATGTGCCTTGAGCACGCACTGTCGAAGTACCACGAGGTTCCTGTATGTGCTCCAAAACATACAAAACTTGAAAGACAAATATTTTGAGACTTTCGAACCCATACCTGTCTTACTGGTCGAGTGATGCAATGTGATCTCTGAGTTGCATGTGTGTTCAAGGATCCGTTCCTGTATCCTCCAGTGTTGACTTGGTGCACGGTGTTGTATCCTGGAATGGTGTTGAAATACCGATATGCTGGGTTGACGGACAGTGTCCTAAGTAATTTGAAACACCTGTTTCTCACATGACCTTGAACTCCACAGTATCCGCATCTCCTGATTCTCTTGATGGGGCAATTCCCCTAAGTTATTCTTGGAGCAAGTGCACCTTGATCTGCCTTATTTTTCAACGCATCAACTGATCTTTCATACCCAATTCCAAATTTGGTAGTTTGTCCCATTTTCAGACAATCTTCAAGCTTAGCTTTCCCTGTATTGAGACGTCTAATAGCCTGTTCTGCTGTCTCCGCTCGTTGAACTACTTCAGCAAATTCCCTTTTAAGTTGTTCAAGTTCTTCAATTGCATTTTTCTTTCCAAGTTCATTCACTCTAACCTTTTCACATAACCTCTTGTTCTCAACCTTGAGCTCTTTGTTCTCATCCGCCACTTTCAACCACATTTTATACATCTCTATACTTTCTTTGCGAATGTCATCATCACTAATGCTTCTAGTCTCTTCATCTGAGCTATCACTTTCTTCTTCATTCAACACACTGCGATTTATCTCAAAAGACTCTTCCAACGACACGCCGAAAGCAACATGATTTGTATACTCTTCTCCATCCTTAATATCGTCTCCTCCGTCATCATCACTCCAGGTTATGGCATATGATTTCCCTTGCTTTTTAAGTGTATTGGCACACTCAGCTTGTATGTGTCCAAAACCTTCACATTCTCTGCATTGGATTTTTCTGTTCAGATTCGGATTTACCGATTTGATCTTCGGTGTTTCAACACCAGTTGCCTGACCGAATCTGGGAGTGAAGTTGGCATTCGGATTTTTGCTCCCACTTGACTTGTCCTGTGGCTTCCTGCCCATCTTCTTCATGAATCTGGAAAAGTTTCTGGTTATGTTAGCAATTTCATCGGAATCTTCATTATCTGTATTTTCATCTTCCTTCCCAGAGGTTGTGCTAGCAAAAGCCATCTCCTTCTTTCCGATTTTATTTTGCAACATCTCCATCTCATAGGATTCCAGAGACCCCATGAGCTCATCAAGTGTCATCATCCCAATCCTTCCATTTTCATTGATTGCTGTGACCTTCATATTGAACCGTGGACGTAATGCCCTCAACACTTTCCTTACAAGTTTTTGATCTTTGTACTTTTTACCAAACTGAAAAGCCTTGTTTGCAATATCTCGGACTCGTCCATTAAACTCGGAGATAGTTTCATCTTCCCGCATCTTCAATTCCTCAAATTTTGATGTATAGTATTGCAACTTTGATTCTCTGACTGAGCTTGTTCCCTCATGGTACGTCTGTAACACATCCAATGCTTCCTTTGCAGTCTCACAATTTGAAATCATCTTAAATTGATCTTCATCTACTGCTGTGAAGATGGCATTCAATGCCTTTGAGTTGGACATGTAAGCTCTATGCTCCTCAGTAGAGTATTCAGAATATGGTTTGATCGTTGATGAGCTCGATTCTTTAGTTTTGTCACTGGGAGGTGGAGTGTACTGATTTACAACATAGTTCCATGCTTGATCATCTAATGCTCCAATGAATACTTTCATACGTGCCTTCCAGTAGGCGTAATTGCCTTGTTCCAGCAACGGTGGTCGCGTGACAGAGGCCCCCTCCTTTGGTGCCATGGTGAAACCTGATCTCACTCTCCCTGTATAGGGGTTAGCAAGTGCCTCGCTCTGATACCAATTGAAATTCCGTTTCACCTGAATTCTAAATCTTTATACCAAGTTGTTTAACAGTTTGGTGTTGGAACACCAAGACCAGTTTGTTGTTAACAGACAAAACAAAATACGCAGTGCACACACAACTTGGTTACGCAGTTCGGTGCAAATACACCTACGTCTGCGGGGCCTTGCCCAGATCAGAAACCATTCACTAGAAAGCAGTCTTTAGTACAAGAAGCTTAACTTAAATACTAATCCATTGCTAACCTACAGAGTGAATGTTGTGAGCTCCCCTCACTGTCGATCCTACGTCGTTGAACCCTCATGATCAACACGTCTCCCTGGATCTCCTCCTCTCGAGGAATTAAGACTTCCTTGTTTCTGATCTTTACGAACTTGGTCGGTTGTTTACGAACCTCCAAAAAACACCACGGCAGATCGCTCCAAAGCTCTCACGTAGAGATTGAATCTTGGTCGTGTCAATTGATTGCGTTGTAATCGTCTTCTCTTTATCCCATCGCAATCCTGCCTTGAATCAACTTCTTTCCTTGTCTAACTCTACCACAAATAGACTTCTAGACTAAGGAAAGATCTAATGCTAATCTGGTATTTAATTGAACAATCCTGTTATCAATAGGACTTGTTCCATAAATAAACTACTTAACCAATTCCTAACTATTACAGGAATATTCGTTTACCATAATTAGATGACCACAAAATCAATCATTTATCTTCACAATATTCTGATTAGATCGCACAATTATATCCCATAATACACTCCATAAATCGTGGACATCAACCATACTGCTGCTGGAATACTGCTGGATAGCAGTGGTGTTAAAACACCATATCACCAGAAGTCACTCAGTGGTGTTAAAACACCAGATTACTAGTATTCACAATATGCCATACATAAGTCCAACTCCGGAGGACTTTACACTAACAATCCTTTATGCTATAAAGAAGAAAATGAAGTTCGACGTTGGTGAGATTATCTTTGGGAAGATATTTGGTTTTGCCGATCAGAGCACATCTACCGGTTGTATTCACTAATAATAGGTTTGTGCATGGCACAGGGCTGTGAGGTATACCCGGTTGATGTGATTAAGCCTCCTAAGTCATTACTAATGGATTTTTTTTGTCGTTGGTGTGACCATGCTGGGAAGGTGCTCAGTCATGGACAGGTGTTGCTATTTCACGCCCTGTATTTTACTATCCACGCCCTGTATTTATACTGTATATATACAATATATATTTAAAAATATATTGTATTTGGAAGATTTTAAATTGAAAAATGTTAAATGGGAGAAGGGAAACCGCCGCTGGTGACCACCGCCGGCCGCCACCTGGCGCCGCCGACCACCGCCGCCGATGCCGGGCGCCGCGGTAGCGTCGATGCTTCCCGGCTCTGCCGCCGAGCGCTGTTGGAGGCTCCGGTTCGCGACGGCCTGGCCGCGAGCAGCCGCCGGTCCGTTCGCAGCGGACCGGGCGCGAGCCGGAGCGGCCTCCACTCGCCGTGACCTTGGCGCGAGCCGGAGCGGCCTCCGCTCGCCGTGACCCTGGCGCGAGCTGGACGGGCGCCACCCTCCGTGACCCTGGCGCGAGCCGGACGGGCACCGCTCGCCGTGCCTTGGGCGCGAGCTGGACGGGCTCCGCTCGCCGTGCCCTGGGCGCGAGTCGGACGGGCCTCCGCTCGCCGTGCCCTGGGCGCGAGCCAGACGGGCGCCGCTCGCCGTGCCTTGGGCGCGAGCCGAACGGGCTCCGCTCGCCGTGCCCTGGGCGCGAGCCGGACGGTCCTCCGCTCGCCGTACCCTTGGCGCGAGCTGGACGGGCTCCGCTCGCCATGCCACGGGCGCGAGCCGGAGGGGCTTCCTCTCCCCAACTAGTAATTTCTACTGCTATAAAAGTGTTTCTAAAAATATGAGGATCTCCAAATTTTTACTCTCCAAATTTTTACTCTCCAAATTTTTACTCCCCAAATTTTTACTCTCCAAATTTTTACTCCAAACAAGGGTGTTAGAAATTTCATGTCTTCGGAGGTAATTTTACTAATTAGTTTTCTGTCCATAAGTAGTAGTTAAATTTATTAATTTTTGCAGTAGAAATTTATGCTCATCTTTGTGTTTTAATTTATTAATTGTTACGTAAAAATTATTGCACATTTATCTCCTATGAATTTATCTCCTATTAATAGCAGTAACGTTAATTTTGTTGTTAATTTTGTTACGTAATTTTGTTGTTAATTTATCTACAATAATTTATCTCCTATTATTATCACATTTTTTTTTACAATTACATGTAAGTTTTAGCTGTTAATAAGAAATGGAGCAGTGCACCATTAAGTCCGTAAGTGGGACAATTTGAAATGGATGAATGTAATTTCAGTTTAGGGAGTTAATTCATGTACGGGACTTTTATAATTGTAATGTTATTTCTTCTAATTTAATTTTATCTTTATGTTTTCACATTTAAATATATGTTTTAACGTTTTAACTGTAATTTTATCTTTATTTGTTCATATTTCAATATATGTTTCTGACGATAATTAAAAATCAAGCAATGCACTTCTTGGTTTGTAAAAGTTATTTATGTAACGTCGTAAGTGTGAGCCTAAATTTATTTCCTCCAATATAATTTTTACTTTATTGTATGTTTGTTTTAAACAATTCATTTGTTTGAACGTTAATTGACGACGTCATTGTTGTTGGTATAGCAGTTGAGTGTAACTAATTACTTGATGTTTATTGTTGTTTAAGGATGACAATCAGTCATGTGAAGCTGCTGCAGAGCGGAATGGATACTCTCCATTTGCCACCTCAAATGTGTTTCCAAGTCACGCCGAGGCTTATTCCTACCTGCAACGGATTGCTCTGCAAGTGGGATTTGAACTTGTCGCGGGGTCCTACAAAAAGAATAGGAATGGTCCCCTGAGGTTATATTGCATTTGCAATCGGGGCCGAAAAGATAAGGTTATCGATACGAGCGATCCCGATGTAGTCCGACGGAGTAACACTTCGACTAGAAGTTGTGACTGCCCATTCACGATTGTCTTGAAAGAGAGTAGCACGGGGGACGGTTGGAATGTAGTGCCGTGCAAGGATCCTAGACGAGGGATGCACAACCACCCTTTCTCAGTGTACGCTGAGGGTCACAGACAGAGCTGCAAGCTCCATGCGGACGCAAAACAAATGATTAGAGATTTGACAGATTCAGAAACAGCCCACAGGCATATCAATGCCAGCCTCAGTCATTCGTTTCCAGACCTGCATCAGACCATTAGGCAGGTGTACAATGAGAGATCGGCATATGTAACAGAAAGGCGAGGCGGGCGCAACACAGCGGAGAATTGTTTGCATCTTGCCACCTCGAAAGGGTATGTCACTAGTCACCGCTCAGCACTTGATGGTACTTTGACTCATTTATTCATGGCTCATCCCGATGCTGTTGTCACATTTCGCACGTTTCCGTGGGTTGTGGCCATCGACTCAACGTACAAGACTAATCGCTATGGCATGCCATTCATTGAGATGGTTGGGATGTCTCATTGCAACACAAATTTCCTGATTGCCTACGCAATTGTTGTTGAAGAAACGGCAGATACCTATGAGTGGGTGCTGAACGCACTCAAGAACTTGCTTGTGGATGGACCGTTCCCTGAGGTTGTGGTCACCGATCGAGAGCTGGGACTGATTAGGCCACTTCAGACTGTGTTTCCAGAATCGAATCATTTGCTCTGCACCTGCCATATTAACAAGGATATGGAGGCACGTGTTACTGTGCTGACAGGGAATAAGAGAAACGGGGCAGCCTTCAAGAATGTGCATGGTTCCGGGTTTGCAATGCGTCCACTGTTTCAGAGTACGAAGCCGCCTTGGTGGACATGAGGATTGGATGGTCTTGGAGCGAAGCTGTTATTAGTTACGCTGAGACTACGTGGCTCAACCCCCATAAGGAGAAATTTGTGCGGGCATGGACGAACAGATTTTTGCATTTCGAGAACACAACTACATGCAGGGTCGAAAGTGCACACTCGTCATTGAAAGGGTGGTTACAAACGTTAACTGGTTCACTGGATACGATATGGAGGCGTGTCGACCTGCAGATAGCCGCGCAAATTACTATGATCAAGGCCAACCTGGAGAAATCAAGAACGTGCACTGGAAGATTGCACCGTAGGGCCCTTTTCAACAACTTGATCAACAATGTGTCCAAATACTGTCTGGATAAATTGACGGTCGAGTCCGGGAGGATTGATGCACTCGGAGCACAGGTATACGCATACTGTGGTTGTGTACTGCGCTTGACTCACGGAATACCGTGTGCATGCGTCATGGCGAGGGCAGTTGCACAAGGAATCCCCTTGTACTTGGACGACATTCATCCGCTGTTTAAGAGCCTGGCATTAGGTGATCTCGTGCGGAGCATGGAAAACATTTCGAGGGCTGAACAGGATCAGTCACAGTTCAACACTCAGTTGGAGGAGCTGGCACGCAGTGACCCTTCGGTCCGCCGACGAGTTTCAAGCTACATAGATAAGCAGTTGCGTCCGGAGGACATCGGCATTGGCGAGCCAGACAATTGTACTAGTGCACGTGGGAGACCAAGCGAGCAGGTCCCCCGATCAAGATCAACCTGACCAAGATCAACCCGACGTTCACTGAGCTACCACGAGCACGTGAACAGGCGATACGGGCGTAGCTCAAGGTCCCCGGGGTGCACCACATCACGGAGCGGTAGCCGGTACGGTAAGTACAAACACCATTCTTCCTATTGAATTAAATTTCTTACAAAGAAATTAATCTTACTGTTTTCTCCTACAGCGACATTCCCGTTCCTCGAAAGTGTCCCCCACATTGTCCGGCGTTACATCGAAGGCTGGAACGATGTCGTGAGTGATGGAAATTGTGGCTTCAGATGCGTTGCTGATCCATTCCATGTAGACGGTGAAGGTGAATGGTCTGGAGCGCGTCGGGCAGTGTTTAACGAGATATCAACTCATTGGCCTGACTATGTTCCCATATACGGTTCGAAAGACAACGTTGAATTAGCTAGAGCCCGTATACACCACACCAAAGGTCTGTGTGGTCCAGAGCATTGGTTTACGGTCATTGCAGACATGTTTCCTGTCGCCACCTACTACAACACGGTTGTAGTTTTATATTACATTTTATAGAATGGGTCGGCAGACTATTGCTGTACAGTCCTTCCATTGAGGGCAGGTGGGGGCGAGGATGGAACAAGGAGGGAGCTACACATTGTATACGTACGCAGTGCAAGCCATTTCGTCCGGATACACGTGGAGGAAAACTGTCCCATGCCCCCCGTGGTTAATCTATGGACCACATTGAGGAAGTCTGATGTAGTCGGTTGGGAGTTACCCTTTCGTAGGAGGATAAGGGCTTGGACCAAAGCATACAATGAGAGTAATTAACTATTGTACCCAGTGAAACATTTCGGCATGTACGCAACCGTTACAATTATTATCGAAGCGTTACAATTAGTCTGAAAGCGTTACCGTTGCAAAAAGCGATGACTTATAAATTTGACATGCACAAACAATTGCGATTACATAAATGAGCAAACTGTGGGCAAAGAGTCGGTACATACATAAGCAAACAGTCACCTAGAGAATGGGTCCATAACCGAGCCGGCGATACTCATCGCGACGACCGATCCAAGTAGTCAACAACTCCTTCATGCACGGGTCGCCGAGTCCATCAACGGTTGTCGAGTCAAACGGATCCAAGTCGCTCATCATGTCACTCAGCATCTGATGCACAGGAAACACATTTTTCAATACCGGAACAATCAAATGTAATACAATTACTCAAAGCAAACAGTTGGAGAAAACTTACCGATAACTGATGATGTGTCCTATCCCGTCCACTCGTGGCAGCAAGTTCAGGATTCGCGATCAATGGGTGTGAATGAGTCGCGTACCACTCCTCATAATCCGAGGTACACTCTGACGGACTTGTGGCAATCGGGAACTCGGCAAGCTGACCGTCGTGCCAAGCATGTGCCATATGCCATAGGGTCAGCTGCAGCATCCCTGGATAGGTCACCGAATAGCTGGCTGGATCAGCGGGCCGGGAACAAGGCTTTGGCACAATCATAAGACTCTGCGGTATACCCTGTACGAGACCGAACTGGCGCACAACGCGATCTGGCATGTACGCCTCCATTGCTTCGAGGTATCGAATCATGCCGCGGTAGTGAGTCCTCCCCCTAGCAGCCCTAACCACATCCAGTCCATATGGCAACCAATCCACTTGCGCGTGTTTCACAGAAATGTAACGTTCCTATGGAATCCGATCTACCCACTACTATTAGAATAAGAGTAAAAGCATGGAATTCATACCTGGTTGGGCTGTAAGGCATCCACATGACGCCGGATGGTAGCCAGCCTCCCGGTATCCCTCCCCATTTTATCCCCTGTGTGCCACCGGTTGGCGCGTCCTGGAAGAGCTGGCAGTGTACTCAGCCTCGGCCGAAACATTGGAAAGTACTCGTATATCCATGCTTGCAGCAGCGTGTAACAGCCGCATAGGCCGCGCGCCTTGGACCGGGACGCAATTCCCAACTGTAGATACAAACTGGCCAATGTCGCCGAGCCCCAGGACAATTGCGAATCAAGTAGAGGTAGAAGGTTGGCTCTAACCTTATTCCCAGCTTTATCCACGAAAAGCGTTGCTGAAAACAGGGTCAACATGTAGCACATAAATTGGAAGTTATCGCTCTGACCCGGCGCTACACACCTCGCCATCAATGATTGGCCATCTATGTTACCCCCGTTCCAGTCTTCCGTGACGAAGGACTCCACGTCTTTCCCAAATAGTTCAGCGCATGCTTCCTGAATACTCTCCACCGAAATGGTACTCGCAACAGCGCCACCCACGATAGGAATGCCAAGAATCATCTCTACGTCGTGCATCAGGATGGTCATCTCCCCGAAAGGCATGTGAAATGTGTTCGTGTCCGGCTGCCACCTCTCGACAAAAGCGGATATCAATGCCATGTCAAGGAACTGGAACATAATCGTAGGAAGGTGGGCCAACCCGGTCGCATGTATCCGGGCCTGTACAACATCGCTCAGGTTAGGGAGCGTAGTGACTAGTTGCTTGCATAGCGGCGACCGAGCATGGCATCTCAGCACACCTCGCTCTACACCATTCCAAACGTCGACAGCGACGTGTCCTCCGAAGCTTGGTATCACGAGGTCATCTTGTGGGCCACCAGCCATCGGTCCCCGCACTAGCCACTTCTCATCGGCGTGTTGCTTCCTCCTGTTCCTCGGTGCCCTTCTGATGCCAGTCTCACCGGCATTGCACGATCCACCAGAAGATTGCGTGAATCGACCAGCTCTATTCCTAACGGTGTGCCTGGCTCCTCCACCAGCATACCGTTCGAATCCAGCATCCAATGGCACACTCGTCCCAGGTTCGGCATCGAGTGGGCTGCTTTCTGCGGGCAAGTCATACATCGACTGCCAATCACTATCATCACGGATTCCACCGGACGCGAGAATGTTAAGCTCCGGACCGTCCCATGTTGGCATGGGATCGAATGCATGATCGCGCCGTGGAGAAGGCCGCTCAGCTCCTACATCACACTCCTGCGGCGGAGGCGACTGTTCATCCTCGACCACGTGGCCTCTCGCCTGTCTCGCCGAGGCACTAACACCTCTTCGTCGTATTGAACGACCATGGCCGTCAGGTTGACCAGCAGTGCTCATCTACAACACAAGATATGTAATTAGTATAACAACAATTGATTTAAACTGATATGATAAAATAAATTAACATACATTTCAACAACGTGTAAACTAATATTTTCAAACTGTGCATAATTTCAATTTAACATAAAAACAAACCCCACTCCAAACAGCAAATTTAATTCTCTTACAATCCCATACAACGAACTACACATTTTTTTAAATTGCAAATTGGAAATCACATTACTAGATTGTCAAAACATATCATAAGCATTTACTACACAATTGTTTTCATCGGATTGATAAACTAGATTTTCATAAAGTTAATCTAAATAAGACTATACTCTATTATGGTACATATACTTTCCAAATTACGAAAATAGTTATCATTTCCAAATTTAAACTAAACAATTTCTAAAAATAACAATTTCTTCATTTTAATTCCAAAATTGATTAAATTCCTAATATCAGATTTTTGCAAATTATTCTACTTTTTAATTTCCTATTATCTTATGAGAGAAATTAATATAAGATTAAAGCCTCCTATTTTCTTATATTTACAACCAAACCCCTCATCTTCCTCCTCCCTCCACCCTCCGCCGCCGGCCGCCTCCACCGCTGCCGGCCTCCTCCTCCGCCGCCGGCCTACTCCGGCGCCGGCTGACCGGCACCACCTCCGCCCGCCAGCTCCTCCCCTTCACCTTCTCCTCCTCCTTCCCCTTCTCCTTCCCCTTCTCCTTCCCCTACCCCTTTCCCTTCTCCTTCCCCTCCTCCTTCCCCTTCTCCTTCCCCTACCCCTTACTATTCCGCCGGCCAAGGCCACCTCCGGCCAATACTCACCACCAACCCAACATCCATTCCACATTTACCAAAATTCTAACAAACCCCAATTCTAACAATTCCAACAAGTTCAACAAAATTCAAATAGATTGGCAACATTCAGGCAACATCCATATAATTTGCACGAAAATTTTAAAAATTTCGTCCAAAACTTACGTTTTCCGGTCGGCGGTCGGCGGCGGCGGCGGAAATGGGGAGAAGGAGATGGAGAGAAGGAAATGGAGAGAAGGAGAGAAATGGAAGGGGAAATGGAGAGAAAATGGGAGAGAAATGAGAGAGAAATGAGAGAAATGGACCAATTTATACTACTAAAAAAATTTATTTTTTATTTTCAAAATACTAATACGTATATTTATACGTATTAGGGCGTGGATAGTAAAATACAGGGCGTGATATAGCAATCCAGGTCATGGACGTGAGGAAGAGTTGTCACACTTGGGGCCATTTCCGACATTTGCTCCACGTGAAGCATCCCATCACTCGACCCAATGAAATGAATGGGAAAATGCTAGCGAAGGGCTTTAGTGAAAATGTTTATTGCACATTTAGTTTTATATCAACTTGTTTATTTTCTAGTAAGCTAATGGAATTGTTATTTTTTAGTAACTTATCCAATTGGTAGTAACTTCCAATTGCCATTAAGTGTCCGTATTTAATATCCATATTTGATATCACTTTTAAAATTCCTACACCACCATAGCAGTTATTTTCCAATTACGTAAAGAGATGCTAGAATGGATAGTAAATATTTTTCAACACTGTTGCAACTATTTATGTTTACTCGAAAATGGCTGCTATAATGTTCAAAAGTTGCAACCTATTACTACTTAAAATTTTTTATTTGATGTTAACACATGGCCGAGACCAATATTCCTTAAGCATGTAAGATTTTCTAGCACTGAAACAGCTATTTACATTTACATAAAAATAGCTGGTACAATGTCAAAAGGTTGTGACCTATTACTAATTAAATTCTTTTTTATGCATGACTGATGTGTGAGTTTTGTATTATTTATTTGAGAAAATAAATTGAATTTTTATGGGAATAATGTGCACTTTATGTGTATTTTATGCGCATATTTGATGATCGTCACGGTTTCAGTTTAGTTTTGCATAAATACAGAGGAGCCGCAGGTTTGATTTTGTTTTATGCATAATTGTGCATAATTCTTTGTTGAATTTCGTGCGCAACTTTGTTTCATTATAAGTTAGTCCTGGTTAATTATTTGGTTTGATTGTATTCGTTTTTAATATTATTACAGTAATCTTGTTATTATATTTTATATTTATTTAGTTTAATTATTATGAGTAGTTAATCGGCATGAAATAACGAACATGCTTTTGATTATTCTTGGTTTAATTTTATTCTTGACATGTTTAACCCCTGATCAACTTGAATATTATTGGAATATTGCTATTTGATTCCACCAATACATAATCGTTGAGAATGGTTAGTAAGTAGCGAGTTCTTGTGGAAGCTATACTAATAACTAGTTAAAACTGTAATAGCAAGATGTGAAACAATTGAGTGTGTGTTACTACTTGCGAATACTTGGATAATTGATATATCATGTTCTTTTCATTCTTAATGCTATCGAGGTGTGTATCTGGTTCAACGAATACTTTCCGGGGACATCTTGGTAAGAAAACAATTGGTTAATTGTCGACAAGGTAAGAAATAATTGGGAGGGTTTAATCAAATACTTGTCGTCCTATAACCGATAGATGCAAATGAATTGATTTATATTTGCGCCTATGATCAATGTTTAACGAATGTGAGTTATTCTGAGCTGATTACATTCATAATATATTTTCTAGATTTATTTAATATTTGCTTGTTTGCATTTTAATTCACATTTGATATTTGTTACTCCCTCCGTCCCAGCTCTTTCTGCGGAGAGAGAAATTGAAAGTATTTTTAAGGATATATTATTTTATGTGTTTGAAGTGGGGTATCTTGATATTGAAGTGGGGTATCTTGAAATTGAAGTGGGGTATCCTAATATTATTGGGTTAAAAAATCAGAAATTGGGCCCAAATTGAGTAAACAAATAATAAAAGCAATCCATTTATGGTAAAAAAAATGAGGTAGTGCAAAAACAGCTGGGACGTCCAAAAAGGGAAAGAGTGCAAAAATAGTTGGGACGGAGGGAGTAGTTTGCATCTTTAGTCGTAGAAATATTTGAAATTTAGGCGTGGTGGCTGCACTAAAAGGTTTTATATTAGAAGGTATTATTTATAGTTATTGCTCTGTTTCTCGTGGGATCGACTCTGCTTACTACTGTGCTAATCTCATTTATAGATTTTGAAAATTATTTTGGTGAGTGAAACAATGTTCACCAGTGACCGAGACCAAACTCCTTTTGAAACATGTAAGATTTTCTAACTCTGAAGCAGCTATTTACGTTTACACAAAAATAGGTGCTACGATATTCAAAAAGTTGTGACATATTACTACTTAAATTATTTTTCATTTGTTAATAATGCATGGCCAATACCAATGTTCCTTTCAAACATGTTAGATTTTCTAATACCGTATCAGCTATTTAAATTTACACAAAATAGCTGCTACAATGTTTACAATTTTTGTGACCTGTTACTACTTAAATTATTTTTCATTTGTTAATAACGCATGGCCGAGACCAATATTCCTTTCAAACATGTTAGATTTCCTAATACCATAACATCTATTTAAATTTACAATAAATAGTTGCTACAATGTTCAAAAGGTTGTGACCTATTACTACTTAAATTCTTTTTCATTTGTTAATAATGCAAGGCCGAGACCAATATTCATTTCAAACATGTTAGATTTCTTAACACTGTAGCAGCTATTTAAATTTACACAAAGTAGCTGCTACAATGTTCAAAAGGCTGTGACCTATTCCTACTTAAATTCATTTTCCCAATTCAAATACATGCCAAAATGGTCTAATGATTTAAGAGGTATGATATGTTATAATACCTTCATAACCACAAAATAACCACACTCGAATCACAAGTAAATTTTCAAGATTCATTACAAAACAAAGACGACACCATCCCAAAATCACACATGTCGATGAAGACATTGGACATTCATCTAGTTATTCCTAGGCCTTTTGTGGGACTTCTCGACATCTTCGAAGGTGCAACCATTGTCGTCAATCCAAATTCCATCAATGTGGTCCCTATGCGCAACAGACTCCCTTTACCATCGCACAAGTGTAGAAATATTGACGGAAACTCCATCCTATCCAACGATGACTGAAAATCAATTTCATTACTTGTTTCCATGCAAGATGACGTACCAACGTGTATCCGAAGGATCTAAAACATAGAAACCTGACAAGCTTGTACAACCATCATAAATTGATCATCTTCATAAGCACCAGCTCCGTGTAGGTCCACAAGCGTGAACCCCGTGGGATCATCCGTACGTACCCCAACCATGTTATCGACCCATTTTCATTGAAACAAAGCCACCTTGAATAAACTATAGTCCACTTCCCATATTTCTTTGATCACGCCATAGAAGGCAATGATAGCCATCACGGGTATTTTTTTAATCTTTACGACTTGATTGCCACATTCCCCAATACTCAACATAAACACCGCTAATTTAAGTTGTGGCCATCTCATATTGACCAACGGTGGAGAAAGAAAACCCATATATATCAAAACTGGAATAGGTGACCACATCGAGAGATGGTTTTTTAGCGAAAGCACAAAAATGTGGATCAATGTCTTCCCTAAATGCAAAATGGGCTTCGAACCAATCAACAAAACAACCATTATTCTATACTAGTACCATGTTAATGGGCCATGTCGGGTGAAACTCAGTAATCATGTATGTGTGCTCTTGGACGTAGGGAACAATCTCTTTCGAGGTACGTAAAATGTACTGGTGGGATCTCATCAAATCTTCATGAAATGGACTAAACAATTTCCCTTTTAAGCGACAAACACCTCCTCTGTTATCAACATGCTTGTTCCACAGTACTTCAACAGCTTAACTTTGTCCAAGTAGGTTATGCAATGCTCAATAACATTTTCCGTAACATATCTTTCCACAATTGACGCATTGGGAGGACTCCTACACTTCACATATCCCTTGAAAAATCCCATGTGCCTCTCGAACGGATACATCCAATGCATATTCACTAAACCACAAAGCTTAAGTTCACGTACCAGGTGAACTACCAAATGTACCATGATGTCAAAGAACATAGGGGGAAATACATTTCCAATTCGCATTAAACTACTACTAACTCTTTTTGTAATACATCAAACTTCTCTGCACCTACTGACTTACGACAAATAGAATGGATGAAGAAACGCAATCTAGTAATGTTGTACCTTGCATTGGGCTCCAAAACTCCATGTATTGCAACCGAAAGTAACTGATGCATCAGTACGTGACAGCCATGGGACTTTAGACCAAATAGCTTTGAACCATCAATCATGAATATGCTAATATTGGAAGAGTAACCAAAAAGGACTGTGGTATCTTTCAAGCATGAACAAACACTATTCTTCTCCTCCTTTGACAAGGAGTAGGGTGTGGGGGGGCAAGTACATCCTTTTATTCTTGCGCTCCAGAGCAAGATCCTACCTAATACCTAAATCCACCAGGTTAAGTCTTGCATTCAAACTGCCTTTCGTCTTCCACAGAATATTATGCAAGGTACCTACCAAAATTTTACACACGTTTTTCTCAATGTGCATGCCTTCAAGACAATGTCGAACATCTAATGATTCCTAATAAGGTAGATAAAAAAATCAAACATTTCTTCCCTGGACTTTTCTCGCAAACTTTAGGGACTACTTTCTTCTTGCCAAAGGTTACATGCATACCCTTTACCTTATCATGCACTTCTTTTCCTGCTAGAGGTACCGGTGCATTTCTTCGATCCCCTTTGCCTACGAAATGCACTACATCATTTTGGAATGGACTATTCCCACAAGAAATCGACGATGCTCCATATACACAGTTTTCTTCCCATATTTCAATTGTCAATAATCAATTGCATCTTCAAGCATGGGACAAGCTTTATGACCCTTACAAAAATATCCCAACAAATTCCCATATGCTGGGAAGTCATTACAACGTAGTTCGTAAGGTGAATTGGTCTTTCCTGTATGCATCATAAACCCTTGCAA
The DNA here is from genome assembly GCA_037428765.1 of Rubia yunnanensis. NCBI lineage: Eukaryota > Viridiplantae > Streptophyta > Magnoliopsida > Gentianales > Rubiaceae > Rubia > Rubia yunnanensis. The sequence goes on along the minus strand of CM075069.1, from coordinate 42,886,241 downwards.
TACCTTTCCATAATTTCTTTAGATCATCCATAAGAGGTCTCAAGTACATGTCAATGTCATTCCCTGGTTGTGTCGGGTCTAAAATCATCATTGACAACATCATGTACTTACGCTTGAAGCACAAGTACGGGGGAAGGTTATAAATAGCCAACATGACAGGCCAAGAGCTGTGCTTCGAAGACATATTTCCAAATGGATTCATTCCATCATCACACAAAACCAGTCTCAAATTCTGACCATCTGAACCAAAATAAGGAAAGTTTGTATCAACCTTCTTCCATTGCTTGGCGTCAGCCAGGTGTCTCATCATATTGTCATCGGGTGTTTCCCTATCCTCATGCCATGTCAAATTCTTTGCATCTTCAACATTTTCAAACAATCTTCTTAATCACGGAATGATTGGGAATTACCAAACTGATTTTACTGGGGACAATATCTTCTGCCCAATGTTCCCAACCCCCACAACTTCATCATTGGACTTTTTCTTCCTATACTAGGGTGCATCACAGTTTGGCATTCCATATCTTCCGCGTGTTTTTTCCGATATAGTATGCAATCATTTGGACAAGCGTCAATTTTACGGTACTTGAGCTCCATATGACACAACAACTTCTTTGCACTATACAATTATCAGGGAGGTTATTTTCATCGGGAAATATCCTACTCATGAATTTCAACAACTTACTAACACTAGTGTCCGGCTAAGAATTCTAAGCTTTCAAGTTAAACAGTTCCAATAACACGGATAATACGGTATCTTCGGCCTTACAACCATTTTACAACGGTTTTTGTTTCACCACAACAAATGTTTCAAGTATTTCCAGTTTCCCCTTTAAATCCCTTACCACGTCATCAAACAAATCATCAATTCTATTAAGGCTATCATTAACAACATCGGCCTTAGGTTTCTTCGTCTCTCCATGAAAACTCCAAACTACATAATCAGTCTCAAAGCCATACATAACCAAAGGTAGCCTCATATCATCCCGCAGACGCATTGGAACCCTATACCACACTTTCTACACGGACATAGAACACCTTCCTCACATCTGAAGGCATACGATAAGAATGAATCTACCAGAGAAACATACTTTTTGCCTATCCTATCTACATTGTTAATGATGTCACACCGATCCTCAAAATCCATACTCATCATCTAAAACACAAGAAAAACTACGAATCAACTTCATATAAATTTATTACTTCATGCACAATATTATCATCAATAAAATACATCTATCCATTCTAAACTCCGAAATATTTTATCACAATCCAAAGAATTACATACAAGCATATCATTATCATCGTAAGGTAAAATTTGCACCTACACTACATATACTTTGGATCTATTCGAATGGGTGAATACACACACACACACACATATATATATATATATACTTACACACACACACACATATATATATATACATACATATACATACATATACATACATATATACATACACATATATACATAGATATACATATATATATACATATACATATATACATATATACATACATACATATATATACATACATATATACATACATACATACATATATATACATACATATATATACATCCATATATATACACATGTACACACACACACGTATATATATACACACGTACACACATAGCAAAATCATCTCACATATAAACATTACTCAAACATTACACCTCTTTCATCACATTCATGAACCATATATACAAAAACGGCAAGGAAATTTAAAAAACTCATATCCATATATACACTTCATGATCAAATCACTGTAATTTACCTCGTAATACTCCTTGCACATGGCATTAAATGTTGGATTCAACATCTCTAGATTAATGAAGAATAGTAGGAAAGTCTCATAAATGCAAAATCTTCTTCATGTTTTGCCCATATTGAAGGTTTTTATATGCATTCCGTAGCAGCTATTATTATAAAAACCGCTACTAAATGTAGTAATGTATCACATCAAGCATTTAATGCTAGTACGCAAAGCAGCTAGTTTATAATAATAGGTGCTATGTTTTCCCGCCAAAATTAACATAGTAGCACTTTTTAGGAAATAGTTGCTATGATTTCCTGCCAATACCAAAATACCTCACTCGAGCAGCGGTTATTCAATAATTAGTTGCTTTAAAATTAAACGCGGTAGCTATTTTATAACAACAGGTGCAATGTTTTCCCGTCTAACTTAATATAGTAGCGGTTTTTAGGAAATAACTGCTATGATTTTCCGCCAATACTATAATACCTCACTCTAGAAGCGGGTCATCAATAATTAGCTGCTTAAAAGTTTGTAATCGAAGTGTTTATTAAATAATAGCTGCTAAGAATAGATAATAGCTCCTACTCAATACATAGCAGCAGTTTTTTTAAATAGCTACTAAATACCGTTGGTAAAGGGGAGGGGGGGGGAAGGATTTCCAGTAGTGTGATTCCTTTTGTCGAGTAGGGTCAGGATAGTGTCGTGTCGAGTTGAAGATGTGTCAGTTATTTTTCTCTGGTGGAGTCGTGTCAGGCTGGGATACTGTAGGATTAATTTTGTGTAATTTTTATGCTCGGGTTAGGTCAGGTCAGGTCAGAATATTGTTAAGTTACTGTCGTGTCATTTTTTTACTGGAGTTTTGTTCGGGTCTTATCATGTATGTTATTTTTTGTAATGTTTCATTTTGGATTCAGATATATTTCCGTTGGTTCATTTTAGATCAAGTTATTATACTACCCATTTAAATTTGGGTTGGTTTAGGTTATGTATCAATAATATTGTTGTTCCAATTGTATTATTATCGGGTTTTATTTTGGAAAGTGGGTACATAGGCACTGATATGTCAGTGTTGGGAGAGCGATACCAATGCTAGGAATTTCATAGGTACCGATAATCTGGCAAATGAACTAAACCTGTTCCTATGAATAAATCCACCACCGGTTCACTGAATACCGGTGCTAGATACTAGTGCCTTTGAATATAATATTTTCCAGCATCGGTTTTGACTGAATGACATATACTGGTGCTAATACCGATGCCTATGACCAAAATAGTGATTTCAAAGGGTAAAATTGTGGTGGAAAAATATCTAGCACCGGTATAGTTTATAATATATCGGTGCTAGGAGTGCATTGAATTTAATATATTAAAAAATGCTTTAAAGCAACCTCACGCACATGCGTTATAATTGTATAGGCATCGGTATGTTGGCGAATGACACCAAAAGTTGTACTGTGCTCTATAAACAGTAAAATTTCCAACAATTACAAGTTAGAATAGGAAAAAAATGGTTTTGAAAAATGGGTTTCGGTATGAGTTACTCTAGAACATGTACTAGCGCTTTCCAACATTTCACCAAAAAATTATTTTATTTAATAACTCTATATTTAGGCAAGAATAACAAAAAATTATGTACTTTGGAGCAATGGATAATGGGGTAACACCATTTTGGGCCACAATGTAAATTTTCAAGACTGTGTAGAAGTAATCATTGTTGACTTTCGAGACCCTTTTGTTCACCCATACACTCCCAAATCGCAATGTCGCAATTGTATATTATTGAATTGAATTTTGGTGTCGCAAATTTTGTGATTCTACTTTCCCAACTTTCTTGGAGGGATCTAATTAGTGCAAAAACTAAAAACTCTACACGTAACTCGAAATTGAAATCCCCTCGAACATGATGCTACCCTATATACCTAGTTGTATTTTTCAAGTCCGTCTCAAAATATTTATCAATAATTGGGCACAAAGTAATCATTTCCAATTTCCCTTTCTTATTTCTAGGAAATCAACTCTAACTTACCCTGGAACATGTACTAGCCCTTTACACCATTTAACCAAAAACTTCATTTATTTAATATTTCTATATTTAGTCAAGAATAAAAAAAATTATGTATTTTGGAGCAATGGATAATGGGGTAACACCATTTTGGGCCACAATAATTTTTCAAGACTGTGTAGAAGTATTCAATGTTGACTTTCGAGGCCCTAATTAGTGCAAAAAGTAAACACTTTACTTGTAACTCAAAACTGAAATCCGCTCGAACGTGATGCTACCTATGCACTGCCATTGTATTTCCAAGTCTGTAACAGAATATTTATCAATAATCGGGAACAAGAACATATTTGTAATCATTTTTGATTTCCCTTCCTTACTTCTAATTAGTCAACTATAAGTTACTCTCAACATGTACTAGCGATTTCCAACATTTCACCAAAAAATTCATTTATTCAATATTCTATATAGGCTAGAATAAAAAAAATAAATGTATTCTGAAGCAATGGATAATGGGGTAACACAATTTTTGGTCAAATTATAAAATTTTAAAACTATGTAGAAGTAATCAATTTTACTTTTGAAGCTCTTCTGTTCACCATAAATGCCCAAATTGAAAAGTTGCAATCGTATATTATTGAATTACATTTTGGCGTCACCAAATTTTGTGATTTGACTACTCCAACTTTCTTGGAGGGATATAAGTGCAAAAAGTAAAAACTTTACTCGTAGCTCCAAATTGAAATCTGCTCGAACGAATGCTACCCTACACACCTCCATTGTATTTCCCAAGTCTGCAATGCATTGTTTATTAACAATCGGGCACAAGAACATACTCGTAATCCTTTCTGATTCCCCTTTCTCACTTCTAAGCAATCAACTCTAAGTTACTCTAGAACATGTACTAGCGTTTTTCATCATTTCACCAAAAAATTGTTTATTTCCTATTTCTATTTTTTTCAAAAATAACAAAAAAATTGTATTTTGGAGAGAAGGATAATGTCATAATGGTTTTTTTGGTTCACAACATAATTTTCCAAAAATATGTTAGAGGCACTTATGTGCCTACAACATTAATTAGTTGAATAGTAGTTTTGGATATTAATTGAATTGAATTCACGTTTTAAAAAAAATAAATTTAGTACATTTTTGTGTTGAAATAAACATTTTGATTCTATTTTTTTTAAAATAAAAAAAAGAGGTGATCACCTGTTTACTAGCACCGGTACAAAAGAGCATAAGCACTAGTTATTTGGCCCAAAAGATACCCGTTCCTATGTAGGTGGTGCTAGATTTTACCAAACAACCAGTTCCAACCACACACCCAGTGCCACATCTTAGCATCGGTTCACTTTTATCTGCACTAGTAAACCCAACTGGTGCTATTTATATTTTAGCAGCGGTATGCAATACCGGTGCCAGAATTCTACGTTACAGCACTGGATCACCTAGGCACCAGTATTCCAAGGGCTCGAAATACTGGTGCCTATGCCCCTGTCCTGCACTACTGATAATTTATTAAACATTATTTTTATAATCCTTTGTAAATTTATTTTTGAAATAAATATTTAATCAACTCTTTGTAATTACAAGGTAAAGTCTTGGGAAAGACCGTCTTTCCATAGGCATACATGGTTGAATTAAAATTATAGAAAGATATAAAGTTTTTTTTACAATATTAAAAAATTATTATTCAATGTGCAGTAGTTATAAGTTTATGACCTGATTAATGCATCCCAGAAATTTTATCTTCATTTCTTCTAATTTGCAGTTTAAACTTTGGTATTTCCATAACTTATGGAAATACCGTCTTTCAAGAGACGTACTCTAATTACTAATTCAAACTCATAATTTTAATTGGACATCCATCTTTATTTGACTATTATTAATTAAATTTATAAACTTAGTTGTGTATATTTTTAACTTAACCTTGGGTATTCAGGTATGTTATGAGTTAACTTTACTTAATCATATCTGTAAACTCTTATAAAAATCCAAATTTATTCTAATAAGTATGTTTAAAGAATTTATTTGTTTGACTCATAACCAAGTTGACTTGGTGTCATATTAAATGCTAGTTTACTTTTTATAACTATATATATATATATATATATATATATATATATATATATATATTTTGGGTTAATTACATGTTAGGGTTATGTAATTGATTTATCGGGTTGAATTGGGTTCGGGTTGAATTGGATTTGGGTTGATCTCGGGTTCGTGTTTAGGTCAGGTTCGCATCCAAATTATCATGTCACATTGGGGTTTCGGGTTGAATTTGGTCGTGTTGGGTTCAGATTTGGGTACGTGTCAATATTTCTAGGATTAGAATCTGGCTTTGGGTTGAGTGTGGTCGTGTCGGGTTGGGTTTGGGTCCACATTTCTTGGGTAAAATAGGGTTTTAGGTTGAATTCGATCGTGTCAGTGCGGGTCGAGTTTTTGGTTCGGTCCGGAGATTGACAACTCTAGTAGACATCAATTTTTGACTCCTCTAACACCATTTTAATCCGCACCTCAAGATAATCCAGCGAGAAAGAATAAGTAGGGTTATCGGGCATGAGAACAACACCTTTTCACAAAGAAATCAGCAAGGGAAAGCAAGATTTTAATCTTTAAAAAAATAATTATCCTTTTTGAAGGCACTATAGATATATCGACCAGTTGTAAAAATTATTCCTATTTCATGTAATGTTCCAAACCCAACGGATTCATACATTAAATAAGACAAGATATTAAAAGATGAACCTAAATTAAACATAGCTTTATCAAATTGCATATCACCTATAATGCAAGACATAGTACAAAACATACTAGAATCAACACTCCTCACACTTTTGAATACAGCAGAGACTATTTTCCATAAAACTGAATATCGCTCTCTCTCTCTAAAAATATTTCTCTCTCGCTTCTCTTTAAAACCTGACTTCCTAACGGCTATAAACAGCTCTTTAACAACCAACGCCGTCCTATCTCCACTCATACCCTGCCTACTGGTAGCGGCCACCGCCGCCACCATGGCGGCTCCCAATCCGCCCAAATCCTTTTCACAAGCGCTCCAATAAAAAAATCCACCCATCTCCCAAACCATTTCATCAACAGAGAACCTAACACCTACCATCAACTACAAAGGAGAGCCCAGATAACCAAATTGTTGAAGTCTCGTCACACTATCAGAATGCCCTAATTGGTAACTATCTTAAAGGCCGACCGGCAATGGAAATAATAGAGGTAGATTTCAAGACTATTAGTTTTGAAGGCAACTACTAGCTAGGGGTAATCAACTTCCGCTATTTCTTAATTAGATTTGAGAATGAGTAAGATTTCTAGAGATGCTGGATGAAGGGAGTTTGGTCATTCAACTGAATCAAAATGAGAGTTCTCCAATGGACACCGGATTTCGAACCTATGGAGAGTTCATTGTACCAGTTTGGGTCACAATTCGTAATGTCCCACTTTACTACTACAACATCGCTGCAATTTTGGCCATTTGAATCAAGTTGGATCTTACATCAAAATGGATTTGGCAATAGAAAAACTAACCAGACCATCGGCCATGAAGCTCTGTGTTGAAGTTGATCTCCAAACCCAACTCCCAGCCTCTATAAGGTTAGGTTCAATATGTGATAATGAGAAATTTATCATTGAGTGTGATAGCTTGCCTTTATATTTTTCTCACTGTAAAAAGATAGGACATGACAAGCGGAAATGTAGCATATTGAACCCTGAACTCATGCCTAAGCCAGGCCTAAGCCAGTTTATAAACATGTCCACAATCCCACCCCTAACACTACCAAACACACCTCTGGCATTTTCATCTCCCAAAAACAAAATGAAGCTCAGTAACAGACCAAAATGCCAACCCCAAACCCTAGAAACCACACTGACAATCTTAGGACTTCTGACACTAATGTTACTACTGAAAAACTAAGGCCAACTTAGGGTCAAACAGTATCATCTAATGCTCAGAAAGACACAAATCTTGGAACTACCTTGATTACTACTGAGGATAACCACTCCTATCAACTTGTCAACATTATCCAAGAAACCAAAAATAACAAAACCCTAGCCTTCCAGAGATGGATACTTCAAACTCCCCTAAATAAATGACACCAGACAGCAGGGTGAAGTTTGATGATACACTCATTAATGCCATAACCCGCATACCAAACCTCCTGAAAAATAAAGTAATGGATGATCAGGTATTGTACAAGACTCTTAAAGATTTAAACCAAGTTACTGATTATCCTTCAAAATTTTCAAGCCTTTGTAGTAAAAATAGGTTTAGTGTGATGGATACTGAATCTGGAAATGAGGAACAAGCTACAAATGAGGATCAAGTTGAATCAAGTTCTCAAGAGCATCCGGTGGATGAGATAAGTTTTCTCTCCCCTATAAATGTAAAGATCACCAAGGCTAAAACTCGAAAAAGAACTTCGTTTAACAAGATAAACATGATGAATCTCAGATCATATTCAAAAAAGAAAAGGCAATGATGTTTAATGATTGACACAAACATTAACTGCAAATTCTTAATCTAGAACCTGAGAGGCTTAGATACTTCCATGAATAGACTGCAAAACTAATTAAAATGCACAAAATGCAGCTTTTAGCTATCCCAGAACCAAAACATACTTGTGACTAAAATGAAACATATAGACATAGGCTTGGTTTGGACAATGCTTTTAGATCTGTAAATAATAACATTTAGTTGAATAACTGTTTACAATTGCAAGTTAAAGCAGTCAATAAATAGTTTACTCATGTTGAAATATTTCTACCCTCATTCCAAAATAAAATGCAGGTTATATTTATACATGCTGCCGCAAATAAGAAAGATAGAAAAATACTTTGGAGAGACCTAGGTGACCTAAATATGGACAATAAACTTCTAATGGGTGACTTTAATGCAATCACCACTTTGCAGGAATATAAAGGTAACTCAAGGCCTAATCTTAGAAGTATTAGGGATTTCTTTGGTTTCATTAACAGGAACAACCCGAACCACTTATTCACCGTAGGTAAAATTTTTACTTGGTCAAACATGAGGCCCAAACCAACACTAGAAAGGTTAGATAGAGACTTAGCTAATGATCAATGGTTTGATCCTTTCCAAATAGCTCCATCCACACCTGAAAAAATTTCCTCTGACCATAGCCCATTACTACTTACAATAGGTAGTAATCTCCCATCCCAACCCAAGCCCTGTAGGTTTTTAGATGTGTGGGCAACTAGACCTAATTTCCTCTCACTCACTAAAAAAAGCTGGGATCAGCCTCCGAGTGAAACTGGAATGATGAAGCTCTTCTTAAAGCTTACAAGACTTAACGGATAACTCAAAATTTGGAACAAAAACTCCTTTGGTGACATTAATGAAAACATAAAAAATGAAAATGAGGAAGTTAGAATGAAGAAAATAGTATATAAGGCCTCCAAATCTATCCCCGACTTAGTGGAATTAAAACATAAGAAAGCCTTGCTACTTAAAGCCCTCTATGAGGAAAAGCTCTTCGGGAAACAGAAGGCTAAACTCAAATGGTTGAAACATAGTGATGAAAAAACTAAATTCTTCCAAGTCTCAGTGGATAGAGAATAATTAAGCAAAACATCACTAAGATAAACAGAAGCACATGTCAGAACTGACATACTAGTACAGATAAAAAATGAAGTTATTCTTTTGTATCAATACCTGCTTAAAGAAGATGAAAATTTGGAATCCAAAAAATTCCACAACCACTTCTTAGCCTAGATCCCTAACTTGATAACACCTGAAGAAAATTAGATGTTATTAAAGGAACCCACCCTTACAGAAATCAAAGACATAATTTTTCTCTAAACCAAAATGGCTCATCTGGCCCTGATGGTTATTCTACTTACTCCTTTACACGCTGTTGGGACATTATATCCCATGACATTAAAGAAGCAACCATTGATTTCATGAGGGGGATATTATACCACTAGGTATATCAAGTACCTTGATATGTTTGATCCCCAAAATGGACATCCCAATCTCTTTCTTTAACTATTGGCATATATCATCGTATAATTTTGTCAAGATTTTTTTCTCTAAGCTACTAGTTCATAGAATAACTCATCTAATGCCTAAACTAATATATTTTTAGCAGACAACCTTCACCAAAGGTACGGAGATAGCTAATAATGTCATCCATTTAAAGGAAATGATTATATTTATAAATAATAAAGAGGGCCCTCCAAACTGTATTTTAAAATTGGACCTAACCAAAGTCTTTGATAGGGTTAGATGAACTTTTTTATATCTAATAATGCAAAAGTTTGGTTTCTACCAAAAGTTTATTAGGATCATAATGTCCAATCTATCTTCCCCTTGGTTTTCCATATTAGTCAATGGTAAAGTTGGTGGTGTTTTCCAACCTTCAAGAGGGATTTAACAAGGAAACCCCCTGTCTCCTCTGCTTTTTAACCTCTTTTTTGAAGCTTTTTCTAGAAGCATCTATTTATGTTTTCAAAACAGACAACTCAGGTACTTCAAGCTCCCTCCTACTGCAATACCTATCTCTCACCTTAATTATGCTGATGACACTGTTCTACTCATAAATGCAACGAAGACAAGACTAGTTAGGCTCAAAGCATTTCTAGACATTTTTTAGCTAACATCAGGTCAGAAGATAAACTTTGAAAAAAGTAATTTCTTCTTGATTAAACATGCCAATTTAGCTCAGAGACACATGCTCATGAAAGAACTTAATCTGACACCTGGAAACATACCATTTACATAATTAGGTTGTCTAATTTACACTGGCAGATTAAAAGTCACACATTTTCAGCCTCTTTTTGAAGCCTATGACAGGAAACTATAAGATTGGAAACACAATTAGCTGAGTATGGCAGGGAGATTTTTACTAATCAAGTTAGTAATGTTTTCTATGTCCCAACACTTATGGGCATCAATGAGCCTCCTACAAACAGTGCTCAAAATAATGAAACGGAAAATAACAAAAATTTTCCGGGGCTTCACAGAATCTGAGAACAAAAAAGTGTTGATCAGTTTAGATAAAATATATTTTCCTTTTAAACAGAATGGGTTGGGACTGAGGAGTTTCAAGGATATCATTAATACCTTCTCAATCCAACTCTGTTGGAAATTTCAGTTAGGAATCACCCCTTGGTCACAGGTTCTGTGGTCTCTCCCCGAAAGCCATAGAAATTCACCTAACTTGGAAAGAATAGTTAGAATAGATCCGAATGCTCTGGAAATACAAGGGTACTCTATGGAAATGGTCTTGACAATTTCCTAACTTCAAACTGGACTGATTTTGGTCCCATAGCTGACCAAAATCCACAGTTTGTCATTCTAAATCAACTAACTATAGCTGAATTCAATAGGGACAAAGGTAGATTTCTCCTTGCTTTAACACAATTGTCACCTAACTGTTTTACTTTTTTATAGGAAGCTCAAACTCATGAGGAGAGACATGATAGGCTAATATGGAAACCTGTGAATGGAGATTTCACTTTCAAAAGTGGGCATAAAATTTTAGCACAACAGAGAAGACAAATGGGGAATCTAAAACAAGTTTAGCATAAAAAACTTCCAAAAAATATTTCTATTTTTATTTGAAAGTTGGTTAATGTTTGTCTGCTATTTGATGGCATCCTCATATTATCAAACATCCATCTTGCATCAAAATGCCCTCTCTTTCCACACTTTGATACTTTTTCCCACTTTTTTAATGACTTTAATTTTTCTTATCAATGTTGGGAATAGATGAATCAAACTCTAGGTATTATACCACCTCACTTTGTTATATTTTTGATAGGCTTACCTTTTATTGGACTTTTTCGGGGACATGCAAAAGACACACTGCTTTCACACACATACTATCCTCTCTGATCTGTTGGAATTTATGGAAGGCAAGAAACTCTTTCTTATTTGAAGATAAAAAATGTCATCCTCCGAACCTATTAAAAAAGGCCAGGGATGATATTTGTTTTACCTTCACAATTAAGCCCATCTATAGTAACAACAGTGAGGATATTTTTGGCACAACTCAGGCTTAATCCCTAAGCTTAGATCACCCTCAAAGCCTAAGATATGCCCTTTAGCTTGGACTAAAGGACTATAAAAATCAATGTGGATGCTGCATGGAGCATGAAAGAAACATATAGTGGTTTAGGCCTAGTTGCCTAAACATTGAAGAAAGGGTTATTGAGGCTAAAATCATCAGTGTTAGAGCTTCCTCACCTCTCCAGGTAGTTCTTTTGGCAATTCTGGAAGGGTACAATCTGGCCTTAACAACGAATATCAAGGATTTTACTATAAAACAGATTATTTAGATGCAATTGACTCCATTAGAAATCCACTCAGTGCCCCGTTGCCTTGCTTTCACATTGCCTCAACATATGCTAATCCATACAAGGAATTTATTTGTTACATACATTTAGACAAGGCAATCTAGTGGCTGATTGATTAGCCAAGATGGCTAACAGAAATATACCCTACATCTCTTCACTCTCTTTTCAAGAGCTTGATAGAAAAACAAAGGGATTAATGAACTTGGATATAGCTGGAACCCCAGCTATCAGAATCCAACCAACTTTCTTTGACCAAACTTGAATGGATGATACTCATTATTTGTTGTGTAGTTTACAATTTTTTGTGTATTTTACAGGTCCAAGCTCGGAGTAACCTGTACTGGAGTAAGCAACAGCCAAGTCAGCGGACTGAAAGGAGGTAAATAAAAAAATGGAAGAAAAGATGGGCTGAAAAGATGTTAACATATTTTGATTTTGTTGATAGAGATGGACAAAATGCTGAAGCTCAAATCTATACTGCAATGGAGGCAAAACAAGTTGGTACTGGTCTTTTCCACGACATAAATACACTTCACTACAAGTGCCAACACCTCTCTAGGAATTCAACAGATCATGGAAAGCATATACCATCTCTTTTTAGTTTCCTTAGGAAAAAAATTATAGATCTAGCCAATTGTTTTCCATTAACACGAGGGGTGGAGGTGTAACGATTGGAATCATCTACAATATTTTCCTCTGCACTAGACTAATTTATATAGGGGATCTCATTTACCATATGTATAAATCAAATTTCAATATGTTCAAGTCACAACTTGAACCATATTTTGTAGCTACTTCAAACCTCATGCTTTAGAGCAAGTCCAACAGCTCCCTAAAATTTTCTCTAGGATAGGGAATGAAAACCAATATTCCCCAATTTTTTTGACTTAACTCCTACAGATTCCCTATTTTGCATGATCTTGCATTTATTACGCTATAGTTACTTTTTCATTTAAAGCTAAGAGTTCATTTTTAGGGATAAGTGCCAATATAACCATCAATATAGATAAGAGTTCGTTTAGTATTTTAAAAAAATCAATATAACAAATTTGAAACTAAAATTTTGATGTTAATTAGAACTAGTTTTCTTTTCGTATTGTTTTTATATATTCACCCAGTTTGAAATAGAAGGTATTAACATCCAAAAAATTCAAAAAAATTATGCAATATAAACTAGGGTTGGCAAATGGGCAGACATGTCAAATATGAGTTGGGTAAAATGGGTAATTAAAAATATGGGTACGACCCATTCGACCAATTTTATGATGGGTCAAAAAATGGGACAAGTCAAAATGGTTCGAGTTGAAAACAGAATAATTATTTAACTCACGGGTTGAAAATGGGTAAACCAATGAGTTTCAACCCATATATGAACTCATATGAGTTTATGTACCAATCCCATATGGGTAAAACCCTCTGGTTTCAATCCATATGGGTAAACCCGCAGTCAATCCACAAACCCAACCCAACCAACCCATATTTTTCAACTACCCATTTGACTCATTACCCATTTCAACCACACACATTTTACCCATACCCACCAAAATTTAACAATAGATAACCCCCTTGACCCACAGGTTGTGTGTCTATTTTGCCACATCTACTATAACCAAAGAGATTAATTCCAATATTCTAAACAAATCATTAGTGACAAAACCCTACAAAAAAATATAAATAAGCATCAAACATGAGTTTGAGATTGTAGTAGTTTTCTCCATAAAAAATTGTTGGAAGTCGTATGTATTTTTTAGTAGAAATGGAAGAATGGGGAAATATGAGAATTAATTTTTTAATAGAAAAATGAACATTGTTTTATGATTTGATGCATTCAATTGAATGGCATTAAATTTTCATTCCCTATATTTTTTTTTCTTTCTACAAATATAGGGAAGCAAATCTTATCTCTCATCAAAATACTTATTTTAGAGAATGGGATAAGAAAGCTATTGGAGTTTAAAAACTATGTAGAATCCCTATAATCAATTAAAATCACTATAATAAAAAAGCTGTTGAACTTGCTCTCATAGGACTAAAAGGACTAAAGATCTGAATAAATCTCCTAGGTTTTGCTTTGATAAAGAAAAAAAGAAATACAGCATAGACATGTTCACATTGCCTTTAATTTATGATGACCGCACTCTAGAAATTTAGCAAAACAAGGATCACTTTTCCCAAGTAACATACTCCCTCTGTCCCATCACATTTTGTGAGAATTTTTTTTACGATTATCAATAAATATGTTTTACCGTTAATATGTTTAACTATATATAATGATGATAAATAAAAATTTAATATTTAAAAATTATATGTTTCGTTGAATCCAACCATATAATAATATTATTGTTTATTTATTCTTAATTCAAATTTATGATTGAAATTGGATAATAAATAGTAACATAGTGTAAATTGTGTAGTGTAAGGTGAGACAGATAGTAAAGTTTACCTCGGGAAATGCATCAAACATATCATTCCCAGTCCTTAGTGTACTCTTTTTTTTAATGAAAACACCCGTAGGTGGGGGATATATATTAGGTTCCCCAGACCCCGTCAACTAAATAAAGTTTGAACAAACCAGAGTTGAGTTTCAGTAATACAACTGTAGGTGAGGCAACCCAGTTGCCTCCAAAAGTACTAAAACTATCTAATCTAGATATAGACAGCTATACAACAGTGACTTGATCTGTAATGGAGTTGCGATCCACAAGCGAGAACCTCCACCCCTCGTGTTAGTTCTCCCTTGTGGCCAGGCAACTCCAAAACCAAATAGTCTATAGTATTCCTGCAACAAACTTGCAGAGGCAGGAAGTATCTAGTAATGATCCATAATGATAGAACAGCAAGGGAAATGGTCTGAGGATTTATAACTGAGCGTAGCAGCAGGAGTGCTACATCAGGGAGGAAGTAACCATCTCGAGACACTCAAAGTATTATTGAGTTGCAATCCGTAGTCCATCTTTATCCTGCAAAAAAATAGCAGTATCAATTCGAAGGTAAAAGATGTACTCTAATATGTGGAGTCTGAACTTTATCCAATAAGATCAGCCCCTTAATGTGCGGAGTAATGTTCTGCAGATTTAGACTCAGGACCGAGTTATAATGTGATTTTGCAATAGTATGTGCCACTGCATTGCATTCTCTAACCACATATTGTAAATGGGATGATCCAAGTAATATTTTAACTCTATAGGTCAGATCAAAGAGCTTCCAATTTGCCACATATGGATCATTTATCATCTGAACAGCCAGCTTACAATCAGTTTCAAAGACATAATTATGGTCCTGATCATGGAACTTACTGCAGGCCAGTAGAAGTGCCTTAATTTCTGCTTCAAGAGGTGAAGCAGCAGTAATATCAGCAGATAAAACAAGTAATGGATCCCCTAGACTGTCTCTAGCAATTAAACCAACTGAGGCCTTATCTGGATACCATGATGCATCTGTATTAATTTTAATTGTTCCTACAGGAGGCTTGTCCCACCTAACAATGGAAATATTAGGCTTAGGAGGTGGTCGAGTAAAAGGTGTCCATAGGCTTAGAGGAGAATCCATTACAGAATGAGAGAAAAATGTTCTAGGTGAGGAGAAGAGAGTCAGTTTTATAAGCTCTTGTACTTCCTTGGCAATAGCCAGTGTGGAGAAAGGTTTAGAATAAAAAACAAACCTATTCCTAGCTTTCCACAGAGACCAGCATGTTATGGACGGCAAAATTTTACATATGAACTGCTTCCAGCCCAGTAGGTCATGACAATCCCAGAAAAGAAAAAACCTCTCTGAGAGGGAGTGCTCCCGAGTGATGTGAAAGCCAACTATTGATGCAATGTTACTCCAAACAGATCTAGCAATGTGACATGATATAAAAAAGTGCTGAATAGAGTTAGAGTTACAGCAAGCAGGACATTTAGATGCCAAACTGAAACCACATTTAATAAGAATCTCATCAAAGGGAAGAAAGGATTGTAACAGCTTCTAAGTGAAAATTGATACCTTCTTCTGAATTACATTATTCCAGATGAACTTAGGGGCAAGTGAGTTACCTGTTGGCAGAGTTAGTGCTCTGTATGTAGATTTAGATGTAAAATTACCAGAGGGTTCAGGCATCCAAATTAGTCTGTCATCTCTATCCTCCCTTAGTTGTGCATCCTAAAGAAAGGTCAGAGTATCATGTTCTAGGAGAGAGTCAATTTGAGATAGAACAGTAAGTTTATCATTAATGAAGTCAGCAACAAACAGGTATGGCAATCCAGAAACAATGCTCTGAGGGATAATGTTAATGAGGGGCCCAGATGGGCACCAATTAGCCAGCCAGAAGCTACAAATTCCCTTACCATGAATAATTTTGGTATTCCTTTCAGCAAAAGAGTTTACAGCTAAGATTCTTTTCCACGTTACTGATTTTCTATAGGACATAGGCAAAGCCCAAAGCAATTTTTCCCACAAAGTTGTTCCTAGCTGACTTTTCCACCAAAGCTTAGCAGAGCAGGTATCAAGAATAGCATTCATAGACCTAAAACCAAGACCATTCATATCAGTGGGAACTGAAATTGTAGACCATTTCCTCCAAATTTTATTGCTTTTTCCCTCAGATTCACCCCAGAAAAACCTGGCCAGTCTTTGCTCAAAGGTTCTAATGATTGACTTTGGGGGATTAGTGACTGCCCACAGGTGCTGAGGTAAAGAATATAAGCAATGTTTGATTAAGATCATTTTTCCCCCCGCACTAAGCCACTTATTTTTCCAACTCTGAAGTTTAGTGTCAAGATTAGCCATCAATGGTTGGAAATATCTCTTTAGGGTTATACCCTTGAAAATGGGACAGCCTAGGTAAGTAAATGGGAAGGTTCCTTTTTTCATTTTCAGTATGGCTCTTACTTGGTTGAATCTTAAAACTGAAGCTCTCTTGCTAAGATAAAATTCTGACTTATCAAAGTTAAATTTCTGTCCCGAAGTGATTTCAAAGATGTCTAAAAAAGCTTTGATCCTAACCAGGTTAGATTTAGACGCTTGCAAAAATATGATAGTGTCATCTGCATACATTAAGTGTGAAACAACAGAGATAGAAATAGGAACTTGGAAACTAGTAATCCTATTGTTTGAGAAAATGAATGATAAACTTCTAGAGAATGCTTCAAAGAAAATATTGAAAAGAAAAGGAGAAAGGGGATCACCTTGTTTAATACCTCTAGTAGCTTTGAAAAAACCTGATGGATTCCCATTTACCAAGACAGAGAAATATGCTTGAGATAAATTATTCATAATTGCATTTAAAAATTTCCCACTGAAACCAAATTTAATTAAAATCTGACTAAGGAAATGCCAATTCACTCTATCAAATGCTTTCATGAGGTCCAGTTTCACTATACAGTTTGGAATTCTGTTTTTCTTATCCAGAAACCTGATCATTTCCTGAAGATACAAAATATTATCAGAAATATTTCGTTTCTTCAAGAAAGAGGATTGGTTAGGAGAGATTAAAGCCTCCATGTGAGGCTTTAGTCTTTCCATCAAGACCTTAGAACAGATTTTGTTTATGACATTTGATAAACTTATTGGTCTGAAATCCCCAAAAGAGCATGGTGTGGCTTTTTTTGGGATGAGGACTATCCAAGTACTGGATATACCCTTAGGGATTTGAGAACCAGAAATGAAATCATTGACAGCATCAATCAGATCTTGCTTAATAACAGACCAGCATTTTTTGTAAAATTTTGGTGTGAACCCATCTGGCCCTGGACTGCTATTACTGTCTAAGCTATTTACCACTGCATGAAGTTCAGTATCAGTAACTAAGGCTCCTAAAAATTGATTATCCCTATCAGTCATAATTGTGGGGATTTGGGACAGGAAATGAGAGCAATAGGTATCTGAGGTATTCTGGTTAGGTTCATTTAGCAAATCAGTAAAATGGAGAACAACTTCTTTTTGAATTTCTGATTGTGTGTTTAGCCATTGACCCTCATGATTCTTGATTTTACTGATCTGTAATTTACATTGCTTTTCCTGTACCACCTTATGGTAAAACTGAGTATTATTATCCCCCATTTTATGCCATTTAAGCCTAGCTTTTTGTTTCCAGAATTTCTCTTTCTCTTTTAAAGTCTTTAGTAGCATAGCTTTTTTCTGGTTAAGACTGACTCTCTCAGACAGTGTTAGGTTCAGGTCATAGGACAGTTCCTGTACCCTTAGAGCCTCCTCAGCTAGAGTGACTTTTGAATCTATGTTCCCAAAACATTCCTTGTTCCATACTTTTAGCATTTTTTTAAGCCTGATTAATTTCAGATAAAACCTGACCATACCTGTCTCCTTAATTGGCCTTTCCCAATTTTCCTGAACTAATGCTAAAAATTCTAACCTCTGGAACCAAGCATTAATAAATCTGAATGGCTTTGGAAATGAGAGAACCAAATTGTTTAGCTGGAGGAGTAGTGGGGAGTGATCTGATGTATTTCTATTAAGGATCTGGATTGTTGATGAAGGGAATTTAGTATACCATGATAAAGTGCAAAGTCCCCTATCTAATCTCTTAGATGTAGGATTTCTAAGCCTAGAGTTACACCAAGTAAACAAGTTACCTACTGTGTTTATCTCTTGAATTCCATTAGAGTTAATCCATGTATTAAAATCTCTGATACTACCAAGGCCAGGGTTAGAGGGACCTCTATATTCAGCCACAGAAGATATAGTATTAAAGTCACCTATAAAAATAGTGTCCCCCTTAGATAACAGCTTTAAATATCTCCAAAGGTCTTGTCTACCCTCCCTACTTCTTAAAGCATAAACAAAAATAGCCTTCATACAAAGATTAATGGTGAGGTGGGAAATATTCACATGGATAAATTGTTCATGATAGGAAAGCAGTATCACAGATACAGGTTTTGAGTAGAAGAGCCAAATCTTCCCATTAGGAAGTACCAGATTATTAGAGAAATTAAGTAAATTCATGTAGTACTGGGCTTTAGAATTATCATGCATAGGCTCGATTATACATAACAACTGAATTTTCTTTAGTTTGATCAGACTAAGAAGTCTAATCATTGAAGTTTCCATGCCTCGAAGATTCCAGATCAGAAAATTAATATTGGTCTTCATTATCATATTTCATTAGAATTATTACCTTTAGTAGCTGATCTTAAAAGCATTTTGTTGAGCTGACTCAAATAGGCGACCTTCTTGTTTTTTGCCTTACCTTGTTGTACATACTTACCTGGGAACTCTGATGTGGAAGCCACTTGTAATTATTGCTGACCAGAGGAATCCAGATCCAGAGCCAGTTGCAGGTCCTCAGGTGTTCCCTCATTCTTGTCTTCATGATACTGGGAGGAACAACCTTCATCCTGTAAAACAGAAAATCTGTTTGACATCTTTCCAGGTAAGGAAAGTGTAGGGTTGTTAGTAGTACTTCTCAGTGGCACCAGCAGTGAACCAACATGGAGATCATCTTTGGCATAAGGTATCCGGGCAGGTTTAGCATTTTCAGTCTCCTTAATTAATCTAGTAATTGAATGCTCAGGGATCACTAGATTTCGAGTTCCTGATTGCAGAGGAGTGCCTGACTGCAGTGGATTACTCCTAGCAGGAGTACTAAGGATCACACTCGGAGGATTATTTTCCATGTTTATGGCAGCCATATCATCATCAGTGGTTGGGAGATCATTAGTTAAATCATTGATCAGAGGAGGGGTGGTGAACTTTTTACCCGTTGCCTGCCACTGAGGAGGAGGTTGGATCGGATTTAAGCTAACTTCCTCAGGTCTATCCTTGGTGGTTTGTGAAATAACTTTACATTGGCTCAGGGAATGGCCAAGTTTAGCACAGTGGTTACAGTAGAGAGGGATATCCTCATACTCAATCTTGTACTTAGTGTTGTTTGAAACAGAACCAAGCCTAATATGAGGGCTCAATGGTTTCTGTAAATCAACTTCTACACAGAATTTGATGGCCGAGGGTCTAGTGAGCATATCAGTAGCTAGGTCATTTTTTATGAAATTCCCTATGCTATTACCAATTGACTCAATGGAAGCAGAGTTATAATAGTACAAAGGAACCTCTCTAATAGTACACCAAATAGGAACAATGGGGGATTCCTTATGGGTTGAGAATTCTGGAGTCCACTTAAGCATCTTAAGCAAAACACCGTTAAAGTTCCAGATACCCTTCATCCAACACCTCTGATAATCGTTAACGTGCTCAAAACGGAGTAAGACATGCTTATAATCTAATGAACCTAATTGGTACTTACCTTCAAAACCGATTGTTTTGAGAGCTGTCTCCATCTGCTCCATTGACATCCTACCTTTTGTGAACTTACCGACCAAGGCGTTGGAGTAATGGGCCGACAGTGTAGCAATTTGTTCATCTGAGTAGAGACAGGCTGGATCACCGAGATAGGTAGATTTAGGAACCAGTTCGGGATTACTTGGGAGATTCTTGGAAAGAGGGGGAGCTTTGGTTTGAAGAGCGGCGGCGAAGGTTTTGGGAGGAGGTGGCTGGTTGATTACGTTATCGGCCATCATTCACGGCGATGGCCGATGATGAGGCCCGATGCCGAGGAATCAGAGAAGCCAATTCCGGCAGTTAACGGATAGAAATGGAGGTTACAGACCGTTGGTAGGAAGAAATGGAGGTTTCTGACCGTCGGTAGGGGAGAACACACAGTATTGCACCAAATATCGCAAAATTCGCACACAGTTTGACTACCGTAATTTTGAGAAGACATTGCTTTGAGTCCTTAGTGTACTCGTTCTTGTTAATGCTCCAAACCGATTAATGGGAATTTGGGATGAATTTGTCCTCATCAACTATTTAAGCAATTCCACGATTCCGATACTTAGTTCTTGCTTTGAAATGGGCTTAGAGTTAGAATTTTTATTTTCACCCGCAGGAAATCCATGGTATGCCTCAAGATCCTCAATCAGCGAAAAATCAACGTCGCGGTCAAAAACTCTTGTCAACGTTGGATGTGGAGTCATGGATTCCTTGCCTCGGATTTCTAGTGGCCTGTGCGTCTAGAAAACCCTCGAAATCCTCGTGTCTTGCTGCATGCCAGATCTGTGGTTGTAGCAACTGTACCATGGCAATGGATTTCCAGCGGCCTTGAGCTGAAAATCTTTGGTTTGTTTGTTTGGGCACTAGTGTGCGAATGACCAATTAAACACGGTTATATCGTCAATTTAAATGCACTTTTTTTGTGCCTTTAATGGTTGTGTCTTTAAAATGAGGTGGTTTCCGGAATCGCCTTTAAATTTTGCAATTTAATCAGCCCCCAGGAATTGCATTTAATTCGTTTCCGAACTCGGAAACAACTGTCTTGCCATCGTACTTGTCCTCATGATTCTGAATTCGGAAACTCATACATTTCCAAACTCAAAAACATAGCATTATTACGTTTCGTATCTTCAATAAAACGAAAAATGTTTTCGAGTTCGTGTGACATTTCCAGTGTGTTGCTGGTATTTTTTGGATGAGAATTAAAATGTTTCCGAGTTCGGAAACCTCGTCGGCTTCGTACTTTCCAATTTCGTAAACTGATTCTGGCCTTTGCTGAATTGGCATCAAAGGGACGAAACTCTTTCTGGACTCGGAAATCCATTCTGGTCTTTTTGTAAAAAAATTGTTTTATAACAATTCCTGGCACAAAACATGCCTCGATATACAGCCACAATTTAAATACAATACACGATAATATCTTGCACAAGAAAAAAAAAACTATAGATAATGTTGACCAAGCAATTGGAATCGCTAACCAAGCAATAATCTATAGATAGAAATTGAAATCGCTACAAATCTATTCCGACATTTGTAACGTTCAATTTTTATCTAACTTGAGTGTCCCTACCAATATTGGGATGGCCCGGTTTGTGTGATTGATTGAGAACTGGATGACGAGCCAATGGATTCCGTGCATGGTTGATATCTTCATGCGAGTAGGGTTTCCAATCCTTTTTACAAATATGAAAATAACATTATAGTATTAAATATTTGGCAGATATCTTGTAAAGTTAGGATAATTACCTCTTTCAAATGTACAAATACCTTGTCAAGTTCAAGTTTATCTTTGTTGATTTTTTCTACGCACTCGGATGCGTATAACATGAAGTAATAGCTGCATTCCCATGTTTGAGCCTGTTTCTTGTACTACATGCAAGAAACATAAATTATTAATACTAATGCATCAAATAATCTAGCATAGTATTGATGAAATTAACATATTGGTAGACCACCTTGATTTCGACCACGTGAAACGAACAATTTGTTTGCCCACTATTTTCCTTCATTGCAGCTTCCAAAATCTCAATGAATGCATTAACAGTTGGATGTAGAGGAGATCCATGCAATACACTCGCTTCTTTGTGAGTAGGTACCAATATTAATCTCCAATGGTCCCTAAACAAGAAAATTTTATTATCATTTACAATTTGTTGAAACGATGTTGGTAAAGAAATTGAATGTAGTAAATAACCTCTCGATGTATGGCGCAACGAAAAGCAATTTATCCTTACGGCCTAGGTATTTTCGAATGTAGTCGACCCTCTCTTGTTTTGTACAACAAATTTCTTGTATCATCACCGGGCACATGTATCTAATCCATTCCTTCTTTTGATTACTCGTAAAAAAACATGTTTTTGGTCAATTTCATAGTAGCTAATATTTGTAATAATGTTAAGTGTAATTCAAATCGAATTTTGTAACAAAATTAATAAAATCACTCACAAGGTGTTGATCGACATCATCGCTTGATTAACTTGGTCACATGTCCAAGGATCTTCAAAATCACTCCATAACGCTATGAATTCAAGTTTGCATCCAAATACACATTCATTTCCTGAGAATGTGTATGTTGAGTTTCGATCATGGGGTTGAAGCAAATTGTAAAGGACCCATACGACCAAGCATGTCTCAAGGGACGTTGGCTTTTGCCAATGGAGGTCTAACCTTAGTTTGTGTTGTTGGCACCGGTTTGGGCGTCGTTTTGACCGGTTTTTGTGTTGTCTTCACCGGTTTTGGCGATGAAGGCCTTGTTTCCTTTAAATATCAATCCTTGATAGGATCGGCATATTCAAGTCAATGGGGCAATGTAAGGAGCATTCCCCGGGAAGGCCCAACATTTTTGTATTCCTCTTTCAGGATTGGCAAAGGTGCGCCCATCACCAAAGGATTTTCCAATGAAACCCTTGAAAGACCTTCCACAATTGGTATGGAGTGATGTTGTTTCATCGGCTACATGTAGCGGCCTACCGTCTATGCCTTGATCAACGTATAGTTCACACAGACATGATTTCTAAAAAAAATGCAAAATAGATATTAAATACGAGACTTAATTCAAATGGTCATAATTTACGTAAAAAATTCATTCGTACCATTTTTTCAATTGCCACTGAGGCATTGTCTTCGTTGTTGGGTTTGAAAAATTGCCTATCAATTATTGGATTTTGTACAATTTGCTCGCGGTTTACCACAAAATCCTCGGGAGAATTTTGTGAACCCCTAGATGGAGGTTTCCAATCGGGCGTTAACTACTCTAAATTTTCCAGAAGATGTGTCGGACCAACTTCCGAATCACTAGATCTTGTAGCTCCAATTCATTTGTCTTGGAGCTGGGCTTTTTTTTCAACAAATGAACTTTTTTAGGGTTCCGCTCCATCGTAGGACCGCACAATCCCAAATGCTTTCCGTTGTGTCAAGAAACTACCCACACTCCTAACGCGGCCGGGATGGTCGGGTTTTTGCGTGTACACCACTTGGAATGAATTCCCCTCGCAATTGATCATTCTTCAATTTTTCCTATGTAAAATCATAAATGGATGTGACTTGGTTATTTCCATATCAATTACATATGGTTCAAATTCATAATGTATTCACCTAAAAAATTACATACCACTCTTTCGGGATGCCAAAGTGTCCTTGTTGGCATTCCATCCACAAAGTGTCCTTGTTGGCATTCCATCCACAAAGTGTCCTTTTAATCATTTGGGACATCATGCCAAGTATCGTAGAAGATATCTACACTTTTTCTACCGACCTTTGCCACCAACTAGACCATTTGGCATGTTGCTGCGACACACAATTGCCCAATTTGTGCAATGTTACCACGTTAACTCTTTCCTTGACATTCTACATTCTAATGATATACAATGTGTTTGGTGTTTTCCTAATTCCCCCGTACTGTCGTCCTCATCCCATGTCATCTCCGATGTTGGGGGATCGACATTATCGGACTATGGCACATCATCACGAGTCTGTTTCCTAGTTTCCATTTTGAATGCTACATTTACAAACATACCAAAAATATCTTAACCTCGGCCAAACATAAGTTACTAATAGTTATATTATACACAAAATATATAAGATGATAATTTAAAGTAAACACTAGTCAATGACCATTTACATCTAATAGCCGATGATTTTACCATTTATGATCATGAAGCAAAAAAAAAGTCTTAAAAAACCTAGCAATTTACCTATCATTTATGCACACTAATACATAGCTCAATCAATAAATGTAGCACTACATCATTATCAATACCTTGCATAACTTTATCATCCACTACCATGAAGGCAACCAACCCTTTAAATTATACATAACTTATTTTTAATTACAAACCCCTCACAAAATAGAAGCCATAGGAATCACAAAATCCAAACCCTAGCTAACATGAACAAATTAATATTTGAATTTGCTCATTTATATTTGAAAATAATAAACCCTTGCCTTTTATTGGAGACTAGATTTACCTTGTTGATCAATCAAAGTGTATGAAATAATCCTTTATAGCTCCTACCTACATTTCATAAAAAACCTACGTTGAAAATAAAAAATTGAAGAGAGAATTTGGAGTAGAAGAGATGTAGACACACCTCAAATCATCCACACTTTAAATGAGAGATTTGGTGATGAAATAGATTGATGAGTTGGAGTTTGATGATTTTTTTGAAGGGGAGAAAAGTGGGGAGGGCGGGTTTTTCAAATGGAAGTAAATGCCCATTTGAAACCCTTTACCCATTTTTTTTTATTTCCGACACAAAGGGTTTCCAAACTCGGAAACATTTTTTCCTTTATGTATGGAAGAAAAGATTGGTTTCCGAGTTTGGAAACTCTTTTTGAATTTAAAAAACAACAAAAACGGGCAGCTTTTTAAAACCTCCAAATCAAAAATGATTTTAACATACTTCTTAACCCTACAATCCCAAAACCCCCCAAAATCTTTCCCAAATTTCACAATCCAAATCCCTCGAAGCAATTCACCATGAGTCGCAAGAGCACCACATCTAGGGCAAATGATCGTAGTCATCGTCCTATCTCAGAGATTGGTGAATCGAGAAATTTTCCAATGACAACGTCAAGCAAAGGTATGTTGATTTCTCCAAGAAAAGGGTTATTAATTCAAAGGCTATCTTATCTTGGCACATTGAGGACTTAGGATTAGGGTTTTTGATAGAACATTTTAAAACCCAACATTTGGAGAAATTAATTTGTATGGATGAGCCTGTACACACGGATGAAGTGATCCAATTTTCTAAGGATTTGGGTTAGAGCAGAAACAATAGAGACATGACTAGGGTTAATGAGAAAGATTTATCTGTGACTACTCATACAATTAACGATGCCCTAGGTTGCCCCTACACCAGCTCCGAGAAATTAAAACCCAATGACCCCAATGGCCCCCTCGATATCTATCACACCCATGTTAGGCTGGGAGTGAGCGACGCTATGCCCCTTTGTCCCGTAGCCACGACGAAGAAATATTTTAAGAGAGTAGGAACTAATTAATGCGGAGAAAGCGTAGTGTTTTGATATTGGTTAATTAACCGTAGAGGAGCATATTGTTCATGATTGGATACTTTCCAAGCTCGAAAAGTATGTTTTCGAGCTCGTGTGATAGATCTGGGCCTACATTGGAATTTTCAATGCGTGTAATTTTTTGGGATTTAATTAACTTCCGAGCTCGGAAATGGTTTGTGCCTTTTGACGCAGCCGGAATAATCGAAAAGATTCACAAGCACGAATCTTAAAGAACAATCAAGGGTTGCATGAACAAACCCTAGGTATTGGTTCTAGAATCCACCAAAGGGAAAAAAATTCTCAAAAAATATTATTATCAAAACTGAAATGTCCAAAAATATAAGAGGTCCTTAAATACTGAATTCTGAGGGGAAAAAAAAGGAAATTTAGAATTATTAAATTCCAAAATTAAACAGAAATTGGAAAACACACCAAAATAGCAACTTTCCATTTTGTGGCCTTAAACGACCTTGTCAAGATGGTTCCAATGCCACCGGAATCGCCTAATTCCAAGTCCGGATGCAAAAGTTATGCTCAAAACCATATCAGACCTTTGCGACCATTCTCCCAGCATCAGTCTCCTCCACCTCCGAAGAACTCGACCCCGAGTTCTCGTCAGGATATAGAACCCCATCCTCATGGTACTCATAAATGTTATCCACTTATTTTCTATCTACTTATGATGAATATCCCGCATAAGAGGTAACTCACTTAGAAGCTTATGACCAGTTAACTGCTCTTAATCCTCATAATTGCCTGCACTTACTGGAAATGGTGCTCCTTCCTTCTCAGCAGCACTCAGCAATCCCTTCATCCCCACGAGATAAAATTAGTCACCTTCAGCACTAGCCTCATCAACTTCCTCTTCACCTCCTGTCATAACCAGAAAATTTGTCTACTTACTTCTTGCAACACTGTTAAAAAGTGGAACATGGGCAACAACCATCCCAAGCTTGCCCCATGTAAACAATAGGATATTGTCATGCTCCTTGTGAATAACGTCATTATCAAACTACTAAGCCTTCCCAACAACACATGGCATACATCCATATACAGTACATCACATATCGTATTCTCCCTGTAATGCTTCCCAATTGAAATAGGAACACTACAAGTTAACGTCACCCTAACGTAATTACCATTACTAACCAAACCTAAGGTATAAGGTTTTTCATGTGGCTTAGTGGGTAAGTTCAGATATTAAACTAACTTTGCAGACAGAACATTTTCAAAACTACCATTATCCACAATTAAATTGCATAACTTCTTATTAATTGAACAGTGGGTCCTAAAAAGATTCGTACGCTGTCCCTCGTCCTTGGATGACAACAAAATTTGCTGCACCACAATTTTGACCCTCTTAGTTGCCTCCTCTATGGCAAACTCAACTCCCTCATACTCATCCACGGCATTGTCCTTGCCATCCTCTTCAAGAAGAGCCACAATTCTTGATGGGAAAAAATTCAAAATGTGCCCCACACCACCACAACGAAAACACTTGTCACCACATGGCTTAGTATACGGGTTAGGTTATCTCTACATCGGTGCCCTGGCTGGAATAATTCTCCTTTTCTACGCACCACCTGAACCACCACCACCAGCACCAAGGTTGGAGTCTTTGGTTACCACCATCTTCTCCTTGCTACCAGATGAATCAAAATTGCTTTGGGTCTGAACTTTCCAAAGGTTAGAAAACCAACTCTACCACGAGGGGAATTCTCCATCATCTCTGCTTTCACTGCCAAATTTTGAGCCTCGGTCAGAGTCCATATGGTATGTAACCCCATCTTCTCCTGAATTTAAGTTTTTTGGCTACTAATATATACCTAGCCAGTCTCAGACTCGTAAAGTTCCATGTATTCCTGAACTGATCTCCTTCCCTGGGAGCACTCAATGTACAATTTGTACAAGATCTGCTCGTAATCAGCGGGCAGAAATCGATCCAGCATCATTTGTTTCATCCTTCTCTATGATCTGATTGGATTTTTATTCTGCTTACGCCTTGAGTCAGTCAACCTGTCCCACCACACATCGGCCGTACACTTCAACTTCACTGTGTCCATCTTCACTTGCCTATCCTCCAGAATTTCCATGACATCAACAAATTGATCTACTTCGATCTGCCAATCCAGCAACTCCTCTACGCTCATGGATCCATGAAACAAGGGATATCAACCTTAACCCGATAATCCGTATTATTCTGTTGATTATATCGATCGTCCAAGTCTTTGTGACGATTTCTCCCTCATCTAAACTTAATGAATATTTGACTATATTCTTTCCCTTCGGATTCCTTTAGATGATTGCTCACCATTGCTCAGAGTCTCCACCCGCATCGTCAATGCCTACATCTGCTTACTCAAAGAAACAAGTGCTGCGGTGATTGCTGCTCAATGGAAAAGGATAGGGAAAAGCCCGCTCCAATACCCATTGACGCAGTCAGAATAGTAAAAACAATTCGCTAGCACAAATCTTAAACAATCAAGGGCTGAAATCACAAACCCTATGTTTTGGTTGTGGAATCCACCAGAGAGAAAAAAATTCTCAAAAAAATTATCATCAAAACTGAAATCTTTGAAAATACAAGAGGTTCCTAAATACTGAATTCTGAAGAAAAATAGGAAAAACTTAACAAGGAAATTTTGAATTAATAAATTCTGAAATTAAACTAAAATAAAAAAACACTGAAAGACAGTAAGTCCATTTTGATTCCTAAACGACCTCGTCGAGATGGTTCCAATGCTACCAAAATTGCTTGATTCCGAGTCCTGATGCAAAAGTTATGCTCAAAATCATATCAGACATTTGCGACCATTCTCTCTGCTTCACCTTTTTATTAAAGAGACAAAAAATTCTTTCTGAACTCAGAACGTATGGAGTATATACTAAAAACATGGGACGAATCAAATTTACAAAATCAACCCCCAATTTCCAAACCCTAGACTACATTCCGAATTCCAAAACTCCCACAAATTATTCTATTTATCCAAACTCAATCAAGCATTTGGTATGGATAGGGGTTGTTCTAGCCACGGAATGTCTTGTCCTCATTCAACCAGACACAACCTGGGATTTGATGAAGCAAGTTTTGTCTCTAAATTTGTGCAAACTCGGTATGGAGCATTTTGTGATAGGGAAAAGTTATTAGATACATTTTTTTTGTAAATTTTAATGAGTATTTAGCTATAGGGTTAGCCGATGCTTTAAAACCATTTAGTGAAAAACACCTTGAGACTTTGCTTTTTTGTAATGAGAAAGCATATTTTGATTTGACATGCCCATTTTATGCAAACTTGCGGGAAGTGAGTAGTGGGGATTATACTACAAGGGTTGGGGGAATTGACATCCTGCTTAGTAGGTGGATAATTAATAAGGTATTAGATTTCCCATATTTGGTCCCAGAATTTGTTTACCTGAGGGACACCGATGGTCCGTTGGATAATTGATACCATCGGGAGTAATGACCTCTTGAAGGTGATCCTTCTTACATTGACTCTTTTGAGTGTAGTGTACGCTACTTCAACCGCAACAGAATGAATTTAGGAAAACCCCAGACCTTCAATTTAAAGATTCTCCCCGTAGATGAACGTATTACATATGAGATGATAAATAGAAGTTTGGTTCCCTCTGGAGGGCACTTGACCGAGCCTAATTAACCAACCCTTAGGCTATTCTACTTAATCATGGAAGGTAGAAGGATCAATCGCGGAGCGGCTATTTTTAGGCATATGTTGCATTATGCAAGTTTGAAGGAATTTTTGACTCGCCTAAGAATGTTTTGACTCGCCTACCGTATGGGAGTTTAATAACTTGCATTTTGAAGAGTGTTGAAGGGTTGACTATTAGGGGGGAGTCCCAAAGTATTATGATAGGGCTTACTTCAAGAATGAGGGCTTAGTTTTGCTTGATGGGAAGTGGTCATAATCCGTACGGGGAGGCGGAACCGAGCAAGAGGCCATGAGTTGAGGAAGGTTAGTCACAAATGTCTTTGCGTTGATATAGTTCATGTATTGCTTATATTTTCTTCATTGTTTATGTAACTCATTCTTTGGTCATTTATGTAGGTACTGAGAAATCATACTTGAAGGGATTCAAGGATTGCTACAAATGGATGCGCAAGGAATTTTGTTCAATGAAGGCCAAGATTGAATTTATTGAAAAGTCTCAGCGAGCTTATGAGCGATATCTCGCATCAAGCTCCCGGAAATTCCTCGACCGATTGGCTTTGACTGGCCCTATTGAAGATTTCAATGAATGAATTTGCATGCCCTAGACTATGATCATGAATTTGAATGAATTTCTAAGACAATGCTGGATTTTTAAGATGTTAGACTTTATCTTTGCTTTTCCATGTTAGAATTTTGTTGGAATTTAAATCATTGGAATTTAAATCATTTGAATTTGAATCCATTTAAAGTCCAAGGTACAATTGATATCAGAATACTTACTACTTATGATTCCTTTTCTTTTGGATTACAACCTTCTTCGACTTTGGCTTTCTATGACTGATCTTCCCCTTAGCGTCGATCCACATCCATTCTTCATGATCATTACAACCTATGAAAAGGTGAAGACTCAGATCATCCTCCTCGAGGAAAAAGACTTCTTATGATTCACAACCCGATGTATGGCATCCAAATCCAATAACTCCCTCCAAGTCATTTTGTTCAATGTAATCACGTTTCCCTTCAGCAAAATCCTCCCATCCAGGATCCAAGACATGGAAAACCTGGTGCGTTTAAGAAGCCAATATGAAAGGATCATTCTTCCATCTAACCCTAGCTCTATCGGCAAGGGTGAAGACCAAATCCTCTATGCGCTGCCCATTGTTAATATCCACCCACTGACATTTAAATAGAGGGACACACATGCTCATATATTCAAGCTCCCAAATTTCAGATATTGTGCCAAAGTAGCATTTTACGATGTAAATAGGATTTTCATCACAACCTCTTCCATCGTGCAATGCTTCAGAGACAAGAGACACTCCACTATTTTGAGTGACACTATTATCATCCATTGATTTTGTGGAAAACGTAAAACCATTGATGTCATAGCCTCCATAGGAAATAACGGTCCCCAATGGTCTACGAGCCAACCACTTAACTAACGTTGGATGATCATCGACATCTACGTGGTCCCGCAATCATGATACAAATGTAGAGGTGTGCAATTGAAGAACCTAAGATTCATTGAAATTAGGGTGCAATAGTCATACGGCATCCATATGAACCTCTACGTACAGAACTACATTCTTGTGGTTGCACAGAACGTAAAGATGTGCGGCACATAAATATTCTACACTTTGGTTATATAATTTGCCCTATCTGACCCCTAAACCATCCATCCTCCCTTAATGTCTACCGATTGGAACCCCAACAGATTCAACTTGCTTCATATAATCAGTTCAAAATTCAATGGGCTCTTCTGTCATGTATAATAGCACAATTTTTTACAAAATGCTTGACAATTTTCATATATCTATGGAACGGGTACATCCTTCTCAGAAAAAACATACTGCATAGCTTTATCTCCTGCACCAAATGGATAATCAAGTGGACCATAACGTAAAAAAATGAGGGTGGGAAATACATTTCCATACGGCATAAAACTTCAACAATCATTACTTGCAACCTATCCAACTTTGATACGCTAACATTTTTGCAACAAATGGATTTGAAAAACATACAGATCTTTTTAATGCACAATATTACATGAGAAGGCAATGTAGATCGAATGAAGATGACATTCCATTTCTGTATTAGGTTGTGGCAATCGTGTGACTTCAACACACCCAACCTCAACTCCTCCACAGACACATGAGTGCAAATGTTGGATGAGTATGCACTGGGCACTTTCATACTACCAAGGGTCTCACAAAAAGATTTTTTCTTTGACTGCAACATTGAATTGCAGGCAGGGGGAAAATAACAATCATCACCCCTACTCACGGGGGAAATATTCTTCCAAATACCCAACTCAACCAAATCTAGCCTAGCCTTCAATCCGTCCTTTATCTTCCCAGGGGTATTTAACAACATCCCAACCAAAGAGTCACAAACATTCATCTCAATGTGCAAAACATCAAGACAATGTCTAACTTCCAAATGCTCCCAATATGGTAGCTTTAAAAATGGAGCATTTCTTCCAACTACCGTCGATGGCAACCTTTCTTTTTTTCTTCCCAAAGTTATTGGCCAAATTATTAACACTCCTATAAATATGTGTACCTGATCGTGGCATCGGTGGAACTCGTGCTCCACTTTCCCATTAAACCATTTTTTGACCAATCGCCATGGGTGCCTTTTGGGAAGAAACCGCCTGTACCCCCAAGTAAATAGTCTTACAACCATGTTTTAATTGACAAAATTCAGTGTTCTTCTCATAGACTGAACAAGCTAAGTAGCCTTTCACAGAATACCCAAACAAATTCCCAAATGCAGAAAAATCATTAATTGTGCAGAATAACAACACTTTAAGAGTGAAGAAATCATCAACCAAACACTCGAAAACTATCATTAAACAAAGTCAACAAATTCTCCACTAGAGGAGCAAGATATACATCAATATAATTACCATGTTGCTTTAGACTTAATATCATCAAAGATAGCAACACATACTTACGTTTCATAGTCAACCAAGATGGGGGTTGTATATCACAAACATAACAAACCAAGAGCTATGTGTGCTACTCATTTTACCAAAAGGATTCATACCGTCTGTACACAACCCTTACCTCAAATGCCGAGAATCTTTACCAAACCCAAGGTATATTGCATCGACTTTCTTCCATTTCTCCACGTCCGAAGTATGTCTTATGACATCATCCGCCTGTCAGTCTTTATCGGCGTGCCAACGCAACAACTTACCCTACAAGCATGCAACTTTTTCAAATGGGGAATGATCGGGAAGTACCACAAAAAATTTTCCCGTGTCCTCTTCTTTGATTTCAATGGAACTTCTGCACCCACCGCAATTGCACCTCTCTTCAATTTGTACCGAGAATCAACGCATACCTTACAAGTTTCTCGATATTTATTAACTTCCCCTCTATACAACATACAATCGTTTGGGCATGCATGATTTTTTTTTGCAATTCAAGTCCCATCGGACAAAGTATTTTTTTGGCAACATATAGCCTATCAGACATAAAATTACCCCCGGGAAGAAAATCCCTGAACAACTAGAGAAACTCAGTCATCGACTTGTTTGTCCATCCAAACTTTGCCTTCAAATTCATTATCGTAGTGTGGCATTCAGAACCGAGTATTTAGAACCATTGTACAAAGGCGTCCCTTTGTCGTCAATCAAAGCTTGTAATGACTCTGGTTTACTTTGAATTCCCTCGCAATATCTTCCACCATTTCGTCAAACTCGGCGTTACCATCTAATTTATCACCTGCCATCATGTTGTCCAATTCATTCCAATGTGATGCTTCTAAAACTTCCCTATGCCATACCCATCGAGTGTAGCTAGTTTGAAACCCTCTCATTATGAGATGCTCCCGCAACTTCTTCCTCCCTAAATATGCATCATTTCTACAATCCTTACAAGGGCATCATGTCCGCTAACAACCATTTCTAGAAGCATGTTCAAAAGGAAACGAAACAAATGATTCAACCAATGGCATGTACTCAGGTGATTTCCTAAGATCATTACCAATTAGTTCATCTTTATACATTATCTTAGAAGTCAATAAAAATGCAACACATGAGGATGCATTCAACAATATTCATAAACCTAGCTAATCTCAAAGCAATAATTGAAAATATGAACGTATATGAAGCATTAAATACATCAAAAATTATTTGAACAAACTCATCAACTTCATAATTTGGATAAAACTAACCCTCTACAACCACAAAACCTTGTCCTTAAGAATGGGTTAGGAAAAAAAGAGCTTCTTCTTCAAAAAATTAGAGTTATGTACCATTTAATGGAATTGGGCGCATTAAATTTTTTATATCCATTCCCATTTCCGAGTTTGGAAATGATGTCACACATTATATAAGGTGCGATCGACTACTTTCCAAGATTGAAAATTGGACACGACGAATTTCCAAATTCAGAATATGTTTCCTCTCTTTGCAGTCCAGAAACTATGTACTTTCCAGAATCGGAAAGCCACCCGTTCCTCATTTCTTAGTTCATAAACCCTAAATTTAAAGGCGGTTAGTCATAACTGCCTTTAATTATGGTCAATGAAAGGCAGTTATGCCTTGAACCACCTTTAATTTAAGGCAGTTTCAGGAAAACCGCCTTAAATTAACAAAAAACCGCCTTTTTAAACGTTTAGGGGGACACAAGTAGGGGTTTCCAAACTCGCAAACGTTGTTTAAATGCGGTTATCAGCAAACCGCCTTCCATTGCTACCTTTAATAGGGGGTTCTCCATTAGTGAGGGCATGATTTTCAAGTGTTGACAATTATTTTTCACCGTTTTGAACACCTTTGATTTTTTTTCCATGTATTATCAGTGTTATTGCTTTAACATGTGCTATTGGGTGCACTTCCTCTATTGGGTGCGCTTCCAGTGGAGATGACATTTTTGAAAAATAATTCCAACAACTTCCTAACTGAATGAAATATTTGCCCAACTTGATTGTGAAATTTTTAAGTACTCGATCTCGTCTCCTCTTGGAATGATCTCAAATATTTTTGGAATAATGTCTTCGCCTGTTGGAATGTTGCCATCTGCATCTGGCTCGGGGCAAGGGATTTAACCATATCTCCAAGTGCCATAGATGAGTTTTGATTTTGTACATGTGGCCTCAAATTAGGATAATTTCTCCATTCAGGTTTGTATGCATTTAGAGATGTAACATATCTTTACCGTTAACAGTATCACATGAACCCCATGTAGCACCGATTTTTTCTATTTCTAGCACTGGTTTTTTGGGAAAAGAATCGGTGCCTAAGTAACCGAAGAAATGGTTTCACCTGTTAGAAAAAATTGGTGCTAAATTCCTACTTCTAGGACCGTTTTCTTTAGCACCGGTTTAGAAAAATTGGTGCTAATATGTACCGAAATAGCGCTAGTTTTTTGTAACCGGTGCTATAAAAACTGGTGTTAAATTTTTGTCCTAGTAGCATCGGTTTTAAAACCGGTGCTAAATGTGTATTTTTAGCACCGGTTATTGTTGGTATGCCTTGAATACTGTAATAGCCGCTTCTGCGACCCTGGCCTGGAATACAACTACATCTACAATTATGATAAGAATATAATTCCAATTCCAATTTGGACTGATGTTGATTTGGGCCGAATTGTGTTTTGTTCCAATCCCAGTTTGTTAGGGTTTAGTGGAGACAATATATAAAGTGTCTCTCTTCTCTCTATAAACATTAATTCTGTTCTGCACTTAGATAGGTAGAAATCTGGCCAATTTCTTGGCGTCTGTAACCTGCTACCTATTATAGTGAATCCGTCTCCCGTGGATGTAGCCAAATTGGTGAACCACGTAAATCTTGTGTCTTGTTATTTTCGTTCATATTTTCTGTTCTTTCTCCATTCCGCACAACAAACTGGTATCAGAGCGGTTTCTTTTTTCGGCGATATCCGTAGTGGGTATATCGGATTCTGGGCTCATCAGATCAGGGCTGATCGGGGAGAAAGATGTCTGGGTTGAACGTGAAGATCGACAAGTTTACTGGGAGAAACAGTTTCAGTTTATGGCAGATCAAGATGCGAGCTTTGCTGAAACAGCAAGGTTTGTGGACTCCGCTGACGAAGGATTTCGCGAGCAGTTCTGGCGATGTTGTGAGTCTGGAAGAAAAGGCACACTCGACGATTATGTTGTGTCTCGCGGACGAAATCATCACCGAGGTCTCAGATCAGGAGACTACTGCACAACTGTGGCTGAAGTTGGAGAGTTTGTATATGACGAAATCTCTAACCAACAAGCTGCTTCTGAAACAACGCCTCTTCGGTCTCCGAATGCAGGAAGGTACACAACTCAGAGACCATCTAGAGCAATTGAATACTTTGTTATTAGAATTGCGAAATATAGATGTGAAAATTGAAGATGAAGATGCTGCTTTGATTTTGCTAGTTTCTTTACCACTTTCGTATGAGAATTTTGTTCAGTCATTTATTGTTGGTAAAGATTCTGTGTCTCTGGAGGAAGTAAGATCCTATCTCCATAGTAGAGAGTTGCGACATAAGGCAAACAGTACAGGTACAGAAAGTCAGGCCACTGGCTTGTTTGCTAGTGACGGAAACACAAAAGGCAAGGAAACCGGTAATAAGAAGAAGGGCAAGAAGTCATCTTCAAAGGGTCCCAAGGCCAATGATGTTTGTAACTACTGTAAGGAGAAGGGGCATTGGAAAAAGGAGTGTCCGAAGAAGGCTAGTAAATCTGGGAGTACATCTGGTACTGCTGCTGTGACTGAAGGGGATTTCAGTTCTGAAGATGATTTTGCTCTAGCTGTTACTGGGCAAAATAATCATTCTAATGCGTGGTTTCTTGATTCTGGGCCATCCTACCATATATGCCCAAGGAGAGATTATTTCTCAACTTATGAGCAAGCTGAGGGCATCATTACTACGGCAAATGGTGTTGCATGCAAGGTAGTTGGGATTGGTTCAATCAAGATCAGGACGCATGATGGTAGTTTCTGTACTTTGAACGATGTCAGACATGTTCCATCGATGACAA
This sequence comes from Rubia yunnanensis, assembly GCA_037428765.1. Classification (NCBI taxonomy): domain Eukaryota; kingdom Viridiplantae; phylum Streptophyta; class Magnoliopsida; order Gentianales; family Rubiaceae; genus Rubia; species Rubia yunnanensis. The sequence goes on along the minus strand of CM075069.1, from coordinate 42,849,706 downwards.
AGAATCTGATTTCTCTTCCTACGTTGGATAGAAAGGGTTTCGTCTACTCAGGGAGTGATGGATATCTGTGTGTCTGCAAAGGTTCTAGGCTGGTTCTGAAAGGTGTTCTGCATGGTACTTTGTATTTTCTACAAGGTTCCATGGTTATGGATTCTGTTAATGTTGCATCTTCGGAGGTTCACCAGGATGATATGACTAAGTTATGGCATATGAGGCTTGGTCACATGGGTGAAAGAGGGATGCAGATTCTGTCGAAGTATGATCTTCTTGGTGGCCACAAGATCAAGAGCTTGGACTTCTGTGAGCATTGCATTTTTGGGAAACATCACCGCAGCAAGTTTCCTAAGGCGATTCATAGAACAAAGGGCACATTGGATTACATCCATTCTGATTGTTGGGGACCTTCCCGAGTTGAGTCACTGGGAGGTCACAGGTACTTTGTTTCTCTGATTGATGATTACTCAAGGATGACTTGGGTTATCATGATGAAACATAAGAGTGAAGCTTTCTCGAAGTTCAAGGAGTGGAAAGCTTTGGTGGAGAATCAGACCGGGAAGAAGATCAAGAGACTTCGAACTGATAATGGGCTGGAATTCTGCTCGTCTGAGTTTGATCAGTTTTGTAGGGATGAAGGGATTGCTCGTCATCATATAGTCAGGAATACGCCACAGCAGAATGGCGTAGCTGAGCGGATGAATCAGACATTGCTGGCGAGAGCAAGGTGCATGCTCTCTAATGCTGGTTTGGAAACGAGATTCTGGGCAGAGGCAGTGAGTACAACTTGTTACCTGATCAACCGCGGGCCTCACACGGGTATAGAGTGCAAAATACCTATGGAGTTGTGGTCAGGTAAAGTTGTTGATTACTCCAAGTTAAAAGTTTTTGGTTGTACATCTTATTATCATGTTAGTGATGGTAAGTTAGAGCCCCGAGCCAAGAAGGGTGTCTTTGTGGGTTATGGAGATGGAGTTAAAGGCTCCAGGATATGGTCTCCGTCTGAGAAGAGGGTTATTCTGAGCAGGGACGTTGTCTTTGATGAAAATTCTTTGCTTAGATCTATGGTGAAGCCCACAGTTGTGCCAGAAACTAGTGGAGTTGATAAACAGGTGGAGCTTGAAGTCACTCAAGGTGAAAATAGATTGGAACAATTTGAGGTGAATCAAGAGCCACAGACAGAATCTGAGATACCGGAATCTCCACCACCAGATCCCCAACCATCAGGAGCTACAGTCCGCAGTTTAGCTCAGGACCGACCCAGGAGGGTTGGAGTTGGGGCGCCCAAGAGATATGGGTTTGAAGATATGGTGGGTTATGCACTACAGGTTGCTGAGGAGGTGGATACTCATGAGCCATCCACTTACAGAGAAGCTGTTTCAGGTACTGATGCTGACAAATGGCTTGCTGTAATGGGAGACGAGATGGAGTCTCTTCAGAAGAATCAGACATGGGATTTGGTTCAACAGCCTCAAGGGAGAAAGGTTATCACTTGCAAATGGGTTTTCAAGAAAAAGGAAGGGATATCACCTACAGAGGGAGTCAAGTACAAGGCTAGAGTTGTTGCTAGAGGTTTCAGTCAGAGAGAGGGAGTAGATTACAATGAGATTTTCTCACCAGTGGTCAGACACACTTCCATCAGGGTGTTGCTAGTTATAGTGACACATCAGGATTTGGAGCTTGAACAACTTGATGTGAAGACCGCTTTTCTACATGGAGAGTTGGAGGAAGAGATATACATGACTCAGCCAGATGGTTTCCAAGTTCCTGGCAAGGAAAAGTATGTTTGCAAGTTGAAGAAGTCTTTGTATGGACTTAAGCAGTCTCCGAGGCAGTGGTACAAGAAGTTTGACAGTTACATGCTTCAGCTGGGATATACGAGGCAGTGCAGGTTGAGAGATGGGTCATTCATCTATCTGGTGCTTTATGTAGATGACATGCTGGTAGCCGCAAAGAGTAAGCACGAGATTCAGAAGTTGAAAGGACTTCTTAGTGCTGAGTTTGAGATGAAGGATCTGGGTGCAGCTCGGAAGATACTAGGAATGGAGATTCTTAGGGATCGAAGTCAGCGGAAGCTTTTCTTGTCACGGAAAGGCTACATTCAGAAAGTGTTGGCTAGGTTTGGCATGTCTACAGCCAAGCCTATAGACACTCCTAGTGCTGCAAATATTCATCTCACCACTATGTTTGCTCCTCAGTCAGACGAGGAGAAGGAGTATATGTCTCGGGTTCCTTATGCCAGTGCGGTGGGGAGCTTGATGTATGCTATGGTTTGCACGAGGCCAGATTTAGCACAGGCAGTCAGTGTTGTGAGCAGGTTCATGGGGCAACCGGGAAAGGAACATTGGCAAGCTGTGAAGAGGATCTTCAGGTATCTTAGAGGTACGTCTGATGTGGGTCTCATTTATGGAGGTGATACCGAGTGCTTAGTTACAGGCTACTCGGATTCTGATTATGCTGGTTATGTTGACACGAGGAGATCGATGACTGGTTATGTATTCACTTTGGGAGGTTCTGTGGTTAGTTGGAAGGCGACTTTGCAACCTACAGTGACATTGTCTACTACGGAAGTAGAGTACATGGCTCTGACAGAGGCTGCAAATGAGGGAATATGGATGAAAGGGCTAGTTAGTGATCTTGGTCTACATCATGATCAGGCTACTGTGTATTGTGACAGTTTGAGTGCAATCTGCATAGCCAAGGATCAGGTCCATCATGAGAGGACCAAGCATATTGATGTCAGATATCATTTCCTGAGGAGTGAGAGGAGAATCAGGGTGAAGAAAGTGGGAACTGCTGACAACCCCGCTGATATGTTCACCAAACCTGTTCCACATAGCAAGTTTCAACATTGTTTGGACTTGCTGAACATCAGAGCTGATTAGGTGCTCTAAGGGCAGTCCCGGGAGTGGAGGGATAAGTCTGCTCATCTGGCACTGTAATGGTGCGTCTGGAGTTTCTACTTTGAGGATTCAAGTCAAGGTGGAGATTTGTTGGTATGCCTTGAATACTGTAATAGCCGCTTCTGCGACCCTGGCCTGGAATACAACTACATCTACAATTATGATAAGAATATAATTCCAATTCCAATTTGGACTGATGTTGATTTGGGCCGAATTGTGTTTTGTTCCAATCCCAGTTTGTTAGGGTTTAGTGGAGACAATATATAAAGTGTCTCTCTTCTCTCTATAAACATTAATTCTGTTCTGCACTTAGATAGGTAGAAATCTGGCCAATTTCTTGGCGTCTGTAACCTGCTACCTATTATAGTGAATCCGTCTCCCGTGGATGTAGCCAAATTGGTGAACCACGTAAATCTTGTGTCTTGTTATTTTCGTTCATATTTTCTGTTCTTTCTCCATTCCGCACAACAGTTGTATTTTAGCTCCGGTTTTAAAACCGGTGCCAAATTAGTATTTTTAGCACCAGTTGTATTTTAGCACCGGTTGTAAAACCGGTGCTATAATATGTATTTTTAGCACCGGTCGTTTTTAGCACTGGTTTTAAAACCGGTGCTAATTGTGTATTGTTAGCACCAGTTTTAAAACCGGTGCTAAATTTGTTTTGTTAGCACCTATTATTTACGGTGCTAACCTGAAACCGGTGCTATAAGTGTATTGTTATCACCAGTTATTTTATAGCACCGGTTTTAAAACCGGTGCTAATTGTATGATAGGTTAGCACCGGTTATTTTTTAGCACCGGTTATTTTTTAGCACCGGTTATTTTTTAGCAAAAACCGGTGTTAAACATGTGACCAATTTGCACCATTTTTTTGTTGTAACACCGTAAGAACCACTGTAAACTTTGTGACGAACCTGGTCGCTGAAAGCTGCGGCGCGCTACCGCTCTTTCAGTCCATGTTCATGCAGCCATTTTTATATTTACACTTGTTTTCCAAATCGGTGCATTCTTTTCATAGATGGCACTGATTTTCATTTGTGCGTAGATTACTTAAATCGAAGCACCAATAAAAATAGCACAAATTTCCAACAACAATTCCCACTAAATACAACAATCATCACTCATAGACAACAAGTAGCTAGGAGAAAGCATTGAGTTTGATCAACTATTATTTTTGACTAGCGAAAGAAGTGCATGAAACGTGGTTCTTAGTGGCCGAAAATTGGGTTACAACCCTACATAAGATATGGGAACCCCCTCATCATGGAGATGACGAGTATCAAAAGTGGAGGACAATTATCTTTCATAAGATATAATACTAACTAATATCCAATGATGGATGCAAGTCCCTGTATGACATTCAATTGAGCTATGCATTTTGGCAGAGTACATTTGGAAAAAATACAAACCCATTTCAGAGCAATGCTCCGCAGTTGATCGCTCCTCAGAGGAGTGTAATCTTCTTGAAATTGCTGAAACAATGTATTCAATTGCATATTAGAAAATGATATATATATATGTGTGTGTGTGAGAGAGAGAGAGAGACTCACAAATACAAATAGACAATATAGGAAATGTACCGGAATAATGTCAATGTCATGCACGTCCTTAACGATTTTTTTCCATATAATACATGCAATGGTATCCACATTCCCAAGTACTACTTTGTATCTTGTGCTGATATAAAAGAGAATTTGCTGAAGAGATTACGAACATAAAAGTGACAGAGGAAATATGACGTTATGTGATAATACTTACATTGATGTTTATGACATTCCATGTATAGTTCAAAAGGGTAGGATCTATTTTGCTCGGAATTGAACCGTCGATATTTTGTTGCAATCCTACAATCGATGAAAATATATTTATATCAATATATAAAAATATATTTTCAGAAAATGGGGATCACACATAATATTTTAATTAGGTCAAACGTTTTCCAACATGTAATGATGAACACAAGTAATTAATAGAACAATGAATTTCATTGTACCGAATATTAACAGTAATTGTAAATAATCGAGCATTAAATTAAATGGAATAACAAAAATGTGTTCCACTTACATATGAATCAATTTAAGGCATAGCCTATTACATTTGAAAATTCCCCCACTCATCAAGTTGATGCAATATACTCAATCGATTTTCGGTACGAAGCCGAGCAAAATCCAATGGCTCCTATAAAAAAAGGAAACTCCAAAATAACTAATGCGGTTTTGAATACATTAAATATTTTTGAAAAATAAAATCACAACATATGGTTGCTATTGCTTCCATGTGGCCGGGTCAAACAACACAAAAATGAATAAAACCTACTCTTGATTGTATGGAAAGACGTACATTCTTTCTTGAGTGCGGCACATGACTGTTGAAACCTCGTCCTCAGTCAATTCAGCCCTCTGATTTTCCTTTTGAGCTATTAAATTGAACCGGCCGGAATAAACTGGACGTGTCCTCGATCAACCACCCCATCACATAGGTATCTAGCAAAATAATATTGTAAGTGAAACAAATATAATAATACATCTATAAATAATGTAAGCATGCAAATCTTACAATGCCCATATATCAAGTTGGCACCCACTGATACACTTTATTTCGTTTTCAACGTCCAAACTGCTCATGAACAATTTTAGCTTGTCAGTAAATATGGCTGTGTAGACTTCTTCTGATCCAAACACCTCTGCATCAAAATTGATGCAGAAGACTTTGTTAGGTCCACATATTTGTGTATATAGCCTTAAAACATCATTAATCTGCTGAACAACAGCGATGCATTCTTTGTCTTCCGTGACCCCCTAAAAGATACACGATATTGTAATTAGATTGAGGATATAATAATGTTAGTTGAGCTGTATTTGTATATAATTCAGTAGTGGATCATATTGTAAAGGCTAAAATGAGTTCTCACAAAAATGTAATGGTCAGAAACTGACATGGGAGGATTTGATTGCCCATTCTCCATTGCTGTAGTATTTTCTTTTGCTACTTGCTAATGGGTAAAATGTTAGTCAGGCATTGAAAAAAAATGTTGGAATGAAAAGGTGTGGGGGTATGTTAGACCTCTCCTTTTACTGATTGAGCGACTACCTCTCCATTTGGAGTATCTTCCTGAGCCACCGCCTCCTGTAAGGGAGAGTGTGTTAATATGTATTTTGATGTCATAGTTAGTTAATATGATTATTTGTTTAGCCTCTTCTCTCTCCATGCTACTTTTTGGTGTAAGGTTTATTTCAAAACTTCCATCTTCATCCAGTACCAATTGTTTCCGAGGTGATTGCTTCTCATTCTCCTATGTAAGCAGATGAACAATAAATTATGTTTAAGTAATATCTAGAAATATATATATGATAGGACCAGAACAAGAATACAATTATCACACCTCATCATCCTATTGCCCAATGACACATATTAGCTTTCCCGGCCATAGAGTGTTATATCCAATGGCCTCAGTGACAAACTCAAATTCTTTGTGTTCAATCGACAAAGGTGCCTTGGGAATGATCACATTTCCATGAAGCTTTACTCGCTCCCACTTGATGGGTAAGTCCGTTTCCTAATCATTTGGAAACAAGATACCAAATGCAGCTACATACCTTTCTCCATTATGGTTCAAAACATATAGGCAACACTCTTTTCCTATCTAAGAACAAAATTCAAAAAAAGGAGGACAACAACAGCTGGACAATAAGTAAGTGTTATTAAGTAATTAAAATTAAGTAATGTTATAAATGTAATCAATCTCAATAGGGACCAAGGTTCGTTGAACATTCTATGGCCCTGAAAGTTGATTATAACAAGAAATGGATTCTATATATAGCTGCTGAAGGCTGCAGCGCCATGCCGCTCTTTTAATCCAGCTAGGATAAAATAAACACCTCAACTTAGTTTTTTGTGACTGAAAGCTGCAACACGCTGCAGCTTTCAAGGTTCAGATGGGATAAACTGTCTCTCAATTAACTATATTGGCAAAGAGATATTTTCTCAGTTCAACTGAGAAAAGAACAAGATGAAGATATTACTAGGCCTGAACTAGCAACATCTAAAATGAATGTGACAACAGTAAATATATGCCCACAACTAATAGTATCCAAAATCACTTTGATAGGAAATCAAAATACAGAAACTAACAATCCACATCCACAAGAAAGAAGCTAATGACGAGGTTTATGGTATAGAATACCTTGTCATCCACAACGTTTCTTTGTGGGTCACTACATCCAGATGCTGAAGGAATGAATACCCGATTATCTTTATTCGCGGGGTTGGATGATGTAGCAAGGAAATTGCGGGCATCCAAGTGTGGGGGAATAGGTTTACCCAATTGTCTTCAAATTTCTCCACTTTTCCCCTGCATAAAGTGTCCATTTATTTCAGAATTGACTCATCTCATTGAATGCCATTTTGGTTTGTATATCCCAGCTAATTTAGCAGACAAAGATACGTGTTGTTAGTGCAAAATGTAATGAACTTGAAATGAACAAATGATAATGGAGGATTAGAACACACTTACGAGAATGTTTTCCCATGCATCTTTCTTTACATGGTCTGGGATAGCTTTCCAATTATTCAATGTCCCGAAGAAGATTCTTCATCGGAAGGCAAAGCCAACATACATCGACCACCGGCTGCGCATAACCAAGGGTTCGAAGTCATCGTCGAAGAATATTTTAAGGGGCTTATTTTGCTTTGCTAGCAACACAGACTTGCACGTGGCTTTGCCTCTACGCTTGCAATACTCTTTAATCTCAAACTTGTCAAAGTTCCCACTCATGTCATCTTTAGATATAGTTCCTTCTTCCTCCCCCGAGTTTTCAGATCCCGAGCATGATTTGGATGCATCATCCATCACTCGTTATTGACATCACAATTGTTATATTTTGTAGGGGTAGCCTAATTGTCTTCTATGGCTTTAGTACCGGTGTTAAACAATTTCTTCTTCGCCTTCGCCATTCACTCGCTTGTACGAGTAAAAAAATGAAATCTTAACATAACACAACCAAATATGGATATCCACAAACAACCAACCGAGAACATATTAACCTATCAAGCTAATATGCGAAAAACTTGTATAGGGCAAAAACAAATTAGGCAAAAAATCTAAAATTCTTAGCAAACAAATCATCTATCTACATAAACAACTACCCACACTAATAACCCAACAAAATAAATCACAAACTTACAAACTAATAGACCCACCAATATATATCTATTTATTAAACCTGGGGAAAAAAGCAAACTACCACCCATATAACGAGTTCTTGAAGACTTACCCAAAAACCAATCACAATAGATGCTCTTCTATACACACTCTCAGCAATGTTTTTTGCCACCGGCCGACTCTGCACCAGCTTTACTCGACTGAAATTGCAGGCAATGGTGAAGTAGAATCGCGACCAAAATGATGCAAACAACGAGAAGGGGAAGTAGACTCGCGATAATGACTCCTTTGGGGGTTGACGAAATGGTGAAGATGAGCAAATAATTGGGAAAAAGCGGTAGAAGGGCGTGTGTGTTGGGGAGGGACTTGCAAAAATTTGGGGATAAGTTTATGGAGAGAAGAGGGAAAATTTGGGATGGAACCCAAATGATGCTTTGTTGGGCCAATTGGGAGTTAAATTTGACCATTCTTGCAGCTTTGTTGGGCCACTTGGGAGTTCAATTTTTCATGCTCCTTTGTTGCCCTACTTGCTCATTTTCATGAGATTTTTATACTATTTCGTATTGAGTTAGGTACATAATTTTGAACGATACAAATTATAGGAAAATCATAAACAATAGATATATTTAAAAAAAAATAATATTTCTAGATAGATTAATTAAGGTCTGGATACTGTTTATTTACAATAGACGCTCCTATCTAGAATTGTGTGTTTAGTGTTCCATACTATTACTTGTATATAGAATGGCCAGAGAAATAGAGTTTAACCAGGAATTAGTATGAGTTAATTCAAACATATATGTGATAATATAATGAAATTAATGTAGGCTCGCTTAGTTGCACTTGAGAAAGACTATATATGCATTGCCTCAGTAAGTAAGGGACGATCTTCGTTAACTTAATGGTTACCAAGTAATGGATACGTTAAAATAGGAGCATGTTTATGTTGACTAGGGTTTGACCAACCCCTATATTGTACGTTTGTAGATAACTAGTGTATATGGATCGCCAATTAAGTTATAGTTGATTAACCAGTATTTATGGAACGCACACTGACTACGGGTGATTTGTAGACAACTGTATCGGTTATCAAGTAATGGATACGGTAAAACAGGAGCATGTTTATATTGACTAGGGTTTGACCAACCCTTGTATTGTACGATTGCAGATAACTAGTGTATATAGATCGCCCATTAAGTTACAGTCGATTAACCAGTGTATATGGAACACTCGCGGAGCAATGGGTGACTTGTAGACAACTGTATGTGTTACCAAGTAATGGATACGTTAAAATAGGAGCATGTTTATGTTGACTAGGGTTTGACCAACCCTTGTATTGTACGATTGTAGATAACTAGTGTATATGGATCGCCAATTAAGTTATAATCGATTAACCAGTGTTTATGGAACGCACACTCACCATGGGCTACTTGTAGACAACTGTATCAGTTATCAAGTAATGGATAGTGTAAAATAAGATCATGTTTATGTTGACTAGGGTTTGACCAACCATTGTATTGTACGATTGCAGATAACTAGTGTATATGGATCGTCAATTAAATTACAGTCAATTAACCAGTGTATATGGAATGCTCACGAAGCAATGGGCAACTTGTAGACAACTGTATGTGTTACCAAGTAATGGATACGTTAAAATATGAGCATGTTTATGTTGACTAGGGTTTGACCAACCCTTTTATTGTATGACTGCAGATAACTAGCGTATATGGATCACAAATTAATTTATAGTCGATTAACCAGTGTACATGGAATGCTCACTGACTACGGGCGACTTGTAGACAACCGTATAGGTTATCAAGTAATAGATACGGTAAAGTTGGGGCACGTGTATGTTGGCTTAGGTTTGACCAACCCTTAATTGTATAAAACACGATCATATATAGTTAACTAGTGTATATAGAATACTAATATGTAAAATAATTTTTAACTTACGATTACATTATATATAATATCATTTTTGGAAAATCAACTTTTAATAATAAAATAATTTTTATTAAAGTAGTTTGTATGTGAGAAGGTACATAGTTTAATATTCTTTATGTTTGTAGCATTCCTTTTTTACAGTTCAGCCCATTGGCCCATATGTTTTCAACCCATTTGTTTCTATTATTGTTTGTAGAATTCGGCCCATGTGTGTGTAAAATTGGTCACTCAACCCAATACCCTAACACCCTTCCTCTACCAAGCTCCCTTCACCTTCCCTGCTCCCTCCACCGTCTCCAATTTCCTCCACTGGCAAGCTCCGTCCTCGTTCCCTCCGTCGTTCCCTCTCTTTCCGCCGACCCTGCTCCCTCCGCCGTCCCCGATCCTTCCACCATCCCCGCTCCCTCCGCCTTCCCCGATCCATCTTCCATCCCTTCTCTCTCCACCGTCCCCACTCCATTCCACCTCCACCAAGCTCCGTCCATTCTACCATCGCCAAGCTCCGCCGTCCCACGCTCCCCCACCTTCCATCCTCTGTCAATCTACCATCCACCGTTCATCCACCATCCACCAAGCTTTCGTCTGCCATCCTCTGTCCGCCAAGCTTCGTCGGCCAAGCTCTTTCGCCAAGCTCCATCCGCCGTCCAAAAACCTTTCGTCAACAAATCCTTTTCTGAACTAGGTAAGCGCATACCCATTCGTTTTGGGTTTCCTAGGGATTGTTCACATTATTGGTATGCTGATTGTTTGATTTCATGAAAAGACCTAATTGTGAAAATACCTTATTGAGATTTTGTTTTGGAGATGCGGAAGATTTTTTAAGAGTGTTTGTGTTTGGGAATACAGTTCTATACCCATGTTCTATGCGAATACAGTTCTATGCCTAAGTTCTAGACACAGTTCTATGCCTATGTTAAAGAAACCGTTCTATGCCTCTGTTCTTGATACAATTCTATGCCTATGTTCTATGTGAATCCTAGTTTTCTTATGAGAATACAACTCTATGCCTATGTTATATTATCATAGCCACTGTTTTGTTCTATCTTGCTCTGACATGTATCTAGTTCAAAAGTTTTTAGAGATTTGGTATAATGACACTTCTTATATGGCTTAATTGTTTTTTATGTATCTTGTTTTGTTGAATCTTGGCTACAATTTGAGGGTTTCGATATGGTTTTTTTATTTTTGTGGTGTAGTAAAGGGTGATCCCAACCAATGGTGTGAAGTTTATGCTATTTTTGCTATCTTTTTTTCATGTGCTGACATCTGGATGTAAAGTTTTTTCATCTTTTCATGTGATGACATCTATTTTTCATGTACTAACATCTATATGCAAATTTTACTTGTGTTAACATCTTCTTGGCCCCTTTCGTCGCATTAAGCATTTATTTTACCAGGTATGGTCCCCCCCAAAAAGTGCACCCAAGGGGAAGAGCGACACCCAGAAATCCTGAAAAAAAGGCTAGAGTTGGCGATATTGGGGAGCGAGACAATGGGTCTCAGATGGTGCCAGGAAACTCTTAAATACCAATGACAGTGGCCGAATGTCTAGAGGTAATGAATGTATACAAAGAATTCATTAGCCGGGGCCTTATACTGGAGAGAGGCTTGAGACTTGAAAAGCCTTACAAGGACTACGTCATCCAGCACGGGTGGGAAAACTTCATCGCACAACCGGATCATGCAAACAAGACGCTAGCATGTGAGTTCTTGCCCCTGAGGAAGTACAAGAACTCAGTAGAGGTTTACTTCTGTGGTCAGTACGTTGTGCTCACACCAGATGTGATCAACGAGTACTACAGGATCACACCGAAGCCCGTAAGTTTGTACCAATCCGCAGAAAAAGCTGTTGAAAAAGCTTTTTAGGAAAAGATCATAAGATAAATCTGTGATGATGGTGATGAATTTATCAAGAACCTACCACCAGAATGGTCCAACATTGAGAAGAAGTACTTGAGCGATGAGAAGAATGTGTGGTATAGTTTCATAGCTGCCTGCTTGCTGCCGGTGAAAATGAATAGTGAGGTGCATTAATCCCGTATGTTGCTGATTTACAAGATCAAGAAGAACTTGAGCATAAATGTTGGGGGTACGATACTGGCGTACATCTGGGATTGTATCAATGCATAGAACTGTACAGGCTTCTCCTCCCTCATTACTGCCTCGTGCATGGAAACTAGTTGCAAATTTAAAGATGATGATCATACACTGATGCCAAAGCTTCCCATCAACCCTCATATATTCTCAAAAAGAAGAAAATTTCTATGTCATTAAGGCTGGCAACAAGTAAATTGTCTAAGGAGAATTCAGATGGGGACATGGCAGCATTGAAAGTGAAGGTGGATCACTTGGTGCAATGGACTGAGCAGGTCAGGAAGATCCGACAGCTATGTGTGGCAAGAGAATCAAGAAATTAGGTCCAATCCCTACTATAGATTCGCCATCTTCCAACATTGGGGAGGACAGCTCGCGCGGGGATTGACTACCTTCATTCAGCTCACATCTTGATTTTCTCAACTCATTTATTTTGCTTGGTTAATATTGATCTCTGTTTTTTTGGGATGTTGATTTCCAAAACATATGTTGCTTTTCTGTGGATTTGACTTGGTAGTTTATGACTGTGGAATTCTGATGCTATTAGTTGTGGGCATCTATTTTCTCTGATTTTGGAAATTGACAGTTCTAGGCTTGTACCATATTCATGTTTTTGTCTGAGTTGAACTGAACGACCAACTGCACATAGCTACTCTCAGTGGAAGTATAGGGAATTTTCGGATTACGTTTTCCCAGCTGAACCAAAAGAGCTGTAGCGCGTTGCAGATGGCAGCCGCAAAAAAAAAAGAAAAATGAAGCTTATTTTATCCAAGCTTTACCAAAAGAGTGTTTCAGAGCTGCTCCGTATAATTACCAATTAGAAGATATTTTTATAATAGTTAACAGTCATATAAAACACAACATACTACAAAAATACATAAATTTCTTAGAGAATTCACTGCTTGTAACCCGCTAGTCTTCAACCATCTTCCTCTTTTTGGATTGAACGTCTCCAATTTCTTGGCCATCTTCATCTATCCAAATTCCATCTCTGTGTTTCCTTTGTATTACTCCTGCCTCAATCCCACCGTCAATCAGTAGGGGGGAAATAGAGAGGAACTCTAACCTTTCACTTGTAGCTTCAAATCAATTTCGTCATGGAAATAGTATTTCTTACCTAGTAACACAATAGACCAACCTACATTGAACGGGTCATTAATGTAGAAAACTTGTTTTGCTTGTTTGGCCAAAATAAACTAATCATTTTCACATGCTTCTCGATTCTAGGGTAAATCCCATTGGGTCATCAGTTCAAACTCCAGTTGTGTTATAACACCATTGGCACTTGAAAACCGGAATCTTGAATTCTCCATAGTCAAGCTCCCAAATCTCATCAATAACACAATAAAGTGACATCACAGCTAGGACATGTTTATTATCTTTCTTACTTGCTTGCCACATTGTCTCCGACTCAATGTATACCCCACTATTTTGTGTTGTGCTCTTTGAATCTTGGTCCCTAGTAGCAAAAGAGAAATCGTTCATGTCATATCTGGAATACCTCAAGACCGTGCAATTAGGCTTCCTTGCAAATGCTCTAATTTTTGGGTTGTAATCACCTACATTGCATCAATCATAAAACAAATTCACAAACCTGTCATTGTGCTCCAACTGAACTTTATTAGGTCTCCACATGGGATGAAACCATATGATCAAATTAAGGCACTTGGTCACAAAAGTAGCAGTCTCCCTACAATTCCTTAAGACATACAAATGAACTGATATCAGATCACTATTCAATGGAGTAAATAACATTCCCCTTAACCTCGGTTTGCCCACCTTCCTTCTAACATGTCGATTATGGGGCACCCAAAATTTCTATGTTTCTCCAAATAGCTAGAGCAAAATTCAATTACTTCTTCGGTAACATACCTCTCAACAATACTAACATTCGACCAACTCATACATTTCACGTATCCCTTGAATACTTTCATATGACGCTCAAAAGGACACATCCAATGCATACCAACTGGACCACATATCTTTATCTCCCGCACTAAATTAACAACCAAGTGAACCATTGTATCAAAAAAAGCTTGAGGGAAATACATTTCCAACTTTCATAGCACAACAACAACCTCTTTTTGTAGGACATCCAAATGGTCCCGGTCAATAGACTTCCGACATATGGAACCAAAAAATAAACAAAGTCTAGTGATTGAGTACCTTATGTCGGCCTCCATTACCCCGTGAATAGCAATAGGTAACAATTGTTGCATCAAAACATGACAATAATGAGATTTCAACCTAGTCATCCGACAATCCTTTGTAACTACCCGACTAACGTTTGATGAATAACCAATTAGGACCATCACTTTTTTCAAACTATCACAAACTGAGATTCTCTCCTCCCTTGACAATGTACAAGGTGCAGGGGGCAAGTAAGTCCTCTTACCCTTAACTTGTGGAGCGAAGCCATTACTGATTCCCAAATATACCAAGTCAAACCGGGCATTCAAACTATATTTCGTCTTCCAGGGAATATTCAAGAGGGTGCCTATCAAACTTTCACTAACATGTTTCTCAATATGCATCACGTCTAGGCAATGCCTAACCTGAAGATGCTCCCAGTACAGTAGATAAAAAAATATTGACTTTTTCTTCCATGGACCATCACAATGTATTATGTCCTTGCCTTTATACTTTCCCAACACCACTCTCAATTTCTTAACCTTCATGTGAATCTGCACACAAGTTAGTGGTGTAGGGGATTTCCTTCATTCTTTTCCCCCAACAAAATTGACCACATCATCCTGGTATTTATGATTTCCCTGCAGCCATTCTCTATGGCCAAGATACACTGTATTTCTTCCATGCTTAGCTGTTTGAATTCTGTCTCCTCCTCACAAATAGGGCATGCTTTGTGCTCCTTAACAACATACCCCGAGAAATTTCCATAGGATGGAAAATCATTGATCGTGCAAAAAAACATGGAACACAATTGAAACTCCACATTCATATGGGCATCAAATACCATCACCCCTTTTTCTTCCCACAATATCTTCAAATTATCAATCAATGGTCTCAAATACACATCAATGTCATTCCCAGGTTTGTCTAGAGCCTGAGATTAACAGAGGCCTCATAACATATTTCCGTTTCATGCAAAAATAAGGGGAAAATTATATATAACCAACATCACGGGCCAAGAACTATGCTTCAATGACATATTACCAATTGGATTCATCCCATCAGTACACAATGCAAGGCATAAATTTCTAACGTCTAAACCAAATGAAGGATATCGCTTGTCAAAATTTGTCCATTGTTCACCGTCTGCCGAATGTCTTATCTTGTCATCACTTGGTCTTTCCCGCTCTCCATGCCATCGAAAGTTCTTTGCATATTTTGAATTCACAAATAACCTCTTCAACCTTGGAATTATAGGAAGATGCCACATACACTTCGATGGGACCTTCTTCTTCTTCATAGCCAAACACCCATCATCATCATTCCTCACACCCTTATATCTTGAATGTTTGCACACAAGACATTCAACCGTGTCTTTCAAATCACCGTCATACAACACACAATCATTAGGACATGCGTGTATTTTCTTAGCCTTGTCAAAATTTTTCGGTATTCCATTCCCTTCCAGAAACTTATCCTTTAGAAGCTTTAGGAGTGAATTCACACTTGTATCACTCCAAGAACTTGTAGCTTTCAAATTGAAAACCACAATAAAAAAAAAGGAGATTATTGTATCCTTACTTTTATATCTTGGATACAATGACTTCTCTTTTTCGTCGAGCAAAGCAATCAAAATTTTAGGTTTTCCCTGAAAATCCCTTACAATGTCATCGAACATAGCATCAACGGTACAATTGTTTCCATCTACCTCGTCAAATCCACCACCCTTATGTTGATGCATGAAATGTCCATACAATGTAACCTCCGTCAAATCCGTTCTTAAGCAAGTGAAATCTAACAAGCCCACGTTCATCAAACTGTTCACGACACAAGCATCTTTTGCATGGACAAAGTATCCTCTCCTCCCGACCAAAGGCATAATCAAGGAACAAATCAATAAATGCAATATGTTCACCACCTCCTCTAGCTACACTTGGATAGCTAATCACTTTTTTTCTCCACTCAAGCATCGATTCTCGGTCCATTGTATCTAAACAAAATAATACAAACAATTACACAAATATTCATTGTTCAAACATAATAAAAATAAACACAATCAATTTGCTACACAATACTAAAAGTGTCATGTGTGTGTGTGTATATATGTGTATCGATCAACTTGTTCTTGGGATGTGTGTGTGCGTGTACGTGTGTGTGTGCGTGTGTGTGCGTGTACGCGTGTGTGTGTGTGTGTGCGTGCGTGTATGCGTGCGCATGCGTGTGTATGTGCGTGCGTGTGCGTGTGTGTGCGTGTGTGCGTGTGTGCGTGTGTGCGTGTGTGTGCGTGTGTGCGTGTGTGTGCGCGTGCGTGTGCGCACGAGCGTGTGTGCGTGTGCACGTGCGTGCATGTGTACGTGTGTGCGTGTGTGTGCGCGCGCGTGTGTGCACGTGTACGCGCGTGTGTGTGCGTGCGTGGGTGTGGGTGTGTGTGTGCGCGTGCGCCTAAACTTCTGGTTATTTTGTGATTTTTTCGTCTTATTGTTCTTCATGAATGTCTTGGTTCCATATTCTGGCCAGTGAGTTTATTCTCAATGGCCATATTTTTTTTATTGATCACCTATTTAGTAGCACCGGTTCAAACAAGCATAGGCATCAGTTTTTTGACCCCTTGAAATACGGGTGCACTTACTGATGCCCATGAAACCACGCTCTAGCTCCAGGTCACTTAGGCACTGCCATTTCAAGGGCTCAAAATACCCGTGCCTATGCGGAACAATACATGTGCTCGTGGGAGGTAGTTTCAAATAGTGAGCCTTTCCAATTCTCCCTATGTAGGAAGCATGACGACAAGCAGCTCTGGACCCTCACCACAGTTGAGAAAGACATGGCTTTGAAAATACAACCAAGGACCAAACACTTCATCCAAAGATTATGCAAATTCTTTTTACCATCAACGGAAAATCTGTGTCAACAACACAGGCAACGTGAATCTCAATGCTTAAGTTGTTCCACAGAAGATATCACTCTCGAGCATTTATTTTTCATTGTCCCGTATCATATCAACTTTGCTTTGCAGCATCTTTAGATTCCAACAATAGAATGCAATCCTATGGTTCCAAGAAATAATAATATATATGAAATCACACAATATGGAACTTATTGCCATATCACTATCACGTCTTTGGCACCACATGAATAAAATTCTTCACGGAGAAAGTCATAAAATTCATCCACAATATTGTGTCATTTACGCAGCAAAAGTGAAAATATGAAACTACTGGGTCGCCAACCCACATGGAAGACACCACACGAACTATATCACGAATGCAAGGGAATGCATTTTTTTATGCAACCATATTCGTTGATCATACATGCTTAGGACGGTGTATCCTAAATCCATATGGAAATTGGGTATATAGGGGAACACCGTTCACTACCTTTTGTCTACATATTAAAGCACGCCAAGACCTTCGCTCTCTAAACAGGACTGCAAATGTCTTTACAAAAAGACATACAAATTCATGAGATTAGTGGAGATGCGCAAATTGTACTCAATGACGTTAAGAACCACGAGGAAGATTAATTTGAATTTGGAAAAATTATTGATGATACACACACCTAGTTGAAAATTATCAGTTGCCAGTATTATAATGGATTAGAAGACAAAAAAAATTATATAGCTCATCTATTGGGCACACATGGAAAAAACATTGAAGAACTTGTTCTTTGGTGGCAAAACACTTCACATTTTGTAACTCTTTTTTAAAAATGAATGAAATTACTTCACATTTTGGCTGCTTGATTCTGGTATTTTCATAATTAAATTCAGTGTCAAAAATGTTTGTGGTGACATGGTGGAGAATGGGGTAATGTTTTTTGATAATAAGCCCGTTATAATCAATCCTTGGTCTAAAATTTTTGAAGTGGAGGATCCCGACTCTGTCCCAGTGTGGGTACAAATGTCTGGCTTACCCATTGTCTATTGGCAGCCTAAGACAATATGTAAGATCATTAGCCCAATAAGGAAGGCAATTTGTTTAGACAAAATAACCCTCGACAAAGAAAGGCTATTATATGCTAGGGTCCAATTGGAAGTGAAAATAGGAGTCTTTGCCTGATAAGGTTATGTATTTGAATAAAGAGAGGGTGATTATGCATCAGGATCTTAAATTTGAATGGAAGCCGGTTAGATTCTCTGAATGTGGTATGATTGGGCATGAGGAGTTGATTTGTAGATGAAAGGAGACTGTTAAGACAATGACTGAAAATGAGATGATATACTTGACAATTGGTAGGAATGATCAAGTTCTGGTGAAGAAGGCTGAACTGGGAACAAAAAGTGGGGAGAGCAGGAAATTCAAAAAGGGAGAAAAGTAATTAATAAGCAACAAGAAGGGTAGCATGGCAACCTAGAAAGGGAATGAGATGTTATGGAGAATGAGGAGGAAATTAGAGAGAAACTGAGGAACTTTTATTTGATCTACCAGATGGAAGGTAAAATATTAAGCTGGAATGTTTGAGGTTGAAATAAAATGGTGAAGCATGGACATGCTAAAAGAATCTGCATGCTAAATCAAGTTGGAATGTTGGGATTGTTAGAAACTAGAGTGAAAATGGAAAATCAACAAAAAAACATGGGATAAAATTGGGCTGGGATGGCAGCTGGTTTACCAATGGGGACATAGTGGACATGGGAAGAATTTGGATTGGCTGGAGAAAGGACTATTTTAAGGTGGCGGTTCTAAGTAAATGTGATCAATGGGTGGATATAGTTGTGAAGATAAAAGCTATGAGAATGGTTTGGTATCTTACTGTGATATATGGGTATAATACAACAGAGAAAATAAAGGTATATGAAATTACTTGAACCATACATGTTGGAGGGATAGACTGTGGGCTATAATTGGGGATTTCAACTCCCCTATGACATTGGAAGATAGGCAGGGAGGGAATGAAGTGGAAATCAAGTAGATAGAAGACTTTCATAATATGGTGGATCAGTTGTAGTTTAATGACATAAGACCAACTGGGCCTAAATTCTCATGGAGTAATAGAAGGGGGGGAGGAGAGAAAATATATATAGCAGGATTGATAGGTGTATGATAAACATGGAATGGATGGATAAGCCAAGAGACTATGAAATTAATTCTGAGATCAGATCAGACCATTCACTGCTATTGATGAGATTACAGGGAGTAAAAGGGAATGCTGGGGGGATTTTCAGGTACATAACATGTGGGCACTATACTCAATGTTTAAAGAAACAATTAAAGCAGTGTGGAGTAGAAGAAGAGTCGAAAACCTACAAGACGTACTCAAATCACTACAAGAACTTCAAAAACAATCGGCTAGGCTCAACTATTAGGAGTTCTCTAAGATTGGAATGAGGAAAAAGACATCAATGGAGAATTGGAAGGAGGCAACAAAGGTGTTGATTGCAAACCCTAGCAGTGGGATAAAAAAGGAAAGGGAAACATAATTAAGGGTGGAGGCTGAGAGATTGATGGCAGCTGAGTTCCAGTTTCTTCAATAGAAAGCAAAGATCCACTGGCTTGAGGAGGGGATAGACCTACATGCAGGTTTTATGCTTCTGTCAAGAAAAGGCATTATCAAAATCATATAGTGGCTCTAAAGGTGAATCGGAGAATGGTGGAAGAACAGAAGCTGATTAAGGAAAGCTTGTTACAACATTTCAGAGATCAATGGGATATTGTGGGAGAAGGATTTAAGACAGTAGTGAAAAGATATTTTAGTGGAGATGGTATACCAGGGGAGTAAGGGGAAGCTGTTATAGCTTTGATACCTAAAAATCATAATCCACAAGAGGTAGTAGACTATAGGCCTATAGTATGTTGCTGAGTGGTTTACAAAACAAACACTAAAGTAATATGTTCTTGGCTTAAAGAGGTACTTCCAGGGATTATTAATCCAAAAAGAGTGCATTTGTGAAGGGGAGACACTGGACTCATAATCTTCTGCTCACAAATGAATTGTTACAGAAATATCAGATGCTAGGAATGAATAAAGCTGCGTATTACAGGTGGACATTAGCAAAGCTTTTCATAGCTTGAATTGGAGGTTTTTGGAGGACTGGATGAAGGATTTGAAATTTCCCAGTTTACTGACAAGTTGGGTGAAAAAGTGCACCATGTCAAACTTTCTGAATATTATTCAATGGTAGTCATACTGTATCTTTTGCAGGAAAAAGAGGTGTTAATGAGGGAGATCCACTTTTTCCCATGCTTTTTGTTCTAAGCATGGAATATTTTACAAGGCTAATGTCAAGCATGTTCAAAAGGAAGTGCTTTGAGTAACATCAGAGATGCAGTAAGGTGAGGATTCATTCTTTGCTCTTTGCAGATGGTGTGCTAATATTTTTTGCTGCTACTAGGAAATCTGTTTAGGGGGTCAAGGAGTGTTTGAAAGAGTTCAGAGAAGTCACAGGACTGACAATAAGTGAGAGGAAATCAAAATTATACTTCTCTGTCATTGAAGAAGCTGAAAAGCAGGGTTTGGCTGCAATCCTTAAAAGTACAGAAAGGAGATCTACCAACGCAGTATCTGGGGCTACCATTATCAAGTGCAAAATGGAACATGCAAGATTGTGAAAAGCTGATAGAGAAAAGGGAAAAACTCCAAACATGGTCAATTGGCACATTGTCTTTTCCAGGGAGGATGAAGTTAATTGACATTGTCTTAATGAGCATTGCAGGATACTGGGCAGGTATATTCATTCCTCCAGAGGGAGTTCATGAAAACATAGTTAAGATATGCAGGAATTTTCTATGAGGAAGGGAGGAGGGGCAGAAAGGCTTCACACCAGTGGCATAGGTAACTATGTACAGAAGAAAAGCTAAGGGAGGAATGAGATTCAGAGACTCTTCAACATGGAACAAAGCAGAATTGATCAAGTTAGTATGGGATCTCAGTTCAAAACAAGACATTCTCTGGGTAAAATGGATAAATGCTTATTATCTGAAAGGAGACAGTTGGTATAGGCATCAGTATGAGGAGCATCAGAATTGGGCATGGAAAAACCTCAATAGACTAAAAGTGATGACAAACAGATTTCAGCTGAAAGGGAAGTTGTGCATTCGGAAAATTTATTCCGAGATGAAAGAGGGAGACAAAGCAGTGAGTCTGGAAAGTATGGTTTGGCATAAAACATTACTGCTAAAACATAGATTCTTTGTTTGGAGGATGATCAAAGGAGGATTAGCTACCGTGGACAAACTACAAAGGCACAACATTCTAGGATCTCAAATGTGTTGTAAGCAACAGGAAACACTGAGACATATTTTCTGTGATTGTGAATACACAAGGAGTGTTACAAAAAAATTGACAGGGATGAAAGACAGGAGTCTGAGAGACTTGAATTTTTTTTAATGAGGATGATTTGAAGGAGGCAGCAAAGTCGGATGGTGAAACTAGTGGTTGGGCTGTATCACATCTGGGAAGAAAGGAATGGAAAGATTTTTCATGGGGTGGAACCAACGGAGGAGGTGCTCTGTAGAATGGTGGAATCGGAGTGGAGATGGATGACAACAAAAAACTGGGAAAATGAGGTTGAAGAGGAGTGTGATCGAATTTTTTTGGACTCAAATGGTTAATTGTATAGATAGGAGTTTGTGGATAGTAAAGATGGGCTGATGAGATTTGTAATGGGCCGGGAGAGGGCCTAAAGTTTTGTACTCAGCCTTTAATTTTAATAGAAGAAAATGGTTACCCAAAAAAAATCCCTTATACACGTGCAATTAGAGTTGTTAGTTATTTTATAGTAGATAAAAAAATCCCTTATACTCATGTAAAATTGTTAACGATTCTATTATTTAAAGTAGATAAATAATAGTATTGGGAAAAATATTAATTTAGCTATGACCAAAAAGATAAATCAACAAGATTCAATAAATTCTAGAACATGAGAAATTTTTTTTAAATAATAGGACTAAAGAACAAGAGTTTATAATCTTACAACCAAACATGTGATGGTGGTAAGAGTCGTTTTACTCGCCAAATAACCAGCAAACTCAAAAAATACTAAATAGTATGCTGGTAAGAAGAATCGATTCCACGAGGAGCAAAAGCAATAGTTATAATTTTTTAAAACCTATTTTAAAACCTTTCTCGGTGTAGCCACCACGCCTTAATATCAAGAATTTTTTTAACACTAAAAAAATGCAAATGATAAATATCTGTAAAAATGATATCGATTAAGAATAACTTATGTTAGTTAATATCGATCATATGCGCAATGATGAATCAATCCTTACATATCTATAAGTTATAGGAAAGTAGGTATGCTTAACCTCCCAAACTCTTCCTTACATTATCGAAAATTAATCAATTGTAATTAACTAACTATTTCCCTCACAAAAATGCCCCTGCAAAGTATTTGTTGAACCAAATACACATATTGATAGCATTAAGAAATAAAAGAACCTGATAAAGCATTTACCTACGCAAAAAAAAATGCACACTCAATTGTTCCCTATCTTGCTATTACAATCTTAGCTAATTAGATGTTTTTCACAAGATTGCACTACTTACTAACAATTTCCAATAATTACGTATTGGTGGAATTAGATAGCAATATCCTAACATCATTCAATTTGGCCAGACTTAAATATACTAGAAATTAATTAAATCAAGAACAATCAAGAACATGCAAGAATGAACTCTAAAACAATTATGCCTCACAATTTATACACTAACACTTGTTATTCTCTGCCGATAAAATAATTAGCTACTCATAATATGCATATAAAAATACTAAAAGAAAATATCTGAAAACATGAGGTTGAATTAAACTAAAGAAAGGAAATTATTCCCAGAAAATGGGTTCTTTTGGGCAAACCGAACCCCCTGCGGTAGACTAGAATCTTGAAATAATTAGAAAATTAAGTTTGTGAAATTCTGAATTGATTATAGACTAAAAAGTACATAAATAAATGTCTAAAGTGATGCCTCTCATGTACAGAAGAGACTCCGCCCAAACTATCATCCAAATCTATTCCAAATTTGAATTCTAATTTTATCTTTATCTAAATAAGAGATAATAATCAAAATATAATCATACATCTACAAAATCTCCAATCATAGATTCATAAAACCTTATCTGTATCTCCACAAAATCTGATCCGTATCTCCATAAAATCATCTCCAAATCATATTTCCACGATTATCTACGTAATGCACACGACTGGAACATTTCTACGCAAAATTGACTGTCTTCTTTCTGCCATATTTTCCAAATTCTCCTCAAATTCCTCTTAAGCCCACAACTTTTAATCTGTGACAAATAATACACCTAAAATGCAAATTAATCTCACAAATCACAATAAATCCCATAAAATAAATAATATAATTTATATGCATCAAATATCCTTACGTATGAAATGAGAATTAAATCATGTTGTTTATCACACAAGTCCCAACTATCCCCTAGTGACTTAAAAAAACAAATGACAAAAGACAATAACTACAGACTCAAACAAACAAGCAAACTCAGTATACCAATCATCAGTATCTTGATCCATATACAAACCTTACCTTACCAGTAACAAAGGGTTCGGCATAACACACTTGACACCTTTCAAATAATTGAGGTAAAATCATCCTCAAATCAATGCAAACCAGCCCTCAACTTAGTCAAAATTAGAAAATCATTAAACATTTCTCACATTTCACACATTCACTGTAGATGTAAGTGACAATCACTCATATATATGAAGTTCACATGGTAATAATCGAATCATTTAATGCAAATAAGAAAGGTCTTTATTCAGGGGTGTATACGGGCTAGGAGGAAATACAAATGAGGTAAGGTCCTAAGGGTCCTAAGCTTCATTCATAAGATATACACGCATGCTCACTCATATATGTGAAGTTCACATGGCAATATACAAATCATTTAATGAAAATCTAAAAGGTCTTTATTCAGGGTTGTAATGGGGCTAGAAGGAATAAAAATGAGGTAAGATCCTAAGGGTCCTAAGCAGGGGTTGATCCAGGAATTTTATTTCGGTGGGGTATTGCTTAATATTAAAAAAACTAAATAATACAATCAGTGAGAAATAATGTCATACTACTAATTTAATAAATGTGTTCATGTCGAGTTTTCATATTTTAAAATTTGGCAACAAAATCATCCATAACAACATTCAAGAACAAATCTTTTTCCAAAATAGGTAATTAAACAGTCAATAAAATTGGGGAAATAGAAGAATACATATGAAAATATGATGGGACAAGAGTCAAAATCTTCCGTTGACCAAGTTAAATAAAAAAAATGCTGGGACAGCTGCCCTGGTTTACCCCTGACTAGCTCCGCCACTGGTCCTAAGCTTCATTCATAAGATATACATGCATACTCACTTCAGCCCAAAACTTCCTCAAACAAAGAAAAAAAGTTCAGCCATCATAAGAGTGAAAATTCTACTCAAACTGACTGAAAACACAAAAATACCGGTGCTGGAATATTTTTATTATTATTTTTTGTTTTCTATTTTTTTTGAATTTGTTTTCTTGGTAATCAGCAACCATTTTCCTGCAATTCCAACACCAATATCATCATTTTTCTTTCTCCTAAACATCTACACATCTAGTACCATGCAAATATTTTATAACTTTATACTCAAAGTACTCATCCATCAAATGCACCAACAGTAGCATTACAGACTGGGCAATCGAATAATCATCATAACTATAACTATGAGCATGATCATATGGGGCCAAAAGAGAGGATAAAAATGAGGCTATGGTTTCATTTTTAATGTGTCTCAAACAATGAAAAGGTCAAAGCTTCAAGGGGTTTACTAGGGGTAATGTAAGATGGGTAATATAAGTTGTGGGGTTAAATCCTAATGACTTTCATCATTTTCATAACAAATAATTAAAGTAATTTCAATATCTCTTACAAAAAAGATTGATGTAGAGACTGCTCTACTCTAGGGTCAAACCTTACTTGACTAGGCTAAAATGTTCAATTACTTGTCTTTTTTCGTCATCACATGTCTCATTTAGGCCATTTTACACCAATTATGTTGGAATAATTTACCAAGTATTTTTTATAAGTGTATCAAGTAGCAAAATATGTCACACACGACATTTATTACTAGCAAGTTTGGCTCATCAAGGAACATTAACACCAAGAATAGTATGCTGAATTTGACTCAACTCAATAAAAAATCAAAAATCTTTTTTGTATTTGTTTTCAAAATGACCCTCACATATAAACACATAAATATTCTCACACTTAAACCTTTCTTGCCCTCAAGAAAGCTTAGTATAAAAATGGAAAGAGGACCCAACTAAACAACAACTAAAAATAAGTACAAAAAATTAAAAGAAGCTAAAAAAATATGGGATGGAAGGGACTTATTGAGAGGGGTCAGCCGCAGTCCGAAGGGCTAAGAGGATTGACTTGTTCTCCACCGTGATTTTTTCCATCTTTTAGTGGAGGCTTTTGAGGTCCTCATTGATGGAAACAAGTGAGACGGAACCTGCATGAGTAGAAGAGCTAATGGCTAGGATTGCTTGGCGGAGGAAACTGAGGAAATTGTTAGCATCAAAATAAACCAAATTTGACTCTTTCATAGCATGTAGATCAAAGAGAGTATGGGCTTTCATTCGAGTCAAATTAGGAAAGTCATCAAAATCACATTTTTATCAAGAAACATGGCAAGAATATGACACAAAATGACATGTCGAGTAGTATTGACAACAGTATCGACCAAGGAATTAACCAACCAGTACCCTAAATTCAATTTTTTATCGGTGTACATACACCACAAAACAAATAGGGCTGGTTGGCTTAACTTAGCCCAAGAAGTAGTCAAACCAAAAACATTCCTCATAAGAATAGTTTGGCAAAAATACAAAGTTGGATCAGCAATCCAATGCACAGTGAAGACATAATGGTTATAACCAGTAGAGCATGTAGGGGCAAGCAACTTCCACACATCATTGGGATAAAACCCAGGCTAAGTCACATACTGACCACCAAAAGATGCAGAAACATAATCATCAGAAATTAATTGATCCTTAGAGTCTAGATCCAAAGATAAGTTCTAATCATTCAAAGATAACTGAACCACATTCAATCCTAGACGAGAAAACAAAGTTGGTTCAGTTAATGACAGATCATCATATTTATTCTAAAAATGGAAACTTGTAATAAACTCATCTACCAATTCTTTATAGACATGAAACACACCAAATGTAAGCAGAGGAGTCCAACCAATTGCAGTAAAATAATGTGATACGTGATCATAAATGTTTGTAGCCCTTAAAGCCGGAATACTTACCTCACAGCCGACTTTATATTTTTTACCTCTGCGCTTCAAAAAGGATTCCCTGTGTTTGGGGTCCTTGAACTCCCAGAATGATGCAGGATTGTCCACTTCTATGGTAAGGGAAAAGTCTCTGAATCTGTGAATTCTGGACTGTGATTTTGGAGCAGTATTATCCACCCCCGAGCTTGCAGCTGCAGATTTTGCTTGTTTTGAAGTTAGAGCTGGACTGTATGAGGAAGAAGGCGGGGATGCCTGACTCTGATTTCAGGACTTCTTCGCAGGGGCTATAGTCTAGACCTTTTCTTGGCAAGGACAACTTCTTAGGCAGTAATATCCTGGCCCTTAGTAAAATGGTTGCACTTAGCCCTTGTTCTTGCCAAACGTTTTTGAGGAGTAACATCTCCTGGTTATTGAGAGATGGCAGTGGTGGTGTATCTACCACTGATTGAGCAGCAGCTATCTCTGGCATTTCAGAACTAGGCTCGGGCCATGGGGTTTCTAGAGAGATGTAGGAGGAAGGAGGTGGCAGTGTGGGTAGGAATATGGCGGCGGGTAAAGGGTTATGGTGACGGAAGGTAGAGGGAGGCGGGTGGTTAGGAGAGAAAACAGTAGTGGGTTGGGTTGTTAGGGAAGAAGGTGGTGGATGGTGAGGAGAGAGGTGGTGTTAGGGTTAGGTGTAGGGGTGAGCGTCGGTTTGGTTTAATCGGTTTTTGGTTTATTCGGTTCGGGTTATTCAGTTTTTTCTAAAAATTCCAAAACCAAAATCGATCCGAATAACCTGAATAACCCAAACAGAATTTGGAATTCGGTTTCGGTTTGAAACCGAACTCAAACCAAATAAACTGATTTGGTTGTAATTTTTTTTAAATAATTACCAAAATTATATATCTTAGCTGAAAATTAATAAAAATTAAAAATCTAATTTCTACATCAACCAAATCAATTTTTCAAAATTAAAATACAACAGATACATTACAAATTCAACCATAACAATTTACTTTAGCATTACATTCAACATTAAAGAAAAATGCTTTGTTTATAATTTATTTTTAAAGTGTTGACATTCTTCAAACCGTCAAGCACTCCACATTCATATTCGCCTTGAGACACCCTGAAAAGAAAAGTCACTGATCATCATTATCTATCTCAAAGGTACTGAAATATGCGAACAAGACTTGACATAATCGCTACTCAATTCCAGTATACTCAACCATAAGCAATACCAAGAGTAATAAAAAAGGAATGCAGATGCATTACACCCATGTAGAGAAAGATGGTGAAAATCAGCAATGTGAATTTGTCATGCATTCTGCATACTTGAATTGAGTAGCAATGGGAATTTGTCATTCATCTAAACAACAAAAATGAATACTACTGGTATTGCATTCCAGCAATGTGAATTTGTCATTCATCTAAACAGCAAACATGGAAAAACACTATTGGATTAAACACATCTAACACACAAAAAATAAAAACAAAGTCTGAAATGCAACATTCATCTATCTAACTAAGAGCAGCATATGTTCACGTAGAATGTGGAGGAGGAGGAGGAGGGAGTGGTGGTGTCAATAATGGAAAAAGTAGGAATAGGTTACATGACTTTTCAGATAATATACATCGAGTGCAATCAAAGGTGTGGTAAAGGAATGATAGAATACCAAAAGAAGAGCATAGTATAACTTTTACTCTATAATTGAGGTACCCGATAATGACTCTACTAATTCCATATCATAGAGAGCCCATTTGGTGGTGTTGCCCTACATTCAGTATTCATCAACTCCCTTTTTTTGCACCATTCCTTGTACTACGATCACTTTACCTAAAAAAGCTTTCAACAAAACCATGATTATGCATTTATCATAAAGTCCATGAAAGTACAGTAAAAATATTCAGTAAATCTGGTCAATCACATTCTCAGAGATTAACAACATAAACTCATTAGTATGCTGATCCCGCATCGGTTCTTCAGCAACACTTTCAAACTACTTGACGATGTGGGGTTACATGACAAGAAGCGTAAATGATGGATCCGTCAAACCTATAGAAATAAAGATTGTAGTCTCAATTTATTAACAGCGTCACAAATTTATCAACAAATGTTCCAAACTAGAATCTGTAAATCAAATCAAGCCCGTTGTATAATTCCTTTCAGTTAACACTGACATATATGTAGCCGAAAAACTAACATTAGTATTATATTCCTTGTTTACAATTTCCTGAACTTTTTAGCAATCATAACACACAGTCACACACACTAACTACTAGCCTAATGTTGTTCAAAATTCACCTTTTCAACATTTTGAGGTGGAAACTGGAAAGTTATCCTTCCAAAATTCATCTTTATGATGTTTCAACGACAAGTTATAATAATGATAAACATATCGTGGCATAAAGAAGGCATTGAAATATTCTTGAAACCAGAACAAAGTTAGTTTAACAAGGAAGAATACCTTATAATCCTGACTGAAGCTTTATGCCTTTACCTCAATCTGTCTAAAAATGCATCCTTTTTCTTTGCAATTTCGATCGCTTCAGCATTCTAACTGTGGCTAGGCATTACACACAACAAATATAGAAAACCAAACTGTGGCGAAGGTATTGTTATTTCCAAATGTATACTTTAGTGTATTTGAAACCTCAATCATATATTTTTAGACAACCTAAGTAGGGAGATGCTTATGTTATCAGTGGATAAGGGAGCCACATTCTACATTAAACTGAAATCATAGCGTTCATAATTGATGCATGTGGCAAACAACCAATATGGGATTCCAAAAACATCAGAACATCATATATTTATACCTCCAGGCTTGAGTAGGTTACAAGATATGCAAGAAATAAAGAGCTCTATGAAAGTTAAGACAGAATTTTGATGCAAATAAGGTAATCCTAAGTCGTTATTGACACATGAATCATGAGTGGTTGGAAATCAGTATGGTCCTTAAAAGGTTTGGAATAACCACACCCGACCTAAACTTTTAGTTTTTTGTGGGAGTTTATGAATTCAATATTGCCATTAGAAGATAATCTGTGGTAGAAAATTCAAAATCACATCAGCACTACTTGCAGACACTACAAAAGGAAGCAACTAATGCGCCCAAAACACAAATATTAACAATTAGGGAACCTTATAACAAGCTGTTAGAACACAAGAATTCCATCAGTGTATTGACACCATGAATAAAATAGAAGAATTCAAGTTGTTCAAATGACAAAGGCAGCATTGAGAACGTTTCATTAATCACTACAATCACAATGAATATGGGGAAAATCACCAACAAATATGATAAGCTGGCTAACACACACAGAACACCGGCTAATAGATAGCACTAATTCAATGATAGGTAATGCACAACCAAAACTACACTATCGCCACAAAGCACAAAAACTCACTCATCCGACGTTAAGCATCATTCAACTAAAATATCAACTACTCATTTTCCAAGTCATTAATAACTCTCCACACCACTAATTAAACTCAAAAGCATCATTGTGCTCAAACAAATACTCATGTTCCAAAACATTAGTAAGTATCCCCAGTGCTAATTCAACTCAATAGAAACAAAAACGCTGCACAAAAATCATCACTAAGTATTTCCCTAGGCACCATCACCCACCTTCTTGATGTGCTTCCTCGCTTACCTTTAGTTCTTAAGAAAGTTGGTCCTCCTAATCAAACCAACAAAACCAGAGTTTGAAAAAAATAAGGACTCATAAAACAAAATCACAAAAAGTAAGAAAACAAAACAAAGGCAAGCCTTTTATATCCACCAAGATCCGAGTGGAAATCTGATTAGACATCAAAGGGTAAAGAAAACTAACTTCGCCAAATCACCAATGCCTAGACACAAACAAACCAAACTTCTCAATGAACAAAACATACAGAGCAACTAATAGGATTAGGACTTCTCACACATGATACCATTTCAACCAGTAAAATAATGCAATCAAAACCCACAATCCCACAATTCTTAACATTTGATACACAAGTCAAAAACACATAGCTCAATAAACACGCTCTAACAACATATAAAATCTTGGTAAACATATACTAATAGCTTTCAACAACACATAATATAATAGACACTTATGATTTATTAAACCGCACTGCATTCACCTGACACAACCAAAATTATAGCTACACATTTTGGTTGATATCTTTGATTGATCCTCGTCGTTCCTTGAGCTCTGCCCTGTGTTGGTGGTGCGGCCACTGCAAGGCTATAGTGCCAGAGTATGAGGTCGTAGCGACGGAGATATGGATGGGGATCAGAAAGCAAACGACAAGTTTCTCGCGATGAAGAAGAAAACAACAGGAGGCTTTTCTTTTGTGTTTTGTATGGTTTCAAATTTTATATAAGGGGCCAATAATGAAGGTTCTCATTTTTCATTTTGGGCCATATCTATGTGAGTTTTGGCCATGAATTTGGCTTTGTAGTTATATATTTTATATTAATTTTTTAGAATTATATTATTTAGTATATATATATATTTAATTTATATTTTTAATTGTAATTCGGTATTCGGGTCGGTTTTCGGTTTGAGTTTCAATATCAAAACCAGACCAAAACCATATTCAAAATTTGGTTTATTCAATTCAGTTATCCAAAAACCGTATTTCAAATTTGGTTCAGGTTATTCAAATTCAGATAATTTGATTTTCGGTTTGGTTTTTGGTTTTTGGTTTTTTGCCCACCCCTAGTTAAATAGGAAAGGGAAGGGTGGATCAGATGGAGGGCGGGGGTGTCGGGTTTAGGAAGTTTAGTAATTTCCTTCAGGCCCTTGGTAGTTTGTAGGGTTTGGGCCACCAATTCAGCCCAAATCACTCCCTTGGTTCCTCCAATAAATTTTAAATAGCACAGACCATAATTTCTTCGAAGAATTGATTATCTTTGCTTCCTCCCTTCAAGAAAATTGAAAGATTAGAACAAGATTCACAACTAAAAAAATATATTTTTTAAATATTTTTATCTTTTAAATTTTTTGTATTTTCCATTTTTTCTATTTTATAATTCAAAGAAATTAAAAGAAATAGAAAGAACAGCTGGGCTGCCTCCCAGTAGCACCGTCGTATATAGTCTTGGGCTAGACTTTGGATGCTGTCAATTGAGCTAGGTGTAGTGTAGTGGAATTTCATCCACCGAAATGTAACACCCCAAACCCAACGTACAGTGTCGGGTCGGGTTTGGTGGTACTACCGAAAATGATAACAGTAACAAGGAGATAGGTTTTATGCGGAAGTGATTTAGATAAATTCAAAACCTAAATTATTATTACAATGAAAGTGTTAATATAAATGTTAAATGAAAGTTTCACCTAACTATTACAGATTCAAAATTCATGATAAAGTTCATCCAGGATCTCTCTCTCAAAATAAGTAAAGACATCAAAGTGCTTTTCTCTTACAATTCTTCTTCACCTGAAAAAGGTTGTTTAACTAGGGTAAGCTCCTTGCTTAGTGAGGTTTAATTGCCAGTATTTACCCAGTTGAATTTTAGTGATCACAGAAGATCAAATAACAAATAGCCACATATGTCCTAGCACATAATAAAGGATACGGGTGGTTAGTGCCAAGTTGCTGCCAAGTGCCTATGTGGCAACTCTGACTAACATACAAGGCACAACCTTTCAGTAGTGTCCGAAGTTAATCAGTTCAGAATTCAGTCTCGACAACCACGCCCAATCAGATGTTCAGTTACGAGATCGTATCAGTATAGTACAGTGGGTAATGCTAGCATACCAGAAACTCCACGAGTAACTGGTCTAATCAGACGGTCCGGTCAATACCGTTCCCCACCGACTTCGACCGAACTACAATCGCGTCGGGGGCCCCGAAATCAGAGACAGGTAATCAGGTAGCAGATAATTTCACGTTTGACACGGCAAGATAAAGTACAAGCCGGTCATCCATATAACATAGCAAAGCAGTATATAATTTAAAGTTGACACGGCAAGGTAAAGTACAAGCCGGTCATTCACAGAAAAAAATTGAAAACAGTTCATAATTCAGTTTCACGATAATTGAACATAGTAATATTCACACCCAGTTTAACAGTCAGTATATATGTTATCAATTTAAGTTTAATAGTTAGGTCCCTTAGAGTATAGGTTCGAGTGTGTATTTTGAGTACAGAGGTTCGAGTAGTTGGGTTCGAGTACAGGGGGGGTTCGAGTAGTACTAATTGGAGGGGTGATGTTTTCAGTGGGTTCGGGAGGTACTATTTAGTAGGGGTTCGAGGGCAGGGTTTTGAGAGGTAAAGGTTTAGCAGGGGTTCGAGAGGTCAAGGTTTAAGAGGGGTTCGAGGACAGAGGTTCGAGGACAGAGATTCGAGGGGTACTGTTTAGTAGGGGTTCGAGGGGTCAAGGTTTAAGAGGGGTTCAAGGACAAAGGTTCGAGGACAGGGATTCAAGGGGTACTGTTAGCAGGGGTTCGAGGGGTAAAGGCCAAGGTTCGAGAGCAGAGGCAGAGGAAAGGGGTTCGAGGGCAAAGGGAGATGTTCGAGGGCAAAGAAGGGGTTCGAGGGCAAAGGTAGATGTTTGAGGGCAAAGGTAGAGGTTTGAGGGCAAAGGTAGAGGTTTGAGGGCAAAGGTAGAGGATTGAGGGAAAAAAGCAGGGGTTCGAGGGCAAAGAAGGGGTTCGAGGGCCAAGTTCGAGGGCAAAGCAGGGGTTCGAGGGCAATGTTCACTGGTGGCAGCCTGTGCACATATAAAACAGTTTATATACTTCAATTCATGCTAAGGCAATGAAAACACTCACCTTGGTTAAACTTGGGCTTGGGCACTTCCGTTTCCTACTTTACTACTATTCACTATTGTTCTTTGGAAAAAAAAATTTGTTTACTGCGTGATAGGGTAAGAGTTGGGGATCAAGTATTTATACTTGGTGAAACCTAGGTTCTAACACCTACTCACCCTACAAATTTTATCCTGTAACCTATTGCCCAAAATGTTTTCTTCTCACGTCCGCCGCAGATTCCCTCCCAGTTTTACCACTTGCCCAAAATAATTACTTTGGATTATTCTCTCTCACTTCCCACTTGCCCAAAATAATTATTTTGGATAATTCTTCCTCACATCCGCCGTCCATTTCCTCTTCTCATCAATTCCATTTGCCTACTTGGGATTCCCTCTTAAGTCCGCCGTTTCTTCCTCTTTACGTCCGCCGTCATTTCATCTTCAAGTTAATTTCCTTTGCTATTACATCCGCTGTCCATTTTTATTTATTTCTATTATTTGTTTATTCATTTTATTTATTTTTCTATTCATTTCCTTCCTCTTTCTTAAGTGAAACCTATACTAAACTTTATCATATTTGATATTAACTAATATATATTTTTCAATAATTACGATTATGAATTCAAATTTACTTCGTTTGAGATTAACATCTAGGTTAATCCATAATAATAAAAAAAAATTCCAATTAGAGGGATTAAAAAGGTTCAATTGAGATAACATGATTTGTATCGGAGGTATATTTTATTTTTTAATCTAGTTGGGTTCGGGGGTTTCACGATCTCCCCCCCCCCCTTAATGAACTTCGCCCCTAAAGTTCACTGAAAAGTTTACCCAAAATAGAGAGGGTACCTTCAATAACCTTGGTCAAACCATGGTTCTCATCCCTAGCTTGAATCATCATCAAAGAGTATACATTCTTAAGAACTACCAGTGCTTTTATAAAAGTTATATATTACTAATTTAGTCCCTCTAGATTCTATCCTTATCCAACCCTAAATCATTTAGTGGAGTCACATTCTTTATCTCGTTGTGTACCATGGGGTCCATTCCTAAGGTCAATCCGAGGTGTATAAATGCTTGGATCAATTATCACTAGAGTTTCATCTATGTGATCCCAACCTTTTCTCGGGGTCCCCTTACGAGTACTGCTATCTGTGCATGCAGCCTATTCAGGACTCGGATGCTACCTTAAGTCTGAGTCAACTTTTCATTCTATATCCTGCAGTTCTAGTTCCTGTGTCTTGGTATTCCTTATTTGATTGGGTTCTATGTTAATTGTATCAATTCTAACTTCCTTTTTGCCAGCATATCCGTTACTGATTTTCTATGATAAAGATTTCAGGGATTAAGGTTTCTCATTCCCTAGCCAGGGTCTACCTCGTCCAATTAGGGTAGAATACTCATTTGATATTTTTGTTAAGTTTTATTTGGGTTAGTTTAATGGGCTAATATTACTGCATATGTTATGAAGATTCATGTGATGACTAGTGCTTTATTATCCGTATTGGGGTCTAAAATTTTATTATTATTATTTAGGGACCTTTTAATTTAAAATGAGAACCTGATTCAAACTCTAGGCTGGCCATCCCCAAGTGATTCAAAGGTTTTCTCAAGTTAAATGGAAAGGATACCTAAATATTTTATTTTATTTTTTAAAATTTTTTTATAAATAAATTTTTAAAAAAATGCATGCTTTGATCCAATATCCTCCTAATGGAATCTGTTCTGTTGAAATTTAACTTTTCCTTGAAACTATTTAGATGAACACTTTTATTTTCAATTTAGAAAGTATTTGAAGGTTAAAAAAGAAGAAGCAAATATTGATGGCACTATTCTTATTTCTCTACTATGTGTTTTTAAATCTTCTTTGATTACATTAAACTCTTAGCATTTAACTGCAATTAGTCAATATATATATAGTGGTAATATGCCGGCTATAACCGGCTATATTCCCAACGATAATATAACAGTTATAAACGGGTATATTTTATAGTATAAACACGAATTTATCCAACAATTCAAAATCACATTTTCTCTTTTATCTCATATTCTTCTCACCACATTTTCTCTCAATTTGATGATAATATGTTGAGACTAATGTTAGCCTTTGTTGCCGTAACTATCGTTGTACTACATGTATGTATTCTCACCGGGGATATCACGCCGGAAGAATTTTGTTATAGTTCAGTAATGGTTGGATTCATTTATACCCTTTTTATTTTTCACAATCCTCATAGACTTCTGTATTTCAACTTACATTTAATAAATTATTTTATTTCCCTATAGTGACATCAATAAATCGTTAGTTTTGTAGATAAGGTCCAACCATGTCTCAAATCTAATATCTTTAAGTTTTGAGTAACTGTGAAGTCTTTTATTAAGTTAAGTTTTGATTTGCCTTTACTTGATTTGAGGAAACTCTGATACCACATCTGTAACACCCCAAACCCAATGTACAATGTCGGGTCGGGTTTGATGGTGCTACTGAAAATGATAACAATAACAAGCAGATAGGTTTTATGCGGAAGCGATTTAGATAAATTCAAAACCTAAATTATTATTACAATGAAAGTGTTAATATAAGTGTTAAATGAAAGTTTCACCTAACTATTACAGATTCAAAATTCATGATAAAGTTCATCCAGGATCTCTCTCTCAAAATAAGTAAAGACATCAAAGTGCTTTTCTCTTACAATTCTTCTTCACCTGAAAAAGGTTGTTTAACTAGGGTAAGCTCCTTGCTTAGTGATGTTTCATTGCCAGTATTTACCCAGTTGAATTTTAGTGATCATAGAAGATCAAATAACAAATAGCCACATATGTCCTAGCACATAATAAAAGGATACGGGTGGTTAGTGCCAAGTTGCTGCCAAGTGCCTATGTAGCAACTCTGACTAACATACATGGAACAACCTTTCAGTAGTGTCCAAAGGCAATCAGTTCAGAATTCAGTCTCGATAACCATGCCCAATCAGATGTTTAGTTACGAGCTCGTATCAGTACAGTACAGTGGGTAATGCTAGCATACCAGAAACTTCACGAGTAACCGATCTAATCAGACGGTCCGGTCAATACCGTTTCCCGCCAACTTTGACCTAACTACAATCGCATTGAGGGCCCCAAAATCAGAGACAGGTAATCAGGTAGGAGATAGTTTCACGTTTGACTTGGCAAGATATAGTACAACCCGGTCATCCACATAACATAGCAGAGCAGTATATTATTCAAAGTTGACACGGCAAGATAAAGTACAAGCCGGTCATTCACAGAAAAAAAATATCGGAAACAGTTCATAATTCAGTTTCACGCTAAGTGAACATAGTAATATTCACACTCAGTTTAAAAGTCAGTATATATGTTATCAATTTAAGTTTAATAGTTAGGTCCCTTCGAGTATAGGTTCGAGTGTGTATTTTGAGTACAGAGGTTCGAGTAGTTGGGTTCGAGTACAGGGAGGTTCGAGTAGTTGTGTTCGAGTACAGAGGGGGTTCCAGTAGTACTAATTGGAGGGGTGATGTTTTTAGTGGGTTCGACAGGTAGTATTTAGTAGGGGTTCGAGGGCAGGGTTTCGAGAGGTGTACTGTTTAGTAGGGGTTTGAGGGGTCAAGGTTTAAGAGGGGTTCGAGAACAGAGGTTCGAGGACAGGGATTCGAGAGGTACTATTTAGCAGGGGTTCTAGGGGGTAAAGGCAGAGGTTCGAGGGCAGAGGCAGAGGATAGGGGTTCAATGGCAAAGGCAGAGGTTCGAGGGCAAAGCAGGGGTTCGAGGGAAAAGATGTTCGAGGGCAAAGGTAGAGGTTTGAGGGCAAATCAGGGGTTCGAGGGCAAAGCAGGGGTTCGAGGGCAAAGCAGGGGTTCGAGGGCCAAACAGGGGTTCGAGGGCAAAGGTAGAGGTTCGAGGGCAAAGGTATAGGTTTGAGGGCAAATCAGGGGTTCGAGGGCAAAGCAGGGGTTCAAGGGCAAAGCATGGGTTAGAGGGTACTGTTCACTGGTGGCAGCCTGTACACATATAAAACAATATATATATATGGCGATGAAAAACTCACCTTGGTTAAACTCGGGCTTGGGCACTTCCGTTTCCTACTTTACTACTATTCACCACTGTTCGTTGGCAAACATTTTATTTACTGCGTGAGAGGGAAAGAGTTGGGGATCAAGTATTTATACTTGGTGAAACCTAGGTTCTGACACCTACTCACCCTACAAATTTTATCCTGTAACCTATTGCCCAAAAATTTTCCTTCTCACGTCCGCCGCAGATTCTCTCCCAGTTTTACCACTTGCCCCAAAATAATTACTTTGGATTATTCTCTCTCACTTCCCACTTGCCCAAAATAATTATTTTGGATAATTCTTCCTCACGTTTGCCGTTCATTTCCTCTTCTCAGCAATTCCATTTGCCTACATGGGATTCCCTCTCACTTCCGCCGTTTCTTCCTCTTTACGTCCGCCGTCATTTCATCTTTAAGTTAATTTCCTTTGCTATTACATCCGCCATCCATTTTTATTTATTTCTATTATTTGTTTATTCATTTTATTTATTTGCTATTAATTTCCTTCCTCTTTATTAAGTGAAACCTATGCTAAACTTTATCATGTTTGATATTAACTAATATATATTCTTCAATAATTACGATTATTAATTCAAATTTACTTCGTTCGGGATTAACATCTAGGTTAATCCATAATAATAATAAAATTCCAATTAGAGGGATTAAAAAGGTTCAATTGAGATAACATGATTCGTATCGGAGGTATATTTTATTTATTAATCTAGTTGGGTTCGGGGTTTCACAGTTTCCACTTGAGAGGAGTTGTGGTAGAAAATTCAAAATCGCGTGAGCACTACTTGCAGACACTACAAAAGGAAGCAACTAATGCGCCTGGAACTGAAATCTTAACAATTGGGGAGCCTTATAACAAGCTGATAGGATACAAGAATTCCATCAGTGCATTGACGCCACAAATAAAATAGAAGAATTCAAGTTGCTCAAACGACAAAGGAAGCATTGAGAACATTTCATTAATCACTACAATCACAGCGAATATGGTGAATATCACCAACAAATATGAGAAGTTGGCTAACACACACAGAACACTGGCTAATAGATAGCACTAATTCAATGATAGGTTATGCACAACCAAAATTACACCATCGCCACAAAACACGAAAACTCACTCATCCGACGTTAAGCATCATTGAACTAAAACAACACCTACTCATGTTCCAAGTTATTATAAGTCTCTACAGCACTAATTAAACTCAAAAGCATCATTGTGCTCAAACAACTACTCATGTTCCAAAACATTAGTAAGTATCCACAGTGCTAATTCAATTCAATAGAAACAAAACCGCTGCACAGAAATCATCACTAAGCATCTCCTTAGGCACCGTCACCCACTTTCTTGTTGTGCTTCCTCGCTTACCTTTGGTTCTTCAAAATGTTGGTCCTCCTAATCAAACCAACAAAAACAGAGTATGAAGAAAAAAATAAGGACTCATAAAACAAAATCACAAAAGTAAGAAAACAAAACAAAGGCAAGCCTTTTATATCCCCCAAGATCCAAGTGGAAATCTGCTTAGACATCAAAGGGTAAAGAAAACTAACTTGGTCCCCGTCGAAGAATTCTATCAATTTCTTGAGCTCTAATTCGCCATATCACCAGTGCCTGGACACAAACTAGCAAAACTTCTCAATGACCAAAACTTATAGAGCAACTACTAGGATTAATACTTCTCACACATGAAACCATTTCAACCAGTAAAACAATGCAATCAAAACCCACAATCCCACCATTCCAAAAATTTGATACACAAGTCAAAAACACATAGCTCAATAAACGCGCTCTAACAACATATAAAAGCTTGGTAAACATATACTAATAGTTTTCAACAACACATAACATAATAGACACTTATGATTCATTAAACCGCACTGCATTCACCTGACACAACCAAAATTATAGCTACATACTTTGGTTGATATCTTTGATTGATCCTTGTCGTTCCTTGAGCTCTGCCCCGTGTTGGTGGTGCGGCCACTGCAAGGCTATGGCGCCGGAGTATGAGGTCGTAGCGCCGGAGTATGAGGTCGTAGCGACGGAGATAAGGATGGGGATCAGAAATCAAACGGCAAGGGTTTTCTCATGATGAAGAAGAAAATGGCAGGAGGCTTTTCTTTTGTGTTTTGTTGGGTTTCCAATTATATATAAGGGGACAATAATGAAGTTTCTCAAATTTTCATTTTGGGCCATAATCTATGTGGGTTTGGGCCATGAATTTGGCTTTATAGTTATATATTTTATATTAATTTTTTAGAATTATATTATTTAGTATATATATTTAATTTATTTTTTAATTGTAATTTGGTATTCGGGTCGGTTTGGTTTGAGTTTCAATATCCAAAACTAAACCAAAAACCATATTCAAAATTCGGTTTATTCAATTCGGTTATCCAAAAACTGTATTTTAAATTCGGTTCGAGTTATTCAAATTTGAATAATTCAATTTTCAGTTCGATTTTTAATTTTTGATTTTTTTGCCCACCCCTAGTTAGGTGGGGAAGGGAATGGCGGATCAGATGGAGGGCCGGGGGGGGGGGGGGTGGGGTTTATGGTTTAGGAAGTTTAGAAATTTCCTTCAGGCCCTTGGTAGTTTGTAGGTTTTGGGCCACCAATTCAGCCCAAATGATTCCTTTGGTTCTTCCAATAAATCTTAAACAACACAGACCATAATTTCTTCGAAGAAATGATCATCTTTGCTTCCTCCCTACAAGAAAATTAAAAGATTAGAACAAGATTCACAACTAAGAATATATTTTTTAAAATTTTTTTATCTTTTAAATTTTTTGTATTTTTCATTATTTTCTATTTTATAATTCAAAGAAATTAAAAGAAATAAAAAGAACAGCTGGGCTGCCTCCCAGTAGCACCGTCGTATATAGTCTTGAGGCAGACTTTGGATGCTGTCAATTGAGAGGAGGTGGTGTGTAGTGGAATTTCTTTCACCATTTCCACCTGAGAGGAGTTGTGACACGACTTGAAAAGAAATAATTTTTCTATTTTCAATCTTTTAATCTTAACCTCCCCGTTTGCCAAACCAAAGCTACCTTGAACGGACCCATCCATCAACAAGAGCTAAGAATGGAAAAGTAAGACCCTCTACCCAACCACAAAATTCTTGGTCCTAAAATTCTTGTCATACCACATTTTATTACGATCGTTGTACCACATAGCATGATCAAACACCTCTAGTATTTCCTCTAGTTCCTGAAGTTGGAATCTCCTCTCCCCTCACACATGAGGGATTCCATATTCAATTGCTTCATAGCCTAATACGCCTTGTTCTCAAGCTCGACTGGTAGATGGCACATATTTCCAAATACAGGCAATAGGGGGACATCCCTATTGGTGTCTTGAATACAGTACGGTATGCTTAAAGAGCATCCTCCAAGCGCTTGCTCCAATCATTCCTCCGTGGGATGACTGTCTTCTCTAGGATTTTCTTAATTTCTCTATTCGAAACCCCTGGTTGGCTTTTGGACTAAGAATGGTAAGTTGTAGCTAGTCGATGGTAAACTTCATACTTCTTCATGAGAGCTTCGATGGTACGATTCTTGATTGAGTTTGCTGGTCGCTAATGAATGCTCGTGGCACTCCAAATGTACTAGAATATTGTTGATTTCAAGAAACCTATAACAACGTGAGCATCATTAGTACGCGTGGCTTTAGCTTCCACCCATTTCGACATATAATCAACTGCTAATAAGATGTAAACATTTCCAAAAGAACTCGGAAAAGGACCCATAAAACCCATGCCCCACACATAAAATATTTCAGAAACATTTACAGGCATTTGTGACATTTCTTCATGTTGAGAAATATTTCCTGCCATTTGGCATCTTTCATAATTCTTACAAAATGTGTAAGAATCTTTATGCAGAACTAACCAAAAGAAACCACAATCAAGCACCTTACGAGCAGTACTTTTAGGTCCAAAATGCCCACCACATGCATAGGGGTACTAATGTAAAAGAATAGTACCTTGCTCGTCATCAGGAATACAATGTCGAATAATCTGGTTGGAACCAATCTTCCAAAGATATGGCTCATCCCAATAGTAATGCTTGCATTCACCTTTTAATTTTAGTTTTAGGCACAACTCAGTGTTTGAGGCAGATGTCCAGTGGTAATAAAGTTTACGATGTCCGCATACCAAGGATCCTTATCCAACTTATCTGAATTTAGATTTGGCAACGAGTCCCATTTTGCCAAACTGAACCCTGTCACAGTGTACATGTGTTCTTTGGGAATTGTCTCTTGAATGAGAATTTCATCTTCAGGCTTGATCAAATGGCTCAGGTGATCAGCAACATGGTTTTATGCACCTTTCTTGTCTTTGATCTCAAAATTAAATTCTTGCAACAATATAATCCAGCAGATCAATTGAGGCTTAGAATATTTCTTAGTAAAATAATATCTCAAAGAGGAATGATCAGCAGAAATGATAATTTTAGAGCCAAGAAAGTAAGATATGAATTTATCCAAAGCAAAGACAATGGCTAGCAACTCCTTCTCAGTAGTGGTGTAATTGCTTAGAGCCAGTCTCATTGTCTTTGAGGCATAGTAGATCACATAGATCTCCTTCCCTACTTTCTATCCCAAGGCTGTGCTAACCGCATAATCGCTTGCGTCGCTCATTAAATTAAATGGAAGGTCCCAATCGGGTGGCTATATGATTGAGGCTGAGATCAACTTGTTCTTCAATAAGTTATAGGAATTATTGTGATTCTCATTCATCTCAAAAGGAACATCATCTCGGAAGGAACATCATCTTGAAGGAGCTTTGTCAATGGTTGTGCAATCTTGGAAAAGTCTTTGATGAATCTTTGATAAGATACCGTATGCCCCAAGAATCCATGAACCTCTGAAACATTAATAGGATATGGGAGCTACTCTACTGTCTCCACCTTGGCCTTATCCACTTGAATCCCCTTCTCTGAGATCACATGTCCTACGACTATGCCTTCATTCACCATGAAATGACACTTTTCAAAATTAAGTACGAGGTTCCTCTTCACACAACGAATGAAGAACCGTTCAAGAAGAATTAAACACACATCATATGAGTCACCATAGATGTTAAAGTCGTCAATGACACCTTGATA
This sequence comes from Rubia yunnanensis, assembly GCA_037428765.1. NCBI lineage: Eukaryota > Viridiplantae > Streptophyta > Magnoliopsida > Gentianales > Rubiaceae > Rubia > Rubia yunnanensis. The sequence continues at coordinate 42,807,346 of CM075069.1, read as the reverse complement.
CTTGTTTAAATCAAATCAGAGATGATACTCATCATACAATGCTAGGAAGTGCCTAGGGCGTTGCATATACCAAATGGCATTCTCCTATATGAATAAGTGGCAAAGGGACAAGTAAATGTGCTCTTCTCCTGGTCCTTTGGGTTAACACAAATATGAAAATAGTCGATGTATCCATCCAAAAAATAGAAGAATCTATTTCCCGCAAGTCTTTCCAACACCTGATCAATAAAAGGAGGTGGAAAGTGATCCTTGCGAGTGGCAGAATTTAACTTTCGGTAGTCAATACACATCCTCCAACCAGTGATTAACCATTTAGAGACCTTCTCACCCTTGTCATTTTCACCCACTTACTGTCGGAAATGGGGTATATGATCCAAAGTGAGAGTAACTTCAACATCTCCTTGAAAGCCACCTCTCTCATATTGGAATGGAGCTTCCTCTGAACCTATCTACTAGGTTTGGCATCGTCCTCCATTAGAATGTGGTGCATATAAATATCTAGACTTATTCTTGTAATGTCCACCAATGTCCACCCAATGGCCATCTTGTATGTTTTCAACAAGGCGATTAATCCCTCCTCTTGAGATAAAGGATAACTCCCCATTGACTATTTCTGGGAGAGTATCATTATCACCAAGATTGAAATACTTCAAATTAGGGGGCAAAGGCTTTAACACCAAAATTGGAGCCTTCATGCTTGAAGGAATTGGTCTGTCAGACGTGTCTAGTTTGGTCAAACTAGACCCTATTTGTAATTCAGATTTTTTCCAAACTTCCAGATTGGACTAGGATGAGCTAAACAATTTGGGGTCCATATCAGTACTGAACACCATTTCCTGAGAGTACATTGAGCATAGAAACTCACTAATCTCCTTGTCGCTCAAGCCTTGAATATCTATCTCTTCTGAAACTGTTGGAAATTGAATTTCCATCCTTTCCTGCAAAATTTCAGTCTCAAGATTTTGTTGGACAAGAGGTTCAATGAGATCAATGGAAAATATTGTCTCAGCATCTATTGGTTTTTTCATGGCCTCATCAATACTGAAAGTATACTTTTCACCATGATAATCAAGATAAATAATACCATTTCCCATTTAATAATAGTATTAGCAATTATAAAAAATGGATGACCCAATAATACTCTTGATGTTCCCAAACCACTAGAATGGTTCATTTTAATCACATAAAAATCTGCAGCGCAAACAAGATTATTCACTCTCATAAGTACATTCTCCAACAACCCTTCCAGAAACACACAAGATATTTTGCCAATTGAATAACTACTCTACTGTTTACCATATTTGCTCCATTTAAATTTTAATACAAAGAATCTGAAATCACATTAATAGAAGCTACTAAATCACACATGGCAACATAAATCTTCTTATCTCTAATGTAACAAGGTAAGGAAAACATACCTGGGTCCTTGCACTTGGGCGGCAATTTCTTTTGAATTACTCACCCATTATGGTTTTGCTCGAATCCTTCAGCTTCCCTGCGATTAAATCTTATAAGAACTTGCTTATTGGTGGTAACTTTATGGCCTGCAATAAAGGAAAGCTAATATCCATTTCCAAAAATTGATAAAAAATCCACAGGCTCTTCCTATTTCTACTTAAATCTACAAGGAAATGGAGGCAAAATCTTTATTGAAGGATCATGTAAACTTAACCTCTTACTTACCTCAGCTGGTACCTTGGATTTACCTTCATTTTTGGGCTCATGATGCTCAGGTTGTGCAGATTGTATGGTGGTTTCATCGCCTTTTCCCTCCATTTCTTGAATCTGGATTTCAGCCGTAGGGTTCGGTTTGGGAACACTGAACCCTCCGTAAATTAGTTTTTTTGCTTCTTTGTCCACGGATTTCAATGGCAATGCACGAAATTCCTTTCCACTTCTGAGTGTGACCTAATTTTCATCTCATGTGTGTTAAACTGGACCTGAGAAGGCAATCTGGGTTGCTTTATTGTATGTTCATTCAGAGAGTTTAAAAGATGGACTATTTGTTGCATGTGCTTCTCCAAGGTTGCTTTGGTCTTCTCAAAACTTTGTTGTTTCTTCTGCATCATGTCCATCAGTATGTCCAGCTAATTATTCACATATTTCCCTTGACCACCTCTTGGGGGTTGTGGAAAAACTGGGGCTTCTCATTGCATTGGCGGAACATAGGGTTGTTGGTGATGCTGAGTATGTTGCGGTTGGGTACCTAGGTCTCTCCAATGAAATTTTTGGTGATCCCTCCATACTGAATTGAAATTGAGGGGGGTATGGATCACCATTTTGCTGCCTCTCATTGTAGTTCCCCATCGCATTTGCTTGGACAGGTATCTCCCCCATGGTAAGAATGCATTGTTACATCGTATGGTTGATTGCTACACACGAATTGCAACACCCTTCTTGTATAACTGCAACCTTTTCAACGAACTTAGATATCATGTTCTTCATTATATTCATCTTCTCCTTGATTTCATCTTGTTTGGGAGTGGAGTTTTGTGCTACCTTCTTCAAGATTTGGACTTCCTATTGATCATACTCCTTGGAATCCACTAAACTGTTTATGATCTCTTTAGTCTCATTCACTCGAAGATGAGAAAATCCACCACTATTGGAAGAGTTCACCAAGTCCTTGGTTATGGCTATCTAGTTGAGTGTATTTTATGCACATATTTTATGTACTTGTATGAGTGTCTTTTTCCATTTGATGTGCGCGTAAATGTTTTTTTAAGGCAGGAAATCATTATGTTGAAGATGAAGAGCGATACACTATACTCTTTTCCCCTTAACAGTGGTTTTTTTCCACATGGTTTTCATGGTAAGGTTTTTAATGAGGTACTGTGCTCCAATGGAAAAAGTTCTTATTTTACCTCGCTCGGAATCAATTGGATAGTGCTATGAATAATTTAGGCTCATTATGGTTTATGTACAGAATGTTGAATTAATGAATAGAAGGCCCAATATTAAGACCGAATTAATTAGCCTAATAATATTTTCCTTTTCTCAGTTGGATTTGTAATTAAGTTTATTGTAATTTAAATATAAGAACAAAGTGCATATATAACCTTATATAGTTGATGAAAGTGCAGATATAACCCTGCGATAATTGAAAGTGCAGATATAGCTCTAGATATGTTATGTGCAAATATAACCTTTTCCAGAAATTAGAGACCATAATATGGTCAAAAGACAAATTTACCCTTCTATAAAAAAACAAAGCACCAAAATAACATTCATACCCCTAAACCCTAACTCCTTCATCTTCTTCTTTCTCGTTTACGATTGAAACCATGCCCCTGAAACCCAATTCATCTTCTTCAATCTCCAATTCTCTGAAACCATGATAAATTAAACCCAATTCATCTTGTTCATCTTCTTCTTTCTCGATTACGATTGAAACTGCTGTAGTGGTGGCAAGCGAAAGTAGGAGGGTGGCGGTAGAGTCCATCATTCTGCGGTGGCGGAGAGCGGTCATTCTGCGATGGCAGAGAGCGGTCATTCTGCCATGGTGGAGTCGGTCTTCTAGGTTTCAACCGGGGAATTGATCTTCGGTCTTCTAGATTTCAATGGTGGAGTCGGTCTTCTGGGTTTCAGTAGCCCCGAGTGGCACCAGTGACTACGGTGGTGGCGGTGGAAGAGGAAAACGAGGAGGAGGAGGTAGTGGTGTTGCGGCGGTGAAAACTCCTCTGTCGCTTGGGTTATCTAAAGTTTAACCGCCGTTCGGGGTTAGACAAATGTTCAAGTTGTCCTCCTTTAAATTGTTCTCCAATTTCTAGGTTCACGAAAATAATTTACTTATTTGACTGTGGTGGTAGGCTAGAAGGTGGTGGTGGACCGGTGGCAGCAGAGCAGCGAAAAGGTGGTTTGATGGTGGTGTTCAGCGGCGGAGGGTGGTGGGTTGGAGAGCATTTGTGTCTTTTAAGTTTTTTCTTCAGGTTGGAAGGGCATTTTGGTCTTTTCCGATCGGTCAATGGCTGGAAATGGCCAGTCAATGCCAGAATAATGACTTTAGGGTTATATTTGCACTTATGTATAATAGTTAGGGTTATATTTGCACTAAAAAATAACTCAGAGTTATATCTGCACTTTCTCCAACAAATAGGTTTGTATTTGCATATTACCCTAAATATAAATAGGATTCTATTGGCTTTTGGAAAAACAACTCACACGGCCGTAGCCTTTATTTATTCCGGATCCTCATCTTTGTTTATTGGGAGCAGCCGCAGTCCATTATGCTTCATGCATAATTCTAGTTTGTTTGCAGATTTCATTACATAATCATTGTTTGTATTACTTCTTGTTTTTCTTTTATTTAATGTTTTATAATTTAATTATTAATTTAATTATTTTAAATATGTGTAGTAGTGAGAGAATAATTTGCAGTAAGGAATTGTATTGTTGATGACTAAATATATAGATAGTAAAATAGAGGTGTAATAAGGAAAGAACTCTAATCATAATAATTCAAAATCTATCTAGTAATCTGATTAATCCTAACACCCCCCTCAAGCGAAGCGTCAGATTCTCAGAGACACAAAGCTTGGACTTGAATAACTCAAACAAGGGACGAGAAAGACCTTTGGTGAAGATATTCGCAACCTGTAGAGATGTAGGAACATGAGAAAAATGATCCTTAGCTGAAGAAAGCAACTCGCGAACAAAATAATAATCAATGTCAATGTGCTTAGCCCGCTAATGCGCCACTAGATTCCGAGCCAAGAAGATGGCATTGTTGTTGTCACAAAGCAGAAGAGGCGCACCACATGAAGATCACGAAGAAAATAAGTCAACCAGATAACCTCAGAAGTAGTGTTGCCAAAGCACGATACTCCGACTCAGTACTGGACCTAGACACAGTGGACTGTTTCTTCGCACTCCAAGAAACCAAGTTACCGCCTAAGAAAAAAACATAGCTATAAGTAAAACGATGAGTTTCCAAACACATGGCCCAATCTGCATCAGAATAACCGAGCACCTCCAGAGAAGTAGCTGCACGAAAATTGATGCCAAAATGTAGGGTTCCCCGAACATAGCGGAGAATCCGAGTGGCAGCCAAAAAATGATCTTCCCGAGGGTCCCGAAGACACAAACTGATAGAATTAACTGCAAAAGCTATGTCTAGATGAGTGATGGTTAGATACTGGAGAGCACCAACCAAAAAGCGATACAACGTCGGTTATTGAACTGTGGGCTCGAACTGCTGTGAAGGTGAGAATTTGGCAGAAACAATGTAGAGATTGGCACTGCATCTGACTACCATCCTGAGAAAGAATGTCTCGAGCATACTTCCCCTGTCCCAGAAGAAGTCCCGAGGCAGTGGGTGTGACCTCTAAGACAAGAAAGTAGTGTAAGGCACCCAAATCTTTGGTGGAAAACTCCTAATGGGTGCGATCAATGAACTGCTGAATAAGAGTGGAATCAGTCCCAGTCAAAATAATATCATCAACATAGACCAAAAGATACAACAATGACGAGCCACGAGAAAATACAAATAATGAAGTATCAGAAGAACTGCAACGAAACCCAAGCTGCAAAAGATAAGCACTGAAACACCGAAACCATACTCGAGGCGCTTTCTTCAGATCATAAATGGCCTTCCATAGACAAAAAAACATATTTTGGATGAGTGTGATCCTTTTAACCAACGGGGTGAGCCATAAAAATGGAGAATCAAGAACACCATTAGGAAAGGTATTCTTAACGTCCAACTAATAAAGAGACCAAGAACGCATAGTAGCAATAGCAAGAAATGTCCAAACTGTAGATGCTTTAACCTCAGGGCTGAAATTATGGTCAAAGTCAAAGCCGGGAATCTGAGAGAAACACCGAGCTACCAAATGTGCCTTATGACGATGAACTGAACCATCATGTCCGTACTTCAGCCGATAAACCCATTTAGACCCAACAATGTTGACATCCAGAGGGCAAGGAACAAGATTCCAAGTATGCTGACCACGAAGAGAGGCCATAGCAGAAACCCAAGAAGGATCTTGTTTTGCGGAACGATAATCAGTCGGTTCTTTCTGAGCAAAAAGAGCTGCAAAAAGGCCATGAGTATGAATGTCTGAATAATCAGGGTGCTGAATAACTCCCGTGGAAGAGCGCGTAACCATGCGAAAAGGTCCTAGACGTGGAGAAATCTGGGACGCAGCAAAGCCATGACCATTTGTGGTCGTGGCCGTGGCCAACCCAGGCGCCTGAGCCCGTGTCTGCTGTGTGTAGGCCATCACGGCTGGGAGAGGGCATGTCTGTAGCAAGCCCTAGCCTAGGTCATCCGTGGCCATGACCAACCTAGGAGCCTGAGGCCATAGCTGCTGGGTGCGAGCCATAACGACTGAGCGCGGATGAGAGACTACCATGATCGAGCACATGCGAGAGACCACTGCGACCGGTCGCGGGAAAAGAGCCATCACGTTCACATGCGAGACAAGATGGCGGACATGGGTCAGCTTGCGGGGCATCTAGGTGAAACAGATCATTATCAGGAAACCAAAATTGAGGTGAGGACGGAGGTGAGGCTGGTGACAGCGCCATCCCATGATCAAGATCAGTAAAGGCGGAAACATCCAAACGTGATCCGAGAGACCCAGTTCTCAATGCTGAAGCAAGAGGAAAATAAGTCTCGTCAAACTGAGCATAACGAGTAACATGAACTTTTCCAGTGGAAGGGTCGAGACACCGAATCCCCTTATATTATGAGCTGGAACTGATAAATATACATGGAATACTACGAGGAGCTAGCTTATGATAAAAAAACGGAAAAAATGGCAACCAAAATGATGAAAGTTACAATACATAGGATCCCGATGATAAAGAAGACCATAAGGTGTCAATCCCTGCAGAACTGGAGTATGCAGATGGTTGATAATGTAGACACCAGCAGTGAACGCTTCATCCTAATGAGAAATCAGAAGATGTGAGTTAAAAAGCATCATGAGACCCATTTCAACAACATGGTGATGCTTGCGTTCAGCACGTCCATTCTTTTCCGGAGTGTTCGGACAAGAAACCTGATGATGAACACCTTTTGCAACAAAATGTGATTTGAGTCTGGTGTTCAAAACTTCAATGCCACCATCACTTTGAAAAACTCTAATTTTTGCTAAAAATTGATTATCAACAAGTGCCTCAAAACTACATATAAGTGTCAAAAAAAATCTGATTTACGACGAAGGGGGTACATCCAAGTGCATGTCGAAAAATCATCCACAAACAACGCATAATATGAAAAACTATTTGTAGATAAAACTGAAGCAGGTCCCTACAAATCACAATGTATTAAATCAATAACATTGTCAGGACGTTTAGGTTTCTCAACAAATGCCAACCGTTGACCTTTCGCCATAACACAAGGGGCACAAGTATGCGGTTTAGGCAACAAAGAAGAAATTGAAAGGAAACCAAACTTATTTAACTAGTAATCACTGCACTAGGTACTTGACCTATGTGTGCATGCCACAACTCATATGAATCTCGACTGTTATTCTGCTGTAAAACTGAAACAAATGTTGCATCTCCCCGGTCCAAAATGTACAATCCATCCTCACTGTTCTCCCAACCCACGACGACCCTGGTTACTTTGTTCTGAAAGACAAAATTCCAGTCATAAAATGTAATTAGGACATCTATATCTCTGGTTAACCGAGTAATAGATAGTAAATTCTTAGTAATATCAGACACAAGCAAAACACCAGACAAATGCAAGTTCTCAGAAACTTTAGAATAACCAATATGAGATATCATAATTGGAGCACTATTACCAACAAGAACACGAGATTTACCAGTACAAGGAGTGAAACTATCTAGGCCTGAGGTGGAAGTCGCCATATGACTTGTGTCATAGGAATCAAGTTACCAACCTGACACACGAGAAGCAGTATCAGACTACTGAGAAGAGTGATGATTTTCTACCAAATGAGTGCTTGGCGAACAACCAATCTGTGCTTACATCTGACAATATGTCGCAACATAGTGACCGAGCTATCCACACTAGGAACAGTGAGGACGACCGCGACCAGGGATCGGACCAGCCGGTTGAGAATCAGAAAAAGACTGCCGACCGCTGTAGTGTCTGCCACCAAAGTGACAGCTGCAGCCACCGTGAGAAGGCCACGCACGGCCACCTTGAGTCGGCGTGCGATCCCATACACGACCTGCTTGAGGTGCGTCGCTGGTCTAGAATGCGACTTGTCCTGTGGCTGGTCCTGAGTGTCTCAGTAAATTCATTAAAAAGGCCTCGTGGTTTTTGGCACAGGTAAGAACATCCGCATAAAGTGGGGTTGGAACAGCATTAATCAAAGGAGTAGAAAAAATCTTTATACTCAGGACCAAGAGCAGTCAAGGACCATACAATTTGATCAACATTTGAAACCGGATTGCCCATGATAGACAGTTGTTCAAAAATCTCCTTAAAATTGAGATGAAGTTCATCAATAGTACCAGACTTATAAATATCGTGTGCATCTGAGCAAAGACGGAGAATGGTAGAGACACTACTATTCTGATAGATGAGAGTAAGATTATCCCAGATTTCTTTTGAAGTGGCACAATCTGGGAGCTCTGTGAGAACTTCAGCGGTGAGAGAGGAAAATAGGAGACTGGAAAAACATTGATCTTCACCAACCCATTGATCATATTCTTCTTTTGCTTTCAAATATGCCTCCTGGAGATCAACCTTGCTGCCACCCAAAGAAGTTGAGACTGTGGCAGCAAAACATAGGGCCTGCAGTGTTGGTGGTGGTTAGAGAGTGGAACGAGATCTAGTGCCATCAATGAAACCGTACAGACCTTGAGGACAAAGGACATAAACTGCTCGATGCTTCTAGAGAAGATAATTTGATGGAGTGAGTTTGATTTGAATCATATGGAGTAGAGTGTTGTAGGGCAATTTTTCTTGAGCCATAACTGGAGAGGAAAAACAATGGAGTGAAACGTCCAGAGAGGATCCGAGTGGAGCAGAAGGGTGCCGCGTGCATCCAGAGATGAGCCGTGTATCCAAAGCGGAAGGGCGGAAAGGAGTCACGCGTCAGAGAGGAGCGGAGCGCATGACTGAGCCGTAGGAAGAGGAGCCACTGGCGACCGACGACGATGGGAATTTTAAGTTTTTATGTTTTGGATTAGAAGAGGCTCTGATACCATGAGAGAACTATTTTCTGTAAGGAATTGTATTATTGCTGATTGAATATATAGAGAGTACAATAGAGTTGTAATAAGGAAAAAACTCTAATCATAATAAATCATAATCTAATCAGTAATCTGATTTATCTAACAAGTTGCTAAATCTCTTTTTTTATTTAGACTAATGAAGCATAGATTATGATCAATATGTGAGACCTAACTGTTCTTGATAATTAATTTGTATGGATTCCTAATTGTTCTTTGTCTATATGTTATTTTTGAATTTCTTGAGATTTGATCAACCTTGAGTTATTTGGAATAGTGCCAAATAAATTATGCTATTTATCTTTATATAGTGGGTAGATTTAATTAGCTGCAAAACTAACAGTAGATAGTGGGAACAATGGATAGATAATTTGTGACAGGTGATCTGATTATGAACTATCTAAATTGGGTTTCTTTGGTTCTTAATATTGTTAAGATATTAAATCTAGTTTATATCCAATTCTTGTTAGACTATATCTTAGTTAGAGAAGTAGTCAGTTTATAGTTGATTCTTGTCGGTTATCGATAAAGTAATAAGAAATTGGAATGTGTCTTGTAGCTGATTTTCGGTAGTCTATAACTGGTTGGTTCATGCAAATTGAGTCATTATTGCGGATGTGATCATATAAATGATTAGTTAATGTGGATTTACCTGTTGCCGGAATTCATTCTCATATTGATATTTGTGTTTATTTGCATTCATAGTTTTGTTTAGTAATTTTCTTAGTTAATAGATTACATCTTTATCGAGGTGTGGTAGCTAACCAACAATTGAGTCTTTAGAAGTAAGAATTTGTTTAGACAGTTCTCTGTGGGATTGACCTTGTTACTCTGTACTTGAATTTAAATCTGATAAGTTAGTAGGTTTATTTGGTAGAAAAATGACCTATCGAACTAGCACCACTGTCGGGGAGCAGTTGTTAATTATTTTCTTATTTCTATTGATTTTTGTTTCTTGGTGTATGTCCATGCCATCTAAATTTTAATTGTTGTACGATTTATAAATCGAGAAGATGGTAAGGAGGTTGCGGAAACAAACCAAGGAAGCGTGCCAGGAAAAGTTTCCTAGTTCATCCACCCTCCAGTTCGGCCGAACAGGAGACCACTGTGATTCAAATTTTGGAGAACATTTCAAAAACAAAAACATAGAGATGGCAAAGGTGGTCAGATTCGAGAAAGGACAATGAGGGAGTTATCTAACTAGGATATTGGTGATCCCCCATCACTAATAGTGCTACTGGATGTTGGTGAAAATTTAAAGATTAAGCTTGCACTATTGGATGTCTTGCCAAAGTTCTTTAGGAAAAAGGGTGAGGATCCCCTTAATTTTCTTAGTGAGTTCATCAAGCTTTGCAAGATTCAAAAGAAACTTGTAGGTCTCACCAACTAATGTTTTAGACTCGCTGCTTTTCCGTTCACCCTATATGCAAAAGCAATGGCTTGGTTTTATAGTTTGGAGCCTAACTCAATAAACTCGCGGGCGATCTTAAAGAAATAATTTATGTAGCAAAATTCTCCTGCCACTAAGGTGACTGCAGCAAAGAGACACATCACTAGGATTGTGCATGAATTTATTTAGATGCTCAATGCTTATTGGAACAAGATTTAAAAGTTGTTGGATTGATGCCCTAATCATGGATTTTTGGAGAAAGAATTGATGGGATGTGTTTTTCAAGGCATGCTAGAAGAATATCGGTGGCACCTCAATTTTGTGAATGGTGGTTCATTTTTTAACAATACACCTTCAGAGGGTCGTAGGTTGATTAATGATTTTGTGGAAGTCACCAAAGATTTCTCTGGACAGGGTACATGTATGACTAAGGTGTCTGCAGCTAGAATTTGGAATCATGATGATGAACTCAAGGAAATTTAGATCGAACAGAGAAGATGCTTTGGTCCCCGACAATGGAGAAAATGGATAGAGTTGATACAAGTCATCCTTGTGGCATATGTGGTAATATGGGGCATCCCAATGACCTTTGCGCCATGGTTTCTGAAGATGCTATAGCCGAAGCAAGTATGGTCAATAACACTTCAGGAAATCAACAACGTTGTTATAATCTTTACTTAAACATTTGTGACCCAGGATGAAGGGATCACCCCAATTTCAGATAGAGAATCCCTGATCAACAAGAAGTTTTTAAACACCACAACCACATGCACCATATCAAGCACAACCTCCTTCGCAAAGAAAATATCTAGAAGATATGTTATGTGAAATGATGAGTACTATGCAAGGAATGAAGCAAGATATAAAATATTCACAACACAACATGTAAACGATATTGGATCAAGATATTCATAAAGTTTCTTAGCTTACAAGCACTGTTAGCTAACTGATGGGGGAATCAAGGAAAATTGTTGTCTCAAGTTCAAGTAAATCCAAATGTGAATGTGAGCCAAATTACTCTAATAGACAAAAAGACACTGGAAGATTTAGCATTAAGTATCCATAGCGAAGATACAAGACAATGAATTGGAGAAGTTGTACTCACCCGTTCGGCCGAATGAGAGACCCCAGAAAAAGCTACAGGTCCAAATAGAGAAGGTGCTAGATACAGAAGGCCTTAAAAAGATAAGGTGAGTAATAATGAAACCAAATTTGAATATATATTTTATCATACCTCCCCCTTTCCCTCGAAGGCTTGCATTGAATAAGAAAGATGAGGATATAAATGATATCCTCAACATATTCAGCAAAGTGCACATAAAACATCCCCACACTTTTGATGTCCCCTTTCTCGAGGCAATAAAAAAGATGCCTAAGATTGCAAAATTCTTGAAAGACTTCCTATCTAGGAAGAGTAGCAAGAAAGGCAATGAATTATTTTGAGTGGGTGAGAATGTGTATGCAGTCATTTAGAAAATGATTCCACCAAAATGAAAGGATCTAGGTATGTTTACTATCTCTTGTACCATAGGAGATAATAGAATTGAAAGAGCTATGTTTAATATGGGTGCTTCGATAAATGTTATACCTCTTCGATTTATGAGCAATTCAATCTATGTGAGTTAGCTTTCACAAATATTGTTATTCAACTCATTGATGGATCTTTCTGTAATCCAGTTGGTGTTCTTCAGAATGTTTTAGTAAAAGTTGAATTTGTATATCCTGCTAATTTTTATATCATTGATATGGGCAGCGCACAATCAGGCAATATTTTGTTAGGGAGACCCTTCATGTAAACTTCTAAGACAAAGATTAATGTTGATTCATGGACCCTAACTTGTGAATTTAATGGAGAGACTTCTACCTTTAAAATTTTTTATGATGTGAAAATTTTTCCAACTATGGAACATGTGAATTTCACAGATACTTTTGATCCTATTGTCCAAGATTCTCTTGAGGCGAATTCCATACAAATTGAGTTAGAAAAACCTCCGTATGAAGGTAGGAAGGACATTGATGAAGATTCCGAAGGTTCAATTTTGTCTCTGCAACCACAACACACAGTATTAGAAAAAATGGATTTCTCCCGTTCGGACGAACGAGAGACTCCCAATTTTTATTTACCCTTACTTTTGAAGAATTCAAAGTTGGAACTTGATTCCCTTTCTTCACACCTGAAATATGCATATCTGGACGATGGAAAATCACATTCAGTGATTATTAACACTGATCTAGGCAAGTATAAAGAGGAGAGGCTCCTTTGACACTTAAGGAGGAAGAAATTTCGAGTTGGGAAGGAAGTATATACACTCCAACTTGAGATGAGTTATAATCGTAGAAAGTTAAGGTTGAAGCAGAAGAGTCCATTTAAGGAGACAGAGGTGGACGAAGTATGCCTCGCAATCCCCACAGATATCTGAGCAGGAATTATGGTCAACCTCATGACCATTAAGATAGAGTGCTTAAAACAGGGATGAGTGTCTCGTTCAGGTATGTCCAAAGTTGTTGAAATTGATGAATTTTGTTGCTCCCATACTCGGTTCATTCTAAACCCAGTTTATATGCTATGGAACATGTGTCTGTAGTAAGATGATGAATTCAAGAATTTATTCATAAGTTAATGCATTTAAATGATTCTTTGAATGATGAAAAAGGGTAAACTTCCATATCACGCAAGTGAAATTTTGAGCTAGTGGAGCATTCTCCTCATCCCATTGTTTGTTGAGTGTATGCGTTATAGCATGTTATGTGGAATATATTTGAAGTTTTGTAAAAGGATGAAGGAGGCACTAGGTTTAACCCCTTTTTGGCCTTCGAAAATATTTTATACCTACATGTTGACCCTTAGTGAGCCAATTTGAGCTTTGACATTTCTTTGAATTTGAGCTCCAGATATATTTAGTCAAAGCCTTTTGAGCCACTTTTATTTCATCTAACCCTGTGTGTATGCAAGTGTATATATGATGATGGTGGGTTATGCATTGTACTTTAATTCTTATGCTATGGTATGCATGGATGGAAAGTATGGTTTTATGAAGAATTTGGTTGAGAAAAATTGTTTTGAGATTGAATACGAAGAAGTACTATTTTAATTGGTTGTTGAAAGATTGAACGGTGATTCTGGAGGCGGTTTACTTATTTTGATGGTCTAGTTCGACAGAACATAAGAGGTCTCGATTTGTTCCAGAAAAAGAAAAAGTGAGTATCAGTACCAGAAATAAAAAGTGAAGTGATGATGGGACTTTCCAAAAAAAGAAAAAAAGAAAAAAAAAGAAGAGAAAAGAATAAAGAGTAAAAGTTTCATATGATCTAGTAGAGGATTTTCGTGGATGGTTGCGATGGGTGCTCAATGTGGGGATTCTTTCTGTTAGAGTTCATGAGTTGCATGCACATAATTTTTTCTATACTTTAAAACTTAGAATTCCTTTAGATCTCTCATTGATTTTATGTCCTAAAGCCACGTTAAAACCTTTTGTGAAGTCTATCCTGACTTGTGCAAAATTTTGAATTATATTCACTTATTAATAACATGCTATATACTTCTGTTTTTTTTAAATATAACCATCCTAAGATGGGGGGATATTTATGGGCTCCCCAAACCGTAAAAGAGCTAGAAATAGCATCATGAGTTTGTTCGTTACAAAAGGTCATCCGATTGATGATCAAGAGCCCTAAGAGCACTTGTAGTGAAAGACTTGCTTGTGGAAGCAAAATAAAACCTCCATACAGGATGATCAGTAAAAAAATGTAAGTCTAAGTGCCAGACTGGATCAGAAACAGATTTTCTAAGCCCTGAGATATCACGAACGAGTCGGGGAGTCAACATTCGAAACCCCAGTTAGTCAGTGATATTCAGACCGTAGGAAATATGTTTAAAAGCCTCATAAAGAGCAAGCATGGATCCGGATTTGTCCTTCAGCTGAGAAAGGAAGTAACAGCAGCTACCCTTAGCAGTGTCTTCATCCAAAAGTCAGCAAAATGCAGCGGGAGGAGATGTCCGCAGTATCAGAGCGTCAGCATCAGTTCCCGAAGGAGTCTTCTGGTACCTGAGATATGAAGAAGAAGACAGCAGTATCTATACTCGAAAACTAGCAGCTCAGGGATAGGCATAATCAGAGAAGCTGGCAGCTCAGAGAGAGTCATAACCATAAAATTACTTAGATAGTCCTGCAAGAAATGTTAGCCACAGCAAAGAGGGGGGAACCTAATTTGTTCCCACTCTAATCCCCGGGACTCTAGAGATATCCAGGGCAAGGAGACCTTTAAAGAAAATTGGGACTGACATAATGTCCACATCTCCTTGGAGATGGTTATCCATAGCCAATTTTGCCAAAAAATCTGCAGGATGGTTAGCTTCCCGGGGGATATACTGGATAGGGATTGAGAGCTGTGCCCTGTGTAGTGTACTACAGATTGAGAAAACTTTCCAAGGACAAAGGGATGGATTGATAATCCCCTTGACTGCAGTTAGGCAGTCTGATTCAATAATGCAGTTGTGCAAAGAGAGTTCTGAACAGATATTATAAGCACTTTGAATAGCTAGAAGCTCAGCATGTAAAGGATCAGAACTTTGAAAAGTATTAACTCTCATTTTGATCAAGAATCCCCTCCAATCCCTTACAATCACTGCAGTAGCAGATTGACCACCAATTTTCCAGGAAGCATCCGTATTTATTTTGTAGCCTCTATCTGGTTTTTGCCATTTTACAATCGATATCAGTTTTTTCTTCTTACTAGAAATTTTAGGAATGATATTAGCCTGAATCCATCTCTTGTTCTTTTCAGTATTTCCATAAAATTGATGAGCAGTAAATATTTGGTAAATCATCCCTTTGATTTCAAGAAAACATGCTTCAGAAGAGAAAGCTGTGTTTTCAAAGATTATTTTGTTCCTATAGATCCATAAGAACCAGACTGTAGCGACTAGGGAAACAGAAATCAAGTTTTCATGTATCTTGGAATCAGCTGGACATGCTAAAAGAAATTGTACTCTATTTTTAAAACTACTGAATCCAGGTGAAGGTAGCTGTAACAAGGAGAGGACCTTTTGCCATACAGCATTGGAAGATATGCATGAATTAAAATAGTGATCAAGATTGTCAGAATGATTCATGCAAATAGGGCATCTGGAAGCAAAAGAGAAACCAAAACTGTTAAGTATGTTGTCAAAAGGTAAAAGGCCATTTAGGACTCTCCATAATAAGACAGACATTTTACCAGGAAGAAAAGAAGTCCAGACCTTAGAAAAATCTCTGATGCATGATTTCCGTATTCTGAAAATTGAGTATGCTGACCTGATTGAGAATTTTCCATCCAAATTAGGAGTCCAGACGAGCTTGTCTTTGTGTGTGTAATCCAAAGTAGCCACCTGCAGGGAATAGATAATGTTGGTAGCCAAGTGTGGCTCCAGAAGTGGTAGGAAAGATAATTTACCCTCAATGAAAGATCTGAGGGAGATATCTGTAAAAGGTAGATCAATGTGTTCTGGCCATTTGTAAATTAAAGCTCCATTACCTATCCAATTTGCATTCCAAAAAGAACAATCTCCTACTCCATAGAGGACTCTAGAAGCACTGTTTGCAATAGCAGTAATTCTTGTAATCCTAGACCAGGTATGAGATTTTTTATGTGAGTCAGGTAAAGACCATATAAGAGAAGCCCACTGAGTATTGTTATGTTGCAACTTCCACCACAGTTTACAAGAGAAAGCTTCTACTGTTGCATTTAGATCTCTAAATCCTAAGCCATTTTCCTGAACTGGCAAACACATTTTCTTCCAGGTTCTCCACTTTTGTTTCCCCATGTTCACCCTTCCCCCCAGAATAGACTCGAAGCAGCTCTCTCCATTTTTTTTTAGGATTATCCTAGGGGGTCTTAAAACTGCAAAAATATGAGTAGGGATGGAAAGGAGACAATGATTAATCAAGGTGATCCTACCAGCTGAGGATAGCCATCTATTTTTCCAATTGTTAATCATTTTTTCCATTCTTTCTAAAACTGGAAGGTAATGGACCTTTAAGTTTCTACCAGAAAAAATAGGTACACCTAGATATTTGAAAGGAAAAGACCCTTTCTCCATTCCCAAAATCCTCTTAACTGTGAGAACAGTTTGAGGAGGGATGTTCTGAGCTAAGAAAAACTCAGATTTGGAGAAATTGACTTTTTGTCCGGATGTGCTCTCATATGCTAACAAAAACAGTTTAAAAAGTTTCAGATCACTTGACCCGGTGGTCAAAAATATGGCAGTGTCATCAGCATACATGATATGTGTGAGGGGGGAGCATGTAGTGGGGAGACTAAAATATTGCAAATAACCATCTGAAAACATTTTCTTGAGACTTCTCGAAAAAGCCTCAGACAGAATGTCATACAGAAAAGGGGATAGAGGATCCCCTTGATTGATG
Organism: Rubia yunnanensis; assembly: GCA_037428765.1. NCBI lineage: Eukaryota > Viridiplantae > Streptophyta > Magnoliopsida > Gentianales > Rubiaceae > Rubia > Rubia yunnanensis. Next base: position 42,790,396 of record CM075069.1, on the reverse strand, counting down.
CCTCTGGAGGAAGAGAAAAAACCAGATGTCACACCATTCCCTAGAACAGAGAAGTGTGCAGCAGCAATGTTGTGCATTATAAGTGCTACAAATTTTCCATGGAAGCCAAATTTTAGTAGGATTGAATTTAGAAATGACCAGGAGACCCTGTCAAAAGCCTTTTGCATATCTAATTTAACTATCAGATTTTTGACCTTAGATTTCCTAGACAATAATCTGGTCATCTCTTTCATTAAAATGACATTATCAGAGATATCCCTCCCTTTGATGAATGCACTCTGCTCAGGAGAGATCAGAATGTGCATTAAAGGTTTAATCCTCTCCAGAAGCAGTTTAGAAAAAACTTTATTAACAAAGTTATATAAACTGATTGGCCTAAAGTCTGCAAAAGTTATGGGGATTTTCTTTTTTGGGATTAATGTGAGCCATGTACTTGAAATAGCTTTTGGGATGTTACCATTTATTAAGAAGTCATTTGCAGCAAGCAAGAGATCTTGTTTGATGGTTTCCCAGAAATGAGTGTAGAATTCACCTGAAAATCCATCAGAGCCAGGAGCACTGGATTTGTTAAGATTAAAAACTGCAAAATACAGTTCCTGTATGCTAAAGGGGTTGAGAAGTAACAGATTTTGTTCTTCCGTAATGAGTTTAGGAATCTCCTTAAGAAAGTGGTTATGATAGGTTCCTTCTATTTGTGGTACATCCTGATTAAGTAATTCCTGGAAGAACCTAAATCCTTCCTCTTTGATCAGTTTAGGATCTGAGATCCAATTACCAAGTCCATCCTTAATTTTGCAAATTCTTGATCTTGCTTTTTTTTCTTTAATGGAATGATAAAAGAAACTAGTGTTTGCATCCCCATGTTTAATCCAATTAAGCCTAGCCTTTTGCTTAAGGAAAATGTTATGTTCTTTCTGAGCTCTGAGAAGGCCAGCTTTAGATTTTGTGAGTTCCATTAAAATTGCATCATCAGGTGAAAGCTGGAAAAGTATCTGTAGTTCATTTACTCTATTCTCGGAAATGATAAGATTCTGATTCACATTGCCAAAGTTAGACCTATTCCAATCTTTTATAACAGTCTTCAGTCTTTTAAGTTTATAAACCAGATTATGCATCCCTTGAAAATTAGATCCCAGATTCCAATTTGAAACTACCAGTTCCTGAAATTGAACTCTATTAGCCCACATTTCTTGGTATCTGAAGGGCCTAGGAACCTGCTCTAAAGCTGATTGAATTGAAAGCAGTAAGGAAGAATGGTTAGAGGTTAGTCTATTTAGGACTTGTATGGAGCTGTTGGGAAATTGTTCAAACCATTCTAGGTTACTAAGTCCTCTATCAAGTCTCTGGAACTGTAAATCCCTACACTTATCTTGATATCTATTATTGCTCCATGTGTACGAATTACCTACAGTTGGTATTTCATGCAAATCTTTACAGGATATGAAATCATTGAATTGTTTCATACTCTTCCTGGGGGTGGTCTTTCTACCCTTGTACTCTGTAACAGAAGTTACAGAGTTAAAATCACCTATGTAGACTACTGGATCAGGCTCAGAAGATACAGACACAGGCATAGAAGACTGTAAATCAGACCATAATATTTCCCTTAAAGATCTATGAACACTGGCATAGATAAAAAAACAAATCCAGGAAGAAGAGGTAGCTCTTTCCTCTATTTTAGTTTTTATGAACTGATCTGACTCCTGTAAACTTTGTATGTTGAAATTATGATTCCATAGGAGCCAAATTTTTGCATACTGAGCACATATTGCATTTTCAAACCCTAAAACATGCTTCAATTTTATCAAATCTTGATTATCATGCCATGGTTCAATTAAACACAGGATGTCTATCTTGTGTTTCATTTTGAGAGTCTTTAATCTATCAATTGAAGTACTATAACCCCTAACATTCCAAACTAAAATATTACCATGTTTGGTGTATTTTATCATTTAAAACTAGCTGGGGTAGCTTTTTGTGAAGATCTTAAAATCCTTTGTTTACTAACATTAGCCTTGCTGTTTTGTGTCAGTGTAACATCACATTTCTCCTTAGTTCCAGAGTTTGAGATACCTACCTCCTGAAGAGCATTGTCATGACTATTACCTGGAATATCATGGTGATTTGTGTATTCTGGCACTAGATTTGCCATATGAACTGAGGGATCCTCCTGCACCGCTACAGTTGGTGTCACTACCAGTTCCTCAATAGGCTGCACAGGTACCAGGGCAGAGGGATCACCTTGCACAGCATCTGGTGTTATCACTACCTGTTCCTCAATGGCCTGCTCAGTTATATCCTGTGTTTCTAATGACTCATGGAAAATGTCAACAATATCATCTTCTTTAAAAACATTGTCCATATCATTAAGATCATTTAAAGATTGGAAGGCATTTGAGATTGAAACCACATTTTTGTGACATGGAGCTTCTTCTATAAGGGTAAGTACTGATTGTTTTTTCTTTCTCCAGAAGAAGTTTGTGATTGGTTTTGAGATATCATCTAGAGAGTAAAAGGTGTTGTTTCTCTTCAACTGATTGGCTTTATATGGATTTAGATTCTCCATTATTAAAACCGGATTTTTTTCTGAGTGTGAACATCTTTTTCTTTTTGTGACACTGATAAGGTTGAAACTCCTTCTACTTCCACTGTGGCTTGTGGAATATTGCCTACATCAGACCTAGATTGATTCTGTGCTGGGGGTTTCCTAACCTGAAATTCTTTGATTTCACCTTTTTTTGTTTTGTTGTTTCTCAGTTCAGGGTGCAAGAAATTACTAGGTGACTATGTCCTATTATCTTACAATGGGAGCAGTAAAGGGGCAATTGATCATATTCTATGGGGTAGTCTGCCACCTTATTTCCAATTCCTACGACAATAGTAGAAGGAAGCTGAGCCAACAGATCGATTTCTACACAAACCTTAATAGCAGAGGGTCTAGTTAGTGCCTTAGTGGCAGCATCCATTTTCAAAAACTTGCCAATTTGACTACTGATTCCTATAATAGCTGAAGTTTTGTAAAAATGGATTGGAAGTTGATGAATCGTTACCCAAGCCGGAAATACTGAAGACTCAGCTGTTGGAGAGAAATATGGTGGCCATTTCTGTACCTTCATCATCGATCCATGGATCATCCATTGTCCTTTCATCCAGCAACGCTGATAGTCATCATTGTCCTGAAAATGAATCAAAACATGACTGTAGTCAATTGAACCTAATTGAAATTTAGCATTGAAACCTATTGACTTGAAAGCAGTAAGAAGAGTCTCCATAGGAGGTTTCCCTTTGTTGAATTTTCCAACCAATGCATTCTGATAATGCATTGCCAGGAGATCGCCTTCCTCTGGTGAGAGGATAAAGGCGATCTTACCCTTATACTCAGTGATGGGATGAAGGTTCGGAGTGTCAGGAAGGGATGCTAAGAGAGGAGATGGTTTCGAATTAAGAGCTTGAAGAAGGCTTTTATTAACCGGTAGGGGAGGAATTGGAGGGGGCGTAGGCGTCAGAGATGCCATCGTTTGTGACCAGAACCAGGAGGAGGCTCTGGAAAATGACCGTTATCAGGCTAAGGTGAGAAAGAGAGGAAGAAGAGAAGGGACAGAAGATGTGTGTGTGTTTCGCACATTTTTTCACCCGCAGTAACAGTAGTTTGTATATAAATAGGATTCTATTGGCTTTTGGAAAAACAACTAACACCGCCTTAGCCTTATTTTTTCCGGATCCTCAGCTTTGTTTATTGGGAGCCGCCGCAGTGCATTATGCTTCATGCATGCATAATTCTAGTTTGTTTGCAGTTTTCATTGCATAATCATTATTTATTTTATTTATTGTTTTTTCTTTTCTTTAATGTTCTATAATTTCATCATTAGTTTAGTTATTTTTAATATGTTTAATAGCAAAATCTCTTTTTCGGCTTAGGGTAAGCAGCATTGATTATGATTTATATGTGAGGCCTAATTGTTCTTGATAAATAATTTGTATGTATTTCTAATTGTTCTCTGTGTATATTTTATTTATGAATTTCTTGAGATCTGATCAATATTGAGTTATTTGGAATATTGCCAATTATATTACGCTATTTATCTTTATCTAGTTGGTAGATGTAATTAGTGGCGAAACTAAAAGCAGATAGTGGGAACAATGAGAAAATAATTTGTGACTGCTAATCTGATTATGAATTATCTGAATTGGGTTCACTACTAGAAAACAGGTACACAGACGCTGGTACGTCAGTGGTACCCGTGCTACAAAATCAAAATACCAGCACCGATACACAAAAAACCGGTGCCTATGAATAAATTCAGCACCCATACACTAAATACCAGTTCCAAATAAAAGTGCTTTTGAAGAAAAATATCTAAATTTAATATTTTTCAGCACCGGTTTTGGATGAATGACATATACCGGTGCTAATACCGGCGCCTATGACTGGAATAGAAATTTTGGTGGGTGAAATTTTGGTGGGAAAAAAGATAGCACCGGTATGTTGAGGAATAGCACCGGTATTAATACTGGTGCTCATATTATTTTTTCTTCAAAATATGGGTTTATGGTATGAGTTACTCAAGAACATGTATTAGCCTTTCCAACATTTCACCACAAAATTCATTTATTTAATATTTCTATATTTAGTCTAGAATAACAAAAATTGTGTTTTTTGGAGCAATGGATAATGAGGTAACACAATTTTAGGCCACAGTGTAATTTTCCAAAAATTTATAGAAGTAATCAATGTTGACTTTTGAAACCCTTCCGTTCACCCATATATTCCCAAATTGCAGATTTACGATTGTATATTATTCAATTGCATTTTAGTTCTGTCAATTTTGTGATTCAACGACTCCAACTTTCTTGGAGGGACCTAAGCGCAAAACATTTTTATTTAAAATATAACCATCCTTAGATGGGGGGATATTTATGGGCTCCCCAAACCGTAAAAGAGCTAGCAATAGCATCATGAGTTTGTTCGTTACAAAAGGTCATCCGATTGATGATCAAGAGCCCTAAGAGCACTTGTAGTGGAAGCAAAATAAAATCTCCATACAGGATGATCAGTAAAAAAATAAGTCTAAGTGCCAGACTGGATCAGAACAGATTTTCTAAGCCCTGAGATATCACGAACGAGTCGGGGAGTCGACTTTCGAAACCCCAGTTAGTCAGTGATATTCAGACCGTAGGAAATATGTTTAAAAGCCTCATAAGGAGCAAGCATGGACCGGATTTGTCCTTCAGCTGAGAGAGGAAGTAGCAGCAGTGAGTGTCTTCATTCAACAGTCAGCAAAATGCAGCGGGAGGAGATGTCCGCAGTCAGCATCAGTTCCCGAAGGAGTCTTCTGGTACCTGAGATATGAAGAAGAAGACAGCAGTATCTATACACAAAAACTAGCAGCTCAGGGATAGGCATAATCAGAGAAACTAGCAGCTCCGAGAGAGTCATAACCATAAAATTTGTTAGATAGTCCTGCAAGAAATGTTAGCCACAGCAAAAAAAAAAGGTGGGAACCTAAATTATTGCCACTCTAATCCCCGGGACTCCAGAGATATCCAGGGCAAGGAGGCCTTTAAAGAAAATTGGGACTGACATAATATCCACATCTCCTTGGAGATGGTTATCCATAGCCAATTTTGCCAAAATATCTGCAGGATGGTTAGCTTCCCGGGGGATATACTGGATAGGGATTGAGAGCTGTGCCCTGTGTAGTGTACTACAGATTGAGAAAACTTTCCAAGGACAAAGGGATGGATTAATAGTCCCCTTGACTGCAGTTAGGCAGTCTGATTCAATAATACAGTTGTGCAAAGAGAGTTCTGAACAGATATTATAAGCACTTTGAATAGCTAAAAGCTCAGCATGTAAAGGATCAGAACTTTGAAAAGTATTAGCTCTCATTTTGATCAAGAATCCCCTCCAATCCCTTACAATCACTGCGGTAGCAGATTGACCACCAATTTCCAGCAAGCATCCGTATTTATTTTGTAGCCTCTATCTGGTTTTTGCCATTTTACAATCGATATCAGTTTTTTCTTCTTACTAGAAATTTTAGGAATGATATTAGCCAGAATCCATCTCTTGTTCTTTTCAGTATTTACATAAAATTGATGAGCAGTAAAGATTTGGTAAATCATCCCTTTGATTTCAAGGAAACATGCTTCAGAAGAGAAAGCTGTGTTTTCAAAGATTATTTTGTTCCTATAGATCCATAAGAACCAGACTGTAGCCACTAGGGAAACAGAAATCAGGTTTTCATGTATCTTGGAATCAGCTGGATATGCTAAAAGAAATTGTACTCTATTTTTAAAACTACTGAATCCAGGTGAAGGTAGCTGTAACAGGGAGATGACCTTTTGCCATACAGCATTGGAAGATATGCATGAATTAAAATAGTGATCAAGATTGTCAGAATGATTCATGCAAATAGGGTATCTAGAAGCAAAAGAGAAACCGAAACTGTTAAGTATGTTGTCAAATGGTAATAGACCATTTAGGACTCTCCATAATAAGACAGACATTTTACCAGGAAGAAAAGAAGTCCAGACCTTAGAAAAATCTCTGATGCATGGTTTCCGTATTCTGAAAATTGAGTATGCTGACCTGATTGAGAAGTTTCCATCCAAATTAGGAGTCCAGACGAGCTTGTCTTTGTGTGTATAATCCAAAGTAGCCACCTGCAGGGAATAGGTAATGTTGGTAGCCAAGTGTGGCTCCAGAAGTGGTAGGAAAGATGATTTACCCTCTATGAAAGATCTGAGGGAGATATCTGTAAAAGGTAGATCAATGTGTTCTGGCCATTTGTAAATTAAAGCTCCATTACCTATCCAATTTGCATTCCAAAAAGAACAATCTCCTACTCCATAGAGGACTCTGGAAGCACTGTTTGCAATAGCAGTAATTCTTGTAATCCTAGACCAGGTATGAGATTTTTTATATGAGTCAGGTAAGGACCATATAAGAGAAGCCCACTGAGTATTGTTATGTTGCAACTTCCACCACAGTTTACAAGAGAAAGCTTCTACTGTTGCATTTAGATCTCTAAATCCTAAGCCATTTTCCTGAACTGGCAAACACATTTTCTTCCAGGTTCTCCACTTTTTTTGTCTCCATGTTCACCCTTCCCCCAGAATAGACTCGAAGCAGCTCTCTCCATTTTTTTAGGATTATCCTAGGGGGTCTTAAAACTACAAAAATATGAGTAGGGATGGAAAGGAGACAATGATTAATCAAGGTGATCCTACCAGCTGAGGATAGCCATCTATTTTTCCAATTGTTAATCATTTTTTCCATTCTTTCTAAAACTGGAAGGTAATGGACCTTTAAGTTTCTACTAGAAAAAATAGGTACACCTAGATATTTGAAAGGAAAAGACCCTTTCTCCATTCCCAAAATCCTCTTGACTGTGAGAACAGTTTGAGGAGGGATGTTCTGAGCTAAGAAAAACTCAGATTTGGAGAAATTGACTTTTTGTCCGGATGTACTCTCATATGCTAACAAAAACAGTTTAAAAAGTTTCAGATCATTTGACCTGGTGGTAAAAAATATGGCAGTGTCATCGGCATACATGATATGTGTAAGGGGGGAGCATGTAGTGGGGAGACTGAAATATTGCAAATAACCATCTGAAAACATTTTCTTGAGACTTCTCGAAAAAGCCTCAGACATAATGTTATACAGAAAAGGGGATAGAGGATCCCCTTGCTTGATGCCTCTGGAGGAAGAGAAAAAACCAGATGTCACACCATTCACTAGAACAGAGAAGTGTGCAGCAGCAATGTTGTGCATTATAAGTGCTACAAATTTTCCATGAAAGCCAAATTTTAGTAGGATAGAATTTAGAAATGACCAGGAGACCCTGTCAAAAGCCTTTTGCATATCTAATTTAACTATCAGATTTTTGACCTTAGATTTCCTAGACAATAATCTGGTCATCTCTTTCATTAAAATGACATTATCAGAGATATCCCTCCCTTTGATGAATGCACTCTGCTCAGGAGAGATCAGAATGTGCATTAAAGGTTTAATCCTCTCCAGAAGCAGTTTAGAAAAAAACTTTATTAACAAAGTTAGATAAACTGATTGGCCTAAAGTCTGCAAAAGTTATGGGGATTTTCTTTTTTGGGATTAAAGTGAGCCATGTACTTGAAATGGCTTTTGGGATGTTACCATTTATTAAGAAGCCATTTGCAGCAAGCAAGAGATCTTGTTTGATGGTTTCCCAGAAATGAGTGTAGAATTCACCTGAAAATCCATCAGAGCCAGGAGCACTGGATTTGTTAAGATTAAAAACTGCAAAATGCAGTTCCTGTATGTTAAAGGGGTTGAGAAGTAACAGATTTTGTTCTTCCGTAATGAGTTTAGGAATCTCCTTAAGAAAGTGATTATGATAGGTTCCTTCTATTTGTGGTACATCCTGATTAAGTAATTCCTGGAAGAACCTAACTCCTTCCTCTTTGATCAGTTTAGGATCTGAGATCCAATTACCAAGTCCATCCTTAATTTTGCAAATTCTTGATCTTGCTTTTTTTTCTTTAATGGAATGATAAAAGAAACTAGTGTTTGCATCCCCATGTTTAATCCAATTAAGCCTAGCCTTTTGCTTAAGGAAAATGTTATGTTCTTTCTGAGCTCTGAGAAGGTCAGCTTTAGATTTTGTGAGTTCCATTAACATTTCATCATCAGGTGAAAGCTGGAAAAGTATCTCTAGTTCATTTACTCTATTCTCGGAAATGATAAGATTCTGATTCACATTGCCAAAATTAGACCTATTCCAATCTTTTACAACAGTCTTCAGTCTTTTAAGTTTATAAACCAGATTATGCATCCCTTGAAAATTAGATCCCAGATTCCAATTTGAAACTACCAGTTCCTGAAATTGAACTCTATTAGCCCACATTTCTTGGTATCTGAAGGGCCTAGGAACCTGCTCTAAAGCTGATTGAATTGAAAGCAGTAAGGGAGAATGGTCAGAGGTTAGTCTATTTAGGACTTGTATGGAGCTGTTGGGAAATTGTTCAAGCCAATCTAGGTTACTAAGTCCTCTAACAAGTCTCTGAAACTGTAAATCCCTACACTTATCATGATATCTATTATTGCTCCATGTGTACGAATTACCTACAGTTGGTATTTCATGCAAATCTTTACTGGATATGAAATCATTGAATTGTTTCATACTCTTCCTGGGGGTGGTCTTTCTACCCTTGTACTCTGTAACAGAAGTTACAGAGTTAAAATCACCTATGTAGACTGCTGGATCAGGCTCAGAAGATGAAGACACATGCATAGAAGACTGTAAATCAGACCATAAAACTTCCCTTAAAGTTCTATGAACACTAGCATAGATGAAAAAACAAATCCAGGAAGAAGAGGTAGCTCTTTCCTCTATTTTAGTTTTTATGAACTGATCTGAATCCTGTAAACTTTGTATGTTGAAATTATGATTCCATAGGAGCCAAATTTTTGCATACTGAGCACATATTGCATTTTCAAACCCTAAAACATGCTTCAATTTTATCAAATCTTGATTATCATGCCATGGTTCAATTAAACACAGGATGTCTATCTTGTGTTTCATTTTGAGAGTCTTTAATCTATCAATTGAAGTACCATAACCCCTAACATTCCAAACTAAAATATTACCATGTTTGGTGTATTTTATCATTTAAAACTAGCTGGGGTAGCTTTTTGTGATGATCTTAAAATCCTTTGTTTACTAACTTTAGCCTTGCTGTTTTGTGTCAGTGTAACTTCACATTTTTCATTAGTTCCAGAGTTTGAGATACCTACCTCCTGAAGAGCATTGTCATGACTATTACCTGGAATATCATGGTGATTTGTGTATTCTGTCACTAGATTTGCCATATGAACTGAGGGATCCTCCTGCACCGCTACAGTTGGTGTCACTACCAGTTCCTCAATAGGCTGCACAGGTACCAGGGCAGAGGGATCACCTTGCACAGCATCTGGTGTTATCACTACCTGTTCCTCAATGGCCTGCTCAGTTATATCCTGTGTTTCTAATGACTCATGGAAAATGTCAACAATATCATCTTCTTTAAAAACATTGTCCATATCATTAAGATCATTTAAAGATTGGAAGGCATTTGAGATTGAAACCACATTTTTGTGACATGGAGTTTCTTCTATAGGGGGAAGTACTGATTGTTTTTTCTTTCTCCAAAAGAAGTTTGTGATTGGTTTTGAGATATCATCTAGAGAGTAAAAGGTGTTATTTCTCTTCAACTGATTAGCTTTATATGGATTTAGATTCTCCGTTATTAAAACCAGATTTTTTCCTGAGTGTGAACATCTTTTTCTTTTTGTGACACTGATAAGGTTGAAGTTCCTTCCACTTCCACTGTGGCTTGTGGAATAATGCCTACATCAGAACTAGATTGATTCTGTGCTGGGGGTTTCCTAACCTGAGATTCTTTGATTTCACATTTTTTTGTTTTGTTGTTTCTCAGTTCAGGGTGCAAGAAATTACATGTTAGGTGACTATGTCCTATTATCTTACAATGGGAGCAATAAAGGGGCAATTAATCATATTCTATGGGGTAGTCTGCCACTTTATTTCCAATTCCTACGACAATAGTAGAAGGAAGCTGAGCCAACAGATCGATTTCTACACAGACCTTAATAGCAGAGGGTCTAGTTAGTGCCTTAGTGGCGGCATCCATTTTCAATAACTTGCCAATTTGACTACTGATTCCTATAATAGCTGAAGTGTTGTAAAAATGGATTGGAAGTTGATGAATCGTTACCCAAGCCGGAATTACTGAAGACTCAGCTGTTGGAGAGAAATCTGGTGACCATTTCTGTACCTTCATCATCGATCCATGGATCATCCATTGTCCTTTCATCCAGCAACGCTGATAGTCATCATTGTCCTGAAAACGAATCAAAACATGACGGTAGTCAATTGAACCTAATTGAAATTTAGCATTGAAACCTATTGACTTGAAAGCAGTAAGGAGAGTCTCCATAGGAGGTTTCCCTTTGTTGAATTTTCCAACCAATGCATTTTGATAATGCATTGCCAGGAGATCGCCTTCCTCTGGTGGGAGGATAAGGGCGATCTTACCCTTATACTCAGTAATGGGATGAAGGTTCGGAGTGTCAGGAAGGGATGCTAAGAGAGGGGATGGTTTCAAATTAAGAGCTTGAAGAAAGCTTTTATTAACCAGTAGGGGAGGAATTGGAGGGGGCGTAGGCATCGGAGACGCCATCGTTTGTGACCAGAACCAGGAGGAGGCTCTGGAAAATGACCATTATCAGGCTAAGGTGAGAAAGAGAGGAAGAAGAGAAGGAATAGAAGATGTGTGTGTGTTTCGCACGTTTTTCACCCGCAGTAACAGTATATCGAGAGCAAAAAAACCTAAGCGCAAAACGTAAAAATATTACTCGTAACTCCAAACTGAAATCCGCTCAAACGTGATCCTAACCTATACACTCCCATTGTATTTTCCATATCTGTAAGGGAATATTTATTAGAAATCGAGCACAAGAATATATTCATAATCCTTTCCAATTTAACTTTGTAGCTTCCAAGTAATCAACCATAAGTTACTCTATAACATGTACTAACTCTTTTCAATATTTCACCAGAGAAATAATTTATTTTATGTTTCCATATTTATGCAAGAATAATAAAAATCATGTAATTGGAGCAATGCGTAATGTGGTAACACAATTTTGGGCCACATAATAATTTTCAAAGAATTATGTGACAAGCTCTTCTGTTCACCCATTGTAGTCCAATTTCCAACAACATAAATGTCTCTTATTTAATTGCTTTTTGGTTTATCCAATTTTGTGATTCGCCTCCTCCAAATTTATTCTTATGGACATAATTGTAAAAATGAAAAAGGTAACTTAGAGGGCAAAATATACTAGCACCGGCATTGTTCTTAGTCATATCGGTGCTACTGAGTTGCGGATTTTTTAGGAATCTTTTTGAGCACCGGTAGCACCATCATATGCATCGGTCGACCTACCGATGCTAGGTACTTAGAATATTTTTGTTCCCCTTGCTATCGGGAGGAAAACCAATTAAAATGCCCATTTAAAGCAGCGTCATGCAGCTGCGTTTGAAGTATTAGCACCGGTATGATCACCATCTCCTCTCCTAATAGCCCTCACTTCACCACCTCTGCTGCCTCTCCTTCCTCTCTATCCTCTCCCGCCGCCTCCCCCACATCTCTCTCTCCAACGGTGCCACCGCCAAACCCTAGTCATATAAAACCCTCCTATCATATTAATCATCACTTCCTCCTCTCTAATAATCCTCTCCGCCTTCTCCAAATCCGCCACATTTGTCTCTAACACTTATAACCTGCCGCGACACTCCGGCTGCACACCTTCAAGCCCTTCTTCTTCATGCTCTAGTCTCACACCTTCGGCGCTCCATTGTCTCTGTGCCACTTCACATTTGGTTGCTATTTCGGCCATGGTGACGCATCTGCCTTCCTGAACCAGCCCCGACGCCATCTTAACCCTTGTGTCCGACCTCACCTTCACGATTTTGGTTAGTTGATGTGATCTAGGGCTTATTGAGATGATATTAATCTCCTTGCGAAGAATCACTATTGCGGAATCAATATCTTGGATCTAGTGAAGGGATCTGCAAACCCGCACTATCTTGCACGAAATTTAGGTGTCTAGCCTCGGGGTACGCCTAATCTCGACTTGCTCTCTAACTATCCCTCGGGATTACATTACAAGGTTTATTGATACTTAACTAGCCCTCATGGTTAAGCAACAATGGAATAGCTTGTAAGCAAAGAGTATGAACTCAAAAGGTTGTATATTTCATTGATAAAAGTGGTGTTAAATCCGTCGATAAGGCCTTCCTATTTATAGGGTTACAATCTCGCCCCAAACCCTAATCACAACTGGAAACTGAATTGACTTATGAAAACTTTAAGAAGCTAAACCATATCTAACTAAAATACCTAAAATAAATGGTAAATAAAGGTAATCTGGTTGAATTATTCATGAAGTAACCTTGAAGAATATTATCTTATCTAATCTTACCAAATCTAATTATAATTAGAATAAAACTGAATATACTAAATCCTAATGGACTGTATTTTAAAATTCAGCTCTTCAAAGCCCATATGGCCGAACTGTCAGTCCATAAACCCAAAATGAAATAATTTTACAAAATTTTACAGTGATCACACTAGCTCATTAGAAAGCCAGTGGGAAAAAAGAGTAGCTTCCTGGTCTAAGTGTTCATTTTACTGTTGAGACGGAAATCGTGGCCACACTTTGTGCTTATACTCAACATCTTGGCCATGCTGACTCTGATACTGAAGGTGTTTTATTCATTATTGTTTTGATGATTTTGATCTGTAATCTCTCATAGGTTGGCGACAATTATATTATTTTCAAGCGTTGGTTTGATCTTTGATTGTCTTTTTTTTATTTCAGACATGGATTTATCGAAAGGAGAGATTGGCAGATCGCTTTTTGATGACAACTGTGAGGAGGTGGTTGAAACGTGTGTTCGCCAGATAATGCTGGAAGCAACACCACCTGACAAGGTGGTAACAAAACAGGTGCTGGTAATAAGGGTAAGTCTTCCGGAGGCAGGGAGACAGGTGGTCACCGCTTTGTTGGTAGGCATAAGGAGAAAAAGCACAAGAGGGATAGAAGTGAAGGTTCTTCAGGATATTTTCTACCTCCTATGAAAAAGGGGTGTGGTTCCAACGCATCTCACCTTCAAACTTTAGCGCTAAGCGTGGATCCTCTAGTGGAGGGAATGATTTATGACATTCTCTCAAACCTCTTTGTGCTTGATACGCTATTTGCGGTGAGTTCGTGGCTATATTTTAGTGTTTTTTGCTATACTATGACATTTCACGTGTTAGATGTTGATTAACATCATCCTTTGTGTTATTATTCTGTAAAGTCGGTGAGAGCCTTAAGATCGTGATTGAGCGGCTTTATACATTCGCCCCCATTGATGAGTCATTTATGGAGAAGTATAAAGCTCAGGAAAGAAAATGTGTGAACCTAGAAACTTCCCTGAAAGCCACTCTGAAGCATGTGAAGGTCGCAGAGGTGGGAATGACTCAGCTTTGTTCTGAGTTGGAGGAGATGCAAACCAATGGGCCTGCTTCTCCTAACTATCCTCAAATTCCGGTAGATAGGCTTTACAAGACTAAGTCTTTCTATAAGCTGTTCGAGGATCTTTCTAGAAATGCTCGCATTTTTGGGTACTGTGAGGTTGTGAAGGATCAACGCCAGTGGAATCCAACATGTTCGCTAAAGAGTCTGTCTACGCTGAAGAAGTGCACTGAGACACTAGAGAAGAAAAAGGAAAAGATAAACAAAGCTTTTATTGAAAAGATTGTTGATGGGGGGCACCTTTATGCTTTGCTTTTGCACCTTGCCAGCCTTCCCCATCTTCCTTCTGCAGGTGAACTAAAAGGTTGCGAGGTGGATTACTTGGAGGATTTTCCCATTAAATATGGTATTGTAGCTCCAATTGGTAACCCTAGTTCCAGTGTGGCCGCTAAGGCTAATGTGAGTGTTAAAACTCCCGCCCAGCAGCTAAACCAGGAAACTTCCGATCAGCCACCAAGCTAGGAAGCCATTGCGATCATCGTTCAAGCTTCGCCTACCTCCACCTCCGAAGTTAGTTAATTCTTAGTGTATTTGATTTTTACTAGATTTTGAAGTGTAATATGAAACAATATTATGGCGTATGATAGTACTATTTGTTTGATTGGGATTATCACTTCTATTTTATCATTCATTTTTTGCAGCCTCTCATTATGCCTATTTATATGTAGGGTTTCAATAATTTTATTAATCATAAGTTTTTGAAATGTCCTAACTTTCTTTGATATAGCAATCATTTTTAAAATCGCTATGGACCTTTGTCTTTTGATTTTCAATGCCCTATTGGATTGATTCATGCCTTTCAATCCTTCACTAAGTAATTGCTTCTGTCGGGTCACTTCCGTTGGCAACTTCCTATATCCAACTCATCAGCGTCTACATCTACAGAATGTCCGTGTACTCAGTTAGTTCCTGATGGTTACAATGTTGAGTCACTCGACAAGGATATCGTTTGTGGTCTGCTAGATCTTGAATATGTTATTGTTTATATGCGATCTCTTAATCTCCCTGCTGGTGTCCAGGAGTGGGCGTTGTCTCTAGGTATTCATCTGAAATACATGCTCTTAGGTATTAATGATCTCTAAGATAAATGGGGCAAGGATGTGAAAGATACCCAGGATGTTACGTGCGATTTGCATAGGATTTGTAACGAGCATAATAGTATATCCACCGTCAGCAGCTGGTTATGACAAAGATGTTCCGACAACAGGAAGATGCTAGGAATTATGCTTCTAGTAGGACCTGCGAGGCCCATCAGAAGACGTTGATCATTGATAACAAATGTGTTTGTATTGATGACTTGTTTGATAAGTTGAAGAAAAAACAGGGTGAGTGCGATCACTTAAATCTTTCTGCACTTGGTTGGCAACGTAAGTTTGACGAGTGGTTTTCTATAAACATAGAAATGAGAAGTGAAAATGAGAGACTTCGAGCTGAGTCCAATCGGCTTTATTTGTTAGTGCACCAACTCGAGCAAACATTTGTTGAATACAAAGATAAACTTCAGGCTCTCCCTTATTCATCTCGCAGAGGTACTAGCTGTGGAGATCTCATTGTGGGAACTGGTGATCAACAGATCAATCATCAGAGGCTGTAGAAAAATATGATGATATTTCCAATGATATTGTTTTTGTTGCATTTTTTGGATATTGTGGTTGTCTCTCCTCTTTTGTTCTGCCTTCACACTTTTGATTGCTTTTGACTACGCAATTCATTCTTCGTAGGACTTTTTCCCATAATCCAACTCTTTTGTTTTTAGTATTTTAGCTTTGTTTATTTTCAAGCCGCAAGATCTATAGCTTGATTTAGTCGATGTATTGTAGGCATATCTTCCATGTAGAAAGATCTATTGCTTGCCTTTTTTGCACAATGCTACAAGGTCTAGAGCTTGCTTTAGTCGTTGCATCGTAGGAATATTTTCCAAGTAGCACGATCTATTTCTTTCTTTATTATACGAAGCTGCAAGATCCATGGCTTGCTTTTGTCACTGTATCTGAGCCAGGTTTTCCTGGTAGCAAGATCTATAGCTTGCTTTTTATTGATAGTGCGAAGCTGCAAGATCTATGGCTTGCTTTTGTTGCTTTTTTATGGGTATATCTGCCTTATTTTAAAGTTCATGACTTGGTTTTCTTTATGTATTGCGAAGAGGGAAGATGGATGATGGTCATAAATAATAATTGTGCCACCATCATTCTGTGTTCGTTTGTTAAGAATTTGTAACTTAGTTTTGTGAATGCAAAGTATGGCTGTCAAAAAATGAAAAGATGATGCTCCAAAAGATTTATATTGCGATCATATCGCCTTCAACGTAGAAAAAGGGAATGAACACTCCCAATGATTATATCATGGTTTCTACACATGGAAACTAGGACTTCCTGTATCTCTGCTGAATCTACCCATAAAACCTTCTTAAGTTGACTACGTGCCAAGTGTTAGGAACCCTGTTCAATTCTCTCTAGCTCGTAGCTGTTTGATTTGCGGGCCTCCGTTACCCTGTAAGGTTCTTCCCACTTCAGACATAATTTTCCTCATTCCTCTGCCAAGCTATTCTCAATCTTCCTCAGTACTAGATCACCAATCTGAAACCGTGTTTCTTTCACCTTCTGATTGTAAACTTTAGCCATTCTCTCTTTATACTTAACTTCTGTGATAATTTCCAAATCTCTTTTCTCTTCCAGTTCGTCTAGTTTGAACCTCATCATATTCGAGTTGTCTTTCTCGTAATCGCATACTCGAAATTTTAAGTTACCAATTTCTATTGTTATAACCGCTTCATGGCCGTAAATCAGACTATATGGTGTCTTCCCTGTTGGTTATCGAACAAGCGTTCTATATGACCATAGGGTGTTTGGTTATTCATTCACCCACCCAATTCACTTTCCTTCTAGAAGCTTCTAGAATCCTTGGATGATAGTCTTGTTCATTACCTCCACTTGGCCATTGGCTTGAGGGTGTGCTACAGAGGTAAATTTCTGTAGAATCCCGAGCTTTGAAAACCAATCCGTGAATGCATCGCTTGTGAAATGTATACCATTGTCCATGATTATAGTATGTAGCACCCTGAAGCAACATACTATGTTATGCCACACAAATTTCCTGGTTACTTCAGCTAAGATTCGTCCTAAAGGCTTCGCCTTCACCAACTTTGTAAAGTAGTTGATTGCTACGACTAGGAATTTGGTATTGCTCTCGCCCTTTGGGAATGGTCCAACTGAGTCAATCACCTATTTATTGAATAGCCAGACTCATATACTCCTCTCAAAGCTGCTTGTGGCTTATGCATCAGCGAAGCATTGATTTTTCAACTCCTACATTTAAACACGAAGTTGTGGGCATCGTTGAACATTATCGCCCAGTAGTATCTAGCTCGGATGATCTTCTTTGCTATCGTTCTAGCTCCCTGATGTGTTCCACACAACCCTTCATGAACTTATTTTAAAATTTCTGTTTCCTGTGCTAGTTCTACACAATTTATCCATGGAGACAAAAACCATTTTCGTACAATGGCCGTCTTTGTAG
This sequence comes from Rubia yunnanensis, assembly GCA_037428765.1. Lineage (NCBI taxonomy): Eukaryota > Viridiplantae > Streptophyta > Magnoliopsida > Gentianales > Rubiaceae > Rubia > Rubia yunnanensis. Next base: position 42,772,755 of record CM075069.1, on the reverse strand, counting down.
GTGTAATTACTAGAATGTGACTCCAACTTCCTAGCATGTACCTTATCTTCTGGCAATGTTCCCTTCGCAAAGAAATCTATTAGTGGCATCATCTAGTTAACTTCATCTGTTTGGATTACCGACACAATAATTGACACCATGCTTCTGACTGGAATAACTTCAACCATCACGTCTCCATGTTCACTAAGAGAATCAAATCCCGTTATTGCTAGCTTTCTTAGTGCATCAGCCTTTGTATTTTTCTTTGAGGTACATGCTGTATGTCGAAGTATTCCAGCTGGATAATAAGTTTTTGAAATTTCCTTAGATACTTCACCAACTGATCTTCTCGCATTTCATAGTTTCCTCGAACTTGCTGGACAACAACTAGCAAATCATTGGACACTCGAACGCTTTTAACCTTCATTCTCATGGTAAGATCTAGTCCAAAAATTAAGTCCTCATATTATGCTTTGGTGTTGGTGAGCAGGAAATCGAAACGTAGTGAGTCTCTGTGTTCACCCCTGTCTGGGTTTACGAACAACAGACCAGCCCTGTAACCCTCTCTACTGGATGCGCCATCAACAAACAATATCCATGCCACTTCTTCCCATTTTGATTTACCTTTATCGATTCTCATGCTCTGATACATGCTCACTTTCTGTTCTTCTTCACTGGTTATCTCTGCGATGAAGTCTACTAACGCTTGGGCTTCAATCGCTGTTCTTGGTTGGAATTGGATGTCAAATTGACCTAATTCCAGGGCCCACTTCGCTTGTGTGCCTGCTGATTCAGGTTTGTTAAGGATGTTCTTAATTGGAAAACCAGTGTAGTCCACAATGTGGTGGCAGTCTTCATGCTGAGTTTAGTAGTGCCAGGGTTAATTTCTTAACTGGCATATATGCTTTTTCTGCACTCTGCAGTATCTTGCTAATATAATAAACTGGTACCTAATTCTGATCTTCAAGGCGAACCAAGACAGAGCTGACTAAGTTCTGTAAGATCGCCAAATACAAGTATGATGGTCCTCCGGGGGTAGGAGATTTCAACATTGGCAGTGCTAGGAGTTGGTCCTTTAAACCATCATATGTTATCTGACATTCTTCGTTCCAACTAAACTTATTGGCCTTTCTTAGAACTTTGAATAGTAGGAACTGCTTTTATGGCGCTTCTGAGACAAACCTGCTAAGTGCTGCCAGCGACCCCATTAGAATGTGTACTTGTTTGACAATTCACAGCTGCGGAAGATTGACCATGGCTTGGAATTTTTCTGGGTTGGCCTCGATACCCTTTGAGGACACCTTGTATCCTAAAAAATTTCCTACGCCTACTCCAAAAACACATTTCTTGAGGTTGAGTTAAATTCCCATGGCACATAATGTGTCTAAAGTCTCTTGTAAATCTATAGCGAAGCCATCCACCATCCTACTCATGATAACCATGTCATCAACATATACTTGTACATTTCGTCATATTTGATTACAAAATGTGCTATCAACTAATATTCAGTATGTTGCTCCCGCATTTTTCAACCCGAACGACATTTTTACGTAACAAAACTTCCCAAAGCTTGTCATAAAAGCTGTTTTCTCCTTGTCTTCTAGATTCATCAATATATGGTGGTATCCCTTGTACGCGTCTAAAAATGCTAGGACTTTGTATCCTAAAATTACTTCGACTAGTTGATCAATATTTAGTAAAGGATAACAATCCTTTGGGTACGCCTTATTCAAATCTGTAAAATTAATGCACATCCTCCATCCTGTATCTGACTTCCTCACCATGACTGGGTTCCCTAGCCATTTTGGGTATATGACTTCCTTTAATATGCCAGCTAGAAGCAGTGCAATAACTTCTTCTTTGATCACTTTCTGCCTATCGCTAGCGAAGCAATGCTGCTTTTTCTTGACCGGTTTGACCGCACCACAAATATTCAAGGAGTGGGTAGTGATGCTTGGGTCTACTCCTCGCATGTTCTGAACGTTCCATGTGAAATTTTCTCCGTGGCTTCGCAAGATTTCTATGACTCTCGTCTTGTCCACATTTAGAAGGTGTTTTCCTACCCTTACTTTGAGCTATCTTCTTCATCCAGACTAACTAGCTCCGTTTCATCTCCTAGATCTGCGACTAATTCTGGCTGATCCAATTATTCACTGCTTATGAATGTGTTAACCATCTTCGCCTTCTCTCCCACTCTTCCTGCTTTTGTTACAATAACCATGCATTGTCTCACTATTTGCTGGTTTCCTCTTATAATCACAATTCTGGTCGGAGTTGGGAATTTCATGACCAAGTGGAAAGGAGACCATATTGCTTTTGCTCTGTTCATCTATGGTCTTCCTATGATAGCATTAAACATAATTAGAGCATCAATGACTACGGAGTTTCACATAATGGTGCAATTTTTACAGCTTTCCCCGATGGTGATAGGTAACTGTATGTTTCCTAAAGGTGTTTCTGCTCGCCCTCAACTAGTGAGGATATGGATTTTTTGAGGTCTATTCGCTTGAAACTCAACCTATCAAAGCAGTCCACAATAGTATTTTGACCACACTTCCATCATCCACGAACACTCTATGCGCAGTAGCATTTCCATTTTTTGCAAAAATTACCATGGGGTCATTATGAGGCAAAGCGTTAGGCATTGCATCTTCCTCGCTGAAGGTAATTGCTTCATCTGAGCGGCATATTTTCACCACCGATTCTTGCGAGGGAGAGTATCTTGCCCTAGCCTTTCAAGCATTGTTGGACAATGACTTCGTGGATCCGTGTATAGACAGGATGACTGTTTCTGGTAAATTGTCATTCGCATCATCCTTGCAGTCAACTGCCGCGGTTATTCTTCGAATATTTTTGGTAGTGTGGACACTGTTCCTTGATTCTTAGCTCATGAGTTCACTATTTTTTTAATGTCACCATAGTTGCTTCCCCTTTCCTTTCTATATTGGCTTAAGAAGCCATTCCTAAAATTTTCGTCAATTTGTCTTCTTAGGTCTCTGTAATACTCAATATCATGACCATGATCCTTGTGGAAAGCGCAATAAAATTCTCTAGATCTCTTTTTAGGTGGTACTAGCACAGGGGATGGTTTCCAAAATAGCTCCTTGTCCACTTTCCATATTTCTTTCCTTGGCCTTGTCAGGGGCGTGTCCTGTGCGAACCCGGTCTCTTCCTTTGAAAGGGATGTTTCCCTGTCCCTTCTTCGTAAATCCTTTCTGAAAATCCCCCATCATTCACTTTTCACCTCATTCCCGCTCTATCTTACATTTGTTTGCTTCTTCTTTTCACACATGCTGTTCAATCATCTTTTGCAGTTCCCTTGAATTTTCAGGCATATTCTTCGCCAGTTCTTTGTAGAACACTGCTGATCGCATACCTCCAATGAACACTCCTAATGACGATTGGAATGAGAAGTCACGGACCTGTAGGCTTTCTGTAACAAATCGTTTATGATACTCTACCAGGCTTTCATCACTTTGTTGGGCTATGTTATTAAGATCATTGATCGTTTTGGTGAATTTTTGCTTCTGATAGAAGGGACCCAAGAATAGGTCTGATAATTGTGCAAAAGATTTGATGCTTCAATTCGGAAGGTCATCATACCAAGTGATCATTGTTCCTAACAAAAAGATGGGAAACGCCTTGCAAACTAATTCGATGTTCGCATCGCGAAATCTCATGCTGTTTCTGTATGAATGTAGGAACTCTTTTGGACTTGTGGCCCCCATTAATAGATTTTAACGTGTAAAGGGAGTTTTAAGTCCTTTGGCATCTTAAAATCTCGAAGATGTGATGCTAGGGGAAATATTTCTGCGTTGTCTTCTGCAATGATGTCATGCAACTCTTCTTCATAGTTGAGATCCTCACGCTTTTGGCTTTCCCTTTATTTTTCTAATTTTGAGGGTTTTTTCTTGAGCATCTTCAAAAATTGATCGTAAAGACCTTCTTTGTTTGCTTCTAGGAATGCTTTGAATGGCCTACTTTCCTTGTCATGGTAATTATTCGGGAATTTTGCTTCCTCTTCTTCCTCTTTCGTTTATTCTTTACTATGTTCTTTCCCTATTTGGGGTGTAATCCTGATGATGATGCATTCCTCTATCATGTCCAAGTGTTTGCTCTTACGACTAATGATTAGGGCTCTTCTCACTCCTGGTGACACACTATTGTTTACCTGAATGTCCTTGACACGAAAAGTAAATTTTTGGTCCCCACAGTCGGCGTCAAATGATGTGGTAGACCATTCAGGAAAACTGCTTGCTCACCCCTTGAATTTCCTTCACCTGCAAAACTTATCCCGGAAGGGATTTCGGGAAGAAAGCTCCAATGATCAAGTCAGTTTTCTCTTCTAAGAACTGGAATTTCTCATGATGGTTACACTTCCCTGTATCTGTGACCTCTTTGTTTCGTTTATAGCTTGCTCTGATCGTGGCTTCGCTTTTCTCGAGCTTGCTGTCGTGTGTTTGATCTTATGTTTGGGAAAACTGGACCCTCTACGGTGGACTAGAATCTGGAAATAATTAGATAAATAAGTTTGCAAAATTTTGAAGTGATTCTAGGCTAAAAAGTGTGTAAATAATTTGTAAACTAATGTCTATTATGTAGAGAAGAGGCTTAGCCCAAAATATCATCCAAATCTTTTCGAAATTTGAATTCTATTCTTATCCTTATCTAAATAAAAGATAAAATGAAAATCTAATCAAATATCTACAAAATTTCCAAACATATCTTCAAAAATTGGATCCATGTCTCAATAAATTCAGCTTTGAATCAGCTCCAAATCCGATTTCCACGGTTTTGTATGCATTGCTCGAGGCTGGAACATTTCTGTGCAAAATTGACCGTTTTCTTCTGGCCATATTTGTCAAATTCTCCTCAAATTCCTCCAATTTCTTATTAAGCCCACAACTTTTAATCTGTGACAAATAATACACTTAAAGTGCAAATTAATCTCATAAAATCACAATAAACACCATAAAATGAACAACATAATTTATATGCAACAAGTGACTTCCATTCTCCAGATGAAAGTAAAAGTTTATTTCTTTATAAAAAAGTACAAAGAAAAATATGAAATAATGTATTATGATGAATTAATGTATAATTGTGTGACTATTTGTATGTTTAAATTCTTGTATATATAAATTATAAAAGGAATCAAAGAAAATAATAATTGAAACCAAATTCTACCAAAAACAGGAAAAATGAAATAAAACTAAACAGGAAAGGATTTCTACCTAATTTTTTCAAAAAAAAATAGCTAACAAGAATTAGAAAATAATCATAACTTAAAAATAAATTTTGTTCTTGAATTTATCATTGTAGCTAGAGGCCATTTTTCCGTCAGCTTAATTTCTTTTCAGGATTCTTTTCTTGGCCGCAATTGTGACTCGGTCGTGTCGTGGTCGCAAACTTCTGGTGACCCTGTGTCAGTCGGTGGTCATGAGCTAAACAAAGAATGTCGTACATTAGTGGATGCGCCTCTATTAAATGCGGTTCCTTTGGACAATGGAAGTTACTTTTCGGGTGATTTCTCTGGACATGACTTCCATTGATGAAGATCAAATGCAGTTCTTGGAACCGCCTTCTAACACAGCAATGGAAGGGGGTTCTGTTGGGTATCTCCTCAAATTCCAAAAAGGTTTCAATATGAGTTGAAGAGTTTTTTCATTCATGAATGACCAATTCAAGGTACGGTTCATTAATCAGGAATTCCAAGAGTTAGGTTCACGAATTGGAAGACTTTACATCTTCACTCAAACACATATAAATAGAGGGAGAGTTAGGGAGTTTATGTGTGAGTTTGGAAGACAACTGTTGTGGTCTTCAAATCACCTTATGTATATGTAAGTTGTGGGAACAATGTAGTCCCTTCTGTATCTGTAGTCTAGGTTGGGTGGTCTTGCATGACGTAATCCCTGACATATCTATCTGTAATCTATTTGGTCCATTTGGATAATAAGATTAATCTATTTCTATTCATGGAGGTAGCCAACATGTTTGGTGAACCACGTTAAATATGTGCTCTGTTTTCTTGCTTTCTTTTTTTATCTTGATTTTGTGCAAGGGGATTAATTTTCCCAACAATTGGTATCAGAGCTAGGCAGTGATACAACAAGTGGTATCAGAGCTGGTGGTTCCTTTGCTTCTGTTTCAAGATGAAGAGAAGAAGAAAAATCTGAGACTACTTGATATGCCGAAGAGTTGTTTTGTTAACAAGTTCTTTCTTGTTTGAGCTTTTTGCTGCCCTGTTTAGTTAAATCCTTTCTTGGTAGGATTTATTCTAGTTTATAGTATCTATTTGATCTGTGGCAAATCCTTTCCGGGTTGGATTTGTTCATCTGCTCTGTTGGTGATATATGGTACATCTGTCTACATTTCCTCCATGCATCTTTAGCTGTCTGGTACATTTGTCACAACCACCATGCATCTGATACATCTGGGACCATTATTGCGTGTCTGTTACATCCAGCACCATCATTGTGCACTGGTGTATCTAGTACATCTTGTACAATCATCACGCATCTTTTACATCTGGCACAATCAACGTGCGTCTGCATCTGGAATGCTCGTATGCATCTGGCTCTTATCTGTATTTTGATTTTTAATTGAGAGGGGAATTTTTGGGTATCTCTTCAAATTCCAAAAAGGTTTCAATAAGAGTTGAAGAGTTTTTTTCATTCATGAATGGGCAACTCAAGGGACGGTTCATTAATCAGGAATTCCAAGCATTAGGTTCATGAATTGGAAGACTTTTAGTCTGCACTCGAACTCTTAAAATTTGAGGGAGAGTTAGGGAGTGTATATGTGAGTTTGGAAGACAATTGTTCTGTTCATCAAATCACCTTCTGTATTTGTTTGTTGCGGGAATAATGTAGTCCCTTCTGTACCTGTAGTCTGGGTTGGGTGGTCTTACGTGATGTAATTCCTGACATCTCTATTTGTAATATGTTTGGTTCATTTGGACAATAAGATTAATTTATTTCTGGTTGTGGAGGTAGCCAACATGTTTGGTGAGCCACGTTAAATCTATTAATGTTTTCTTGATTTCTTTTTTCTTATCTTGATTCTGTGCAAGGGGATTAAGTTTCCCAACAGGTTCAAAACCGCCTTCTAATGATAGGGTTGAACCGCCTTCTATTAGTCCCAAGCTCAAAACAACCTCTATGCTATCGGACCAGAGTTCCTATTACGAATTAAGTGACACCCTCGGATCGTTGAGGTTTTACGGGCTCGGAACGTCATCATAACCCTCAGATCGTTGGGGTTTTTATGGACTCAGAATGAAATCATAACCCTCGGATGTATTAATGGGTTCCAGACTCGGAACGTAAGAAAGTTCATCAGATTTGTAGATTTGTTATGAGCTCGAAACAGGCGTAAATTTTGAGCTCGAACGTATTTTTTGTTCCCAGTCTGTCAGATTTTTTATTTTTATCATTTAATGTTGTAATTTAATTTCCGGACCCGGAATTGATTTCAGATCTTGTCTTCTGAGTTCATAACATCAAATATTATATTTGGTAAAAATAAAGAAGAAGCACCGACAGTAGTCCAAATTCGGAACACCATTCGGAAAGTATGGTCAAAATTCTGCAATTTCAATAGAATCCGGCCATACGAAAGCCTCAAATACAAGGTCAAGATACACCAAAATAAATTGTCATTTCCACATTATTCATCAAAAATCTATAGACTACGCCAGGGAAGCAACAATCTATAGATAGGAATAGAAATCTAAAAAAATCAATGACAATGTCTTCATAAATACTAGCTACTTATACCACTGCTACTTTTGGATTTCCAATGGAATTGGAATGGGCGTTTACAATATACCTTACCGAACAATTTCTTACCATGTTGATATCAGGTTGCGAATACGGCTTATAATCCCCTTTAAAATCTTGGTATTTGGGAATGTTATTAATATGTGCAATAAACATATAGCATTGAATCAATGGAGGAAGATCTAATTCAAATCTTACGCCTTGATTTCAAGAAAATCCATACGGATTTGTTGAAGACACTCCACCGCATATAGCATAACGCAAAACCCGCACTCCCAATTCTTCGCTTGTTTCTTGTACTAATGAATAGAAAAGAATTAAATAATCATATCAAAACTTTAGAATTCAAGAATTTAATTTAATTGTAAACATGAAAAAAAATGTTCACCTCTATCTCGACTATCTCCAAACCCTTTGTACTAGATTTGGTTTGAAAAGTGATGGAAGCATCCAAAATCTTAATAAATGACTTGGAAGGTAGATAGTGTAGAGGATCCATCCAATAAACGCAGTCCTTCTCTGGAACAATAAATATTAATCTCCAATGGTGCCTACAAGATTGTGATACGTAAAGATAATACCAAATATGTGTTATTTTAAGTGGATTTGATATTTGACCTTTACCTCTCAATGTATGGGGAGACGAATATTTTTTATTTGTTCGTGCAAGACTTTTCTGGATGTAGTCGACCTGCTCTTGTACGTGTTTCCGATTTCTTGTGTCATCACCAGGCACAAATACCCTATCCACCCTTTCCCTTTGATTAGTAAAATAATACATGTACCTTTCACATAGAATGGGAAAATGTCAATTGTAAAAAAATTGAAGCTAATAAATTATTCCTAACAATAAAGAAAGTATATTGTACTTACAATATTTATAACGACATTATGGTTTGATTGACTTGGTCACACCTCCACAAGTCTTCGAAGCCACTCCATGTGGCAATTATTTTTCTCTTTTGACCAAATACGTATTCATTGCCCAAAATTTTGTAGGTTGAGCTGACTTGGTGTTCGTAAATCAAATCATACAAGACTCTAACAAAGTGCGGTGATTCCTTCAAAACTTGTGCCCTTGTGAATGTGGGCTTGGCCTTCTTCAGTGTTTTGTGAACTATTACTGATGCCGTTTTAGGCTTGGCCTTAAAATAACCATCCTTAGTAGGGTCCACATAGATTAGGCGATGATGCCATAGGAGAAAAATTCCTTCGATGATCCCCACGTGCTTGATTTAGCCATTTGGAATTGATAATAGGGCATCGAGGACTAGTAGCTTCTCTAGTTAGACTGGGAGGCTGTCATCGCACCTCTCAAAGTTAATATTCATAAGCCCTTTTTGCTTACTTTCTACAACTAGGTAGATAGCGGCAAATCGGGGTTGTCCACGAGAAGAGGGATTTTCTCTAGCGTTTAAGCACAAATGGTTGATATTATGCTAGGAGTAAATATATACACACACATAAAAGCGAGTAAATGGGGGGGGGGTTGGTTGGTTGTGGTTTTCTTAAGTTACAAAAGTAAAAAGACAAGATAACTAGCAAAGTCAAGCGACTATGCTAATCATCAAACAAAACTAAGAAAAAGGGGTTTAAAACTATAAAGATAAAAAAAACTTGGGGGCAAGGGATATCCACTTCCAAACCTAATGTAGATCATTGAACCATTCACTCATTCTATCACATTCATTACATGACTTAACATTAACATACCCATCTAGCAAGAATAACAACATGTTATGCACAAGAAGTTCTAAGTTCATGCTCATAGATTTTCATGCAAAGGAGCTACGGAATTCGTCACGTTCCTAACACCTAACCAATTCAATCATATAAACACTTCCTATTCTCAAACAACTCATGGCATAAATGAAGTGAAACACACCATCAAGAATACACAAATTCTAAATAACAAATGCTTCAAGGATGAGTAAAACCATCTATTCACTACTTCAACTACTTGTTGTGAAGATAAATCGTTTATCCTTCTTAGGTAGTAGTTTGCAAGAGTGAATTGGACATCTCTTGTCAAACCTCACCAATGACTCCCTTATTGCTAAGAGTATCCCATTGATGGCATTTAGCACGAAGAATCAACAAGCTTAGCAACACTTATGAACACTACACCGTGCCTAAGTATTTGACCAATTCATGCATTTACACAAGTTTAGTCAAGAACGATCGACGCTCATAGACCTCTCTCGTTTGCTACCTAAAACAAACATGACGAAGAGTTCGACATCATCACATTCATCTAGCAATCATGAATCCATCAACACAATCAAAAGCTCTAAATCATACTCATAGATTCCTAACAAGAAAAAGGGAGAAATTAACCCAAATACCCCAAACCCTAGAAAGCAATTCATACAAGTATTTCATATGCTCAAGCTTTCAACAACATTAATGATATCAACAAACACATTCAATACCCATAAATGCATAATAGCAAAAACACCAAATAGATAGATATAATGGTTCTTACTACATAGAAATGGAAGCTTCAATCCTTTGCTCCCAAGTAAAAAACTAAGCTAGATAATCAAAACCCATACCATAGAACAAAAATCTACAAAGGAAGAAGAAGAAATGGAAGAAAATGGTGAAAAACTAGGGTTTTGGAGCCCCAAGTCGGGCTTAGAGCTATGGAGAAGAAGGGGTGAATAGGTATTTATAGTGGAGGAAAAAGGGGAGAAAAAGCGCTGCTGCAGGGCTGAATTCGCGCTGTTGTCGCGAGTCGCGACCAGATCAGTAAAATCCAGCCCGGTTTTGTTTTACTTCCTCCGGGTGAACCGTTGATCCGTTTTGGGAGTTCTTGTAGTCGATTTCATAGTGCTCAAGAAGAGGAATCCAATGGTACCACTTTTGAAGGCTGATTCGTCTCGAAAAATTCTGAAAACCCTGGACAATCCTTCACCCGTTGCTTTGCTCTCCTTTCTTCACTTTATCTTCTACCACTTTGTGAGTGGCCTTCAATCTTCTACCATCCTTTCGAATGGCCTTCACTAAACCACTCCTAAATGCTCATGGGTAATCTAAAAATTAAGCTCACAAAAAGGAATCTAGATGCTCATGAGGACCAAAAATCCCTTAGACTCAACATAGGTTACAAAAATGAAGGATTTAGATATAAAAACCGAAAATGATCATCTAAACCCCTTATTATGTAAACCTACGTAAATCTAGCAATCTTACACCAAAAATATAACAAAAGTGATCCTAAATACTACTAAATAATGCATATAAAATGGACACATCAGAGACTCTACATATCCCATCTCAAATTGGTACAGAGTGATGAGTCGCATTGGCTCATGCAAAATACCATCAGCAACGTGGATCGCCCTACCATTCTCCACTTGATCAATGTACAACTCACACAAATACAAAGTCTACACTGAAAAAAAGTAAGTCAAACAATTGAAAGTAAATGATATTGAATATGATTATTATTAGAAAATTTTGACCTTTTTTCGGCGAACATGATAGCAATGTCAACATTATTTAATTCATCTGCTTAGGGAGGTAGAATAGATTTGCCACAACTCCTAGTGAGTGGCGCGATCCTCTAAAAGGTTGAGTCCAACCTGGTTTTAAATCTGCTAAATGTTTGGGTACGGGGAGACCGGTGTGTTCAATTGACTTGCAGATCAAGATATTCTGTAGCTCGATCTTTTTGTCTCGCACTAGTGCTTCATTCTGCAAGATGTAAATAGGGATGGTTTAGCCTTCTTGTATAACCAGAGAATTCCAAATGCATCCCTTTGTGATAAGAATGGTCCAACACCTCTTGCACACCCTGGGTGATCAAGTTTTTCCATTGCCTTGCAGAGGATGTCGTGCTTACTTATGGCAATGAATCACACTTCCAACTGTGCTTGTAGTCTACACATAAGTGCTATATAAAAAAAATTTAGTTTACTATCTAGGATTTCTTTTTTAAAATAGTAAAAATATTACTGGTTCTTACCACTCGTTCGGAAATTTCTCGCTCTAGTACATTATCATTTTCACCTTTATGGTTTTGATGGCTAATCCAGAATGGATCGCACCGGTCAATTTCTTCCTCATCTATGGGTATTATCGATGATCTTCCTTCCTCCTCGGTAATTCCCCTGCTAATTGCTATTTGGACATCCCTCTCAAAATGTTGCTTTATTAATTGTAGAGTAGCCAATCCATATCCCCATTGACTCTTACAATAGGGGGTTTTGTTTTCCTCTACAAACCATCGCTTTTCACTCCTCGTGCCCTACATGTGTATTTAAAAGTGATTATTTCAAATTAAAGTAATATAATGTGTTAGAATAAAAAAACGTTTATTTGGCCTCACATTTTCATCATTCTCCAAAGCTTGCCTCTTGTGGATCTCCCAACTTTTAGGTTGATTATGTCTAAAAATCAACCATGGACGATCCCCTTTCTTACTAGAAAAAGTGAAATCATGCGATAAGGTATATTTGTGCTCCCTCCAACTCTTCGCCATAATTGTTGTTGCTCTTTTCTTTAAATCATCCATGTCCGGGCATCGAACACAAACGGTCTCTAAGTGGGTTGAAATCAAATTTATTTTCAATGATTAATGTAGGAGATTATTTATTTAAATTTGTGATTAAATAATTTCAATTTCACCTATATAATTGTAGGTACATTGCACTCCGTCCATAGGACATCTTTAAATTCTGTAGGAACCTCGTGGAAATTATCGTACTTGATGTCTACTCTTTTTCTACCAACCTTCCCTACCCAACTAGACCATTTAGCACATTCCTCTGATATAGACTTTCCGGGTTCGGTGAAAACTAACAAACTAGTTCCTTTCTAGCCATCCTCCTTTCTAATGTTCTACAATGTGTTCTAGAAAACCCCCCCGCCTCCGACCCCTCCTCCTCATCGTCATCTATGCCTAGATTTTGTGAATTTCCACCTATTGGATGAACATGTTCATCACGAGTTCTCTTTCGGGAAACTATACTACCTAACAACATACATCAAAATCATAAACTACTATAGATAATCTAGAGTTTTATTTTTAACAAATGCAAGACTATATATATATATATATATATATAAATACATAGAAGAAATAAACTAACACCATGAATATATTAATGTATAATAACCCAATGTAAAATTCTAACAGTACAACAAAGGAAATTGTGAAATGTTTACCTTTTCATCCAAACAATTCAAAGTGGCAAGAGAAATTGTTGTTAACCACCCTACAACAATCTTGAGCAATGAAAACCTTAACCCATGGAATACCTTTTCTTTTGCAAAAAATCTTGGATATTAGATGTGTAGATCACAAATGTAGTAGAGTTCAATGTAGTAGTATACATAGATGAAGATTGGGTAGTTGAAAACCAACTTCTTATCTCTCTGAAAACACTATTCCTGTGGGCGATTTACAGTGCGAAAAACACACTAATTCTACTGTTTATTATCTTCTTTTATTTCTATTTGCTTCACAGACAACGGCTATAACCCCTCTGGTGGAAGCCGTTGCCACCTCCGGTGATTGACTATGGCGTCACCGGCGCCTATACCGAATCTCGACACTAATCCTTCTATGACTACGATTCATCCTATCCCCCAAATCCCCAAAAGCTTTGCTCAAGCCCTAAATTCAAAACCATCGCCACTGCTGATGTCACTTCCTGATACCCCCAATTTACATCCCGTTACAGAATTTAAAGGGAAAGTAGCGTATATTCTTCCTCCAGAGGAGGGAGAACTGCTAGCTGCGCATTATCAGAATGCGCTTGTTGGGAAATTTCTTCGTGGGAAACCAAATATGGAGGCTATTCACATGGCTTTTAAATCGATAGGTTTTAAGTCTAAATTTCAATTGGGTTCTATCGATTACCGACATATTCTTATTCGTTTTCAGGAACAAGAAGATTACCAACGGTGCTGGATTAAAGGGCAATGGATGATCAATGGATTCAGCATGAAGGTTCAAAAATGGACACAGGATTTCTCGCCGTCAGTGGAATCATCAATAGCACCGGTTTGGGTAACCTTCCACAAACTCCCAATTATGTTCTATAATAACTCAGCAATTATGGGAATTAGTAGTCAGATTGGTCGTTTTCTTAAGATGGATGCGGCAACAATTGCTTTAACCCGACCCTCGGCTATTAAAGTTTGTGTAGAGATAGACCTGTTAGCATCACTTCCTAGTACAATTGTTGTAGGAGTTGGAAATAAGGTGGCTGAATATCCGATAGAATATGAAGATTTGCCTACTTATTGCTCACATTGTAAGATAACTGGTCATACTAGTAATAGATGTAACTTCTTACATCCTGAACTAAGGAAAAAGATGGAGAAAAAGAGGGAAGATAAACAACCTAAGGGAGCTAAAGGAGAACAAACAATAGCACAAAGAGTCCTAGTTAATCTAGAGGGCTCCTCTGATTTAACAGTATCACAAAAAGAAAAGGAGTTCCAGGAACAGAAAATTAATACAGAGGGAAATAGAAGCCTGAGCACTGATCTTGGCCCAATTAGTATCAAGAAAAAAACACCTTCATTCTACTCTCTTGATGATATATCTAAGCCAATAACCACAACAGTTTGGAGGAGAAAAACAATACACTCTGAAGTTATTCCAATTCAGGAAAACACTTTTAAATCAAACACAGTTTCTATTTCTAATGCTTTCAATATATTGGATAATCTCAGTGAGGATCAGGACCAAGAAGGGGAAACTCTATAGATTTTTCATGAATCTTTGGAGACCCATGATAATCCAGTAATTATACTTTCTGAAGAACAAGTAAACAGGAACATAGTTTTAGGTTCAGGTGATGAGATAGAAAAACAAGGACTTAATCAGGAGATTTCCACAATAATGGTAGGTGAACTGAATCATCAAAACTCTGATCAGATTAATTTAGAGCTAAATGTTGTAGAGGAGGAAAACTTAAAGCCAAATGATCAGATTAATTCAGAGGAGGAAAATTTAAAGCTAAATGAGCCTGAGCTAAGCCCTGTAGTTGGAAAAAATGGAAAAGAAACAGGTAAATCAGGGAATAAAGGGAAAAATTCAGCTAAGACTGGTAGGAATCTTAGATCCACACAAAAAGCCATGCCAAAAATTTTTAAATGATTAAACACACAATTATAGGAAATATACTTGTTTGGAATGTTAGGGGAATAGGTACATCCTTGGATAGACTTAAGATCCTAAAAAACAAACATAAACTAGACATTTTGTGCTTAATCGAACCATGGCAAGATAAACTCAAAATTTCAGAATTTAAACATAATATTGGTTTCAGAAATGCTTATCCTGCTCAGCATGCTAAAATTTGGTTATTCTGGAATGAAACTTTCAATATCTCTATTGCTGATGAAACTGACCAATATGTGAATGTTAAAGTTACTGATGTGGCCTCCTCTAGCACTTGGAACTGTGTTTTCATTTATGCAAGTGTTCATAGGCAAATAAGAGAGCTTTTATGGTCTGATTTAAAAGGAAAGCAAGAGGTTAACACATTATATATAGGGGATTTTAACACTGTGACAACTGTTAATGAATACAAAGGCAGAAAGTCCACTCCAAAAAAAAGTATGAAACAGTTTAATGGATTTCTTAGTTTTATGGATTTGCATGAAATTCAAACTGTTGGAAATTCTTTCACATGGAGTAATAACAGGTTTAAAGATAGATGTAAGGACCTAATATTTCAAAGACTAGATAGGGGAGTAGCAACTTTAGACTGGTTTGATCTATTTCCTAATAGTTCAATTCAGGTTTTAAATAGAATGTCATCAGATCATGCTCCTCTTCTACTTTCAGTTCAAATTGCTGAAGAATTAGCACCTAGACCCTTTAGGTATCAGGAAATGTGGTCGAATAGAGAGGAATTTCAGAAATTAGTAATGCTTAACTGGAACATAGATACTCCTTTCAGTGGTATGTTTAGGTTTGTAGCCAAACTTAAGAGGCTAAAGTTGGAAATTAAAAATTGGAACAAAACACAATTTGGTAATGTGGATCAAAATTTGGACCAACAGGAAAATAGAGTTACTGATTTGGAAAAAGCCTTTCAGCAAAATCATGATCAGTTAATCCTAGCAGAACTTAATAAATCTAAACAAACACTGATGAGGGCTCAAAAAGAAAAAAACATTTTCCTCAGGCAAAAAGCTAGGTTAAACTGGTTAAAATATGGAGATGCAAATAATAAATTTTTTCATCATTCAATTAAAGAGAAGAGAGAAAAGGCTAGAATCTGTAAAATAAGAGATAAACATGGAATATGGATTACTGATCCTACCTTGATAAAAGATGAGGCAGTGAGATTTTATACTGACCTTTTGAATGAGGATACATCTCAAAAACAAGGAACTTATTTTCAGCATTTTCTGAAAGAGATACCAGCAGTGATTACAGATCAGGATAATTCCTCTCTTCTGTCTCCATTTTTAATAAAGGAATTACAAAGTGTAGTCTTTGAACTTAATAGAAATAGTTCACCAGGACCGGATGGATTCTCTAGTTCTTTTTATATTACATTTTGGGATACAATTAAAGAGGATCTCTTAGATGCTGCAAATGATTTTTTACAAACCGGAAATATTCCTAGTGCAATTTCTAGCACCTGGTTATTTTTAATCCCTAAAAAACCGGTCCCAGTGAACTTTTCTGATTTCAGGCCTATTAGCCTTTCAAATTTTGTGAATAAGGTTTTCTCTAAGTTGCTAATGGATAGGATTAAACCTTATATGTCACAAATAATATCTTTGGAACAGAGCGCATTTATGAAAGGGAGGGATATATCGGATAATACCATAATGATGCAGGAAATGACTAGAATACTCTCTAGGAAATCTAAAGCCTCAAATATAATAGTTAAATTAGATATGCAAAAGGCTTTTGATAGAGTTTCTTGGTCTTTTCTCAATTCAATTCTTCTGAAATTTGGTTTCCATGGGAGTTTTGTCAACAGGATAATGCAAAACATATCCTCAGCACGGTTTTCAGTTTTAATTAATGGATCTGTTTCAGGTTTTTTTGCTTCTAATAGAGGTATCAAACAAGGAGATCCCCTTTCTCCTTTTTTGTATAACATCCTTTCAGAAGCTTTCTCTCGGGGCTTAAAAAAACTTTTTAGTTTAGGTTATCTAAAGTATTTTAGCTTGCCTAAAAACTGTTCACAGATTACACATCTAATGTATTCGGATGATACGGCTGTTTTCCTTAATGGAAATAAAAAAAATCTGGATAGGTTTAAAAAGTTTCTTACAGCTTATGAACAAACAGCGGGACAAAAAATAAATTTTTCTAAATCTAATTTTTTTGTTGCTCCAAATACTGCTATTGATAGAATACATGCACTGAGCAGGAATCTAGGTATGACTAGAGGCAGTTTTCCTTTCACCTACTTAGGTATCCCCATTTTTTCAGGTAGAAATAAACAGATATATTATTATCCCATCTTAGAGAGAATGGAAAAAGCTTTAAATAATTGGAAGAATAGGTGGTTAAGTACTTCAGGCAAAATTATCCTTATAAACCACTGTTTTCTCTCAATTCCTACATATATGTTCTCAGTTCTAAAGCCACCTAAGGTAATTATAAGAAAAATGGAGAATATGGCCTCAGGTTTTTTCTGGGGAGATGATAACTTAGTCCATAGGAAAAGATGGAGGTCTTGGCTTAGAATGAGTTTTCCTACCCATGAAAATGGTACAGGATTCAGGGATTTACATGCTACTATTAATGCCTTTTCTTGCAAGCTTTGGTGGAAATTGCAAGTAAATAACACTCTCTGGGCAAATTATTTATGGACACTACCAGATTCATATAAGAAATCTAATGTTTGGAAGAGAATCTGTCAAATAACTGAACTAGCTAATGGTGTGTCTAGAGTAATTTATGGAAATGGAGATTGCTCTTTTTGGAATGCAAACTGGACAGGAAAAGGTGCTTTAACATATGAATGGCCACAAGATGAGGAAATACCTTTCCCAGACATTCCTCTTAATACTTTTGTGATGAATAAAAACTCTTATCTTCATTTTTTGGAGCCACATTTGGCTACCAGTACAATGCTACTCTTGCAGGTGGTAACAATTTCTCATTCACATGAGGATAGGTTAATATGGACAGCTTCAGCAAATGGAGATTTTAATACAGCTTCAGCCTATAACATCTGCAGACAGAAAGGAGTAACTATTAGGCATTTAAATAAGGTATGGTCATCCTTTATACCTGCCAAAATGTCAGTTTTAGTTTGGAGAGCCCTTAATGGAATTTTACCTTTCGATAATATTATTTGTAAGTTTGGTTTCTCTCTAGCCTCAATATGTCCCATGTGTAGAGTGCACTCAGATTCTCTTAATCACTGTTTTAATTCTTGTGCTTTTGCCACTGCAATCTGGAAAAAGGTCAATGAAGTCTTGGAAATTAATCAGCCAGTTTTTGGTAATTTTAAGAATAGAATTGATTTTTATCTGTCTATCAGAGCTGATTCTGTGATCTGGTCCAATTTGATAATAGCTTTTACAATGGTCACAGCATGGTCAATATGGAAATATAGGAATAAGATTTTGTTTGAGGATCAATCATGCTCTGTGGATTCATGCTTTTTGAATGTTAAAGAACAGGTTTACCAGATTTTTGTTGCTAATCCTCAATATGGTAGCCTAGAGAAGCATAAGCACCTAATACAAAAGGAAATCATACCTGCTCCACATCAGAAAAATAAGATTTTAATCACAGCAGTAAGATGGGAAAAACCAACAGTAGGTTATAAGCTTAACACAGATGCAACATGGAAACCTGATTGTGAATCTACAAGTGCTGTTATAATTAGAGACTGGAGGGGAGAGGTGATTAATTTAAGAGTTTATCACTTTAAGGCTGATTCACCTCTACATGCAGAACTTATTGGAATACACTATGCTTATCTCCTAGGTTTAGAACTTGATCTTTTAAGCTTCACAGTAGAGACAGACTGCTTTAATGCGGTTATGGGATCCCAAAACCCAAAAAAATGTCACTGGTCAGTTTTTTCCTTATGCTGTACTTTGAATAAATGAAACAAAGGAACTTTGATTCATTACATTCCTAGGGAGGCAAATGTAGCTGCAGATTATATGGCTAAATATGCTAGGAAAAGGAAAATAACTGGAGATGTTAATCTAGAAGATATTCCCTCTTTTTTAAAGGGTTTGCTATATTTGGATAGAGCAGGGTTACATGGAATCAGAATTGGAACATAGGAACATAGCTAATATTTAAATCTTCGGCTGAAGCTTTTAAACTGGTTTTTATATCCATCTCTACTGGATACTGCTCGCTTTTTGTTTTATGCATTTGCAGGTGGAGCAGACTAAGAATGGAAAGACAGGATTAACTAATCTTTGAACAGAGGAAGAGACTGATTCCTTATACTGCAGAGGAGGATACTACAACTTAAAGGAATCAACTAAGGAAGTTTCTGGGAAGACTTTTTGCTGTTTTTTTTTACAGTACCAACCTTTCTCTCAAGCTCTATGGTTTTTTGGCCAGAAATCATCGACAAATAGAAGTTTCGTTCTGTACGACTCTTCGACCTGTTTGTGATGTCTCGGCTAAAACTATAGACTACATAGAGGATGTCTCGGCTAAGTTCATTGTGTTTTTTCTTTGCTACTTGTAGGATAAAAACGAATAGGTTACAACCTATTACTTTTAAGATTCACATTCTAAGGAATGATATTTTGTATTTGAACATTGTGCGCCTATTGGCATATCTAACGGTCTGGGGAGCCAATATATACCCTCCATCTCAGGATGGTTTTAAAATAAAAAAAAAATAGATGAAGATTGGGTGAAGAAATTTTGGATGATTGAAAGATGGAAGAAGGGAGGAGGGAGGAGGGAGGAGGGTTTTTTAGGGAGAAAAGGGAGGGAATTTGCTATTTTATCAAATGGGTATTAAATGTCCACTTGAAAACCGCCTTATGCGTTGTGGCCGACAATTAGTTCCAAACTCGGAACGAAGTTACTCAATTGGAACCTGTTCGGATCTTCAGTGCGTGGAGATGACTGAGTTCCGGAATTGGAACTTAGTCTTTATGTATATATATATATATATAACTCTGAAATGGGAAAATCATTTCAATTTTCCCAAGGAGAAAAATGACCCTCTTTCCCAAAACCCCAACCCTAAATTAGTTCAATAACAATATCCCCAAAATAAACCATGCCAAGGTATAGAGCACGAGGTACCAGCGGTGGAGCAGGTGATGAGGCATCAAGGAGTCATCAAGCACGATGAGAATTAGGGGAATCGGAGTTGCTCTTTAATACCGAAGCCAAACGTAGGTACGTTGAATTTCAACATAGGAAATGCCGCAATCCTAAGATAATTGATAGTATTGACATTGAGCCGCTATGCCTAGGATATTTGATTGAATATTTGAAACCCTCCCATTTCTATAAGTTAGTGCAATTAGAAGAAAAAGTCCATTATGACAAGTTGGTGCAATTCTACGCTAATTTAGGTAAAGTTAGAAACAATAGAGACCTTTCAATGGTAAATGGTGTAATGATTCCCATTTCAAAATTTAGCCCAAATGAAACCCTATGTTGCGAGTACACTGATGAGAGAAAACTTACTTTGGTGGATAGGAGTAAGGGTCTAATTGATATATTTCACCAACAAAGTTGGCCTAGTGTTAGTGAACTCACCCCTTTATACCCAGTTGGAATGGCTCGCAAATATTTTGGTCGTACTGGGGTACTGACAGGGTGAACGAATGAGTATGATGTGGGATTTTGAGTGCCGAGCATAGGTTAGTTTATGAGTAGATATGTCAAAATATTCTCCCTTTGGGTGGGCATGCATGTGAGCCAACCGTAGGCAACTTGATTTTGTTCTACTACATTGTAGAGGGGATGAAATTAAATCCAAGGTATACCATTTTGATGTACATACTTAAGGCGGCTGCAGGGAAGAAGAAATATCTCCCAAATGGTAGTTTGATAACCGCTATGATTAAGAAATGGAAAGTGATCCGCATCGACAAGCCACTCCATTTAACCTTACGATGAGTCATGGTTTGATCATAAGCATTTGGTGCTTGGTGAAGACAAGAAATGGCGAGCTCAGAAAATTCAAGGAAAAGCCATGAAAGATGGCAAGCGAGCAAGGGAAGCATCATTGGACAAGGATAAATGTTCATCGTCACGTAAGTACATTGATAAAAAAACATTTAGATAAATTGGTTGCACACATTAGATTTAATACATAGTTTTAATAATCTTAGTTCTATTGTAAGTGAGCGGAGGGGTTGGATGGCAACATTTAAAAAATATTTGGCGTGCATTAAGGAAGATGTTAGTTTGGCTAACAATGAAATGGCAGCCGTAGAAGCACGTTATACCAATTTTATTGCCTCCAAAAACCTCCAAATCGAGCTCAGCGATGATGATTCCATGCTTAATTTCAAACTAGAATACTCCAGCGATGGCAGTGATGGTGAGGAGAAGGACAAGGCGGAGAAGGACCGTGGTGATGCTGATGAACGATCCGGTTTGGAGAGGGGGGAACTTTAGCAATAACAAAGAAGATGATTAGTTTGTTGACCTTGGAATTGAATTTTGAACGTTTGACTTGATTTTTTCTAGTTTCTAAGTTTAGCGGCAATGCATGTTGAACATGGAATTTGTTGTTATTTGTTTAGAAATTCAAGGATTTTGATGATGTTAATTGTTTTGGTACATCAAAACAATTCATTGTCAACAGTTTTGGCTAAGTAGTTGTTTAGTTATGTAACTTATTTCATGGAATTTATTGATTACAATTACAAAGAAGGGTATCACATTCTATACCAAAGTTTCCTAATCTTCCGAGTCTGGAACTAGGTCATGCCAACGAAAGTTTCTTTGAAAGACACAGTTCAGATATCAGAACAATGTCTTTCAGTAGTGTATAATTTTAGAAAGTCTCCGTTCCGATCACATAAATCATGTTCCAATTTCTTACTTATTCTCTTATCCCACTCTGTTAGTAAAACCTAGTTGGACAAAAATATTTGTGACAGATTGAGTTTCGAACTCGAAACATTAGTTCTGAGCTCTTACATCTTTCCTGATCCCAATCTGTGATTGTTTGCTTATGGTGATAATTTTTTTTTTCTTGAATAGAAACAGTTCCGACTGAGAAACTTCAGTTCCAAAATCATTTCTATTTTCGGATCCCAATATGTTTGATTGACTCTTTGTCATAATTTTCTTTTTATATAACAGAAATAGCTCCAAGTCCAGCACATAAATTCTGGTTTCTTTCGGGTTTCTGATTCTAATCTGTATGAGTGATGCTTTTCCTTCAATTTTTTTTAAATTTACAGACTCAATCTGAGCTCAGAAATCAAGTTCCGAACTCTTTCATGTTTTCAGATCCAAACATGTAATTTAACTAACATTGGTCAGATGGAGTTCCAAGCTTGGAAGAGGCTCCTTTATATGAAAAAAAAATGCATTTGGATTTCATAAAATCCTAAATTGCAAAACCTAGAAAAATTTCCACACTCGGAACTAAACAATCATCCATCTCAAAACCTATTTTTGACGGTGAAACATGTCCACATTAAATGTCGGTGGAGCGGTTCGGGAAAGAGGTCCAAATCAGCGAGAGGCAAACGTGGAGGTCGTTATACGAACCCCGGCTATGACACAACAAGGTTTGCATCTCTTCAATCGGAGAATAGGTATAATTCTTTAAGAAGTAGTGGGAAGTTGATGGATTGTTATGTCATACACTTGAATGTTCACCATACAATAGGCCTAGTCGACCCTTTGCAAAAATTAGAAAGCCAACATGTCCTTAAACTATTGACGATGAAAGAACCATCTTATTTTGACGAAGTTTTCCAATTTTATAGTAACTTGCATGCGATTGAGGGCTGGGGTGCTTATTGGATGAAGGTGAATGGTTTCAACGTAGAGCTTAGCCCTTTGATTTTAAATAAAATCATTGATTGTCCCCATAAGGGCCCAAGGACGTATATCCATATAAAAGATAACATTCATTTAGATGATGTTTACCTTAGGGGAGAGTGGCCTCTTGATGAAGAGTATCCTAGGATAAACCCCATGGATTGTAGTGTGCGGTTTTTTGACAAATTGCCTATGATCTAGGTAGGCCCGAATCATTTTCTTTGGAGCACCTTGTCCCGGACGATCATATTGTGTGGGACTTCATAGCTAGGTCAATCATTCCCAAGTCCGGACACATCATCAAATCCACCTATGATACACTTATGATGTTCTACTACATAATGGAGGGTCGTAGAATTAATCCTAGGTCAGCTATTTTGAAACATATGCTGTCGATTGCTACCTCGAAGAAGGTAATCAAGAGTCTCATGATGTGCCCATTTTATACGATTATATTAGGACTTTTTAGGGTTCACTTTTATACACTTTTGTGCTCTAAATGTGTCATTTTTCTTTTAAATTCTCCAAGGAGAATTAAAAGAGACTTTTATGCTTTTATAACTTTTCTAGAGAATTTTGTGTGATAAGGCAATTTGTTTGAATACTTTGAAGAATACCTTTGAAGATTTGAAGACTTGTATTTGAGCTTTTGAAGACTTGAAGAATTGAAGAATTGAAGAAAAGTTAAGTGAAGAGGAGGACATGAAACAAAAAGAAGAAAGAAATCAAGATGATGGAACTGGGCACCGTCGCGACTCGCGACGAACGTATGGCCTGGAATCTTTCTTGCTTTTTTGTACTATAAATACTCACCTTATCCTCTCCTCTTCAACACAATTCTTCTTCCAGCAATTTTTCTGGGTTCAAACACTATTTTTTGTTTCTTTCTTTTCTTAGTTTTTGTAGGTTAATCATGTCTTTTAATTATCTAGCTTAGTTTAATCTTGGAAGCAATGGATTGAAGCTTCCATATCTATGTAGTAAGAACCATATATATTTATTTAGTGCTTTTGCTATTGTGCCTTTATTGAGCTTTGAATGTGAATTGTTAATGGCATTGATGTTGTTGGAAGCTTGAGTATATGAATTGCTTGTATGATTACTTGTTAGGGTTGGGAGAAAGTAGCTAATTCTCCCCTCTTTTAATGTGGAATCCGAAAGCATGAGTTAGAGCTTATTAATGATGTTGATGTGTTGTTAATTGCTAGATGAATGTGATGATGTTGAATTCGTTATGTTTGTTTTAGGTAGCAAATGAGAGAAGTCAATGAATGTCGATTGTTCTTGGCTAATCTTGTGTAAATGCATGAATTGGTTAAATGCTTAGACACAGTGTAGTGTTTATAAGTGTTGTCAAGCTTGTTGATTCTCCGTGCTCAATGCCACCAATGTGATACTCTTAGTCGTGTTTCGACTAAGGGAGTCATTGGTGAGGTTTGACAAGAGATGTCGAATTCACTCTTTCAAACTACTATCTAAGAAGGATGGAAGATTTATCTTCACAACAAGTACTGGAAGTAGTGAATAGATTGTTTCACCCGTTCTTGAAGCCTTTGTTATTTAGCATTCATGTGTTCTTAATCCTATGTTTTACTTCATTTATGCCATACATTTTTTGAGAATAGGAAGTGTTTGTATGATTGAAGTGTTAGGGTGTTAGGAAAGTGACGAATTCCTTAGCTCCTTTGCATCAAAATCTATGAACATGAACTTAGAACTTCTTGTGCATAATGTGTTGTGACTCTTGCTAGATAAGTATGTTAATGTGGATTCTTCTCATATTTATCCTATAGATGCAATGAAAGCTTGAACCTTGAATGTGGTTTGTTCTAGGTTTAGCCTAATGAATACTATATTTGGTTAAATGGCTATGTCTTTGGTAGAAGGCTTGTTGTTGTCAAATCCATGGTCCTTCGTGTATAGTGCCATTGATGAAATACCACTATGGTCATTGTTTGTCTAGGGTGATCATGAATGAGGTTTGCAAATGGTCATTGTTTGTCTTTGAAAATTACTATTAAGAAGGAATAAATGTTGATCTTCCATTGGCATTCCCCATAGGTAACAAATGTGATAGAATAAGTGAATGGTTCAATGATCTACATTTGGTTTGGAAGTGGATATCAGTTGCCCCCAAGGCTTTGGTTTTGTAGTTTTAAAACCCTTTTTCTTAGTTTGTTTGATGATTAGTATAGTCACTCGACTTTGCTAGTTAGTTTGTCTTTTATTTTCATAACTTAGGAAAACCAACCAACCAAACCCCCCATTTACTTGCTTTTATATGTGTGTATATATCTACTCCTAGCGTAATATCAACCTTTTATGTTTAAGCGTTTGAGAAAATCCCTCTTCTTTGTGGACGACCCCGACTTGCCGCTATCTACTTAGTTGTAGATAGTAAGTATTTAGGGCGATGACCTCCCATCTCCCATATGGGAACTTGATTACTTTGATTTTGAAGATGGTGGAGGGATTTGAGTTAAGCGGGGAAGAGAAAACATGCAATTGTTTCGACAAACAATATTTCATGAAGAAAGAGTGGGCACTACTCGACAACAAGTTGCATCATAAGACACCAGCAACGGCGGAACCAATTAAGAGGCGCATAATTGAGGAAGGTAAAATAATTCCATTAAAATGTTAAAATAAACAATTGTCTTTATTTGTTATGTATTCCTAACAAATTACCTTTTTTATAGATGAGTTCGGTCTTGTATTTATGAAGGCCATGAAGAGCGTTTACAAATGGATTCATGATGAAGTGTGCCAATTGAGAGAGCGTGTTTGGACCCTTGAGCGAAGTAAAGAGGTTATGAGTGAACTCTAAAAGAATCCAAGAAACCACTCTTGGAGAGATCCTATTCATTGTAATGTCTAATTTCATCATTCCTACTCTAGATTATCTTAATTTGGTTGCTAAATTTTATCCTACTCTAGATCCGGGATCCGGATGTTGAATTTTGTAATCTTATTAATTCCTAATTTTGTTGGCATTAAAATATTCAGATTTTTTTTAGATTGAATCGGCTTTCCATTTTAATGCAGCCTGATTCCTAGAGATATGGCTATAATGGCAATGTATGGAAACTGTGACTTGGCTAGGAAATTTTAGTAAAAATAGAGATGACAACCAAATTACAAAACAGTGCTAATTGTTTACCTTAGATTTCTTCTTTTTTTCATCTTACCTTTCAGTGCCTTCCGCCTCTTAGTCATTTTTTCTTACTTGTCGACCCATACGAATTCGTTGTGGTCCGTGCGACCAACAAACTCACGCAAACTAGCATCATCCTTTTTGAGGGGAAAATCTTCTTCATTTGATCCAAACCCACTGTTTGTTCCAAAACCAATCAAATCCTCTTGTTCGAAATCCTCCAAGAAATCCCTTTTTCCCTCAACTACAATCTCCCACCGGGAATCGATGGGATCCTTTACGTAGAAAACTTGATGACCTTGTCGAGCCAAAAGGAAAGGGTTTTCTCTCCAACCCAACCGACTCTGGCCAACCAGTGTGAATCCTAAATCTTCCGTTCGTTGTCCATTGTTGAAATAAACTCATTCACATTTGAAAACTACCACTCTCATTGTAACATAATTGAGCTCCCATATTTCCACAATAATACCAAAGTAGCATGTGTGGGTGTATATTGGATTGTTGTCCGCTATAATATGAATATGCAATGCTTCAGAAATGAGTAAAACTCCACTATTCTAAGAGATTCCTTTATCATCCATTGATTTTGAAGAACAATTCCATTATGACAGGGTGGTGCAATTCTACGCTAATTTAGATAAAAGTAGAAAAATAGAGACCTCTCAATAGTAAATGGCGTAACGATCCCCGTTATGAAATTTAGCATAAATGAAACCCTAGGTTGCGAGTTCATTGAAAATAGAAAACTTACTCAGGTTGATGGGAGTAAGAGTCCAATTGAGATACTTCACCAAGAAAGTTGGCCTAGTGTTAGTGAACTAACCCCTTTATGCTCGGTTGAAATGACTCACAAATATTTTGGTCGTACAAGGGTAGTGCCAGAGCAAGCAGATGTGTATGATGTGGGGGTTTTGAGTATCGAGCACAAGTAAGTTTCTGAGTGGATATCACAAAATATCCTTCCTTCGAGTGAGCATGTGTGTGAGCCGACCACAGGCAACTTGATGTTGTTCGACTACATTGTAGAGGGTGTGAAATTTAATCTAGGGTATACCATTTTGATGTACATGCTTAAGGGGTTGTGGGGAAGAAGAAAGATTTCCCATATGGAAATTTGATAACCACCATGATTAAGAAATAGAAAGACATCCCCACCGACAAGCCACTCCGTTTGACCTACTATGATGAGTCATGGTTTGATCATAAGCATTTGGTGCTTGGTGAAGACAAGAAGTGACAAGCTCAGAAAATTCTAGGGAAAGCCGCAAAAGCTGCTAAGCAAGAAAGGGAAGCATCACTGGACAAGGATAAAGGTTCATCACCATGTAAGTATATTGATCAAAATATATTTAGATAAATTGATTGTACACATTACATTTAATACATATTTTTAACAATTTAGGTTCTATTGCAGGTGAGAAGAGGGGTTGGATGGAAACATTTAAAAAATATTTGGCATGCATTAAGGAAGATGTTAGTTCTTTTAACAATGAAGCGGCAGCCGTCAAAGCGTTCCATTCCAAGTTTATTGCATCCACAAGCCTATAAATCTAGCTCAGCGATAATGAATCCATGCATAATTTCGAGCCAGAGTACTCTAGTGATGGCAGTGGTGGTGAGGAGGAGGACGAGGCAGAGGAGAACCGTGGCAATGCTGATGAGCAATCTAGTTCGGAGCATGGGGGGATGAACTTTGACAATGACGAAGAAGATGATTAGTTTGTTGACCCTGGAACTGACTTTTAAACATTTGACTTGATTTGTACTAGTTTCTAATTTTAGCAACGATGCATGTTAAACATGGAATTTGTTGTTATTTGATTAGCGATTCGAGGATTTGGATGATGTAAATTGTTTTGGTGCTTTAAAATAATTCGTTGTTAATAGTTTTCAGCCAAGTAGTTGTTTAGTTATGTAATTTCTTTCATGGAATTTGTTGGTTACAATTGCAAAGAAGGGCATCACATTCTATACCAAAGTTTTCGACCATCTTCCGAGTCCGGAACTAGGTCTTACCAACGAAAATTTCTTTAACAGGCACATTTCTCATATTAGAACAATGTCTTTCAGTAATATATACTTTCAGAAAGTCTTTGTTACGAGCTCGTAACTCATGTTCTGATTTCTTACTTATTCTATGATCCCACTCTCTTAGTACAACCTAGATGGACAATTTGTTTTGTGACAGATTGAGTTCCGAACTTAGAACATTAGTTCCGAGCTCATACATATTTTATTATCCCAATCTGTGATTGTTTGCTTATGATGATAATTTCATTTTTTTCTTGAACAGAAACAGTTCTGACTGAGGAACTTCAGTTATGAAATATTTTTTGTTTTCTAATCCCATTCTGTTTGATTGATTCTTTGTCTTCATTTTATTTTTTATGTAACCGAAACAGTTCCGAGTCCAGAACATAAGTTCCAGTTTCTTTTGAGTTTTCTGATTCTTATATGTATGAGTGACACTTTGCCTTCAATTTTTTTTAAAAAATTTACAGACTGAGTTCCGAGCTTGGAAATCAAGTTTCGGACTCTTTCATGTTTCTGTATCCAAACATGTAATTTAATTAACATTCACTACTACAAATAGGACCTATTACATCGGTTTTTCAGGCCTATTTACTTTGGTTTTTTGGGTTTGAAAAACTAAAGTAAATGTGACTGAAGTAAAAGGTTACTTTTTACCTCGGTTCAAAACCTAGTTAAAAAGTATCTTACCTCGGTTTCATGTGACATCGCACCCCTGTCGGCCTTACCAAAACTGCTACCAATAGTGGTGTGATGTCGCACTTATTATTTTGAAAATTTAAAAAAAACTATGGAAAGTAGAACCGATGTTGGTTCCGCTTTCAGTAGTTAAATTCAGAATTTAATAAAATTTAATACTAGATTTCATTAACAATATTTAACAACTAAATTACACAATAATGATCAGTAATTAAATAATTGAAAAACCCTAAAACCGTAAAAATTTTTAAAAAATAGATCAAGGGATTAGGGGAGAAATAATCCAGCATGGCGGTGGCCGGAGCTCCGATGATGGATGAACGCCGACGAAACTTCCAAGAATTGGCTGGATCTAGAGCGTGGCATCAAGTTCAAGCTCTACTGGTGGCTGGATCTAGAGCGCTACTGGATCTAGACGCTAGTGGCATGACTGGCATGGCTATGGTCTGAGCTTGGCGACGGGCAGAGGTCGACGACATGAATGGCATATCGGGGCTCGATGGTGTGACTGGACGGTGGCGAGTCAGAGCTCAAAGGCATCGATGGAGGTTGCATGGCTGGGGACCAGAGCTTTGGTGTGGCGTCAGAGTGGCGGAATCTGACACCAATGGCGACATGGTGTTTGACCGGCTGCGTTTGAGAGCCAGAAGTCGGTGCCGATTGGAAGACAAAAAAATGATGGAGGCAGAAATATGTTTGAAGATGGGAAAGGTTATATTAGGGTTTTATTGTTTTATAGTGCTAGGGTTAGGTTTGGATTTTGGGCTAGGTTAGTATGATTTGGGATTTTAGGGAAGGTGCGATATCGGTCATTCATGTCTGCGAGAATGACGTGCGAATTTGGTCCCAAAAATAACCGATGTTGGTAAGCCAGGCACTCGTGTGATATTGGTCACTCATGGTTGTGAGAGTGACGTCCGACTTCGGTCTGAAAAACAACTGACATCGGTAATCCAGACATGCGTGCAACATCGGTAGTGGCATTCTTTTTACCTCAGTTTTTTTAAAACCTAGGTAAAGTGTGCTTTTTTTACTCTTTGTCATCATTTTCTTTTAATGTGACAAAAATAGTTCCGAGTTCGGAACATAAATTCTGGTTTATTTTGGGCTTCTAATTCTAATCTGTATGAGTGACGCTTTACCTTCAAACACTTTTTTAAATATACAGTTCCGAACACTTTCACATTTTTTGAGTAATTTAACTAACATTGGTCAGACAGAGTTCTGAGCTCAGAAGAGGCTCCTCTAAATAAAAGGTGAATGGTTTCTACATAGGACGAAGGGGAATGGTTTCTACATAGAGCTTAGCCCTTGTATTTTAAATAAATCATTGATAGTCCCGATAAGGGCCCGGAGGACGTATGTACACAAAGAGAGAACTTTCATTTAGGTGATGTTTACCATAGGGGAGAGTGGCCTCTTGATGATGAGTATCCTAGGGTAGACCCCGTGGATGGTAGTGTGCGGCATTTTTCCCAAAATTCCCATGATCTAGGTAGGCCCGAATCATTTTCTTTAGAGCACCTTTTATGGACGATCAAATTGTGTGGGACTTCATAGCTAGGTTATTCATTCCCAAGTCCGGCCACATCATCGAACCAACATATGCTACACTTATGATGTTCTACTTCCAGATGGAGGGTGGTAGAATTAATCTTGGGTTAGATATTTTGAAACATATGTTGTTGATTGCTACCTAGAAGAAGGTAATCAAGAGTCTCCCATATGGGAACTTGATTACTTCAATTTTGAAGATGGTGGAGGGATTGGAGTTAAGTGGGGAGGAGAAACCTTACAAGTATTTTGACAAACAGACGATTCATTCCGACAACTTTTTACTAGATTAACCCATTTGAATTAGCCGATCTTAAAAAATAGATCGGGCAGACTGGTTGGAAAAGAAGAAAACATGGGTACTACTCGACAACAAGTGGCATCAAAAGACACCGGCAGCGGCGGAAACAAGCAAGAGCGCAGAATTGAGAAAGGCAAAATAATTCCATTAGAATGTTAAAATTAACAACTATGCCTTTATTTGTTATGTATTCTTAATAAATTACCTTTTTTATAGTTGAGTTCGGCCGTGGATTTATAAAGGCCACAAAGAACGTTTACAAATGGATTCGCGATGAAGTGTACCAATTGAGAGAGCATGTATGGACCCTTGACCAGAAGCAAAGATGTTACAAGAGAGCTCTAAAAGAATCCAAGAAACCACCCCTGAAGAGATCCTATTCATTGTAATGTCTAATTTCATCATTCCTACTCTAGATTATCTTAATTCGGTTGCTAAATTTTATCCTACTCTAGATCCAGGATTCGGATGTTGAATTTCTATACTCTTATTAATTCCTAATTTTGTTGACATTTAAATATTCAGATTTTTTTAGATTGAATCGGCTTGCCATTTTAATATAGTCTAATTCCTAGAGATATGGTTACATTGGCAATGTATGGAAACTGTGACTAGGCCAGGAAATTTTGGTAAAAACAGAGATGACCATATCCCAAGATGAGTTTCCGAGTTCGGAAATCCCTCTTAAAAATGGTCAACTACAAACAAAATGGCAAAACAAGGTTAATTTTTTACCTTAGAATTATTCTTCTTTTTTTTCATCTTGACTTTTGGTTCCTTTCCCCTCTTAGTCATCTTTCCTTGCTTGTCGTCCCATACGAATTCGTTGTGGTCCGTGTGACCAACCTACTCACGCAAACTAGCATCATCCTCTTCCAGGAGAAAATCTTCTTCATTTGATCCAAATCCACTGTTTGTTCTAAAACCAATCAAATCCTCTTGTTTGAAATCCTCCAAGAAAGCCCTTTTTCCCTCCACTACAATCTCCCGCCGGGAATCGATGGGATCCTTTACATAGAAAACTTGATGAACTTGTCAGGACAAAATGAAAGGGTTCTCCCCAACCCAAGCCTCTGGTCCACCAGTGTGAATCCCAAATCTTGTTCATTGTTGAAATCAACCCATTCACATTTAAAAATTGGCACTCTCATTGTAACATAATCGAGCTCCCATATTTCTGCAATGGTACCAAAGTAGGACGTATGGGCGTATACTGGATTGTTTTTGGCCATAGTACAAATATGCAATGCTTCGGAAATGAGTGAAACTCCACTATTCTAAGAGACTCCTTTATCATCCATTGATTTGTAGAAAACGTAAAACCATTGATGTTATAACTTCCAAAAGATTGAACGGTACCCAATGATCTTCGAGACAACAATTTAACTATTTCTGGATGTGGACCAGCAGCCACGTGAGATCGTAGCCAAGAATCGAAATTTCTAGTGTGTTGTTGAAGAACTCGTGCTTCGTTGATTGTGGGATTCAAACTTTGGATTTCATTCATGTGAATCTCAATATACGGGACAACATCCTCATCATTCTGAAGAACATACAAATGTGCAGTGCATAAATCCTCAGCAAGGAGCTTAGTAACTTACCCTGTCAAACCCCTACACCGTCCAACCGCCCATCGTGTCTAGAACTGGGAACCCCAATAGATTCAATCTCATTAATATAATTGGTAAAGAATTCAATTACTCCCTCAGCACAATACCATTGGACAATACTTGCATCAAGCCTATACCTATTATTCACAAAGTGCTTTAAAATTTTCATGTACCGCTCTAAGGGATACATCCATCTTAAAAATATAGAACCACATAACTTAATCTCCCGATGCAAGTGAGTTATCAAATGGGCCATTATGCCGAAAAACAAAGGTAGGAAGTACATCTCCATTCGGCACAATACTTCTACAATAATAGTTTGCGACTGATAAAGCTTTGCAACACTGATGGTTTTTGAACATATAGATTTGAAGAATATGATGATATGTCCATTTTGTGTGCATACTTTAGTACTTTTTGGGGTCACTTTTGTGCTCTTTTATTATCAAGAGAAAGCTTGTGTTTTACCTTGAAATTCTCTCAGGAGAGGTAAGAGCAACTTTACTCTCTTTTACCTCTTATAAGTGGATTTTGTGTGACAAAGGAAGAACATGGAGGCTTAAAGACTGGAGGCCATTAAAAGATCACTTTTTGAAGACTTTGAAAACTTGCTTCAAAGACACAATGACTTGAAGATCGGAGGCCGTCGAAGACCATTTTTGAAGACTTTGAAGACTTTCTTCAAAGAGTTGAAGACTTGGAAAATGAGAGGAATCATTGTGAAGATAAGTGTTCACCACAAGAAGAAGAAAAGAAAACAAGGTTGAGTTGTGGCGCCCATCGCGAGTCGCGAGTCGCGGGTGGCCAGACCTAACGTTATCCTTTTTGTACTATAAATAACACTCTCTTTCCTATCATTCACATCTTCTTCTTCCTGCATTCTTGGTACTGTTTTTAACCCTATTTTCTTCCATTTTTATCTTGGAATTCTCTTGTATTATGTTTTTTTGTATAGCATTAATTAGCATGAACTCTTGTAGGTAAATCTAGTTCTTGGGAGCAATTGACTAAGGCTTCCAAGCCCATGTCTTAAGAACAATTTGTAGCCTATTTAATACTCTTACTATCATGCATTTATGGAGCATTGGATGTGTTCGTTAATGTCATTAATGTTATTGAAATCTTGAGTATATGAAGTGCTTGTATGATATGCTTGTTAGGGTTTGGGGAAATGGGTTGATTTCCCCTTTTCTTGATAGGAATCCAAGAGTATGATTTAGAGCTTTTTATTGTGTTGATGGATTGATAATTGCTAGATGAATATGATAATGTTGAACTCTTTGTCATGTTTGTTGCTTGTAGCAAATGAGAGAAGTCTATGAATGTCGATCATTCTTGACTAATCTTGTGTAACTGCATGAATTGGTTAAATGCTTAGACACGGTGTAGTGTTTATAAGTGTTGCCAAGCTTGTTGATTCTTCGTGGTAAATGCCATCAATGGGATACTTTTAGTCGTGTTTCGACTACGGGAGTCATTGGTGAGGTTTGACAAGAGATGTTTAATTCACTCTTGCAAACTACTATCTAAGAAGGATAGAAGTTTAACCCTCACAACAAGTATGAGAGTAGTAAATAGGTTGCATGTTCAACCTTCACAACAAGTATGAGAGGCTTGGAAGTGGAAGTCAATTGCGCCCAAGGTTCCGTTAATTGTTGTTTTAATCTTATCTTTAGTTGTCTTGCATGATTAGCATAGTTCTCTTGCTTTGCTAATTGTTGTCTTTCAATTTGATAACTTAGGATCAAAAACCAACTAACCCTCCCATCCCCCCCTGTTTACATGCTTTTATATGTATCTATGTATGTATATGCCTAGTATGTTTTCTCCTTTATTTGTTTAAACACTTGAAAAGATCCCTCTTTTCATGGACGGTCCCGACTTGCCATTATCTACTTAATTGTAGATAGAAAGCATTAGGGCTTAAAAGTATTAACTTTGAGAGGTACGGCGACAACCTCCCACATGTATAGCTTAGTAATACACAATCGCACATGGGACGACACCGAAGACTGAATCGCAATGGCATATAATTCTTGCATCAATTTTTGGCAGTCGTGCGATTTAAATCCAACCAACTTCAACTCTATTAGCAAAACGCAAGTGCTCATATTGGAAGAATAAGATCTAGGAAGTTTCACACTACTCAGCGTCTCACAGTACAACTTCTTCTCTATCTTAGACATTGAATAACAAGCTGGATGGAGGTAACAAGCATCTCCATCGGTAACAGGACAAAGATTTTCCCTAAAACCTATGTCAAAAAAATTAAGTCGAGATTTCAATCCATCTTTGGTTTTACCAGGAGTATTCAAAACTGTTCCAATCAAAGCATCGTATACATTTTTATCTATGTGCATTACATCAAGACAGTGTCTGACATCCAAATCCTTCCAATGAGTAAGTTGAAAGAGAATTGAGCATTTCTCCCAACTACCTTCAACTCTCTACTTCCACTTACCCTTACCAACAATTGTAAGGCAACCCTCTAACATTTTGAGATACCTCATTCCGGAGTAATGGTATAGGCGGGCCTTGCAGCTCTGTGTTTCCATTAAAAAACTTCTTGGCAAAATGCCAAGGATGACCATCAGGAAGAAAACGTCGATGTCTCTGGTAGACACTTTTAGAAACATGATTCAGTTGACAAAATGTGGTTTCTTTCTCACAAATTGGACATGCATAGTGGCCTTTCACTGAATATCCAGACAAATTTCCATAAGTGTGAAAATGATTAATGGTGCAAAACAAAAGGGCCTTTATCGTGAAAATACCATCCACAACAACATTGTAGGTACGGACTCTATAATTAAACAACCTCAACAAATCATCCACTGGGGGCGCAAGATATACATCAATGTTATTGCCAGGTTGCTTGGAGCCTGAAATCATCATGGACAAGAGAACGTATTTTCTTTTCATTATCAGCCACGAAGGTAGATTGTATGTCACCAACATTATGGGACAAGAACTGTATGCGCTGCTCAAGTTTCCAAATGGATTCTTTCCATCGGTAGACAGTTCTAACCTCAAATGTTGAGAATCCGATCTGAACTCCTGGTATATTCCGTCAAGCTTTTTCCATTACCCATCTTACGACTTTATCCGTCGAATGATCTCTTTCCTCATGCCATCATAGTAACTTTTCATCTTCTTTGGAAGCAAACAATTTTTGCAACTGGGGAATTATTGGAAGATACCATAAAACCTTAGAGGGTGTTTTCTTCTTTTGAAACAGTCCCCAACTCCGCACACACACCAACTTCACCATGCTTTAACTTGTACTGAGATTCACCTCATACCCTGCATGTTTCAAGTTTCTCATCCCCCTTCCCCCTAAACAACGTGCAATCATTCGGGCATGCATGGATTTTTTCTAATTCTAAACCCATAGGACTAAGAACTCTATTCGCAACATAATATTTATCAGGCAATTGATTTCCTTTGGGAAGTAATTCCCGAACCAATTCCAGAGTTTCAGTCATCCTTTTTTCAGGCCAACCAAATTTGGCATTCAAATTCATGATTTTCAACGTTGAGCACAAAACTGAATGTTTTGACCCCATGTACAATGGGAAATTCTTGTCATTAAGTAACGACTCTAGGACCTCGGGTTTACCATTGAATTCTCTAGAAAAATCCTCCACCATCTCATCAAATCAATCATCACAATCTAATTCAACCCCATTCTTTATTCCAAAATCTTCACCTATATCTATTGGTACCTCCCCCTGCCATATCCAACAAGAGTAACTTGTTTGGAAACCATAAATTATGAGGTGTTCATGCAAATTCTTCCTCCCTAAATAAGCATCATTCCTGCAATATTTGCATGGGCATTGTGCACGTACGACCCTGTTTTTGGCAGCATGTTCAAAAGCCACCTCAATAAATGAATCTACTAAACGAATGTAATAAGGTGATGTCCTAAGGTCATTCTCGATGATATTGATTCTATCCATTAACTATATGAAAATTACATTAACACACATTCAATAATATGTGCAACACAATTTCGATCGATGAGAAAGATTTCAAATCAAGACCCTAATTAAAACCATTATAAAACTTAACACAATAATAAAATCATTGCTCCAATTAGGTAAAAATATTTGTATATGTAGAACTACCTTCACCATTTCCTTCCAAAGAGTGCTCTAAATTTTCAGTTTATTTCTCCAAATGAAAATGGGATTGTCCATATGCATTTATTGCTGGTTTTTATGAGTTTCGAGTTTGGAACTTCAATCGTACCTTAATAATTTCTTGACAAAGCTAGTTCGATTATGTTCTAGAAATGGAACATCAAAATGATAGACCTTACAAAACTGGAAGGAAAATCGTGCTTTTAGTTACGACTCAAACCTACCAGTTTCGGACCAGGAACACTAATGGGATTCTAGTTACGAACTCAAAACATGTCACGTTCAAAGTCACTAGGACCGAACCGCCTTCCATCTTCGACAATCAAAGGCGGTTCTAAAACAACCGCCTTTGTTAAGATAGTAACAGCCTTTAAAAAAAATAAGGGGGGTCCGATTCACGGAGGTTCCGAGCTTGGAACATCTTCTAGAAGGCAGTTTTAACAAAATCACGTAGAACCGTCTTCTAGTGCCACCTTTAATGAGACATCCTCCACTAGTGTATTGTTTGGTACTGTATGCTTAAACTAGCACATGGACCGAATTCACATAACTGACATTAGACATTCATACTCTATTATTGTGAAAATAACATTCTTGCTTAGAATCAACCTTAATTTATGCCTTATACTTCTCATTAGTTAGACATGGCATTATTTCCACAAAATCTACACTATAAACTAGATTACATGTAACACAACCTTATCAATTCATGAAGATATTCAATGTTTCTTTCATACAAAAGAAAAAAAGAATGTCACCAATACAATTGCAATTTGACCATGTAATGGATGAAAACAACCTCAATTTGCACCCAGAGATGCTTCACTCTCTAGTACATATGGTATTTTGAAAGTAGCCATTTGATTTGTGCACTTGAACTATTGATATGGTGTGAATGGAAAGTTTTGGGAATGTGTTTCGGTGGGAGAGTCAGAGGAGATGAGAGATGGAGGCGTTGTTTGATTGAAAAATGAAATGAGATAGGGTTGGTGGGAACTTTGGCAACATTTGAGCGCTCAAAATTTTGTTTTCCTGCAAAAACATTTCAAACTTTGCAACAGGTTACCAACGTCGGTCATGGTGTTGGTCATACAAGAGTTTTGAAGTGGCTTGTGAAAGCCAAAAAATGCAATATAGCCCATTAAATTTATCAATCCAAAGTCAGTAACATATCGGTCTCGGTTTTTGTGAAACATATAGGGCTTCCATTGTCGCAAGGTTCCCATCGCTCAACATAATTAGACCAAATTTAAGGTTTGACCTGTACTCGTCATAGGTCAACCATAACCACCTTATATTCTAAACTGAGGTAGATGCCTGAACTGATACGAATTAGGTTTTATTTATTTATTTTTATTAATTAAGATTTTAGAAGATAACAATATACTCTTTTTCCCACTGGGTTTTTGATGAGGTAGTGTAACCATTTATTTTATTTTAGAATAACCATTAATTCATCCATGTTGGCCTTGGAAGAATAAATGTTTCGGTCATGCATTTATTCAAGATTTAGAATACTCAGTTCTATTTTGATTAGAATTAGATTTGGTAAGATTAGATAAGACAATATTCATTCAAGATTTATCTTGAAGAACATAGTCATTTGTTTTAGGTATTCTATTTAGATAGGGTTTTAGCTTCTTAAAGCTGCCATAAGTTATTCCAGTTTCTATTTGTACTGGCCGAATTATAACCTATAAATATGGGAGGTCATTCATGATTTTATAAAAACACTTTTATCAATCAAATATACAACCTTTTGAGTTATACACTTTAGTTGCGAGCTATTCCATTGTTGCTTAACCTCGAGGGCTAGTTAAGTATAAATAAACTTTGTAATCTAATCATGGGGGCTAGTTAGACAGCAAGTCGAAGTTAGGCGTACCCCAAGGGCTAGACGCCTGAATTTCGTGCGAGATAATGAGGGTTTGCAGATCCCTTCACTAGATCAAAGATATTGATTCAGCAAATCATGAGTCTTCGCACAAAGATTCATATCATCAAGGTCTGACTTACTCATGTTAGGTTATTGTGTATACCCAGCTGGTGTATACCCAGCCCATAAACTCCATAACACTAGACGGCTAGCCCAAACCATAAATGGGCTCTACGCTAACCAGCGATGCAAACCGAGACAGACAAACCCATGACAAGGCAAGTCAACCCACGAACTAAGAAAAATGGAGACCACGATCAGGCGTCAGCCACGAGCCACCTTTATTGGAACTACAATCAAGCACACGATGGCAAATATTGATATAGCGAAGGCACATTTGTAACACACTATAAAAGGAAGAAGGAGGACAATAATCCAGGTAAGTGCAACTGGACTCAAAATACCGGATTGAGAAAAGAGAAGTAACTGACTTGGGCGTCAGAGTCTTTTCCCTGGAACCACTTTTGGAATCTCTTTTGCAGGAACATCATGGTGAACAGCGGTCACTTGGACATATCGGGGATCCCACAACATTAGCACCGCCTTTGGGGATAAAAAAGAATTTCGATAATTTATTCTCGGAAAAGTTGACAATGGTGTTCACCAGAAGTGAAAGAAGCCAAAACCTTCATACTCAAGAGCAAACAACTGGAAGAAATTGAAACACACATCGTAGTCAAGATCAGGATTATATTCCCAACAGAGAATAAGAACAAGTTAAGGATGACAAAGAAGATGAGGAAGAGGCAGAGTCTCCTAACACGAACAAAGAAAATGAAAAGAGAGCATTCGCATCGTTTCTAGAAGAAAAACAGAGAACAATTGTATAATCAGTTTCTAGCCATTCTCAAGTGAAAGTCCCCAAGGGTAAGTCAATATTTGGTTCAAAAGAATGACGATCTTAAATATGGAGACAAATTAAGATACAGAGTAGCAGACGACGACGCAGACAAGTCACCGCTAGCACCACATCTTTGCAACTTCAAGATGCTGAAAGACTTCAAGTTGCCATTACACATCATAATTTACGATGGAATGACTGACCCAAAGGAATTCCTACATTCATATCGTAATAACATGAAGTTCCGTGATGCTGATATAGAGTTGGTGTGTAAAACTTTCCCTATATTTCTGTCAGGAACAACGATTACTTGGTATGAAGATTTACCAAATGGAAGTATCACATCTTGGGCACAGCTCTCGGATCTATTCTTGGGACGCTTCTATCGAAAACAGAAGTTCACCAAGACAATAGCGGACCTGAACGATATAGCTCAACGAAGCGTTGAAAGTTAGGTAGAGTATCACAGTAGGTTCGTCATTGAGAGTTTACAGGATTGTAACCTGTCTTTTCAATCTTGGGTGCGTTCACGGGGGGCATGCGATCAGGAGAGTTTTATGTGGATTTACTTCTTTTGTATACTGATATTTATTCCAAAAGGTTCGACCTTTACTCATGTTAGGTCAACTGCAGGTTGACTTACTTTGTAAATTGAGATAAATGCTTGAAGGTTCGACCTTTACTCATGTTAGATCAACTGTAACTTGACTTCTTTTGTAAACTGATATATGTGCAAAAGGTTAGACTTTTTATCTTCTTAGGTCATCTGTGGCTTGACTTATTTATTTAATTGACATAGATGTCCAAAGGTTTGACCTTTACTTATGTTAGATCAATCGTGGCTTGACTTCTATTGTAAACTGACATAAATGCCCAAAGGTTCGACCTTTACTCCCGTTCGATCAATCATAACTTGACTTCTTTTGTAAACTGACATACATGCCAAAATGTTCATTTTCTAGTCTTGTTAGATAAACCTTGACTTAACTTATTTTGTGAATTTACATAAATGCCCAAAGGTTTAACCTTTACTCGTGTTAGGTCAATCGTTGATTGAATCCTTTGTAAACTGACATATAGACACCCAAACGTTCGACCATTGCTCGTGTTAGGTCAACTGTGGCTTCACAGAGATTAGTTACAAAAATTCCAAATTTTACTATTCTTCTTTCTACAGCAATTTGTCTTCTTCATCAACAATTAGATTTTATATATGCTCCCATCCTTGTTTTTCTTCAGAAGCCTACCTCCTTCATCATAGCTTCTGAAACCCTAGCTGTTACGACCTCTGGCAACTCCTTCAGTGCGAGCCGAACGAAAATAGTCGACAAAGAGAACGATGGAGAGGACG
The DNA here is from genome assembly GCA_037428765.1 of Rubia yunnanensis. Taxonomy (NCBI): domain Eukaryota; kingdom Viridiplantae; phylum Streptophyta; class Magnoliopsida; order Gentianales; family Rubiaceae; genus Rubia; species Rubia yunnanensis. The sequence goes on along the minus strand of CM075069.1, from coordinate 42,732,426 downwards.
AACGAATCTCACCGGAAAATGATGATGTTTTGAAGTTGTGGAGGAGATGAACGTGATTGTAATCGCAGAAGGTGAGATGAAGAAGATGGAAGATGGGTTCTGCGAGATGAAGAAGGTGAAGAATGGGAGGAAGTTCATATTTGGGTTTTGTTATAATCCGGGTGCGACCCAATTAATTTCCTTCCCTAATTTTTCATATTCCAAACAAATTTCTGACATGTCCATAAATAATGGATAGATTACTTGTCAGGAGACATTCTTGATAAACACAGTGCACATAACTATAACATAATAAATTCTCTCATTTATTAACAAAGTGCACATAATTATAACATAATAAATTACATGAAAGAATAAGTGGAGATAATTAATTTAAAAGCATAGTATCATCTAACGATGACTGCAGATAATTTTTATTCTCTTATGTGCTGCAAGCATCCACCGCAAGATCAGTACATGCCTGTTCCAAGTACAACGTACGTAACCATTACAACAGCAAACCAACCAAGCATTTTATTACACCAAACTCGTACAAAATACTAACTACTTGGAGCATTTGTTACTGTTCTTGCAACTTCTTAGAGATGATCAGACTTAGTTCTCAACCTGCACAGCTTGAGCTTCCTCAGCGTTGTAGCAGCACCTGCAATACCTCCCGTAACCGCCACAGCAGCCATATCTACAGTGTCCCCCATAGCCACCTCCACCACGTCCACCACCTCCCCAGCCACCTCCACCACGTCCGCCTCCGCCTCCCCCACCTCCCCAGCCACCACCTTGTCCTCCTCCTCCCCAGCGGCCACCACCATAGCCGTTGATGTCAACACTCGTTTCTGACGCTTCTTGTTCTGTAGTTGCATATAGAGACATTAATATCTTTAATATATTGTTAGAGAGTGTGTATGCGTTTGTATGTGAAGGGCAACAACGTGAGTATATGGTAAAACTTTGTAAAGGATATGCTCCAACAAACTTTACTGTTTACATACCAGTTCTGCAGCACCTTCTGCATTGCCCGTATAGCCCGCGGCCACAGCAACCGTATCTGCAACGTCCTCCAAACTGATCGGGCTGCTTAGCCTCATCCTCTGCATTCAAACAAACATGAGTTAAAAGTTTAGAAACAAGAGATATTGCAAGAGACAGTCACGAGTATCAGACTAACCCTTCTTTACTTCTTCATCTGGTGTTTTCTCGGCTGCAACAGTTGAAGAAACAAAAAGAACTAGGGCGCAAAGAAGAACAGCGAAAACAAGGGTTCTTGACTTCATGTTTTGTCTCAGTTTTTTTGCCTGTTGTGAAGTTGTTTATGATTGTTGCTCAATTGATGAGCTCTATATGTAGTGATCAATGAGGCCTGGATATGGATTAGGGTAGTTCGGAAGCTGGCTGCATTAATTTTCGGCGTCTACCATTGTCCGGATATATCCATAATATTGAAGGCTATCTTTAGTATATGGGAATTGTGGCTCTAGACGACGGATTTCGGCCATATAATCTGCATGAAATTAATCATAACCTTGAAGTGCTGTAGTGGTAACACCTTTTTTTTTTTTTTTTTTTTTTTAATTGGGTAATAACTCAAATGAGCCCCCAATAAAATCCCTCCCCTCCCCTTGCCCTGGTGAGAATTGAACCCATGACCTCATGGTAGTATCACTAGACTTCAACTGCTAGGCTAACATTCAATTCCCGTAGTGGTGACACCTAGCACTAGAGAAAAACTATACTCCCTCCGTCCCAAATTAAATGGTATGAGAGAGAATTTCACGCTCATCAAGAAACTTGTCTAATTGTTAATATATTTAATCACGTATAATTATGACATATAAAAAGTTACTTTTCAGAAATTACGTGTTACGACGAATCAAATCATATAACATATGATAATATTATTGTTTATATAACTATTCAAATATGTGGTCAAAGTTGGACGGTGAATAGTGACGTTTTATGAAGTGTGCAGTTTAATTTGGGACGGAAGGAGTATCTAAATTGAATTTTAAAGGGGAAAAGTAGAATGAATAGTAAAATTGAAAAAATGTTGTCACAAAAGAAAAGTACTGTGCCAAAGCCAAAGAACAAGAAAAAAAAAAAGAAAAAGTGTGTCACATCCAATAAAACGGATAAGAGTATATTGAATATTTCCTAACGACAAAGTCTTGTATAAGATCGTCTCACGGTGAGACCGAGGATTATATTGCAAAGATTTCAAGATAGGGTTTCATATTGATGTTTTAAAAGTTCAGGGATTTAATGTGTAATTGTGATAATTTGCAATTTAGTCCAGTTCTATTAATTTTTTGCCTCCAAATTTAGTTACTTTTTTCCTATTTTACCTTTAGTCCTCAGTCTCACCATGAGATGGTCTCACAAGAGACGGACTCTTTTCTAAATGTATGCATTTAATGGGATTTAAAAAAAGTGTATCCCATGCTTCGAGCTAACATTGTCCTATTACTATATTTATAGTAAATGAAGATTATCTTATTTAAATACTTTTCTTTATAATTATCCCATTACACCGAGTAATGGTTGAAGCAGTTATGAAAATTTTATTTTAATAACATTTAATGTCAAATTATAATTTTTTTTACATTATGATACATTTTAAAAGTTTTTTTAAAGTTGTAGAAACTTCATTAAATAAATAAAAACAAACATCAAATCACCTCATTAGTTATATCAATTATAAAAATAACTTTATTTAACGGTTCGTCGATCTAAAACAAGACTTTGTCATGGTTTAAACTTGCATTGTTTGCCATACTCAACTTAAGAGCAAATTTATGAGAAATTGGTATTTGAAATAGTTTGTAAAGAAATGTGAAATTGATCATAATATTAAAAGGGGAGGTCTCATTATAGATGGCATATCCTTAAATTTTGGACAGTACACTGTATTTTTTACTTAGAGACTGTATTTGTTAAACTACATACTCCTTCCGTCCTGAATTAAATTACACACTTTCCATTTTTGGCTGTCCCCAATTAAATTGCAATGGTCAGAACTTTCCCAATTCAGCCTAGTTGACCATTGGTGAAAAGACAAAAATGGCCCTGAACCTTATAAATATTGCAGGGATTTAAGATGATTAATCCTTCTCATTAGCAAACGTTGGGACGCGTGTTGCTTTATTAAGCAGTGTGCTGACCCATTTGAAAATGGGTCAGACTTATCACATGCGTGCCTTTCGCTCTTCCCAACATCCATTATTGCTCTCCCAACGCTCCCTTTCTCTCTTCTCCATTACTTCTCAACGCTCCATTCACAGCTCATCTCAGTCTCTTGTCTTTACGAAATCACAGCGACGTTCTCTACTCCCTCGAAGCTTGAAAACCCTAGCCCCTCCATATCTGATCTGTGTTGAAGAGTTTGTGTTTCTGTTGATCCTCCTTTGTTAATCGATCCTCGTTTTTATGTTTTCAATCACAGCCTTTTGTTTTCCAATCTAGGGTTTTCTAAAATCGATGTTGGCCATTTTGAAATGAACTTGATATCTGCGTCGTTGGTTTCCATGTTATCATTTTCTTGTGCTGGTCTGTGTTTGTGTCCTTTTTTATGGGTTTTGTACTGATTTGGTTGCTTCTTAAGTTGTGGGTTCCTGTTTGTTAGTTGTTGTGTGTTAAAACCGTTGAAATGTATACGGATCTTCCATTTTCAAGTATAAAACCGGGTGCATGCGAAGAATTTGTGTGGTTTTCGGGCTTCTGAGTTTAAAAACCTAGATTTATCGTGCTCTTCGTTGCAATTTGGATGCCGTTTGGCAGATTTGACACGTATATGCCCTAGTTTGTGGTGTTGTTCCCGTGCCGGGTTAATTTCATCCTTGATTCGTTGCAATTTGTTTTCTTTTTCAAGAAAAGCATGGTTCAAGTTTGATTATTGACGGATTAGTTGTACTTCGTACCCAGATCTGTGACTATAGTACCCCTGTTCTAACTATTGTTCCTCTTTGGCCTATTAATGTTATCGATCTGACTTTGGTGGGGCGTCTTGTGTTTTTATTCTTTGCTATCTAAAAAGATGTGACATTGGAAGTGCTTGCATGTGTAGTATATGTGTTTTCCCGATAACTTTTAGTGTTACATCATGAATTAGCTCGAAACCGCTGTTTGTTTTCTTATGAATTTTCAGTGTTATGTTATGAATTACTAATACTGTGTTGTTTCTTCCTGGGCTAGTTTTCTATTCAAACCCTAGTCCCATCCCTAGTCATAGACTACGACTATTTTTGCATGCTATTCTTTGTTTCTGTAACCCATTCCCCACCCATTGTGTCTACCCTTACCTGATGGATCACGGTGACAGGGTCATTGCTGGGCTGGGTGAGTCCCTTCTTGCCAATCCTTGAGTGATTCCAATTATGACTCTCAGTTTCAAGCCAGTATTGATCCTACTTTATTTACAGGCCTTGATGACATTGAGTCACAACCCAAGGGCAGTAAACTTACCCCACCCCAGTGTCCTGTCCTAGACACTGATTCGTGTGAATCTGGGGATACCCATGTGGCAACACATTTTAGTCTTGTACCTGAAGCAATCCTGTATCACTCAGATTCATATCCTGATTCTGATCAAACACATCTCCTTCATCCACATGCACCACACTCCCCTGATTCTGATGAAACAATGCCCCCTGATTCTGTTGAAACCATGCCCCCTGATTCTGATGAAACACAGCCCCCTGATTCTGATGAAACACAGCCTCCCGATTCTGATAAATCTGATTCTGAATCCTGGTGTGATCCACATCCATTAGTGTACTTTAAGGGTAATGAATTCCCTAAGTATGGCGAGCCTGGTTTCTGGGAAACTTGGGCCTGTCTATATCCTGGTAACTGGACTGGATATGTTCGTCATGTATATTCTGATGCTGGAAAATAAATTTATTACTCACAGGTTTGTTATAAACTTACTCTTTCATTTCTGCACTTGCTTTGAGTGGTAATATTATTGAAAATGTACTAACATGTTACCTTTACATGTAGGTTTGCTTGGTAGTGCAACTACTTGGTGTTGCTACTTGTATGTGATAACTTGTTTGCTACTTGTCTGTTATAGCCTGTTAGCAACTGTTTTATGCTGGGTACTTGACTCTGTGTGATGTTATTGATCAAATGTGCAACCACTCATATTTTGACTCGGATTTAGTTGAAACCCGGGTGGGTGTTACCCATTTTTCATCTGAATCCGATGCAGAACCTGAGTTAGGTAGGGTATGTTTCATATCAGGGGCAATAATGGAGCTGTGAAAGTTTTGCATGTGTATGTGTTTGTGGTTCTCATATGCAACCATGCAGTAATGTTTCCAAAACTCACTAACCTTGGCTGGGCATATGTTAACTGCATTTTATATGATACATCATAGCTTCTCAAATTGTTTGTGATAGCATGTTTATGTGCTAGTTGAACCCTTGATTTATGATGTAGCTATGATGAATGATTAAAACATGTAGCTATGCCTATCAGCCTCAAAACTGATTTGATCTTGGCGGGGCATGATGTGATTAAACTCAGCTAGAAATAATTTGCCTAATCCACCCTGTATTAGTTGATAGAGCAACCATGTTTTTTGAAAAACACATGGATGACAGCCTTGTAGTGTCTTTTGCCATGAAATGGTTGTGTGTGTCTAGTCATCCATTACATTCTGGTTAATGTTTGTTTGCCTCAGTTCTAAAAAAAAATTTACACAACACATTTTTTACAAATTGCATGCATACTGAATGGAGTTTAGCCCTCCCAACTTTTTACAAGGTTGCCCTATAAACTTACCTTTACCAAAATTAACTGGTAAGTTTACCCTAGACCTGAATCTAGAAGAACAACTCTACAAAAGTACAGATCCCATGCACATCTAAACTATCTCCATATTGATCAGCAGGTCTTGAATGTGCCTTGTTCTTCCAATAGTCACCATGTGTTCCAAGCAACCCCTTACTAGCTCTGGGTCAACAATTAAATTGTGGGGCAGCATCCCAAGGCTTCTTAGCCTCTCTTTACCCATATGTGGCAGTTTAAAATCATTCCCTTCTCTGCATTTCATGATTTCCACCATGACACATTGTAAACTCAGGAAAATCTTGTCAATAATTTTTGGATCATATCTCTGAAATGCATCACACATAGCCTGCAGTAACTCATCTAGGTTTTGACTAGGGTTTTGCTGCTGTAAACTTTGAATTGAGGCAAAAAACCCCAAATCCAGAATATTTAGGTCGGGTGATTTTGATGGCTGGCACTCTAACTGTATATTGAAACCATCTGAGGTGGCTGCAGCTAGAAATTCAGGGTCATTTGCAAATATGTGACAAGGGAAATTATCTTGTTGTATGAAAATGTTTTTGGTTGCCCAAACTAGCCATTTCTGCTTGATTACTGGTATCAGCTCACGAATCAACTTGTGTCTTATGATGTCTCTAGTTATGGATGATATGGGTTTGAGAATCATGGTTCCTCTAGGTTTATTTACAGTGGTGTACTTGGCTGGTAATAATCCACGTTTGGAAACACCCCTATTTTCCCATCAAACAATACATTACCCTCTAAGTCAAGTAATGGTCTAGACACAGCACATAAAAACATGAGTTTTGGAATATAATGTTTGCTTTGTGTGATTCTGTATGGTTCAGGTTCACTGGGACCTAGAATATATCTCGTTGTTGTCTCTGTCAAGTCGAACCACTTTTCATCGATGTGTATCACATTTTCCATAGGCTTGAACTGCATGTTACACTCCAGTTTACTTAGGCCCCATTCTAGCCTTGATTCTTTGCATGCCAAACTTAGCTGTGGATGAACTGCATTAGTGTGGCTCCTGATCTCCTTACTTACTATAGCTCTATGTATTGTGCTTTTTCCAACCTGCAACTGTGCTGCTGTGCTCCGACAGGTTCGCCGGTACCTAAGTGGCACTGCCATTAAGGCCTCCATATCGATTGGTTTCTTGGTTCTGCCACAACGGCCATGCCTATTTGAACGGGCATTCACAGCTTCTCCATTCTGAAGTTGCTGCTTCACACGCGCCCATATGGTAGAGATGGTCCGAACTGAACAGGACCATATCTCTGCTGCCTCCACTCTATGTTGCCGCTGAATCTGCCCATTTTTTGAGTTTTGAAGCAGAAAATGGGCTATGTCCTGCCTCTGCTCATCTGTCAGGTTTGCCCCAACCATCACAGCTGTGCTCGATGACGAATTCAGAATAAGGAGGGAGATTTGTTTTCTGTATCTGGCCAGTTCCTGAAGAACTAGCCAAAAATATTCTGAGAGCTGCCATTTTTTCTTCTAGATTAGGTTGGTTTGGGAGCTGTAATAAATGCCCCTTTTTATAGAAGTTAGGCTGAAATTTTCAACATTGTAAACAGTGGCTTAATTTGGCTCCAGAATTGAAAATTTTGGAGTCAAAAATTAGAAAAATGAGGGAATGGTTACTATTCCCGTCAGGGATCAGTAACATTTTAACCCTTTGTTGAACAGTAAACCAACTCTCACATCAGAGTACAAAATTCAGCTTTTTTAGCTGAAAAGCTAACCAAATTTCACTGTTCAATTTTGCAGCCAAAATTCTCTTTCATACGATTTAATTCGGGACGGAGGGAGTACTAAATTTTTTTAAATAATATATAATTTATATTGTATTTTTTTATATTTTTATATTTATATACACAATATTACTAGTTATAACTAATAAAATATATTATTTAATTTTTATAAAATGATATAACTTTTAATGTAAAAAGGTTAGAGGATATGCCACCGTTATTGAGAATTCCTATAATAAAAATTTACAGAGATAAGAGGGAGCATATTTTAATTAGGAGTTACGTAAGGGATTGCAAGCCTGTCAAGTTTGACTGTAGAAGTCAATATTGTTTGGATCTCCGCAACTCGCATTAGCGAGCTCACACCCATCCCAAAACTGGGAAAATGACACTAGAGGAAGATCTCCATTCACATCTGTTTTTGACCCTTCTAGCATCGTTTTTTTAGCTCAAAAAGTATTGGTCATGTGTAATGGTACTACATTATACAGTAACACTGTTTTATTTTTGCTAGCTCCGGTTATAAACTAGCATCATTTTTTAATAATAGTAACCGGTACTGATCAGAAAGATATAAGTGCTGAATGCAAACATGAGCACCGGTTATCGTGTTCATTTTTATGAAAAAAATTCCATTAAAACACAAAAATGCGTTAAAATAGAGGAAAAAACTTGAATTTAATTCTATAAACACTCAAAACCACTATACAACTAGGTAGATATATGGTCACTAGGATGCTCACTAGGCCCTCTGCAATTAAATTTTGTGTTGAAATTGATCTTTAGAAGCCTATGTGTAACTATATTAGACTGGGTTCAGTTTCTAACAATAGGAAGTATCCTATAGAGTTTGAAGATGTCCCCCTCTATTGTGATCACTGTGCTAAGTTAGGACATTCCCTAAGTCAATGTAGAACTATCCCACAAAACATTAATGATAAATCAGTGGAAAATCACATAGCCCAGAGCCAAATCCATTCACAGTGGCAGGCTACTGGAAACAAATTTAGCAAACCTCCTCTGATCTCCTTAGGTAATCAGGTTGACTCCTCCTCCCTTCAGAATGACAATGTAGTTAGCCAGAGAGCTATAACAATCCCCACACTGAACCTCGACACCAACCACTCCCCAGGGGTTAACAGAGTGTCTGGAAATGAATGTTTACAATCACATGCTCAATTATCCAGAATCCAATCTCAGGAAGACTCTGAAAACTCCATGTCAAAGTTTTTAAATGCTACGGCACTGTCCAAATCTACTCCCATTGCCTATGCAAAAGATGATATCCAAATAGGCTCACTCAGTTTAAGCCTAAACCAATCCCCCACCAACAACCCCCACTCTCCCTACAGGGAAAAATGGAAAATAGGTTTTCTGTTTTGCAGGATCTAGATAATCTCCCCCAGGGAAATGAAAAACTGGAAGTGCTGGATTCTGATGATGAGGTTACTGTCAATCACCTTGATATTACACCTTCACATGCTATAAAGCTCAATGGTAATAATTCCTAGCAAGGTAAGTCTAAGATTAAAAAGAATAATTATTTTAGTCAACTGAATAAGATGATGCTTAGATCAGCTACAAAAAGTCATAAATCAGGTGAACAATGACACATAATTTAACTGTTAATTTTTTAGTCTGGAACCCGAGGGGTATGGAATCGTCTATGCTAAGGCTAATTAATCTAATTAAGCTTAAGAAAATTCAACTCCTGTGCATAATCGAACCAATGCATGAAAACACTCAATGTCAAGCATATATAGATAAGCTTAATTTCTCTCATAATTTGGCTCTCCATAACGGTAAAATATGGCTTATGTGGACTAATTCAGTTTCTGTCACACTCATCTCTCACCATGAACAGTTTCTGCATGTTAAGATATCACACCAATCTCTACATTTAGATATGGAGGCAGTTTTTGTATATGCACTTAGAAACAGAGAAGGTAGGAAGAATTTATAGAAGGATCTGACTAGCATTACTAGAGGGGATACTATTTTCATAGGTGATTTTAATACCATCACCACACTTTCAGAGTATAGAGGCCCTAGCTCCCCTTCTCTAGGAAGTATTAGAGACTTCAATAACTGGATTAGTTCCTCTGAAGTTTAGGAAATTAACACAGTGGGAAATCTTTTCACTTGGTGCAATTCGAGACTTAGGAATCCTACCTCCAAAAGATTAGATAGAGGCCTCTACACAATTTCATGGAACTATAAATTCCCTTCATCCTCTATCCAAATCCTGAACAGGCAAACCTCAGATCACTCCCCTCTTCTCCTCCAGGTGTCTACCTTGACCAATTCCCACCCTAAACCTTTTAGATTTATAAACACTTGGTTCAATAGACCAGAATTTACAAATCTAATTAAGGAAAACTGGGAAAAATCACTTCCTGAGTCTGGAATGCTTAGATTCTATCTAAAATTAATTAGACTTAAGAAGGTGATAAAAATCTGGAATACAGATTGCTTTGGGAATATTGATGCTAATGTAATTTCAGCAGAGGAGGCCTTAAGACTTCAGGAACTTGTTTTTGATTTGACCCCCTCAGATTCTGAACTTATCAAATTAAATGAGAAAAAAGCTTTACTGCTTAGAGCCCTTAAAGAGAAGGAAAAATTTTGGAAGCAAAAGGCAAGATCTAAATGGCATAAGTTAGGAGATAACAACACCCAATTTTTCCACAAAACTGTTCAAGAGAAAAACTGTAAGTTACAGATCACTAAGATTAAAAATAGGGAAGGGCAGTGGCTAAACTCAAACTCAGACATTCAAAAGGAAGCTATTGCCTATTTTTCTGATCTGTTAACTGAACCTAACCAAATAGCAAATGACACCTATTATCCTCACTTTCTCAGTCAAATCCCAAGCATTATCACTGACCAGGACAATCAGGCTTTATCCATACCAGTCTCAGAAGTTGAACTGGAGTCTGTGATTAAGGGTTTGAATAAAAATAGTAGTCCAGGTCCGAATGGTTTTTCTAATAAATTCTATTGTAAGTGCTGGACTTTTATTAAAAAGGACCTAACTGAAGCTGTGAATGAATTTATTTTAGGTGTAGATATGCCAAGGGGAATAGCTAGTACTTGGAATACCCTAATTCCAAAAAAAGGCTACACCTTGCTCTTTTGATGATTTCAGACCAATTAGTCTATCTAATGTTATTAATAAAATCTGCTCAAAGGTATTAATGGAAAGATTAAGGCCTCGCATGGATAAACTAATCTCTCCAAATCAATCTGCCTTCATGAAAGATAGGGACATTTCAGATAACATACTCTATTTGCAGGAAATGATAAGATTTCTAGATAAAAAGAGTAGGGTTCCTAACTGTATCCTCAAATTGGATCTTAGGAAGGCTTTTGACAGAGTAAACTAGGATTTTCTTAGGAGTATATTGACCAGGTTTGGTTTTAGTGGTAATTTCTTAAATGCTGCTATGAACAATCTTTCACAAGCTCATTTCTCAGTCCTTATCAATGGCAATCCAGTGGGCTTCTTCAGAGCCACTAGAGGCATCAAACAAGGTGATCCCCTCTCTCCGTTCCTCTTTAATATTTTCTCAGAGGCTTTTTCTAGGAGCCTCTCATTCATTTTTTGGAACAATAGCCTCTCATACTATCAACTGCCTGCTTCAGTCCCAGCTGCCTCTCATTTAATGTATGCTGATGATACAATTAATTTTATGCAAGCCTCTAGGACTAACCTCATTAATATTAAAGCTTTCCTAGAGATCTTCGAATATACTTCAGGTCAAAAATTAAATTTTGACAAATCTGATTTCTACATAAGTAAAAGGGCCACAGCAGCTAAACTAAATCAGGTGAAGATGATCTTGAAAATGAAAAAAGGATCCTTTCCTTTTAAGTACTTAGGTTGCCCTATTTTCAAAGGCAAAACTTTAAATAGATACTTCCAACCGTTGATGGAAAATATTGATAAAAAGTTACAAAACTGGAAAAATAAATGGCTAAGCTCAGGTGGTAAATTGACTCTAATCCAATCTTGTTTATACTCTATGCCACAGCATTTATGGACTGTTATCAAACCCCCAAACCACATAGTAAAGACCCTTGAGAAAAAATGGCTAGATTCTTCTGGGGAGAATCAGATGGTAAAAAGAACAAGGTCTGGAAAAAAATGGTCAGACTTAGCTGTACCAATATCCCAGAATGGCCTAGGTTTCAGATCAATCCGAGCCATTATTGATTCCTGCTCCCCCAAACTATGGTGGAAGAGCCAGTTAGGTATTACAATGTGGGCAAAATTGTTATGGGGCTTGCCACACTCACATAGGAAATCAATGACTTGGAGAAGAATCTGTTCAATGAACTCTTTTGCTAAAAATAATACTCTCATCATTCATGGAAAAGGTAATTGCAATCTGTGGACTGATAACTGGTGCCCCAATGGCCCTCTTTTTAACTGTATCCCCAGCCACATCTCCTCTGCACTGCTATATTGCTCTGTGGCAGATTTTATTAGTAACAAAGCTACTATTCTAGCCCAGATTTCACCCTTCCTCGAACATGATACTCTTTCTTTTCTTCAGGAAGCTGCAATTATACAAGACATGGATGATAGATTGATATGGAAACCAGAAAAGTCAGGGGCTTTCACCTTCAAGTCAGCTTATAAGGAACTCACACTCTCATCAGGTAATTTTCCAGCAACCAAGCTTATCTGGAACAATGCATTACAGAAAAAGGTTTCTATATTCATATGGAAAATGCTGCACTCTTTCCTACCTTTTGATGATGTGCTAATTAAGTGTGGTTTTAGTCTAGCTTCTAAATGTCTAGCATGTTATCATTCAGATTCCATTCAACATTTCTTCATATCCTGTCCTCTGGCTCAAACTGTATGGAATAACTTGGCTTCTTTAGTGGACTTTAATCTTGATCATCAACATTCCATCAATGATAGATTTTTTCTTTTCTGGAATAGTCACGATCTACCTAAATAGCACCAGCTGATTTGTAAAATTCTCCCATCTCTAATTTGCTGGTGTCTTTGGAAGGCACGGAATAGATTCTTATTTGATCAGAAGTGTTTCTCTTCAGACATTATATGTAAGGAAGTTCATGATCAAATTAAACTGTCTCTCTTTGCTAAATCTTCCCACCTAGTCCCCCTTTCAGCTTCTCCAACCAGCCTTATGCATCTGGTTCCATACACTAGACCATCCCCAAAGCCAAATATTTCTACTGTTTTCTGGGAAAGGCCTAAGACTAGTTCCATAAAAATCAACACAGATGCATCTTGGTACCCTAACAAAGCTGCAACAGGGCTGATTGCAAGGAATAGTTCTGGAACACCGCTTCTAATTAAATCAATAACAATTACTGCTTCTTCCCCAATCCAAGCTGAGATCTTAGCCATATTATTTGCCTGCCAAACTTTCCCACAAATGGATCATACTTTGACAAATGAATCTGACTCTATGTTGGCAGCTAAAATGGTTAAGGATCCCTATACTGCACATTGGCCCCTATTTGATCTGACCTCGAAAGTACATTCCCTCTTAAGGAATGCTTAAACATGTTTTTAGGGAATGAAATTCAGTGGCAAATGCAATTGCTAAACATCATTCTACTCATAATTAGAGTCTTAGCCTTTATAATGTTCCATTACATATCAAATGACTCATTTCCTTAGATAAAGAGCATACTCCCTATATTAGAATACATAAAAATGGCTCTTCATAGGATTGATACTGCTGAGAAAGTTTTCTTTCTCTCTGCAGGTTCTTTGCAAGGTTTCCAAGCTACTATGTTGCCACCAACACAGTTTCAAGTGGATTTTTACTATGATTTCTGGGAACACCTGATCCACTTTTCATATTGGTTTATGAGATTATCAACCATAAATTCGGTTCGAACCATGGGATATGTACTTCCTTGATTAAAGTTGCCTGGACAAAGGAAGAATTAACACAAGGGGTGGAGATTCTTCTCTTTGGAATCGTAACTTTAACAACTAACCTCTTCTACTTTGGTTAGTTTTAGATTAGTTGTATACTTCGATAGGTATCTCTTTTGGAGGCAACTATGTTGCCTCAGTGCTCTTAGCAAACACTCAAACTCTTTGTATATTCCTTTTTTTTAGGCTTGGGGAACCTTATATATAACCCCCCACCTACGGGTGTTTTCATTTAAAAAAAAGGTAGATATATGGACTACGAAAACTAACTATTATGAATCTGCACTAATATAATATGTGTTGTTCTCACGCTCGATAACCCTACTTCTTCTTCTTCTTTGGATTCACTTGAGGCGCGAATCAAGGATCCTGGATTAAGGAGCTCGAGACACAGCTTTAGAGATACACCAAAACAAAGAAATCAATGTTCAAGACACGTACACTACAAGAAACATGATCTTTTACCTCGATTTTCAATAATTTTTACCTTGAATTTTATCCTGGAAAAACTGAGGAAAATACCACATCAATAAAAAGATGATTATTTACCCTGATTCACAACCGAGGGAAAAAAATCTCTAGTGGGGATTTTTATTGGTTTTAGATAAAAACATGTAATAACAAATTGCACGCGGAAATTATGAATAAAAAATTGAAACATTCTAAATCAACCTTTTTTTATACCAAATTAGAAAATAGTTGAAATCTGTTGGACAGTTTTCTTAAAGTGCATTAGCACTCCCTTGGGTGTTGGATCGATGAGCGCACATTTCCCAGGATACAACGACTTTGAAACTAGCATCTTACACCAACAGTCAAATTCAGACGAACTTGAGGATGAACTTTTAAAAAAGAGAGGGAGATTTTGAGTCACAAAGAAAGTTCAACTTAATATGTGGTAGGATTAGTTCTTATGTGTGCGTTTGAAATGAAAGAATAACACTACTGGAAAATACCCCTATAGACACTGGTGATGTAGCGCTGAGTGGTAGAAACCGGTGCTGAAAATGATATGAGAACCAGAATTAGTGAATATACCGGTCGTTGTGGACCTAATCAACACCGTCGGACAAAAAACATACAGAACCGGTGATGTTTCTGGTGGGAGGGTTGGGTTTGCAGAAAATGTACTTTTCAGCACCAATTTATGAAGAAATGGTAGCAATTGGTGTAGAGAATCGGTGCTGGAAATGTTTTTTAAAAAATCAACTTAGCACTAGTTGTATGGACAAGGAACCGGTGCTACAGGTGCATTAAATGCCCACATAACCACCTTTTTCAGTGGGTAAAACCTTGGGGATTCGGTGGTTTGGGTTAATTAAGGACTTTTTTGGGGTGGAAGATTACATTGAATTCACAACAGTGAGCCATAAAATGTACCATTTTTGTGTGACTGATTGATTGTGTTTGAAATAATTTGGTGATATATATAATTTATTGGTAGGTTCATGTGAATGTACCTTGAATTAAATGCATGGAGTTAGTTTTTTTTGGGTGAAATTATTGATGTAGTTAATTTTATGTTTATGATTGTGATATTGTAAGATATGGTTTTAACGTAGTGTGGTGATACTATACAATATGGTTTGTAAGTAGTATTGATGTAGTTACTCAATCTTGTTTAGAATGAGTTATAGCGTATATTGTATGGAACTATAATTTTTGCATAACTTTATTTAATAAAAAAAATTGTCATTAGGACGAGGGTTTATAGGGTTCTCATCCCTTTTATATTAAGCTCAAATTTGCACAATGTGCCATTATAACATATGATATGGGATTAACCCATTAACACTGAAACGCTAGCTAAATATTACAATTCTAATCTAAGGTCTCAGTGGCATAAAAAAAGAGATACAAATAGGCTCTAATCGATATTACAATACTGAGCAAAAGCCTATATGACAATGAGAAGGGCACGTGGAGTAAGTGGTTTCCACCGTATCGCCATAGTGTAGCGACAATAAATCGACCCAAGGCTACCATCAGAACAAACACAATGAAGTATCGAAAGATACACATACAAAATGACCCATCAACACCTTTGATCAAACATCTAAGGAAATCAAAACAAAATAAAAGAAGCTCCCCAACTAAATGTCTCCATTTAACCCGTGAAGACCATTTCCTTAATCTAGGAGACTAGGACACGTCATTTTAATTGCCAAAATTATTTCCATCAGTATATAGAAATAACTTATAATGCGTAGAATTATCTCTAAATTTACCTCAAAAGGTGTTACAGACCAACTTAATCGATTTATCAATAAAATTGGCCACAACCTCCTTATGGATCAAAGTCTTCAAATCTGATTTACATCCTTAGAAAGGTGTTGATGGGTCATAAGTTCGTATAATACAACTTTGACTTGGATTTCTCCTCACCATCTCTTTGGATATCAAATCTGAAGTCAAACATATTTTAACGACTCGTGCTGCCTGAAAAATAAACATTTTTAGAAATAATTCCTTCTGACACTTTAAATTTTAAAAAATCATTTTAAAACTGCCTATTTTAAAATATGAAAAAAGTGAAAAAAACTAAATATATAGCTGAAATAAGTTAATAGCCTCCCACCTGAAAAGAGAAATTAAAAGGTTGAAAAATGGAGAATTACCCCCCATAACCTTGCTACCTCCGGAGTATAACTCGGCTGTCGGCTGAGCCAATGGATCGTTTTACCTGAGTCACCCCATTCCTGATTCGTTTGTGAGTTAAATCAACCCGAACCCTAAGTAAGCCTGAATTTTCCACTACCGAATCTGAGTTGGTCAGCTTAGATATGAGTAAACTCGAGAAAATGCATTGATCTGGTCGTAGGTCTCAAGTGTGAAGTCGAGTATAGAGGTTGCTTCTCCCACCTCCGGTCACGCCTTACTCGTAGCCTCTCGCCACCGTAGGAATTTTTGTCCTCCGGTCTAGGTCGGCAGATGTCTCTCGCCTCTGGTTTCAGGACGATGGAATGTTTCCGCATCAGGAGTTATTGGCCACCGTGGAAGACCGCCTGTCTTTGCCGCTTGTCTCCGCCACTTGGACGTCAGTTGGTGGTAGGTCTAATGGTTGAAACTAGCCAACTCCGTTCTGGCGCTGAAACTTCGGTGAAACAACCTGTCATCAAAGCGGTCAAATAGTTGCTAAGCCCTTTTAATGCTGAGACCAATCCGGTGAAAATAGACCGTTGACAACCGCCACAGGGACGCTGGCGGGTGGATCTGACCGGTTTACCTAAAAAATTCATTCAGAACCCAAAAAAAGACTGATTTTGTTCACCTTTTTATATCTGGTGAAAAAAATCAGGGGTAACAAAGATACTGGGGTAGGGGTGATGAGAGAGTGGGATTGGGGTGGAGGGGACCACCGGAGTAGGCTATTTTCGGTGGCGGCGGCCTCCCTCTAAATGGTTGTTGTTAGGGTTTTCTCACTACTGGAAAATAGGTACATAGGCACCAGTTGACACGTATCGATGCTAATTATTACCTTTTGCACTGGTACAACCATCCATGAATAAACAACTGGTGCCTATAAATTAATGATACCAGAAAAAATATACCGGTGCTTAATATTGGTGCCTATGTGTGGAAAAAAGAATACTTAGGTAGTTTTGAGCATCGGTACATTAGATACCGGTGTGGAATAGCGGTGCTGTTAAAATATTTACACGGGAAATCATAAAATCCACACCGGTAAACTTAGGGAACCGATGCATTTGGGAACAAAATGGTGGGAAAAGGTTAAGCACCTGTATAAAACTCTAAACCGCTAGGCCTACACCAGTTCTTAAAGTTCTAAAATGCAGGAAATATTAGAGCACCGGTCATATGTACCAATGCCTTTGTGTGAAGATCTGGAAAATGCGGGAAATGGGATAAATTTATGCACCAGTTTGTTATTTTAGTTTGAGCACCGGTATATCTGCCGGTGCTATTTCTTCAACTGCACTTTTTGCACCAGTTTTATAGTTTTAGACCAGTGCTATTGATGCATTAAATACTCACCTACCACTATTTTGATCGGGTAAAAAAAGAATGAAGAGGGTTTTGGAGTTCATTAATGGCAATTTGGGGTTGAAGAAGACATTGAATGCTCATAAATGAATTCCATTAATGGAACATCATGTTTCTTTTAAATTTATCATTTATGGTGGAATATGTGTGGAATGATATGTTGCAATAAATATCTTGTGAGTTTGAACATTGTAATGTTGCTTCAAACTTTTGATTAATAGGGTTTGTTAGCAAGTATTGTTGATGTAATGAATGGCTTTGAATGCATGTGATTTGATATATAGGGTGTAGAGGATTGTAGTAGTGTGTGATGTTGCATGTTGCATGTTTATATGGTGTGTTATAATAATCTCAATGTTTATGGTGTAATTGTATATTGCTTTGGATGTTTAAATGTTGCAAATTTATTACATTGTAAACATTTACTGTGCCATCGAGAGGCGTAAGCATGTGTATCACAATGTTAGCTTGGTCTGGATGATCCCAAGTCCTTTATAGAAAAGGCATTGGTCGAAGTAAGCGTGATGCAGACAAAATTTGATGGTGCTCCAAGTGATGATGAGAACGATGAGGAGGTGAAAAATGGATTGCCATTCTTAATTATTAATTTCATTAATTACTTGGTTTATTATGAATTATAGTTTAAATATTTTCTTACAAACGAAATTCAATGTTCAATGTTAGAATTGGGAGAGGGTGAATCTGTTTGTGAAGCAATTAGACGGGTAAAGGGCCCCGGTGGTGAAGGGATTTCTCCAAAGAAAGTGCCACACCCATACTTTAGCAAGTCGAATCGCTCGTGTCCGAGTATTTGAGCCTGTGTTCCATGCCAAAGTGGGCTTGTTGCCCGCCAACCACACACCGTCAATGTTGGAGAGGCTCTAGGACATGTCTTTGACCGGCCAAAGTATTGATCGACCAGGATTTAGATACCCCTAATGAAGAAGAGAAGGACGTGCCTGTCAATGGTTGTGCAAACAAAGAATTTGAATTCCTTGAAGTCCCCGATGATGAGATATATCAAATAAACTATTCCTAAGATATATATTATTATTAGCATATTCTAAGTGTTTGAATGTAAGTTTTTTCAAATTACATTTTTCACTACTTTGTCCATTCAGCCTTCTGATTCGACCATAAGTTACAGGCCGGGGGAAGGGGGGAAGGACACGACACTGATCTCGCCACTGAAATTGGTAATGCTATCATAGCTCGTGACTAAATCCTCCACACATATTTGGACAATTTACATATCACTGAACACATAGTTGTTTACTAACTACGTGCAGATTAAACACAACTGCGCCTTAAGAGGCCAACCAATTATGAGGGAGTTCATCAACTTGTGCAATGAGAAGGAAACATAAATGAAGGCTATGGAGAAAGTTGTGTATTACAACCAATTTCCTATATCCACATTTACCAAACCATGCAAAATTGCCATTTGCATCCAGCAACTGTTGGAGTTTGGAGGCAAGCTCAGGAATTGTCATGACATGAAATGGATCTCGAATACACAACTGGATTTGTGGATGGGGTAAGTTCAAAACAATTCAATTCATGTTTCTCGTTCGTTAACATATTCATGACATAAAATGACTTGTGCTCTGACAGGCACCTGGGGAGTATAATCGAGGCCACGAACAATGGCAGAATCTAGTTTTGTGTTGCCAACACGGGAAGAAATAACTACTTTTTGTGGATGGTGACATAAATAATTGGGTTGTCCTTATCTGGGACTCGATGATCCAATCAGACGTCGTCTTTTATTTGGTGCCTTACCTTAGGAGGTCAGAAAAAATTCCAGTATAATTTAAATTGAAATTTTTTTAGTAAAATTCAAGTTATAGATTAATTTTTAAATTACTAACGTAGGTCTCATTGGTTCCTCATCCTCATTTGTCCCAGAATAAACCATGTATTTACTTTGGACACACTCACCGGTGGTATTAAACCTGATGATAACGGCAATATTTACTGTTACTGTGTGCGATACTGGTGCGATTTCATTTCTTCCTTCTTCCTTAATCCCAATTCTTCAGTTCATCGTCCCCAATCCGGATTCGGATAATCAGTGGTATCGATTTTCCTCCGGCGTGTGCGCTGGGGGGTAGTCATGGCGACCGCTCCAAATCCTCCCATCCCTGACAACGGTAACCCAATCCAAACACCTCCAATCCAGCTATCCTTTGCCGCTGCTCTACAGAGCAAATCACCTCCCCTAAGCAAGACCTTACCCAACAACCCTGAGATAATACCCAAATCCCAACACCTTGGTGATGTAGCATGCTTATATTCCGAAGAGCAGATTGCTAAACTATCCTCCTACTATGCAAACGCGCTAGTAGGAAAATTCACGAAAGGAAGGTGCTCCATGGAACAACTTGAGCAATTCTTCAGAACTGTTGGTTTCTCAGGTAAGTACCAACTCGGTTCTTTAGATTATAAGCATGTTCTTATTCGATTTAAACTGCTTAATGACTACCAGCGTTGCTGGATGAAGGGAGTGTGGAATTTTAGTGGCATTTTACTCAAACTCCTAAAATGGACCCCCGAATTCTCAATTCATAAGGAATCTCCTATAGTTCCTGTATGGTGTATCATTAGAGAGGTTCCCCTATACTACTATAACTCGGCTTCAATTGAATCTATCGGTAACAGTATTGGGAGCTTTATAAAAAATGACATGGCCACTGACATGCTCACAAGGCCCTCGGCCATTAAGTTATGTGTTGAAATTGATTTGCAAAAACCATTATGCTCTCATATTCGCTTGGGATCTGTCACTAACAATCAGAAATATCAAATTGAGTATGAGGACATCCCATTGTACTGTGATCACTGCTCGAAGCTAGGTCATTCTATGGCCCAATGTAGAGCTTTTCCCCCTAACCGCACTGTTAAACCTCAGGAAGAAATTAGGAAAACTAATCAGGCTCTGTGGCAGCCAACTGGAAAAATATTTGATACCCCTCCCTTGATCCTTACTGATGAACAGCCTGATCAAATTCTCATGGAGATGGATAAGACCCTTGACTCTGTGGATATACCATCCTCATCTCATAACCCTCAATCCACACCTATCATTGAGTTATCTCATTCACAGCTTCATAACACACCTGACAAATCCTCTGCTCCTAATGCTAATGATAGTTTTGATAACTCTTTGAAGAAGCTAATCCAAGACTCTGCTCACATAAATTTTACTCCAAGGATATATGCCAGTGATGATATACATTTGGAGAAACATAATTTATCTCTGGACATACAAAAGTTTACTGTTAACTCCCCTCATGGTCGAGTGGGAAATAGATTTGCTATTTTACAGGACCAACAGGAGGACTTAACTGGTATCCAGGAGGAAGTAACAGAGGCTGATCACACCACTCATGCCATAACTGCTACCCCATCCAACCTCAGTCAGGATACTTTGCAAGGTAAGTCCAAAGGTAAAAGGACTAACTACTTCTCCCAGATTAACAAAATGATGCTTAGATCATCTACTAAAAGTAGTAAATCTAGTGAACAATGACTAGTCTTCCCTCAGTTAATTTTTTAGTTTGGAACATTAGGGGAATGGAATCTTCAATGTTGAGACTAATTAATCTCATTAGACTTAAAAAGATTCAGTTGCTTTGCATTATTGAGCCTATGCATGACATCTCAACATTTCACTCTTATAAGGAGAAGCTTAATTACCAAAATGGTTTGACTCTATTTAACAGTAAGATATGGATTATGTGGTCGAACTCAATCTCAGTCTCTTTACTGGCATCCCATGAACAATTCTTATATGTGCACATAGAGCATCTGTCATTTAATTTTAATATGAATGTTGTCTTTGTATATGCACTTAGAAATAGAGAAGGTAGGAAGACTTTATGGGAAGATCTAGCCCCCATTTCCAATGGAGATACTATTTTCATTGGTGATTTCAACACTATCACCTCCCTTTCTGAATATAGGGGTCCAAGCACACCATCCTTAGGGAGTATTAGGGATTTTAATACATGGATAAACTCCTTGGGCTTGCAGGAAATTAATACGGTTGGCAACTTATTCTCTTGGTGCAACTCTAGACTTAGAAATCCCACATCCAAAAGGCTAGATAGGGGTTTAGCTACTATTTCCTGGAACCCTAAGTTTCCATCCTCATCCATTCAGATTCTAAACAGGCAAACCTCTGACCACTCACCACTGTTACTGCAAATATCTGATTTAACCATCACTAATCCTAAACCTTTTTGGTTTCTGAATGTATGGTTTAATCGTCAGGATTTTATCCCCCTCATACAGGCAAGTTGGGACAAACAATTGAATGTTAAGGGCCTGCTTGGTTTTTATCTCAAACTGATCAGACTAAAAAAAGAGATAAAAATATGGAACAGAGAGTGTTTTGGGAACATTGACACTAATTTGTTAAATGCTGAAGAATCCCTTAGACTCCAGGAATCTAGATTTGATCTTAATCCCTCTGATACTGAACTTATGGAGTTAAATAGACTTAAGGCTTTACTGTTGCGAGCTCAAAAGGAAAAGGAAAAGCTGTGAAAACAAAAAGCAAAGTTGAAATGGAATAATTTAGGGGATAACAACACCCAATACTTTCACAAAGTGGTTCAAGAGAAACATTGTAGACTTTAGATAAGTAAGATAAAAAATATAGAAGGTCAATGGCTTAACTCTCAAACTGATATAAACTCTGAAGCCATTTCTTTTTTTACTAATCTGCTGCAGGAACCTAACACTGAACCTAATGATACATACTACCCACATTTTCTGAATCAAATACCTCTTATCATCTCTGATGCTGATAATAATGATCTTTCTAAGCCTGTAACTAATCTGAAGTTGAGTTTGTTATAAAAGGCTTGAATAAAAATAGCAGCCCGGGCCCTGATGGCTTTACACCTAAATTTTTTCTAAAATGCTGGCCTATTATTAAAACTGATCTAGTCATGGCAGTTAATGATTTTCTAGATGGTACTCCTCTGCCCAAAGGAATATCTAGTACTTGGATTACTTTAATCCCAAAAAAACCCACTCCTAGTTCTTTTAATGACTTCAGACCTATCAGCTTGTCTAATGTTCTTAATAAAGTATGCTCCAAGGTGCTAATGGAAAGGCTTAGACCACATATGGACAAACTGATCTCCCCCAATCAATCGGCTTTCATGAAAAATAGGGATATATCAGACAATATCATTTATCTTCAGGAAATGATTCGTTTCTTAAATAAGAAAACTAGGACTCCTAACTGTATTCTCAAACTGGACTTGCAGAAAGCTTTTGATAGAGTGAACTGGCACTTTTTGAGAAGCATTTTGCTGAAATTTGGTTTTCAAGGGAAATTCATGCATGCTGTTATGTCTAACCTTTCTCAAGCTTACTTTTCTATTCTTATCAATGGTAATCCTGTTGGTTTTTTTAGGGCAACAAGAGGGATTAAGCAAGGTGATCCCCTTTCCCCCTCCCTGTTTAATATATTTTCTGAAGCATTCTCTAGATCTTTATCCTTCATTTTTCAGAACAATAAACTTGCATACTATCAGATACCTTCTTCAATTACTGCTGCTACACATCTTATGTATGCAGATGACACCATTATTCTTATGCAAGCTTCTAAAGCTAATCTGGTTAGAATTAAGGCTTTTCTGGATGTGTTTGAAGATACTTCTGGCCAGAAATTTAACTTCAACAAGTCTGATTTCTATATTAGTAACATGGCTTCACTTGGAAAAATAAATCAGATGAGGACTATTCTAAAAATGAAGCAGGGTTCATTACCTTTTCAGTACCTAGGTTGCCCAATTTTTACAGGAAGAACCCTCACTAGGTATTTCCAACCTCTAATGGAGAAATATGATAAAAAACTTCAAAAATGGAAAAATCTGTGGCTAAGTTCAGGAGGCAAACTAGTTTTGATTCAATCATGCTTGTATTCAATGCCTCAACACCTTTAGAATGTGACCAAACCACCTAAATCAGTAATCAAAAACTTAGAAAAAAGACTTTCTAGGTTTCTATGGGGTGAGACTGATGGAAAAAGGAATAAAGTCTGGAAAAAATGGACTCACTTAGCTACCCCTATCTCCAGCTGTGGTTTAGGCTTTAGATCAATGAATGATATCCTAGAGGTATGCTCACTAAAGCTGTGGTGGAAAAGTCAAATTGGAAACTCATTATGGGCAAAATTGTTATGGTCACTTCCTGAGTCTCATAAAAAATCTGTTACATGGAAAAGGATTTGTTCAGTTAACCAGTTTGCTGAACAACACTCCTTAGTAATTCATGGTAAAGGGCTGTGTAACTTCTGGACTTCAAACTGGGGCAACATTGGACCACTTATTGGTCATGTTCCTCAACATATCTCTGCTCCAATTCTGCACTTCACAGTGGCTGATTTTATCCTCAATAAGTCTAACATTCTGCCGCTTATTTGCCCTTATTTAGGAAATGATACTCTCTCCTTTTTACAGGAAGCCAAAATTGAAGACATAAGGGAGGATAGGCTTATCTGGAAACCAAATCCAATTGGTAATTTCACATCTAAATCTGCATATCATGCCATAACTGGTTCATCAGGTAATTCTCTGATTTTCAAACTGTTATGGCACAGAGTTTTACCAAAAAAGATATCTATTTTTGCTTGGAGGATGTTCCAATCTTTACTTCCATTTGATAATGTCCTCATTACATGTGGTTTTAGTCTTGCCTCAAAATGTCCTTGCTGTTTCCATAGAGATTCTCTTGAACATTTTTTTATAAAATGCACCCTGGCTAAATCTGTATGGAGATATATGGCTTCTTTGGTTAATTTCAATCTACCTGAACCTCAAACCTTAACCCAAACCTTCTTCACCTTTTGGAATACTAGTGATTTGCCTAAGGCCTTCCAGCTACTTTGCCATATCATCCCTACCATCACTTGCTGGTGCCTTTGGAAATCTAGGAACAGATTCCTCTATGATCAGATTCCTCTACTTGCTGACTACATCATTAAGGAGGCTATAGACACTATTAGGCTAGCTATGTTTTCTAACCCTTCTTATCTGAAATCCACATGTAGCATGCCTCAATTCATAAAGAATCTATTCCCACTGTCAAGACCTCCTCCAAAACCAATCATTAGACTTGTTTCATGGGATAGACCTCCACAACATTACACAAAAATTAACACTGATGCATCGTGGTACCCAGATAGGGCTTCTGTTGGGGTGATTATTAGGGATTGCACTGGTTCACCTTCACTGGTTAAATCGGTTTCCATCTCTGCTAATTCATCCTTGCATGCTGAAATACTTGCAGTAAAAATTGCTTGTCAGTCCTTTATCAACCTGAATGCCTCGGTTATTATTGAGTCTGATTCTTTACTTGCTGTTAAGATGATTTGTGAGCCTTATACTGCTCATTGGACACTTTTTGATGAGGTTTATAAAATTCAAATGCTTCTGTGTGGTGCTACTCTTAAGTATGTTGCTAGGGAAGGTAATTTGGTTGCAGATGCAATAGCAAAACATCATCATGCTGCTCATAACATTTCTTTGGACCTTAATAACCTGCCTCTGCAAATCCAGGGCCTCATTGCCCTTGATAGATCACAAATACCCCAAATTAGAACCCCTTTATATGACTTGAGATAGGATTGATACTGCTGATGGCTTGATTTTATCTTTGCAGGTCACTTCTCACTGAATTCAACTTGCTAGTCCTGATGATCATACTCGGTGGCCACTGTTTTGGCCAGCTGACTGTGGACCTCTCCTCCGATGATGACTCTTGCTGATTCTGAGCCACTACTGCATTGCTGATGCTACACTGCTGCACCGTTTACTCAGCTACACTACTGCAGTTATCCACTACACTGCTTGGCAATGTCTCATACTGATAGTGCACTGATATCCATGTTAGTTGCCTGGCCAAAATGCAAATTAACACGGGGTGTGGAGATTTGTAGCTTTGGAAACACAACTAACATAACTGGATCTTCGCCAGTTCATGTACAGTCTCTAGATTAGGATTACTTTTGCGGGCAATGACGTTGCCTTCTTGTAAAATCAACCTTCTATACTCTGTTTCCTATTGGCTTGGGGCGCCAAATATATATATACCCCCACCCTCGGGTGTTCGTATTTAAAAAAAACCTGATGATTACACAGAAACACAAATTCTTTCCGGGTATTACTCTCAATTCAGTAGGCCTACTTTTTTCAATAATATTATTTTCAGAATTACTAATTCAAATAAACATATCACAGGCTTGCGTGTAAATATGAGAGGTTGAAGAGGAAGAACCCTTACCCGATTTCATCAGGGGGATAACAAACATCAACGTAAGTATTCAACATAAATAGTTACACATACTCCATACTTTTTCTTCTTTCCGTACACTGATTATACATTATCGATTCTTTAATTCTATCTTAGCACCGAAAACAAGTATGTAGCTGGTAATGCGGCTAATATGTCATGCGATTCCTTGAGGAGCTCGCTCTGAAGACAACTTCCAAAAATCCTCTTGACGTAAGTATCAAAACTCCAAAAAAATAACATACTATGTGTCTGGCTTTCGTTGCAGTAACCCCATCATACTAACTAACATTTAATGGTATCAAACCCCCAGTTTTGTTTGGAGAACCAAGGCTAGTACAACGCCTACGCACTTCAGAAGGTGGCAGAAAATTGTGTGAGGCATGTGTTAATATGTATGCAAAAAAGGCCAAGAATGATCCCAACCAATTTGTTGATTGATATGTGTGGATGGGTGATGGGAATTGTGGGTTATGGATTGATATGTGTGGATGGGTGATGGGAATTGTGGGTTATGGATTGATATGTCATGGGTTTTAGATTGATATGACCTGGGTATTAAATTGACATTTCATAATTTCTTTTCTTGTACAATGTGTTCATTCGTATTTATATCATTAGTTGACAAGTAATTTTTCCGATAGTTCAATGGGATTTTATAATCCTTTTTTCCCCGTGGTTGATCCAGGATGGCACAAGAATTTGAAAATTGCCCATGCAATATTTTTCAAAATTAGCATCGGTTACAAACTCCATTCAAAACCGGTGCTATAAATTAATACCATCGTACGAAACTGGTGCCGAAATCAATACACTCCAACCGGTGCTATAGTTTAAAGTACCAGTTTTAAAAAATACATGGGAAAAAAATTTTAACCGGTATCTAACTACTACTGGTGCTAAAAAAATGAACACCCACATAATTTTATAACGGTGCTAAAAAATCATTTTCCGGTTCAATTTCTCCATGTCTAACCTAGGTTTAAATGCACCGGAACACTTCCAAACCAGTGCTATAAAATAAGCACCGGTACATATCCTTATTATCGGTGCCCAATAACTGTACCCAGGCATGCTGATTTGTGCACTGGTTAAACAATTTATGAGAACTAGTACATAACATAATGGTTCTCAACATTAGCACCGGTATGTCATACCAGTGCTATTAACTCTACCATTTGCACCAGGTTACTTAGACACCAGTATCCCAGCAAGGAAAATTCCGATGCCTAAGATAGGTTTCTACTGGTGCCTATAGAGGGTCCTCCCAGTAGTGGCTTTTGGAGAGAGGGTAGAAAAAAAGTTCCATAGAAACAACCTAGAGAGGCTTAAACACATTATTTATAGAGATTTATCGTGCCATAGAGAGACTTAAACACGTGTATGCCAACGTCAGCAGGGTGAGCCATGAATTTATTGGTTTTGTTGACGAGTTTATTAAGTATGACTTAGGTCGGGAGAAGTGAATCCTATGTCCTTCTTGTGACTGCAAAAATAAAAACCAGATTAGCAATAAGAACTTTTTGAAACTTCATTTGTACAATAAAGTTTTCTCAAAAACTTATTTTACGTGGAATTTTCATTATAAAATAAAACACCTCCGGAAGTAGTAGTTGGTAGTAATGAAGAGTGTTTTGGTGATATAAATTCTAACGACATAGGTGAGGAGGTAGTGAATGAATTTTGACGGAGGTCGGAGGTGTTGGTAATTTTATTAGGGGAGAAGGATAAACCTTTGTATCTCGATTGTAAGAAGAAAGACATGGTCATGTCCTGTATGATGGAGCTGTTTGACATAAAAGTTGTTGTTTTGTAGAGTGACACTAACATGAATTAAGTGGCTCAAGATTTTGAATGACAAGCTGCCGACCGGTACTGGGTTACCGGAAAACCATTATAATGCTAAGAGAATTTTGGGACCCATGGGAATGGATAATTAAAAAAACACATGCTTGTCCAAATTTTGTTTTTTTAGGGGTGGATTTGAAGGATGAGGTGGCTTTCCTTGTATGTCATGTGTCTTCTTATAAGAAAATGAGAAATCAGATTGTTGATGATGAGATTTAGTGAAGGTAAGGAAATGGGTGCTTGCAAATGCATGTGACACCTTCCTATTGTTTCAAGACTTAAGAAGTTGTTTCAAAATTGTAAGGATGTAAATAATATTACATGGTATAAGGATGGGCGATCTTCGGATGATGATATGATTCGGCATCCAGCTGATGTGGATCAGTGGAAGAATTTTGACATCATGTATCCAGGGTTTGCCTCTGAACCAAGGAACTTGAGGCTAGCCTTGTGTATATAGATGGTATGAATCCATTTAGTAGCATGTCATCAAAACACAGTTTATGGCTAATTATGCAAGCCATATACAATCTTCATTCGTATTTGTGCATGAAGAGGAAATACGTGATGATGTCTTTGATAATTTTGGGGCCCAAACAGCTCGGAAATGACATTGATATGTATTTGGCCCCTTTGATAGAAGATTTGAAGGAACTGTGGTCCCTAGGTGTAGTTGTTTTTATGGTTTCCTAAGAGCACAGTTCAACGTAAAGGCCATGTTATTTTGTACTATCATTGATTTTCCTAGTAACCTTTTCATTTATAGAGTGAAGGGCCACAAGGCATGTCTCATTGATGCATCGATTTACACTAAATATACTTCGATCTTTGAGCCAAACTCCAAATTAACGATTTGGTGGTGGGGATAATCATCCAGACCAGTACGAGAAAGTTTGTTTCCCAAGAGACTAGCGAGATTTTTTTTAATTCTTAACTTACGATTTTGTAACCAAAACAATGATTTGATGATGAATGCAAAAAATGAAAAATTGAGAACTAATAAAATTGAAAAATTGTTACATATTGCAAAAAGATTTGGTTTTCTATCTCGATCCTCGATGCAAAGATGACTTTAAATGCATGCACACAAATTGGTTATAGTTGCAAGAAACAAATCTTTCCTTACCCTTTCGATAATCAGGAGGATGCCTCACCAGCTATTTCTCTAACTAACATATAACCTAAGAGACGCTTTATAGATTTAATATGCCAGCAGCATTAATAATGAAAAAGACACAATTATATTTAACAAACTATAACGCTGGATTGTTAAATTAATACTGTTGTTCCCTACCACTAATTGAACTGAAAAATCACAATTACGGATAATTGGTTCAATTGGTGTGAAATTAACTAACATGCTCTAAAATATTGGTCACTACTCAATAACATGAAAGCAATCATAAACATTATAATCGAGAACAACAAATGCAAGCAGGCAATCAAAGTATTAAAACCTAATTAGATCTCACGAGAATTGACACAAGTACTTCCTTGATATTTGCCAAAAAAGATAAATTTAGCTACAAAACATAATAAAATTAATCTCCAAAATCATAAAAGAAAAGATGGTGGAAAATGTATTGATGGTGAAAAACAAATGAAAACTTGCATCTGAATAGTCTGTGCAAGAGAATAAAACATGTCCAACCCAAAAACATAGAATAAGGGACATATATTGTCTTCTCCCTTATCTAAAAATAACATCCAAAATATATGGAAATATCTTTTCCTAAAATTTAGGAGTATTCAAGAAATCCAATTCCATTTATAAATTGAACTTGGCAAAAATAATTCCACCAAAATATTCCATTATATATCAACCTTCCTTGCACAAAACTTTCCTTTTTCCATCTGTAGCAAACCTCACACACAACGTCTAGCTTTTCTTTCTGTTCCATATGTCCAAAATATTAGTTGGTATGATCATCCCAACTAATAATTGCAGCAACTCATCAATTTCATTCCATAATTCTAAACAACAATAAAATATCATCAAAACATGAGTTTCCACAAATTTAATCAACATATCAGCTCAAATACAGCCCAAAACATATGGTAATATCAACCTAATCAAACTCCCTCACACTTAGATTATGCTAGCCCTCAAGCATATGCAAATGCAAAACATAAATGTAAACGTGAGACTCAAAAAACTATATCAGCCCTAAAATTAAAAAAAAACCATCATGGTTGGGACCAAAAAAACAATCCAGAATCATACCACAGACCATTCCCTTGCTTATAAAACCATTTCATCCTTTTATTCTAGTAAAAAATATGCATTAAAGTCCAACCTCTCCAAGATCACTCAATATCTCTCAAAATCATAACAAGGTAACTCACTCAAATCACACTCAATATTCATCACAACAGGTTTGTGAATGCCACTATCTCCACTGTATAATTTGAAAACTTGAGCACAAATCAATTAGGTCTTTTCCAAGGTTGTAACGGGGCTAGCTGGAGTAAATGGGTAGGATATAGGATATACAAGGCTAGAAATCTAAGAATATGCAAGCAATTCAATCTCCACCATGTGTTCATACTTACAAGACTAATGCACCATGATAAGCATACAAATATAAACTCATTCCCACGATAACCAACAATCTTTATTTTTCTAAACTACTGCCCAGCCTTTCTTTTTTTTCTCTCATTTTTTCCATTTTTTTTTCTGAAATTCTTTTTTTTATTTTCTCTTTTTTTTCTGATGTTTTTTTTTCTAGGCAGCAGCACAAATGATTTATTCTCCTTGACAAAACTGAAAACACAAACCCCATCGCACCATATATTCATCTCAAATCACACCATACACACCTCCTCATACATACTCGATTCATACCACAAGAAATAAAATTACCTTGTACATTGTTAGAAAGGTTCAAAGAAGGCTCAGGCTCTGGGCTAAATATATAGTGGTTTAAATATCAAAGAAAATGTTCTCTGGCTTCAACGGGGCAAACTAGCGGATCGATGTAAGGTAGTAATATTTTATAGAAACTAAGTGTGGTTATTCCTAAATACCTATCACTTTAATACTCAAGTAAAAAAATTGAACCTCGAAATCATGGCACAAACCAAGAAATTAATATCGAGATGTGATCACTCAACAAAGAGATAAAGACCTACTTATGATCCATTTTTTTCAAATATGCCTATATTTTGTTCTGGCTTTTGCTCTTTATGACTCTAATCCCCACAATATATCTAAGTTCAAATCACAAAATGACTTATTTAATATTCATCATCCTAGAACACATACAAGGAATCCACGATTTTTTTTCACAAAAGGGAAACAATCATCCATCTTAGCACTTGCCAGATTTCAGTACCAACCCTTCAATTTTTCAATCCAAGGCTGCCTTTTCTATTCAAATAATGAAAGAACGAAACAAAAATCTTTTTGTGTTTTTTTTGTGTGTTTTTTTAAAAATTCAATAATGAAAATTACAAACCAACGATGTTGCACCTCTCCCCCACACATAGACAACACAAAGTTCTCATTGTGTAAGAAAGAGATAGTATATGAAAATGTATAAAAAAATATTTCATGCAAATATTCTAAAAATGAAAATAAAATGAAACTAAGAGAGAAAAAATAAAGAAAGAAAAGAAAATGCTCCATGTGCGGCTAATTAGCCTTAGGGTCGACATCAGAATTGTGGTCGAAATGAGCATCCTTACCAGTCCTGGCTGAAATTTTCTGGGTCAATCCTTGAGATAATTCAAATAAGATTTGTTTTGCTTTGGAAGCCTTCCTTCCTATTTTGAAAATCATCTTGGAACCCTGGAAGTAAAACCATCAAAATGAATCGGATGAATAATTTTTTTTTCTTCAATTTTTCTAAATTTTAATATATTTTTTTGCCTTTTTATGGAAACTGAATGAAAAGAACGAAAATAAAAATAAAAATCTTGGGTTTCGTCCCAGGTTGCGCCCTTATTTAACGTCTTAGGCTAGACTCAGTTTACTTGTTTGGATCATCCATTTGGAGGCAAATAAAGTGTCTTTCCCTTAATTTTGAAGAGCATTATTCCCTCGACTGATAACTCCCGAGAGCTGTACTCTTTCATGGAGTTTAGTTGCATGATAATCTCACACATCGTTTTGTCCATCTCATACATTGTGTCATTGTCCCCCCATCCATTAAAGAGTACATGTTCAATCTTGTCATCCCTAAAATAAATTTCTACATAATCATCAACCAACGGATCACATCTAGAGTAAACATAGATTCAAGATCATCTACATGTTTCATGGCATCGAAATTATTTAATGTGACTATATCTCCATCGAATTCAAGGCTAAGTATTCCCTTATCAACGTCAATCTTAGCTTTCGTTGTCTTCATGAATGATCTTCCTAGAAAAATTAGGGACTTATTAGTAGAAAATTAGTCATCCATATCAACAATGTAGAAATCCATAGTAAACATCGTATCATTAACTTTCACAAATACATCCCCTATTATACCCTCAGGACATTAGACATATCTGATAATTGGATTATGACACGAGTTTCCTTCAATGGTCCTAATTGCAATTAATTATACACAGAGAGGGGCATAACATTACTTGATGCACCTAAATTTAATATGGCTTTTTCAACATTCATCTTGCCAATTTTGCATGGGATAGAGATTATCTCAGGATCCTTACCTTTCCATGGCAATCTATGTTGAATAATTACAGAAATATTTTCACCTACCCTAATTTTACCATATTTCCCATATCTCACGTTCTTAGAACAAAGCTCTTTAAGAAATTTTGCATACTTGGGAACCTGTTTTATAACTTCAATTAAGGGCATATTGATTCTACCTTTTTGAAGACCTCCAAAATCTCCTTCTCATCACTTCCTTCTTATTTCAAGCTAACCTGGATAGGAATGGTGGATAAACTTTTGAGTAAGAAATATATGACTTAGGTTGAGTGTTTACCTTTGAGAACTCCTTTTCTATCTACTTGGATTCTTCCTATAAATCCGTCTTCTTGTCTTTTTCCTTAGGTGCATAGTCAACTAACTTCTTCTCACTTCTAAGGTCACTACGCTGCATTCTCTCTTGGATTTGGAAGTTTTTGGGAAGGACGTTCTCCATTGATTGCCTTCAACTTATTTATCTCCACAACCATTTGTATCATCTGTTTCTCAATGTTTCCCATAGCAACCCTCGTCTCTTTTTGAAAAGAATTTGTGTTTTGGCTAAATTTTGCACGATTTTATTGTCTTAAGCAATGCTCTTGAGAACATCATTAATGGAGATTTTTTGATCGTCCTGAGTAGGATAATCATCCCGATCGGTCTGCGGCTGTCTCAGAGCATACATTCTTGGAGCTTTTTGGTTCCATCTGAAGTTTGGGTGGTTCCTCCATTTGGAGTTATATGTATCTGAATACGGATCGTACTTTCTTGACCTCGGTAGGGCATCTTCAAATCCAAAGCAAGCTTGTTCGATTTGTGAATCTTGAAGAGTATGGAAAGCATCAGTGTAGTGTCCCATTTGTGAACAAATTTCACACTTAGCTTGTCGTGAAGTCTTCACAGCTAGCTCCAGTATCAAGATGTGGGGGCATATAACTTCTCATCCATTTGTGAAGTTCCGACTACTTTCACCAGTCTGGATATATCATCTTCATTGTACTCCTAAGTGACCATATTAAGAATGACCTCCTTCTCCTCATCTATGGTTTTTTTAGCACATTACCTCCACAAGCTGCATAAAAATATTTCCTGTCTATCGAACACATACCTCCATAAAAATAATTAGGGATAAGTTGATATTAAGCAAAGCCATGGTTAGGACATTTACGACATAATTTATTAAAATGATCCCAATAACTAACAAGACTCCCCCCCTTCTTTTGTCTTATGCTACTAATTGCAACTCTTAAATTAGCTGCTCTAGACTCAGGATAAAAAACTTTTGTAAAATTTTTAGCTCAAGATCCTCCCAATTTCAAATTATACCCGAGGAAGTTCAAATAAACACTCACGAGCTTTTCCCTGCAAAGTTTGTGTAAATGTGAGAAGTCTAATTTGATAATCAGAAAAACATTAGGGTCAAAGAGTCACACACACTAGATCAAATTCATCAAGATGATTGTGAGGACTCTCACCTGGAAAATCACCGAGCTAAGGTAATACTTGCATAAAACATAGCTTAATTGATGAGTTGCGGTTGATGTCAGGAAGGACAATGCACGGTGGGAGATTTTATCTGTAACGCCCCATATGTCTTATTCGTCAAGGTGTTGGTTCTTCCTCATGTCTCTATTAGTCGGCCATGTTTAGTTTCTCTTCGCTTGCAGTTGACTCAGATGAGGAAGATTCCTTAAATGATTTTCTCTCGTCAAACTTCGTGCAAGTTTCTCAAAATCTGGAGTAAAAATCAATTCTCATGTATGAGAAGAACGAAGCATATACCAGAAGTAAATAAAACAAATAAAAAATTAAGAAAAATACCGCTTAAAACCAATCCCCAACAACGTGGCAAAAGTTTGAGGTGTCGATTGGCACCAAAAATAATTTGAGCTCTGAGCCAAATTTCAAATTCACGATTTGGTGGTCGGGATAATCATCCTAACAAGTACAACAACGAGCAAGTTTGTTTCCCTAGAGATTGGCGAGAATTTTCTAAATTCGTAAACTGGGAATTTGTAACCAAAACAATGATTTGATGATGATGAATAAAAAAAGAAAAGTTGAGAACAAATAAAATTGGAAAATTGTTACTGTTGGAAAATGATTGTTAAAAGGTTGAAATTCATCAAATTATGGGTATCGTTTTGAGTGGGACCCAACCTAATTTTTGGTTCGGTGGATGTCATTTTTGGGTTCTCCTCCGTGAGTACTATAAAATTGACTATTTGAACTCTCAAAATGGATCAAGGGTGAATGAGATATTGATGTTTGAAATGTTTTGAAAGAGAAAACATTAGGCGGAAATTGGCCCAGATTAATTTTTCTCTAGACTGTCCAAAATGAGTATGGACCGCGTGGAAGTTTCTTGAAGGCCCAACCATGTAGTATATATGGAATTGCTTGTGCGTATTTCTTAAGAGATAAGAACGAAATACTTCTATTTTTTTGAGATATCTTGTCTTAAATGAATACGCGGTTTACCATTTTTAATACATTGAAGAATATTGTGCAAATATTTCTTCCATTACCAGCAGATTTAATTCGAGTATTCATGGCATGTCTCGAATTTGGTGAGTTGGTGATTGTAGAGTATTCTTCTCTAATTAAAGAAAATCATAATATCACATTTCAATAATTAGGGTCTCTTAGAGCAGTATAATTAGAGCCTCAAAGTCAGTTAGGACACTCGCACCATTTCTCAAGTCCCTCCATATTCTAAACTTGGGCCTTCTTTATTTCATTCTCAAATTTTTTGTCTGTTTCTCCGTGAGGTGATAGTCATTCGAGGCTTGCGTGAATCCAAGGTAACTCTTACGTGATAATTATTAGCTTCGATGGTTTTACTCTAGGGAACGATGTCCACGAAGGGACTCAGTCGTTTCAAGGGCAACGAGTTTACTCGTGACTCCATTCCTTTGTTATTGTTTGAAACGTGATTTATTTATCGCACATATCCTTTTATTATTTGTAATTTAAGATTTCCAATTATACGCCTGAATAATTAATAAAAATTTATTATTCTTGCATATGTTAATTACTCGTTCAATATTCACTATTTAATTTTGAGGAAAGTGCATATATAACCCTACATAATTGATGAAAGTGCAGATATAACCCTGCGATAATTGAATGTGCAAATATAACCCTAGATATTTAGGTTATGTGCAAATATAACCTTTTCCAGCAATTTGATGCCGGAATTAGATGAAAAGATAAATTTGCCCTTCCAAATATAAAAGAAAAATAAATAAAATAAAATTCATAAATGTTTTGACATTATTCAATCGTGCTCTATCTCTAACAGTAAAGCAATATTCATGTGCCTGAAAACCTAACCTCGGTGAATAGAGGCAGAGCGATTGAGGTTAGGATTTTAGGGGTGATTTCCCGATAGATTCGGCGCTACAGTGGAAAGAGTAATGCGCAGTGATAGAGCATGCGGTGGAAGAAGATAGTGCGTGACACGCAGAGGAGGTGGCGCGACGGTGGAAGGAGATAGTACGCGGTGGGGTTAGGGTCTCAATTTCTTGGCGCTTGGCTGAGCAGTGCCAAAAATGGTGGCCGATGGTGGTGAAGGTGGAATGAGGTCGGGTTTGAGCGTCAGGTGTGAGTCAGGTTTAAGCATCTGGTGTGAGTCCGGTTTGAGTTGGGTGCCGAAAATGTGAGTCCGGTTTGAGTTGGGTGCTGAAGGTGTGAGTCGGATTTGAGCGTCTGGTGTGAGTCTGATTTTCAGATTTGGGTTGATGGAGAGATGATGGTTGTAGAGCTAACTTGTGCTCCGGAGCCATGGCGGAATGGGTGATGGAATGGGACAGGTTTTTCGGATGGTGGGATGGCAGGTGGTGGATTGGTGGTGGTGGTGGCAGAGTTGGGTGGTGGTGGTGGCAGAGTTGGGTGGTGGTGGTGGCAGAGTTGGGTGGTGGTGGTGGCAGAGTTGGGTGGTGGTGGTGGCGGTGGCAGAGTTGGGTGGTGGTGGTGGCAGAGTTGGGTGGTGGTGGTGGCAGAGTTGGGTGGTGGGTGGTGGTGGATTGGTGCTGAGATGGTGGGGCTGCTGGCATAGGGGGCATTTTTGTCCTTTTAAATTTTATATTTAGTTATAAGGGCATTTTGGTAATTTTTGATTGATTAATGGCAGGAAATGGTCAGTCAATGCTGAAATAATGGCTTTATGGTTATATTTGCACTAAAAAATAACCTAGAGTTATATCTGCACTTTTTCCAACATATAGGGTTATATTTGCATATTACCCATTAATTTTTGCATGATATAATCAATTTATATCCAACAGTGTTGAAACGAATGATCTTTTGTTGAGTTATATTGGTTTGAATATTTATTGTGAAATGTGACCGTAATATATATATATGAGTGGGTCTTCTGACATGCGACATGTCCCTAAGCTTATGGACAGACCACTTATTCCTTACCTTATACACAACATTTCTTAAATTACATTCAAAATTTAAAAATTTTGAAAATATTTTTTGATATCATATATTTTTATATTTTCACCTTCAAATACATATTATTACTTGTTTTAACTTATAAAATGCAATATTTAAATTTTATAAAAAAAATTACAACATTTAAGGTAAATGCTCCTGAGGACTGTCCATAAGCTTATGGAAAAGCCGTCTTTCCTGAGACTTTTCACATATATATATATATATATATATATATATATATATATATAAATGCGGATGTATGTGGAAAATGGAAAGAGCTAAAATTGGATAAATTTCCGAAGTCTTCTTGATAGAGGTTAATTTATCTCGTCTTATCGTATTGATCATTAAAATATGTTATTTTGACCAAAATGGTAAATTAGATATATTGCCATGTATAATGGATGCAGAAATTGAAAAGAATCGCATGTATGGAAATGTGATTAATAAGGTTTATGTTTTCTGCAGTATGTCAAATACAATTTCTTGTTTGATTCATGCCGAATCCTGTTTGCATGGAAATTCGCATGGCATGGGCTCTCCGAAGTTGACGTGTTTGCATGTTTAATTTGTGATTGCATGCAGTATGCTTATCCTTAATCAAATACGCATGCTTTCATTAATTAGAAACTGTAATTTGATAGGAATTGCATGCTATTGTGTTTCGAATAGTATGTTCAGAGCCTCCGAGTGTAATTTAATTTGAAATTGCATGCCCACGGAAAACTATTTTGAACTTTTTGAAATTCATTGGTTGTTCCTTGCAACATAACCGTGTGGAGCAATTTATTTTGTATATGGATTTGAAAAGTTTATATGTGATACAATATGTGTACATATATTTAATGA
Organism: Rubia yunnanensis; assembly: GCA_037428765.1. Lineage (NCBI taxonomy): Eukaryota > Viridiplantae > Streptophyta > Magnoliopsida > Gentianales > Rubiaceae > Rubia > Rubia yunnanensis. Next base: position 42,694,846 of record CM075069.1, on the reverse strand, counting down.
TAGATAATTTTTTGTATGTACAGATTAATGAATTCGAGTATGCGCGATTCTATATCTCTTATGGAAGAGAAACTCGGCATGATGGAGGTATAGCAAGATTTATAGTTTGGTGACATGAAAAAAGAGTTGACTTTTGGTTAGAACTGTAATCAAAGTTTCACATATTAAGATATATGGTACGTATGTATGTTAAATTACATAGCATGACGTGATTATGGAAATACGCTTATTATGTGATTCATGCTTAAGAGATTAAATGTTGATTTCGTAAGTTATCATATTTGATTTTTTGCATGAAAGATTTTTTTCAATTTAGAACAAGATGTCATGAGTTTGGAATATTGAATCAAGCATTACTATGCCTTTTAATTATCAAATTACATGAAAGCAATGCATATGTTTGGAAATTATAAGAAATGGTTAATTTCCGAAGCCCTCGAAATGTTAATGTATTTGCTTAAATACTTGATCAAATGTACAAATACCTATTTTGCATGGTATAATAATTTGGTTATGAGGGCTGCTCATGTTGGTTTTTAGTTTAAACCATATTTTTGTTCGTATGTGCTGCTAGTAATTCATGACTTTTATATGCTTGGTCTTAGAATCCCATGCATTAAAACGATAAACTTCATTTACACTTAAACATGAAATCTCTCAACGAGAGTGTAATATATTTGTGCATGAATGAAGTATATGGCATTGGGTTATTTGATCCATGCATGATGTATTCCCGTTGATTTAGGGACTTGGTTTAGCTGCATATACGGAAATTTTGTTATGCTTTTATATGTTATGATTATATTAATTGTTTGGGAAAGTGCCCTTTTGATGCAATGCAAGGTTTTACAAGGCTATACCCAATAATTGGCTATCTTGATTGATTGCCTACGAGCATATGGCTCACGAGTGACAAATATTAGATTGCACGGATAGAGCATATGGGCTTGAAGTTTGACATATTATGGTTATTTTGTATGACCTGGAAAATGTGAATGTGAAGACATTAGCTTACGACTGTATCTAGGGTATTAGTTCTTGTGAACCATGGTGTAAACCCTAAAGAATGAGTTATCATGACTATGCTAAAATTATGGGAAAATCTCAAGAATTTGGTTGAGAAACCTAAGAATCGCGAGATTGGGAATCCCAAGACTTCTGGTCAAATTTCTTGATTTATGGTTAAAAAATTTACGAATCATGAGATTGGAAATCCCAAGACATTTGGTCAAATCTCTAGATTTTTTGTTGGAAAGCCTTAGAATTCTGAGATGGGGAACCCTAAGACATTTGGTCTAGGAACCCGAAGACGCGAGGTTTAGAGAAACTTAACACATGGGGGGATGTTTAATAAAACCATCCCAATGCAGGAATATATGAAAACCTAAAAATTCAACGACCATATGAATTTTGATAGATACTTGAGATGAAGATTCATCACGAGAGACTTGAATGAAGTTGATCAAGTTAGGAGGACTTTAACTCAAACCAAGAGGGTAAACCCAAAAATCAAGTCGAGCAGTGCACTCAAACTTGAGTCGAGTAATCGACTTGAATGTGTTTCGAGCATAAAGGCACTCAAGTTTGATTTGAGTAGTATGAAAGCAAAGCGCAGTTGTACTGAAACTTGGCTTTAAAATGAGCATGAATTTGTGTGGAGTTGGTAATCTCACACTGGGCCCTAATGAGAATTAATCGAATCCTCGATTGATCGATACTACATCGGTTGTGGTAGTTGTCACGAGAGGATAAATGATTAATTGAGATCGGGAAGTTTAGTTAAATCTAATTCCAAGAGAGTTGAAGGAATAAGAGAGACTTCCGCGATAAAGTGTTATGATTGTTGAAAGGATCTAGCCCTAAAAGAAATTCTATGGGTGAGAACCTAAGGTTTGATTCGATATTGAATACACATTCGTTTAGTAAGTGGGGTGTGTATATTAACGAAACCACTTACGTGATGCATATAAACCATATGTGGTTATATGTGACCTTTATATGAAGACATAGAATCCTTTGGTGAATGTGATTCATAATGTTGAAACATTCGCAAGGTCATATGGTGGTTGAACGAAATCGCTAGAAATGATCAAAGCGATGTGAGGGAGACTTTACGTTGGCTGGTGATCTTTCAAATGCGATATCCCAAAAGAAGGAGCAAAATGAAACTCCTTATAGATCTATCCTACAAGTTCTTTTGAATGTGGGGGTTGGCGTATTTTAAAGGTAGTAAAAGGTATACTTAAATGGTATCTTTACTAGATATGCACAATGTTGAAATGCTATCAATTTCCTGAGATTCACAAGAAATAAAATACGGAATTTAGAAATACATCTTGATGGAAAGTGTATTTTGAGAAAACTTCTATTAGAGATCCTGATTTATCTTAAATGGACTTAAGAGTCTATAGATGAAATCGTTAAAGATTGAGGGTAAACCAATGAAGGAAACGAGATTCCATGAAATGATATTTGTGGAACCCAATGATCAATAGAGAGATTGATCTAACACATGGGTGCAAATCACTAGAGTACTAGTAGATTTGAACAATTATTAAGTATATTTGTGTACTTGATGAGTGTTCTCTAGGCGTGAGAATGAGTCAAAGGGTGATGGTACCTGCTATCGAGGCTTTGTGAAAGCTAGAAGTACATCTAGTAGACCTAAATGGTTATTTGGAGATTTAGATATTAAAATCTGAATAGAGAAAAAATGAAAAGCTCAATCACTACTGCAAAATTAACCTATTACTTCACCCATTTTACCGCAGTTTTTTGGTTAAGGGCAAAAAATCGAGGTAAACTTTTTACCTCGGTTCTTATATTTTTTGAAGTAAACAATATTTTTATCTCGGTTTAAAAAACCGAGGTACAAGTACACTTTCAGTTTTAAAAAAAACTGAGTTAAAAGCCTTCCACAACCGATGTCGCACACATGCCTGGTTTACTGACGTCGATTGTTTTTGAGATCGATTGTTGTTCAAACCACTAGCAGACATGAATGACCGATGTTGCATGCATGTCTGGCTTGCCAACGTTGGTTGTTTATTGACCGATGTTGCACGTACCACTCGCAAACATGAAATGACCAACGTCACACGCATGTCTAGCTTACCGACATTAATTATAAATGTGATCGACGTCGCAAGTAACTCTTGCATATTCCAAATGACCAACATCGCACGCATGTCTGGCTTACCGACTTAGATTATTATTGTGACTGACGTCGCACGTACTCTCGCATACATGAAATGACCGATATCGCACACATGTCTGGCTTACCAACGCCGCACGTACCTCTCACATACACCCTTGCTATGTCGGATAAAAATAATTATATATATATATTAATAATGAAAAAATTTTTATTATATAAAAATATAATATTCAAATTTTGTTTATGCAACTCCATTTCTTTTTAATTTTAAAACATTTTATAATTATACTTTTAACTATGACTTTATGTTTATATTTTTAAATGAAATAAATTAAATTTAGAGATCGAGTAACACATGATTGAGATTTTAATAATAAAATTTAATGTTAAACAAAACTAAAATATAAATTTATAATTTTTTATGCTACTCCATTTCTTTTAAACTTTTAAAAGATTTTATAACTATACTTTTAACTATGAATTTATGTTTATAATTTTCAAATGAAATAAATTAAATGTAGAGTTCGAGTAATATGTGAGTGAAGTTGAATATCAATAAATAAATTTTATTTTTTCACCAAATAAAATTTTATATACTACTTATTCATAATTATATTAAATAAGTAGTATCAATTTGGTTGCTAGGTTAAATTTAGTTACTAAATATCTCATTATTTCTGATACATTGCAGGTATGATATATAAATATTTGTGAGGAAGGTGATCCGTACAAATGTAGTGATTGGATGGATGTGTCACTACTGGAAAATATGCACATAGATACTGGTATCATGAGTTACTCAATAACATGTACTAGCATTTTCTAACATTTCATAAAAATATATTTTATATTTCTATATTTATGCAATAATAATAAAAAATTATATATTTTGGAGCAATGGTTAATAGGGTAACATAATTTTGACCCATAGTGTAATTTTCCAAGATTGTGTAGAAGTAATTAATGTTGACTTTCGAGACCCTTCCGTTCACCCATACATGCCCAAATTGAAAATTCACAATATTATATAATTGAATTTCATTTTGGCGTCGCCAATTTTGTGATTCGACAATTCCAACTTTCTTGGAGGGAATTAAGTGCAAAAAGTTAAAAATTTACTCGTAACTCCAAATTGAAATCCGCTCGAACGTGATGCTACCATATACACCTCAATATATTTTTCAAGTTTGCAACGGAATATATATGAACAATTAAGCATAAGAACGTATATGTAATCATTTCTTATTTTTCTTTCTTACATCTAACTATTCAACTCTAAGTTACTCTAGAATATGTACTAACGCTTTCAACCATTTCATAAAAAATAATTTATTTTATATTTCTATATTTTGGCATGAGTAATAAAAATCATGTATTTTGAAGCAATGGATAATAGGGTAACATAACTTTTGGTCATAGTGTAATTTTCCAAGATTGTGTAGAAGTAATCAATGTTGACTTTCGAGGCTCTTCCGTTCACCCATACATGCCCAAATTGAACATTCACAATCTTATATCATTGAATTTTATTTTGGCGCTGCCAATTTTGTGATTCGACAATTCCAACTTTCTTGGAGGGACCTAAGTGCAAAAAGTAAAAAACTTACTTGTAACTCCAAATTGAAATCCACTCGAATGTGATGCTACCATATACACCCCCGTTATATTTTCCAAGTTAGTAGCATAGTATTTTATCAATAAACATGCACAAGAATATATTTGTAACTTTTCTGATTTCCCTTTCTTACTTCTATGTAACCAATTCTAAGTTACTCTAGAACATGTACTAGCACTTTCCAACATTTTACCAAAAAAATATTTTATTTTATATTTCTATATTTATGCGAAAATAACAAAAATCAGGCATTTTGGAGCAATGAATAATGGGGTAACACAATTTTGGGCCATAGTGTAATTTTTCAAGATTGTGTAGAAGTAATCAATGTTGACTTTCGAGGCCCAGAGTAATCAACGATTAACGATCATCAATTGACTTTATTTGACTTAGGATACATAAACACTAATGAAAATGTTTGACCTTGAGTAATCAATTATCAACTCTTACTTAACATTCCAAGCATAAACATTAATGAAATGGTGATAGCTTAACTAATCATCAGTCAACCCTCACTTCAATTTCCATACATAGGCACTAATGAAAAGGCTTCACGTTGAGGAATTAACGATCAACCCTTACTTGACTTTCCATGTATAAACATCAAATTGACTTAATTGACTTTAATCAATCAACGATCAATATTATTTAACTGAATACTATTATACATACTAATGAATGATCGTAAGTTTAACTAATAGCATGTCAACCTTTTTTATTTCATCAAATTTGGATACTATTTTTTTATCTTAATATATCTTTGAAACTCCACATATAAATATAATAATAATAAAAAAAATTTGAACTTATATAACAAAATTTTAAAGTAGAATTAATTTTTTTATATTTTAAATATAAATTTAATTTTTTGTTTTAGTCTTTAAATACAAAATTAAAAGTTTAGGTTTCAGCACAATATGGTCCAAAAACTAACCCAAACCCTAAAATATACTCTTATAATCTAGTAAAATAAAACTCCTATTAGGCTTAAAACTATGGCCTAATACCACCACAAACCCTAAGAATAAATAACCCCCCCTCGGTCTCCTCCTCCTTCTTTAGTTTTTTCAACGCAGACGCCTCTTCTCCTTCTATTCCTCATTGCTTCTTCCTCATTCCTTTGTTCCACCACAGACGATGTACGCCACCAACCACCTCAATCTTCCTTCTTCTCTCCCAATCCGTCAACCCCTCAAATCAATGGTTTCTCGCCACCACCTCAGATCGGCCACCTCGTTACCACCTGAGATTGGCCACCTCGCAACCATTGCGACGCTTCTCTAACAACAACACCGCGATGCTCCGCTCGTCAACACCATTGTGATGCTCCGCTCCCCACCTAACACCATCGTGACGCTGCTCCATCCCACTAGCTTAGAACGTTGCCCTACGTCATCGAGCGAGTGTAGCTGATGCTTCACCGCGCCACCAGACGGAAGTTGGTGTTGCTCCACCGCGAGTTTAAACCCTGTTTAGGGTTACATATGCTTTCATAGTTTTTTTTGCAAATTCTGTATGCATAGTGCGTTTCATTAGCAATTTTGTGCTGTAACTAGAATTGTATAGATTTAGTATTTGTATGACCACAAATATGGGTTCTGATTTTGGCAAACATAAGGCTATGGTATTATACCGGAACTCTGTAATCAGACCGAAACTGGTATTGAACTACCAAATGGAGAATTGATGTTGATTCTCCATTCGGTAGTTTTTGTTTTCAATTTTTGAATCAGTACGTGCAACATCGCTTAGGTATCGGCAATACACTTTTACCTCGGTTCCAACTCGGTGCGACATCGCATCATTGTCGGCAAAAATTAATTTGTTTGTGCAGATGAAACTAGTTTCGGTAAAAAAATTTTCTTTGGTTATTTATCAAAAAAACCGAGGTAAAAAATACCTTTTACCTCCGTTATGAACCGAGGTAAAAGTATACTTTTTACTCTAGCCACATTTACCTCATTTTTTTGGATTAAATACTGAGGTAAAAACCCCTCCAGAACCGAGGTAATAAGTTATATTTCTTATAGTGAATGCTCCTAAATGACCCATCATGTTATCAAACGAGTTGTTGTTTAGCCAATGATATTGGATTGATGAGTTTGATGAAGGCGTATACGCTAAGTGACACGAAACATACCATGTGATTTATGTCTTTGAATTGGTGAGTTTCTCATTGATAGTTAAATTAATACGATAATTGAGTCTCTTGAAGACATGTCGTATTCAATGGAATGACTCTAAACATTGTGAGTTACCTCTTGTAAAGGTGAGGTGTCTCTTAAGAAGAGAACTCAAGAGTCATTGATAGTCTTAAGTGCTTATTAAAGCACACATTAGACACTTCTTACAATAGATAGTAAGATGATACACGAGTAATCCAGAAATGATCACTGGAAACAAAGAAGTGTGTGAGACTCGTGGATATGGCTTGAGTTGTGTAGAGAAATAGTTCTCTCTTGCTATATTCATATAGGAATCTAAGTCCATTCTGTTGGACAAAATTGGGAAAGATATATCCTAGGATGACAAAAGCATGTGTATGCCTATTGGTGTAGCATACAACCATATCAATAATGGTGTGTCTCGACAAAGACACTATACCATTAGACGACTGCTCTCTACGAGACTATCTATGTTGACTTAAGGTTAATATGATAAGTGTTGTGATACAAAATGATTGAATCAATTTCTTGACAAGGAAATTGAATCAAGAGTTAGTTGAGAACCCATAAAAAAGAATAGGACTCTAAGTCCAATAAATGGTGGGTTACGTACATGGACACCCAACATATGTGACTGAAGATCCCAAGATCTAGGTTCAAAGGGACAACTAAACTACAAAGACCCATTGCGATCACTATGGGGGTTTCATATCTCCTGTCTTATTCTTATGATGAAGAAACAATGATGTGAATGGAGGTTAAGCATTAAATTTCTTTTAATGATTTAAGGCATCGAGTGTATGGTACTTGAAAGAGCACATAGTTTACGGAACTGCTCTTATGCCAAGAATCACCTATGTAAGTGAGAACTGTGGCCGCTTTGAAAGGGTATTGTTGGGAAGCAATTCATTAGAAACCTTACAAAACTAGGCGTGTGCCATGGCCTGATTAATGGACACAACTGAGGACAGCGCAATGGCTAGAAAAGATGTCATTGGGAAGTGCATTGTCATTCACACAAGCGGTAGGGGAAGTTCAAGGACATCGCGTCTACTTCCTAACCAGTGGGCTAAGTGTACTCTCTCAAGGGAAAGTTCAAAGGGTGACACCTACTTATCCTATGCAGCATCTATGCCGTCGAAATGAATCTATCATCAAGTCAAACTCTGTGCCTAACGTGATTGTTCTGATTTCCTACATCAATATCTATTCATGTGGAGGATTGTTGGAAAATGATGGTTAAAAGGTTAAAATTTGTCAACTTTTGGGCATCATTTTGAGTGGGATCCAAATGGATTTTGGGTCGGTGGATGTCTTTTTTGGGTTCTCCTCCGTGAGTACTATAAAATTGACTATTTGAACTCTCAAAACGGATCAAGGGTGAATGAGATATGGATGTTTGAAATGTCACTCTTGAAAGAGAAAAAATTAGGCAGAAATTGCCCAGATTAATTTTTCTCTGGACTGTCCGAAACGAGTATGGACTGTGTGGAAGTCTCTGGAAGACCCAACTGTGTAGTATATATGGAACTTCTTGTGTGTAATAATTAAGAGATAAGAACGAAATACTTCCATATTTTGTGAGATATCTTTTATTAAATGAATACGCGGTTTACTATGTTTAATACACTGAAGAATGTTGTGCAAATATTTCTTCCATTTCCAGCAGATTTAATTCGAGTATTCATGGAATGTCTCGGATTTGATGAGTTGGTGATTGGAGAATATTCTTCTCTAATTACTGGAAATCAGAATATCACGTTTCCATAATTAGGGTATCTTATAGCAGTATAAATAGAGGATCTAAGTCAGTCAGGAAACTCGCACCATTTCTCAAGTCTCTCTATATTCTAAACTTGAGACTTCTTTATTTCTTTCTCAAAGTTTTTGTCTGTTGCTCTGTCGAGGTGATAGTCATTCAAACCTTGCATGAATCCGAAGTAACTCTTACGTGATAATTTATACCTTTGATGGTTTTACCCTAGGAAATGATGTCCACGACGGGACTCATTCATTTCAAGGGCAACGAGTTTACTCGTGACTCCATCACTTTGGTATTGCTTGAAACGTGATTTATTTATCGCACATATGCTTTTATTATTTGCAATTTAAGCTTTCCGATTGTATGCCTAAATAATTAATAAAAGTTTATTATTCTTGCATATGTTAATTGCTCGTTCAATTTCCATTATTTAATTTTTGCATGATATAATCAATATATGTCCAAGAGTTACATATTGCAAAAATATTTGAATTATGATGAGAGAAATCTGGTTCCGATCAATTCCATACTAGCTTTCTATCTCAATCATCGATGCAAAGATGACTTTAAATGCATGCACACAAATTGGTTATAGTTGCAAGCAACCAATCTTTCCTTATCTTGTCGATAATCAGGAGGACGTCTCACCAACTATTTCTCTAACTAACATATAACCTAAGAGACGCTCCATAGATTTAATATGCTAGCAGCATTAATAATGACAAAGACCCATTCATAACCAACAAACTCTGACGCATGATTGTTAAATTAAGAATATTGTTCCCTACCATTAATTGAACTAAAATCACAATTATGGATGATTGGTTCAATTGGTTTTAAATTAACTAATATGCTATCAAATATTGATCTCTAATCAATGACATGAAAGCAATCATAAACATTAATCAAGAACAACAGATGCAATCATGTAATCAAAGAATTAAAATTTTATTAGATCTCACGAGAATCAATGCCACTACCTCCTTGATCTTTACCGGAGAAGATGAATTTAGCTACAAGACATTATTAAATTAATATCCAAAATTATAAAAGAAAATATGGTGAAAAATATATTGATGGTGAAAAATAAATGAAAACTTGTGTTTAAATAGTCTGCACAAGAGAATAAAGCATATCCAATAGAATAAGGGATATATATTGTCTTCTCCCTTATCTAAAAATAACATACAAAACATATGGAAATAGCTTTTCCTAAAATTTAGGAGTCTTCAATCAATCCTATTCCATTTATAAATTGGACTTGGAAAAATAATTCCACCAAAATATTCCATCATATATCAAAACTTTCCTTTTTCCATCTTTAGCAAACCTCATGCACAACGTCTAGCTTTTCTTTCTATTTCATATTTCAAGAATATCAGTCAGTGTGTTCATCCCGGCCAATAATTGCAGCAACTCATCAATTTCATTCCATAATTGTAAACCGCAATAAAACATCATCAAAATATGAGTTATTACAAATTTAATCAATACACCAGCTCAAATACAACCCAAAATATATGGTTATATTAGCTCAATCACTTACATGTGAGGAGGATACAATTTGTAGCAGTTGAAGAATGGTAAAAATAAGTGTATATGCCGGTGAAACACAAGTTCTGAGATGACACGGTTCTTTTTTTTGGGTGGGAAAGAAGGAGGAAGACGCATAAACCATTGATTGGGGTTGGCATCTCCGAGAAGGATAAGAGGTTGAATGTTTCACTTGAGAAAAATAAATTGAAGGTAGGTGCTCTGATTGAGGGACTGTGGAAGAAAATACCAATTTTCTTCTATTTTCCCTACTCAAAGAATTTGGAGGTGTGATATTGTTTGGATGTCATGCATATTGAAAGGAATATGTGCAAGATGTTTAATGGTAAAGATACTTAACATTCTCGATAAGATGAAGGATAGCTTGAATGCAAGGATAGATCTGGTTGAGCTTGGTATTAAAGTTGATCTAGTCACATAGGCGAGAGAGAAACAAAAATACCTGCAACCTCCCTCTTACAGTCTGTCAGTCGCTGAGAGGAGGTTGGTGCATCCGTGTATTCAAGGAATGAAGATACCAACGAGTTATTCTTAAAATGTAAGTCGTTTTGTAAACAGCTAATTGTGTGTGACTCCCTTGAAGTCGCACGATTGTCATGTTATCATGCAATAATTGTTGCCTGTTACCATCCGTGTGTTATGGATGAGGAGGCTAGATTTTGCATGATGCGGCTGTGTCTTTTATTCAACTCAATTTAGAGGAAGAATATTAGCCTACAATAGCTTGATGAGTTCGAGTGGGAGGCCACTGTTGTGTTATGTTAGTTGGAGAAGTACTCCCCCCTTAGTTTTTTGACATCATGGTCCATTTGGTTTGGAAAATACGAATATGCGGTCATATTGGAATGCATTAGATGTTCGTACATGGGATTTTCAAGGGTTATGTACACAATCGTAGTCGTCCAAATGCTCGCATCATGCATATGTAAGTCACATAGGAGATTATTAAGTACTGCACTTCGAATTTTGTTGGAAAGAGAGAAATTGGAGTTTCTGAACCACCGCAACGTAGGATGATGAATGGGACTCCATGTTCAATGGGTACACTTTATACACCTTTTGATGTTGAGTTGATGAAAGTCCATATGTATGTTTTTCCGAACAGTAGCAAAGCGACGTTTTTATGTTCAGGAACACATGTCCTATACGGGGAAATCTATCCTGACTGAGTGTTAAACAAAATCCAAGAAGAGAATTCCTCCAGGCTTGCAAATTGGCTTTTATAATCAATGTAATGTCACTGAGTGTTGAACAAAATCCAAGAAGAGAATTCCTCCAGGCTTGCAAATTGGCTTTATAATCAATGTAATGTCGACCGAATTCCAGATAAACTCTGTGCATTTAATTAATTTGCTAGAATTCCAAATTGCGCCGTTAGAAGATACCACTAGTATGACATCAATGGATTCTCCTTTTCAATGTTTGATAAGGATAGCAAGAACAATCGATACTTTCACTAATCATGCATTTACACAAGATTAGCCAAGAACAATCGATATTCATTGACTTCTCTCATTCGCTACCTAAAACAAACATGACAACGAATTCAACATCATCACATTCATCTAGCAATTATCAACACATCAACATCATTAAGAAGCTCTAACTCATGCTCTTGGATTTCACATAAAAAGAGGGGATAATTAGCTACTTTCTCCCAACCCTAACAAGTAATCATACAAGCAATTCATATACTTAAGCTTCCAACAACATCAATGCTATTAACAATTCACATTCAAAGCTCAATAAATGCACAATAGCAAAAACACTAAATTGATAGATATGGTTCTTGATACATAGATATGGAAGCTTCAATCCATTGCTCCAAAGATTAAACTAAGCTAGATTATTAAAAAACATGATTAACCTACAAAAACTAAGAAACAAAAGAAAGAAAAACTATGGTTTTGAACTCAAAAAAACTGCAGGAAGAAGAAGCGTGTGAAGAGGAGAGGATAAGGTTTAGGATTTATAGTACAAAAAAGCAAGAAAGTTTTTGGCCATACGTTCGTCGCGAGTCGCGACGGAGTCTAGTTCCAGCATCTTGATTTCTTTCTTCTTTTTGTTTCATGTCCTCCTCTTCACTTCACTTTTCTTCAATTCTTCAAGTCTTCAAAAGTTCAAATACAAGTCTTCAAATCTTCAAATCTTAAAAGGTATTCCTCAGAGTCTTCAAAGCCTTCAGAAAAATTGCACTGTCACACAAAATCCTCTAGAAAAGTAATAAAAGTGTGAAAGTCACTTTTAACTCTCCTTAGAGAATTTCAAGGCAAAATGCCATATTTAGAGTACAAAAGTGTACAAAAGTGTACAAAAGTGAATCCTAAAAGTCCTAATATAACCATATAAAATGGGCACATCAAATATCTCATAATTTCCCATTGGGATGCCCAATAAAATGCGAGTGGGAGTACATAAGATACCTAGCTAAGCAATTTCTTGCATTGTTGATATCATCTTGTTTATATGGCTTGTGAACCTTTGGAAAAATATGTGAAACAAAAAAAATTAATATAGGAATTGGCACGACATATTATGCTGATTTAAAACATTCTTGAAAGAATAATCTTTGTAATCACTTCATCGATTTCCAACTAATCCTCAGGCACATGTAAGACACACTTCACCGGGTAAAGCATAATGTAATAGCCGCATTCCCATGTATTTGGTTGTTTCTTGTACTAAGTAATAAAAGTTATATTAACATGTGTTTACATTAAGTGATGTGGTAATATAATTTCTTGATATGAAAAGAGAATCTCACCTTGATTTGTATCACTTCCAAATCCTTACTACCATGCTCCCCCAAACTTTCGAAAAACTCAACCAATATGTTAACAAATGATTCTGATGGTTGGTTGTGCAGAGGATCCATCCAGTAAATGTGCTTCTTGTCGGGGACAATAAATACTAATCTCCATGGTCTCTACAACATATGAGAAAAATATTAACAAATACTGTATTGATTGATTAACTTAAATGAAGAGAGTTTGTATGAACCACCTTTCAATATACGGTGAGACAAATATTCTTTTATCCTTCTTTTCAATATTTTTTCGAGTGTAGTCAACTCTCTCCTGAACAGTACACCAGATTTCTTGAGTAAACACCGGGCACAAATACCCTATCCAATGCTTGTCCTTTTCGTTAGCAAAATAATACATGTTCCTTTGAAATAAAATTTTATGTCATTAATGATGAAATGTGGTGCAAATATTTGTATTAAAAAAATTTCATGTATGGAATTCTATATAACTTACGGTAAGTACAACGACATCTTCTTAAGCTCCTTAGTTTGAATGAACCTGCATATTTTGATGAAATTTGTCAATTTTATGCGAATTTGCATGAGGCGGATGGTTCAGGTAGTTATTGGTCTAGGGTGAACAGGTTTAATGTTGAGATAAGCCCTTGGATTATCCATCAATTAATCGAATGCCCCTATAAGGGTCCGTAAGATGTTTACCCTCAAGTGGAGGATGACCCTCTAGATGATGTCTATTATAGGGGGGAATGGCCGCTGTTAGATGACTATCCCGGTATCGACCCAATTGCTTGTAGTGTGAAGTACTTCAAACACAATCATCATAATCTAGGTAGACCGGAATCCTTTGATGTTAAGGAACTAGAGCCCGCCCAACGCATTATGTACGAGATAATAGCTAGGTTTATAGTACCCGCTCCTGATCACCTCACCGAGCCAAACTAGGTAATTCTTATGATGTTCAACTATGTGATTTAGGGGGCCATAGTTAATCCCGGGACCACGATTTTCAAGCACATGGTTCATGTAGCTACAACAAAGCGAATGATCAAGAATCTACCCTATGGCAACTTGATTACTTCGATCTTGAGAAGTGTAGAGGGGTTGGACTTTCATGGTGAGGAAAACGTATGCAAGTACTTTGACAAGCAGTGTTTTCAAAAGAAACAATGGATACTGCATGATAATAAGTGGCATCACAGACCACTTGAAAGGGTCGAGCCTCAAGAGAGAGAAAGGGTTGAATAAGATAAATCTAATCTTTCATAAATATAGTTATGTTTAAACTATTTACTTTTATTAATTTTTATATGAAACATGGTAATGCGGAAGAGTTTGGCCCTGAATTTATAAAGAGCATGAAGAACCGCTTCATATGGTTGCGCAATGAAGTGTGTCAACTAAGGGAGAGCATATGGAAGCTAGAGAAGAAGCAGCGTGCCTACGAGAGAGCGTTCAAGGAGTCAAAAAAAACCTCAGCTAAAAATATGCTTATCTATGTAACTTGTTGTAAGAATTCCTTTGCAATCTGACAAGCATGGTTATTGTAATAGTTTGGATACTTTATATTAGGAATTTGATAAACTTTCTTATTGTCGAGTGAATGATGTAGTTATTTGTGTCTTAGATTTTTTTTATTGTAGTGCACAAATTGATTTTTTGTTTTTAGCACATAATGTTTAACCATGTATACCATCTAACTCAGGTTAAAACAAAGGAAACGTTGTCTGATGACCACTTGACCCAAACATGTTCCAAACTCGGGAGTGGCTTGGATCATATAGTTATCCATCAAAAACTTTAAATCCCGGATCCAACAATCAAGACCTAGATTTCCTCTTTTTCTTCACCAACTTCTTCATGACTTTCCTTCTTTTTTTTGGAAATCTTACCTTGGGCATCAACCCATATTATCTCATCATGATCTGGCCTTCCCAAACGCATACATAAACTTGCATCATTCTTCTTCAAGCATTATATCATCTTCATTTTAACCTGCAAAAGTATATGAGCCAGAACTGATGAAATCTTCAAAATTGTTTTCACCAACAAATGACCTTTTACCCTCGACAACAATCTCCCACTTGAGGTTAAAACGGTCCTTCAAATAGAAAAATTGATGTGCTTGACCCGTTAATATGAATGGGTCTTCCTTCCAAGCCAACCGGCTCCGGTCAATGAGAGTGAATCCCAAGTCTTGCGTTCGTTAACCACTATTGACATCCACCCATTCACACTTGAATACAGGAACTCGCATTGTCACATAATCGAGCTCCCATATTTCGACTACCATCCCAAAGTAACATGTATTCGCATAAATTGGTTTTTTATCCCCTGATCTAGCAACATGAAGTGCCTTGGAAACTAGTTAAACTCCACTATTTTGGGAAACACCCTTATCATCTATTGATTTGGTAGAAAACGTAAAACCATTCATGTCATACCCTCCATATGAAAGAACCATTCTAAGAAGTCTACGTGCTAACCACTTAACCATTTCAGGGTGTCTACCCCTGCCAACGTGAGCACGAAGCCAAGATGCAAATGTTCTAGTGTGTTGTTCGACAACTCGAGTTTTATTAAATGAAGGATGGGCTCCCGTATGTCATTCATATAAAGCTCAATGTATGGAACAACATCATCGTGGTTCCAAAGTAAGTATAAATGAGCAGCATGTAAATCCTCCACACTAGGGCTGACCAGCTTACCTTGTCGAACACCCTGACAACCCAATCGCCATTCGTGTCTAGAACTCGGAACACCAACCGAATCAACCTCCTTCAAATAGTCGGTACAAAAATCTATAGCTTTCTCTACCACATACCGTTGAATAATACTTGCATCAGGCCTATGTCCGTTCTTCACAAAATGTTTGAATGTTTTCATATATAATTCAAAAGGATACATTTATCTCAAAAAAAACATGACAACATAGCTTGATCTCCCAAACCAAATGAATAATCAAATGGATAATAATGTCAAAGAATGATGGCGGAAAGTACATCTTCATTCGGCATAACACTTCAACAATCATCGCCCGCAATCGATCAAGTTTTGCTACACTGATCCGTTTGGAACAAATTGACTCTAAGAACAAACAAAGCCTAGTAATGCACTGTCTTACATGTGGGGGCAAAGGTGAACTTATCGCAATGGAATTCAATTCCTGCATCACATTGTGACAATCATGAGAGTTCAGACCAGACAACTTTAACTCCTTCACTAATACACATGAACTAATGTTAGATGAATATGCTCCTGGCACCTTCAAACTACTCAGGGTCTCGCAAAACACTTTCTTCCCTGCATTAGACATAGAGAAACATACATGTGGGAGATAACACTTATCACCATCTATCACAGGACCCAGAGTCTCTCTATTACCCATATCGACCAGTTCAAGCCGGGCCTTCAAGCCATCTTTAGTTTTCCCAGGGGTATTCAACATTGTACCAACCAATGAATCACACACATTTTTCTTGATCTGCATCACATGAAGACAATGCCTGACATCCAAATCCTTCCGATAAGGGAGTTTAAAAAAATTGAACATTTCTTCCAACTTCCATCTACTAGAGTTTTCGCTTCCCCTTCCCAAAGACATTTGGCAATTCTTTAACTTTCTCAAAAACTTGATGACTCGTTAGTGGTATTGGGGTGGACGTAACTCAGTGTTCCCATTGAACCACTTCTCGCAGAACGCCAAGGGTGCCCCTCTGGAAGAAACCTTCAGTGCCCCTGGTAAACAATTTTACATTCGTGCTTAAGTTGACAAAATGAGGTTTTTCTTTCAAAGATGGGACACGCGTAATGCCCCTTCACTGAATAGCCCGATAAATTCCCATAAGCTGGAAAATCATTAAGAGTGCAGAACAATAAGCCCTTTAACATCAACTACTATCGCGCGTGACCATCGTAAGTCCAACCCCTTATTGAACAACGTCACCAAATTATCAATAAGGGGACTAAGATAAACATCTATATCATTACCAGTTTACCCCGGGCCTGAAATCATCATCGATAACAAAACATACTTTCGTTTCATGGTCAACCAGGATGGGAGATATTATATTGCCAACATTATAGGCCATGAACTATGTCCACTGCTCATATTACCATACAAGTTCATTCCATCAGTTAACAGACCAAACCTCAAATGTTGAGGCCCCTTGCCAAAATCAGGGTAGAGGGCATCAAGCATTTTCCACTGCTCACCGTCCGTCGCATGACTAATCACACCTTCCCCATGCCTAACTCTATCTGCATGCCATTGCATTAACTTAATATCGTCTTTGCAAGCAAACAACTTCTTCAAACGTAGAATAATATGAAGATACCATAAAAAATTAGCAGGGGTCTTCTTTTTCAAGGTGAAACCAACTTCCGCACCTACAACAATTTCACCACGCTTCAACTTGTATCGAGACTCACCATATACCCGAAAATTTTCTCTTACCACGTCCTCCTTCCACCTGTAAAACATAAAATCATTGGGACAAGCATGTATTTTTTCCAGTTCCAATCCCATTGGACAAAGAATCCTTTTTGCGGCATACGCTCTATAGGGCATAAGATTTCCATCTAGAAGTAATTCCCTTAGCAATTCAAGTGTCTCAGTCATCCCTTTGTCGGTCCACCCATATTTTCCTTCAAATTCATTATCTTGAAGGTTGCACTCAAAAGAGAATGTTTGGACCCAACATATAGTGCAGTCTTCTTGTCATTGATCAACACTTCAAGGGCCTCAGGTTTACCGTGAAATTCTTAAGAAACATCGTCAACCATCTCATCAAGTTCATCATCTCCACCAAAATTTACTCCTTCATTAGTTTTATCATCATCTACAGTATCCATGAGACCCTCCGTGCCATATCGAATGAGTATATCTAGTTTGAAAACCACGCATTATAAGATGTTCACACAATTTCTTTCTCCCAATATATGCATCATTTTTGCAGTCCTCGCATGGGAAAAATGCCCGCACCTCGACGTTCTTTGAGGCATGTTCGAAAGCCAAAACAAAAAAAATGATCAACCAAGGGAATGTAATCTGGCGAGTTTCTATAATCTCCACCTATGAGCTCCAATCTATCCATGGAGCTAGGTGCATACATACCTACATTTGAGTGTGGTTCAAAGCAAATATATCACACAACATAACCCTAATTAATATCACTTCTATTCACAATACAACTTCAAGACAAATTACCCTAATTCAACCCATTCCTAATATAATTGGTTGGGAAGAATTAAAAATGAAGGAATCATTTGAACATACCTTCACAAATAATCCCACCAGAAATCACAAAGACTTGGTTTTGCCTGTTTCCAATGTCTTCTCAATTTTTATTATGAATAGCCCCCATAAAGTTTTAATACAATCCCGTTTTCTTTAGTTCCGAGATCGGAAGTAATCAAGTGCTAGACAACAAAGATCCGATTCAAGATCCTAACTCGGAAGCAGGATCCAAATAAAGTTTCTCAGTCGGAACTAGGATCAGATAGAGTTACGAGCTCGTCAATTGTTTCGTGCTTGCAAAAGACCTGAACCACAGCAGTTCCTCTATCGAAACATGATTCGTGTTACAGTTCCAAGCGCAGAACAAATACATTAGAAGTCACTTTGGCACATACGCCTTTGAATCTCTACCATGGAAGGTGGTTCTTCAATAACCACCTTTGAATCTCTACATTGGAAGGCGGTTGTTCAATAACCACCTTTCAACGTTCAATAACCACATTTGATTTTGCAAGACGTACAGAATTGATCAGTTCCGAGCTCGGAACATGTCCCACAAGGCGGTTTCTGGGAAATTTCTTGGAACCACCTTTAAACTCCGCCTTTAATAGGCCACTCTCCAGTACTAGTGTGAAGTTAAAATCTTTTTTTTCCTAGGGGTGTGATCTATGCACTAATTTCGGAGCTGATTGAAGAATAGATCATGACCTTTCTTGCTGATACTATAACATCTTCATCGATCCAAAGTATTATAAATCCAAACAGTGCCAAGACCTGTTCATAAAACCTTTTTTTCACGTGTTCTACTATACTCCGGAGTATATATAGGTGGTAAAACTTTGCATCTCCGGCTATCTTTGTGGCGGTTCTATTATTCAAGCTCGTTTCACACGTTGCACCGTTGTTTTCTTTGACCGATGCAATAATTGCAGACATACATAGCAGCATTTGGGTTTTGACTAGTTTTTGTCGCTGTTATGAGTGAAAATCGGTTCAGTGAGACTTCGTGGCACTGGTTTTAAGTATCAGGTACTGCATACACTGTGCCTCTGGCCAGGTTTTAATTAATTATACTTACTTAAACTTGTGGATTCGGATGGGGATCAGATCAACAGTGACATTATGTTTGATGGTACATAACATAAATTTCATTAACATATAAACGTACTATCATTATAATACAATACGAAGGTATTCGATACTATCTTAGCACATAAAACATAAATTCAATCACTATATGAAGTGCAATCAATACGTAAAGAAATCGAAAGGTAGAAAACATATAGAATATATATATATCGATCCTGATCCTCAGCAGCCTGGATTCCAGAAAATCCTAGCCGTGCCATGCATACTTGTATAATGCATCAATCATATATGGTAAATCTATTTAGAAGGCGGCGGTGCCAAGAAAGGGAATATAGAAGTAATTGAAGGGATTGAAGTTGGGAAGTTGAAGTTAGGGATGTTTGGAAGTGTTGTTGGGATGTTTGGGATGTTGGAAGGAAGGGTTGGCATAGGGGGAAGTGCACCTCCTGTGGGCATGTTTGGAATGGAAGGTATGGTTGGGAGGTTCGGAATCGTAGGCATGGTGGTTTGAAGCAACTGGCGAGCTGCATCGGCCTCATGGACGCAGAAAAAGATCAATAAAACAACGATTAGAGACAGAACGAAGCCATGATTGACACTGGAAGAAGAGGAACGGGCCATTGTGATGAACTTGATCTTGTGTTTTTGGCTGTCAACTTCTTGTAGTTTTAGGATGAAGAGTTATGCCAATAAGGGCTCTTATTTGTAATAGAAATCTAGCCGGGGTTGGAAGTATAGGTAGCTTTCTAGTTTACTATCTGATCAGGAGTTGAGTATGCATTGTGGTGGTTGTAGATTACTGGTTTGGTGCGAACGGGCATTGGTTAGTTGGCCCTCTCGCGACTAAATCATCCTTAGACGTAGGATAAATTATAGTTTCAGTGTTTAATATTTAGAAAGGTCTAGGAGTACTGGTTCTCATGACAGATGGTATGTTCATAAGTTTATTAATATTTCATTGTATTTTTTTTATCTTATTTAAATTACATACTAAATTTTAAAATTTTAAATATTTTTTCATATCATATATATTTTTATTTTTACATTCAAATACACATTATTACTTATTTTAACTTTTAAAATATAATATTTAAATTTTATAAAAAATTACAACATTTAATGTAAAAAATACATGGACTGTCCATAAGATTATGAACAGACTGTCTTTCCTGAGACTCTCTCTTTAGAAAGACTTCAATTTCTGGTGAATGAAATGGAAAATGTTGACTTCCAGGAGACTGTTGATGTACTGAATCTGGAAGGAATCAAAAGAAATAGTGCCTCACTATACTTGGAGTAACGGAAGAGGAGGAAGAGGAGGGGAGGATAGAATCATGAGTAAGATTGACAGAGGTCCTGTAAATAGGACCTGGATTGAAGTTATGGAAGGAGTTATATGTGAAATGAAGAATGAGTTGATGTCAGACCATTTGTCTTTAGTTCTCAGGTTTATAATTATTTTAACATGTGGTCAAAATCTGCAAAATTCAGTAGAATAGTACTGGGGCTATGGAAACTAAAAGAGACAAGACATTTGGGAGATTTGGCCAAAACTATTGAGTAGGTTGGAGAAGCCACTGTGCAGGCTAAATAGGAGGGAATTTGGCAGTACTGGGGGAAATAGCTGAATTAACTACAGAGAAGTGGAGAAAGCCCTGGCTGAATTGAATGAAAAATCATTCTCCCTCCATCCTAAGTTATACCGTACACTTTTTATTTTGGGCTGTCCTTATTTAAATTGTACAAGATTAACTTTTACCAATTTTGGCCTAGTTGCTCCTTTTAAAAAGATGAAATTGCCCCTAAACCAATACATATAAGCCTTAATGGCTGATTAATTAAGGTTGGAGGCATTTGAATTTCTCTCCATTTAATTGTCTTGGTATTCGTGCTGGAGGCGTTTGCTCCATTATTTCTCTTTCACGCCTGACAGTATCACATGCGTTTGCTCTATTATTGCTCTTTCACTCTTCTCGTTGCTCCATTATTGCTCTGAACCATCATGCTTGCTCTCTCCTTTTTCGTTCCACACCGCTCCTCTCCTTTCTCTCCCAATCCCTCAAACCCTAGCTGCTCCTCTCCCATTTCGTTTAGTTTTTTACCCCATTTCACATCTGTTTGTGTTCACCTTGCTGTAATTCAACGTGTTCTTAACTATTTGGTGTTGATCGATTAGGTTATAATCGTTTTTTGTTGGGTTTCGTAAACCAGAGAAAATTTTCAAGATCTATTTTTAAACATTCTGTAAAGTGGGTTTCTCGCCTCTTTTTGTGTTGTTCTTCATAATATTGTGTTTGTTCTTCATAATTTTGTGTTCGTGGATTAGGGTTTTGGTAATAGTTGCTCTTGTTTTTTCTTAATAACTGAAAAGTGGTTTATGTTTTCTAAAATAAGGTTTACTAATTTTCTAATTTGGGGTTTTCCAAATTTTACCTGAATCGAACTTACTCTGCTATTGTTTACAAGATTGAGTAGAGGTTGATTGTTTCAATCGTGATTTTGTCCTTTGTTGATGTTTAACAGTTATATTTAATCGTAAACTATCCATTTCCTTGCTGTAATCTTTGAGACTTGTTATGGTTTCTGTCTGGTTACTCCATTTCTCTAGACAAATAAGTTGTAATCCCCGTATTTGTCGGGTGAGAGTTGTGCATGTTCATCTCTGTTCTGGGATCTGTTATTTTCCCCATACATTTTATGGTCAACGTGTTCTCTGTTCTAGATCTACGAAAGTTTGCTACATTTCTGTAGTCATATGTTTCAAATATGTGTTTTTGTGCACAATAATTACTGTGAAATTGTTGTTAGCATGTTCGCTCATTGTAGTTTCTGAGACTCTGTAGTTGTCAATTGCTCGTGTTCTCTTGTATTCATCAATTTCTGTCAACAGCCTCTGTTCAGTGGTCTCTGTTCTCCTCTGTTGATCAGACGTTGTTCTACAGTGTGAATTAGTTTCTCTTTAGTTATCAATAGCCTCAGCTATATGTTTTTGCATTTGAAAATGGCACATTGGGACAGGGATTTGGAGGGGCAGGAAACTTTAGCCCCCAGCCAACCCTTGAATGATGTTCACTCTAACGCACTAACAGTTCCCAGTCCTACTCTTAGTCCCAGTTTTATTAAATCATAGCCCTCAGTGGATCGTGTTCAGGAAAATGATTCTTTGTCTTGGACCGATTCTGAAACATGTTCAGAGGATTGGTCCATAGCTACGCATTTCAGTCCTGTTAATTCATCACACATGGACTCAACTGAGTCACAGCCCCTATATAATGAAGAATCAGAATATGTACATGCCATTTTGGAGTCAGAGTCCCAGCCACACCCAGAATCTAATTCTGAGTTACATAATGCTGAGTCATAGCCCCATTTGGATTTCAGTTTTGCATCTGGGAATCCCTAACCTGAGTTACTTTCCCTCTCAGATAGTGACCAAGTCTGATTCTGAGTTTGACCCACACCCCTCTGTTTACTTCAAAGGAAATGAGTTTCCCAAGTATGGGAACCAGGATTCTTTTAAAACAAGTGCAACCTTATACCCCGATAATTGGCCTAAGCGTGAACCACCTGAAACACCATGGACTAGGCAAGACATTGCAACGTCAGCCGTGCGACTTGAAATGTATGCCATGGTGGAAAGGGCTGAAAAGTATTTGGCTGAAGCTGGGCCTGAGTCCACAGAGAAGGGGAAAAATGATCGTGGGTCAAAACTGTGCTAAAGTGTTATTGTCTTGCCAGTTCCATCACTGCAATCAGGTTGTGTCTCTCATGTTTTGTTAATTTGTTTTCTATTTCATGAATCTTTATGCTTACTCCGTCTGTTTTGGTGTGCAGGATGGTGATGTTTGTTGTTGAGGTAGCAATCATGTTTTATACAGAATATTTGAATATGCATCCTTGCTTATGTGTGTTTATTTTGCACTTAACCTGGCTTGGCATGTTTCTCATTTAACTATGCATCCTTGCTTATGTGTGTTTAATTTTCACTGAACCAGGCTTGGCATGTTTCTGGTTTGGGGTTATGAATGGAGCAATAACATGTGATTCTTATTGATAAGTCACAGTTTGCATGTGAAATATTTGTTACGTATGTGATGCTTGGTCCTTATTGATGATGAAGTTGTGATGAATGAATATTACATGCAGCCATGCTTATTAGTCTATGAACTGATCTGAAACTTGGCGGGGCATGATAATGAATATAAACAGCGCTGGAATTATTTGAGTTTGTGATCCTACCTAGGTTATAGCCACCTATGATGACATTAATTATAATTAAACTCTTAGGGTGCAACCATATTTTGTTGAAAACATTAGGCTTACAGCCTATGATGTTTGTCCCACGTTTGTTAATATTAATTGTATGTGCCTTACCTGCCATTGTTTGTTACTTATGGACATGCTCCATTTTTTGTCTCACATCATCCTTAGTCTTTTAAATAAAGCTTGCATTCAAAAGAGATTTCAACCATCCAATCCTTTACAAGGTTTCCCTATAAACACACATTCACAAAATACATTGTATGTTTACTCTAGAACTAATTCTAGAAGCACAACCCTAGAAAAATAAGATGAATCTACCTTCATTGGCCTAGTTCCATACTTAGGATCAGATCCCTAACATTCTCGGTCCTTCCAATCCCAATCAGATGCTGTAAATAGCTTCTAACCAGCTCTGAATTCACAATTAGGTTTTCTGGAAGTAATCCCAACCTCCTTAGACGATCTTTTCCCATATGTGGCAGTTTGAATTCATTCCCACCCCTGCACTTCATGATTTCTACCATGACACATTGTAAACTCAGGAAAATCTTCTCAATAACTTTAGGGTCATCTATTTTGAAAGCACCATTCACCGTATTTAATAGACCCTCTAGCATTGTACTTGGGTTCTGGTATTGCAGGCTTTGTATTGAGGAAAAAACCCTATGTCCAAAATGTTTAGGTCGGGTGACTTGGTAGGTTGGCACACTAATTGGATACGAAACCCGTCTGAGGTGGCTGAAGCTAAAAATTCAGGGTCATTAGCATAAATATGAGATGGGGGCATTGTCTTGTTGTATGAATATCTGTTTACTTGCCCGAGGTGGCCATTTTGCTTTTTATGGATGGTATGTGTTCATAAATCATTTTATGCCTAATGGTGTCTCTATTGATTGACTGAATGGGTGTTAGAACCAGTGTACCCTTAGGCCTATTCATTGTTGTGTACTTCACTGCTATGTACTCCATATATGGAAAGATCCCTATTTTACAATCGAAAAGAACATTGCCATGCATATCTATTACTGGTCTACATACATCGCACATAAACATTAGCTTCGGAAGTAATGCTTACTTTGAAAAACTCTGTATGGTTATGGTTCATTAGGGGCTAGAATAAACCTAGTTGTTGCCTCTGTGATATAGAGCCACTTTTCGTCAATGTTGATGACATTGTGCATGTCCTTGAACATCATGTTGCATTCCTTCTTGGTTAGGCACCATTCCAACCTTGTTTCCTTGCATGCTTGTGTCAAGCATGGATAAACAACGTTGGTGTGCCTCCGTATTTCTTTGTTTACTATTGCTCTTTGGATTGTGCTCTTAACCACATGTAAACCTGTTGATGTGCTCCTGCAGGTTTGCCTATCCCTCAATGGCAGTGCCATTAAGGCATCAAGATCGACCAGCTTCTTGTTTGGGCCACACCGCCCGTGTCTTCTTGAGCGGGCGTTCACTGGTTCACCATTAATTATTTGTTGCTTCACTCATGACCAAATGGTGATGATGGTTCTAATTGACACAACCACCTTTCTGCTGCCTCAACTTGCTAATTATGTTTTATTTGCCCATTTTTTATGTTGGCAACCTGTTGCCTCTGCTCATCCGTCAAATTTCTGCCCACCATCACAGCCTCAAGCTCAAGGATGAAAAAACAAAAGAAGAGGGTTAGGATCCTTGCCAGTTCTTCAAGAATTGGCCAAATGTTTTTCTGAGAGCTCTCTTTTGAGTTTTTAAGAGTTTAAAATGTATGGTGCAATAAATAATGTATTTATAGGACCTAGTGTGAATTTTGGAGCAGTTGTATGCTGTTGAAAAAAAGTTGTATTTTGGCTCCAAAATTTAAAAATTTTGGAGCCAAAGATTAGTTTTGGTGGGAAATTTTAATCCTCAAATTTTTCTGAAAGCAGGTTTTCAACCTTTCCCGATGTACTGTTCATACAGTATTTTCCCCATTTTCTAGGCTGCCAATTTCAACTTTTGACAATCACATCAGTACCATTTCCACTGTTCCTTTTATCCCCCCAAAGTTCTCTTTCTGCAAATTAACTTGGGACAGAGGGAGTGCTTAAAATTGCTTCAGAAACATTAGCAGGTAGACTGGAAGGAAGATGAAAGTCTAAGAGAAGCTGAGTATAGCTATCTGCAGCAAATGGCTAAAAGTGGAGTGGCTCAATGATGGTGACAGACCAACCAAACTGTTTTATGCCTGAATGAAAAAAGGCTATGCCTGAAAAATATTGTAGCTATAAAAAAGGATGATCAGTTGATAATGGATCAAAAAGATGTGGAAGGGGAGTTTGTTAATCACTTCAGGAACCAGCTGGGGGTAGCAGTACAAACAAAAAGCATGGATCCTGAAGTAATTAAATATGGTGCAGTGCTAAGTTTGGAGTGGCAGGTTGAATTAATTAGACCAATCAGTAGTGAAGAATTCTTGAAGGCTTTAAAAGGTATTCACTCTAACAAGAGCCCTGAAATGGACGAATATTCAAGCAAGTTTTTTAATGGCAGATGGGATATAGTGGGAGAAGATGTTATAACTGTTATCAAGGGCTTCTTCAGAGGGGATCATATCCAAGGTAAATTTAAAGATGCAGTACTCTAATCCCTAAAGTAGTATGTATAACCACAGACTCCAATTTATTATATATAGACCTATTTTATATTGCTCAGTAATTTATAAGGCTATTGAAATGTGCTGCCAAAGATTATAAGTATTAATCAATTTGCATTTTTGAAGGGGAGGTTTATTGACATAACATTATTTTGGCTAGGAACTGTTACACGGGTACAATGTGGGAGGTATGAAACCCAACTGTGTAGCTTAGATAGACATCAATAAAGCATTTGATAGCTTGTACTGGAGTTTTATTCTGAATTGGTTATCTGAACTAAAATTTCCTAGCCAGCTAGTTGAATGGATTAGATCCAGTACAATGGAGTTTGGAATTTTTTAAAATTTAAATGGAAGATTCTCTGAAAGTTGAAAGGCCAAAAAAGGAGTGAAACAGGTGGATCCGATCTCCCAGTTACTGTTTGTAATCAGTGTGGAATATTTGACAAGATTGTTGAATAGGGAATTTGAAAAAGGAAGGGTCGCATACCACCAGAGGTGTAAGAAGGCTGTTATACATTCCCTATGTAGATGATTTACTTCTGTTCAGTTCTGCTAACAGAAAATCAATTGAAGGTACAAGGAGAGTGTTGAATGAATTTACAAATGTTACTAGCTTGGCAACCAGTGGAGGGAAATCGAAGGTATTTTTTTCAAAATGGATGAAGGAACAAAAGAAGGCTTGGCTCTAATCCTAAGAGTTGTTCGGGGGAATCTGCCAATGACATATCCAGGACTTCCATTTTCTTTAGTAAAAAATGGAGGAAAGTGGTATGTGAAATGATGATTGAAAGATTGAAGGAGGGAATCTGTTATGAATCTCGTTCCGAAAACTCACTATTGCAGAATATATATCTTTGATCCAGTGAAGGGATCAGCAAAGCCTCACTATCTTGAACGAAATTCAGGTGTCTAGCCCTCGAGGTACGCCTAATCTTGACTTGCTCTAGCCCTCAAGATAGGGTTAAAAGGTTTATTGATACTTAACTAGCCCTCGGGGTTAAGCAACAATGGAAGAAGCTCGCAAGCAAAGAGTATAAAATAAAAAAGGTTGTATATTTGTATGATAAAAGTGTGATAAATTCGTCCATAAGGCCTCCTTATTTATAGGGTTACAATCTCGCCCCAAACCCTAATCACAAGTGAAAACTGAATCGACTTATGGCAGGTTTAAGAAGAGAAAACCATAATTAACTAAAATATTCTGAAATAAACGGTCTATGGCCAAAATTCATCCAGATTTCAACTTGGATGAATATTTCTTAATCTAATCTTACAGAAACTAATTCTAATCAGAATAAAATTGAATATTTTTGAAATCCTAATGGACTAGTTCAAAAATTAGCTCTTCAAAGCCCACATGGCCTAGCTCTACAGTCTAAGATCCAAAATGAAATAATTTTACAATATTTTACAGTGATCACACTACCTTATTAGAAAACCAGTGGGAAAAAGAGTATAGGTTCTTCGTGATGTCTTCAGTTCTTTGACAGTCTTGAACAATAAATCCAAGATGTCGATAACAATAAATCCAAGATGTCGATGATGACTTCTTCTTCAATTGTTCATTATAAAGTTGATCAATCAAAGCATTTAAAGTACCATCATAGTGTTTGATATTCGTATCATTCCATCCCGTATCGAAAAGTTTCATCCTTGAAACGAGAAGCATATAACCTATAAAGACATCCTTGAATTCCTGTACCAACTTAACAAACCATGAAAGTATATCTACAGGAATATCTTCATTTTCATAGTAACTTTCTTTAAAGGACATTACATTAACAAAAGAATGATTCGTCAAAGATCGATTCACATCTGTTATTGAGTCATAAAACAATTTACCAGAGTCAGTAGATAGTTCATGCCTCATCATATAAATAGAAAGTAAAGGACTAAGATGTGAAGACGAGACTTTATGAAACTTTTCATAATCATTCTGCAACTTACCTGTCTTACCTACCTTAGGATCGACCTGAAACTTGTCTATGGCAACATTTACTTTCATTTTGGCGGAATTGACACTATTTTGGTTAAAATTACTTGCTCCTTGTGGGACAGTAATTTTGGTAACATCAGTGGAATACGCCTAAAAAACATCTTGAGTTTCAGGACCTTGATCACCTCTGTCAACAATGATGATTTTATTATCTATTTGTTCTTCTTTGGTGTCATACCATGAAGACATGTCATCATCTTCTTCCTCCTTCATTTTTGTTATAATTCATTCAAGGGTACAGCTATTACGAATATGTCCTCATTCATTACAATCAAAACATGTAGCAGTGTTAGAAGAAACTGTATTTGACGAAGTAGAAATTAATTTGCCTGTATTTTTCCTAGGAGACTGATTGGTTGCAATCATTCTTCGATCAATGGGTTCAATTGGTAGGTTTGAGTAGGTTTTGGTCGAATTAGGGTTTCCCCGGCTACCTATGTTTGAAATGCTACCACCCCTGGTTGAATTTCGGCTTCTAAAATCATAGACTTGCTTTGACTGTCATAGTTGAAATTAGAGCTTCCTCTGGGCCTTAATGTCAACTAAACCAACCTGGCCTTGAAAAATAAATCTTGCATGGTAACATAATGCTGGAGCTTAACCGGAACTTGCAGATTTTCTCTTAAACCTTCAATAAACCGAATCTTCATAAAGGCATCATTCTCTCTCATTCCAACCCTTCTCATAGCTAATTCAAGATCTTGCTAGTATTCATCTACACTACATGTTTCTTGCTTCATATTGCTGCGATACGAATGTTTCTCCATCAAATATGTTAATCGAACCTTGGTTCTCAATCTCTCCCAGGTGGAGATAGGTTTCTTTCAAATCCTCCCACCATTCTATGGTATAATGGGTGAAAGAATACTTTGCAACTTTGATCTTCTCCTTGTCACAGTAGTTGTAAAGATCAAATAAGTTCTCGATCTACCTCTTCCAATCCAAGCATTTCACAGGATTGTGTCAACCGTCAAATCTAGGAATATTATACTTGAAACCTTTGATGTCATGAGCATATTCAACTTGCCTTGTAGAACGAGGTGTCAGTGGATTTGATAACTCATCTACCTTCCTAATAAATCTCTGAACCTCGCTCATTATGAAATTTATGACATTCATGGAATTCATTTTAGGTTTATTATTGGGATTGCCAACAAATGGCAGGACGAAAGGATGGTCCGCCATCCCTGCTAAGAAGAAACAACTGATTAGTAGTAAATGCCCCCTCTTCCCCTTTTTTTAGTAGGTTACTTACCAAGTTTATAACACTCACATCTCACAGGGCAAAGGCTAGAACAAGTGCAATCGATCAATTCACCGCAGTTCAAAGCAAAATGTGGAGATGATTACTGCAGAACTTATTTCGAAATTAAAAAATATAAAAACTCAAAATCAGGCTCTATGGTCTAGAATTAATTTTTTTACAAAGAATAAGGAACAAAACGCAATTTGAATGGCATGAATCAGAGTTGTATTGAATTAATTTTAATCAAAACAAGAAGGCTTTATATAGGTGACAAATACGTTCCGAAAATTCAAGAAACTTTTCCGGAAAAAAATGGAATAGGAACTCAAATCCAACTCTCTGATGGTAAATGATTTTTATGACTTACTTGTCCCCCAAGTCGAAAGTTCAAATCAAAACCCCCATCTCAATTGGCTTTTATTTCCTTTTCCCTCTTCCGATTAGGATTTTGACTTTTCTTATCCTTTTTCAATTCCGATTTCTTTTTTCTTTCATTCTTTTTCAGCCAAATTCGTTTTTTTTGTACTATAAAGCATTCACAACTAGAATCTTATTCCCCCAAAAAATTTATGGTCACAATTTCCAAAATATTTGGAAATTGCAAATCTGCCCCCAAACTTTTAAAATTGTAAATCTGCCCCAAATTTACAATTTCAAATCCTAAATTCCGATTTTGAAATCCAAAAATCTTCTACCTTTTTTTTAAATTTTTGAAAAATTTTTGGAACAAAATTTGCCTATACAAAACTTGGAATAAGAAAATGGCAACTTACTCTTAATTCAAATGAACTTCGAGGTATTCAAGATTGTAAGGATCAAGAATATGACACTATATATGCATTGAAAAATGACACAAGATTTTTTTTTAAAAATAAGGTGTAATAAAAAATCAAAGACAATTCAAGATCACAGATCAAAGAACAATAAAGAAATCAAATATGATTATGATCATACAATAATTTTCAGAAGAGTTGACGAAAAATATCACAAGCACATAAAAAATTTTAAGCTACCCAAAACTACGAAAGTGGTCGGGAGGTGAAGGCACATAGTACTTGTTAATGCTGAGACCCTTCGACATCCTCCTGACTCGATTGATGAAGGTGGAGACGGATAGTAATACTGAAGTATTGTAACTCTCGGACCCTTCGACGTCCTTCGACTCTAGATTCAATCCTTTCGGTAAGAAAGATAAAAAAATACAGTTAAAATATGACACGAAAGAGTATATATATATATATATAAGAAAATTTTGAAAATAAATTAATTCAAAATTTGAAACCCCCATTTTTTCCTTTTTTTCGGCCTCAGTAGATCTTTTGCTTTGATCTGATACCTACTAATGAGAATCTCCCTGCGAAAATTTATGATTGCGGAATTAATATCTTTGATCTAGTGAAGGAATGTTCAAACTCCCACTATCTCTCACTAAATTCAGGTGTCTAGCCCTTGGGGTATGCCTAATCTTGACATGCTCTCTAACTAGCCCTCGGGATAAGATTACAAGGTTTATTGATACTTAACTAGCACTCGGGGTTAAAAAACAATGGAATAAGCTCGGAAGCAAAGAGTATGAACTCAAAAGGTTGTATATTTGATTGATAAAAGTTTAATAAATTCATCTAGAAGGCCTCCCTATTTATAGGGTTACCATCTTGCCCCAAACCTTAATCACAACTAGAAACTGAATCGACTTATGACAGCTTTAAAAAGACAAAACCATATTTAACTAAAATACCCATAATAAACTGTCTATGGACGAAATTCATCCATATTACAACTTGGATGGATATTGCTTTTATCTAAGCTTACCAACACTAATTCTAATCAGCATAAAACTGAATATTTTTTAAACCCTAATGGTCTGGTTTGAAAAGTAGATTTTCAAGCTCACATGGACGAGTTCTACATTCTAAGATCCAAAATGAAATAATTTTACAATATTTTACAGTGATCACAATAATTCATTAAAATCCCAGTGGGAAAAAAGAGTATAGTGTTCTTCTTAATGTCTTCAGTTCTTCGACAGTCTTAAACAATAAATCCAAGATGTCGATGATGACTACTTTTTCAATTCTTCATCATAAAGTTGATCAATCAAATAATTGAAAGCACCATCATAGCATTTGATATTCGTATCAGAATCAAAGGCTGGTCTGCAAGGAACTTATCTTATGCTGGGAAACTCCAACTGATTAATGGTGTTCTGCTAAGTATAACAGGATACTGGTCTAATGAGGAGACTCACAAAAGAATTTTTATGATCTTCACTGCTTACTTATGGGGCAAAGAAGAGGGAAAAAGAGGGCTTACAACAGTAGCTTGGGATTCATTATGCAGAGGGAAAAAAGGGATGATTAGGGTTGAGGGATCCTTCAATCTAGAATAGAGCAACAATGTGTAAGTATTTTTTGGATTTTTCTGAAAAGTAAGATATTTTGTGGGGAAAGTGAGTGCAGGAGTATTATCTTAAGGGATGTAATGCTGAAAGTTGTAAATATTCCATTACACAGTTGGCCGTGGAAGGTGTATATGAGAACCAAGGATGGGTTCTTTCCCAAGTTGAAAAGCTGCTTAAACAGTAAAATGGAGCTGAAAATAGGTGCTATATGTGAGGAGATGATGGGAGGGTAGGAAACCAAGTATAAGAACATAATCATATAGTGTAAAGTGATCCTGCCTAAACAAAGATTCTTTGTCTGGATGATATTAAACGGGAAACTGTGTACCATGAATAATAGGCTTCAAAACATCGGCATTTTATGAGGAAGACAGGATTGTGTGATATGCTTACCCGCCTCCACTCGGGATCGTTAGTAGCTAACCCAAGCGAAGGCGTTCCAAATAGACCACAAGGGGTGAAAGGAGTTGGTTAAATATAAAGTTTATATTTTGCACCCACTCACTACTAAGCTACCTATGGGGTAGTTACTGGTAAGTCTGGGTATGTCCTCAGAGATGCTAGAGTCTAATAGCCAATCAAACACAACCTCGAACAGGATGTCAATCCATCGCGTGCTAGGAATAGAAAGTATAGTAAAATAGGGTGCTTTGGGTTTTTCAACTAATCAATTACAAACATAAAGGTAAAACAAAAAAATAACACACATATATATATATATATATATATATATATATATATATATATATATCGAGAGACAGAAACTTGGGGAATATCTGAGTAACATGGTTTATGAAATGTTTCGATCCTCGATTCAATCACATGTAAGACATTAAAAACCTAATCTACTGCATATAACACGTGGTGTGGTCAATGACCAGCACTTCCCCATACCTGTCACGCAGGGTGCTCTTGCAATTTTCCATTGGCACCACCTCCATATTTAGGGAAGTGCAACAATGGTCCGACCGTTGCGTAGATCTGTTTCTCCCCCATATGATTACGTCCTTGACACTACACCACATATGCTTTACCCCCTTGGCCTATAAATGAGGCAAAGGGAGGTAGGCACCTTATCGATGACACTAGGACGTCGTACACCCTAGCTTGCAACTGTTTGCTATCTTCACCGGTAACCCTTCGGACCAACTCACCAGCTAAGACTGGTGTACTGTCATCGTAATGCATATGTGGAGCCGGTAAAACACGGAAAAGACCTACGTGCACACACCCATGTGGAGCCGGTTTCTCCCGGGGGGGTATCACATTACATCCATATCACATCTAGGTTTCTCTTCCACGGGAGGGGGGTATCAATATTTGCACCAACATGAATGTAGACTAGAGTGTGTGCTAATGGAGTGCATTATTCCTGCAAATAGAACATTCAAGAACAAGCCATCATAATATTAAAAGCACATAAATTAGAATGATCAAATGAATCTCACAAGAACATAATCAACACATGAATACAAATTTATCCCCAAGCTATAGAAACTACTCCCTAGACATGGAATTCAAGTATTTCATTGAATTCAACATCTTAGGGCTAAAGCAAAATAAAAAGGGAAAAGAGAAAGAATCTAGAGAGAAGAGAGAGTGTTTCTCTCTCTAAGTTGCTCTTCAAACTACAAAATATGATCTAAAGCTTCTAACCTTAGTGTACCAAGGCTCTATTTATAGTAGTAGGGAATTGGGCCTAAAAATAGGTCCAAAATGGGCCAAAACCCTAGCAGCCGCCGCCTGGCATAGACCGTCGCAGATAGCGTGGCTTGCACCGCTGACGTGGCCTCATGCTGGTGTGGCCTGCATGCCTCGTGACGGCGCAAGACGCGGGATCTGTTGTGGCCATGTTGGGCAAGACCCGTCTTTTGGAGCTTTGTTCTGCACTTCAGATCCGCAGTCCATGCCATTTGGCGCAAGCCATTGACCGACTCTTCATTTTGATTAGTTTCTTAGCACATGTCGCTTCGTTGTTTACACCCTGTTAGCTGGTCTTGACATTTTGGACTTGGAACGGCATGGGCCACGTGAAATGTAGCGGTTTGTGCCCATACTTAACCAAAATTAGGATGAAAAAGGAAAGGCGCGGACAAAGCTCGCAGATGTGGGCATGACCCGTTTTGGATTTTGGCACGGCCCATATGGCTTGGCGTAACTCATGCAAAAGATCCTCAGTATGGGTCGCGTGGCCATGCACAGGCAGCTTGTGCTTAGTCTCGTGCCTTCATGAGCGGCCTATGCCTGCCCGTTGCTTCTTTGGCCAGCTAACTTCTTTGCTCCGCTACGGATGAACCGTTGGTCCTATTTGGGAGTTCTTGTAGTCGATTTCATAGCGCTCAAGGAGAAAAATCCAATGGAACTAACCCCAAGGGATTATTCTTCTCGGATCTCTGCCATAACTTTGTGTAACTCCTGGACAACGATTCTCCATTTCTTCCTTGGCCGTTTTAAACTTCAATGCCGCCTATCTTTAGCTCAACCCTTCTACTACCACGATGTGATGTCCGTGGCCTTCATCTACTACCATTCTAATGTGCATGACCTTGAACACCTTCTACCGTCCTTGCGAACGACCTTCAATATAAAATGTGGCAAAAAGTACCCACGAGCGACCTAATAATGATGATCACAAGGGAATATCTAGGTGCCCGTGGATACGAGCTGTCCATTAGTATCAATTAAGTCTACAAAACGCAGGATTTAGACAAGAAAACCAAACATGGCAGTCTAAACTCAACTGATACTAGCAATCCAACATGGAAAACAAGCCAATTATTACGCTGAATGCATCGGTTAATGCACATATAATGATGCACATCATGTGCTAAGCGGCCCAAGAAACATCACAACGCCTGTTTTGTGAGAGAAAATATACAGAGGAGTTGGTGGTTAAACTACACGCGCCAGTTTGCAGGAATTTAAGGGAGATGAAGAAGATAGTAATGATCCTAATCAGAAGGAACAAAGATAAGCTGGTGATGCAGTTGGTATCTAGTTATTACAATCTTTGGCAGGAGAGAAATATGAGAGTTTTCAGTGGAGTGGAACTCAAAACAAGTGCACTATAGCTTTCCAGTGGAGTGGAACTGAAACCAAGTACACTGGAAAGCAACTCAATCCAAGTACACTAGTTTTCCAAATTAATTCTAAGATTGAATGGAGAGTTAAAAGAGGTCAGGAGCAGAAAAATGATAGCAGCAAGGGAGCAGTTTTGGCACAGGGACCAAACTGATGGCTTAGTTTCAATTTATGTAGCTTTTTGGCTGAGATTGAAGATGAAATAGATTGAGGGCAACAATTTTAAATTTGTAAAGTCCTGGGATTAATTCAATATACAAAATGTTTTAAAAAAAGTTCATTTTCATAAATATCTTTGTATTCAGGAATAATTCACAGACACATGACATCATATTAAAGCGTCTTATACTCAATGATAAAAGGAGAGTGAAAAATTAACAACGCTAATCAAGTTATTTGTTGTGTCAAGCCAGACGTACTTATTATATAAATATTTGTATTCTAGCTAAAGTATTTTTTTTATGCCCCTTACACCACTACAGACTGCACCTATTATCTCGATTTTTTAGGCATTTTTTACATCGGTTTTTCCCCTAAAAATTGAAGTAAATGTGGGTAAAGTAAAAAGGTTACCTTTTACCTCGGTTTTTGACCGACGTCGGCAGATTGTACGTGCGATGTCGTTTTAGTATTAAGACCGACGACATGATATGGTATTTGCGACATTGTTCAGATCGAAGTCGAGATGTCAGATAATCAACGTTGGCCATACCAATAAGACACGCGATCAGAGAGAAATGTCTGCGATGTCGTTCCAGTCGACGTCGTTCTAAATAACTGTGACATCGCAGATTGGGAGGGAACGATGATGTGTCCATGCTGACGTGGAAGGGTAAACATTACGATGTCGTTTTGCATTGACGATGTTGCTAAAAAATACACACTGGTTCTATATGCGAAGTCACATTTGTGTCGCCTGGACTGGTATGTGTGGTGTCGCAGATCGGTCGTGGAGAGGGTGTTTCGATAAAATAATATAATATTTAATATTAGATGAAAAAAGCCGTGTTAGGCAATATCCGTTACATGTTATTTAGTATTGGATTACTCTATTAATGGTTAAACATCATACAACAATCAACTGTCATTTAAAATATATGGGAGAATTAACAATGATAATGGCATGTTTAATAACCTAAACCCTAGCTATAACATATATTACAAATAAAATTTACAATATATAATAATACATAAGGTTTCTCAAAAACATTAAATGTATTGAACCTCCAAATTGACTATGTTGTTAGGCATAAATAACATAAGGGCGACTAGTGAAATGACAAGTCATTAATCTACAGTCCATCCATAACTCTCGTTGTCCTGTTACACCGAGTACACAACAAACAAAATTAAAGTTAGAATTGGGCAGTCACTATATTAAAATACACATAATATAGTCAGACTTAGACGACGTGAATGTCAACTTGGAAAAGAACGGATATGGGTAGAAGCAACGTCGCATATTACATTAATTGATATCATTAATGCCAACCTAAGTGTGAAGTTGCATATTCAATTAATTTCATGGTTTTCATTGACATGTGTGATGTCGGTCCAAATTTGGATTTACATCGCGGAGGCTGACTGATTGATATCGACGTCGCACATTCATATCGTGTTCATACGAATAAGTAATTACTGTACACAATCAGCCCTAATCTAAGCATTTTTTGTCATTCCCTTCAAACATGACATCATCCGTGGAAACAAAAAAAATATACACTATATAACATGTAACACAATCATCATACATTATGAAAATATACAAGCTTTGATCTATGAGAAAAATAACATGCAGAATGTATGGTAATTAAATTGCTAAACTAACATTAGATGTATGGAAAACTACCTCAACTAATCTGAACCCGGAGGTGCTCCATCATCGGGCATTTGTTCATATGTGGGAAAAAAACTGATTGAGCTCTTCAATTGTTGTATTAAAGGTGTGGATGGAGAAGATGGTGTGTTGTAGCTAGGGTTGGGAGAAAGTGTGTTATAAATTAAAAAAAAATGGGTAATGGTGCTGGTTTTAATGACTTGAAGTTTTGGTGGGCGGAAAATTTTGCTTCAAATTTTCACCTGAAAATTTCATTTCCCACTAGAAATTTCATTGTGACCAACATCAATAGTTGTTCATTCGTGGATCCATATTTGGTGACATACCCGCGACTTTGCAAACAGGGGAAAATTGGTATTTTTTGAAAAGTGTCGTAAAATGCTCAGTGTTAAGAAAGGGACTCCTTCAGTGAAAATATAAATAAAAAAATATTATCTACAAATTTGTATTTGGACTTCTACCATTTTCTTTGAGGTACCTACAGTGTAAATATTTAAAAGTTCACCGGTGTAAATATAAGTAACCATCTATAATTTACTCAAGACCACGTACAAGCTCTTTTTAAAAATTGATGGACGCAATTTTATTATATTTTATCTTCATAAAAACCCTAGAATAAGGCATTTTATTTGATTCTATGTGGGGGAAATCATCGTTCCTATAACACTTATCCTAAGGGTATGAGAGGAAATACTAATACAAAAGACGGACGAATACCCCATTCCACTCACCCGGTCATGCCTAAATCGGAACATCTTAGTTATGACATTGTGAATTAGATTAGCGTATCTCTAAATTTTCATTTCCACATCTCTCACATTTGTGGAGGGACCTAAGTTCAAAAATTAAAAACTTATCCGTGGAGGCAAAATCGTGAACCGTGTAGGTAAAATCGATTCAAAACATCTAGAAAAGGATCTAATTTTCCATCCTTAGTCAATCTTATAATCATCGAGAATGATTATATAACAGGCATGATCCCATGGAGACTTCTCCCAGTAACCACCTACCAAACAACCTTAGCCTACATATAAGTAACCATCTATAATTTACTCTAGATCACGTACAAGCGCTTTCTAAAATTTGATGGGCATGATTTTATTATATTTTATTTTCATAAAAACACTAAAATATGAAATTTAATATGATTCTATGTGTTGGAAATCATCATTCCGATAATACTCATTCTGAAGGGTACAAATGGAAATACTAATACAAATGACAGACGAATACCCCATTCCATTCATCCAGTTATGCCTAAATTGGAATATTTTGGTCATCACATTGTAAATTAGATTAGGGTATCTCTAAATTTTCATTTCCATATCTCTCACATTCACGGAGGGACCTTCAAAATTTAAAAATTCACCCGTGGAGATAAAATCGTGAATCGTGTAGGTAAAATCGATTCGAAACATCCCCGAAGGGACGTACTTTGCCATTCTCAGTCAAACTTATAATCATCAAGAATGATTATATAACAGGCATGATCCCATGGAGACTTCTCCCAGTCAACATCTATCAAATAACCTTTGCCTACTTATAAGTAACCATCTATAATTTACTCTAAACCATATACAAGCGCTTTCTAAAATTTGATGGACGCAATTTTATTATATTATATTTTCTTAAAAACCCTAGAATAAGGAATTTCATTAGATTCTATGTGGTGGAAGTCATCATTCCGATAATGATTATCTAAGGGTATAAATCGAAATAGTAATACAAATGAAAGACGAATACCCCGTTCCACTCATCCGGTAATGCCTAAATCGGAACATCTTGGTCATGACATTGTGAATTAGATTAGGGTATATCCTAATTTTCATTTCCACTTCTTCCACATTCGTGGAGGGACCTAAGTGCAATTTTTTACTTGACCCGTGCGTGGAGGTAAAATTGTTTACGATCGAAACGGAAATTAATCAAGTTCATAGACAATTATAAAAATCAATAAGTATTTATTATATACTATAGAGCATTTGTTAAGGTCAATTATATATTTTTGGTCAAATGCGGGCTCATCTGAAATGCTAGTGGGCTGAAATGGTGAGGGCCGTAGTCGCATTTGTCGATGTTGGTCACATGTCGGTAACAATGTTGGATATGATGACTATTTAGTGAATTTGCAATGGTCGAGTTATAAATTATTTATGCGGCCCATCTATAATATATAGAGTCCATCTATGGAGCCCAATTATTATACATTATGTATGGAGCCCATCTATAATACTGCGATGCTGCAAAGATATCGGTGGTCTATCGACTTCAGCGATAACGGTACGAATTTTCACTTACTGCAAAAGACAACACAAGGTCCCAACATGACATCGTTTCAAAATGGCTATAAATAAATGGTTCCCTAGAATCAATTTAAGCTCCTCATTTCAAGGTTTCCCGCAAATACCAAGAGTCTCTCCACCCCTTTCCTCTTCTCCTTTGACAAAGGTATGGATTTTTACTCATATAGTGCCTAATGTCTTGTAATTTTTACCTCACCTTGTTTAGTTAATCTATACTTTTTGTATGAGTTGTATTTTTGGTTATTTAGTTCTTACTCAGATTTGTTAGAGTGAGAAGATTTCATCCATGTGAACCTAGGTTACGTTGTTCTTGTTTGTGTTAGGACGTTTTTGTGTAATTTTGTATCCTTAATGCATGTTTTGTTGCTGGGTTTCTACTTTTTTCCTGTTGCTGTCTTGGACGCATGTGAACTTAGTCTCTAGTCGTACATCATTCGATTTATGAGCGTGACGTCGCACATTCTTATCTCAACTTGTTGCATTAGCTATCACAGTTGTACATATTTATACATCGATATTACCGATGTCTTAGCGACTTTGCATGTAGGAATTTTACTTACTTAATGTTTATTTTTTGCGACCTCGGTTTATGGTCGGTTCTGATATTCATCTTGCCAAGTAAACGGCAACCTCACTATAACATATCGACGCTACCACTGGTTCAAAACGATATGTTCCTGCGATACAGTATCACCTTCGCACGTTTTTCTTATGAGGAATGTAAACATATTGTTCACTTCATATACATGACTAATGGCTGGTGAAGGATCCTCTGGGCGCCCATTTTTTGAGGTATTTTACCATTTTACACAATATATTTA
The DNA here is from genome assembly GCA_037428765.1 of Rubia yunnanensis. NCBI lineage: Eukaryota > Viridiplantae > Streptophyta > Magnoliopsida > Gentianales > Rubiaceae > Rubia > Rubia yunnanensis. The sequence continues at coordinate 42,654,933 of CM075069.1, read as the reverse complement.
CTAATACATATGCACGATACTGTTTCTAAATTAATTATAATTTCTATTAATTATACATTTCTCCTCACAAAGGAGAAACCCTGAACCGGTTGTCTTCAACGTTGAAGACCATACAATGGCTTTGGAAAACCCGCGTTTCCACTGTACCTTGAAGCAGTACACTTTGGGAAAAACCAAACTTTGGTAAGGAATAAAACTTGCAAATAATTAAAATTGTTAAATTATTTTATTTTTAGTTAATACTATTTGTTTATAATTGCATATATTTGTTTATAATTATTATTTTTTCTGATTAGTACATCCCGATTAAAATTGTACCACTTCTTCCAAAGGAAAATACCCTCATTGTGATAATGTGCTACGGGAAAGAGTGGCGCATGACCTACTCGGGCCAAGGGAAGATCAAGGCTCCGTCCCTGAAGGGTTCTTCCGAGTTCCTTTCTGGCGACAACCTGCTCATTGAGGACACCTTGTTCTTTGAGATCATAGAAGCTGGGGGGCCGATTTTCATCAAGGTTATCATAATTCGAGAGGCTTGATTTTCTTGTAATCTGTATTCTAATAATGGTACTTGGACATGTATTATCAATAATCAAATTATTTTGTACTAATTGATTTGTAAGGAGGTTTTTGTGAATAAGGTTTTTCTAATAATTTCACTACCTTTTTTGAATAATATGTTAGTGTCTGTACGTGATTTTGAAAAACATTTCCAACCTTACCATTCAAAATGTTTTCATGGTTGTTATGGTTTTCCCTATTAATTATACAATCATTTTAAATTGTAACATAACAAAATCGACCTTATTAAATTTTTGAATAACAAAACTTAACAAAACTCCCTGTTATTCCTTCTCAACTGTAACTTCTAAATGTTCTATATTTAATTTTATGTAACATTGGTCACTCATCTCACGCTTTGTCGGTAAAATTTGATAATGTATTAATTCGTATAGGCCTAGATACCCATGTAGGCAACCTTAAGTCCATGGCGTTGCCCTTTGGGTAAAGCTTTTTGGGCTGGTCCAAGGTGAGAGTATTTGCTCCACAAGAAAACAAAACAGTTATCTTACTTACCTACCTATATAAAGGCCAAAGGTAAATCTAAACAACTTAACTATTCATTCCTACTTACATTTGGGTTGCCTGTTTGCTTACATGGCCATCAGAGCCTCTTTCCCCCGAAACCTCCGGGGGCTTTGCCTTTGAAGATTCTGATCCCCCGCAGCGGATCAGCGGCGACGATAAATTGGGGTGCATCAAGTGGCACGCCTAGTGGAACCCTTAGTCAGATCGCAATCAAATACTTGCTATTTATGTCCACATCTACAACAAGCACCTTCCGTATGAGTTAACTGTTAAAAGTCAAAGCTTTAGGTGTCGGAAAAGAGGTAAAATCCCCGTATCCGAAATGGGAAGGCATAGATCCAATATGCCTCAGGGTCTCGTACCGTCTAGAGCTGGTATCGAGCCTCCGAAAGCTGGCGAGGACCAGGTCACAGAAGGCAGAGTCCAGAAGCTCTTTGCGAACAAGCTGACCCACCCCTGCAGACCATGGAGGTCAGCGTCAAACTCTGGGTACGAAGAGTTGAAGCTCTAACATTGCAAAGTTAGGCGCGGAGGCAAAGGTAAACGAACCGCAATTTACGGAAGCTACGATGGATTCGCAAATAATAATCTTGAGAGGGGCTGCTCGAGCAACAAGGGGTACGAGCAAAGTGGGCCTCCTATCACTGCAAGATCTAGCATCGTAGGCCCGACCCTCAGATCTGCTGGCTATCAGGTGGAGCTTCCTATGCTCTACCATAGGGAGATACAACAGGAGATGGGGCCCCAACCTTTGATGCCCTTGGTGTTCTGTCAAGATTCCAGTTACACACCCCCAGGAGTTTCCTTTCAAGCTGACATTAATACCCTTACACGATCACATCCAACACTCCCAAGCATGCCGCAAATGATAACATACTCTGCACCAACGTCGATGCCTATCTCAATGCCCTCAACACCGAGACAGATTATTCCATATTTGATGGTAGGGTCGATGAGAGCTTTTCTAGGTTTTGAAAGCCAAATATATTTAGGACTTTGTCTGATGGTCCCTCCCTACGACCTTTACTGGCTAGGTTCTATTATGGTCCAGCAGGAGGAGGGTTGTACTCAGGGTACATGGCTTCAAATCATCTCCTCCCTATGCCCCAAGCTTCGATGCCTCAGTTTGGCCCAGCCCATAAGGGGACCTGTGGATGGGAGGGGGAACGAGCGACTCTTTAACAAGAGAACTTGACAAATTGATCGGGCCTTCGATCCAGATCGCAACATCCCCTTTTATTTTTGCGATAATGACTGCCCGATGGCCCTGTAAAATGAAACCACCCTAAGGGCTCCCTACATGCAATGAATACTCAGACCCTCACGAGTTTATACATACGTTCATTAGTCTGATGAACTTGAGGGACTTCAATGAACACCTAACATGCAAGTTTGTCGGAAGTTACCTTCGAAGGATAACCCAAGAATGGTTCAACAAGGTTGGAAGGGGGACACTAAACTCGTACAGAGACTTTCGAAAGGCATTTCTGAGTCAGTTTTTTTTTCAAAAGAAGAGTTCACAAAAACCTTAATAGAACTGTACCAAAACTAGCAGAGGCCGGATAAGTTGACATAGGCAATCTACCATCAATATGTGTATGAGAGTGTAAGCATAATTAATCGGACCAAGGAAGGGGCAGTTCTTGGATATATGAATGTAATGTTATACCTCGACCTGTACAAAAAACTGGTCTCAAAGAAATCGAAGACCCAATTGCAGGAAATCGTAGAGCAGTACTCAAAAATCGAAGAGGCCAGAAAGAGCAAACGGGAGGGAGATAGATTGCCCAAAAAGGTACCTAAACACTCTTAGTATAGGTAAAAAAGGTTCTCCACCCAAAAAAAATCTTAATTCCCTTAACCAAGTCCCTGATGGAGATACACTCCATCCATAAAGGGATGTTTCAAAGCCCCCCTCCTGGAAAAGACTACCATGGGAAGAAAAGGTCCCACATGTTTTGTGATCACCACAAAGAATGGGGCCATGACACAAATGAGTGTACCTATTTGAGACAGGAATTGGAAAGATGTGCAAGGGAGGGTTTACTCCCTGATTGTGTCTAGGGTTCAAAGGAAAATCCTCTTTGAAGGTCGGAGTGAAATTCCGTAGGAAAGGCAAAAAGATACCCAACCAAAATGGCAAAGAACAATAGGAAAATGTCGGAGACCAAGTCAGAAACTAAGTAGGGGGTCCAAGCCAAGTCGAGGCTTGGCCGGATGGGAACTGGAGGGATGGGTCGAATCGGGTAATCAACTTTATCAATGGAGTTATAGGTGATAAAGCTTCAAGTACAATCATCAATGCCCAGTCCCAATATGTGCCCTTCGGAGAACCTTGTCAAAAATGTTTCCAACCTAAAGAAGCAATTACCTTCTCAGAGGCTGACCTGGTGCCCAGCCGAACCCCTCACACGGATCCGTTGGTGATCAATGCAACCATAGGAGATTTTTACGTGAAAAGGGTGTTCGTAGAAGACGACAGCGGGGTCAAAGTAATTTTCATCAACTGTTTTAACCAGTTAGGGCTCGGGCATGAAAGCCTAAGGAGAACAACCTCTCCCATGTCCGGATTCACCGGGAAAATGATGTTACCCCTAAGGGTGATTACCCTCCCAGTTAAAGTAGTTGAGGGGGACGAGGAAATCACAATCGATTGTAGCTTCGCAGTAGTTGACGCCATGCCCCCATACAATGTGATCCTCAGAAGGCCTTGGATGTGATAGACGCAAGCGGTATGTCCCCCTATCATTTGACCATAAATATTCCCACGAAAAAGGGGATAGCAATTATTTGAGGGGATCAATCGAAGGCCATATGCAGTTTAGCTCTAGCCTTCAAAGAGGCTAGAAAGGAGGATGGTGTAGGTTCAATTGAGGGAGATATTAAGCCTATGGAGACTGAACCAATGGCTATTTGGAACAGGCGAACGGTGATCATAGCAAAAATCATTCTACCCGCAGCAAAGCAACATCTGAAGGACCTCTTAGACAATTTCGTTGATGTGTTTTCGTGGGACACCTTCGACCTCACAGGGGTACCTAAGCAATTTATGGTTCACAGGTTGAATGTGGACCCCTCCCAACAGCCAATTAAATAGAAGTGTAGATCTTTCGCTCCCAAAAGGGTCGAGGCCATAAAGGAAGATGTCGAAAAATTGCTGAAAGCTAAGGTTATTGAATAGGTATTCTACCCAGAATTGATAGCGAATCTTGTTATGGTCTCCAAGCATGATGGTACTTGGTGGATGGGTATCAATTTCATAAATCTCAACAAGTGTTTCCCTAAGAACGGCTATCCCCTTCCTTCCATTAATGTGCTGATCGAAGCTATAAGAGAATATGATATCCTAGCTTTTTTCGATGCCTAAAAGGGCTGTCACCGAATACTCATGGAAAAAGAGGATAAGCAAAAAAACATATTTAATAACCGATGGAGGAACATTCTGCTATAGAAAAATGCAATTCAGATGGAAGAACACAGGGGTTACCTATCAAAGGTTGGTCGATAAGCTTTTCTAATAGCAAATTGGCAGAAAAATAGAGATATATGTTGAGGATATGGTGGTTGAATGTAGGGGCTTCGACCAATTTCTTCTAGACCTCAAAGAGACCTTCCAAAAGCTCTAAGATGCTAATTTGAAGCTAAATCCCAATAAGTGCATCATCGGAGTCGGAGCAGGTAAATTCCTAGGATTTATAGTTTTAGAGAGGAGGATCGATGTCAATTCTGAGAAAGTCAAAGCATTGGTCAACATGAAGCCCCCAAAAATAATCAAAGACATCTAGAGGCTCACTGGATCACTAGCGGCACTTAGTCGATTTCCCTCGAAGGGGTCATAAAAACACCTGTCATTCTTTGATGTGCTTCCAAAAGAAAAGAAATTTGAATGGACGAATGACTATGACAAAGACTTCCAGGAGTTGAAAGAGCACTTACGAAGTTTTCCCACCCTCATGAAACCAGAAAAGGGGAAATATCTGTATTTATACATCTCCGCATCCTTCTTGGCAATAAGCGTCGTTCTGGTAAAAGAGGAGGAAAAATTCCAATTCCCAATATTCTTCGTAACCAGGGCACTGATTGGCCCGGAGACCCGCTACACTGCCCTTAAGAAATTGATATTGGCCCATGTACACGCTGCAAGACACCTTCGGCCACACTTCTAAAGCCACAGGATAATCCTGCTTTCCAGCCATCCAATAGACAGGTGCTTCTAAAGGTTGAGGCCTAGGGAAGAATGATTAAATGGGCCATAGAACTGGGTGAACATGACATCTTTTTCCACCCAAGAACAACTATTAAGGGCTAAGCATTAGCATACTTCATTATTGAAATCACCAAACTGATAGTGATCGAAGACAATAATGAACTATACAGGACATGGCAATTGTACGTTGATGGATCCTCTCACTTCGGAGGTAGTGGGGCTGGAGTTCTGCTCACGAGCCCCGATTAGAAAGATAACCCCTATGTCTTACACTTTGACTTCAAGGCCATTGACAATGAAGCAGAATACGAAACCCTAATCATAGGCCTTTGAATTGCAAAAGATTTGGGAATTTGAAAACTTGACATCTTTAGTGATTTCCAAATTGTGATCCATAAAGTCAATGGGGAATATGAGTCTAGGGAGAGAAGTTTTCAACTCTATTTGGAAGTGATAAAACCCCTCCTCGAACATTCCACCATTATACCCTCAATTAAGTCCCTCGAGAAAAGAACCACAAGGCTAATGCCTTAAGCTAATTGGCCTTGTCAGACTTAGACTTGCAATCTCAAGGGCATTTAATAGTGGAGATGCTAAGTAAGTGTAGCTTCAAGGATGAGGTAATAGTAATGGTGGTTGAGGAACAAAAGTCATAGATAACACCTATCATGAGCCATCTCCTAGATGGGACCCTCCTGAAGGACCCTATCGAAGCAAGGAAGGTTAGGTTAAAGGTACCTAAATATGTGATCCATGAAGACATCTTATATCGCCGAGGCAATCTCCAACAACTCCTCTGATGCATAGCCTCTCATGAACCTGATTACTTGATCCGGAAATCCCATAAGGAAGTTATTAGGGGGCTCGATTGGTAGCTAAGAAGATTCTCCTGGGTGGGTATTATTGGTTAAAGATACCTGAAGAGGTAAACATGAACATCCAAGCCCCTCACCAAAGCCAAAGGCATGCACCAATAACCCACGTCCCCCAAGAAGAAGTTATGAACATTAACAGTTCTTGGCTATTTGAAAAATGAGGGATCGACTTGGTAGGACCTTTCCCGGAGGCCCCTGGCCACTTTTGTTACTTGATTGTGGCCATAGACTACTTTACGAAGTGGGTCAAGGACGAGGCCCTGACAGGTGTAAAAGGGAAGGCGGTGATTGGGTTTTGCTGGAAGAATACCATATTCAAATTTGGGATCCCTCAAATGACCATAAGTGACAATATCGCTCAGTTCGTCAATGACCCATTAAAAACCTAGTGCAAGGAGTACAAAATCCACCAAAGAGTCACTGGTATTTACCACCCCAAGCCAATGGGCAGGTGGAGGTCACCAATCAGACCATTATGAATGGAATTTGATTAAGGCTTGAAGGAGCAGGCAGGAACTGGATCAACGAATTACCTAGCGTACTTTGGTCATTCCGAATAGTAGAGTCTTTTGCTATGGGAGAAACCCCTTGGTTTACAGTTTGGAGGCAGCCATTCTAGTGGAGATAAGACTGCCAAACTTTCAAAGGTTTGTTATAAGCAACAGATGACAGGAAGACAATCACAAGTAGCGCCGTTTGGACCTGAACCTATTTGAAGAGAAAAAGGAGAAGGTAAACCTCTACAAAGCCAGAGTCAAAGAAAGGGTGAAGCAGTATCACGGCCGGAGGGTTCGAAAGGTCAAATTTTCCCCGAGAAACCTTGTAATGAGGAGAAAGGAGAAGAGTCATAGAGAGCCAGGGGGGAAGCTGTTAGCAAATAGGGAGGCACCCTACCAAGTTGTTGGAGCTGGCCTGGGGGGCAGTTATGTTTTGGAAACCCTTTAAGGATAATCGAATCCACGCAGATGGAACGTCTCCAACCTTAGGAGGTATTATTCTCCAAAATTTCAATAGACTCGGGAAGGTTGAAAAAAGGCCCGCTTAGAGGTATCTTTGGGTCGGAGGATGCCCTCTGCCCAATAGCATTGTAAGCTGAGAGGATTTCTCTGCCATTGACAATCTTGTATTAGAGTGTGTTACCTTCAAACAAGTTCTTGATTCCTACTCTCCTAAAACTGGAGTAACTGATACTCGGATGCGTAACAAGTGCTCAAGACACAGATCTTGTAAACTATTTTAAGGGCCAACAAAGTCCTATCGAATGCGCAACAAGCACTCAAGACACAGATCTTGTAAACTATTCGAAGGGCTAACAAAGCCCTATCGAACGTGCAATAAGCGGTCAAGAAACAGATCTTGTAAACTATTCGAAGGGCCAAAAAAACCCCATCGAATGTGCAACAAGTGCTCAAGACATAGATCTTGTAAAATATTTGAAGGGTCAGGAAAGCCCTATTGAATGCATAACAAGCACACAAGGCACAGACCATGTAAACTATTTGAAGGGCCAACAAAGCCCTATCAAATGCACAACAAGCAAACAAGGCACAAACCTTGTAAAATGTACGATAGGCTAACAAAGCCCCATTCGATCGTATAAACCACAAACGGCTTAGACCTCATAAGTCGCTCAAAAAATTCAGAGAAACAAGTTAAATAAATTTAGCTTGGGGGCAATGGCCTTGCCTAAAAAGGGAAAATATGCTCTGACAACGGTGAAGAGAAGAATGTATTATTATTAGGCCAAAATGGCTTACAAGCACACAAAAACAAATTACAACTATTTTTACAAAGTAGGGAAACCTTTAGGGGATCTATGTTATTGGCCTCTGGATGGAATATACAGGAACCTTAAGGATTAGCGTCGGGGTCTCCTAACAAAAGGTTCTTCTTCGTCGTCAAAGGAGGGCGGTCGACTTTGTACATCAATGGATAAAGAACCTCATTCTCAGCCAGTAGTGGAGATGCTTCTAGTCGTGTTAGTTCTTTGAGTCAAAGCCATAGAAGGAAGGGCTTCGACAGAGCCAGAAGCCTCGCTTCTCCTAGGGGCAATATGGGAACTTGAATCTCTCGCTTTCACTTTCAGTACTCTATCCAGCCACCTCCTTACATCTTCACATTCTTTGCAATACTTGGGATTTCAAGTAATATGTTTTTGCCCCATGATATTGTTAGTGTCTAGAAGAAAGCCTTTGAAATCTTCAATCTGTGAAGCCTTAACTATCTCGAGTCGGAGTCTGTACGCTTGAATGTAGGCTATTACCACATATATTGTATGTAGTTCGGCAAGCTCTTTATTAACCTCCTCTTTGTCCTTATAAACGGTAGCAATGAGGGCATGATTTTCCTCAATGGATCACTCCAAGGAAGGGACCAGGTCTCGCTGATAGGTCTGAACTTCTTCTTTCCTTTGCTTAAGTTTTTCGGTAGCAGATGTTAGGGCCGCTCAAGTCACCTCAATGTTTTCTTGGGCCACACAGGCTGCACGATGGTAACTTTCGATGAACTCATTCGATCGAGAAGTTGATGCTCCCCCAGTGGCTTTGTAGGCTTTAGCAACCGAAAGGCATTCATGCATCGAGGTAAACCTAACCTTGGTAGTTATATCTTTGAGAACTTCATTATATCGAGCTTCGAGAGATAAAAAAATCTCCCAAAATTTGATCCTTAGTAGCATCTAAGGAATCTCTTTCATCTCTCGAATGGCTCAATGCTTCGAGGAGTTCATGTTGCCTTTCGTGAAGACCACTACGCCTTAAGCCGAGTTTCTTGTACGCTGCTCAAAGCTCCTCTTCAAGCTGAAAAGTGTTGTAACAAGACTGGGATGCCTCGATTCGATGCTCCCAAACCCATTCCTCAATCCGGTGATACCACTCCTTTATGATTTGAAAGAAGAAATCCAAGTAAGTACCTCTTTGCAGATTTGGGGGGGAGGGTACTAAGTTTAAAATCTATGAAAGACATGTTTCCTGGGAAGAACTCTAAGGGGCAAGCCTGTGCCGAGACCTCAGAGTGGTAAGGGGATCCTACTCTTTCCATCCGGTGTCTTCATCCACCTCCAGGCCACGGATCTCCTCCGCTGAGAAATACCTGCCAAGGTCTTCAAATGGTTGAGCAAGGGGAGTTTGATCCCCCCACATTTGATAGACTTCCACAAGATATGGCTTAGCTGTTTGGGCTACAAATTGTTCTTTTAAACATCCAATATAGTAGCTTACTCAGTCGGGAGGTCCTTGGAAAGGGAACAAGCCAAATGTTTCTAGGTAACCCCAACCAAACTGTGGATAAGGAGGAGAAAAAAATCCCGGAACCCCTGGGTCTTCACCACCTTATTGGTATAGGCCTAAAAAATGGAAGCCTATTGCTCGGAAGAGAAAAGGCCAGACAATCTGGAGACTTTTGCCTAGGCCTGTGAGAGTTTTAGCTCGAGCCATTTCAAAAGATTATCTTTCTCAGTGGCTTGTTTCTCTAGCTCTCCTTTATGGCAATGGCCTGTTTCTCGAGCTCCCCTTTGTGAAAAAGAGCCTGTTTCTCTAACTCTGCCTGATGGGTAATAACATCGATAGCACGCTCAGCCTCATAGTCGGAGGCCACCTTCTCCAAGTCTTCCTTGTAATGGGAAGAAACCTCGCACAACTCCCCTTCAAGCTCTTTAAACATAGAAATAGCCTGCTCAGCCTCCTAAACTATGGCCAAATAGGCCTGGACAATAAAGTCCATGGTAGCCGAGAAAGGTGCCTCAGGGGCAAGGGCTAAATGATCATCCCCACTCTGAGGAGGCAAGTTTATCCTCCCTAAGATGGGGCCAATCTCTGAACTGGTGTTCCCATAGGGACTAGGTTCGATCGGTTGGTTAAATAGAGGGGGGTTGTATCAATTCTTGGCCTTTGAGGGGAAGGTTGGGTCATCGAGGCACTATCATGATCCTGTTTGCTCCTACCATTTTCACCCTGGAGCTCTGACTAAACCTCAAATTGAGCTACCAGTTGAATGGGGTTGGAAGTGGGGTGGCTATTAGGGGCCTCCAGAGATGCCTCTACGAACACTGTCTCGACCTCCATCTCATTGTTGAAGCTAAGAGTTGCAGCAAAATCCACTAAACAAAAGAAAAAAAGGGGAAAACACGAATTAGCAAACATAAAGAAAGCAAGAAGAAGACTAGGTAAAAACTAAGGGTGTCATAAGCACCTTCGGAAGGGGAGGAAGAAATCCCAATGGGTGACTCCCCGAAACTACTTGCCCGGGCAGGCTCCAATTTTTCCCCCACGGACTTTAAGGCAGGCCCGGAAGTTTTCAAGCTATTGGTCTTCTTTTTCTATTTTCTTGGCTTTTTTGAAACCTTTTCACCATCAATTGATGAGGCATTTCTCTTTTCCTTTGTTTTCTTAGGTTGAGCACCTCTGGATCCTTCCCCTTTCGAACTACCCTTTTCTTCCCTTTGATAGAGGGAGACTTCACGGTTTCCGCTGGAGGTAGGGGTTCTATCAGGACTGGCTTTTGGCAATAGATTGAGTCATATACCTCCTCTGACTAGACAAAGTCAAAATCCCTCGAAATGTCTAGGGGCTCACTTAGCAACCGATCTCTATCAGCTATCACATCCTCCGGAGCAACATAGATAGAAGGGTTCTCGAACATGGGCTTTAGATTCCAATCGAGTACATGGTACTCTTCATCCTCTTTCTCAAACATGTAAATGGGGGATACATACCACCCTTTAATGTTGGAAGAAAGCTTTAAAAGGTGGTTGGAAAACCTGTTGCACAGGGTTACAATCCCTCTAAGCTTTGTTTTTTGACCCCCGTTCGAATGACCACAACTCTACTTCCGAAGAGAGAGTACAATGATCGAAATACCTCATAGTGGGGTTTGATGGCCAGGCTTTTACATTGAGTCTGGAAGGCTATGGTGAGTAGAATGACGTTCGAATGTACTTGGGCCAGGCTTATCCAGTGCTCAACGAGAAAATGTTAGAGGATGGGGGGAAAGGGGAAAACAAGCCAAACCAAAGTTGACGGTCATAGACTGCACATCGACCGGGCCTTGTATCCCTCAGATTTTTATCTTCTTGAAGCACCACCTACTGTAACTCCTTTGGGAGCCGAACCCATAAAGGTAGCGTTTTCAACAGCTCAACGACTTCCAGATCTACAGGGTGTGGAGGATTTTTGAGGATTAGAGTTAGAATCTTTCCGAAGAACTAGGGATGACCATCCTTGTCCTCCTAAACTTTGGCCAAACTCAAAAACTGGGACCTCGAAGAGACCCACTTTCGATGATAACCCTGAGGCATTGCTGGGAAACTAGTAGAACTTCCCCTAGCCTCCGAACCCGTCGAAAGGGAACATGCCGCTGATGAAGGAACAACACCGGAGTTTCTTAGGCCATAACTCTCTACGCCATCGATGGTAGAAATGGCTAGCAAATAGGCCAAAATGGAGTTTCTCTGCGATGGCGGTGTTTGCGATATTATAAAATTGAAATGAGAGGTTAAGGGAAAGGGAACTTACTACTAGAGTGGTCGATAAAGATCGCCGAAAAATCACTCGAAGTGAAAAGAGGGTTTCTAAGACTTGGGAAGTAATTTGGAAGAAAAGGGTAAAGCATGAATAGTGGAGGCCTCTGCTATATATAGAGGACATTAAAAGGTAATCATTACCTTGGGCCGCCATGCAAAAAGTAATTTTTTGGGTAAACGGGCCGTGTGGGGAGCCAAACCCAAGACATTTATGGGGGAAAAACCATACGCATAGAAATCTAAAAGGGGCTTCACGTGCCCCAAAAGTAGATACTCAACACCACGCTTGTGACTTCTCCACTTCCTGCCATGAAATTGAATTATAGAAATCGAGGAAACCCGACGTGACCTTCCCACTTCCCGCCAAGAGTTCAAACCCTTCAAGTTCTGACGTAGATTAGGAGCCCAAAGGCTGAACCTCTTATTCGTCTTATAATTGGATTCGAGCATCGGGGACGCTAGCACAGATTAGAACCCTGGAAGCCCACAGCCTTTATGCTTAAACATGCAGATTCAAGCTCCATGGAGCACATATTAGAGCCCTGGAAGCCCAAAGCCTCTATGTTTAAACACACAAGTTTGAGCTCCATGGACGCTAGCAGAGACTAGAATCCTTGAAGCCCGAAGCCGTTTGCGTTTAAATGCGCACGTGCACACCCTTTGAACTCTAGCATAGACCAGACGCTTAAAGGATGAACGCACTATACAAAGGAGGTGGATTCCTTGGATTTTTGCACAGTTCAGAAGGAGGGAATTCGAACCCTGTGTAACCAGAAGCCCATGTTTGATGTACCAAACTTCCAGCATAGATTGGGAGGTTGATGTCCGAATCTATCCTGGACTCCTGGAATTTGAGCGACCGTGGGCTCTGCTACAGAATTAGAGACCCAAAGGCCGTACCCCCTAGGGGTGAAAAGTTAAGGCTTGCATGACCCCGGTTCCTAGCACATATTAGAAGCCCCGGATCTTGAGGCACCTTATGTTTACCTACGTACAATAGAATTTGAAGTTTGATGTCTCCTAACTCAGATTAGAAGATAGAAAAACAAACTTTGGGTTTCCGTTCTCGAGGTTCGAAGGTGTGTGGATCTCTAACATAGATTAGAAGACCTAAAGGACAAATCCCTCGAGAAGTATCATCAGGGGCCTGAAGGCCCTAGGGATATTAAAAGAGGCAGGATTTGTCCTTGGGTGCTAACCCAGACCAGAAAGCCAAGGGTCGAACCCCTGACACCTTGGTCAGTTTGAATGGTAAGTTCAAAGCCTTAACCTGGAACAAACCCTCAAACTCATCACTAGGGGTATTATCATCATGCCCCTTCATGTGTTAAAGGATTCCGGAGGGTAAACCCCCACTCGGATGTTAGTTTGAAGCACTCCCCATCAAGAGGAAGTAATGACAAACCCGCAGACTCAGGCACGGATTCGAGACCATGACCCCAGGAGGAATTTGAAGGCCAAACCCTAAGCTTTCCAGAGGCTTCTTGATAATGTGTAAATATGTATGGGCCTAAATATGCATGTGGCCAACCTTAAGTCCATGGATTTTCCCTTTGGGTAAAGTCTTTTGGGCTGGCCCAAGGTGAGAGTACTTGCTCCACAAGCAAACAAAACAGTTGCCCTACATGCCTACCCCTATAAAGGCCAAAGGTAAACCTATACAACTCCGCTATTCATTCCTAATTACATTTAGGTAGCCTGTTTGCTTACTTGGCCATCAGAGCCTCTTCCTCCCCGGAAACCTCCAGGAGCTTTGTCTTTGCAGATTCCAATTACCCACGGCAGAGCAGCAACGACAGTAAATTGGGGCGCATCAACATCAATAGAACACGTGATTTTGGAGACAATTTTATTACATGAATGAGATGTTGCAAAAACATCGGTAATTTTATTTACCTCATTTTGAAACCTTTTACTTCAGTCAAAATAATGACCAGGGTAAAAAACCAATTTTTATCTCTGTTTTTTTATAACCAAGATAATTAATAGCTTTTACTTTAAAAAAACCCGGGGTAAAAAGGGTGAAGTAATAGGTTCATTTTCTTGTAGTGTTAGTTTTTTGTTTTGTGCACATATACCCCCCAATAATTTAAAAGTGCATTTGTATCCCCAATATCATCTAAAATATTGGTCAATTTTTGTCATTGTCATACTCAAAGAATAAAACCAAAAATTAGAAACGAATTTCATATTTTGCCCCATACCTTGAATCTGTTCGAGTAATCCGACACGGACGAGGAAAATCCACCAAAATTTAGGCCAAAAATAGGAACTAAATCTCCCCCAGCCAAGTTGTGGATGAAGAGTTTCGAATCCCAATCCAGATCGCGCGATTTTTGGACTCAAATTTTGGACTAACCATTTTTAATAGATGTTAATGAAGGGTGGGCCCCACATCAATGAAGGGTAAAATGGTCCTCATTTTGAAAAAATGAAGTGAAGGTTTTATTGATGATTTCAATATTGGATAATGTCGAAAAACAAAAGGTCAATACAGGATTCAAACATGAGGGGTATGAGTTTTAAATTCACAACTAATCCAAGGGTACATGTATACTTTTGATAAACTGAAGGGTATATGTGCATTAACCAAGGAACTGGGGTGTATGAAAGCATTTTATCCAATCTTGAGCAAGAATTGATGGTTTAAAAGAATTGTATTTTCATGCATCGTACACATTAATCATAAATGACAGAAAGTTTGATATGCTTGAAAAAAGAAATACTCCTTAGCCTAGAAAAAATGACGCAGTTGTTTTTCATAGTCAAAATTGTAAAGTCTAGATTTATCTAGTTGGCAATTTGTGGAAATTATGAAAATATGGTATTATTGAGTTGCAACATCAAAGAAGGAATTTTGGTGAAATAAGGAAAGTTTGAAGACTGAATCCAAGAAAGATCCATCTAGTCCAAGTTGTATTTGAGTTGGAGAATATATCAGTTCCGATGTATGTGGGATTTGATTAATGTTATGGAATTGGAGATGAAATAAACTTCATGTGAATATACGGATGAGCATATTTACGCCAAGATGTTTACGGAAAAAGAAGACAGAATATAATGGTATTTGTGATTTTTGGAAATATGAATATTCTGCTATGTATTAGGCGTTTGGAAGCATAGTTAATTTATGGAAAATCTCTATAAATACGGAGTTGTTATTATCGAATATATGGAGATATTGAGATAAGGAAAACCCCTTTATTTATGGGATTTTGGATATGCTTCAAGAAGCAGATTTGGTATAGGAATATTATGGAGATAATCATGGAGAATTCAGATCTGCTCATGGACTATATATATAGGACAAACACGACTGCATTATTGAGGGACTTAATAGAAAACAAATCTGCATACAAATTTTTATCTTTCGAGAATTGCAAAGAGCCAAAATTCTATGTTCCAACATACGAACATGTTGTTCAAAGTTTAGAATCGTACACCTTAATTCCTCGGGAGGAGAAGATCCAGTATCGACGAGTTTTGAGGTCAGAGGGAGTCTGATCAAGGCGGATCGGTAGCAAGGGGAGCTTGCAGGATTCACGTTTTAGTTAGATAAGATAAGTATAATTGTATGGTGTACTTTGTACTGTATCTTTCTAATTAGTGGATTCATTCTGAACTGGGCCAGGCCCCGCAGATGTAGGTGGATTTCACCGAACTGCGTAACCAAGTCTTGTGTCTTTTATGCTTTACTTTATTGCATACTTGGTTAGATATGTTATGTTGGAACACAGTAGTGATAATTGAATTAATTAGTTAAAACCAAATTTCAATCGGTATCAGAGCTAAGTTACTTGTTTCACCTTGGTTTTGACAAGGAAAGTGTGATCCGGTTTTACCAATGGCGACCAGAGATGGAGCTTCTGTGTCTCGGCCACCACTGCTGGAAGGAACAAATTACAACTACAGGAAGGCTCAAATGCTGGTGTTCATAAATTCACTGGATGAATTGGCTTGGTACTATGTTGAAACAGATTGGAAACCCTTTGTTGTTGGATATGCTGAAGGAGGAGAATCTAAGCCTAAAGAGTTGTGGACACCAGGTGAAAGAATGGGAAGTTTGGCGAATTCCAGAGCATTAAATGTCATATTTACTGCAGTAGATAAAGATCAGTTCAAACTTATCTCTACATGCCAACAAGTAAAGAAAGCATGGGATATCCTACAAACTGTACATGAGGGGACAAGTCGTGTACGTGAATCCAAACTACAGATGTTGGCTACAAAGTTTGAGGAACTGAAGATGGAGGAGGATGATACTATTTCTATATTCAATGGGAAACTCATAGACATCTCCAATATGGTGTATTAACTTGGGAAAGTTCACAAGGAAACAAAATTGGTGAAAAAGGCCTTGAGATCTCTTCCTAAAAGATTTGCTATAAAAGTAGCAGCAATAGAAGAAGCAAGAGATGTAGCCACCATGACCTTAGATGAACTAATGGGATCACTATAGACCTATGAGATGACAATGCAACAGCCTACAAAGAAAGTCCAGAAAGAGTTGGCTTTCAAATCCTCTTCATCAAGGGTCATAAATGAATCTAATAGTGATGATGGAAGTGAAGAACTTGCTCTTATCACCATGAATTTCTCAAGAATGCTGAAGAAGGTGGTAAACAAGAATTCACAGGAAAGATCTAGTGGAAAAAAAACTCGTCCTCAAGATTTTGGTAATCGTAGAACTCGGATGGAACAAGGAAGTCAACAATTCTCTAGAATCCAAAGTGGTGAAGGAAGACAGTCTGAAAGAATTCAATGTCGAGAATGTGGAGGATACGGCCACATCCAAGCTGAATGTGCTAATATCCTAAAGAAGCAAGGAAAATCATACATCACCTCTTGGAGTGAAGATGATGAAGAAGATGAAGAGGAACTTATAAGCAATTACGTGGCATTTGGAGCGAAATTTCATGGTGGATTAGATGAGGTATGTTCTAACATGTTAGAGAAAGACGAAGCTGTATGTTCTGATGACACGTCTAGTGATGATGAGACTAGTTGTGAGTGATGAAGATATCTACAGTACATATGAGAAAATGTATGCCATGTGGCTTCAAGTTGTTGATACAAATAGAGTGTTGAAGGAAGAGAAAAATCATCTGGGTGAGAAGGAAAAGGAGTTGCGAGTTTTAGTTGTTAAACTAAACAAAGAGATTAATGAGTTAAATTTGAAACTAATCTCAACGACTAAGAGAGCTGAGATAGCCGAGGCAGTTATTACCAAGTTAAACACTGGAAAGACGAAACTTGATGATATTCTGATCATGGGAAAAAACTTTGGAGATCGATATGGAATCGGGTTTGACAATTCATCAAGTAGCAAGGTCAGTCTAAAGTCGAAGATTCAAGAGGTAAAAAGAAAGTTTATCAAGACTCATCAAAGGAAACCTCTCATCTATAGCTACTGCATGTATCAAGGTCATACAGAGGAACAATGCCGAAAACTGCTCAGAGATATCATGACAGGGTGAAAACTCTCAGTATGTTCCAACATAGATGATGTCCAGCGATAAAAAATGGTAAAAAAAGGTATGGGTTGTTAAACGCACAAGTACTTTCCTTGTTGCTCATACATCTCCTATTGCACATTCTAGAGACTCGTGGTACTTTGATAGTGGTTGCTCTTGCCATATGACTGGAACTCAGGAATTACTAACAAATATCCAGCCATATGATGGTAGTTTTGTTACGTTTGGCGATGGAAAGAAGAGTCGAGTGGTTGGAAAATGTAAACTACATATTGAAGGATTCCCCGCATTCACTGGTGTTTTGTTGGTGGAAGACCTAAAGTCTAATCTCCTAAGTATCAGCCAGCTATGTGATGATAATATGACAGTGGAATTCCATAAGGAAAAGTGCATAGTGAAACATGGCAACAACAAAGTGCTTACTGGTATTCGGTCATCAGACAAATGTTACTTATTGGAACAAGAAGTGAACTGCTACAGTGTTAAATGTGATGTAGTAGATCGTACGGCTGACCATGTTCCAACATCGGTTGATTTCTCATATCAGGGACGTAATAATGTTGGAACATCAGATGGCACAAATCTTAAAGATGAAGATGGTGACTCTTATATCTTCAACAATGTTAGAACATTGTCCTCTCCAGAATTCTCCCATGTTCCAACATCAGTGCAGGCTGAATCAAGCAGAAGAAGAACTCGATCGATCCCTCAAATTAATTATGGGGAACTTGCTGGCCTACAATGTTTTCTCTCTCTCATTGAACCCAACGATTACAAAGAGACTATGCTTGATGAGTATTGGGGTGCGGTAATACAAGAAGAACTTGAGCAATTCAAACCCAATGATAATAAAGCAAGATTAGTTGTTCAGGACTACACTCAGGATGAAGGAGTTAATTTTGATGGGACATTCGCATCAGTTACCAGGTTAGAATCTATTTACATTCTCCTTGTTATGGCGTGCACTATGAATTTTATGTTGTACCAAAAAGCTGTCAATAGTGCTCCTCTACATGGTGTGGTTAATGTGGAAGTATATCATCGACTCAAGAAGGCTTTGTATGGATCAAAAAAAGCACCACGGGCGTGGTATAAGCGACTCACAACCTTTCCTACTCAGAAAGGTTCTAGTCGAGGGGGAGAAAATCGCACCTTGCTTGTTTTTCGAGAATCATCAAATACACTGATTGCTCAAATCTATATTGATGATATGATCTTTGGGTCTACTTCACCATACTTGATACAAGATTTTGTGACTTTAATGCAAGTTGAATTGAAGATGAGTATAGTGGGAGTATTTGTAGGAATTCAGGATGATCTTAAGGAATCTCACTTGAATGAAGTCAAAAGGATAATTCGGGTTCAGAGAAAAGTTGTGGTAGCCTATGTTCCAACATCGAGACCATTTGCAGATATTTTCACAAAGCCGTTGGACACTGCTATGGTTGAGCTCCTTAGACAACACTTAGGTGTTTGTCAGATTTGAGGTATTTCTTTAAAGCTTTTATTTAGCTGTAGGTTTTTATTTTTTCAGATAATTCAAAAAATAAAATTTGAAAAGGAGAAAAACAATGGAGGCGTATTTGGACATATTAGAAGTTGGTGTTGAAGATATTATGGTGATTGATGGGATGCATAGATCTGAGAGATGGCTCTTCCCGGCATTCTGGTTTAGAATGATGAGAAATTTGGAAGGCAGTGATGCTAGTCATGTTTAACATAGAGTATGGAGACAGGTTGAGAAGATGTGGATATGGATTAGAGATTCAGACGTTCAAACATCAGTAACTGTGGCTGGAGAAGATTATGATCTTTATGGTGAACAAGTCTATGTTCCTACACAAGATAGGGGGAGAAAGTACTAATGAAGTGAAGGAAGCTGAGTAGGTGATGTGTTGATTCTGAAGCAATGAAAGGATCTTACGTTCCAATATAGAGAAAGTGGGTGAAGCTGAGAGCTGTTATGTTTCAACATAGGTGACTGATGTTCCAACACAAGGTGAGCAGATTATTGAATGCACTTCTGATCAAATTGCCATGAGAGAAATAATTTTAGCCGAAAGGATAACTGATCTAGGTGTATATGAGGAGTATGGATTTATAGCTTACCTGGACTGTTTGGGTCTCAAGACTGCTACCTCAATCTACAAGGAGTACAACCGAGAGTTGTAGAAGAATTTTATGGGAGGCAACATTGATTCATATTTTGAGTGGTACAACGGTGTGAAGTTGAGAGCTCAATCCATTTAGATGGTAGCTTTAGAGGTAGAAAATGCCAGATTAGATGAGGCACAGATAGCAGCTCCTGAAGAGGTTTAAAGGTTCTGTTATGGCTATGTTCCAACATAGGCCAGATATTTGCTTCAGGGGGAGGTTCATTTAATGGAGATTTTGGTTTTCTGTGTCTATTGTGTTCGGCATGTTTATGGTCCCAAGGGGGAGATGTTTTGGATTTCTTGGATGACTTTATTGGCTCCGTTGGGTTGATGTTCCAACATAATCATTATTCCTGGATGTTTAGGGAATCGTGAATTTAGGGGGAGATGCTATGTTTCTATGTTATAACATCCAGAGTGGTTTTCAAGGTTGATGTCTTTATTTCCATAAGCTCTTGTGATGAAATGCCAAAAGGTAATTGGTCCACAAAATGCCACAGGGGGAGATTGTACAGTCTAGATTTATCTAGTTGGCAATTTGTGGAAATTATGCAAATATGGTATTATTGAGTTGCGAAATCAAAGAAGGAATTTTGGTGACATAAGGAATGTTTGAAGACTGAATCCGAGAAGGATACATTTAGTCCAAATTGTATTTGAGTTGGAGAATATATCAGTTCATATATATGTGGGATTGGATTAATGTTATAGAATTGGAGATGGAATAAACTTCATGTGAATATTCGGATGAGCATATTTACGCCAAGATGTTTACGGAAAAAAGAAGACAGAATATAATGGTATTTGTGATTAATGGAAATATGAATATTCTGCTATATATTAGGCGTATGGAACCATAGTTGATTTATGAAAAAACTCTATAAATATGGAGTTGTTATTATCGAATATATGGAGATATTGAGATAAGGAAAAACCCTTTATTTATGGGATTTGGATATGTTTCAAGAAGTAGATTTGGAATAGGAATATTATGGAGATAATCATGGAAAATTCATATCTGCTCATTGACTATATATAGAGGACAAACACGGCTGCATTATTGACGGACTTAATAGAAAAAATCTGCATATAGATTTTTATCTTTCGAGAATTGCAAAGAGCGAGAATTCTATGTTCCAACATACGAACCTGTTGTTCAAAGTTCATAATCGTATACCTTAATTCCTCGGGAGGAGGAGATCCAGCGTTGACGAGTTTCGAGGTCTGAGTGAGTCTGATCAAGGCGAATCATTAGCAAGGGGAGCTTGCAGGATTCACGTTATAGTTAGATAAGATAAGTATAATTGTATGGTGTACTTTGTACCGTATCTTTCTGATTAGTGGATTCATTCTGAACTGCGCCAGGCCCCACAAATGTAGGTGGATTTCACCGAACTGCGTAACCAAGTCTTGTGTCTTTTATGCTTTACTTCATTGCATACTTGGTTAGATAGGTTATGTTGGAACACAGTAGTGATAATTGAATTAATTACGTAAAACTAAATTTCAAAAATATAAAGAATATGTTGTTAAATTTTCATAATATTCTCTTCCCAAACACAATATAATAGAAATTATTTACTTTCTATGTTAGTATTTTGCTGCTATCAAACGGGGATATTGAAGTCATTTTCACTAACATCGTTGTCTAAAAATAACATAGTACCAATATTATTGTATGTTACTAGTTTTGTTTCTTTACTATAAAATCAATCACAACTTGTTAAAATATATAATCTCAAGCACAATATAATAGAAATTCTTTTCTTTCTGTGTTGGTATTTTGGTGGCATAAACGGGGATATTGAAGTCATTTTGACTAACATAAACCTCGGCTGTCTAAAAATAATATACCAATATAGTTATATGTTAATGATTTTATTTGTTTACTGTATATATATATATATATATATATGTATTCAATCATGGGTCCGTCCCTTGGTAAACGGTATTTTCATAAGTCATGGAAAAACTAAGGTTTAAACTGCAAATTTGAAGAAATGAAGATAAATTTTTGGGTTGCATTAATGGGGTCATAAACTTCATAAATATTGTACGTTGCATAGTAAAATTTTTATATTGCAACTAAAACCTGTTATATTTTTATTATTCTAATTAAACTCCATCTTTGCACACGCTTATGGAAAGACGGTCTGCCTTCAATCATAATCCCAAGCATAATATAACATAATTTCTTTGTTTTCTGTGTTGGTATTTTGGTGTTATCAACCAGGGATATTGGAGTCATTTTGACTAACCTATACCTAAGTTGTCTAAAAATAACATAGTACCCATATTATTACATATTACTAATTTTATTTCTTTACTATACAATCAATCACTACTTGTAAAATATATAATCTCAAGCACAATATAATAGATATTCTTTGTTTTCTGTGTTGGTATTTTGGTGGCATCAACCGGGAATATTGAAGTCATATTGACTAACCAAACACAAGTTGTCTAAAAGTAACATACCAATATAATTATATGTTCTAATTTTATTTCTTTACTATATATATATATATATATATATATATTGATACGAATTAGGTTTATTTATTTATTTTTATTTATTAGAATTTTTAGAAGATAACACTATACTCTTTTTCCCATTGGGTTTTTTAATGAGGTAGTGTGATCATTTATTTTATTTTAGAATAAGGTCCATTAATTCTGCCATGTTGGCATTAGAAGAATTAATGTTTTGGTCATGCATTTATTTTAGGGGTTAGAATATTTAGTTCTGATTTGATTAGAATTAGATTTGGTAAGATTAGATAAGGCAATATTCATTCAAGATTTATCTTGAAGAATATAGTCATTTATTGTAGATAGTCTAGCTAAATAAGGTTTTAGCTTCTTAAAGTTGCCATAATCCTTTTCAGTTTCTTATTTGTATTTTTTGAAAATCATACCTATGTACTATAAATAGGGGTGGTATTCAACATTATTTTCACCTTACAACCTTTCATCAATCAAATATACAACCTTTTGAGTTCATAGTCTTTGCTTGCGAGCTATTCCATTGTTGCTTAACCCCGAGGGCTAGTTAAGTATCAATAAACCTTGTAATCTGATCCTGAGGGCTAGTTAGAGAGCAAGTCGAAGTTAGGCGTACCCCGATGGCTAGACTCCTGAATTTCGTGCGAGGTAGTGCGGGTTTGCAGATCACTTCACTAGATCAAAGATACTAATTCCGCAAATCGTGAGTTTTCGCAAGGAGATTCATATCATATATTCAATCATAACCCAAGCATAACATAACAAAAGTTCTTTGCTTTTTGTATTGGTATTTTGGTACTGTTAACCGGGGATATTGAAGTCAATTTGACAATACTAAACCCAAGTTGTATAAAAATAACATAACAATATTGCATATGTTACTAATTTTATTTCTTTAATTATTATATAATTAATAATAACTTGTTAAAATATTTAATCCCAAGCACAATGTAAATGAAATTCTTTGAATTTCGTGTTGGTATTTTAGCACCGTCAACCGAGGATATTGAAGTTATTTTGACTAACCTAAACCCAAGCTGTTAAGAAATAACATACCAATATTACTATATCTTACTGATTTTATTTCTTAACTTTATAATTAATCATAATTTGTTAAAATATATAATCCCTTCCTTTGAAACCCTTATTCCGCCGCGGTGATCCTTTATTTTACCGCCGACCATCGCCACCACTGCTCTTCAGCCACCCCAAGCTCTTCCGCTCTTCATTCCCCTTATGCTCGCCCCCTCCATTTCCACGGGACTCCATGTCTTCCACTATGATAATCACTACAGATCCGTCTCTTCGATAATCGCTCTATCTCTCTGTCTTTCCCCTTTCTTGTGCAGCTCGATAGTCGCACAAGCTCCGTCTGGTTTCCTCCTCCCTGCACCGCTCGATAGTCGCATCGCTGAATCTTCCTAGCTGGGGAACAGAACAGTGATGCTGACTCAACTAGGTTGAGGTCCGAGCTCTAGCCCCAACTAGCGCATGAGCAGGGGAAACAATGGTGACAGGTCTCCATTCAATCTAGTGATAGTGCTGAGGGGGAAGACAAATATATTGGGAAAGAAAGTAGCGACGATTTTCACAAAAGCAACGACGGTGCAGGGAGGGCTTCCGGAGGAGGATGGGGATTAAAATGAAAACACAATATGCAATCTACATGTGGTAATAGATTGGGAAAGAAAAAGGGAAAACACAAAGGGTTAAAATTAAAATGACACATTTTCCCTAAAAATAAGTCACGCAGTCTGCACGTGTTGTGCCGTTAGTGGGATTTAACGGTCTGGAGTGACAGAAGTATCATAAGCTGACGTTTTGGTTAGTACAAAAATTTTAAAAAAATATCAAATGGAAGGTCACTTCATTCCATAGGGTAAGCATGACATCGTGTGAAAGGTAACGGGAAATTTCGATCACCCAGGACGTGCTAGAGAGGTTGGTGCATTCGTGACACAAAAAGTGACACAAAAAGAGGCTTTCAGAGTTGTATGTGCATATGAGAGGGCTAGGCCATCAAGAATATAAACATTACAAAAGGAAGGCATTCCCGGGGACAAATGATTACATCAACATGAGATTTTGATTCGGAAGTTAGTGAACCACACTGGCCTTGTCAAGCCCAAAAATCTGGATAATCTTAACAGTGACTGGGAGCCTCCATCGAGGGGTTCTCACCACTCACTGAGCAACATAGAAGTGAACAAAAATGGATTACAACCGGGACCCAAAATTGTGGCAATTCATGACAAGGCAATATTATTATCACAAGAAAAGGTACTAACAATTATCAACAATAAATGACTTATATTAAGTGCTTTGGTAACAAAATATTGTTCTCCATGTAGGGTTCTCAACTATGTGAGCTTTACTTAGAGGTTTGTGAAAATTGCACACCACTATATGTAGCCAATGGTATTTTTTATGCATAGATGAGACATCATCACTCCAAACCAATCGGTGATGGAATTGCAAGGGTATCCATTGAGAAACCATTCGTGCACAACGTAATGTTTCCTATTCCTAATGAAAATTACAAGAAGGTTGCCACGGCCGAAGAATTATATTTCTTCTTTGGCTTCATCGACTTGTCTATGTTGATCCCAAGAAGAACGGTCATTTGAAGTTAAAACCTCTGACAACCACAAAAGTTATTGTATCGACATGGAAAAATACCAAACCTCAAATAATGATAGCAAGAGTAGAGAAGGGATCACTGCCTTTTATCAGGATATTGTCCGATTGGATCTTGGCACACCAACATAACTCGACATGCACTTTTTTCGGAAATGAGTGTTTTTTTAAAGAAGCTGAGACATCATTGCATTATGGAGTGACTTTGAAGATTTATGTAAGTGTGACCAAAACAACCAAACAATAATATCCCCCTTTATATTGTAAGTGCGAGTTTCATTTTTAATATTTCACTTTTTACAATGCAATATCCCTCTCATATTCATGCCTAACATTCAAAACGGTATGTGTATGGTATATGTATTACTTTTCCCACCAAAGGAAGAAGGGTTGGGAAGGCTATTTGTGTTCATTGATTACTCAAGGGATTTGGTGTTTGAACAAAGAGTGGATAGAATACACACGCAAATGCATAGGCCGGAGGGGGAAAAAAAGTCTTCGTTGCACCTCACATTGAGCAGTAAGGATGGCTATTTTTGTGCTATTGTGCATAACCATGCATAATTCCATATTCATGCTTACTTATATAAAAGTTGGATGTAGGGA
This sequence comes from Rubia yunnanensis, assembly GCA_037428765.1. Classification (NCBI taxonomy): domain Eukaryota; kingdom Viridiplantae; phylum Streptophyta; class Magnoliopsida; order Gentianales; family Rubiaceae; genus Rubia; species Rubia yunnanensis. The sequence goes on along the minus strand of CM075069.1, from coordinate 42,629,866 downwards.
TCATTGGAGATTGATTTTCATTGTACCAAACGGCAAGCGTATGTATTGGATGAATCCATTGCACTTTGAACCTTCACAAGTATTTGTAGATGTTTTGGAGAGTGCATTAAAGTTCCTAATCATCAAAATGACTTAAACATAGTTCAAATCAAGGTTCGAATAAATACAATAGTCACCTACTAAATTATTTGAATTTCGGTTTTACTAACTTATTTCCATGCTCATACTTAGTACAAGAAATGGGAAAAACATGGGAGTGTGGGTATTACATGATGTTATATGCAACAGAGTGCATTAAAGATGTCCGGTAGGATGACCTAAAAATTGACAAAGTATGAAGTGCATAAAATACTTTTTATTTCATTATTTAATAATACATTACTAACCTACCAGAACTAATTTATTATATTGTAATATGGACAAATATTTTCTAAGGAATACAAGCCGTATTCACAGGACGACATCAATGTGGCAAGAAATTGTTTGGCAAGAAATCAAATAAATGTCCGATCCACAACAATTGGAACACCTATCATGGTACTATGAAAATTTCAACACTAATTACACATATTTTACTGAATAGAATATGATCATTCTCTATTCCTATATATAGATAGGTTCATGATTAGAATAGTATATAGATTCTTGTTGGAAGTACTAGCATGGTGTTTAGTGTTAGATAGTTATAGGGGTGGATTAATGTTATGTGTGGAATAAAATCTACGTAATTTTTATTCCTATGTATAGATAATTGCTAATGTAGCAATGTCTATACATTTTTCTAAACCTTAACAATGTATTAGAAATTTGTTGATAACATTATTGGTGATTTGATGCTATTTTAGGCTGGATTTAGCAATGCAATCAATATTTTACCATCGGAGCCAATTTGACTTACGAACTCAGAAGTCAAGTTCCTTTTGCAAGAAATCGAAGGCTAATTTTTGGCTTTCGATCACGGAGCCGAAGAGACAAAAAATATTTACGGACTCAGAACCATAAGATCCGGCCACAAGTATGAACTAATAATTCAGGTTCACCTTATAGGAAATCGAAGGTCCGATTTATAGTTTTCGAGTCCGGAACCTAACAGACTAACAAATTTACGGAATTGGAACCATAAGATCCGACCACACTTACGAACTCGTAATAGATATTCACTAAATAATAAAATATAGTGTAAAATACAAGGTTCTGACGTTGTATGGTCCAAGTTTGGGGTGAATCTCTTCTAATTTAAATACCGACAAACTCACGCACCTTACATCTATATATCCTAGGGTTGAAGGGTTTGAATTATTGTTTCCACCAAAGTTTTGGTTACTTCGTCAACTATTCCTCCGTTGAACTTTGACTTCCCTCTGATCTATCACTGGGTTCTTATCCCTAGCTTGAATGATAACAAAAGAGTGTAAATTCCCAGGAACTGCAAGTACTTTTACAAGTTATATACTACTAATTTAGTCTCGCTAGATTCTATTCTCAGCTAGCCCTAAATCATTAAGTGGAGTCACATTTTTATCTCGTTGAGTACTGTGGGAGGTCCATTCGTAAGGTCAACCCAAGGTACATAAATACTTTGATTAATTGTCACTAGATTTGTATCTATGTGACTCCAACCTTTCTCAGGGTCCCTTACGAGTTCTGCCATCTATGTATGCATCCTATGCAGGACTCGGATGCCACCTTGAGTCTGAGTCAACTCTTGCATTCTATATCCTGCAGCTTTAGTTCTTGTGTCTTGGTATTCCTTATTTGATCATGTTTAATGTTAATTGCATTGGTTCTTACCTCTTTTTCTTCAGCATATCTATTACTGATTCTTTATGTTAAAGATTTTAGGGATTAAGGTTTCTCGTTCCCTAACCAAGGTCTACACTGCCCAATTAGGGTAGGATACTTATTTGATATTTTGGTTAAGTTTTATATGGGTTTATATTAATTACATTTAATGACCTAATATTTTTGTATAGGTTATGAAGATTTGTGTGGTGAATAGTACTTTATTATCCATTTTGGGGTTAAATTTTATTATTATTATTTAGGGACATTTCAATTTAAAATGAGAACCCGATTAAAACTTTGGGCTGGCCATCCCAAGTGATTCAAAGGTTTTCTCAAGTCAAATGAAAGGATACCTAATTAGTTTTTTTCATTTTTTTAATTTTTAATATACAATATGAATACATGATTTAATATGATATTTTCTAATGGAATTTGCTTAGTTATGATTTAACTTTTCTTTAAAACTATTTTCAAGGACACTAATATTTTCCATTTAAAAAATATTTAAAGGTTCAAAAGTAGTAAATATCGATGACACTTAACTTATGTCTCTACCATATTTGTTTATTTTTACATCTTATTTGATGACATTAAATTGTTAATCTACTCTTACATTTAACTACAATTAGTTAATATATACCTAGTGGTAATTTAATGGCTATAAACGGTAATATTCCCAACGGTAATATAACATCCATAAACGACAATATTTTATAGTGTAAATAAAAATTTATCAAACAATTCAAAACCACATTTTCTCTTCTATCTCATGTCCTTCCCACCCTAACTTCTCTAAATTTTCCGATAACATGTCCAGACTAATGTTAGTCTTTGTCGCCGTAATTATCATTGTATTACATGTTAGTATTCTCACCGGAGATATTACGCCGGAAGAATTTTGTTACACTTTAGTAATGGTCGATTCATGTATTACTTTTTATTTTTCACAATCATCATAGACTTCTGTATTTTGAATTAAATTTAATGAATTATTATATTTCCCTATTAGACAGTGAGATCAATAAGTTGTTAATTCTGTAGACAAGGTTCAACCATGTCTCAAATCTAATACCTTTAAGTGTTAATTAAATGTGAAGTCTTTTATTAAGTTAAGTTTTGATTTGCCTTTAATTGATTTGAGGAAGCTCTGATACCACATCTGTAACACCCCAAAACTTGACCCAACGGAAGTATTAGGTCGGACCTGGGCATGTTACTAAGAATCCAATGGGTCAGATTATTTACATGCAGCAACGAGCAATACATATTATGTGGAAACGATTTTAGAATGAAACATAACCTAATATTACAATGAAAGTCTTATAATAAGTGTTTTACGTGTTTAAAAGGAAAAGGTCTAAATTTGATTCTATATTTAAAAGCTCATCCAGGATCCTATCCCAAAGTAAGTAAATGCTTCATGCACGAGCTCTCACTCTTTCTGCTCAGGTACACCTATTGGGGTTCATTAGACTAGTGTAAGCTCCTTAATTAGTGAGGTTTCCATCCCCAATATTTACCAAGTTGAGTTTTTAGTGATCACATAAAAAAATAGCCACATACATCCTAGCACAGAGTAAAAGGATATGGGTGGTTAATGTTAAGTTGCAGTCAAGTGTCTATTTGGCTACTCTGACTAACATATAAGGCATAACCTTTTCAGTGGCTCAGGATATTCTGTTACACTTTTGTGTACCACTGTGTGTTACACCAATAAGATTCTGCCACGTGTCTCTCCTAAATTAGCTGAAATTAGTTTAATGACTTTTATCTAAGTATAATTTATTTAGGAGGGACACCTGGCATAATCTAATTGTTGTAAGACACAGTGGTACACAATAGTGTAACAGACGATCCTGAGCCGAGTGCTTGTGGGCTATCAATCAAGAATTCATTCTTGCCAACCAAGCCCAATCAGATATTCAAATATGAGTTCGTGTAAGATTCAAATGGTTATGCTAGCATACCAGAAACTCCGCGGGTAGTCGTTCTAGTCGTACAGTTTGGTCTATACCGTTCCCCACCAATTTTTACCCGACTACCATTTGCGCCAGGGACCCCGGTAAACATAGACAAGTAATCAAGTAGCATATAATCCAAGTTTGACATGGAAAGATAAAGTACAAGCCGGTCATTAACATAAAATATCAGGGAAATTAATTCACTTAGTATCACAATAATTAAGCATAGTGTGATAAGTTACACACCATGCTTAATTAGTAAGAAACCAAATAATAGGCATGAATAGAATGTAATATCATTACACATTTCATTTACCATATAAAATTATAATCTAACACATTTAAATTTAACAAGCATAAAATAATATATAATAATAACTTTTAATTCAATATCATGCTGGGGCGATGAAAACACTCACCTTAACGTGACATAGCGTTCATTAGATCCAAAAAATTGTTGTTGGACACCATGCATTCACATGATCACCAACTATGATGACTTTCGTTGGACGGCCCTGAATTCTACTAATTTGCTAAACTGTAGTGTTTGTTATTTGTTGTAGGTGTAGCCCAATGATCAAAGGGTTGAGAGTAGCTATGCCCAGCCTAACATTATCCTATCCAGAGTCCGCCCAAAGCAAGGAGAGTGTAGACATAGCAAACATAAGGATCGTGAATTGTGGCAGAGAACGTGGACCGCCAAAGATGGGACATGCAGCGAACACAAAGACCATAACCAAGGAATGTGGCAGAAGTGGCGTACCCACAATCTTGACTTCCTAAGAACGAGGAACTGCAAAGGAATTAGACTATAAATACAACAAGCTTTGTAGGAGCTAAGGTAAGCGCTACTATATAGAGAAATTCCATTTCTAGAAGAGAAGACTGACATGATCATTGGAGGTGCTCTCTTGAAATCACTTCTGGGGCTGCATTTGAAGGTAAAATTTTTTAAATAAGTGAACCAAGAAGAGGCTACCTGGATAGGCTACCACATCATTTTTCACCGTCTATGTGGAACATATTTTTTTCTATTCATTTTCAGGTTGCTCAGGTAAGCAATGGCTTTCACTAGGAGCGCAAAAAGACAAGGCCATCAGTCACAAGAGAAAACGTTGGGACAAAACGAAGGAACACACCTTGTAAAAAGAAAGGGTTCAATAAAGAATAAACAGGGGAGGAAGAAGAAGAGGAAAAATCTCCAAACAACAACTGTGACAAGGAAAAATGGGCGTTTGCAGTATTCTAGAAGTGAACAAGGAAGACCTATACAATCAATTCATGAAGACTCTGAGGCAAAAACTCCCAAGGCCATAGAAAAGAGAAAATTAAGAACGCAAACATCTCTGCTATGAAGAATAGTTACGCGACATTGTCACAGGAGATGATGCAGATAAGTCACCTCTTGCACCATATTTACGAGATTTCAGGATGCCTAAAGATTTCAAGTTTCCTCTACATGTCAAAGTCTATGATGATACCACAGATCCAAAAGAGTTCTTGCATTAATATAGAAATAACATGAGATTTTGGGATGCGAACATAGAACAAGTTTCCAAAGCATTTCCCATCTTTCTCTCAAGCACTACAATTACATAGTACGAAGACCTTCCACACAGAAGTATCAAGTCTTTGGCACAACTGTCAGATTTATTTTTGGGACGTTTCTACCAAAATTAAAAGTTCACTAGAATGATCGCGGATCTCAACAATATAGCACAGCAAAGTGATTAAAGCCTCACGGAATATCATAGCCGATACGTCACAGAGAGCCTACAAGTTTGAAAATTTTCATTTCAATCATCATTGGGTGCTTTTACAGGGGGCATGAGATCCAGATAATTCTACAAGGGACTGACGAAGAATATGCTGGAAAACCCTAGGGAACTATATAAAATGATTGAGCATCATGTGCGAACAGAAAGGGATAACAACCAAAAGATAGAAAAGGAACAGGGTGAAAGCGAGTAATGTAGGATTCACAAAATAACTGGCCTAAAAAAGGAAAAGTAAACACCAGTTTTAGAAGAGGAGAGTCATGCTCACAGGGTTCGCAATTTCAAGATATGCCTCTAACGAAGACAAGGAAATAAATATGGCTAGAAAATAAGGATCTATTTCAAGAACTAACACCAATGATCGCAGCGCCAGAAAAAAAAGAGCACTAGAGTTTTATTGTGCCTTTCATAAAGATCATGGCCATGACATAGATTACTGTAGGGACCTAAGAAGACAGATTGAAGAAAATCCGAGGAATGGAAACTTGGGCCTATATAGAAATGAAGCAACAAGTCAGCATGAGAACACAAGCAAGACACCGAACCCGTCTCCACAAAACTAAGATACTGACGACAATGGCAAAAAATCAAGAGATGATGGTGGCTATAGAGTATAATGACAACGTGGATAGAAAAACACAAGAGATAATTATCTTCTCTATACACGGATCCACAGAGTCGCTATCCAACAATGCGTGGAAGGCCAAGGCAAGGTATTCTCCTCCACATGAGCCAGTTGATAAAAGGTTTTTCCCAAACGAAGCAATTACCTTCAGCGAAGAGGATGCAGTACCCAATGCCTCACTGCACAACGATCCCATGGTCATCATAGGAAAAATTGGAAATGCAATTGTCCAAAGAGTTTATTGCTTTGACAGGTTAGGCTTCAAGAGAAAATATCTAAAAAATTCCACAACTTCGCTGGTCAGATTCACAGGGCGAGCGGAAATGCCTCTAGGAAATATACAATTGTTTGTTACAATCGGGGAAAGCGGGAAAAATTTCACAATCATGTGCGACTTCGTGGTTATAGATGCCCCAAGTACATTTAATGCCATAATTTGAAGACCATCGATGAACAAAGCTAAGGCAATCTGGTCCCCTTATCACATGCTAATAAAATTCCCAACCCCAGTTAGAGTAGCAAAAATTAGAGGAAACCAGCAAGCAGCCAGGCAATGCATGGCTATAACGATGAAGGTAGGAAAGATAGGAGAAAAGGCTAAGTTGGTTAACACTATTTTAGGAGGAAGCTTACTAGAACATTTAGACGAATCAGTCGACCTAGGTGAAGAAATGGAGTTGATAAACCAAGATGCCAAAGACGACTCCAAATGCGTAATGGTTAGAAAATGGCTTCCAGCTGAAGAAAAGGTGAAGGTAATTAAAATCTTGCAAAGCTACAGGGATACATTCATATGGGACGTAGAGAACATGGGAGGAGTAAGCCCAGACATTGCTACACATTTGTTGAATGTCAGCATCTCAGTTAAACCGGTCAAGCAGAAACAACGTTGCTTTGCTAGCGATAGACTAAAAGCGAGCCGGCATAATAAGGGAAGTCATATACCCAACATGGTTAGCAAACCCAGTTATGGTGAATAAGTCCGAAAATGCTTGGAGGATGTGCATTGATTTCACAAATTTAAACAAAGCATGTCCAAAAGATTCCTATCCACTTCCAAAGATCGATCAACTGGTGGAAGCAATCTCAAGACACGAAATCTTGGCAATTTTGGATGCTACAAAGGATATCACCAAATACTAATGAACCTAGACGATGCAGAGAAAACATCCTCATAACAAGTTTCAGAATGTTTTGCTATGTGAAAATGCCTTTTGGGCTAAAAAACGTGGGAGCAACATACCAGAGGGTGATTGACCAGGCGTTCAAAAGCTAAATAGGGAGAAACATTGAAGTGTATGTTGATGATATGGTGATCAAGAGTAAGAAGGTAGGAAACTTTGCTGAAGACTTGAAAGAAACTTTGGACACTTTAAAGGCCATAGAGTTGAAACTCAACCCTAAGAAGTGTGTAATTGAAGTGGGGGATGGAAAGTTATTGGGTTACAAGGTTTCCTCAAAGGATATAGAAGCTAACCCGGACAAGATCCAAGCCATAATGAATCTTCCCTAACCGCGAACAATTAAAGAAGTACAAATATTAATGGGATCATTGGCAGCGCTTAGTCGTTTCGTATCAAAGGTTGCTGAAAGCATTTTTCACTCTTTGATGTGCTAAGAAAGGCAAGAAAATTGAGCTGGAGCAAAGACTGTCAAAGAGCATATGAGGGGTTAAAATACTAGCTTCAAACATTGCCAATGCTGAAATTGCCCGTACCTGGAGAAACATTGTACTTGTACTTAGCAATCTCACAAAACTTTTCTTGCTCTATGTTAGTTCTCTTGGAAGGGCAGGGATAGATTCCATTTTATTACATCAGCAGAATCCTTCAAAAAGGATGACACAACTTACATGCCTATAGAAAAGTTAACCTTCGTTTTTGTCTATTTGGTGCGAAAATTGAGAGCATACTTTCATAGCCACAACGTAGTAGTTTGCATTGGGTTTCCAATTAAGAACCTCCTCTCTAAGTCAGAGTCTTTAGGACGATTAGCAAAGTGGGCTCTAGAACTAGGTCAATTTGAAATACAATTTCAACCTAGAACAACAATCAAAGCTCAAGCGTTGGCAGAATTCATTGCAAAGATGTCAAGCGAAGAGACACAGAGAGTGAGCATCCATCAGAGTTTCACAATTGACAAAGGTAAGACAAAATGGGAACATGTGGCTTGGATGTTGTTCATTGATGGTGTATCAAGCAAGGAAGAATATGGAGCATTACTGCTTTTTAGTAGGGGGCGAACACAGACACTCATTACGATTCAACTTCTTTCTTACCAATAATGAAACAGAATATGAAGCTCTAATTTGTGGATTAGATCTCATGGTCAAAATAAATGTGTGTTTGGGCATCCAGTGATTCACTAATTGTAGTCCAACCAGTGCGAGGTGACTATGAGCTTCGAGAAGACCAGTTGATGAAATATTTGGTGAAGGTGCGACAACTAATAGCCCAACTTGAATATTTTGCCATAAAACACGTCCCGCGATGCGAAAAACACACAGGTGGATGCATTAAGAAAGCTAGCGACTGCGGGATTTGATTCCCTTACTCAGCAGATGGGTGTCATCATGGAGGTTAACCCAGTTAGAAGCACCATATCAACAGTTGTGCTAAAAATCCAAGAAGATGAAGCAAGCTGGATGACTCCGCTAATAGATTTCTTTGCAAAAGGAACATTGCCAAAAGATGAGATTGAGGCTAGAAAGTTGAGATTGTGTTCCACTAATTACGCCTATGAAGATGGGACATTGTGAAAAAATGAATTCTTATTCCCATGGATAAAATGTGTAGGGCCAACAAAGGCAATGGATATCTTAGAAGAAGTGCATGAAAGATTATGTGGAACGCACCAGGGAGCTAGAACGATAGGTAGAAAAATAACCAGAGCAGGGTACTAATGGCTAACTATGTTCATTGACACACACAACTTCGTCCTCAAGTGTAGGAGTTGCTAAATCAACACTTCGCTATCGCATAAGTTGCAATCAACTTTAACAGGAATCTACGGAGTCTAGCCATTTGACACGTGGGGGATAAACTTAGCGGGACCACTTCCAAGAGGGGAAAGCAACACAAAGTTCCTCATTGTAGCAGTTGATTAATTCACCAATTGGGTCGAAGCTAAACCATTAGGACATTTCACAGCCAAAGCCACTAGGAAATTTGTATGGAAAAATATTATTTACCACTTTGGAGTGCTGCATACCATTGTCACGGGTAATGGCACGCAATTCACAAGTGTGGTGTTCACCGAATGGTGTTCGAGGCTTGGTATTATTTAGAAGTTTACCTCCATGGCACATCCTGAAGCTAATGGCCAAGTGGAAGTGACAAACAGGACCATAGTTCAGAGGATACATAAGAGATTAGAAGGAAAGAAAACAAAATGGGTGGATGAGCTACCGAACACATTATAGTTTTATAGAACAACCATCCGACAGCCAACGGGGAAGACGCCATATGCTTTGGTGTACGGTCACGAAGCAGTCATACCCGTAGAAATTGGAAATTCAAGTCTCAGGATAAACAATTATAAGGAGATGGACAATCCAGGTGTGTTGAAGTTGAAACTAGACAAAATGGAGGAGCAAAGAAACTTGGAAAATATCACAGAAGCCAAACACAAGGAAAGAGTGGAAAGAGAGTACAATAAGAAAGTGAATGAAAGGAGAATTCAGATTGGTGATCTGGTTCTGAGGAAAAATGATGTTTGCCTGACTGAAGAGCGAGGAAAGTTATGCCCAAAGTGGGAAAAACCTTACAAAGTCACGAAGGCTCTGAAGTCTAACAACTATGAGTTACAAAGAATGGATGGAATTACAGTCTAGAACACGTGGCATGTGACTAAATAAAGATAGCGAATGACCACATGTATAGACACAAGGACATTATCCTTATTTTCTTTTACTATCACTGTTCCACCGCTATATGATCACTATCGAATATATTAATATAAAAATCCACTTTGCTGGACAATATTTGCGATTCTAATTCTATACGATCAGGTTACTTGGACAATTTAGCAGCGGGTAGTAGATCCTGTATAATGGCCAGCGTACATAAGCTTTCTATCTTGCAAATCAAACACTTTGCAAGTTATGGATCTCACAAAAACATCGATGTCTGCAAGCTTTAGATCCTGCAGCTTCGCTAATCAAATAAAACTCAAGCTATAGACCTTGCATAATAATAAAGGGTTGCAAGCTTTAGATCTTGCAGCTCCGAATGATAAACAAAAGCAAGCTACAGATCTTGCGTAAATAAAATGGATTGCAAACTCTGGATTTTGCAACTCCATAATTCCAATAAATGCAAGCTATAGATATTGCTCATAGGCAAACTAGCCTTTAAAACCTAACGATAAAAGCAAGCAATAGATCTTGCAACTTCGCAACATTGACAAAGCAAACAATATATTAATCTACAAAGTAGATATGCCCACAAAGCAGATCGTGGAAGATCGATCTCTATAGAAAAACATGGCAACAAAAAAGATCTGAAACAATCGCTATCAGTACAAGACAAGTCATAGACCCCAACAACAACAAAACACACGGACAATCATATCATCTATAGCAACAAAGAAGACACACTCTCGACGCCTTGCAGAGCGTGATGGTCCAGAAAAAGAGGAACCATCGCGATGACAATTAAGTTCAGCGCATTCAGCCTGTTTCTTCTTAAGCTTTTCCAACATGTCCTCAATATGGGCACATTGCTTATCAATTATTAGCGTCTTCTAATGGGCTTCGCTAGTCTTGCTCGCGATACACTCCCTATCCTCCATTTTTTTTCGGAGCATAATCACAAGGTTCAGTTTCTAACGGTAAATAAGATCATTTTGTTTGATCGGGATTTTACGCAGAGCTCACAAAGCATCCTGAGTTTCCTTTACTACCACACCCCATTTCTTTTCAAAATCATCGATACCCAGGAGCATATACTTCAAACGAATGCCCAAACAAAGAGCCCACTCTTGAACACGAACATGAAGGTTAAGCAATCGAATATATGCGCCAGCAGACTCAAAATCGACTAAACCACAAACAATGTCCTTCCCAAGCGATTCAACATTGTATCCATCGGGAATAAGCTTTCCACAAGGGAAACTCGCGGACAAAGATAGAGGCACGGAAAGAAAAGGAATTGACACCCAATACATAGGGGAAGAGATTCAGTTCGTGTAAAAAGGTTAGAGGAAACGACCACGGCACATTCTTCAGTGAACGATCGAGTAGCACGAAGCAAACTAATGGGTTCAGAGAGAGGGTTATTACATGCTATAAAATCAGAACTTTCTAGAAATGTATTATCAATCAAAATGTTGAAACCCTGCACATGAGTAAGGCTGAAAAGAAAATGCGGGGCAACAAGCATATCAACTCTTATAAATAAAGCCCTACTAGTACATACAAACACTAAAATATTTTTTAAGAGTACAACCCAGCAACCCAATATATACGAAGAAATACTAAAAATTAACTAACTTTGGGGTTAGGGTTTGGCAAAATTGGAGAAGCTATTGCAGAGACATCTTGGTTAGACCGCTGAGTAGAATCATCATCGCCAGCTTGAAGTAGAGGAGTTTCAGTACTTACCTTAGTCACATTAGCATCTGGATTAAGAGTCACAACATTAATGTTGGGCTTAAGTGGAAGTTCTTTATAATAATCCTTCTCACACTCATTCAGCTCAGCCACTGAAGGGAGACCAGGGAGACTAGCGAGATGTGAAAGCAAGGAGTACGGATGCACCACGTCTGAAATCTTATCGATGAAGGCTTGATTCAGATTGGTTCTCTTTCTTTCTAGAGTTTCAGTGCACTTTGCCAGAGTAGGCACACTTTTGTAATTACATCTGGGGTTCCACTGTTGTACACTGTTTAGAGCCTCGTAATACCCAAAAATTCAAGTAGTCTTGGAGATATCTTCAAAAAACATATAAAAAAACTTTGTTTAGCATAGCCGATCCACTAGCACTTGGGGGTATTGAGGGGAAGGAAGCCCATTTGTTCACATCTCATCCAACTGAAAAAGAAGCTCAAAAGCTTCAACCCCTATGAGTCTTGCACTCTCCTTAACAGCACTCGCCTCTTCTTCTCAAGCTTTCACCTTCTCCTCAGCAGCCTTAACTTTTTCCTCAGCAGCTTTCAACGAACTCTCCAATAACAAACACTTAGTTTCTAGAGATTTGTATTTCTCCATTAGTGAATCATCAGAGGGAGAATGCTTGGACAATTGCTCGCTCACAATCTTCAAGCCCTCACCAACCTTACAAGTAATCAATACAAGGAACGGAGTGATTCATTATGTCACAAACAACAAATTAATACATAAGAAAATTTACTCAAGGAAATTTGCATCCTTACCGCAGATAGTGTGTCGGGTAGTGAAAGGTCGGAAAAAAAAATCAGAAATTACCCCCTCTGCCATAAATTCTTCAGTTTCTCTGTAAGTTGTGAACCGATTTGGTTACCACACCCATTTTTAAGAGGAGGAACAGAATGTCTTGGATGACAACTGCTTTGTTCCCTCTTGTTTTTCTTCTCCCTCGGCGGGTTCAAGGCTCGACAATGGTTAGTTTTTCCACCCTCAGTCTGTTTATCCCTGGGGCATATAATGATCGACAGTAGAGGCACAACGTTTTCACCACCAGCATGGTCAGCCTGAATGAAAGCCACATTTACTTCTTCGTCATTGAAGATTGACGAATAAATATCACCTTTTGTGAGATCCATATCTGCCACAATAAGAATAAACACATGTTAAAACGAACTCATGCAAGAAAGAAAAATAATGATACAAAAAACTACAAAAAAGGGTACACCGTAAAATATAGTATAATATAGGCGAACAAGACAGCTTCAACGTCAGAGTAAGTGTGGCAAAGATGTTGAGTGTGTAAGCGAAGCGTAGCCACGATTGGCATCTTCTCAATATTAAAAACACTTAAACTAGGAAGCTTTGACTTAGGAACATTGTAGTTCCGTAAAGGTAAATCAGACTCAGGAATGTTTTTGGCTTTGATAAAAAAATCTCTCTTATGCCAATCGCCAATGTTACTTGGGAAGCCGCTCACAAGCCCAACCCCAGAAATCACTAATTATAGGATAAATTTGTCCACGGTGTTTTTCACTTTTTGAAGGTGGTAGAAATTGCGGAATTAGTCAATTGTGAAATCTATGTTCGCATTTTCACACACACGAAGAAATCTCATTATAATTGCAATGCCCTTAGGATGAAATTGGGACAATGCAATTTTGTATGAACGAAGCAATGCAATCACGTGTTCAGAAAATAGAAAATAGAAGCAAACGTTCAGATATGCTAGATAACAAGAAATATAGCCAGGAGGAGGATTACGAACACACTCAGATTTGGAAGGAAAACGAAGCTTATATGTGGATTGATAAGGACAGAAATTTTTAAGTCATTTGCATAGGAGGTAGTCAAGATACTAGGAATAGCGGGAGATCTGGCAATATGGTCGGAATCCCCATCGGAAGTAGCATCCTCTATGGGGGACTTACTGAGGTTAGAAGAAGATATGGAGGTCCTAAAATGTGGAGATAAAAGTATTAGTCAAGATCAAATTCAACGGGAACAAATCTTGTGAAAAAACAAAATAAAGGATTCATAAAAACACGCCGGAGAAGACGATTGGAAACAAATCACACAGGCAACCAATGTCAAAGAAAATACTACAACCCCAACGAAGACACAATCGAGATATGAAAAATTTTAAATATCAAAACATACTCTTTAACAAGCTGAGGGTGGATTACGCATAGGAAAATTAGGGATTGGCAAAGGGAGAGAAACCCTAGATGAATGGAGAAGAGAAACTAAAATGAAAAATGAAAAAAGTTACTAGAATAAAAATATAAAAGGAACAATCGAGGAGGTAGGTGTAATGATGAGTATCTGACAAAAAGCAAAGTACCTTTTTGCTTATATCGAGACGGAGGTGGTATACGAAAACACAACACGATGTTTAAGGGCCACATTAAATTCTTCATTTTAAATTCACAATTTAAGAGATAGAGCAATAAGAAACATCATAGAATTGTGGGATGGATTATCGAACAACGTGGAGCAAATCACGGACTTAAAAAACATACCACCACAAATACGGACTTGTTATGGGGAGCTCATAATTTTAAAAAATCAAAATTTCAAGAGTTACCAAAACAAAGAGGCAACCAACAAGACTACATCACTTCGCAAGGATAACGAGCATAGCTTTTCATCACAAACATCCTGTACAAAACTGACATCAAGTTGCATTCAAGCTACAAACAACACTGTCGCTTCGTTTCTTAATAGTCTTCATGGCTAGTGGGGGCATATGGTGTAGGTGTAGCCCAGTGATCAAAGGGCTAAGAGTAGCTAGCCCCAGCCCAACATTATCTTATTCAGTGTCAGACCAAAGCAGGGAGTGTGTAGATGCTGTGAACATAGGGATCGCGGATCGTGGCAGACAATGTGTACCGCCAAATACGGGACATGCAGCGAACACAAAGACCACGACCGAGGAACGTATTAACATATTATTTGCAAGCACATGTTCCTATACGATATATATATATCTGTATATATGATATATATATATATATATAATATAATATATCTATATATAATATATATATCGATAATATATATATATATATATATATATATATATTTGTCTACCCTTTTGCCTTATTCATTTCAGTAATATGAAATATTATTTATATATAAGGTTTTTATTTATTTTTCATCTCCTCTTTAATGATTTATAATGGTTAAGAAATGACCAAAATATTGATTTCACTTGAAATTATAATATTATATAATTTTGGATAATGTCATATTAATTATAAAGATTATATAACAGACCAAAATTATACCCTTTCAATCAAATTTTTTTCTTACTTGATTATTATTATTACTCTTCGGTGTATTACTATTCACTTCCTCTTTCTTAAGTGAATCCTACATTAAAACCAATATTTTAGCATCGTCATATATAATTCACTTGCTTATTTACTTGACATCGATACATATCTGGCACCTTTGATAAAATATTTGAAGGTTCTATGGTCTGACGGTGTCCATGTGTTTGATGGTTTTAGGGGATCAAAGTTCAATTTGAAGGCAATGTTTTTTTGTACCATAAATGAATTTCCAGCACAAGGTGTGTCCCATGTGCAAAGAGTCCACATGTTACCAACACCTGAAGAATGGTCGCAAGACTGTGTATTTGGGTTACCGAAAATTCCTCTTGATGAAGCAAAAATTGTGTGAGGACGCACTTCCATTAGTTGGTGAGAAGGAGGTTGCGAAGGATTCAAGACCACTGAAGGGGGTTTTCATCCACAACAAAGTGAAGAAATTGAATGTTGTTCTTAGGAAGAAGATGAAGAAGGTAGGCGCAGCGCCTGATTGACCTTGGAAGAAGAGGTTGGTTTTCTTCGATTTACCTTATTGGGAGCATTTGGAGGTTCACCACTGTTTGGATGTAATGCACATTGAGATGAATGTGTGTAAGATTTATATTGGTACCCTACTCAACATTCCTAGGAAGACAAAGGCAGCTTGAATGCACAAAAGGATTTGTTGAGCTTGGAATTCGGTAAGACCTAGCCCCAGAGGTGAGAGGGAAGCGAACATACATCTTTTTTACCCCGTACAATCTGCCAGTGGATGCAAGGTGATCGGTTTGTTACTGTATCCAAGGAATCAAGGTACCATCTAAATACTTTTGTAATGTTAGGCAGTGTCCAGTTGAACTAAAACAGAGCTGAGTTGAGTTAAGCCGAATTTATTGGAGTTGAGAAGAGCTGAGAAGAGTTAAGAAGAGCTGAGTTGAGTTGATTGGAGCTGAGTTAAGTAGAGAAGAGTTAAGAAGAGTTAAGAAGAGTTGAGAAGAGCTGAGAAGAGCTGAGAAGAACTAAGTTGAGTTGAGCAGAGCTGATTGGAGCAGAGCTAAACTGATTGTAGCTGAACTAAACTGATTTAATTGTAGATGAGCTAAAATGAATTAATTGTAGATGAACTGAAATGAACCAAAACGAACCAAACTAAATCAAAATGAAATTAACCGTATCAAATTGAAATTAACTGAGTCAAACTAAATGAAATGAATCAAATTGACTGAATCAAACTAAATAGAACCGAAACAACTGAACTGAACTGAATCAAACTAAATTGAACTTAATCAATTTGAACTAAACTGAATCAAATCAACTAAACTGCATCAAAATGAACCCAACTGAATAAAGTTGAAGTGAAATGAATCACACTAAACTGAATTAAATTTGACTGAGTCTAACAGAACAAAACTGAGTTAAACTGAACCGAACAAAATCAAATTTTTGTTGCTCATCACATGATTGTCACGTTCTCATGCAACAAGCTCATTTCCATCTGGCTTGTTATGGAGAAGGATGTGCGATTTAACATTATGTGACTGTGTTTCTTCTTCAACTCTATTTTTGGAAGAATATAAGTAGGAAAGCACTTGATGTGTTGGAGCGGGAGAGGGTCTAAATATTAAGTCAATTGGAGAATTACTTTCCTCCATTATTCTTTGACATCATGGTTCATCTAGTCATTCCTTTGGCTAGGGAAATTTTACTATGCGGTCATGTGGGAATGCATTGGATGTACCCTTTCAAGTTGCATATGGGTGTTTTCAAAGGTTATGTTCACAATCGTAGCCAACCGGATATGAGAATCGTGCAAACGTACATGACCGAGAAGATCATTGAATACTGTTCTTCAAACTTAATTGGTAAGAAATCGGTTGGATTAACTGAACAAGCGCACTTTGGTAGGAAGAATGGGGTTGCATATTCTAAAGGTACCCTTCATACACCTTTCTATGCTAAGTTGATGACAGTTCACCTTTTTATTTTATGGAATAGTAGCAAGACTGCAACCTATGTTCAAGAGCACATGTCATATTTACAAGCACTATATCCGAACTAGCCTTCTAACAAAATAAAGCTAGAGCATTCTTTCACATTTGTGAATTTGTTTTATAATCGCTACAATGTGGGCGGCATGCCTAGTAAACTTTGTGCCTTTGCAAGAAGGCCAAACTGCACTGTCGGAAGGGTATGATATTAATGAAAAAGTTTAATTGAGAACTAGCACCGGTAATAGTATCCAAAACCAGTGTTGAAAAACAGAGTATGTGCTCTGTTTTGTCAAAGGCACCAACATTTATACCAGCGTTGTGTACTTGAATATATTTTTGCACTTTTCTCCTGGGTAGGAAAAACATGTCACAAAAATTGATTTAAAGTAGCCTTAGATAGCTGGTTTATCCTATACAGGCACCGGTATTTATCACTACCAGCACTGATATTTCGACCGGTGATGAGTGCTTAGAATATATTTTTGCACTTTGCTCTCGAGTAGGAAAAAAGATTAAAATAGTTGAATTAAAGCAGCCTTAGGCAGCTACTTTATCTTACATAGGCACTGGTATCCTTCGTTCATACTGCAGCTAACCTTTTTATACTTTAATAAAATGATAGATCCGCAAATGCTTCATCTTCCAATTCACAAAGTTGGAGAGGAAATATACCATATAATCTCGCTGGGTCCATCAACCCAAGGTTTGTAAAGGAATAAGGTAAGTTCTCTTACAAATATTATTTATCATTCTACAAGATTATTTATCATCAACCCAAGGCTTTTGGAAAAATGTTAACCTTTCCATACAATAAGAACTTTGCAAAGTTGTTGCAATGATGTACATAGCATTAATGCTCATTAGTTACATATCTCTTTACCTAGGCTTATATTGATTTCCGCTGAGCGTTTGTTAATGTTTGAAACACTAGCATTGTTTAGGTTTTCATGATGTATGCAAGGTGTTTGTTAAAATCCTTAAGTGAACTTTGTAAGATATGGCCCCAAAAACTCCACTCAAGAGGTCACGCAATGCATCTCCTTCCTCTCCGGGGGTTCAATCCAATATTAAACAACAAGAGAAGAGGTTCGTGTAAGAGCAGGAAAGGCTAATAGAACAAACTTAAAGAACAAGGAAACATTTTCTGGAGAGAGGAAAAGAAGCATCTCCCCCTTTGAAGAATCTATCATGGTACTTAAATGGGATAAATTGTGCGACACGCCTGCAATGTTTAACCTGAACATAGATAGTGAGTTCTATGCTAATTTGAGGTGTGATCCGAGGTGGGATGAGGCATTCTGTTGAGGCAAAATAGTTTAATTGACAGCTGAATCCATAAACAAATTATACGTGTTGCCAAATGTTCCCTCCGATGAGGATGAATCTCTATCATTCCACTACAAGACCGATGACGGTTGGGATTTTGATGATCCGACTTTGAAGGAGATCGTGGTGATGGTTACTAGAGCGGGAACCAATGTCGATTCTCTTGTCAAACCAGGTTGGTCAAAGATTCCAAAGAAGCACCTCATGCCCAAGATGAATGGATGGTACCACTTCATAGCATCTAGAATGGACCCGGTCATAGTGAAAATGGAGGTTCACATTATTAGGCTCACGCATCTGTACGCAATTAAGCAGAAACTCCAATGGAATGTAGGTAGGCAAATGGTAAACACATTGAGAAAGGGTGCTGAGAAATCCGGTTGTTACGGTTTTTGCAATCTCATTTCCGAATTGTGAACAAAAGCAGATATCTCCCACTATCCAAATGATATATATGAGCAACCAATGAGTAAGATTACAATAGACGTTTTCTACAAAATGGATCATAAAAATGTGGCTCCTTCATTGGAATCTAGAGTCGCAGTGTTGGAGGTGGTCGTTGTAACACCCAAGATCCACGACCTACCTGCTCAATATAAGTTCCGTGCCGGACCTGGGCATGCTACCGAGAATCCAATGGGTCGGACTACTCAAATGCGGTAACCAGCAAATAAAGTTTGTGCAGGAGAATATTTAGAAAATCCAAAACCTAACTTACTACTACAGTGAAACTCTAAATACAAATATTAAACATGGGTTTTAATTAAAATATAGACAAAAGGTTCAAAATGATCCGATAAGGATCAATTTAAGTTAATATTTTACATAACTATAATACAACATAACCAAAAGATTCTAAAGGTCCACCCAGGATTCTTCCTAAAAAAAAGTAAAGAAACCAATGCACTTCACTCTAACGATCCAGCTACACCTGTGAGGGTTGATTAAACTAGGGTAAACTCCTTTCTTAGTGAGGTTCCATTGCCAGTATTTACGAAGTTGAGTTTTAGTGATCACATAAAATAAATATCCACATAAATCCTAACACATAGTAAAAGGATACGAGTGGTTAATGCCAAGTTGCAGTTTAGTACCTATATGGAAGCTCTGACTAACATACAAGGCATAACCTTTTCAGTAATGCCCGAAGGCTATCAAGATCAAGAATTCATTCTCGATAACCATGCCCAATCATATGTTCAATTACAAACTCGTATAAAATCTAGATGGTTATGCTAGCATACCAGAAACTCCACATGTAGCCGGTCTAATTAGACGGTCCAGTCTATACCGTTCCTTGCTGACTTCGACCAAACTACAATCGCGTCGGGGACCCCGAAAAGCACAGAAAAGCAATTAGATAGCACATAATTCAAGTTTGACACGGAAAGATAAATTACAAGCCGGACATCCACATAAAATATCAGAACAATTAATTCACTCAATTTCACAATAATTAAGCACAGTGTGATAAAGTACACACCTTATTTAACTAATATGAAACCAAATAATAAGCATGAATAAAACCTAATATTATTAAAAATTTCATATAACTTATAAAATTCTAAACTAACACATTTAAATTTAACAGACATAAAATAATATATAATAATCATTTTAAATTCAATTCGTACTAGGGCAATAAAAACACTCACATTAATATAATGCAGGCCCGATTCAAATTACCGCAACTCTATCGAAAACTTATTCAAACACTTTAATTTCCGCACTCTACTTGTAGATGGATATCGCCGGGGGAGCATGTCCCCAATATATCGGATGTCGCCGGAGGGACTTAACCCCAATATAATTATTGCTTCTTAAGGCCTAACACTACCACGCGAAGACACCTCTAGCACCGGTTGTTTTGGTGCCACCAAAAAACCGGTGCCTAAGTAAGCGATGCTATGATATCACCGGTTGAAACAAAACCGGTGCTAAATTTATTTTACTAGCACCGGTTATATATTGCACCGGTTTAAGTTACCGGTGCTATAATGTACCATATTAGCACCGGTTTTTTGTAACCGGTGCTAGAAACAACCGGTGCAATACCGGATTTGTCGCACCGGATTTGTTAGCACCAGTAATGGAACCGTTGTTAAATCTTTATATCTCACACCGGTTTGTGGGTAGGTAGCACCGTTTTTTAAACCGGTGACAGAAAAATAAATTGCACCGGTTATAGTTTAGCAACGGTTTGGGAACCGGTGTTAAATCTTTATTTCTAACACCGGTTTGTAGGTAGCACCGGTTTTTAAACTGGTGACAGAAAAATTAATTGTACCGGTTATAGTTTAGCAACGGTTTGGGAACCGGTGATAAAAAAATAGTTTTATTGCACCGGTTATATGTTAGCACCGGTAAAAAAACCGGTGCTAGAGCTGTTTATTTGTTGCATCGGTTAAATTTAGCACCCGTTTGAAAACCGATGCAATGAAGTAAATATAGCACCGGTTATGATCACACCTTTTTTGTAGTAGCGGTTTTGAAAGCGGTGCTACCAGCGTTAATTTTGCACCGTTTAATTTGCACCGGTTCTCTAATCGAAAAAAACTGGTGTTAAAAGCATGAGTAATTATGTGGTCACTGTAAGCTGCGGCGTGCTGCAGCGTTCATCTTCTCACAGCCAGCTCCTTTTTTTCAAGGCATGGTACCCAATATTTGATGTGCGTAGTAACAGATTGGTGCACGAAGACAAATTGAACAAATTCGGAGCCACAGTGATGCATAGACAACAAAGTAGGTTGAAGAACGGATTGAATCCGATGAAGTATAATATATGACTAGCAAAAGAATAGCAGGAAGTGTTTTGTAGTGTCGTAAGATACTGAAACCCCCTGCAGCGTCGAATTTGGCGAGTATCAGATGAGATGGCCAATTACCTTTCTTGTAACAGATAAGACTAACCACTATCCGACGATTTTTGCAAGTCCTTGTATGATATTCAATTGAGCTATGCATTTTGGCAGAGTATTTTTTGCAAAAAATACAAACCCATTTCACAGCAATACTCCGCAGTTCATCCCTCCCCAGTGGAGTGTAATCTTCCGGGAATTGCTGAAACAATGCATTAAATGACATGTTAAGAGAAGGATGTAAATTTCAGGATAACGAATAAATAGAAGAAATATAGGAAAACATACCGGAATAATGTCAATGTCATGTACGTGCCTGACAATTTTTTCCATGTAATACATGCAATGGTACCCGCACTCCCATGTACTACTTTGTATCTTGTGCTGATGATGGAAAAGATAATTTGTTGAACCGATTACGAAGATGAAAATGACACGTGAAATATGAAGGTATGAGATGATACGTACACTGATGTTTATGACATCCCAAGTGTAGTTGGAAGGGTAGGACCTATTTTGTTTGGAATTGGATCGTCGATATTTTGTTGCAATCCTACAATATAGATGGAAACCTATTTTTGTCAACATGAGGAATATTATTTTCAGAAATTGGGGTTCACACAATATATGATAATATACTGAGTAACAGTAATTGTAAATAATTGAGCCAAGAGAGTGCGAAACGTACAAGAACACAATTACGGGAACAACCATTTTTGGAAAACATCGAAGCTGAAGGAAAGAAACGAACGTGTTCCACTTACAAATGAATCATTTTAAGGCATGATCTATTTTGTTTGGAAATTCCCCTAGTCATTGAGTCGATGCAATAGACTCGATCGATTTCTGGTACGAAGACAAGCAAAAACCAATGGTCCCTATGGGAAAAAGGGTAAAACAAAGTACTTAAGATTCAAACAAATAAAATCATAGCACACGGTTGCTTTCGCTTCCATGTGGCCGGGTCTAGCTACTCGGAAAACGAATGGAACTTACTCTCAATTGTATGGGAAGATGTACATCCTCGCTTCAGTGCGGCACATGACAGCCGAAACCTCGTCCGCAGTTAATTCCACCCTTTGATTTGCCTTCTGAGCCATTGAGTTCGAAGAGGCAGGAATAAACTGGACGTGGCCTCCATGTACCACCCCATCGCAGAGGTATCTTGCAAATTAATATTGTTAGTGAAGCAAATATAATGATACTTGTATCTATGAATAATGAAAGCATGCACTTCTTACGATGCCCATATATCAAGTTGGCACCCACTGATCCACTCCATTTCATCATCTGCGTCCAAGTAGTTCATGAACAGTCGTATCTTGTCAGTGAATATGGCCGCGTAGACTTCTTCTGATCCGAACACCTTTGCACTGAAATTGATGCGGAATATTATGTCTGGTCCACATATTTGTGAAGATAGCCGTAAAGCATCATTAATCTGGTGAACAGCAGTGATGCATTCTTGGTTTTTCGTGGCTCCCTAATCATTACATTCAGAATCTGATAATGTTAGTTGAACAGTATTTTTATGTAATTCAGTAGTGGATGGTAATGTAAAGGCTGAAATGAGTTCTCACAAATATGTATTTGAACCCCAGTTGGATCATCAGTTCGAACCCCAGTTGTGTTATCAAACCATTGGCACTTGAAAACTGGAATCTTGAATTCTCCATAGTCAACCTCCCAAATCTCATTAATAACACCATAGAACGACATCACAGCTACGACTGGTTTTTTGTCTTTCTTACTTGCTTGCCACATAGTCTCCGACTCAATGTATACCCCACTATTTTGTGTCGTGCTCTTCAAATCTTGGTCCCTAGTAGCGAAAGAAAAACCGTTGATGTCATACCCGGAATACCACAAAACCGTGCTGTTAGGCTTCCTTGCAAATGCCCTAATTTTAGGGTCGTAATCAGCAACATTACATCGGTCATATAACCAATTCACAAACTTGTCATTGTGCTCCAACTGGACTTTATTAGGGGGCCACGTGGGATAACACTCTGTTATCGAATGAAGGTGCTCAGTCACATAAGCAGTAGTCTCCAAACAATTCCTCAACACATATAAATGAACTGACATCAGATCACTATTCAATGGAGTAAATAACGTTCCCCTCGACCTCGGCTTGCCCCCCTTCCTCCCAACATGTCGATTCAGGGGCACCCCAAATTTTCTGTGTCCCTCCAAATAGGAAGAGAAAAATTCAATCACTTCTTTGGTAACATACCTCTCAACAATACTAGCTTCCGACCGACTCATACATTTCACGTACCCCTTAAAGACTTTCATGTGACGCTCGAATGGATACATCCAACACATGCCAACTGGACCGCATATCTTCACCTCCCGCACTAGATGGACGACCAAGTGAACCATTATATCAAAAAAGGATGGAGGGAAATACATTTCCAACTTGCAGAGCACAACAACATCTTTTTGTAGAACATCCAGATGGTCCCGGTCAACAGACTTCCGGCATATGGAGGCAAAAAATGTACAAAGTCTAGTGATTGAGTGCCTTACGTCGGCCTCCATTACCCCACGAATAGCAATAGGTAAAAGTTGTTGCATCAAAACATGACAATCATGAGATTTCAACCCCGCCATCCGACAATCCTTCGTAACTACCCGACTCACGTTTGATGAATAACCAATGGGGACCTTCACTGATTTCAAATTATCACAAACTGAGATTCTCTTCTCCTTAGACAAGGTACAAGGTGCAGGGGGCAAGTACGTCCTCTTACCCTTCACTTCTGGGGCGAGGTCATTTCTGATTCCCATATCAACTAAGTCCAACCGGGCATTCAAACAATCTTTCGTCTTCCAAGGAATATTCAAGAGGGTGCCTATCAAACTTTCACAAACATTTTTCTCAATATGTATCACGTCTAGGCAATGCCTAACCTCAAGATGATCCCAGTATGGTAGATCAAAAAATATTGACCTTTTCTTCCATGGCCCACCATAATTTATTTTGTCCTTGCCTTTGTACTTTCCCAACACCACTTGTAATTTCTTAACCTTGCTGTGAATCTGCACACCAGTTAGTGGTGTAGGGGATTTCCTTCGTTCATTCCCGCCAACAAAATTGACCACATCACCCCAGTATTTATGGTTTCCGTTGAGCCATTTTCTATGGCCAAGATACACTACCTTTCTTCCATGTCTTAGCTGTTTGAATTCAGTCTTCTCCTCACAAATGGGACATGCATTGTGCCCCTTCACAGCGTACCCAGACAAATTTTCGTAGGCCGAAAAATCATTGATCGTGCAAATTAGCATGGTCCGCAGTTGAAACTCCTCATTCATATAGCCATCAAATACCAACATCGCTTTATCTTCCCACAATATCTTCAAAATCTTCTATCAATGGTCTCAAATACACATCAACCGCATTCCCAGGTTGTCTAGGACCTAAGATTAACATAGGCATCATAACATATTTACGTTTCATGCACAAATATGGGGCCAAATTATGTATAACCAACATCACGGGCCACGAACTATGCTTCGATGACATATTACCAAATGGATTCATCCCATCAGTACACAATGCAAGGCGGAGATTTCTAACCTCCGAAGCAAAGGAAGGATATCGCTTGTCAAAATTTCTCTATTGTTCACCGTCCCCCGGATGTCTTATCTTGTCGTCATGTAGTCTTTCCCGCTCTCCATGCCATCGCAAGTTCTTCGCATCTTCTGAATTCGCGAATAACCTCTTCAACCTAGGAATTATAGGAAGATACCACATACACTTCAATGGGACCTTCTTCTTCTTCTTAGCCAAACACCCATCAACATCATTCGTCACACCCTTATATATTGCATTTTTGCACACGGGACATTCAACCGCATCTATCAAATCACCGTCATACAAAACACAATCATTTGAACATGAGTGTATTTTCTTGTATTCCAAACCAAGTGGACACAATATTTTCTTGGCCTCGTAATAGTTTTTCGGAATTCCATTCCCTTCCGGGAACTTATCCTTCAGAATCTTCAGTAGTGAATTCACACTTGCATCACTCCAAGAACTTGTAGCTTTCAAATTCAAAACCTCCATAAAAAAAGATATTACGGTATCCTTACTTTTACATCCCGGATACAATTGCTTCTCTTTCTCAAAATCTCACAATGTCATCGAACATACCATCAACTGTAGATTTGTCTCCATCTACCTTGTCAAACCCACCGTCATGTCCTTGCTCAACCTCTCCATGAAATGTCCATACAATGTAACCTCCGTCAAATCCGTTCTTCAACAAGTGAAACCTAACAACCCCACGATCGTCAAACCGTTCACGACACAAGCATCTTTTGCATGGACAGAGTATCCTCTCCTCCCGACCAAAGGCATAATCTAGAAACAAATCAATAAATGCAATATGTTCACCACTCCCTCTAGCTACACTTGGACAGTTAACCATTTTTCCCCTCCACACAAACACGGATTCTCGGTCCGTTGTATCTAAAAAAGACAAAACACACCATTACACATATTTTCATTGGTAAAAAATACGAACAATGAACACGATCTTTTTGCTACACAATACTAAACGTGTCATGCATGTCCGTGTATAAGTATGCGAATCGATCAACTGCATGTTCTCGGGAAACATATAAATATATATACCACCTACCTATTGTTGCCCAAAAATGTTCACAACAACACTCATTAATTTACACTCTCACAACATGATCGATACTCAACCAACATAAGCTAGGCATACAGAAACCAATAATAAATACAAAAAAACTACCCCCAATCATGCATTTATTGTTTTGGTTGATTTAAATTCCCAAAAATTAATGAATAATTACTTCCATGAGTCTTCATTTGTTTGAGTTATTGCACACCTTCCCAAGAAATCTACCATCTAATAATGGATGTTCAAGTTCAGAACTAATTTAAGAGGGTAAGTTTGGAGCATTAAATGCTCGATTTAGCACCGGTTTTTGTCAATAAGACACCAAACCGGTGCCAGTTTTCCCGCATTTTTCCACGAATGCATTCAGCACCGGTTTCTACATCCCATAACATCGGTTTCTATAACCGGTGCCAAAAACATATATCACGCCAGTTTTCTAGGATTCTTTGCACCGGTCTTCAAATTGGTGCGAATATAACACCGGTTATCGTTGTTGTTAGCACCAGTTTTTTGATCGGTGCTAAACTCTCAATGGTTTCCACAAATTCTAGCACCGGTTTCCCGACCGGTGTAAAAATAACACCGGTTTTTATTTAAATAACCAGTGCAAAAATATTTTTAACCGTTGCCAGAATAACACCGGTTTAACACCCGGTGCTAACACTAAAAAAACCGTTGCTAAAACAAGATTTGCGCCGGTTTCCATAACCAGTGTTAAAAAACCGGTGCCATAGGGGGGTCTCTGTGGTAGTGCAATTTCCTTCTTTCGTGGCCACGGGAGAGCCCTTTCTACACCCACATGATCGCCGAAGTGGTTGGGCATGTGGTTCCATTCCCCATGGGGAGGGATTCGAACCTCGGCAGGCGCAGTGTGGGGGTTCTCCCAGTGGGGGGACTCCTTTTGGCCACCGAGAACGTTCGAGGACCATGTGCTTCACTGCTGGAAGTGCTGTAATTTACCTACTCAATTATGTACATGGTGTCATTGTGACCGGGACCCTGAGGGCGAGGGTTATCGCCTTTTGGGGAGAGCCCTTTCTATGTGAACTTTTAAGGCATCAATGCCTTATTAGAAGGCACGTGCCCCTTTTGAGAGAATACCAAAGTGGTGATAAGGATTTTGCCTTTTCAATTTCAAAATAATGGACACTCATGTCCCTATTTTGTACATTTTTGTTTGGTAAAATCTTGGGAAATATCGTCTTTTCATGTGCTTATGGAAAGATGGGGTTTAATTAGAATAATAAAAGGTAAAATGTCTTCATTGCAATATTAAAAATTTATTATACAGCGTGTAGTAGTTATAAAGTTAATAACCCAATTCATACAACCTGAAAATTTTATCATTATTTCTTCATATTTACACTTTAAACCTTGATTGTTTTCCCGACTTATGGAATGACCGTCTTTCAAGAGATAGACTCTTTTTGTTTTGTTTTATTTTATTTTACTATCTTTTCCTTTATCTTCTATCTTCTCTTTTTTTTTAAAAAAAAAATCCTTTTTAGACACAGTACTACCCTTGTTCACTATTCACGTTTCCCATTACCAATTGCTTTCATTTTATTTGTTTCTTTTCTTTTTATTTCTTTTAATTCTTCCTCTCTTTTTTTCTTTCTAATTTCTTATTACCGTTTTTACTATTTTAAATATAATATTGAGTCCGTCTCTTAAATAACGGTCTTTCAATAAGTCATGAAAGACCAAGGTTTAAAGTACAAATTAAAACAAACAAAGATAAAATTTTTGGGTTGCATGGATCATGTTATAAACTTTATAACTACTACACGTTGTATAATAAAGTTTTAATATTGCAACTGATACCTTTAACCTTTTATTATTTTAATTAAACCTCATATTTCCATAACTCTATGGGAAGACGATATTTCCCATGACCTTGCCTATAATATTTATATTCTATAATTTTAAATGATTAGATAATTGTAATTTTAATATTACGAGACTCTATACTAATTTAAATATTCAATTAACATTCAAGCTAGTTACCAATACTTGATTCCAATAGTACACCCAATATCTCGAGGGTTTTTTATGAAATTCTAATTACGTAAACATTTTATTAATCTCTCAAATTACTATATCTTATTTACTCATTCTATTTATTATTTTTTTCTTCAAATGTGTGAATTACATTTCTCGCTTCTTTCACATTTATTACGCATTTCCCTTAATTCCTTACATATTTTTTTCTTGAATAAAATCTAGAGTAAAGCAAACTTATCCAATTTTATTTTATTATTATTAAAATTTCTTGTAGGTTTTGAGTTAAAGCCGGAATTAGTTGAAGAAAAGTAGTTACAAGATTATGACTTCTTGTTAAAACCTATTTATTACATGCACACTGACTTCATTAAGGTCGGAGTTTCACTGGTGTACAAAGTCTGTTGATGGAATTACATTATCAAAGATCCTGGTGTGATCAGATGGGCAAGGTTTTTCAATATAAGTTCCTCGATTCCATGAAAGCAGTTGGAACTTTCCCTACATACCGAGACCCAGACATTGGGCAGAGTGACGTGGGGATGCACATAAGTTGGATGAAGAGCCGTTTGCTGAATATTATTCATGATTTTCTATTAAAAATCATAAACTGTGATTTTTTTACTTTTTATATTTGTCTGCACATTTAGAGCAAATCTAAGCTTTTTTGCAGACATAATATTATTATCATGTGGATTGAGTATTATCAAGTTTTTATATTGAATTTATGGTGGTAAACAAATCCTATTTCCCTTTATTAATTCCAAACTATTTTCAATAATTTAGTCTAGAAAATGTACTACCGCTTTATAATTTTTACTATAATAAATTCTATTATTTAATATTCCTGTATTTAGGCTATAATAATAAAATTCAAGTATTTCGAAGCAATGGATAAGGTGTTCACAGACTTTTGGGCAGTAGTGAAATTTTACAAAATATTGTACAACTTTTCTATTTTCAGTTTCAGGACTTTTTCCATATACCTAATCATGTCCAAATTTCATAGTTGTGATTATACATTAAAGAATTTCACTATAGAATCGTCAATTTTGTGTTTCGACAACTCCAAGATTCTTGGAGGGACCCAAGTGCAAAAAGAAAAAACTTCACTAAGAGGTCCAAATTAGAATCCAATAGTATGCAATGCTACATTATGAAACCCTAATGTATAATCCAAGACCGAATCAAAAAATTT
The DNA here is from genome assembly GCA_037428765.1 of Rubia yunnanensis. NCBI lineage: Eukaryota > Viridiplantae > Streptophyta > Magnoliopsida > Gentianales > Rubiaceae > Rubia > Rubia yunnanensis. Next base: position 42,600,763 of record CM075069.1, on the reverse strand, counting down.
ATTAGTATTTCGTGGGAAAAAATTACCAACAATCCTTCCTGTTTAGAATTCCTAACTTCTAAGTAATCTAGAGTAAGATACTCTAAGACATATACTAGTGCTTTATTAAATTTCATGAAAAAATATTTTTATATTAAAAACCTAATATTAACCCAAGAATACCCAATATCAAGTTATTTTGATACAAAAATGAAAGTGTAACTTAGTTTTGGGTAACAGTGTAATTTTAGAAAAAATATATACGGGCCCTTTTCGAGCAGCCATCTGACACAATTTCGGAACACAAGACCTATGGAATATTTAATTGAATTTTTTCAGTTCAATTGCATAACCACAACAAAGGGAAACACTTTCTCCCTCATTTGGGCGATAAATCAAATATTGCTAAATAGTGGAAATGAAGATAGTTAACGATATTTCATTGGAAAAAACCAGTGCTGACTTGTGTAGGGGTATGAAAATTCCAATTTTTTATCAAAATTTGGGCGGGAAATTCAAAATTTTGTGAATTTGAATGGGGCACCAATTTTTATATCGGTGATGTATTGAAAATTATTTCTACTGCCCAAAATTGATTGGTCTGAAAAGATATTCAGCCCAAAACCAAAAAAAAAACTAGCACATGTATTCTCATATATGACACATGTATTTTGTACCGGTGCTATGTACTTGGACAAATTTTAACAAACCACTCTTTATCTTAAATATTGTAAAAAAAAGTCGCGAAAAGCAACTTCGAGTAGTTGCTTTAAAGATTTTAGGCATTGGTATTTTCATAAAAGCATCAGTTGTTATATAGATGCTCTATACTTAGAAATTATTTTTGAACATTGCTCACGGGTCGGAAAAAATAATTAAAGCCGGCCCAAACAACTACCTAAATCTACATATGCACTAGTATTTCATGCTACATCACCGGCATAATACATGTGATGTGCACTTAGAATATTTGTGAGAATACTAGAATGTAGTACAATTATATTCAGCACCGGGATGTCGGATTAAGTACTGGTGCTGAGTCCGCTTACATAAAGCCCGACTGATCTTCTTCCTCACATAATGGTCCCATTTTTCTCTTTAAACCATCACACGAATGGTTTCTCCTCCATCTATCTCTATGTTCTCCACCATTTAATCCCCATTCAACCTCCATTACCCCACTTCCTCAATCCCACCTTATATCAACCCAAAAAAACCCCATTTTTGTATCTCCAAACTCTATTTCTCCACTTTCTCCACTCGGCGCTGGTGAAGTCTCCTTCACTCGGTTACCGGCCAAAATCTTGAAAGGTACTTCATGATTCCTTCATTTTCTTGTTGTGTACAAATCCTAACTTTCTTTACATTGAATGATTTTTTTATGAAATTGTATGTGTTTGATGAAAGGTATGAATGAAGCTTTTTTTATTTTAAGTTCTTTAGGGTTGTTCATTGTGTGATATTGAAGTGTGATATAGTTGATTGTGTGATGTTGAAGGGTTTGTTTTAAAATATGTGAGATATACACTATGTGAGTGATGTTTAAAGTGTTCAATCCAGACTTTATTAGATATAGTTCATTGTGTTAAGTTGAAGTGGATATAGTTGATTGTGTGATGTTGAACTGATTGTCCTAAAATGTGTCAGATGTAGTGGAGGATGTTTCATGTTGAAGTGTTTGTCCTAAAATGTGTGAGATATATTGAAGAATGTGTGATGCTGAAGTTTTTGTCCTAAAATGTGTGAGATATTGTTGATTGTGGGATGTTGAAGTCTTTTTCCAAAAATGTTTAAGATATAGTTGATTGTGTGATGTCAAAGTCTTGTTCCTAAAATGTGTGAGATATAGTTGATTGTTCCACCATTCCTATGTATTTTGCTGGTTGACCTTGGAATTGGTTTGGTCATCAATTAAATACTAGATTCTTTGGTTGGTGCGCAATTGTCATGATTTACAATTTTTTTGTTTTTTATGCCTTATTTTATCTATTTTAATTCATATTTAGATGCCTCCTAAAGCTAAACATGTGGCCAGAAAGAGGAAGAAGCTTGGTCCTCCACCCAAAAAATCAACAATGTAAAACACATAAGTATCTTCAAAAGCCAAACAAGAGGAGTTTCCACCGGTGGTACCCCTCAAGATTCAATTTAAGGGAGAGGTAGTGGGTGCTCCCGAAGAAGAAGATCTCGAAAGAGAACACGGATGACAGCAAGGACAACCTCCTTCATGATCCGAGGAATGATAACCTTACCAAGATAGGCGGGTGTTAGGGGAAGGCGTTCGACAAGTTTGAGATTGCCACTTGGTGTATGGAATTGGGGATAGCTACAAGTCAATTGGTCAAGTTATACAAGGAAAGGGACCTTGTCCCCGTCTCTTTCGAGGAAGTTGATGGTGAGATGGTATGTGTAAGAAATTGGATGCCTGGACCACATATTGCAACTACACCTTTCGGAGACGGGTCAGATTTGGCACATGGATACATTGGCCTAACGTCTCATTAGATGTGAAGGAGGAGGCTTGGAGAGACATAAAGGTAAAAACAATTTCATAATACTTAGTTTATAAATGCCTAATTGTTACTATTAAACTATATATTCATGCTCGTCGCAAGCAAGTTTCAAGTTTGAAACAAAATTGACTAAAGAACAATAGAGGAGGTTGAGAAAGAATATGGTAGGCAATGCTCGCGATGCACATCGGAAGTGGAAGTCCAAGGTGGGAAATAAGTACATACATTTTATGCTGAGCAGCAAAGTTCCAAAATACAAGCCTTGAAAAAGTATAGGTGGATGGATGAAGAGGAATGGAGGAAGTTCGAGGAACACAGAAAGACTGAGAAAGTGATGGTAGGTAAAGTTCTTACATGATATCATAAATAATATTTCAATATTTATCAACTAATTCAGTGTGTTAATAACTAATTATTTTTTATATATATATTTTCAGGAAAAAGAAAGAAAGAAAGAAGGCAAGTACACAATGTAGGAAAAAGAAGCACACCCACCACACCAGACTAAAGGGGAACATGGCTACGAAGAAGAAACTAATACAGTATCTAAAAGAGAACGAGAGGAAGAAACTAAGGGACCAAGGATACATAGAAGAAGAGATCGAGAAGGAGATCAATTCCTAGAATTTCTAGTCGGGAAGATCGCTAGTCTACTTGGAGTCGAACAACGGAAAAGATAAATATTATGCAACCCTGTAAGTTAAGGCCATATCGGAGGATATTGTAAGTATCCAATTCATTTATAGTTTCATATTTAAGTAAACTGATTTTTTCACTACTAATACAGTAATATGAACAGCGGTTGAGGATGAACAAGGAAAAAGAGAAGGGAAACCCTAGAGTTGGGTCCAGGTGAGGACATTTTGATAAGATCCACCGGGAAGAGGGATCACCTAGGTCGCTACAGAGGTACTCTATCTTGACTACTAGCATTTGTTACTATCCCAGGCATAGCAAGAAGCAAGTGTAACATCAGCTCCTTATCCCAAAAGAAGGAGACCAAGAAACCTTCCGCTGATCAGTCGGTTGTCAAGGCATTGGTCTCTTACCTTGAGCAGTTGGTCAAGGGTATAACTGCAGCAAGCAGATTAAATATCCCTGAAGGCCTTGCAGACCCAAAAAGATTCATTAAGAATGCATTAGGAGGTGTATCCACCAGTCTCAGTGGCTTAGGCCTAGATCCCCCTAGCGACGGAGAAGAAGATGAGGAGGTAAATATGCATTACAGTTAACAATTTAAAACTACAATTTTTCTTTTTTGTTTACACGTAAAAAATCTTTTAGACTAACTAAATTATCACTATATGTAACAGGATGGTGAGTTAGTCACATTGTACATCAAGGTCCATCAGGGACAGAGGGTAAGGATTGCTAAAGCATGGCTCTAGAAATCTAGGCGTCCTGAGAACACCAGGTCTAGTAGCTCGAGTAGTTTACCACCTAAGAGTTGGATTGTCGTCTACCAACCACCATTTGAATGATGTGGGAAATGCTTTAGGGAGTGTGGTATACTGAATGATAACTTTGGTAAGATTTGGAGATGATACCAAGACAGAGAAAATTGAAGGCGGCCTACCCCGGACCGATGACATTTATTTTGTCAATGTTAGCGACAATGAGGTAATAAAAAACCACTCAATACTACACATGTTACATGTCAGATTTCTTAGTACGAATCATTGAAATTGAATGATTTTTCTGTGCAGCTGTCAACTCCTAAACAGTCTAGATCCAGCAGTTCAATCTGTCCTTTGAAGCAACAATTTATACATGAAAGGCCACTGAAGTTGGTACTTCTCAATCATATCCTTCATTTGTACCATATTTAATTAATTTTCAGTTTTCCTAATTTTTTCCATTACATTATTTCATATTACTTTTTCACATTAACTGTATTTATTATTACCCTAAATTGTTTTTAAATATTAAATAATGTTATTTTTTAAGGCACCTCTAGGATCAAGTCTTTGAAACAAAAAATAGCCACATTCAGTTTGTTCGGTACTGTACGGGAGGCTATGCCGAGGAAATCAAGTTGCAGAAGTCGAAGGCCATGGTACAGCCATTCTAGAAACCATGCTTGTTATTGATGCCGAGGTTTTTTGAGGTGTCATATATTAAAATGTAAGTGACACTTTTCAATTTTTCTCAATTACGGAAAATTGTACACTACTTACAATTTCATTCATTTGGTACTTTCTTTTCAAGGCAATGATCATTGGTACTTAGTACTCATCCGTCCTGGTACGGAGGAAGTTTTTACCGTTGACGCGATGACTAGAGGAATCAAACCACACAACATTAATCAAAACAAAATCATTTCCAGGTAATTTCATTCATTTCATTGTACTAATTTTAACATCTACAAGTGTGATTTACCTAACCATTAAAAGTTCAATATTACCAGGATTGCATGCAAATATCAAAGGGAGAAGATGAAGAGGGAAGCGTCTCCAGATTACACATAGAAAATCACAAACTTCGATGCAAGTCATTCAATCCAAAAGTCCCTTCATATCCACCATTATTTAATTCGATTACGTTTAACTCAATTTTTTCATTTGCACTACCGACGTCATGAGAGCGGTTTGGAATGAGGATACTATGACTTCTAGAGGTTGGTCGACAAATTACAAATTAAACATTTGTTCTTCTTACTAAATACTTTCACGTAATTAATCATTTGGTTGTTTTGTGCGCAACATATATTTCCCTAAAAAAGAGCATAAAATGGCAAGGAGATAACAGTTGTAACCGAGAGATGGTGTCAGGCTTGGGTAGGCATATATTCCAAACATTGCAAGACTTCTAAGGACTCGAGCAGTTTAATGAAGTATAGAAAATGGATTTCAAAGAAATTTACTTCTTTTTTATAATTTGCTTGTGGATTGATTATGTTTTTGAAAAAAGTGCTTTTATAACCCTACCTAGTTGACATAAGTGCCAATATAACCTTTCAATATTCGAAAGTGCCAATATAATCCTATCTAGTTAGTGAAAGTGCAAATATAATCCTATCTAGTTAGTGAAAGTGCCAATATAACCCAATAAGTTTTAATGATGTGCTTATATAACCCTACAAACATTAGAAATGTGCTGACATAACCCTACAAACATTAGAAATGTGCTGACATAACCCTACAAACATTAGGAATGTGCTGATATAACCCAATAAGATTGCATAATGTGCTAATGTAACCCTACATGTTCCGGCGGCAGTCCGGCGAACTATGAGGGTAAAATTGTCCACCTAATTTCAGAGTTAGCCCAAAAGGTATTTTGATCAATTTAGTTAGAGTCAACGCCGAAAAAATTGAGGTGAATGCCGGAAATGGGGTCTGGGGGTTATATTGGCACTTTCATTAACTAGTTAGAGTTATATTTGCACTAAAAATTATCATAGGGTTATATTGGCACTTACTCAAGTAGATAGGATTATATTGTCACTTATCCCTATGTTTTTTTTCCATAAGGTTCTTTTATAAGGACCTACTATTTTGACTAGCTGCAAGAACTTTTTTTTTAGAGATTTATCCTGTTCAATATCAAACACTAATAACAATGTCGAAGCTACACATGAAAATCCAGGCAGCAGGATAGGAAAAACACAATGGCGGAAACAATGGTACGCGAGGTAGGGCTCCAGCCCTACCTCGATCGCCTGTCGGAGGTAGGAGGAATCGAACTGGCCGTCCAGCACGTCTTCCGCCGGAGTACGCGCATATTCCGGTCAACTGGAACCAGAAGCTCGGAGAAGAAGGCCGCTTCGTGGTCTTCTCTTTTTTTTGCCAATGAAGTAGTAAAACGACGTCATTTTCACGTTAGTGAAACGACGTCGTTTCATTTTTTGTAAGCAAAAAAAAAGAAATATTATTGGATTGGGCCAAAACTGAAATCTCAATCCAATGGGATTTCATTTCTTCCCAAAATCCATTCCAGCCGTGCAGAGCATCTCCGGACTCCCGCTACCGCCAGGTCCGCAACCACGCCGCCTCCTGCCGCCTAAAGCTGCCGTTGTCCCGCCGCCTCCTTACAGCCTCCCTTAGAAATATTTTCTGGTTCCGCCACTGGAAAAACACGTACACGAGAAATCCTATGATGGGTTTCCGACACAAGCAAAAAAGAAACCTTGTTATCTCAGGTATCGCTAGTATATAACACAGCGACAACAGTAAAGAGTGAAACAAAAAGTTTCATCAGTGTAAACAAATTTCTTTCTGAATGCCTAACTGGTAACGTTGTAAAATAGTTTCACATCTCTGTTGGAGTTTGACAGTTTTATAATTCAGCCAAGCTGCCAAATTATTGCACTTAAGGGCCACAATTAGCGAGTTTGTAGTCTCTTCCTTTCATTCGAGAAAACATGAAGGGAAGCAAGATATAGGCTCCGGAATTTGAAAGTACAAGGTTGATTGGGATGAAGACAAGCTTTGGTTTGTTTTGATTTTAACTTGCTTGTATCTGCATTGATTTGATTGAGATTTTGTTAAAATGGTTGCAAGAAAGACAAAAAATCATAAGGCATAAGAGAAAGTGTTAGCGATAGAGCATGAAAATGGAAAACAGCCTGAATGAGCAATTCAGACATCAAGCAATGGATCATAAAAATCAAAGAAAGGAGACTAGATAATCAAACATCCTTAGGTCGAAATCCCTTCAAAATAGCGTGATTTTGCAAATCTGAAACATCGCGATTATGCAAGTCAACAAGTAATCCAAAGACTTTCTGGTTGAGGGTATCAATAATAATAACTTCAGAACTATACAACACGTCATATGTTTTATCCCAATTGGTTGCATCAAACATAGTTTTCCAAGGTGCAAGAATGCAATGTGCTCGTCGGTGAAGACAGCAGTGAATGTAAAGGCAACTGGTTTGCATTAAATATTTAATTGGCTATATGTGAACTGATTTGGAAAAGAAAAACGTTCCATGTTGGAATATACATACAAATCGCGGCCTAACAGGTTTTATGGAAGAACAGAATGTTACGATTATGGTGATTTATGGAAGTCTGAATATTCTGCAATATATTAGGCAGTGAAAGAAGCATATTATGTTTATGGAAAATCTTTACAAATATGGAATTTAATTTATGAGATATATGAGGTATATTGAGATAAGGAAAATCCCTTTATTTATAAGATTTCGATATGCTTCAGAAAGAGATAAGAAATATGAATATTATGGAGATAATCATGGAGAGTTTCGATCTGCTCATTAACTATAAAGGGGACATCACGGATGCATTATACTCACGAACTTAATTGCAAAACTCTGCACACCGATTTTCTATCTTTTCGAGAGTACTGCGAGAGCCAGCAAATATATGTTCCAACATATGTAACGTGTTGTTCAAAGTTCAGAATCGTATACCTTAACTCCTCAGGAGGAGGAGATCTAGCGCCGACGAGTATCAAGGTCAGAGGGAGTCGGATGAAGGCGGATCGGTAGCAAGGGGAGCTTGTAGAACCCACACTACATAATTAGATAGATAAGTATATTTGTATGGTGTACTTTGGACTGTATTCTGTTAAGTTGATTCATTTTGAACTGGGCCAGGCCCCAGATGTAGGTGAAATTCACTGAACTGCGTAACCAAGTTTTGTGTCTCTAAGTTTTTACTTTACGTATACATGGCTAAATAGGTTGTGTTGGAACATAGTAATAATAATTAAAATAATTTGGTAAAACCAAATTTCATTTGGTATCAGAGGTTGGTCACTTATGTTTTTTCCTTAGCTGTGTCAAGGAAAGTGTGATCTAGTTTTACCATGGCGACTAAAGAAGGAGCTTCGGTGTCTCGGCCACCTCTATTGGAAGGCAACAACTACAATTACTGGAAGGCACACATGAGAGTCTTTATCAATGCACTAGATGAACTAGCATTGCACTTCGTTGAAACTGAGTGGAATCACCCTACTGAAGATGGTGAAACAAGCTCTAAGGCGAAAGAATGAGAGCCAAGTAAGAAGGACCATAAACTCAAGGACAAATCTACTTGGTTCTACTTGGTCTCCCGATGAACTCAATGACTCATTGGAAAATTCAAAAGCATTTAATGCTATCTTCACGGCATGAAGAAAATAAGTTCAAACTAATCTCAACATGCCATCAGGCCAAGAAAGCTTGGGATATTCTGCAAACTGTGCATGAAGGAACTAGTCGTGTTCAAGAATCCAAATTGCAGATGTTGGCTACAAAGTTCGAGGAACTAAAGATGGAGAAGGATGAAACTATTGATGTATTCAACGGGAAAATCATAGACATCTCCAATATGGCGTATCAACTTGGAAAAGTTTACAAGGAGGCAAAATTGGTGAAGAAGATTTTGAGATCACTTCCTAAAAGGTTTACAATGAAAGTTGCAGCAATAGAAGAAGCAAGAGATGTAGCCACCATGAGCTTGGATTAATTAATGGGATCGTTACAGACTTATCAGATGATATTCCAACATACTACAAAAAAGTCCAACAGGAGTTGGCGTTCAGAACATCATTATCAAAGGATAATCATGAATCTAACAGTGATGATGAATTTGAAAAACTTGCTTTTATGACAAAGAATTTCTTAAGAATGAAGAAGAAGGTGGTAAAAAAGAAATCATAGGAAATAATTGGTGGAAATAGACCAATGCACAAGAATCTAGAAATAACTATGGCACATGGTGTGAACAAGGAAATCAGCAGTTCCCTAGAAATCAAAGTGGTGAATCAAAACGATCTGGGCGAATTCAATGCAGAGAATGTGAAGGATATGGTCATATTCAGGATGAATGTGCAAATACCCGGAAGAAACAGGGAAAACAGTATGTCACCTCATAGAGTGAAGATGAAGAAGGCGAGAAAGACGAAGAGGAACTACAAGCCACTATGTGGCATTTGGAGCAAAATTCATGGTGGATCAGGGGATGAATGTTCCAACATGTCAGAGAAAGATGGGGCTATATGTTCCAACATAGATTCTGATGGTGTCTCTAGTGATGATAACAGATTGGTTGTGAGTCATGAAGAAATCTACAGTATATACGAGAAGATATATGCCATGTGGCTTCAAGTTGTTGATACAAACAAAGTACTTAAGGAAAAGAAAAACCATATGGCTGAGATAGAGAAGGAGTTGCGAGTGTTAGTTGTTGAACTCAGAAGAGAGAATGATGAGTTAAATTTAAAACTAATCTCAGCAACTAAGAGAGATGAGACGTCTTAAACAGCTATTACCAAGTTAAACACTGGAAAGGAGAAACTTGATGACATCCTGATCATGAGAAAGATCTTTGGAGATTGACACGGAATTGGGTATGACAACCCACCTAGGAGCACAGTCACACTTAAAGTCGAAGATCTAAGAGGTAAAGATAAAGTTTGGCAAACCTCATCAAATGAAACCCCTCATGTGTAGCTACTGCACATATCAAGGTCATACAGAGGAACAATGCCAAAAATTACGGTGGGACATCATGACAGGACGACAACCCTCGACATGTGCCAATATAGACAAGGTCCAGCGATAAAGAATTATTAGAAAGGTATAGGTTGTTAAAAGCTCTAGTACTTTCCTTGTTGCACATACTTCTCTTATAGCACATTCCAAGGATTTGTGGTACTTTGATTGTAGTTGTTCTTGACGCATGACTGGTACTCAGGAATTTCTGACAAACATCAAACCATAAAATGGTGATTTTGTTACCTTTGGCGATGGAAAGAAGATTAGAGTAGTTGGAAAAGGAGAACTACAGATTGAAGGATTTCCAATATTCTCTAGTGTTTTGTTAATTGGAAATTTAAAGGAAAATTTGCTGAGCATCAGCCAACTATGTGACAAAAATATAACCGTAGAATTTCAGAAAGATAAATGTATAATGAAACACAGGGAAGCCAAAGTTCTCTTAGGCATTCGATCATCAGATAATTGCTACTTGCTGGAGTATGAAGTGAAGTGTATGAGTTCAAAACAAGATGAAGGATTTATGTGGCACGGAAAGCTCGGTCACACCAACTACAAAACCTTGGTGAAAATTGCAAATGCAAAGGCAGTACGAGGTATGCCTACACTGACAAGTAAAAGTGGAATTGTTTGTGGACCATGTCAACAAGTGACCTCTATGATGAACTTAGAATTCAACATGAATTCTCTGCACCAATCATTCCTCAGCAGAATGGCGTTGTGGAAAGAAAGAAAAAGACTCTTCGGAAGATGGCTCGAGTCATGTTAGCTGAGAAAGAAATTCACAAAAGATGGTGGGCAGAAGCCGTTAATACATCTTGTTATTCAATCAACCGAGTGTCTCTACGTCCGTTCACAACCAAAACATCCTATGGCATTTCGAAGGGCATGAAGCCAAATGTCTCATACTTTAATGTGTTTGGAAGCAAGTGCTACATTCTCAGAGATAAAGAGGAATTGGAAAAATTCGACAATCGTAGTGATGTTGGGATTTTTCTTGGTTATTATGTGAATAACCAGGCATATCGTGTTTACAATCTTTGGACAAAGACTCTCGTGGAATCCATAAATGTCATTGTGGATGATTCTGACGAACGACAAGTACCATGTGAAAGAGAAGATGAACCAGATAAAGAACATGTTCCAACACAGCACAGTCAACCTGATGAGCCATCCAATGTTGGAACATCTGAGCAGACTGGCTATCCTGCTAAACATTAAGATATCGAGTATGTTGAAACATCGTCCCCCACTGACTCACTGCATGTTCCAACAAAGGTGCAATTAGTACCAATCACAAGGAGTACTCATTCAATCCATCCGATTGAATACAGAAAATTAGCAGGATTATAATGTTTTATCTCTCTCATTGAACCCAAGAACTACAAGGAAGCTTTACTTGATTAATACTGGATTGCGGCAATGCAAGAAGAACTTGGTCAGTTTGCACGAAATGATGTATGGTATCTCACTCCTCGCAATAAAGGTGTGAATGTCATTGGCACAAAGTGGATCTTCAAGAACAAATTAGATGTTGATGGAAAAATCACTCGAAACAAGGCCAGACTGGTTGCTCAAGGATATAATCAGGTTGAAGGAGTGGATTTTGATGAGATATTCGCACCAGCTGCTAGGTTAGAGTCGATTCGGATTTTACTTGGTATTGCTTGCTCTATGAATTTTACTCTATATCAAATGGATGTCAAAAGTGTTTTTCTAAATGGTGTGGTAATGAAGAAGTGTATGTTGAACAACCTAAAGGATTTTAGGATCCTCATTACCCTCACCATGTGTTTCCACTTAAAAAAGTGTTATGGTCTGAAATAAGCACCTAGGGCATGGTATGAACTACTTACTAACTTTCTAATTCAGAAAGGTTATCGTTGAGGGGGAGTAGATCAAACATTATTTGTGCTAAAAAGGCCACAACGATTTTAATTTCTCAAATCTATATTGATAATATTGTGTTTGGTTCCACTTCATCATCTATGGTGCAGGAATTTGTTGTTGTGATGCAAGCCAAATTTGAGATGAGTATAGTTGGAGAACTCACATATTTTCTAGGGCTTCAAGTCAAGCAAGAAAATAATTGTCTGTTAATAAATCAGAGTAAGCATGCCCTAAACTTAGTAAAGAGATTCAGGCTAAGCAATTCTCGAGCAGTCTAAACACCTATGGGAATTTCTGATAAACTGGTAAAGGACGAGAGAGGAGTTGTAGTTGATCAGAAATTGTGCAGGGGTATGATTGAGAGTCTATTGTATTTGATAGCTAGCAGATGAGATATATGTTTCAGCATAAGAATATGTGCAAGACTTCAGGCTGACTCGAAAGAATCTCATTTAACTGCAGTCAAAAGAATTATTCAACATGTGAGTGAGACTTCTAAGTATTGTGTTTGGTATTCTAATAATCAAAACTCTGATATGATTGGGTAGAATGATTTTGATTGGGACGGTAATACAGATGACCGTAAAAGCACTACTGGTGGGTGCTTCTTTATTGGCACGAATCTAGTTTCTTGGTACAGTAAGAAACAAAATTCGATCTCTCTGTTTACTGCTGAAGTTGAACATCTTGCTGCTGGAAGTTGTTGAGCACAACTAATATGGATGAAGCAAATTTTGAAAGATTATAAAATTCATCAAGAGTCTTTGAAGATTCTATGTGATAGCACAAGTGCTATTAATATTTCTAAAAGTCTAATCCAGCACTCACGAACTAAGCATATTGACATAAGGCACCATTTTATTTGAGATCTTGTCGAAAGGAAGGAAGTGGTGGTTGTCTTTGTTCCAACATCTGAGCAATTTGCAGATATCTTCACAAAACCGTTGGATACTGCCACATTTTAGCTTCTCAGACAACACTTAGGTGTTTGTCAGATTTGAGGTACTTCTTTATAAAGCTTTTATTTAGCTGTAAATATTTTTTCTCATTTGATTTGTGTGTACAAAACATTATAAAAACAAAAATTGAAAGTATGGAGAAGCTATGTTGGAAGTTCAAGTGGTATGACATGAGTTGACAAGAGGGAAAAGTGAAATCATTACCTCCATCAGAAAGAGAAAAAGTGTGCATGGGTAAATAGGTGAAAAAGAGGAATTTAATGTTTGGTTAAAATTTTATTCCATCTCTCTATCTTCCCTCTATTTTTGGCCTCTACTCTCCTATTCCCTGGCATTTTCGGATTTTAGCAATCTCGTGTGATATATTGTTGCAAATAATTTTAGGATTTCATCTTGACGAATTCGATTTGAGTTCAAACACTTCCTCTTCACAAGAAAATATCTTGGCAAAAATTTTTCCGAGCTCAAAGAAATTACCATGGCTGAGAACAAAAATCAGTGCAATGCTCAACTTCCCGAGAACATTAATGGCGGCAATGAGCAGAGGGATGAAACCATGGCCAAGTGCGAATATCCCTACCAAAAGGTAACTGGTCCGGATCCTCCACCCTTTAGCTTGCATGACATGGATTTTAATTCAATGGATGAGTTCTTTGAATGGGTTCAAGTGAACAGAATTTCCATAGACTTGTCTAAGTTTAGTAATCTAAAAGGGGATGTTCTTGATGTAGATGTCAATGAGATGTTTACTGGGGATATAGGAAATCTTAATGATGTTGAGAATCATAATCCTAGGTTGTTGAGAGGAAAATATGGTGTATTCAATTGGAAGAATAGGTTCCATGTTTATTCGTATGCTCCAGGTCCTAGTAGTGTTAGGATAGAAGAGATTGATGATACTGAGGCTGAGGAATTTAAGGTGATTAAATCCACTGATAGAATGCCATTAGGATTTTATAATGCTGAGGTTTCCAAGAGGATTGAAGAGCTTGGAAGGAAACTTATTATTGAGGTTACAGACACAGAAGGAGAAGAGAGTGTTGGGTATGTTCCAACACAGAGAGCAGAGTCAGAAACTGTTGAAGACATGGAAGTTGATGAACCAATTCTAAGGTTCTCAAATGTTGATATGGGTGACCAAGATCCGGTGTTTGATGATTATACTGGAAGTCTTTATGATGACCTGGAGTATTCATAAGGTGGATAGACTGGAGGATTTGATTTGATGAAGGAATAGTCAGAGAATGTTGGAACATAGGAAGAAGCTGAAGCTGAACCTGCTGCAGAAAATGAGCAGGATGGTGAAGAGGTCAACCAAATAGAGCATGTTCCAACATAATAACCTAACATGACCTACTCCAGTGATGAGGTCTTAGATGAATTTTTCCAAGCCAAGAGGACTAAGAGGAAGATGGCTGCTACTGAAAATTCTCCACCAGCCAAGAAATCCAAGAATAAAACCTATGCCTCACTAAAGAAGAAGAAGGTTCTACCGTTCCCTCTTGTAAGTGATGCATTGTCTCAAATTTATTTTTATGAAGGCTGTGAGAAGATGGAAAGGATATTTTTGCAAAGAAAAATAATTACTAAGAGCCCTTTTGATTTACAGGCATATGAGATTTTTAATTTTTATGGAGCTGGTTGGGTTCAAGAAAGCAGCTACTATGTTTGAGGAATACAACAAGTAGGTGGTGTGTGAAGTCTATAGCAATTTGATGGAAGGAAACTTAAATGATGAATCTCCCTGGTACAATAGGGTGTATGTGAGAGGCAAGATTGTTAATTTCTCTGTTGAGAAAATTAATAGGATTTTGGGGCTGAAAACTCTTGAGTTTGGAAGAATATTTTCTGAGGAGTTAGAGGTTACGGATGACCAGATTTTGTCTGTCATATCTGGAGGGACTAACACTCAGTGGCCTGTTACTGGATACCCACATGCATCTTGTCTATCATCCAGGTTCTTCTGCTTATACTAGGTTGCTGTTCACTACTGGATTCCTTCGACCAACACTACAACTCTTACAAGGGAGATGGTGAAACTGATGTACTGTGTTGGAACACAGAATCCAGTAAATATGGGATTGCTTATACAGCAGAGTGTTGTAAGACAGGCACTTGCTCCCAAACCTAAGCATGCTCATGTGTATCCGTGTCTTACTGCTGAGTTGGTTAGAAGTACAAAGGTGAAAGCAAAGGCTCAGGATGATAAAGTGGAGACAGAGTCTCTAAGGTCTACCAAGAAGACTTTTTGGATGAGAAAAGTGCACGATCTTCCTTGGGATCTTGAGGCTTCTACTTCTGCAGGTGTTGAGATCAAGACCAAGTTGGTAGTTCTGAATGCAAGGTTGGGGGCTATAGCAATCCAGATGGCAGCTCTTGAAGTAGAAAAGGAAAAGATTGAAGGGGAGAAGGCTCGGATGGAAGCACAGGATGCTGCTCCTGAACAAGATTGAAGGCTCTGAACTGACTATATTCCAACATAGGTCAGGTGCTGAGTTCAGGGGGAGTAGATTTTATTGATACTTATGGATTTTCCTGTGTTTTTTTTGCCTTTAGTATTTCATGGCCCTAGGGGAGAATATTTTGGATATTATTTTGATTTAATTTGATAGTACTATAATCTAAATTATTTGTGTGTTCTGGGTGTCTGGATTTCTTGGTATTCTTATATAATCAGATTCAACACTTATATATGTTCCAACATAAGTGGATTTCTGGAAGACTTATGTTGTGAGATAGGAAGTGTTTCTTTGGGCTCTTATTTCCAAAATGATTGTGTCTACAAATGCAAAAGATGGAGAATGTAAAGTCAAGTGGTTTGCATTGATTATTTAATTGGCTATTTGTGAACTGATTTAGAAAAGAAAAACGTTCCATGTTGGAACATACGTACAAACCACAGCCTAACAGGTTTTATGGAAGAACAGAATATTGCCATTATGGTGATTTATGAAAGTCTGAATATTTTGCAATATATTAGGCGGTGGAAGAAGCATATTAGGTTTATGGAAAATCCCTACAAAATGAAATTGGATTTATGAGATACTTGGGATATATTGAGATAAGGAAAACTCCTTTATTTATGGGATTTGGATATGCTTCAGAAGCATATAAGGAATAGGAATATTATGGAGATAATCATGGAGAGTTCTGATCTGGTCATGAACTATAAGGGGACATCACAGCTGCATTATACTCACGTACTTAATTGCAAAAATATGCACACAGATTTTCTATCTTTCCGAGAGTACTGCGAGAGCTAGCAAATATATGTTTCAACATACGTAACCTGTTGTTCAAAGATCATAATCGTATACCTTAAATCCTCGGGAGGAAAAGATCATGTGTCGATGAGTTTCGAGGTCAAAGGGAGTCTGATCAAGGCGGATCGGTAGCAAGGGGAACTTGCATAATCCACAAGATATAATTAGATAGATAAGTATATTTGTATGGTGTACTTTGTATTGTATCTTTCTGATTAGTTGGGCCAGGCCTCGAACACTGGAGCCCTCGAGCATTGGAGCCCTCGAGCACTGGAGCACTGGAGCCCTGGAGCCCTGGAGCCCTTGAGCCCTGGAGCCCTCGAGCCCTGGAGCACTGGAGCCCTGAGCCCTGAGCCCTGGAGCACTGGAGGCCTCGAGCACTAGAGGCCTCGAGCACTGGAGCCCTCGAGCACTGGAGCCCTCGAGCCCTTATACCATTGAGCCGTGGAGCCCTCGATAACGGGATACCTCGAACACTCAAGCTCTCGAGCCCTCGAGCATAGGAGGGCTCAAGCCCTAGATCCCTCGAACACTCAAACTCTCGAGCCCTGCCGCCTTCGAGCCATCAGGCACTCGAACCAACGAGCACTCAGGCACTCGAACCACGAACCATCGAGCCTCGAACCCTCGAGACCTCGAGCCACCAAGTACTACTTCCTCTCGTCCTGAACCACTAGTCCACTAGTATTAGACCTTTCTTTTAAGGGCAACGAGGTTGCCTTGTCAATGTAATATTTCCAAAACATCATTGTACATCTTTTGGTTCTAAATAGGTTTGGGGAACCTAATAAATATCCCCCAAAATTAAAAAAAAAAATTGGGCCAGGCCTCGCAGATGTAGGTGAAATTCACCGAACTGCATAACCAAGTCTCATGTCTCTAAATTTTTACTTTACGTATACGTGGTTAAAGAAGTTATGTTGCAAGATAGTAATAATAATAAAAATAATTTGGTAAAACCAAATTTCAGTGAAGATAGACTAGACAACGTTTCAAACGTCCAGAACCAAAGTATTCAATACTACGAAAATATAACGAATCAAAGAACAAACATATATGATGATACAGAAAACGCCACGCAGCCAAAATGTTCAAAAAACTCATATGAAACAAGAATTCTCCCAGAATCCTACACTTATCTCTCATTCCAAATCTAGTCGTCTACGATCAAATAAAGTTTTACAAGGTAATAAGCTCGCATGCAAGCATTCTAGCAATATGAAGACTGGAATTATTCCATTACAAGACACAATCTAGCACAAAATGTGTTGAATGGCAGAGTTGGTCTCACAAATTGAGCCAAATAAGAGTACAGAGAAATCCCATTGCGCATGTCATTGCTATTTAGCTTTTGAATCAAAGCTATTGCAATTGTTAATAGTGTGTGATTTTGTGTTCTTGTAGGAGTGAGTGAACAATAAAATAAAAGTATAAAAAGTGGCAACTAAAAATCCCTATCATTTTTAATGTTATCGAGGTGTGTATCTGGTTCAGCAAATATGATAGAGTAGATGATAGAATATCCTGATTGATTTGGTTTCATTAGGATTGACACTGTACATATATAGAACAGTCTAGGCTCGATGTACTTAGCTCCATGTACTCTATTTATTCATCTTTGATAGACGCACCAAACATGGTGAATTACACTTTTATGGTATCAGACATGTAACGATTTTTTGCTTCGTCCTGCACTTCCGCCATTTCAAAAAATCTTGAACCTTCCAAAACTTCAATGGCCGACAACCCCTTAAGCTACTCTACCCTCATTCATATGTTGCCAATTAAACTAAATTCCGGAAACTACATGATGTGGAAGCTGCAAGTTCAAGTGCTCCTCGAATTAGAGGGTCTCTTTGGCTTTCTTGATGGCTCCCATCCAAAGCCCGTTGTCTTAGTCAGAGGTGTATCCTCGGCTGGTTCCTCTTCTCTAACCACTGATGATGACGTCGCAAAATCCCAGGTCGTGTTCAATTCCATGGTGGCGCAAGACAGATGGTTATAGGTTCTGCTTCGTTCGTCGCTCACCGAGGAGGCTATGCTGGAAACGATTGGTTGCAACTCAGTTAAGGAGATGTGGGACTCCTTAGCAGCAACTTTTGAAAATACCTCTGCTTCTTGTGAGTAACAACGCATGGATGAACTCCATACAATCAGGCCTGGCTCCTCATCAGTGATGGATTTCAATCGCCGCTTCAAGGCCATTATCGACGGACTCGCCGCCATGGACACTCCGGTCTCGCCCAGAGATCGAGTTATGCTATTTTTGCGAGGTCTTGGCACCGAGTTCGCTAAATTCACCAGCACTCAGTTGGCTCAATCGCCACTACCGACATACTCTGAAATGGTCGCACGAGCCCACATCCATGAGATTTTCAACCAGAACTCCCTTGGCGAAAATTCAGGTTCAGACTCAGTTCCAGTAGCCTTTGCCGTCTCCCCCGCATCTTCTTCTAGAAATCAGGGCTTCTACTCGCTGGCGCGTGAAGCCCACGCGCTTCCCTCGGGTGCGTCGACCACCACACACGGCCGTGGCACCACTTTCGGCCGATCAATTCGTTCCTCAGGTGCTGCTGGTTCTGGTCACAGGAAACGCTGGAATTCGAAGTGCCAAATCTGCCACAATTTTGGTCACACAACTCTGCAGTGCTCTAGACTCTCATCGATAGCTCGTTACTCTTTGTCGGCTCATCTTGTCGAGGCTTTCCAGTCCTCTGTCTCCCTTGACGATTCAGCCTTTCTATTCCTATTTCTCATATTAGACATCGTCGGTTTTCTAGTGATTTGTCTTTATCTGGTCTGTTGGTGGTCCCTAATATTACGAAAAACCTGCTATCCATTAGTAAATTGAAAAAGGATATGAATGTTGTGATTTGTTTGATGAGAATTCGTTTGTGATTTAGAATCGGTCCACAAAGGAGGTCGTTGGCCAAGGTCGATGTGATCGTGGCCTTTATGTGCTTGAGAAGAGTGGTGCTGCTTTTGTTGCTCATGTAAAAACTAATAAACATAGAGCTTCTTTTGATGTTTGGCCGGCTAAACTAAGGCATACTTCCATTTCAGTTATTTTTTTTTAAAATAAACTGAACCTTTATGACGTGGTTTCTTTACTTCCTAAACTCGTAATTTGTTTTCCTTGTGAAATGGCGAAAGGAAAAAGGCTTTCTTTTGTGGAAAATCCTAGGCGGGCACATGGTGTCCTCAATTTAGTGTATTGTGACTTGTTGGGCCCTTCTCCAGTTTTATCTAATAGTGGATTCTCTTATTATGCCGTTTTTGTTGACGATTTCTCGCGATTTACCTGGTATTATCCATTGGCACGAAAATTGGATTTCTTTAAGACATTCTTGCAATTTCAGAATTTGGTTGAAAACCAATTTTCTTGTTCAATCAAGGTGTTTCAGAGTGACGGTGGTACATAATTCACAAATGCATGCCTACGATCCCAATTTTCAAATAAAGGGATCATTCATCAGATTTCTTATCCATCAGAGCGGAACGTAAACACCGCCATGTTGCAGAGATGGGATCATCCATGCTTTTCTCCTCTGGCTTGCTGATCCCGTACTGGGATGTTGCTTTTGCCACGGCTACCTACACCATCAATAGGCTTCCCACCCCTGTTCTTCGTAATGCCTCACTATATTCTCTACTATATGGTCGTCATCCAGACTATTCCAACTTTTAACCATTCGGATGTCAGGTGTATCCCTTCATTTGGTCATTTTTTTCTCATAAACTGGCCCCTCACAATACTCCATGCATATTCCTAGGCTATAGTGCTCGCCATAAGGGTTTTCACTATCTGGATCATGTTTCTAAGAAGGTCAATCTCACTCAGAATGCCCGTTTCAATGAGTCTTCTTTCCCATTTGTGAATGATACTGCTCACACTGCCCCAGAATCTCTTGATGTCTCGACGTTTATTGATTTTGACTTGGATGAGTTATCTGTATCCCCTGCTGCCCCTCTATCACCTACTCAGAATTTGTCTAGGTTGACAGCCTCGTCCGCTAGTTCTCCGACACTCGTGTCTCCATTGCGATCCCCTCTGGCTGATGCTCTACTACCTTCTCCATCAATTTTGAGTCATCGTATGACCACTCGCTCTCAGACAGGTAGTTGCACAAAAAAGCAATACCCAGACTATGTGATGATAGGGTTCATTGTGGCATTACTTACACAGACTGAACCTCAAGGGTAGCTATCTGCTCTTAAGGATCCCCACTGGATGGCCGTTATGGATGAAGAAATGTGTGCTCTTCGGTAGCAAAACACTTGGGATCATGTTTCCCACCCTACTAGTGTCAACATCATTAGCTCCAAAAGGGTCTATCGTCTCATGCATCATCAGGATGGTACCATTGATCGGTACAAAGCTCGTCTTGTTGTGCAGGGATATTCTCAGTTGCCAGGCTTCAACTTCACCCACACTTTTAGTCCGGTCGTCAAGGCCTCCACAGCCAGAATTATCTTCTCCTTGGCCACTACTTTCTCTTGGCCCCTTCATCAGTTAGACGTTAAGAATGCATTTCTTAACGGTCTTCTTGATGCACCAGTTTACATGGAGCAACCGGACGGTTACACTGATCCCATTCATCCTGATTATGTATGTTGTCTTCGCAAGGCTATCTATGGTCTCAAACAAGCTCCTCGGGCTAGGTTTCAACGATTCAACTCCTACTTATTTCATCTGGTATTCCGGTGCAGTTCTGCCAACACTTCCATGTTTGTCTTCTCCCAGGGATCAAAGATTCTATACATGCTAGTATATGTGGATGACATTATTCTTACCGGCAATGATCCTATTCTCATTCGTCGGTTCATCACCCACACTGATCGTGAGTTCGGCATTAAGGATCTTGGTGCACTTAACTATTTTTTAGGATTGGAGGTCTCTCGATCTTCATCTGAACTTTTTTTGGGGCAGGCTTAGTATACGATGGAGATACTTCAGTGTGCGGGTATGACAAATGTTGTTCCTGTTTCCACACCTTTTGCTCATAGCTCTTAGCTTCATAGCACCTTGGGGTCTGAGTTCTTGAACTCCAAGTTTATCGCTCACTAATCGGTGCCTTGCAGTACTTGGCCATCAGTTGCCTTGATCTCTCCTATGCGGTTAACTCTGTTAGCCAGTTTCTCCAGTCGCCTCGAGAGGATCACTATTAGGCTGTCACTCGCATTCTTCAGTATGTCTGTGGCACGCTTCATCATGGTCTATCTTTTCAACCATCCCATTGTGGTCTTTCCCTTCAGGGATACTCTGATGCTGACTGGGCCCGTTGTCTCTAGACTCGGCGTTCCACTTATGGCTATGCCATATTTCTTGGGGGCAATCTTGTCTTTTGGAGTGCTAAGAAGCAACCGACTGTGTCTCAATCCAGTTGTGAGTCCGAGTATCACGCTATGATGAACACGCTGCTGAACTTTCTTGGGTGTGTAATCTGCTTAAGGAGCTTCGAATTTTCTTTTCGTCGTCACCTCTCCTACTTTGCGACAATAGCAGTGCCATTTCTCTTTCTCAAAATCCAGTTGCACATAAACAGGCCAAGCACATAGACATTGACTATCACTTCGTTCGTGAGCTTGTTGCCTCTTGTAGGCTTCGTGTTAGTCATATTCCATCCTCTCTGCGGGTTGCTGATATTTTCACTAACGGTCTGTCACGTAATCTTTTTGATTTGCTTCGTTCCAACCTTTGCGTATCATGTAGTCCTACTCTTCGCTTGAGGGGGGTGATAGAGTAGATGATAGAATATCCTGATTGATTTGGTTTAATTAGGATTAATATTGTACATTTATAGAACAGTCTAGGTTCGATGTACTTAGCTCCATGTACTCTATTTATTCATCTATGATAGACACACCAAACATTGTGAATTACACTTTCAGAATACTCTTCGGGGGATTTCTTGGTAAGAGAACAATTGGTTAATTATAATTGGTCAATTGTCGACAAGATAAGAAAGAATTGGGAGGGTTCAAAGATACTTTCCATCCTATAACTGATAGATGCATATGAATTGATTTATCTTTGTGCTGATGATCGATGTTTAACTAATGTGAGTTATTCCAAGCCTATACATTCATCATATATTTTCTAGATTTTTATTATAATTGTAAGTTTTCATTTGATTCAATTTTTTATAGTGGTGACTACACCAAAAGGTTCAATATTAGTAGGTATTATTTGTAGTTATTGCTTAGTTCCTCATGGGATAACTCTGCTTACTCCTGTGTGGATCTCATTTTTACAGTGTGTAGATTATTTTGGTGAGTGAAATGATGAAATAACGTTCACTATATGTACCATTGTCACCACGGATACAACGAACGGTGTGATTGAATTGATTCTTGATTAAAACAAAAAATTCTATAAATCTAGAAGCTACATCTGGCTTAGCCACTAATAAATAAAACCAAACAGCTCGGGAATAATCATCAACAACAGTAAAAATGAAAATGCTCCACTAGAAGAAAGTGAACTATAAGGCCTCCAAACATCACAATGTATTAATTCAAACAAAGAGCTGGCATTTGAAGAACTCAGAGAAAATCTATGTCCAGTCTAATTTGCTCTATGACACACAGAGCAGGGAAAAAATTTTGGTTGTGCTAAAATCAAGAGTATGAACATAAAAAAACACTGTGGTGGATGGATGTCCAAGACATTGATGCCATAAATCAAATGAAGATGCAAAAACTGAAGCAAATGTCGAACTTACTTCAGGATAGGAGACTTAATGCGAGCATCCTGCAGACGAAGCCAATAAAGCCCCTATGTTGTTCACCCACGCTAATCACGGTCCTCATACTAATCTAGATCATGGTGATAAGTTGCATCGTAGTGTAGGTATATAAAGAACATGAGTAAGAGTGATATCTCCAAAACATAAATTTCTATATTGTGTAACAGACAACACAGATCCACCAGGAAATAGAACATTAATAGAATGGAAGGCAGTAATAATGTCTATAAGAGAACCTTTGTCACCAATCATGTGATATGAGGCTCCAGAATCAAGAATCCACGGCAATTAGGCTAACCTGACCCACGGTTAGAGGGATAATTTAACTGATTAAATAACTTAAGGGTTGTACTTCATTGGTCGCTAGACAGAGTAGGACCAAAAGCATATCGATTGGCGGTGTCGAAGGCCACATCCACAAGACCTGACAATGACGTGACTGCTCCAGCAAATGGTGGCAGGGGGCGACGGGGCGCGACAATGCCAATTGAAGCGGGGGTTGGCTGAGATGGCACCAGTTTTTTATGGCATTGGATCTGTCCCTCGTCTCCGTGAACCATTCTAGATATCCCGTGAGCTTGAAATAAGTAGCTTTATCATGGCCCTTGTGATTACAATGAGGCAGTGCAAGCTGCTGCGGCCGTGTGTGAGATAGAGAGTGAGGATGGTGAAGCTAATGTAGATGTGAGTGAAAGTGTTAATGCTCGACCTACTGTGGTGGTCTCCTTTGAAGGAGAGATGGAGAGGTCATCAACATCATCCCTCATCCATGGCGAGACAAAGAATGAAAAAAAATTGTGAAGAAATCTAGTGGAGTTTTGAAGGAGCTGCTGAGAAGGTGAAGAAAGGTGTTGAAGTGGCGAAAAAAACTGGTTTGAAGAGGAAAGCTGACAGTACTGCTAGTAAAGCTTCAGGGTCAGAAAAATTGGTTACTGGTTAAGTAGGAACTGCGAAACAACAGCGCAAGCATCAGAAGAAGCAGGTGGTTAAACATACTGATGATGAGGGTAACACGTAAGTGTTTTCCCCTGTTTACATTGTTATTTTAATATGTTATAAAATGTACTTGTTTCATAAGATGTTGCATTTGATAAGATTCAATGTTTATTTGTTATTCACAGTTTGTGTGTCTTCAGTTTTTCATTTTCCGACGTGTTGATAAGAAGTTGTATTTGTTTTATTAAATGTTGCATCTTTTAACATTCATACTGTATTTGTTATTTTATTTCCATGTAAATGTTTTTTTTATGTTGTATATGTTGGTCTTAATGTTTTCTTAGTTAACTATATCATGTGTGATTGATCTTTGTGTTAGATTTAAACATACACTATTCAAGACATGTATGCTTACATTGTTCATATTTTATTTTATTTTAGGTTTGCTAAGAAATTCTTAATCAACAATTGTCTTTCGAAGCTGATATTGTTAATTTCCTTGCTCACTCCCACCCAAAAGATTGATGTGGAAGATATAGGTTTTGGTAGACTTCTTGCGTTTGATATCTCATCCATTCCTTTTGGAATTGTGCCTTGGCTGCTTGACATGTTAAATTATATGGGCTTATTTCATATTGTTTTATGCTAACTTAAAATTGTTCTAGGTTGACTTCTTAATTTTTGTTCTAGGTTTGATTATGTTGATTGTGTTCAAGAAATATGCAGCTCAAGGTACATCATTACCCCTGATGATGTGTTTGACATATTCTGTATTCCTAGGATTTCACGCTGTCCTGTCGGTTTGGTTAGGAACAATGGGAGGGATTTGTCAAGGGATGTGGATATTAGGAATACATGGAGAGATGAGTTAGGTACTGATAAATATGGTAATATTTATCATGTTAATCTTTTTGAGGAGCTGGGTAAACTAGGTGATTGTGGTGAGCGCTTTAAGAGATTTTTTTGTTATGTCTGTCATGTGTACTTTCTTGGCGCCAACTACCAGAAACTTGTTTGATTTTAAGATGGTTAGTGCTTTATAAAATGTTGGGACCATTAAGATTTTTGATTGGTGTAGCTTAGTGCTTGATCGTCTCTATGGGGTGTTAGGAGCTTCAAATCCGATTCAGGTAAAAGAGATGTGTCTTGTATTAGCGGTTGTGTGTTTATATTTCTCCTTGCTTATATTTATAGGTTTCCTTTTAGAGGTCAACCTGACCCTACTAGACTGCCCTTGTGTATGCATTGGTTGAACAAATCTTTGCTCGACAGGGCTCATTATCTTGAAAAAATGGGTTATATTAAGGGGTTATGGTAAAGGCTGGTTTTCCTTTGACAAAGGATTGGAGGGTGAAAGATAAAAGAAGCAGCCAACAGCAATTTGAGGGAACTTGCAGTGAGAATATTGGCCATGAGGGGCTTCATACACCGGCTGCTACATGTGATGGCATTGGACTGGAGCCAAGATTTATTTTGTATCGAATACTTAGTGGCGTGATGAGAAATGAAGACATTGATAAAGCTACCAGCAATGTAAGTTTTTTGTCTTTTTTTTTACAGTTTTTAAAAACTAGTGCATGTTGTTTTAAAACTAATGTAGATGTTAGTTAATCTAATGCAGTTTATAGTTCATATTTCCTTTTTAGACAGTTTCCAATTTTTTATTGGACTGATCTTTTTTCTTCTCTATCAGCCTCTTTAGAACCAGATTGTAGAATTTGCGGGACATATGGTTCCTCCAGGAAACTACACCGTTGATACTTTCTGATTGTTGTTTTCCTTGGCCAAGAATCCTGTCCCATACTTCTGTTTTGGCCTTTTTTCCACCTATTGAGGATGTGCTTTGTAGGTATTTCTATGATGGAATGAAGGTGCAATATTCTGAGAGTGTGAAAGCACAACATACCTAACACCTCAAAGCACTTGCATGTGCATTTTACTTCAACTAGCCATCTTCATTTTTTTACTCAACTATCTCGTATTTAGATTCATCATGTTCTAGGCTGACCTCATATTTTCTTTTCGGTGGTTCTGAGAACAATTCCTTGAAATTAGTTTCCATTGCTAGGGAACATTACTTTTTGATGTGTAAACCTGAGCAGCATATTTAACCAAAATTGTACAGGCCCAGTAGTGAGAAATAAATGCATACTGTAAGTTAACAAATTTGGGTTCTAGACTAAGTAATACATATTTTTAATGTAAACATACCTGCTTTGTTTTGATAATTTAGCTTTGCTTTTGTACATGTATTTTCCTTTTCCGCTTCATCTCTCCTTCACTTTCTAGACTAAGTCAGTGTTGTTGTTTTCTTTGTACTGAAGCATAATGTTTGGTGGGTGCTATTGCTTTGTTGTGATGATAAGATGCCTGTTGAGAAAATATCCTTGCTAAATGTCGTGCTTCATTTTTCACGGATGTCGTACATGCATTGAAACTAGGTGCTATTTTCCAGCTTGTATGTGGCGAACATAGAGGTCCATTTTTCTTCAAATGCTACTGGATTACCACATCTTTTCATACAGTATTCTAGATCTCTATTGAAGGATTCATCTTTCTTTAATCTCCCATAATGCTGTATTGCATTTTGTTTTATGTGCCACAAGCACAACCCGTGTTTTGTGTTTTGGAAAACTTGAAAGTTGCAACAAGAAATGGAAATTGATTAGTATACATACTGTAAGCTGACAGGTGCAGAAGCTAACATTACCTACTCAGTTTCAAGTCTAAGAAATAAAATTTTTGAAGCTGCATCATTTTCAGGAAACCTGATTTCTAAAGTAACAAGTACAGCTTATAAGCTTTGTTTTGCATATTGTAAGGTAAGATGTGCAATGTCTAAGAGTTCATATTCAGTGCTCCAAACTGTAAGCAACAAATTTTCACAACATACCTCATTTATTGCTTTGCCCATTGCAGGATCTTGATCTGTGAATATTGTGACAGATCCTCCCATTGATTTCTTGAAAGTGTTGAGGAGCCACACAAAAGTATCAGCCAACTCATTTGCTATAAAAGCACAAGAAAACATTGTTATGTTCCAAAAATTGTTGTTTCCAACTATTGGTGCACATATCAAGTTATACTTGTTTGTTTTGTATGTACTGTCGAATATGGTGACATCTCCATAGAGATTGTAGTCCTCCAGCATCATTGAATCCCTCCAAAACACTGCTGATAGTTTTGTTTCCTCGTCGAACTTGACTTTGAAGAACAAATCTTTATCCTTGTCATTGATTTCCATGAGTGTGTCAACAAGTTTCTGAGCATCTCCATTTTCTATTTCTTTTATCCGAAGTCGACACACAAAGTTTAGGTGGTCTTTCATTGTATGCCCTAGATTTTCTTCTCCACCAGCTTCAAAAGATATGTATTTATATCCTACAGTAGGTCTTAAACCAGCCTGTTCCATTGTTATGATATCCTTTCCTTTGTCTTCTGTAATCCTCTGTTCACTCCCACTGAGATACTGCCCGGCTGGTCTTGTTAATTCATAAGTACATACGGTGTTGTGGTGTGCCACGATTTAACAATCCTGCTCTAGCTTCACTCTAGTTTCAGCTAGGCATCCTATTTTTGTAATCAAGTCCTTTCTCTTCCTCTTCTTCTTCTTTTCAGAAAGATTTTCATTATCCACGCAAGGTACAGGGCTGGTAGTGATGGTTTTTAATCTTTTTGGTTGGCCTCCAGCAGAGCACTTGTAGTACTTTTCACGAATCTGGCTTTTGATGTTTCGACGTTGGCAGTCTTTCCTGTAGCTGAAACTAATAGCATTTACATGCTCTTGTACAGAGCATGAAGTGCTTCCAATTTTTTTGCTTATACGCCGGTAAGATTTTCAGTGACATCAATTTTAGTTAAATTTGGAAAATTTGTACCTGTAATAATAAAGAATACAATTTCTAATGTAAGATGTGCATGTTTTAATGTAAGTTGTGCAAAGTGTTTTAGGAAGTTATTTAAAATTAGAAAATTCTAGAAGCTCTGTTCTGATAAGCATAACAAATATTACTTGTAATGTCACAAATGCAAAGTGTATTGTATTTTGTACATGTTATAATCTGAACAATGTAAAATTTTGTCAAAAGTTGGAAATGACAAATGCATTTTATGTGTTTTGTTCATTTTAATCTAATGCATGTTTATTTGTAACCTATACATGATTTAGGTTAACAAATGCATGAATTATACGAAATTTCTATGCAACATGTAGTTTATATTGGTAATGTTTCCACATGTTCATACATGTTTATAGCAGTCGAATTTCTGTGTGCAAAAGTTTCAAAAACAGTTATATTCATTCCGATTACAATGGAACACTAGAATTTTAGTCTGAAGACAGAAAATCATACCTTCATTGAAATTAAGTAGTATTTAAGCTTCTTGCAACTAAGTTTCATTTGCTTGAAGTTGAATCTTGCTGTTCACAATCGTATTTTCTGCTGTAAATTCGGATTCGATAGAAGTTGTTTGTACGATCAAAGCACTTGAAATTTCTTCTGCTTCAATAGGTTTTAGCGACTGATCTGGTTGAGCCGGAATTGAGCCAATTGTTGTCGTCGAACATTGCCGTGGATGAGCTGATTAGAAACGATCTAGCAAGAAGATCAGAAAGCTGAGGAAGATTGGATTCTATTGAGAGATTTTTGGAGAAGAACATAGAGTAGTGTTTGTTTTAGTGTGAACTGCGTTTTGTGAATATTTCACCGTGTGAAACTTCTATTTCTGTTTCAAGTGTTTTTTTTTGTTTAACTTTCCATTATTTGCAAAAAAAGCCCCTCCATGTACATAAGATTATGGACATGCCACATGTAAGGAGACCTACTCATACAGAATCATAGGAAAAGGATTATAGTCCATTCACAAAATATTGTTATTCCTTATTAAGTGCCAAGACCTATGCCGAAAACCTTTTTTTTTCCTCACGTGCTCTCTGCTTATATATCGGTGGTAAAAGTTTCTTAATTACATACATCATTGTTTATTTTTGTGCTGGTTGAATTATCCAAACTCGGTACACACGTTGTACCGTTTTTTACTTAAATTGAAGCAATATTTGCAGACATCGCAGCATTTGGGTTTGATAGTTTCAGTCATTGATTACTAGCACTAGCTTTTTGAGCCCGTTGCTTCGAGTATAAAAATATCTGTTCTGTGATGCTGTGTAGCGCTAGTTTTAACTTGTAAGCAACAGGTACTACATAATACTCAGATGGGGAAGATCTGTGATACACTGTGCCTCTGGCCAGGTTTTGTATTACTGATCATCTCAATCAAACTCTACTATCTTAAACTTGTGGATTCAGTTGGGGAAGATCAACAGTAGTATTCTTTCATGATACAAATACATATTTCATTAACAAATAAACGTACAATCATAAAAATACGATAAAAAGGGATTGAATGCTATTTCAGAACCCCTAAAAACAGTAGCTAGCACATAAAATATAGATAATCCAATCACTATATGAAGTGCAATAAAAACATAGAGAAATCAAGGTAGAGAACATAAATGTTATATATAATCATATCGATCCTGATCATCAGCAGCTTGGATTCTGGAAAATTCTACATACATTCCAGAAAATCCTAGCCGTGCCATGCATACTTGTATAATGCATCAATCATATATGGTAAATCTATTTAGAAGGCGGCGGTGCCAAGAAAGGGAATATAGAAGTAATTGAAGGGATTGAAGTTGGGAAGTTGAAGTTAGGGATGTTTGGAAGTGTTGTTGGGATGTTTGGGATGTTGGAAGGAAGGGTTGGCATAGGGGGAAGTGCACCTCCTGTGGGCATGTTTGGAATGGAAGGTATGGTTGGGAGGTTCGGAATCGTAGGCATGGTGGTTTGAAGCAACTGGCGAGCTGCATCGGCCTCATGGACGCAGAAAAAGATCAACAAAACAACGATTAGAGACAGAACGAAGCCATGATTAACACCGGAAGAAGAGGAACGGGCCATTGTGATGAACTAGGTTGAAATATATATTGATCTTGTGTTTTTGGCTGTTTGTTGGAGTTTTAGGATGAAGAGTTGTGCCAATAAGGGCTCTTATTTATAATGATTAAAGTTCCTTCAGGGTTGGAAATGTAGGTAGCTTTCTAGTTTACTATCTTATCAGGATTTGAGTTTGCATTGTGGTGGTTGCAGATGACTGGTTTGGTACGAAGGGGCTTTGGTTGGTTGGCCATCCCGCGACTAAATCATCCTTTGAGACCATTTAACGATAAGTTATACTCCGTCCGTCCCACCAGGAAAGATATATTTACCTTTTCAAAGTCAAATTTGTTAAACATTGACCATAAATATTAATTAATATATACGTAATAAATATATCACGTGAGATATTGTTGAATTTGTCTTAACATATATTTACTAAATATTATTTTTTTATGCGGATATGATATATGTAGCTAGAGATATTGACAGTCAAACATGATCATTGAAAACCGTGAAAAACCAGTCAAACATGATCATTGAAATCCGTGAAAATGAAAATATGCCATTACTGTTGGAATGGAGGAGTATATAGTTTCAGTGTTTAATGCTCTCTATATATTCTAATTTTATCAATCATTGATTAAAGGCAAAAAATAACCAGTACCTATGATTCTCCCATTGAAAGACGGTTTTGAAACAACCAATGATCTAAGAGGATCAAAGGCAACACTACTGTGGGCACCTCCCTATAGCACCGGGCGGTGGGGCCTATGGCATCGGTATTTTGGCCCCAAGCCGACCAGTGCTTAAGTAGGGCTGTGTTGAAACGTAGTTACTATGGCACCGGTAGTGTCAAACTGCTACTTTATAAATTGTGACAACACCTCTTTTACAACACTGGTGCTTGTTTTTAAGAAAAGTTTGCCAATATATTAAACATCGGTTCAAATATAGAAATGGTGTTGGCGATTAAAAGTATTTTAATTTCCAGCACAGGCGTGTAATGTTGGAAACTGGTGCTATTTTTGTTTTTAATTTCTATTTTCTAGCACCGGTGTGGATTATGAAGATCGATGCTGGTTTGATTTTTATTTTGCAATCCCTATTTTTGTTCCCTACCCAACCAGATCGAAACCCGGGCAATGATGATTGAAGTTTTTCACAATAGCAAACAACAATCCTCAAACAAGAATAAAAATTTGAATGGAGTAAAGAATGGATGAAAAACTAAATATGACTGTGAAGGAACATAATCCATCAACAAACAAATTCAAGTAAAAAAAGTACAAGAATTCCGTTTTCTACACTTCAAGAAACTCGTCAATGTCCATCAAAGTCCTGCAATCTTTGGAATACATGTCCACTGAAACCTGGCACCATCTTTCATCTACAGATAATATCTCCTTCCCAATGAATGCTCCTTGTTTAGAGGGAAACAACTGTTATGTGAAAAACAAGCTAATTAGTTCATACATGAAAGTATTTAGTAAGTAAGAAGAAGAAATGGTTAATTTTAAATATATCGACAAACCTATAGAATATTTGTAGAGGTGGTCTTGAGCACAAACTCTTCCATGAAGAGGAGGACGTAGTATCCGCATTCCCAACCACTGAATTACAATCGGTAATACAACAAAAATATCACGTTAAACGTAATTGTATGAGTTACAACTAAATAATGGTGGATATAAAGGGACTCTTGGATTGTATGACTTACATCAATGTTTGTAATACTCGATGTGAAGTCACCTTCAACTTCTGCCTTTGATATTTGCATACATTCCTGGTAATGTTGGACTTATAAATGTTAGTGAACTCATAATTTAAGTCGTTCAAATTAACACCGATGAAATGAATGTACGTACCTAGCAATGATTTTGTTTTCATTAATTTTCTTTGGCTTTATTCCTCCCACCATCGAGTAAAGGGTAAAAACTTCCTCCGTACTAGGACGGATGAGTATTAAGTACCAATGATCACTATTTTCAATAGAATGTATGTCATGAATGAAAATTTAGTCGCCTACAAAGAATGTGAAATATTATAAAGTGCCACTTACATTTTAATATATGGCACAACATAAACCAGGGGTTCAGCATCAAGCATGGTTGAGAGAATGGCTTCAGCACGTCCTTCGACCTCCACCTCCTTTATTTCCGTGGAGTATCCTCCCGTATAGTACGACAGAAATTGGATGCGGCCATTGTTTGTTTCAAAGACTTGATCCCAGAGGTGCCTTGACAAATAAAAATAGTTAATATTTGAAACATATAAGTGTACAAATTCATTAAGAAATTACAAACAAGTATCTCACCCCATCTCATCATATATCATTGAGTTTTATAGTCATGCCATTCCTCTTAGGTTGCCAAACTTGTTCCCGAAATCCACAAAGATTTCCATAAATAATTCTGATTTATTTGGTCTGGAAAATAAGGTCGGTCAGTACTCCGGAAATAAATCCACCAACCCCGACAATTGCATGCTCTTAAGAAGCTCGTTGCAGTATGTGATGTACTTCCCCATGTTGGGATATGCCTTGAATTGGCGCTTGTTGACAATCTGAAATTACGTAATAGAAACAGAATAAAACAACTTCATAATGAAAGGTATAAATTACAAGTGACTTTTGTTAGCGAGAAATACATGCTTGATAGGTCTCTCATGTAAAAATAGCTGCTCCGAGGGACAAAATGAATTGGTTGATCCTGAATTTTTAGAGGTGGATACCCATGCCAGAAATGTAATCAATTTCAATGATTATCCAAAAAACATTAGTTAATGTAAAATATGTTGCTATATTACTACATTTTATTACCTTATTGTCGCTCACATTCAGACTGTAAAACTCATCCGTCCGTGGTTTGCCTTCCTCATTCTCCTCTGTCTGAGTGTCAACCCCGACCAAAGTCATCGGCCAGGCTATCACACTCCCCAGTTCGTCTCCCACGTCATGAATTGGTGGTTGGCATAAGGCAACCCAACTCTTGGATGGTAGATTGGCTTGGTCACCTGAACGCTAGCTAATTGTCCATGTACTTGCTCGAGATGCCTTGATTTTTGGAGCTAAGCTTGTGAAACTTTTATCCTCTGTCCTTGAATTCCCTTGATATACAAGGTGACCAATTCACTATCATGTTACGAAGGACATGAGAGTTTTGCTAGTCCTTGAAATAGTTTGCTAGAAATTGAATTGGAAAATTCTGAATACTATGAATGTTTTTTGTGTCAAGGATTTTCACCTCCTCATCTCCTTCTCCGTCGCTAGGGGGTTCTTGGCCCGAGCCACTGAGACCAGTGGATATACCTCCAAGAATTGCATTCTCAATGAAGCTCTTTGAATCCGCTAGGCCCTCAACAATATTTACTCCCCCAGTTGTTGCTATACTCTTGACGAACTGCTCGAGGTACGAGACCATCGCCTTCACAACCAGCTGATCAACATAGGGTGTCTCGGCAGTATTCTTCTGGGACGAGGAACTGCTGCTCCATTTGCTTCGTGATAATCCAGGGATAGCAACAACTTGCGGAAGTTGGGAATGGGTACCTTTGTACAGTCTCAGATGATCCTTCTTCCTCGTCACTATCAAAATGTCCTCCCCTGGACCCAAGACTAGAGTTCCCTTTTTCTTTTCCTCATTCATCCTCAACTGTGCTTCATTTTTTTGTGTTATTATTGAAAATTACAGTTTACCTGAAATAGAAAAATAGTAAAATTACGCAATCGTATACTTACAATGTTGTCCTCTATGGCCTTCATTCCTAGGGTTGTGTAATCCTTGTTTTTCCCCCTGTTCGACTCCAAGTACACTAGGGATCTGTCCTGTTTGAATTCCTTTGCCTTTATTTCCTTCTCGACCTCCACTTCAGTGTATCTAAGAACCTTAGCCTCTTTCTCTCTTCCTCTTTTTCTCCTCCATCTGATCCACCAAATTTTCTTTTGTCGCTCTATTCCCCCGTGGTCCGGTGTGGTGGACATACTTCTTTTCCCTTGAGTTCTTTCTTGTTAAATTAAATATATTAATTAGTTATTAACATCTCGATATATATATGGCTAAATTATATTGATATATTTTTGTCTATAGAATGTAATAATTGTACTTAATAGCATATCCTCAGTTCTTTTGTGTTCCTCGAATTTCTTCAACACATCATCATCCATCCACTTGTATTTTTCCCAGGGCTTGTCTTCAGGAACTTTGTCGTCCGGGAGAAGCCAGATGTACTTTTTTACTACCTTGGTCTTCCAATTCAGGTGTGCATCGCCAGCCTTAATCGTCACAATCCTCCTCAAACTCTTCATTTGTTCTTCAGTCAACTATGTTTTAAACTTAAAACTCATATGCGATGGAAGATTACTTAGAATTAAATATCACGCACATGAGGACATTGGTAATTAATGACAAGTACACATTAATGAACTAAGTATTGCAAATATTTTATTATCGTTATGTCCTTCCATGTTTCCTCTTTAACATCATGTGGCACGTTAAGCCAGTGTATCCACGTACCAAATCGGATGCGCCTTCTAAAAGCGTAATTGCAATTTTCTGTCCAGGTGCTCCAATTCCTTGTACAAACCAACTGACTGTCAACCTTCTCGAATGCGATGGGGATTTGGTTCTTTTCCTTAGCTAACATAACTGATTGCCACGTAGTCGTCCCGCGTTCCCTACAATAGTTGTCTATCTCAATTTTGTCAAAAGCTGCCTTCGTAAGGTCATCATTTTTTGGATCTCGACAGGGCTTGTCCTCGCTGTCACCTGTTGGTTCTTCTATAACTTCCTCCTCGGTAACTTCTTCGGGAATTTCCTCCCTGTAAGAACCCATTGGATCTGCTCCATCTTCCTCAAACTGTATTTTGAGGGGAACCATGGGTATAACCTCCTCTTTCTCTCCTTCATAGGTAATTTTTTTGTTCCCCATCTTGTTTTGTTTGGATGGAGGGTTACCCCTCTTCCTCTTTCCGGCAATGTTTTTTATTTTTGGAGGCATCTTCAAATCAAAATAGCGGTACAATGAATAAGAACCTTTTACATAAAAACCTGAAAACATAAACTACATTACAAACATAACAACATACCAATCACCATAACATCGCACTACAACATAACATAGCACTAATAACTTACCAACATCCCCATAACAAGAACACTTGAACATCACATGGTCAACAACATCATACTCAAACATTGAAAAATAAACAACCCAACAGAAGTAAACATTATAAAAGATTCATTGAAACATTTCATCGAACGCATAAAATTTGATACTCAAAGTGATCAAAGTTTTATTTTTGCCCAAACAGAAAATGATGGAATCATACTGTACCTCTTAAAATTGCGGTTGGAAACCTAGTCAATGATGCTTTGCTGGCATTGAGTCGGAAAGTGCATAACCCGGTTTGTGCGATTGCTAAATGGGGCTTTCTAAGGTTCTTAAACGCTTGATCTGGAGGAATAAGGTTGTAAATGGTGGATGTTGGCGGAATGAATGGTGGAGAGCGTGGAAATCATGGGGAAAACCAATCAGAGAAGGTGGAGGAATAAGAAAAAGGGAACCGTTATGTGAGGAAGACGATTGATCCCATTTTATATTAACTTTTTTAGCACTGGTACCACATCAAATATACCGGTTCTATTTTTAAAAAACCTGGTACCTATGATATTAAACATAGTTGCCTAAGGCTGCGTTGGTATTTCATTTCCCGAGAGTATAGACATAACTAAAGTTTCTAAGTATACAACACCGATCTAAAAACGGGTGTTAATATTGTCTAAGAACAATGCCAACATTTAAAATAGCAATTGCGTTAGGCTACCTTGTATTTTGATTTCCAAACCTGAGAGTAGGAGAAGAAAAAATTGTCTAAGTACAGAGCACTAGTATCAAAATTGGTTCTCTCATACGATAACCGGTGTCAGGAATCATTTAAAGCAGCTTCCTATGGCTACTTAATCCCGGCTAAATATCATTTAATTAGCAAAACCCTTTTATATTACCGGTGCCTTATTTTCAGAAACCGGTGCCTATTTATAAACTTTCGGGCTGAAAATTTTTTGACCCAAAACCTCAAAAATTTTGAATTTCCCGCCAATAGTAGATCAAAAGTTTTAAAATTTTGACTATTTTCAAAAACACATCACCAATTCTATTCAATGTTATACTAGTGTTGTGTTATTTCCCTACTAATTCCCTATAATTAATATAAGAACCTAATTGGTGGGAAAGTTTGTCTATTTGTTTTCCAACCCGAGAACTAAGAGGCTAAAAAATTTACTAACTCTATGGCACTGGTTGTTGAACCGGTGCCGAAACATGATAATCTGGTGCTTATTTCAAGTCAGGCAGCTGCTTGAGGCTGGCATGTATTTTTTTGGACATCATTTTTCCAACCCGAGAGTTAAGAGGCAAAAAAGGTTACAAACTCCACAACACCAGTTGTGAAACTGGTGCCGAAACTTGCAAAACTAGTGCCTTTTTCAAGTCAGGAAGCTGCCTGAGGTTGCCCTGTATTTTTTTAACAACATTTTTCCAACCCCCGAGCTAAGAGATAAAATTTTTTTTACTAACACCACAACACCGATTGCAGAACCAGTGCCGAGAATACAAAATCCGGTGCTGAAACATGAAACAGAGAGTATACTCTATTTTCCAGCACCGGTTTGATGAATATAAACCAGTGAACAACAATACACTGCATGCAAGGCAACCCAAAATTCATATATTAATAGCATTGTGTCGAGTACATAGAACAATGGCAATTACACAAAAGTATAATGATAATTACATTTACGGTCATTAGATGAACCTACCTTTTTCCTTCTCAACAAAACATCACCACCCAAAATTTGACTGCTCTCATCAACCCACAATCCATCACCATATGACCGTGTTCCTCCTAAAGCTCCACCCACATCCTCTAAACATGGAAATACATATGGGAATTTTGTACTTTTACCTCTGACGGACCAATAAATTTCCTCACTAAAGTAGAACTTCTTCCTTATTAGGACAACATGCCACTCCTCGTTGCTAGGATCCTATACATAAAAAAACTTGTCGTGCATGGGCAACTAAGATGAACTTGTCATCCTCGAACCCAACTCGGTTAAGGTCCACCAATGTGAAACTCGTGGGTTTCTCCGTACGAACCCCTCCTCTAATATCAACCCACCATCACTTGAAAAACACAACTTTTAATTCAACATAGTCCAACTCCTAAATTTTCTCAATCACCCTGTAAAAGGCCATCACTGCAACGATAGGGTTTTTGTCTTTCTTGCTAGAATGCTACATCGATTCAGAT
The DNA here is from genome assembly GCA_037428765.1 of Rubia yunnanensis. NCBI lineage: Eukaryota > Viridiplantae > Streptophyta > Magnoliopsida > Gentianales > Rubiaceae > Rubia > Rubia yunnanensis. The sequence goes on along the minus strand of CM075069.1, from coordinate 42,563,776 downwards.
TCAATGTATACTCCACTGTTGTGCGTCATGCTCTTGCTATCCTTATCAGCCGTTGCAAAAGTAAAGTCATTAATATCATACCCTAGTAACCTCCTATCTGTGCAGTTTAACTTTCTAACAAAGGCACGAAGTTTACTAGGCATGTCTTCCACATTGCAATGATTATAAAACCAATTAACGAATGTGGAATAATGCTCTACCTGTATTTTATTCAAAGGCTAGTCCGGATAGAGTACTTGTATATACGACATGTGCTCTTGAACATAGATTGCAGTCTTACTACTATTCCTTAAAATGTAGAGATGAACTGTCATCAACTCACCATAGAAGGGAGTATGAAGTGTACCTTTAGAACGTGCAACCCCATTATTCCCACCAATATGCGCTTGCTCTGGTGATCCAACCGACTTCTTAACGACTAAGTTCGAGGTACAGTATTCAATGATCTCCTCGGTGACGTACCTTTGCATGATGCTCACTTCCGGTCGGCTACAATTGTGAACATAACCTTTGAAAACTCCCATGTGTCACTCGAAAGGGTACATCCAATGCATACCCACCAGACGGCATAGTCAAATTTTCCAAACCAAATGAATGACTAGATGAACCATGATGTTAAAGAAGGACAGAGGAAAGTACTTCTCCAACTGACATAACACTAATACCCTTCCCGCTTCAACACATCAAGCGTCTGCCTACTTGTATTCTCCAAAAAAATGGAGTTGAAGAAGAAATTACATAATGCTAATCGTACATCCTACTCCATAACGCCACAGATGGCAACGGGCAATAATTGTTGCATGAGAATGTGACAATCATGCGATTTCAAGCCATTCATACGCAAATCATTATTCACAAATAGACTAACATTTGAAGAGTATCCAGATGGTACCTTGATCCTTGGATACACTCACAAACCAATCTCCTGTCATCCACTGACAGATTGTACGAGTGGGAGGAAGGTATGTCCGTTTCCCTCTCACCTCTTGTGCTAGATCCAACCAAATTCCAAGCTTCACTAAATCCTTCCGGGCATTCAAGCTATCTTTCGCCTTCCAAGAAATATTAAGTAAGGTACCAATTGAAATATTGCAAATATTTTTCTCAATGTGCATCACATCTAAATAGTGTCGAACCTCCAAATGCTCCTAGTAAGGTAGATCAACGAAAACCGACCTCTTCTTCCAAGGTCTATCAGGCATTATACCAACCTTCTTCATCTTCTTCCCAAGAACAACGTTCAATTTCTTCACCTTGTTGGTTATGCCAACCCCCTTCAATGGTCTTGGCGCTTCCTCACCTCATTCCCATCAACAAAATGAAATGTGTCATCATGCAACTTGTGCTTCATTGGGAGGAATTTCCGGTGACCCAAATAGACAGACTTGTGACCATTCTTCAGCTGTTGGTAATCTGTGGACTCTTCACACACTAGACACGCCTTGTGCCCCTTCACCACATAACCCGAAAGGATTCCGTACGCAGGAAAATCATTTATGGTACCGAAAAGCAATGCCTTCAAATTGAACTCCAATCACCTAAAACCATCAAACACATCAACACCGTCGGACCATAGAACCTTCAAATCTTGTATCAAAGGTGCCAGATACGTATCGATATCATTTTTCGGCTGTTTTGGCCCATAAATCAACAAAGACATCAACACATATTTCCTCTTCATACACAAATACAATGGATGGTTGTATCTGGCCAGCATTACCGGCCATGAACCTTGCCTGGAGAACATGTTGCTAAACAAATTCATTCCATCGGTAAACAAAACCATCCGCAAGTTCCTTGGCTCTCTTGCAAAATCCGGATACCTCTTATCAAATCTCTTCTATTGATCGACATTAGCTGGATGACGAATGACATCATCCTAAACATAACCCCTACACAAGTACCACGACATGTTCTTTGCATCATTGGCATTCTCAAACGACCTCTTCAACCTCAGAATAATTGGAAGATACCACATGCATTTCACGGGAAGGCATTTTCCTAGCTTCACGACAACATCTCCATCGACAACCGCATTTCTCCTTTTCTTGTAGCATGACAAGTGACATACCGGGCATGCCACCTCCTTCAATAAGCCACCCATGTACAAAACACAGACATTGGAACAAGCATTTATTTTTTCGTACTCTAATCCCATCGAGCATAGTATCATCTTTGCTTCGTAGAAGTTGTCCGGTATCCCATTACCGATGGGAATCTTCTCATTTAGGAACTTCAGCAACTTGTTCATGCTAGTGTCGCTCCATGAACCAAGGCCTTTCAAATTAAACAATTCCATCAAACATGACATCTCCATGTCCCTCTTATTGCAACCGGGATACAACGGCTTGTCCTTCTCTCCTAAAAAGTTTGACAAAACCTTGGGTCTCCCCCTAAATTCATCGACAACCTCCTAACACATGTCATCTATATTAAAGTCTCCAAAACACTCTCCTCCATACCTACAACCACCTCCGGCAGTGTCTTCTTGCCATGAAAAGTCCAATCCAAATAATCTTTTTAAAACCGTCTCCTAACCAACTGAAGTTTCATCATGTCTCTATCACCACTATGGTTACGATTCTTGCAATTAGAACAAGGACATAACACTCGCTTCTCACAACCAAAAGCGTGCTCCAAAAAATCTTTGACAAAATCAACATATTCTTTGCTCAACCAACTAACGTTCCAATAAAAATGCTTACGCCTCTCCATTGCACGTTCCATCTCTACAAATTCACAAAATAGGACTATTATAGTTCCACAAGATGACCTTGGCTACGCAAGATTCTAAACATTGAAATTCTATTTGGAAAAGATTACGTACAACTGATATCACAACATTCAAAACTACACCAACATTATCACATTCCTAAGCAAGGTCTTAATCACATCAACAAATCTAGAAAACAATCAATTTCTTCCATGAATGGTAGTATCATGAACATGAATAAACATACAAAATCATGATCAAACACACAAAATATATACATACAAACCATATTTAACATATTAGATCATTAATAACATGCCAAACAATTTAAACCTACCTTTGTGGGTCTTCATTGGAGCATTAACTGTAAAAATCCTCCCAAAAATACCACAAATGTCTCTCTCCAAAAAAAACCCATTTTTACCTGTTATTGAATAGTGGTAGTTGAGCATTAAATGTTGTTTTAGCACCGGTTTCATGATACATACCGGCTAAAAAATTTCCCTCCAAAAATTTACCCACCAAATTGACCATTTATGCTTTATCAGCACCGGTTAGGGTGATTTTCTGTAAACCGATACTAGTAATGTCAACAATACCTTCCACTGTTCATCTGGGTCCCATATTTCAGGCACCGGTGTACTACATTCCAGTGCTAAATGTTATTTGCAGCACCGATAGACTATTGTGTACCGGTGCTATTATTTTTCCTCCACTTTTTTTCGCGCGAAAAACGCTATTTTGCATATGGGAAAAATTGCTAGCATCAGTACATTGCACGTGTTAAAAATTACTGGTGCTAATTATTATGTATGGCACCAGTTTTGAGCACCAGTTCCACATTTCTAGTGCTGATACACTACTTCAGCACCGGTAGAATTTGGACGTATAACATGTGCCTTTCATAATATTAGCACTGATTTTTAGTCCCCCCCAAGCTAGGTACCGGTGCCTATTTACCTATTTTTTAGTAGTCCAAAACCAAAAATGTCATCTACAAAATAACTTCTCTGATATGGTAAAATCACCTTTAATACTCCTCCGCGCACTAGTGGTAGTTCATCAATACATATATTTTCACGTCTTAATTTTTTGTCTACATTTACTCTAATTTTTCCTTCGATTTTTAGTTTACCTAGTAGCAATTTTCTTTCCATTTCTCCTTTTAAATGAATTAGTTTCGAGAAAAGTGCATTTTTAACTCTATGTTTCGTTCGAAAGTGCAGTTATAATCTTGTAAAATTTGAAAGTGCAAATCTAACCCTGAATTTTGTTGACAGAAATATCAACAGCCAGATTAGTAAGATATTGGTGAAAAGAACAGAATTCCCCCGAGTTTAAAAATTCAAAAAATTCAAAAAAAAAATGAAAAAACCAAGTCCTCCTCACTCTCTTCCCATCTCCTCTGCCTAATCCCCACTCACATTTCCTTCGTCTAACTCTCCATCCTCATCTCATTACTCTCCACCTAAAATTTATTCCTCATCTCCTCCACCTAATTTACTCTTCGCCTAAATCGGGTCCATTTCATAAGGGTGGTGCGAAAGCTGGCTAGGTTTTCGGCATGGTGGTGGGCTATTGCGGTGATAGTGGTGTTAGGGCTATTACCGCGGTGGTGATGGGGCTGAGCTGCTAGGATTGAGCGGTGGGTTTAAGCAGTGGTGGGGAGGGTGAACTTCTAGGGTTTCTGGTGGTTGGAGGCTAAGCAGCACGGGGCTAGGGTTTTTGGCTGTGGTCGCTGAGCGACGGAGCTAGGATTTTAGACAGCCACGGTGGTTCTGGACCGGGGGCTAAGTGGCGGAGGATCGTCGGTGGAGCGTCAGTGAATCACCGGCGGAGCATCGAAGGATCGACGGCGGAGACCAGAGGATCGCTGGGAGAGCGTCGGAGGATCATTGGCGGAGCGTTGAGGTCCGACGGAGGAAAGACGGTGGAGCGGCGGTGGTTCTAGTCCGGGGCGGAGTGATGGAGTTCTGATAAAGGTCCGGTGGAGGAGCAGCGAAGGTGTGTTTGAAGAAGAAGAAGTCTAGGGATAGAATGGTCCTAAAATTTGCAGCCTTTAGTCCAGGGTAATTTATGTCTTTGTAGGTCGGTCAACACTTGATTTTATTGAGTCAACACCAAAATTGAGCAAAATGGATATATCTGCACAATTTTATGAATAATAGAGTTATATTTATAATTTCAAATTTTACGAAGTCATATATGCATGTTTGAAATTTAAGAGGATCGTTTATGCACTTTTCCAATTATTTTATTACCATCCAGAAAAGGTTATATAAACTTACTTGCTAAAACATGTTATATCATAATGATCAGCCTAATAATTATTGGTGGAGATTTTGTCCAAAACAATTCACGTAGTCCATAATTTGGAGGAATCCGTTTGGCGATTTTCTTATATGGAAGCGCACAAATGAAGTATGGTTGAGAAGGCTTCAAAACTAGCTCAACTACATCCAATCAAACTTTGAACTTTAATCAACTACAATGACTATAAAAAAAGCATAGTTTCTCACTTGAAATAAGCACAACAAATACACAAATCCCTTCAAAAATCTTCAAACAAATTTGATTCCAATATTATTAATCCCATCAACAAACATGGCTCCTATTAAGGTTTGCACCATTCTCTGCTCGATCATGGCCTTATCTTTGTCCATCGTGAATGTTAGTGAGGCGGCTCGGCATCTATTGCAAACTATGCCTTCCTTACCCAATTTGCCCACACTGCCACCATTGCCAACATTGCCTACAAATCTTCCATCTTTGCCGACACCGCTTCCGACCACTCTGCCGGCACCGACTCAGCTTCCAACGACACTTCCAACGTTGCCGGTGGTACCGAAGGTGGCTCTACCTCCCCTGCCAGCTGCCACTTCATTGCCAAATATCCCTACTACAATCCCAAACCTTCCTACGTCCATTCCTTCTTTCCCAAGTCTCCCCACTTCGATTCCTGCAATTCCTACCTTGGCACCACCCTCTGCTAAATAAATACACCATTCGAGACATGCGTGATTCATTCAGCCATCATTCTATCTTCTTTTCTTCCTAGTTTTCTCTTGTCAGTTGATTTCTTTTGTAATTTTTTGTTTGCTTGTTGTTCCTGTGACATTGTACTCTAGGAGATTTGTACTGCGGTTATTATGATATTGTAATATATACAATATACGTGTTTGAATCCAATTATACTGTTCACGGTTCATTATATAGGGCACTACTGGGAGATCCCCATAGGCACTGATTGTTTACCCCTCTAGCACCTGTTTTTAATCAAAATTTAACAACCAATACATATGGGCAACGGTATTTTTAGGCCAAATAATAGGTACTAGCTACCAGTGCTACATATTTCTTTAGCACTGATTATGTAATAATAACATGTGCTAAGAAATGGGTTTTTATTAAAAATATATAAGCACCGATTTTACTGTATCTTGAAACACGAAGGAAACTCGATACTATGGGTACGTTCAAGCAGAATTGGATTATGACCCACGATTGAAGTTTTTGTTTTATGCATTTAGATCCCTCCAAAACCGTTGCAAGGGGCGAAACACAATTTTTTTTAAAAAAAAACATATAATTCATTTACCGTTAAAGAGGCCATCTATTAAAAATGGGGCTTAAATGGATCGCAGGAACTCTGCATAAAAGTATTTATTACAAGAAATCATTAGTTTCCATATTTTCACCATGCCCCCCGCAAATTTTAAAAGGTTCACTTTATCATTCAAAAATGTTAGTATGAGCAAAGGGGAATCCATGTTGCTCCCATGAAGGCTTGGTGGACACATGAGACGAACAAAAACGCCGTGATTCATTTAATTTCACTGTAATTTACAATGTATTTAGTTTTTTGAGAATTATCGAGGAGGTTTATAGTGCTTTGACTTCTAATAAATTATGGATTTGTGAATATGTATTCAAGAATAAAATTTAATCATCCAAGGACAGATGGCTCTACTTAGTCTCTTACAACAAACATGCGGTAGTTGTATGAATGTTAATGGGGTGAGAAGTGTTGTCTTCTAGTATACTCCATGAGATTCATCCCACACGTTTTTCTCCAATGACAATGTTAAAACATCAAGGATTAATTCTTGATAATGCTAGTACGTTCAAGTGGAATCGAATTACAACCCACGATTGAAGTTTTTGTCTTTTGCGCTTAAACTAGTAGAGAGTCTTCTATTAAAGGCGAAAATGGAAGGCGATTATGAAAAATTGACTTAAAATTGACTTTAAAGTAGACTTCTGAGTTCGACGGTGCCTCCCAAGTTATGTTTTTCACTTTAAAAGTTGTTCAAAATTAATTAAAGGCGGTTCCACCATTAATGGCAATCTATTAAAAGCGATTTTGGCTTTAGAACTGCCTTTAATTAAGGTCTGAAAGCACTTTTGAGTTCGGAAGTGCTATCCCAGGTCACCTTTCATTTTAAAGGAGCTTCTAAAGGCAAAACAACCTTTAATGGGCTCATTTTGGCCAAAACCCATATACTTAGGCGCAATTCCTATAGGTTGAACCCAGATACCTATTTTCCCCTACACTAGAAACCTTTCGTCTTACTTTTCCCACCCCACACACCGCCGCCTCCACCCCACTGCCGCTCATGCCCTGCCTCCGTCTCTCCAGCCCTAATGCTCGCCACTCCAACCCCCAAATTCGGCGCTCCTTCCCAGCCTCTGACGCTTGTCACGACCCACCTCTCCAGCCCCGATGCTCGTTGTTCCATCTCCTGACTTCGGTGCTCTTTCCCAACCTCTAACGCTCGCCACGCCCCACCGCTCCAGCCTACGACGTTCTTCACGTTCTCGGCCCCACTAGGATTTTTTTCCGCCAGAGTTGGGAGATGGAATAGTGAGCGTTCCCCTGTTCCTCGATCTTCATTTTCTATGATGCTTTTGTTGTTCCTCCATCCCTCGCTATCGAAAACCGATTGTTTTCCAACAGCTATTTTTTTGGAAGGTCGAAAATAGGTTCCGATTTTGAAATCTATTTTGGACCCTATTAAAGTCAATTTTCCGAACCCCTTTTGATCAAAATCGATCAAAGACGGAACCACAGAAGGCGGTTCTAAAAAGGTCTTCTCTTGTTCGATAAAATTGCCTTTAATCACCCCTTCATCCACTAGTGCTAGGTCCTAAGAAACTGGGAGGGGAAAAACAAAAAAAAGGAAAAATATTTATTTCATTGACCGTTAAGGGAGCTACCTGTTAAAACAGCGGCTGGAACGAATCACGGGAAGTATGCCAAAAATTATTCTTTACAAGAAGCCATTAGTTTCCATACATCACTGTGGCCCCACATATTTTAGAAATTCCACTTTTCATTAGAAGATGTTAGTATACCAAAGGGGAATCCACATTACTCCCACTAAGGCTTGGAAGATACATGCAACGAACAAAAATATCAAAATTCATTTAATTTTACCTTAATTTACAGTGTAATTGGTTTTTCGAGAATTCTCGATGGGGTTTATATCGCTCTGACTTCTGTTAAATTAAGTATTTTTTAATATTTATTCAAGAATAAAATAAATAAAAGTTAGTCATTGGATACACTAGTTCACAGTAATAGGTACTTTGTTTTCTCCCTGAACTACGCGCTAATCCCTTATTCATTGTTGCAACTAGAGTTTTGCCCATTCATGGTGATGCTGTTATGGCGGAGCCATCACAAGGACCTAAACTCGCTTTCTCTTACGCTTAAGCAATAAACAAAGAACTCCACAAAGTATTAACAAAAACCATCACCCCAATGCTTAGAAATCCTATTAATTCAAAGCCCAAAATCGACCACCTAGGGGAAGAAGGCACATGGTTCATAGACGAGGAATGCAACCGTTTAGAAGCACCGCTAAAGTTGACGTTGGTCAGGAAATTCTCACAAAGTAGACCTCAAATGAAGAAGCTAAGAAAAGACTTTCAAACCGTCGGATTCAACACACATTCATCTTTTGGATAATTTCCACATTCTTATTAATTTCTCCATCTCAGACGATTATTAAAGATGTTGGCTATATAAGGTATGGAATTTTGGTCCATATTCACTCTGAATGAAAGAAATGCATGTCTAACTGTAGCCCAAATGTGGATTCCCAATAGCCCATGTATGTATTGCAATGTATGGTTTACCCCCAAAGATTCTTTGATTATTGGGCTATGGTGTTAATAGAAAACTTGATAGGAACCCATGTCAGAGTTGACAAATTCACCCTTGGTAGAACCCAGTCACGTGTTGGTAGATTTTCTCCCAAAAATTGATGTTACAAAGCCATTATAGAAAGGGTATGGATCAGTTTTAGGGGGATGCGATTCTGGCAATATGTGGAATCTGAAGGAATAAAGGACTATTGTTCCAAATGCCTGAAACTAGGGCACTAAGTCTCTTGTTTCAGGTTTAATCTAGGAAAGACACCTTTGTCTTCTTGGATACCTGAATATTCACTCCCAATAGAGCAAATTACAGGTAAAAAGGCCAACCCACTTGATGTACAGGGAAGGACCGTAGGTAAGGGTTGGGCTTTCAACCTCTGGTTTATCAGCTAAAGAGAGTGCTTTAAGAGTGCGTTCATACAGTCTTTCTTTCCCCAAGGACGATCTGACTAGAAGGAGGGAGAATTCCGATTTCTTCAATAAATTGAAGGAGAAGGTTTTTCTTCGCGGGGAGGGTGCCGACGAGCACTCTGCCACATAACGGCAGGCAAGATAAAAAAAAACCCATTTATGATTCCAGCTAAGAAGACTAAAAAAACGATTATGTACATGTCCTAATAAATTAATTAATCCAGAATTCACAGCTACCCCCAAAGGAAAAGATGGCAATTGAGCAGATAAACAAAGAAGCACCTGGAATGAAAAAATGGCAAAACCTTGGAGAAAAGGTAAAGGATGCAAGTTCTAATGTGCAAACCCTTGCTCAGGGGTCACATGTTCCTTTTAAAACACCTTTACCTGATATGAATCAAAATGTTATACATGCTTGCAATGATACAAATGTTGAAAGAAAGATGTTGACGTCTTTACTGATGTGATTTTAAATTAAAATGTTGCTTCCAGTGAGATATCAGAACATGCGGTGATTCATGCTATGCCACTTTTTGCTAACATACCTTCTGCTAATATGAATCAAGTTGCTAATCCTGCTGGAAAGATAAATAATGATGATGATGAAAACATGCCTCTTGCTATTAATGTTTCTCTTACTGATGTGGATTTACCTGCTGAATCTGTTGATGATATAAATCAAATTTTAAAAGAGGTTACTCAATTAACAACTGAACCACCATTTCATGACATATGTGTTTTAAACCTATCCAAAACTGATCATCCTCTGCCAGAAACTAATGCAACAAGCCTAAACAAACAAATATCTAATTTAGAAGATGCCCAATGGTCCTCGTGCTGAGCTACCGTGACTTACCTCTCACATGTGGCTGTGGTGTGGGCTGGTGTGGGCTGCTGAGTGCGAGCAGTGATCGCCTAATTTAGAAGATAACTAAGATGATTACATAGAAATAAATGTAGAGGACTAGCCCCTACTAACCTCAAGTAAAAGCAAGGATAAAAAATTATACTGGTTAAACAATGAACGATCAAAATCATAAGAAAGAAATGAGGATAATTTAACAGAGACAAACCTTCCTGAATGTATGGAAGACCTCGTTGAAACATAAAATAGGTTTAATTCTCGTTCTAAGAAAACCAACCTATTTGAAAATTTGGAAATGAGAGATAACAAAGCTAAATCCAAGAGATATAACAAAAACGACCAAACAACAACCCCTAAAACCATCCAACTCGTCCAATTATGAACTCTAACAAAAAATAAATGACCGGAATAAAATTAATTTCTTTGAAGGCTAGAGGTGCAGGAAACAAAGCTACTCAGCTTAACTCAGAGATATAATCCTGCAATCGTTGTAATTAATAAACCAATTGATGGGGATCAATGGATTAAAATTACAATGGTTTATACATGATGAGGAAAAAACTTATAAGGCTCAAAAACTAATATGACATGATTTAGAGGAGAAGGAAGCAACATGAAAACAACAATAGTTATTCTAGAAGGTTTTTCTGGTATATTTCCTTATTTTTCAGCATTAGTTTTTATTATTTCCTTTTAGTATTAGGAATATAATTTGGTTCAAGTTTAGGAAAACTAGAAGGGAATTCTGTTTTTTATTAGAATTTACTTTTTTAGCTATAAATAATGTATCCCTCGGGGAGGAACATGGAGATTGAGATTAATAAAAAAAATTGTGATCAACATCGTGATTATGAGTTGTGTGACACATCTTACCTATTAAGTGTTACACCAAAAAGATCCCGAGGTGTGACGCGAAGGGTTGAGGAGTGATTCCTATGTTTATCTTTGTTTTCTTAAGTTTTTGTTGCTTTTTTCCTTTAACCTATAGCCAGAAGCCTTTAATTTTCCTACTCTAAAGTCAAGTTCTAAACCTAAGATCCATTCTAAAGCTACGCTCCATTGGTGCTGCATCAATTTTGGTGCTAGTGCAATATGAATGTATAGCTTCAATGGGAGCTAGGAAGACTAACTTACATAATGACTAAGAATATGAGTATGAACCCCTTGGATTGAAAAAGGTGATGAAAACTGTTTCGGTGATATGAAAAGGCTTGACATTGATGACCTTGAGGAGGAAGAAAATGAGAAAGAATACGTATCTTTCTGAATCTTATAAGGAAAATCCTTAGTGAGACTAGGACGCTTTTTACTGATGATGGCAGTTGTATGAATATTTGGTTTTAGAATCAACAATTGAGAAGCTTAAACTTCTTACCTAACCTCATCCACGGTTATTCAAGGTTGCTTGGATAAATAGCACCACCATTCTTGTCAAAAGGCGATGTCTAGTAAATTTGAGACAAGGTGCATGTTCTGATTTTGTCCTGTGTGTGTTATCCCTATGACGGATGCCCATATAATTTTGGGACATCCATGGTTGTATTATCGAGATATATTGCATGATTGTATGGAAAACACTTATTCCTTCGACTTCATCAATGAACAAGTTGTTTTGAAACCTATGAGTGCTAAAACTATGAAGAAATGCTCAGTGCCAAGAACAACCAAGACTAAGGGCAGCAGCAGGGTGGTTGAAGAATTGGTAAAGTATAAAAAGCTTATTCAAATTATTGATAAGAAGCCTTATGATAGGGAATGTAAGAAAAAAAGAAATTATGGTACTTTTCATGCTCAAGGGGGTGAATGACACTAGTTTGTTCAACATATCTAAGGCAGCTCCATGAATTATAAAATTATGTAGGATTTTTCCAATATGATTCCAGAAGATTTACCCAGTGGTTTACCTCCTATGCGTGATATTCAACATGCCATTGATTTTTTCCCGGAACTCAGCTTCTTAACCTATAAACTTATCGAATGAACATTGTTGAGTCAATGGAGTTAAAGAGGGAAGTTGATGAACTATTGGAGAAAGGCACTATTTAGTTAAGTATGAGTCCATGTGAAGTTCCTGCACTAATAACACCATAAAAGTATGGGACTTGGAGAATGTGTGTGGACAGTCAAGCGATTAACAATATTATTTTCAAATATAGGTTTCCAATTCCCATCCTGGATGATATGTTGGATATGATGGCTATAGCAACAATTTTCACTAAGGTGATTTAAGAAAGGGATACTATCAAATTTGAATCAGACCAAGAGACGAGTGGAAAATAGCCTTTAAAACAAAAGAATGGGTCATATGAGTGGTTGGTTATGCCTTTTGGACTGTCTAATACGCTGAGCACACTTATGAGGATTATGAATCAGGTATTTCACCCATTTATTGGAAAGTTTCTTGTTGTTTATTTTAATGATATCTTGATTTATAACAAGCTTAAGGAAGAACACCTTAATTATCCCAACCAAGTATTCATATTTCTTTGTAGGGAAAATTTCTATGTGAAACTGAGTAAATGCAACTTCATGACTTCAAGTGTGGTTTTCTTGAGCTTTGCTAATTATGATCAAGGCATATAAGTTAACCTTAATAAAGTCCAAGCTACAATTAAGTGTCTAGTTCCCACTTTAATACGTGTGGTTCAAAGTTTTAATAGATTGGAAAAATTTTACAGGAGATTTACCAAATGATTCAACTCTATCATGGCTTCTATAACAAATTTCTTAAGAAAGGGGGTATTTCGATGGAATGAAAAGGCAGCCAAAACTAAGGCTATTAAATAAATTTCTAAAACCTCTTCCGTGTTAGGACGGATAATGATGAGGTACCAATGTTCGATGCGGGGAAATTACGAAACTATTTACTGAAATGGAAAGGTTTGAAATGTAAATGTTAAATTCAGAAAGAAACAAATCCTTATATTTTAATGTAGGGGAAATGTAGAACTCGGCCTTTGTTTCCTTCATTGTTTTCCAGATGCGGCTGAAATGCTTTTCGACCTCCTGATCGATGTTGGTCAAGTTTCCACAGTTTGAAGGGCAAAATTGGATGCAGTCTACATTATATTCTCAAATTTTCTATTAGAGGTGCCTGTACCGGTAAGGACAGTTAAAAAATTAAGTCTTAATTGATTAAAAATACAAATAAGGACGCAAGGTTCGAAATTCACCGTATCCACACATCGATCTGTGCATTATCAATCCAGGTCATCGATTTCATATTCCCGAGCTTCTTCCCAAACTCCACCAATACATATATGCCCGGACTATTGGTGTAGTTGAATGCAAAGTTTGATGGTCGAAAGACAGGCAAGAACATGCAGTCCTTATTCTTTATCATTTCTAGGATAGCTACATTGCAATCCACCATGAATCTCTCCATAATTGGCCAATCTTTCAAGTTTCATCTGTTGATAATCTGTGGAGGAAAAATTACACGAAATGCTAACTTAAGTATCTTGAAATTGATGGTCGTACGCAACAAATAACAAAGGCTTGTGGTTCAGTGAAGAACCTGTTTTGGTAGCTTCTTCAATTATTCTCTTGCAAACAGCCAGTAATTAGTTCTTAAGTGGGATCTCTTCCTGGTATTACCCCGTTACACTGATTCATAAATATGCACATGTAATTGTAATTTGTGTGAAATGAAAGTTAAGGTGTTACAAGAATGTACCTCATCGTCGGTGAGAACCATAACCTCCTTGTCCTAGTCGTCCATTTCCATGTAGGCACCATCCTCATTGATGTCACTTGGTTTCTTGTCTCCCTTACCTATCAAAGACACCGCCCAATCCACCATGCTATTAAAGACCACTCCAATGTTATCGACCTGGTGGTCGGCTGAGGGCAATCCTGCCCTAGGATGGTAGACTGGCTCACACACTCTTACGCGAGCCACACTACCATGTTGGGCATCGTGACAATGAGGTATTTATTGCAACCCATGCGAGACCATTTTCTTCCTACCAAAAATTTCTTTCATGTAGTAACTTGTTCTCCATCCTGTTTGTTAGACAATTAAGTAAATTGATAACATTCATAATGCAGATTATAAGATGTGTAATTTATTTTAAAGAAAATGTATATAATTATGTAGGTGTACACCCTTATAACCTTCACCATTGCTGGGCTCTCCACCCGACTTTGTAGCACCCGTAGGAAGGTCATCTATCGTCTTCTCGATAAGCTTCAGGGATTATCAAGGCCTGTCACGATCTCAACACCTCCTGCAGATGTTATACCCTTAACCAACTGCTCAAGGTACGAAACCATGGCCTTCACGATGGGTTGATCATTACATGGTCTCCTCTGTGGGTAGGCCCGTCAAATGGGCGGGGTGACCCGTTGGATAACCGTTACCCATATGCTATTTTCACTTATTGGATAAGACTTATTGGATAATGACCCATTGGGTTAATGGATATAATTGGGTTGTAGTTATTGGGTTTAGTTGGGTTGGATAATGGATTATCCGTTGGATAATTTTGGGTGGGTCGAGTTGGGTTGGGTAACGGGTGACCCGTGGATAATTTCATATCATAAGATAACAAAATTTTCACAAGTTTGATTACGAATGATTTAGTTTTTCCCTAATACATATAATCATTTTAGAAACGATCAAATTCTCAATTTATCATATTTATCGATTCCGGTTCATGTCTTAATCAATTTTATTTTGAACCAATTAAAAATTGATAAAAGATCTTGATGAAAGAAATAGAAATAGTATTTAAGAAACTTTTACTAAATTTGAAAAATCTCCTCCATGAAATATGAAGATTTTTAAAAATATTTTCTTTTATTGAACATAAGAAAATAATAAATGAAATCCCCACATTTTGCCACTCGAATAAATATTTCCTCTTTTGTAGTTATGTACACGATTCAGCCTATATCAAAAAATGATTAGAATTAATTGTAATTTTTCACTCCAAGTAAAATGTTATGTGGCTTATCCATTTAAAGTTTAAATGGTTGAAAATACCAATTATCTATTAAGTATATACTGAATTATCCATTGGGTCTATACTAATTATCCATTAGGTCTATACTAATTATCCATTAGGTCTATACTAATTATCCATTGGATATAGGTCATTTATTTGGGTGAAGCGTGAATTACCCATCAAGTCCTTGTTCTTTCTCAGTTCTCAGTTCTCACTTCCCAGTCTGCGTTTTGTTTCATCAGTCCGCATTTTGTTCATCAGTCGGTCTGTGTTTTGTTCATCAATCGGTCTGCGTTTTGTTCATATTCGAGTTCATAATATTATATTATGTAACATAATATTATGTACTATATTATATTATATTATATTTAATAAAAATAAAAATTATATAATATGTTGGCTTTGTAAACTCGACGAAACTAACGAACAATATTACTTGGGATCGAGCTCGAGCTCAAATACTGTATGAACTCGAATATTGTACGAACTTGAATGCTGTATAAGATTAAGCTCGAATACTGTACAAACTCGAATACTGTACGAGATTGAACTCGAATAATGTACGAACTCGAATACTGTACGAGATTGAACTCGAATACTATACGAGATTGAGCTCGAATATTGTACGAACTCGAATACTGTACGAGATTGAACTCGAATATTGTACGAACTCGAATACTGTACAAGATTGAGCTCGAATACTATACGAACTCGAATACTGTATGAACTTGAATATTGTACGAGATTGATCTCGAATATTGTACGAACTCGAATACTGTATGAGATTGAACTCGAATACTGTACGAACTCAAATACTGTACGAACTTGAACTCGAATACTGTACGAACTTGAATACTGTACGAGATTGAGCTCGAATATTATACGAACTCGAATACTGTACGAGATTGAACTCGAATATTGTACGAACTCGAATACTGTACAAGATTGAGCTCGAATACTGTACGAACTCAAATACTGTACGAGATTGAACTTGAATACTGTACGAGATTAAACTCGAATACTGTACGAACTCGAACACTGTACGAACTCGAATACTGTACGAACTCGAATACTGTACGAGATTGAGCTCGAATATTGTACGAACTTGAATGTTGTACGAGATTGAGCTCAAATACTGTACAAACTCGAATACTATACGAGATTGAGCTCGAATATTGTACGAACTCGAATACTGTACGAGATTGAACTCGAATATTGTATGAACTCGAATACTGTACGAGATTGAGCTCGAATACTGTACGAGATTGAACTCGAATATTGTACGAACTCAAATGTTGTACGAGATTGAGTGTG
Source organism: Rubia yunnanensis (assembly GCA_037428765.1). Taxonomy (NCBI): domain Eukaryota; kingdom Viridiplantae; phylum Streptophyta; class Magnoliopsida; order Gentianales; family Rubiaceae; genus Rubia; species Rubia yunnanensis. Next base: position 42,547,362 of record CM075069.1, on the reverse strand, counting down.
AATTTTGTACGAACTCGAATACTGTACGAGATTGAAGTCGAATACTGTACAAGCTCGAATACTGTACGAACTCGAATATTGTACGATATTGAACTCGAATAATTTGTGAATTATAATTTGTATAATTTGTGAATTATAGTGAATATTTATGTTAAATATTACACATGCATTTAATTTGGTAATTTTGGATATTTATTGGGCATTTGTTATGTTCCCATTGAGTTAACATAATATGGGACCCATTGAGATCAAAATTTCCCATTAACATAATTATTCTCATCCCAAATCCTAAAAAATAATCTGCATTTAACACATGATCCCATTGAATAATGACAACTTGTAACTCAAATCGATAGAAAATGTTTAATGATAACTTATTGGGTTAATTATATAATGATTTATTGGATAATGACTTATTGGATAATATATTTTAACACATTGGGTCATGTGAATATCTCATGGGTTATCCATTTAATGACCCAACCCATTTATGACTCAACCCATTATGACCCATTTAATAAACGGGTTAATTGGATAATGACCCATTGGATAATGATCCATTGGGTTTGGATAATTAATTTATCCAATTAACGCATTTAACGGGCCTATCTGTGGGGTATGCTTGCTTGAGGAACTACTACCGCACTTGCTGCGAGAAAGATGAGGAACAACCACTAGTGTGGGTAGACCCGTCTAAGTTCCCTTGTAGTCGTCTGGATGATCCTTCTTCTTTGTAGCCTTAATAATAATGTCTTCACCCGTTGCAGTATCAATGTTCCTTTTTCCTTCAGCTCGTTAATTTTCAACAATATTGATACTGGAATGTGAATTTCGATAAGAAGAATGTACAAATAATGTACAAATTAATTTATGTGGGAGATATTTGTATAACTTACAACGTCCGGTACGATTTTCTGAACCTCTTTCTATGTGTACAACCCTTTCTTATCTTTGTTTGCCTCAAGGTAGATGAGAGAGCTGACCGATTTGAATTCCTTCTAACTGAGTTGTTGCTCAATCTCCCCTTCACTGAAGCCCTTAACGGATAGCCTATTTCTTTCCTTTTCCTTAAGCTCCTTAGTTAGTTTGTCCATGACATATCGGTTACCTTTTATCCCAGTTTGGTGGGTGTAATCCTTGCCCACATTGGGCTCAATTTCTTTTTCTTGAATCGCCTAAGATAGTTCAGATTGTTTTATATACACATTAACGTAAGTTATGGGCAAGATAGTTCAATGCTTGTAATTGTAATAAATCATACCTGAAATTTAGGGGTCTGATGCCTTCGCTCAAACAAATGTCATTCTTCTTCATCCATCTACTTGTACTTCTCTCATGGTTTCACTCTTGATATATTGAATCTATTGTCCACGTTGTGGATGTACTTATTTGCCACTTTGTCTTCCAGTTCCGATGTTGTTCTCTTACCTTGTCTGTACAATCATTCTTCAGCATTCGTAGTTGAGCTTCGGTAAAACTGGTTACAATTGTGAAGCTCACCTGCAATGAAACAAATGAACAAGAAAACATTAATCATGTGTTCATTGTAAAATAATTAAAGTAACATTTTGCACTTCAAGTCTTGATTAACTTGCCAAAACAACCTTCCTGGACTTTTCCTTTACATCGTCCGGCATCGCACCCGTGTTTGCAGATTTCAAATTTGATTTGGTGCCTGAATGCAAAATTGTTGTAAGTCGTCCATGCTATTTAGTTCTTCGTGCAAATTACCTCTTTCTCACGGAACTCAAACGCCACAAGGACGGGCTTGTTATCCTTTTCCAACATTACTAACTGACACATAGTAGTTCCACGTCTCCTGCACTAACTTTTGATCTCAAAGTTGTCGAATCCCTTACCTTGTTTGCCCACAGCCTTGGATAAGTCGTTGTCCGCTTTATTAATAATTGCTCCTGATTTGTGGATTAATGTTTTGGCAGCACCTTTTCCTCAATCTGTATTTGCAATGGGACCTTTTTGGAGGAGGTTCTTGTTCAGCCACATCGAACTCAGTAGCATAAATCTCCTCTTTCATTTTTGCTACTGGTCGCTTCCTCTTCATGTTTAACTTCCCCCTTTTCTGTGGAATCTACGACACTAGAGTAGAGAAATGTTAACTTCATAAGTTAACTAACCCATTGAGTGAACAAAATGATACCCAATAATATGTATTGAATAACAACATTGATAGAACATGGACGAACAATGTAATTCAAACTACTATACGTTCGCCATTGATAAAACATGGACAAATAACGCCATTCATAATACTAAAAGTTGGGCATTGATAGAACATGGAAAAATACAACGCCAATCATAATACTAAAAGTTGGACATTGATAGAACATGGACAAACCACGTCATTCATACTACTATAAGTTCACCAATGATAAAACATGAACAATCTAAAAATTGGCATACAAGCAACCCTTATGGCATAAAATTCCCTTGGCATAGAACCAACATCTTATGTACTACCAACATGACCACAAACCATCATGTTAGATAACCCAATATATTTCCACGAAAGTCATATATCAAAAGATTCCCACATTTGTATAATCATACAACACAAGGCTCTCATTTCGGGTTTTCTTCATAACAGGTTTTATGTCATTGAGGCATTTTGTCAAACATTTTTTGGGAATATCAATATTAATGATTCTTACACAAAATTTTTATTTGGAAACCCATAGAAAAGTAAACAAAGATTATTAACCTTCACCGGTGCAACAAAAATGGCCAAACTTCCTCTACTTGAATGCCCAAAATGGTGAAATTGATGCTTGTGGTGAAGTTTTTCTTTCTCTTGTAGTTGGGCATGGGTTGTGTGCTCTTCAACCTCTTATAGCAAAGATAATGGGAAGATATGTGAAGTTATGATGATTGATAAGTAGTTATGGTGGTTAATTGAAGTGGAACTTGAAGGGAGGATAAGTGGAGGGCGGTTTTGGTGAGAAACTTATGGTGTTTGATGAGGAGTGATCGGTTATGTCCGTTTGAATGGCACTTTTTTATATACCCATTTTTCATGCACTGGTAAAATGGATAATACCGGTGCGTAAGTATATACCAGGATAGAGTTGAAGATTGAGAATTTTCTAAGTACCCCACACCGGTACCAATAGCGGTACAGAGAGATGAGTACTAGTGTAAAAATGAGATTTGAAGCAGCTGCCCGCCGCAGTTTATATTCTTTTTTTTGGAAACCCGAGAGCAAAGACAACTAATTTTGCCCAAGTATCCAACACTGGTACTAGTACCGGTGCAAATGTTGATTATACCGGTGCAAGAAAATGATAAAAGTAGTTACCCTCGGCTGCTTTTATTCATTTAATTGCAAGTGATCACTCGAGAGCATGTTCAGAAACATTGTGACCAATAACAGTGTACAAAAATTCCCACCATTGACGGAATCAAAATTTTAATTTTTTTTTGTTTCGCGCCAAAAAAATTGAATCATACACCGGTAGTGGTCAAATAAATGACAGGTGTATATTGTACATAATGCCTTCAATAAAAAAAATTCTTTCATTTACCATCCACATATTTTTTTAGTCACTCCAATTACACAAATTAATGCTTAATTTATTTAATTAGACGTCCTGGGCATATGTTCAAAAAAAGAAAAAACACAACCATTTCTATTAACTTTTAATCTATTCAAAATGCATACATTCGAATGGAAGTACAGATCATAACAAAGCTTTAGAAAACAAAGAGCGGTCCGCATACATGTCATAGCCTTTCACATCATAAAGGGGTGGGTATTATACAAAAATTGGGTTGGAGATCCAACTACGTGGGAATAACTATCTATCTCTTCCGCTTCAACACATTGTCACCACCCACTATTTCACCGCTCTCATCAACCCACAACCTATCACCATGAGAATGCCATCTTACCACAGTTCCCCCTACATCCTCCAAACTAGGAAATACTGATGGAAACTCTGGACTATTAATTATGAATGGATTATCAATTTCCTCTTCAAAGTAAAACTTTCTCATAAAGCACCACATGGAACTTCTCATTTGAAGGATCCTTGATATAAAAAACATGTCATGTCTGGCCAGCTAAGATGAATTTTTCATCTTCGTATCCTACACGATTCAAGTCGACCAACGTAAAAACCATGGAATTTTTGACCACAACACTAGAACCATGTTCCACCCAATGACACTTGAACACAACAACTTTGAACTCTACATAATCCAACACCCAAATTTCCTCAATCACCCCATAGAAAGGCATCACAACAACAACATAATGTTTATCTCCCATGCTTGCCTGCCACATGGACTCAGATTCAATATAAACACATATGTTTTGCGTCGTGCTCTTCTCATCCTTCTCCAATGTTGAGAAACTAAAGCCATTGATGTCATAACCATGGTAACGTCTTACGGTGCAATTCGTGTCCTTGCAAATAGGTTTAGCTTACTGGGCATCCCTTCCACATTGCAATGATTATAAAACCAGTTAACAAACCTTGAAGAATGCTCTACCTGTATTTCATTCGAGGGTCAGTCTTGATGAATCTCTTCCAACATGGAAACATACTCTTGAACGTATATTGCGGTCTCACTACTATTACTTAAAATATATAGGTGAATTGTCATCAACTCAGCATTCAAGGGTGTATCAAGCGCACCCTTAGACCGTGGAGTCTCATTTTTCCTTCTGCAATGTGGTCCATTGGGAACACCAGCCACTCTTTTTACAGCCAAGTTTGATGTACAGTACTCGATGATCTTCTCAGTGACATACCTCTGAAAAATTGAAGCATCATACCGACTACGATTATGAACATTAAAAACAGTCATGTGACGCTCAAATGGGTACATCTAATGCATTCCAGTAGGCCTGCATATACGTATCTCCCTAACCAAGTGTACTATAAGGTGCACCATGAGGTCAAAGATAGACGGGGGAAAGTACTTCTCCATATGGCATAAAACAACAGTCTCCCGCTCCAGTTCATCTAGTTGTTGCCTGCTAAGACGTTTCCTGCATATCAAGTTGAAGAATAAACACAAGCGCATAATCAAAAATCTAACTTCCTCTTCCAAACAACCTCAGATCGCAACAGGAAAAAGTTGTTGCATAAGGACATGAAACTCATGCAATTTCAGAGCATTAAGACGTAATTCATCATTCACAAACTGAGTAACATTAGAGGAGTAACCAGACGGTACCTTCATGCCTAGAATGCTCTCACACACCGATCTCCTCTCAGTAACTGACAGATTGTAAGGAGTAGGAGGCAGGTACGTTCACTTCCCTCGAACCTCCGGTGCTAGATCCAATAGAATACCAAGGTCCACTAAATCTTTCCTCGCATTAAAGTTATCCTTAGTCTTCTCGAGAATGTTTAGTAGCATGCCAAAAACATTATTTTCGATATGCATGACATATAAACAATGGAAAACCACCAAATTCTCTATGTACAACAAATCAAAGAAAATGGACCTTTTCTTCCACGGTCCTTGTACAGCCCCACCACCCTTTGATAACTTCTTACCAAGAACAACATTCAATTTATTCACCTTGTTGCGAATAACTACACCAGAAAATGATTTAGGTGCCTTTCTCATTTCCTTCCCACCAACGACTGCAACTGTGTTATATCGCAACTTGTGCTTCAAAGGGAGGAATTTTCGGTAACACAAATAAACAGTCTTTCACCCATTTTTCAACTGATAGTAATCGGTCTCATACTCACGAATATAACAAGCCTTGTGACCCTTAACTACATAACCAGAAAGGTTACCATATGCCAAGAAATCATTTATGGTACAAAAAGCATCGCCTTCAAGGTAGACTCTTCACCAAGAAAACTATCAAAAACATTAAAGCGCCATCCGACTATAACACTTTCAAATCTTCTATCAAAGGGGCAAAGTAAGTGTCTTTGTCTTTTCCAGGCTGTTTGGAACCTGAAATCATGATGGGAATCAACACATATTTCCTCTTTATGCATAAGTACCGAGGGGAATTGTAAATGGTAAGCATAATTGGCCATGAACAATGTTTTGAGGACTTATTACCAAATGAGTTTATACAATCAGTACACAAAGCCATTCTCAAGTTTTTACTTTCGAAATCAAACTTCGGGCACACCTTATCAAAAAATTTCCACTGGTCTGCATCAGTCGGGTATCGAATCATATAATTATCTTTAGAACCTCCCCTATCCATGTACCATGTCAAGTTCTTTGCATCCTTAGCATTCTTAACAACCTTTTTAGCCTCAGAATAATCAAAAGGTACCACATACATTTGGCGGGAACCCGCCTCCTCGCCGACACAACATGCTCTCCACCTACAACCACATTTCTCTTTCTCTTATTACGCGATACATTACATACAAGACAAGAAATTGTATCCTTAAGTCACCCCTACATAAGACACAATCGTTCGAAAAAATATGTATCTTTTCATACTTCATTCGCATCAGACATAAAATTCTCTTAGCTTCGTAAAGGTTGTCCAGCACCCCGTTACCGGATGGAAGCTTCTCATTCAAAAACATAAGAAATTTATTCATTCTAGTATCACTCCATGAACCAAGATCTTTCAAATTAAACAACTCCATCAAACATGACATGGCCGTGTATTTCTTCTTGTAACTGAGATACAATGGCATGTCCTTCTCACCTAGAAAGTTAGCCAAAACCTCGGATCTCCCTCAAAATTTATTAACTACCTCCTCATACATGTCATCCAAATTAGCATATCACAAAAACTCTCCCTCACTACTAATTACCACCTCCGGTGGTGATTTTTTCCCATGAAACGTCCACACCACATAATCTTTCGCAAACCCTTGGCTGTACCAATGGAATTTCAGCATGTCCTTATTATTAGTACAATTTCAATTTCTACAATCAAGACAAGAACATAATATTCGCTTCTCACGACTAAAAGCATGGTCCAAAAACTCATCCACGAAGACAATATATTAATCGCTCACCATACTAACATTGGCATACACATGCTTAAGCCTCTCGATGGCACGATACAACAAAATAAATTGTATGTTAGGGAAATAAGCATGTTGGAGTGATGGTCCAATCATATTTGGACATGTGTAAAATAAGTTAAGGAAATAAAAGATAAAAGAAATTAGAAAATAAAAACTACCTTCAACTTCTCACTGCATTGACACTTGTCCAAATATAATGGGACCATCACCCTAACATACTTATTTCCTTAACATACAAAATTTTATGCACGACACAACTCTACATATCAATAAATGTCCATCAAACTTTAACACATTTATTACAATACAATTCTGTGACCACATCCAAATCATGCAAGATCCTTAATGCACCATACCCACCAATATTCCACATTACAATTACCACATTCATAATGTGTCCTACAATATAACAATCAATAGTCATAGCATTTACTACATCAACCTTGAGAACAAATGACAAACTAATATCAACAATTCTACCTCAATCACCATTAAATGATCAAACACAAAAGATATATATGTCTACAAACCAAAACCAACAATTTTCATCATTAATACCCATCAACATAATAAAAAAAGGTACATTTAAAGATCTTCATAGTAGATCATTTAATGTTTTCATCAACCAAAAATAGCAATAAATGAACTCACCCTCCCAAAATTCACATTTTTAACCCGCCAAAAAAGGTGGGTATGAGCATTAAATGCACTTTATACACCGGTATAAAGCTAAATACCAGTGCGTATGTATTTTTTAAAAATAAAAGCAGAATCATATACACCATTATTAAACAAGACCGGTGTAAAAATTGTTCCAATTTCCCACATTTTTTATACACACTGGTAAAATATATAACCGATTTAAAAATAAATATTTTTGGCGCTAAAATCAGACAACTTAACCATATTTATACACCGGTATTTTTGTTACCGATGCAATAATATGCAATAGCACCGTTAATTATCACCTCTATATATTTAACCGGTGTGAAAATTACGATAACTTACACCAGTAGACTATATAGAGGTGTGTATGTATTCAAAGGCACCGGTATTATGATAAACATGAATTCTACAGGTGCAATAAGGTACCCGTACACCGGTATTCTATACTCATAATTTTTTACTAGTGCATATGTACCTATTTTTTAGTAATGCTAGGTATGACACCTGTTGGGTGTTTGGGTCCCTTTCTATGTGGAAAATCCCAATATTTTATGTGTTTTCAGTCACTTTATTGTTCCTAGGGTTGCCAAAAATAGGGACTTGTGGGTGGTGAAAGGTAGAAAGAAAAAAAAAAGAGAGAAAATGAGAGAACTATGGTTTTGCATTTTTTTCTCATTTTTTGTGTCCAGCCTTCACAATTCAGGTTGGATCAAAGGCCAATCGGTGTTCGATTGAGCTGAATTTTGGCAGAAGCTTCACGACATATTGGGCTTCTTTTTGAACGGTTGGATTGCTTCTTGGTGCTCTGGTTTGGGAGAAATGGCAGCTTGACTATCCTCTCCGGATTTGGTCATATTCTTCACTTTTATCTCTTGCTTTTGTTGCTAGTTATGATTGTCTATGGTTGAATATATTGTGTAGCCATTTGAGACATGGATAGGGTTTGTGTAACCATCATTTGATCATAATGAAACCAATTGGGGTGGACTCCTAATCGTCATGTGGTTTTTACTCTTCACACCGAAGGGGTTTTCCACAAAAAAAAATAGTGTGTCTTGCCTTGATTGTTTAGGTTGTAGTTTTGCTCATCTTATTGTGATTACTCTTCTGGTGTGCTTATTATTTTTGGATGATTTTTATTTAGAGAGTCAGCCTTATGCTTGGAATTTCTGCATTTGTGTTTGTTGTTGAACAACACTTGTTGTGGGGGGAGTTTTGCTCCTAACATTCTGGTATCACATGAACACTAGTAGGATGGTTAGTTTGAATGGTACAAACTATCATCTTTGGAAAAGGAGGATGAAGGACTTTTTGTATGCCAAGAGTTGGCATTTGCCTGTGTTTTGTACTGATAATCTAGAAGGTAAGTCTAATTAGCAATAGGATTTTGAGCATGAACAAGTGTGTGGTTTTATTCATCAGTGGGTTGAAGATAATTTCCTTAATCATATCAATGATGAACTTCATGCAAGGTCTCTTTGGGAGAAGCTTGAATCCCTTTACACGAGCAAGTCTAGCAATAACAAGTTTTACTTTATCAAGCAGATGATGGTGTTGAAGTTCAGGGAAGGCAAGGGATTGTCTGATCACTTAAATGATTTTCATGGCATTATTCAACAATTGTCTACTATTGAGATTAAGTTTGATGATGAAATTTAGGGGCTTTTATTGCTTGGTACTCTACTGGATTCATGGGATACTTTTAGGATGACACATTCCAACTCAACACCACATGGAAAAGTTACTTTGGGTTTTGCTACGATTGCTATCTTGAACGAAGAGATGAGAAAGAGATCACATGGCGTGTCACCTTTTTTTGAGGAATCTTATGTTGTTGAGAACAGAGGAAGAGGTAAAAAATAGAGGTCTGGGTGGAAGAGATAAGAGTCGGAGCAAGTCCCGTGAAAGATACAAGAATTTGAAGTGCAATTATTGTGATAAAATGGGGCCATATCCAGAATTACTGCTACAAGTGGAAAGAGAGAACAAGGGTGACAATGGCAAGCAAGAGAGGAAACAAGATTAAGATAATGGTGATCGAGCTGCAACTGCAACAGTTGAAGATCTCATCATTGCACATGATGAGAGTTTTGTGAACCCGGCTACCTTTGAGACAAGCGGGGTGATTGACAGTGGAGCCTCACTTCACGTGACATCAAGGAAGGAATTCTTCACGTCTTATACTCCAGGTGACTATGGGGCATCGAAGATGGGTAATGATGGTTTGGCTCAAGTTGTTGGTGTTGGAGATGTTTGTTTGGTGACTGGCATTGGAGCAAGGTTAGTGCTCAAGAATGTTAGACATTTCCCAGATGTTCGATTGAACTTTATCTCCACCAGAAAGCTTGATGATGAAGGCTATTGTAGCACCTTTCATAGTGGACAACGGAAACTCACTAAGGGCAACTTGGTGCTAGCTCTTGGGAAGAAGCTCACAAGCCTATACTTGCAAGCTACAATTTCCACAGATGGTGCATGTGTAACAAATGATGATCCGACAAAGCTTTGGCATAGAGGACTTGGCCACATGAGTGAAAAGGGGCTAAGTTGTCTAATTAAGAAGAATGCACTACCTGATTTGAAAAGTGTGAAACTAGAGAAGTGTGAGCATTGTTTTGCTGGGAAGCAAAACAGGGTCTTTCAAAGGACATCCTCCTTCGAGAAAATTAGGTTTGCTTAACCTTGTTCATTCTAATGTTTATGTTCCTTTGAAAGTTAAAACTTTTAGTGGTGCACTTTAAATCGTAACATTTATTAATGATTGTTCAAGAAAGTTGTGGGTGTATGCTTCGAAAACCAATGACCATGTACTTGATGTGTTCAAGCAGTTTCAAGCTTTGGTTGATTTGTAAACTGGAAGGAAGTTAAAGTGTCTCCGCTCTTACAATGGCAGGGAGCACATTGAACCATTGCATGACTATTGCAAGTCATTGGGTATTAGACTTCAGAGAACGCCTAAAAAGACTCCACAGTTGAATGGTGTGGATTAGAGGATGAACATGACCTTGTTAGAGAGAATGACATGCATGCTTTCCAAGGCAAAGTTACCGAGACACTTTTGGGGTGAGGCTTTATTCAGTGTTGTTCATGTGATTAATTTGTTTCCTTGTGCTTCCTTAGATGGTGATGTTCCAGATAAGATTTGGTTTTGCATAGAGGTGTCTTATAATCACTTGCGTGTTTCTGGGTGTAAGGCATTGGTGCTTGTTCAAAATGATGAAAGATCGAAGTTAAATCCTAAAACTTGCCAATACATTTTTGTGGGTTATGGTCTAGACCAGTTTGGCTACAGGTGTTATAATCCTGTAGAGAAGAAATTGATTTGTAGCAGAGATGTAGTGATGGTTGAAGATTAGATTATTTAAGATATTCATAAGGGTTAAGAGACTATATCTCCTAGTGGCTATAATTTGGTTGATTTGGATCTACCTCCTTTGAGTTCTACACATACACCAGTTGAGGAGGTGCATGATAATGGCAATGAAGTTGATGTACCCGAGGTAGATGATCATGTTGATAATGATGATGTAAAGGCCCCTGAGATTGGTCATCCCAGCTCTCCTGAAGTTTAACTAGTTCCTCTGTGATGGTCTACCAGAGACCGAAATCCATCTTTGAGGTGCCCTTCTTCTGATTATGTTCTTCTTACATATGGGGGAGAACCCAAGTCCTTTAGTGAAGCTGTAGACAGTGATGACAAGCAGTGCTGGATAGATGTAAGGAAAGAGGACATGAAATCGTTCCATGATAATCACACTTTTGATCTCATGAAAATTCCAAAAGGGAAGAAAGGTTTGAGGAATCCATGGTTTTACAATCAGAAACAAGATGAGAATGCGAAGAAACCATGATACAAAGCTAGGCTTGTTGTTAAGGGCTGCAATCAATAGAATGGAGTCAACTTTGAAGAAATTTTTGCACCGGTTGTCAAGATGTCCTCAATTAAAGTTGTTTTGGGTCTTGCTGAATGCCTTGATTTGGAGATTGAGCAGTTGGATGTGAAGGCTGTATTCCTTCATGGTGACCTTGAAGAAGACATCTACATGGAATAACCTGAGGTATTCAAAGTCAATGGCAAAGAGAATTTTGTGTGCAAATAGAAGAAGAGCTTGTATGGCCCCAAACAAGCTATAAGGCAATGGTATCACAAGTTTGATTCCTTTATGGGGGAGAAAGGCTACAAAAGGACTTCTTGCAATCATTGTGATTTCTTGAAAAAGGTTTTCTGACAATGACTTTATCATTTTGCTACTATATGTTGAGGATATGCTTGTTGTAGGGGAAAATGTGGCTCGAATTGTAAGTTTGAAGCAGCAGTTGAATAAGGCTTTCTCTATGAAGGAACTCGAGCCAGCAAAGCACATTTTGGGGATGCAGATTATTCATGATTGAGAGGAGCAAAGGTTGTGGTTATCCCAAAAAGCATATGTTCATAAGGTGCTAAAGAGGTTCAATATGGAGAAAGCAAAACCTGTGAGTACTCCTCTTGCTATGCATTTTAAGTTGAGTAGTAAACAAAATCCTTCCACCGATAAAGAGATGAAAAGTATGCATCAGGTCCCTTATACTTCAGCTATGGGTAGTTTGATGTATGCAATGGTTTGCACGAGGCCTAATATAGCTCATGCAGCTGGCTTGGCTAGTAGATTTCTCTATAATCAGGGAAATGAACATTGGAATGCTGTTTAGTGGATTATGAGATACCTACAAGGCACTGCGAATATGAAGCTTTTTTTGGGAGTCATAGGCTTATTGTTGTTGGCTACTTAGATTCTGACATGGCAGGCGACATTGACTCTAGGAAATCTACTTCGGGTTATATGGTAACTTTTGCAAGGGGAGCGGTGTCTTGGTAATCGAGGTTGTAGAAATGCATGACACTGTCTACTACTGAGTTAGAGTTCATTGCAGTGACAGAGGCATGTAAGGAATTTCTTTGGATGAAGCGATTTGTTCGTCAGCTTAGATTTACACAACACAGGTGTGTGTTGTATTGTGACAGTCAAAGTGCAATTCATCTTGCTAAGAATTCCACTTTTCATGCTAAGTCTAAACACATTAATTTGAGATATTTTTGGATACGTGATGTTCTTGATGCTAAGCTACCTGAGCTTCATAAGATTCACACTGATGATAATGGCTCTGGCGTGATGACCAAAGCATTTCCAAGAGGCAAGTTTGAGACTTGTTGTTTGCTTTCCGGAATGGACTCTACCTCCACATAGTCGGGAGGGGGAGATTTGTTGGGTATTTGAGTCCTTTCCTGTGTGGAAAAGCCCAATATTTTATGTGTTTTTAGCCCACTTTATTGTTCTCAGGGTTGACAAAAAGAGGGACTTGTGGGTGGTGAAAGGTAGAAAGAAAAGGAGAGAGAAAAGGAGAGAACTAGGGTTATGCATTTTTCCCATTTTTGGTGTCCAGCCTTCACAATTCAGGTCGGAACGAGGCTATCCGGTGTCCGATTAAGCTGAAATTTTGGCAGCAGCTTCGTAACACATTGGGCTTCATTTGAACGGTTGTATTGTTTATTGGTGATCTGGTCGGGGAGAAATAACAGGTTGACTATCCTCTGTAGATTTGATGATATTTTTCACTTTTATCTCTTGCTTGTGTTGCTAGTTATGATTGTTTATGGTTGTGTATGTTGTGTAGCCATTTGAGACTTGGATAGGGTTTCTGTAACCATCTTTTGATCATAATGAAAGCAATTGGGGTGCACTCTTAATCGTCCCGTGATTTTTACTCTTCACACCGAAGAGTTTTTCCACGTAAAAATCTATGTGCCTTGCCTTGATTGTTTAGGTTGTTGTTTTGCTCATCTTATTGTGATTACTTTGCTGGTGTGTGGATTATTGTTGGAGAATTGTGATTTAGAGAGTCAACCTTATACTTGGAATTTCTGCATTTGTGTTTGTTGTTGAACAACACTTGTTGTAGGGGCATTTTTCTCCTAACAACCCCAAGGCTTTAGGAGTGATTCCTAATTTTATCTTTTTTTTCTTGAGTTTCTGCGATTTTTTCCTTTAATTACAACCATGACCCTATAATTTTCCTACTCTAAAACTAAATTCTAAACCTAAGATTTATTCCAAACCTACGCTCTGTTGGAGCTGCATTACCACTGCTACGCTAAATAAATTCAAGAAATGGCCAATAAAATTAGAATCCTTCTCTTGAAAGGCGGTATTTTCATAACTTATGAAAAGGTCAATGTTTAAAGTGTAAATTATAAGGGATTAAGATAAAATTTTTAGATTGTATGAATCGAGTTATAAACTTTATAACTACTACACGTTGCAAAATAAAATTTTAATATTGCAATCAAAATCTTTTACCTTTTATTATTTTAATTAAACTCCACCTTTCCATAAGCATATAGAAAGACGGTCTTTCCCAAGTCTTCCCAGAAAAAAAAGGGGCCTTAATTTTATTTGGAAATCTCCTAAATAAAGAAGGGCCTTCCAATAAAAAATTGAAAGTGTAATGAAACTAGTCTGGGATTTCGTTATTAAAAAAATTCAATTACTGCATCCCTCAAAATTGTTGGCATCTCTCATTGACCGGCACATGTTCCTATCACCAGTTAAATTTATATGACTGGCCAGTTAAATTTTAGCCAATGTTTTGGTCGAATTACCAATATCACCATGTAAACTTGGAAAGTATCCATATTATCCTATATTTTACTTAAAAAGGTTAATCTAACCATGAAAGTCGAAATTTGACCGAAATTATATGAATTGACAATTATACCCCTGTTTAAAAAAATCATAAGAAATTTAAAAGTCTATTATACCCTCACCTCATCTTCTTCTTCCTCATTTCCTTTTTTTTATGTTCCTCTATTTGTTCACCCGCCATGTTTCGATCTACCATTTTTCCCCTAAAAAATAAAACGAATGAGAAAAGTGATGTAAGCTCTTTGATTGAACATGATTCTTTCTTCAACCGCCATCCCTTAATTATAAGCTTTTTTCCTCCACCATATTTCCTCTAATAAAGCTATGAAAATTCTTTAACCACTCCGGTGAGCCTGCTGTCATCGTGCCTAACTCCGGTGTTTTTGCTATGTTGCGCCCGGCGGAGAAATTCCCATCGTCTCCGACACTGGATCTGGGCACGAGGCAACGGGGCTTGGGCCGGGCTTGGCCGACGGTGGTGCTGGTTTCCTGTTGTTGGGATTTAGAGAGGAGAGGTGGTGGTGCTAGGGTTTAAAGAGGAGATTGTGGTTGTACTTGTTGCCCAACGAGGACGAGTGGTGGTGTTGGGATTTAGATAGGAAAGGTGGTGGTGCTAGGGTATAGAGGGGAGAGGTGGTGGTGCTAGGGTTTAGATGGGAGAGGTGCTAGTGCTAGGGTTTAATGAAGAGCTTGTGCTGGTGCTGGACCGGGCAGTGGCGGCGGCGGTGTAGAGGAGGCGCCGGATCGGCGGAGCATCAGTTGCTTTGGAGATGAGGAGATGAAGAAGAAGAAGAGTGCGACGAGGAAGCAACCTGGCGCGATGGTGCAGATGCGAAGCGGCGGGCAGTGCGGTGGTGCAGAGGCGGGGCAACGACTTCTTCTTCCGTTAGGTTTTTTATTCCATATTCGAATAGCAGTTGAGCGATTCTTTTAGTTTGTTGCTTAATTTTTCTGATATAATTGCAGGATTTGGTGGTCAAAGTGGTGGAAGCGGGAGATTCAGAGGCAGGGCAGCGGCTGGGCACTGTGGTGCAGAGGCGGGGCAGTGGCAGCTTTGATTTTTAGAGATGAAGAAGTAGAAAAACATAGGGTTATTATTGTCTTTATTTTTTCAGATTTATGACTAGGGATATTTTAGTCTTTTTATATTTGGTCAATGTCGGAAATTACAAAGTCAACACCAGAATAGTGCTAAAAGGTTATATCAGAACTTTTGATGCAAACAACGGGGTTACAATAACACTTTCCAACTTCATAGGATCATATTAGCACAAACTACCAAAACATAGGATTATATCAGTATTTTGCTCTTATTCCTAAAACGTTAACTCTTTATTTGGTAGGATTCCTTGACCACTTTCCCATCCAAAAGTGAAATTTAGTTGAGAAGACGAACAACTTACTTCTAACTAGCTTAACAACTCGAATCAAACTCTTCAAACTTAACTTCATAATTCCCTATATAAAAGTGCAGCTTCACCTTGTGAAACAAACCACCACAAATACAAATTCTTCCACCAATCAATCACCTCTAATTAAGCTTCTAAGTTTTCAATCAGAATGGCTACTATTAAGGGCATCACTATTCTCTGCTTGATCATGGCCTTATCATTTTCAGGCATCAATGTTAGTGAAGGGGCTCGACAACTATTGCAAGCTATGCCTTCCATACAAAATTTGCCAGCAGGAGCAGCTACCACACAGCCATCCCTACCAATAAATCTTCCATCTCTACAGACCATGCCGGCCCTCCCTACGCTGCCAACACTGCCACCAACTCATGTTCCGACGACTCTGTCGACGTTGCTAGCATTGCCTAAGGTGGCTCTATCTCCTATGCAGGCCCGACCCTCAAGCTGAGGCATATGAAGCATTCGCTTCAGGCCCTTGCAACTATTTTGGGGCCTTATTTTTTTAAAAAAATAAACCGTATATATACTCCATTTGTTCAAGTCTATTCTGCACAAATGTTTTTCACGGTCTCCAATAAACATGTTTGACTGTAAATATGTGTAACTACAAACAATAATCATTCACAAAAATTTGATATTTAGAAACTACATGTTATGACGGATCTAATCATATCTCATACGATAAAAATTATTGTTCATATACCTATTCCAATATGTTGTCAAAGTTTTCCATATTTGACAAAAAAAATTCTGTGCAGAATAAGTTGGGACAAATGGAGTAGAAAAAATAGTAAATATCATAGGTTTTATTTAGTTGCCTCACAATTTTCTTTTTTATTTTTATGTGAGGTCCCATTTTACAAATATTAGACTCCCTAAATATTATATGAATCCGTCTCTTGATAAACAGTTTTTCCATACCAAGGTTTAAACTATAGATTAGAAAAAATTAAGATAAAATTTTGGGTTGAATTAGTCGGATAATAAACTTATAACTACTGTATGTTGTATAATAAATAGGGATATATACCAATATAACCATATCTACTTGAGTAAGTACCAATATAACCCTCAGATAATTTTTAGTGCAAAAACAACCCTATCTACTTGACATAAGTGTCAATATAACCCTAAGATGCCATTTTCAGCATTGACTGGCATTGACCATATATTAAATGACTAAAATACCCTTTGTCTTGAAACCTAAAAGTATGTGGACAAATTTACCCTCCAGCCACCACCACTCCTCCATCCAGTCACCACCCCTTCCACCACCACCACCACCATCACTCCAACAGCCACCACTCCTCCCACGACCACCACCACTCCAGCCAGTCACCACCCCTTCCACCACCACCACCACCACTCCAGCCAGCCACTACCCATCCCTTTTCCCACCACCACCCCTCCAGCCAGCCACCACCCCTCCCACCATCACCACCACTACCACTCAAGTAAACCACCTCCACTCCCGCCTCCACCTGACCACCACCTGCTGCCTCCATCCAAACACCACCACCATCCCTTCCCACCTCCACCACATCACCACCACAACCCTCTCCAGCCTCCACCCCACCCCCACGGCCGCCACCACCCTCGACCAGAAGAAATCACCGAAGGAGAAAAAGAAACGCTCTGCAACCCAAATTGATTCTCGATAGGAAGAAACGCTCAAAAGAAATCAAATCGATTCTCGATCGGAACAATTCAATTTTGACTTTCTCTTTTCTTCACTTTAACTCTGCAACCAGCATCATGGAAACACTTGCGATTTTTCCCGGCAACGTCGTCCTTCTCAAGGTCAAGAAGAGAAGAGCACCATCTGCATCACCCTTGCCGGTGAAACTTGCGAAGCGACGAAGATCCAAACAAACGACATCTGTGAGAACAAACGGCGTTCGATGAGGAACACGCTGTGACGAGGTTGCAGGGCGGAAGAAAAGAAGCTTCGGGTAGAGAAGAAAGAGAAGAGGAAGGAGGAGGAAGAAAGAATATTAGGGTTATTAGGGTATAATTGTAAATTCGTTATTTTCCTTTTCATTTTTCTCTTTATTGGAAGGGTAAAAAAGTTTTTTCAATCAAATTCGGCCTTAAACTGACGGAATGGGTAAAATTGCACTTACATCAACTGTATAGGGTTATATTTGCACTTTCAATTATCAAAAGGTTATATTGGCACTTATGTGAAGTATTTAGGGTTATAAAGCACTTTTTCTAATAAATATATAATATTACAATTAAAATATTTTACCTTTTTATAATTTTAATTCACTGTATTGCCAAACCTCCCAACTTCCATTCCTGCTATCCCAAACATCCCCACTTCTATTCTGCAATTCCTACCGTGGCATCACCTCCTCCTAATTAAAAGGACCGGCATGTACGATTCATTCAGTCAACAATCATCGTAACTTCGTATTTTTGTCACGTCAGTATTATTTTCTTTTGTAATCTTGTACCGCTTGCGGTTCCTAGGATATTGTGTGCTTGGAGCTTTTTATTGCTGTTTGCCATATCGTACTAGACATACGCGTTTTAATCCAATTATCGTATTTCATGGTTTACGATTTAAGACTTGGCGCTTATTATTTCATGGTTATCTGCATGCACTACCAATTTTAACAGCATAAATTAGTGATATGAATTAAAAGATAAATCCTATTAAGTAGAACATAGTCATGATTAATGATACTTGCCCTATCTATTGGGAAAATGTTGCACAGAATCAAGATAATAAAAGAAAGTATAAAAAAGAGAGTACAAATTTTAACGTGATTCATTAAACATGTTTGCTACCTCCAGAAACAAAAACAAATTAATCTTTTTGCCCAAATCAGCCAGACAAATTATAGAAATCAGGCATTACGTCATACAGGACCACCCGACCCAGATTACATATACAAATTGTAAGACTAGAACGGATGTACAAAACTCAAACCTAGACTCCCCAACTCTTCCTCTATTTATAAGCGTCCAAGTGCACCCGACCCAGATTATATATACAAAAGGGATGATTGTAATACTAGAACAGATGTTTACAGAACTCACACCTAGGCTCCCTAACTCTCATTCTATTTATAAGGGTTCAAGTGCACCCGACCCAGATGACAGCTACAACAGGGGTAATTTTAAGACCACAACAGATATCTACAAACTCACACTCCCTAATTTTTCCTCTATTTATAAGAGTTCAAGTGCAGCTCAAAAGTCTTCCAATTCATGAACCTAACTCTTGAGACACCCAATAAATGAACCAACCCTTGACCTGTTCATTCATGAATTAAAACTCTTCAACTCTTATTAATTAGCCTTTTTGAAATTTGAAGAGATACTAAACACTAACTTATATATTTATTAAGCGGTACAACTTTCTTGCTTGATCGACCTATACTTTCGTCGTCAACCAAAATTATTTATTTTGACTTTTACAATCAAATTGATCCAAATTTAAGCTCTTTTAATACATATAATAGGGATTTTTATTACTTCTAACCCTAACTTTAGGACGAAAATGCCAATATAACTCTGAAAATGAGAAAGTGCCAGAATAATCCTAATTTTATTATGAATTGTGCATTTATAACCTCTGGTCTAATTCTAGCTTTCACTAAAGGAATTGACCGTTGGCCGAATTTGAAATATCAAAGATACCCTCGACATTACTTTCTTCTACTTTTTCAACTGCCTTACCCGACCCACCACAACCCACCACCACCGTGCCACTACCCCACTCACCTCCATCTCTCCACGACAGCACACTGTCGGAGCGCCTTTCACCACCAATTCCTCCGCTCAAAACAGAAAACCCTCTAGTTTCTTCTTTTCCTCTCATACAATTCCTCCTCTCCCATCACAGTCGTCGTTACCGCCACAACCATCTTTGATGGAGATGCAAAGACGGCTACCACCATAAATGAAGACTTTCCACGACTTGATAAAACATTTGAAGGATATGTTCGGGATCCTCTAAGTGACATGGCGGGAGCTATGACTAGGTCAATGACTAAGCCTAGGGATGCCGCTTTAAATGCTTTAATTGATCACCTTAATGATGAAGAATTGAAGAAGGAGTCATCATCGACATCTTGGATTTATGGTTCAAGACTATCGAAGAACTGAAGACATTATGAAGAACACTATACTTTTTTTCCCACTGGATTTTTAAAGAGGTAGTGTAATCACTGTAAAATATTGTAAAATTATTTCATTTTGGGTTTCTTTAGACTGTAGAGCTCGGCCATGTGGACTTTGAAAGCTGATTTTTGGCCCAGTCCATTTTGAAAATATTGAGTTTTATTCTGATTAGACTTAGATTTTGCAAGATTAGATAAGGTAATATTCATCAAGGTTGCTTCTTGAAGAATTCGACCATATTACCTTAGATTACCATTTATTTTAGATATTTTAGTTAGATATGGTTTTAGCTTCTTAAAGCTGCCATAAGTCGATTCAGTTTCCATTTGTGATTAGATTTTGGGGCGAGATTGTAATTCTATAAATAAAGAGGCCTTATGGACGAATTTGTCACACTTTTATCAATTAAATATAAAACCTTTTGAGTTCATACTCTTTACTTGCGAGCTTATTCCATTGTTGCTTAACCCTGAGGGCTAGTTCAGTATCAATAAACCTTGTAATTTGATCATGAGGGATAGTTAAAGAGCAAGTCAAAGTTAGGCATACTCCGAGGGCTAGACTTCTGACTTTCACGCGAGATAGTGAGGGTTTGCAGATCCCTTCACTAGATCAAAAATATTGATTCTGCAATTGTGAGTCTTCGCAAGGAAATTCATATCAATTTTCGTCTGACCTAGATTAAATTCTTACAACTCCTACATCCGCACCTGCTCAACATGGATCTCCAGGAGGCACTTTCCATTGTGTCACCTCATCCCATCGCCGTCGCTGGTGGTGACACCGCCGACACCTCTTTGGAGGTGCTTTGCATAGGATCTCTGAGAGGCTATTTCCACCTTTGTACAGGTGCTCAACCCGAATCTCCGGGAGGCACTTTTGACCGTGCCACCTCATCTTGTCACCCCCACTGGTGGTGAAATAGTCAACACCTCTGCGTAGGTGCTCTGCATCGAATCTTTGGTAAAAGCTTTCCACCACCGTGGAGGTGCTCAAGCCACATCTCGTGGAAGTGCTTTCTATTGGGTTGAACCTTGTTCTATCGTCGCCACTGGTGGTGACACAACTAACACCTCAGCAAAGGTGCTATGCATCGGGGCCATCATGGGGCAGGAGGTGGAGGTGATGATGGTGGTGGGGGATTCCATCAGGATAAACCTCATCTTGTCGCCGCCGTTGCTGGTGGTGAGACTACTGGTGCTCGCATCGCGAATATAATTGTATTAGAGTTTTAGGAATTAGGATCATTTCCCCCTTTTTTCTTTTTTCCTTTTTAAATTAAGGGGTAAAATAGTCATTTCCTTAAACTCTGGCCAAATCCCCCGTTGACAATTTGAGTCAATGGCACCCAAAGTTAGGTTGACACATACATCACAAAGTTTGGGTTATTTTAGTGCTTTCTCATTTTGCAGAGTTATATTGGTACTTTCAGCTTCAAGTTAGAGCCATTTTAGCGTTTGATCCTACATAATACTATTATCATGAAATATATATTACTACATTCATCATATATATGGGAGGCCATCGTCGTACCTCTCAATGTTAATATTTATAAGCCCTAAATGCTTACTATCTACAACTAAGTAGATGGCGGTAAGTCGGGGTCGTCCAAGAAGAAGGGGGATTTTCTCAAGCGTTTACACACAAAAGGTTGCTATTAGGCTAGGAGTATATATATATATATATGTATATATAAACATATGAAAGCATGTAAATGGGGTGTTTTGTTGTTTGGTTGCCCTAAGTTATGAAAGTTAAAAGACAAGACAACTAGCAAAGTCAAGCAACTATGCTAAATCATCAAACAAAACTAAGAAAAAGGGGTTTAAAACTACAAAAGATAAAGCCTTGGGGGAAATTGATATCCACTTCCAAACCAAATGTAGATCATTGAACCATTCACTCATCCTATCACATTTGTTACCAACCACATTAACGTACTTATCTAGCAAGAATCACCACATATTATGCACCAGGTAACTCAACGAATAAAACAGGAATGTGATGGACCAAAAAATATGCGGTTCCTAATGGAATAGGTAACAAAGCCACCTTGCCACCCACTGCTACTAAATCACCGCCTCCCCGCGTTAAACTGGTGCTTGCTGTTGCACCAGGTGCTAAAGCGGAAAACAAACTTCTATCTAGAAATTACCACTTTTCCCCACTTCGCCTTGTTCGCAGTTATGGACCGGGGTCTAATTCAACCCCCAATGTTATATCCATCGAAGCATCTCTAGCTGACGAAGTGGTTATTGGGGCACTTAGTGGTAGTGGTATCTTAATCAAAGGAGGCCGGGCTAATACTTTCCTTTAAAGGCCTTGTTCTTAGTCTTTCATGCAAATGAGCTAAGGAATTCGTCACTTTCCTAACTTCCTAACACTTAAATCATGCAAAAACTTCCTATTCTCAAACAACATGTGGCATAAATGGAGTAACACAGCATTAAGAACACATGAATCCTAAATAACAAAGGCTTTAAGAATGCGTGAAACAATCTATTCACTACTTCGGCTACTTGTTGTGAAGATAAATCTTCCATCCTCCTTAGATAGTAGTTTGCAAGAGTGAATTCGACATCTCTTGTCAAACCTCACCAATGAATCCCTTAGCCAAAACACGACTAAAAGTATCCCATTGATGGCATTGGGTACGAAGAACCAACAAGCGTGGAAACACTCATAAACACTACAGCGTGTCTAAGAATATAACCAATTCATGCATTTACACAAGATTAGTCAAGAATGATTGACATTCAAAGACTTCTCAAATGTGCTACCTAAATCAAACATGGCAACGAGTTCAACATCATCACATTTATCTAGCAATTATCAACACACCAACAACATTAAGAAGCTCTAACTCATGCTCTTGGATTCCACATTAAAAGAGGGGATAATTAGCTACTTTCTCCCAACCCTAACAAGTAATCATACAAGCAATTCATATACTCAAGCTCCCAACAACATCAATGCCATTAACAATTCACATTCAAAGCACAATAAATGCACAATAGCGAAAGCACCAAATATATATATATATATATATATATATATATTTATGTGGTTCTTACTACATATAAATGGAAGTTTCAATCCATTGCTCCCAAGATAAAACTAAGCTAGTTAATTAAAAAAACATGATTAACCTACAAAAACTAAGAAAAGAAAGAAAGAAAAATGTTTGAACCCAGAAAAATGCAGGAAGAAGAGGCTGGATTTATGTTCTTTTAAAGAGGAGAGGATAAGGTGAGTATTTATAATACAAAATGCAAGAAGAGTTTCTGGCCATTTGTCTGTCGCGAGTCGTGATGGCCTCGCGACAGACTCCATTTCCAGTAGCTTGATGTCTTTTCTCTTTTTGTTTCATATCCTCCTCTTCTCTTCACTTCTTCAATTCTTCAAGTCTTCAAAAGCTCAAATACAAGTCTTCAAATCTTCAAAGGTATTCTTCAAAGTCTTCAAGGTCTTCAAACAAATGTGAGTAAAATCCAGGAGTGCCTTTATGAGTAAAATATTTAAAATAAAAAAATCCAGTACTAGTTGATTTTTAAAAAGTGAATACTAGTGCCAGTAGCGGGGCCTATGGTATGGAGAAGTTGGTAGCACTAGTGGAATGGTGCACGAACCGGTGCTAGGGGTGCATAAAATGCTCACCTAACCACTTTTGTTAGCGGGTAAAAGTGAACTTTTTGGTAGTTTGGGTTCATTAATTTCACTTTTTGAAGGAAAAAATACATAGAATGCTCATCAATGATGACCCTTTGGGATTGGGGCGAGTCATCCTCATTATGGCCAGTACGTTTCCACATGTATGGATTGCTTGGGTTCTGTTCAAGATTCGCATTTCCTTCAACTTTGTCCTTTCTGGTATCAGTTCCCGAATCAGAGGTGGTTGTTAAAACTGTAACGGGTCTGGTTTGGTCAAACTGAAGGGTTGCAGCAGAAGCTGATTTCCGCTCATTTGCTCTCTTTATGTTCCTCTTGGTTATTTTTTCTACTTCCGGGTCGAAGATTAAATTCGCCCTTAATGATATGCTCATAAACCAAGCACTAACACACATATTATTAGGTAAAAATTATTTAAAAAAAATATACTCACTGCTCTTCGCCAACGGCACCAATTCGGTGAGCTTCATTTTACTTGCCAAAATATTCTGCAAATTCAGAAAAAAAAAATCAAATTAGTATAGTGGAGAAGAGTCGATCCCACGAGGAACATAGCAATAATTATAAATTTACCAACTAATTTTTAAACTTTTTTGTTGTAGCCACCACACTTTTAATTCAGAATTTTTCTAACAACTATGAATGCAACCTAATCATACAAAAAATGAGAATAAAATGTACATCAAAATAGTAACGGCTAATAATAACTTGTATTAGTTAACATAGATCATATGTGCAATGATGAATTAATCATTATGTATCTATCAGTTATAGGCAGATAGGTAAGCTTAACCTTCCTAATTCTTTGTTACCTTATCGTCAGTTGACCAATTATAATTAACCAACTATTTCAATTGCCAAGATGCCCCTGGAAAAATATTTGTTGAACCAGATACACATCTTGATAGAAATAAGAAATAAAAAGAACCTGATATAGTATTTACTAAAGCAAAAGAAAATAGCAATGCACACTTAATTGTTCCTTATCTTGCTATTACAATCTTAGCTAGTTATCCAATTTTCAAAAGAATTCACTACTTACTAACCCTCTCCAAGGATTACGTATTTGTGGAATTAGCTAGTAATATCCTAAAAATATTAAAGTTGTCCAGACTTAAATATATTAAGAATGAATTTTATCAAAAACAATCAAGGACACGTAAGAATAAATTATAAAACAACTAGGCCTCACAGTTCAGAAACTAACACTCGTTATTCACTATCAATAAAAGAATTAGCAACTCATTATATACATATTTAAATTACAAAAGACATAATCTAAAAGCATGATGTTGAATTAAAAATAAGAAAAGAATTTACTCCCAGAATTTTGGTTCCTTTTCGGCAAATCGGACCCTTTGCGACAGACCAAGATCTAGAAAATAACCTAAATATATGTCGATGAAATTCTATAATAATTCTAGAATAAAAAGTGCGTAAATAAATGTCTAATCTGATGCCTCTTATATACTGGAGAGACTCAACCTAAAATACAATCCAAATCAAACTAAAACTTAAATTCTAAATTTATCCTCATCTAAATACAAGATAAGAATCTTGTTCCAATCCAATCCCTGTAAAATCTCCATGCACATTGATAAGACGTCAAATGCATGTATTTTTCAAAGCATTTACTATCTCTTTTGTCATCTTTTTGTCGTAAGATTGCTAGATTTAGGTAGGTGTACATTGTAAGGGGTTTAGATGACAATTTTTGGTTTTCATATCTAAATCCTTTATTTTATAACCTATGTTTAGTCTAATGGATTTTTGGTCCTTACGAGCATCTACTTTCCATTTTGTGAGCTTAACTTTTACATTGCTCATGAGCACTTCAGAGTGTTTCAATGAAAGCCATGAGTCAAAACGTGGTAGAAGATAAACGGTCGAAGAAGGAAGAAAAAGAAGCGGATGAATTGTGATCCGGAGGTGTGGATAGAGTTCTTAGAATGATCGAAGAAGAACTAGCCTTCAAGGGTGGTACCATTGGATTCATCTTCTCAAGCACTATAACGACTACAAGAACTCCAAAACCGGAGCAATGGTTTACCCAAAACAATGCAAAGACCAGCCAACAGACTGGCCGGGTGAAGAAAACTGGGGCGTGCAAGTTGCGCCCTTAATCGTGCGCCTTCGCGAGAGAATTAAACCATGGTGCATGTTCTCGGTCCCAAAACGTTCACCCGACACCTGATCCTGTGTGCTGGTGTGAGAAGCACCCTCGCTCTAGAACACTCGAGTCAGCCCCGTGCGGCCGACGCCCACCCCGCGCGGTCCGCTGCATTTTGGCCTTCTTTTTTGCCAACTTGGGCTATACATAGCCCTTTTTCTTCCCCATTTTCCCAAGCACAACTTGGGGCTCCCAAAACCCTAATTTTTTAACCTTTCTTCCTATATTCTTCGTCTTTCTTCGTAGATTTTTGTTCTATGTTATGGGTTTTGATTATCTAGAAATTGATTGAAGCTTCCACATATATGTAGTAAGAACCTCAATTTCACTCTTCTTAAAGCTTTTGTTATTTAGCATTGATGTATTTTAATTCTATGTTTTATTTCATTTATGCTATGGGTTGTTTAAGTATATGAATTGTTTTTATTATTTATTGTTAGGGTGCTAGGAAAGTTGCAAATTTCTTAGCTCTTTTACATGAAAATCCAAGAGCAAGGAATTAGAACTTCTTGTGTGTAATGTGTTGTGATTCTTGCTAGATAAGTATATTAATATGGATTGTTCTCATATTTATCCTATAGTTGCAATGAAAAGTTGAATCTTGAATGTGGTTTATTCTAGGTTTAGCCTAATGAATGTTATGCTTGGTTAAATGGCTATGTTTTTGGTAGAAGGCTTCTTGTTATTAAATCTATGGTTTCTCGTGTATAATGCCAGTGATGAAATACCTTTATGGTGTGGTTTGCCTAAAGTGATTATCAATGAGGTTTACAAATGGTCGTTGTTTGTCTTTGTGAATTACTATTATGAAGAAATGAATGTTTATCTTCAATTGAGATGTTGTGGCATTCCCCATAGGTAAAATGTGATATAATGAGTGAATGGTTAAATGGTCTATGTTAGGGTTAGAAGTGGATATTAATTGCCCAAAGGCTTTGTTTTTTGTACCTTTAACCCTATTTTCTTAGTTTGTTGCATGATTAGAATAGTTATTTAACTTTTCTAGTTGTTTTGACTTTAAATTCATAATTTAGGACCAAAACCAACCAAGCATTTTGACCATTTTTTGGTTTTCATATCTAAATCCTTCATTTTGTAACCTATTTTTAGTCTAATGGATTTTTGGTCCTTACAAGCATCTAGATTCCATTTTGTGAGCATAATTTGTAGATTGCTCGTGAGCACTTTAGACTGGTTTAGTGAAGGCCACGAGCCAAAACGTGGTAGAATTGTGACCCAGAAGTGTGGACAAGGTTCTTAGAATTATCAGAGAAGAACCAGCCTTCTAGGGTGGTACCATTGGATTCTTCTTCTCGAGCACTATAAAATTGACTACAAGAACTCCAAAATTGGAGCAACAATTCACTCGAAACGACGCAAAGACCAGCCAGCCGACCGACTGAGTAAAGAAAATCATGGCACACGGGCTGATCCCTTAACCACATGGAATTAAACCATGGCGCACGTCCTCGGTCCAGAAATGCGCCCGCATAAGAAGCACCCTTGCCCCAGCAGCCCAACACCTTTGCGTCAGCCTCGTACTTTCACGCAACTGACCTAGTTGCGCACCCCACGCGGTTTGCTGCGTTTTGACCTTTCTTTGGAGTAGCTTGGGCTATAAATAGCCCCTTTTCTTCCCCATTTTCCAATCCCGGCTTGGGGCTCTCAAAACCCTAGTGTTTCACCCTTTCTTCCTATTTGCTTCTTCTTTCTTTGTAGATTTTTGTTCTATGCTATGGTTTTTGATTATCTAGCTTAGTTTTGTACTTGGGAGCAATTGATTTAAGCTTACACATCTATGTTGTAAGAACCTCTATTTCACTCTTTCTTGAAGCTTTTGTTATTTAGCATGCATGTGTTTTAATGCTATTTTTTACTTCATTTATGCTATGTGTTATTTGAGTATATGAAGTGTTTGTATGATTTATTGTTAGGGTGTTATGAAAGTTGCAAATTTCTTAGCTCTTTGACATGAAAATGCAAGAACATGGAATTAGAAATTCTTGTGTATAATGTGTTGTGATTCTTGCTAGATAAGTATGTTAATGTGGATTGTTCTCATATTTATCCTATAGATGCAATGAAAGGTTGAATCTTGAATGTGGTTTGTTCTAGGTTTAGCCTAATGAATGCTATGCTTGGTTAAATGACTATGTCTTTGGTAGAAGGCTTGTTGTTATTAAATCTATGGTTCTTCGTGTATAATGTCATTGATGAAATACCTTTATGGTGTGGTTTGCCTAAAGTGATTATCAATGAGGTTTGCAAAGAGTTGTTGTTTATCTTTGTGAATTACTATTAAGGAGAAATGAATGTTGATCTTCAATTGGGATGTTTTGGCATTCCCTATAGGTAACAAATGTGATAGAATTAGTGAATGATTCAAGGATCTGCATTAGGTTTAAAAGTAAAAATATTAATTGCCCCCCTTTTCTTAGTTTGTTACATTATTAGCATATTAATTTAACTTTCCTAGGTTTATTGTCTTTAAGTTCATAACTTAGGACCAAAACCAACCAACCCTCCCCCCTCCCCCCCCCATTTATATGTTTAAACACTTGAAAATATCTCTCTTCTTCGTTGACGACCCCGATTTGCCATTATCTACTTAATTGTAGATATGAAGCTTTAAGACTTATAAATATTAACTTTGAGAGGTACGGCGACAACCTCCCACAAATCTGATCCATATCTATTTCAAATCTGAATAATATCCACTCCAAATATAATTTTACTTTGCCATCAGCCCTCTTTACACAACTGCACCATTTCTGCGCATAATTGACTGCCTTCTTTCTACCATATTTGTCGAATCCTCCTCAATTTTCCCATAATTCCTCTTGAGCATCAAAACATGTAATTTGTAATATACCTAAAGTGCAGATTAATCCACTAAAATCACAACAAAGCCCAAAAATAAACAACATAATTTATATGCATCACTAAAAAAGTAAAACGTTTACTGATAACTCGAAGTCCGGTTCCGCTTGAATGTGAATGTACAAGTGACATCCCCAATGCATTTTCCAAGTCTATGCCATAAGAATGATTAGGGTTTGGTCACACAAACACGTCTAGAAGTGATTTCAATTTTACTTTGTTACTATAGATAATCAACTAAGATTTACTGTGGAACATATACTAGCACTTTTCCACATATTGTAAACGTTAATCAAACATTATTTTCATTTTCATAATTATTAAAGAATATGAAAATTTGGGTCGTTCTGAGTAGTGGAAAATATTGTAACCAAAATTCTCATGAAAAGGATCTAACTGCAATATTAATTGTACTTGCCATATGCAATACCCCCAAGCCTATCGGGTTGTCCATAGACACCATGGAGTATCCCACCCGGGTGCAAATAATAGGAGCATAGGGTATGCATTCAAAGTTTTGGTTTCATAGTGTATTACCCAAAATGTGCACAAGCAATCAGTGTTTATACTCAAGGCCCTTCTGTCGGCCCTTGATGCTCAAACCACCAGGTCAATGTGTTCTCTAGCCTAATTGAACTGTGGTGTTACAAATTTCATGTTTCAAAATCTCGCATGTTCTTCGAGGAACCTAAGTGTGAAAAGAAAAAATGAACAGTTATAAAAACCTTAATTAATCATAGGCACCGATTACATACTTTGTTAATGCTGGTGTTACCAGTATATGGTGGGAAGCTGTAACAATTGGTAGGAAAAGGAAAAAAAAATAATTTTCATACAAAAGTTAGGTGGGAAATATATGAGCACTGGTATGTTATTCAAAGGCACCGGCTATACAATAGGTGCTACTTACGTTGAATATTTTTGGCCCTTTGCTCTAGGGTTCAAAATGAAAACAAAAAGGCAATTTAAAGCAGTCTCACACAATTGCGGTAACAACATAGGCACCTGTTCCACCAACATAGGTATTGGTCTGCAGACTGGTGTTCCATACTTAGAATGTTTTTTCCTCTTTGCTTTTGGTTCCTAAAAAAAAATAAATTGGGCATTTAACACAACCTCAAGCTGCTGCATTGATACGACATAGGCAACAGTTAAAAATCAAAAGAACTCGTTGGTGAACTAGTGCTCCATACTTGGGGGAAATTTTTGTAACACTCGTGCCAATGTTTAATAGAGTAGGCACTGGTTCCTTCACCTTCGTATCGTTGCTGATATCACAACTATAAATGAAAATTTTGAACCCTCAAACCACTTCATCTTCTTCCACACACACCGCGATCATATCCTCCATAACTTCTCCAAAACCCAACGTTAAACCACTCTTTAATTGATCCAAACCCTTCCCCTCCCACGTTCTATATAAGAATCAACATCTCTCACCTTTTGCAATACCACATTCTTCATTACAAAAGTCAATGGAAGAAGAAAACCAAAGTGGAGGCTGATCCACCTTCAATGAACCTCTACTTTTCGTCTTCATCACAGGTATGTAGCCCGAATGAACATGTTCATGCGTTTCCGTACTCTTTTTTTTAATTCATAAAATTTACCATGCCCACAGTGTGTTCGATGAAATGTCTTTTAGAATGAAATTCACTCTTTTGTTGCTCATTTTAATTTCTGATACAATATGACATGTAATAGTATTGTATTTTGTGTTAGATATGCGTTTGGGTTACAATGGGTTTAGTATAAGAGTGTTGTTTTTTTGTTTGATATGCTAGTCAATGTATTTTATTGTTAGAAGTATAGTGATGCACTTACACCGTTGTATGAGTTGTTCTATGATTGGGTTACAACGGTGTAGGTTCGTTGCTTTGTGGTCTACAATGAAGTTGGGAAGGCATGTAGACACAATGGCTTGCTTACATGTTAACATGTTTTGTATGGTACTTAGCTAATTCTAAAAGTTTCTTGTTGATTCTAGTGTTGCCCTTAGCAATAATAATCGTTTGCATCATTGTCTTGCTCTCGTGATGCACCACAATCAACGAAAGAAACAGTTGTGGAAAAGGCACAAGAGTCTCAAGATGAAACCGCCTGCCAACGGTTCCTCTCCACATACAATTTGAGGAACAAGTTCTGATGCCAAATCCGGTAGATGCTACCTGGCGGAAGTGGACCCCAACGGGGGAGAACCCAGAGTGCCCGTGGGGGGATGATATTCCAAAGGTTGGCGACCCTAGGGAAAGGAATTTGACAAATTTGAAATTGCCTCTTGGTGTAAGAAACGTGGCACTGCCACGTGTCAATCAAATGTAACTTTAACATTTATGTTTATTGATACTATTTTCATGTTTTATATTAACTTATGCAATGAATTAATTTTTTTTAAAAGATAGACATAAGATATTCATTGTGTTTTGATTAGTAGTATATCTTTCCAATTAATTACAGCCCTTATGAATAAGGATAAGGATTAAGAAATAAGTAAAAGTGTGGGAAATTCAAATTTTCTTAAAAAGAAATGATATAAAATTTTTTGAATTGAACCAATGAATCTTTTCTAAAAGAAAAAAAAACTAAATGACATTTAAGAAAATAAAAATTAATTATCGACATTATGCTTTATGATTATCCAAAGTTGAAGTCCACTAAAATTTCTGTAAACGAAATTTGTGTGTGTTCCGTTTATTGGATTTTTAGTTTATTATTTATATTGCAAAAAAGATTCTGCAAAATACTCGAGTATTTCGATAAACTAACGTTTGAATTAACAATGCATATAGAATTATGTGGACATTTGAATTAATCATACATGTTGAATTAGATTCTTTGGCTGAATTTGTCCGAAAATGGAAAAACATCTGTTCGAGTCTCAATCCAATTGATCGTGCATGTCTTAATTACTAAATCTCAGCCCAGATTCACTCAAGTGATCAATCTTTGAAGTTGGATTGATTGTAATTTTGATTGGTTTAGTAAGAAACGTCAATGAGGTTTTGTTTAGTTTTGGCTATAGAATGGGGAGAGGATCTATGGCAGATATGGCCATAGAATGGGGAGAGGATCTATGGCTCTGTCACAACGGTGGTGCCAATGGTTAAACTCCATAGATCAAATTCGTTGGCCTCTCCCATTTAACGGAACATCACTTTCTATTTATAACTGGCTGATTAAATTATCCTTCTAATTTCGAGCTACTTCTCTTTATTTTTTATAGCTACTCTTGATTTAGTGGAAATTGCTTATTTTGCCTATTATTTTATTTTATTATTTTGAATTCCAATCCAAGTTCACCAAGGGATCAATCTTCCAAGTTGGATAAGTGAAATTTCAATTGTTTTAATAAGAACGACAATGAAGGTTTTGTTTAGTATCTGGCCGTAGAATGAGGAGGGGATTTATGGCTCTATCACAACGGTGGTGCTGATGGTTAAACTCCATACATCAAATTTGTTCGGCTCTCCCATTTCATAGCACATCCCATCATATTTATATAATTGGCCGGTTAAATTAACCCTTTAATTTCGAACTACTTCACTTTGTTTTTTTAGTTACTCTTTGATTTGGTGGAAATTTATCTTGCCTATTTTATTTTTGTTAGAAATAATGAAATGTTCATTAGCAATAAGCTAGATTTGTGATAATTATTTATATCACTATTTATTTACCAAAGGGGAATACTATGTCATTACCCCCAAATTCTACTATAAATACCCCCTTAGAGTATGAATAAAAATGCACCTCTCATTATCTCATTTCTCACTTCTTCTCATCTTATCCTCATCTCCATCTTATCGTCTTCTCCATTCTCTCCTTCTTACTTCCCAAATCAAACCCTTTGCTAATTTCTCAATAAATTAGTGCAAAATTAGTAAAAATCACAATACGTTATCAGCACGATCACTCTCCATCTTCATTGAGTAAGTCCTTTTTTAAAAGCTGTAAGAATTTTTTCATAATAAATTAAAGTGGTTCGTATTAAGGATACTAGTCCAAACTTTTCTATTAATTTGTAGATGTCTAGAACATTATGTGTTAAAACTTGATTATATTTGACTGCACAGATCAACTTCACATAAGTGTCTAGTAACTACGACCCAAAGTTTTTTTCCTTATTCAGGACACTCTTAATTAGGACCATTTTGATTGACTCAATTTTCAAATAAATTTCAACATACTAGAATGTCTAATAATAATAATAATAATAATAATAATCAGTCACGGTAGAAATGATGTGATGTATAATAATTAACTTTCTAACTCCATGACATCATTAACCTTGTAACTACATAACACTACTAACTTTCGAACTACATAATACCATATTACTATACACAGGAAGCTTTGCCGTCTTATGGTGATGTGATGTGATTTATTAATTTTCTAACTACGTAACACCATATTACTATACACAGGAGGCTTTGCCGCCTTATGGTAATGTGATGTGATTTATTAACTTTCTAAATGCATAACACCATATTTCTATACACAGGAAGCTCTACCACCTTATAGTAAAATTGTTTGATCTACATCTAACTAATCTTTAACTTCTTTATTTTAATATTTCTATGATTAATTATGTCTCTAATATATTTGTCTATTTATCTGATGATGTTATATTGCTAATATACTCTTAACATTTCAACTACAAATAACTAATATAACAGTTATAAACGACTATATTTTTAGAGGTAATATAACAGCTATAAACGGCTATATTTTACACTATAAATACAAAACATCAAATGATACAAAACCGCATCCTCTCTTCTACCTCATATTTTTGCTAAATTTTATCGATGAAATATCTAGAATAATATTTAGCTTTGTTATTGTAATTATTTTAGTATTACATGTTACCATTTTCATTGTAGAAGTTTCATCGGAAGATTTTCATTTTTCTTCATTGATGATCGGAATCATGTATTACTCTTTATTTTTGCAATCATTATAGACTTCTATCATTAGTGGATGATAGATGTTGAGATGCACTTGGAATCAATGAACCTCCTTGAGACAATCCAAGAGGGGAATAACTCATCAAAGATGAACAAGGCAAGATCTTTAATCTTCCTTCATCGACACATTGATAGGAGTCTCAAAAATGAATATCTCACTATGAAAGATCGACTTGAGCTGTGGAAAATTTTGAAAAAAAAGATACGATCACACAAGAGATGTAATGTTCCCCATATGCCGCTATGACTGGAACAATCTACGGTTCCAAGACTATAAGAAAGTCCGCGACTATAATTCTGCAATGTACACAATAGTAACTCACTTGACATACTATGGGGTTACAATAACGGACAATGAAATGCTAAAAAAGACAAAAAGACTCTTTCTACTTTTCATGCATAAGTTGTGATCTTGCAACAACAATATCGTGTGCGGGGTTTTAAAAGATATTCTGAACTAATTGCTTGTCTGCTCATTGCAGAAAAGAATAAAGAGTTGCTGATGAAGAATCATCAATCTCGCCCAACTGGCTCAAGAGCGTTTCCTGAAGCAAACACTGTTAACTCCGACGAACCTGAACGCAAAAATTATTTTTAGGGTCGAGAGAGAAGTCGAGGTCGTGGTCATGGTTACGGACACGGTCCAAGTGGTCAAAATTTGTCCTATATGTCTGGTAACTACTACCACAAGAAGTATCAATGTTAGAGGAACCATCAAAGTACCCATAAAAGGGAAAAAGACACCAGTTCATCAAAGGGATCTGGAACCTCTTGTTTTAGATGTGGTGGAAAAAGACATTAGTCAAGAGTCTGTAGAGTCCCGAAGCACTTATGTGAACTCTACAAAGAATCCATAAAAGGAAAAGGAAAGGAGGCAAACTTCAATGAATCTACTCATCTCGACGCTTTTGATTTCAATGATGATTTCATGGACATAGTTAGTGATTTCACTGAGCAACCAAGTGGTGGAAACTAAAAGAAGGGCAATTGTATAACTATTATTGGGAATGAAGCTAGATGGTCTGATGTCTGTTTATATCTCTTATATATATGTGGTTTTATTTAAAGCCTGCTACTTTCAAAGTTATTATCTTTCTTATCAAATTTGTTTTGTTTTTAATTAAAGAGGTGAAATGGATAAAGCTAATTGTGAAGCCAACCAAAGGATTAAAATTGAAGAAATTTGCACACTCGATTGTGGACAACCCATACTATATTAAAGGATAAAAGGTTTTTCTCTAAGGTAAAACCAATGCAAACCATTGTGAATACAATATTGGGTCCTGTAGATCTAATTGAAGGAGTTGGAGAGGCAAAATTTACATTTCCAAATGGCACAATGTTTACAATAAATAATGCCTTATTTTCACCAAAGTCCAAAAGGAATTTATTGAGTTTCAATGGTATATATTCTCATGGATTTAATACTCAGTCTGTAACTGAAGGTACCATGAAATATATGCTTCTCATTGTGTATAAATCTGGAAGGAAATGCATACTTGAGAAACTACCAATGCTCCATACTGGATTGCATTACACACGTAGAAATGCAGTAGAGTCAAATATTTACCATATGGCATGATTGGCTGGGCCATCCTGGTTCAACTACGATGCAAAGAATTATTGAAAGCTCACTTGGGCATCCTTGAAGGACCAGAAGATCCCTCATGGAAAATCCTTTCAATGTAAGGCTTGTTCCCTGGAAAGCTAATCATAAGGCCTTCACCGGGAAATATTGAAACAGAATCACCATTGTTACTTGACGTATTCAAGGTGATATATGAGGAACTATCCATCCACCATGTGGACCATTTCGTTACTTCATGGTTTTGATAGATGCTTCTAGCAAATGGTCACAAGTATGTCTGTTATCAACTCGAAATATGGCTTTTGCTAAATTACTCGCTGAGATAATCAAATTGCGAGCTTAATTTACAGATCATACAATCAAGAAAATTAGACTTGATAATGCCATTGAATTCACATCCCAAACTTTTGATGATTATTGTATGTTAGTTGGGATTGTTGTTGAGCATCATGTTGCTCATGTGCACTCACAAAATGGTCTGGCTGAATCATTGATCAAATGTCTCCAACTCATTGCTAGACCATTAATAATGAGAACAATGATCCCCCACTTCAGTATGGGGTTATGCAATATTACATGTAGCAGCATTGATTTGCATCAAGCCAAATGCATATCATAAATACTTCTCACTACAACTTGCATCAGGCCAAGAACCGAATGTATCCCATCTAAGGATTTTTTGTTGTGTTGTTTATGTGCCTATTGCACCACCGCAAAGAACAAATATGGGACCACATAGAAGTCTTAGCATTTATGTAGCCTTTGAAAGCCAATCTATTTTTAGATACCTTCTATCCCTAACTG
This sequence comes from Rubia yunnanensis, assembly GCA_037428765.1. NCBI lineage: Eukaryota > Viridiplantae > Streptophyta > Magnoliopsida > Gentianales > Rubiaceae > Rubia > Rubia yunnanensis. The sequence goes on along the minus strand of CM075069.1, from coordinate 42,511,406 downwards.
GGAAGAGTTGTACAACTTGTTTTGTTGATTGCCATTTTGATGAAGAAAAATTTCCAGCATTAGGGGGAGAAAGAAAACAGCTGGAAAAGAATATAACCTAGTCTATACCAATATTATTGCATCTTGATCCTTATACAAAAGAGTGTGATGGAAAAGTCCAAAGGATTTTGCATATACAAGATATAGCAAATTAACTTCCTGATGCATTTACAGACACAAAGAGAGTGACAAAATCTCACATCCCAGCTGAGAATGCTCCTGCTCAAATTGAAATCCCGAAAGGGAAAATTGAATATAAAGTCACTCATGAAATCATGACACGCCTGAAGCATGGAAGACCATTTGGTTCCAAAGATAAAAATTCTCGTAAAAGAAAAGGATCAGAGAAACAAGATGACCCCAAAATGGAGGAACGTATTCCTGTAGAAATACGAAATGAGGAAAATTAAGAAATTTTGATTAATTATGCCAATACAGGTATAAGGTGGAACCAAAATGAGGAAATAGACGATGCATTCTCTTACAATTTGGCATGCGATGTTATGGACAAAAATAATGGAGATCCAAACTATGGTTTGTTACCGAGTGTAAAAATATACACGATTGGACTGAATGGAAAAGGGTCATTGAAGCTGAGTTCGATTCGCTTAACCGGTGCAGAGTTTTTGGGCCTATAGTACTCACCCTTGAAGATGTGAGACTCGTTGGATACAAATGAGTATTTATGCGGGGAAAAAATGAGAAAACAAGATTGTGAGATACAGGGCTAGACTCGTTGCACAAAGTTTTTCTCAAAGACCCGAAATTGATTTTGAGGAAATGTATTCCCCAGTCATGGATGAAATTACATTCAGATTCCATATCAGTGTAGCAGTTCATGAGAAACTTAATATGTACCTTTGGATGTTGTTACCGCATACTTATACGGATTACTTGATGCTGAAATTTACATGAGGATTCCTGAAGGATTCAAAACGCATGGAGCATTAAGTTCAAAACCCTGAGAAAAATATTCCATCAAATTACAAAGATCTTTATATGGGTAAGTAATCTGAATGCATGTGGTACAACCGACTAAGCGAATATCTGTTACAAAAGGGCTATGTCAACTACCCTCCTTGTCCCTGTGTTTTTATCAAGAAAATAACTTTCGGGTGTGTGATTATCGATGTCTATATTGATGATTTGGATATCATTGGGATCAATGAAGAGATTCTGGAAGTAATCTCTTACTTAAAGAAGGACTTCGAAATGAAAGACCTTAGGAAAACAAAATATTGTCTTGGTTTGCAGATTGAGCACTTGCAAAGTGGGATACTTGTGCATTAATCAATTTACACAAAATAGGTATTAAAGAGATTCAATATGGATAAATCAAATCCATTGAGTACCCCAATGGTTGTGAGATCCCTTAATTTGGAAAATCATACATTTCGTCCATGTTCTTGGTCCAGAAGTACCATATTTCAGTGTAATTGGTGCACTTATGTATCTCACTAATTGTACTCGACCTGATATAGCTTTTTCTATTAATTTATTATCAAGGTTCAGTTCATCTCCTACCAAAAGGCACTGGAACGGAATCAAACATGTGTTTCGTTACCTTCAAGGGACAATTGATTTGGGATTCTTTTATTCCAACACTACGGAACCAGTTTTGGTTAGCTATGAAGATGCATGTTACCAGTCAGATCCACACATACGGAGATCTCAAACTGGGTATGTGTTTACTTGAGGAGGGACTGCGATTTCTTGGCATTCACAGGAACAAACACTCACCAAAACATCATCAAATCATGCTGAGGTTATTGCATTTCATGAAGCAAGTCGAGAGTGTGTGTGGTTGAGATCAATGATGCGACATATCAGAACCACAAGTGGTCTCCTATCAAATGATAATCCCATCAAACTTTTTGAAGATAATACCGTGTGTGTTAATCAAATAAAGGAATGATACATCAAAAGCGATAGAACAAAGCACATTCCTCCAAAGTTCTTTTCATTTATTCAAGAGCTAGAAGAGAGTAATATTATCAACATCCAATTTATCCGTTCCTGTGAAAACTCAGCTCTCCCCACTTCAGTGTTTCGAAAACATATACATGACATTGGAATGCAAAACTACGAATTTTATGAAGAAACCATCAATGCCAACATGGGAGGAGCTATATGTGGCTGTACTCTTTTTCCCTTACTGTGATTTTTATCCCATTGAATTTTTCCAAGTAAGGTTCTTAATGATGCACCATGAACACATAATTATTGAAATGAGCATTACAGGGGGAGTGTTAGGAATAATGAAATGCTCATTAGCAATAAGCTAGATTTGTGATAATTAATTATATCACTATTTATTTACCGAAGGGGAATACTATGCCATTACCCCCAAATTGTACTATAAATACCCCCTTAGAGGATGAAAAAAAATACACCTCTCATTCTCTCATTTCTCACTTCTTCTCATCTTATCCTCTTTCCCATCTTATCTTCTTCCCCATTATCTCCTTCTTACTTCCAACACCAAACCCTTTGCTTATTGTTTAATAAATTAGTGCAAAATTAGTAAAAATCACAATAGTTTTATTATTTTGAATTTTTGTCATTCAGTAGAAAAATTTACTCAGAGGAATAATGCCTTAGACTTTTATTAAAAAAATTATAAAGTGTAATGAACTTAGCTTCACATTCATTATTAAAAAAAATACTTCGTTTGTCTCAACCATTTTGCTTACATTGATTTTCATTAATAGACTCAAAAAATGTTTGAAATATCTATAATTGTGTGTAAATAAAATTTATTAAAAAGTTAATATTTTATAAATACATACTATTTTAAGTATAGCAAGATCACATATGACAATAGTGATAGAATGATTTGCCGTAAGGATTTGTACTATTGATGACTAAATATATAGAGAGTACAATAGAGGTGAAATACGGAAAGAACTCTAATCATAAAAAATCATAATCTAATCAAGAATTTAATTTATTCTAATACCCCTCCTCAAGCAAAGTGTCGGATGATCGCCGACGCACAACTTAGACCTGAAGAACTCGAACAGCGGACGACAAATCCCCTTGGTGAAAATGTCCGCAATCTGAAGAGAAGTCGGAACATGAGCAACGCGCAGCTTTCCAGATGTCACGAACTCACGAACAAAATGGTAGTCAATGTCGATGTGCTTTACCCGCTTGTGTGCCACTGGATTCTAAGCCAAGAAGATAGCACTGCTATTTTCGCATAACAGCAGTGGAGTACCAGAAAGCAAAATCCAAAAATCATGAAGCAAATGAGTGAGCCATACCAATTTTGAAGCAGTGTTGGCGAGAGCACGGTATTCAGACTCGCTGCTAGAGCGAGAAACTGTGGGATGTTTCTTAGCACTCCAAGAAACTAGATTCTCACCAAGATAAACCGCATAACCATAAGTGTACCGACAAGTCTCTAGACAGCGAGCCCATTCAACATCAGAGTACCCTAACACATCATGAGTACTAGCAGAACGAAAGCTAAGACCAAAATGAAGAGTTCCACGAATATACCGCAAAATCCGTGTTACTGCAGCGAAATGGTGAATGCCAAATCCGGGCAAGAGATGGTGAGATACTGGAGAGCACCAACAAGTGAACGATAAAGTGTAGGATCCCCGGAACGAAGGACTGGTAGAGTTGTGAAGTTGAGAACCAGCAACAAATGGAGTAGAAACAGGTGCCGCGTCAGACATACCGGCCCGATTCAAAATATCACGAGCATACTTTGCTTAGCCAACAGTAAACCTGAGGAGGTAGGCGAAACTTTAAGACCAAGAAAGTAATAAAGAGCACCAAGATCCTTGATTTCAAACTCTCTATGTGTCCGATCAATGAACTGGTGAAGAAGAGTTGAGTCATTTCCTGTAAGAATGATATCGTCCATATACACAAGTAGGTACAGTAACGATGACCCTCTCAAGAGGAAAAATAAAGAAGTATCAGCTGAGCTGCACCGAAAACCGAGTTGTGTCAGATAACTGCTGAAACGCTAGAACCAAGCCTGTGGAGCCTGCTTAAGACCATAAATTGCCCTTCGCAAGCGATAAACATAGTCTGGATGAGCAGAATCCTGATAGCCAACGGGCTGCTTTATGTAGACCGGAACATCAAGAACACCATTAAGGAAAGTGTTGTTGACATCCTGCTGATGAAGTGGCCAGGAATGCATGGTGGCTATGGAGAGAATTTTCCTATTAGTGGAGATTGTGACCACAAGACTGAAAGTGTGGTCAAAATTAAAACCTAGAATCTGCGAGAAACCCTGCGCCACAAGTCTAGCTTTATAACTCTCAATAGTTCCATCTGGTCCATACTTGAGCCTATAGACTCATTTGGAGCCAACAATGTTGACTTTCGAAGGTCAAGGCACCAAATCCCAAGTGTGTTGACCACGAAGAACGGCCATCTCATCATCTATGGCTGAAACCCAGGCCGAATCCTGAAGGACAGAGCGATAATCAGTGGGCTCTGTCTGAGAAAGAAGTGCGACCGTGAGACTATGAGCAATAATATCCGAATAATCCTGGCACCGAATGGCACCAGTAGAAGACCGAGTAGCCATCGGATGGGTACAAAGCTGCGGCAGCAAAGCTGAAGGAGTCGAACCAGCTGACGATGCCAAAGAAGATCGAGTTGTGCTGATCGGAGAGTGGCCATCAAAAGTCTCCAGAGAAAGGATGGCCGAGACTGGCTGAGGTGTGGTGACCAGCGGCTGAAGAGCTGGGTCCGGGTCGGCCATCCAGATGGAGAATGGTGGTGAAGGATGAGCGGCTGGAATAGGCACAGGGGTGGTGACCCCAATCAATGAAGTAACAGCTCAATAAAAAAAGATGAAATTTCCAGATCCGAAATAGAACGACTATCCACAGAAGATTGGACATAAGGGAATAAATTTGCATCAAAATGAACGTGGTGAGAGATATAGTTGCGCCCAGAAGTCGGGTCAAGACACTGGAAGCCCTTGTGATGAGGGCTGTAGCTAATAAAAACACACAGAATGGATTGCGCTGCAAACTTATCAGTAGCAGTGGTACGCAGACATGGAAATGCACGGTAGCCAAATGGGTGAAAGATGGTATAGTCAGGCACATGACCAAAAACAACCTCAAAATGTGATTTTCCACCAAGATGGTATAGTCAGTCATAGAAGTCTGACTTATACCGCATTGAGAGAAACCATGTGAGTCACATAAAATCATAGATGAAAATGGCATAATAAGAAAAACCACCTGCCGATAAAACAGGGGCTGGTCCTCACAAATCACAATGCACCTTATCCAATAAACCAGAAGCACGCTTGTCACTAGCGAAAAAGGGTAAACGGCTACTCTTGGCCATCTGACAAGGAAAGCAACTAACAGATGCCGGTATAGCAGAAGTGATAGTAATATGGCCCCGTCGACTTAATAACTGAACAGTATCATGAGACACATGACCGAGGTGAGAGTGCCACTGCTCAAAAGAAGCCTGAAGCTTTCCAGAGCATAATTCACCTAAAAATCTAGAATCACCAGTCTCAAGAAAATAAAGACCTGAACTATGATGACCTTTACCAATTATCTTCCCTATATGCTTATGCTCAATGGAAAATGCATTAGCATGAAATATAACATGGACAGATAAATCACGAGCAAGCTTACTAATGGATAATAAACTTCTAGTAATCTTAGGGACCACAAGGACATCATAACAGAGAAACCAGAGAAATGACATTGACCGATGTGAGAAAAGATAATGATTTACCATTTCCAACAAGAATAGAATCAGAACCACGATAACATTGTACCTTATCTAGATGACTGGAGCAAGTAGTAATGTGATATGTAGCACCTGAATCAATGATCCACTGATTCGACGAAGGATGACGGTTGGGACCATTCAAACTGGCTTGAAACAAAACTTTGTCCGCAATCCAATTAGTAGAGCAATCTTCTTGAGATATAGGGCCCAAATAAACCATAACAAAAGACCAAAAATTGCACAACAATTGCCTAAACAAGCTTGCGATGTGCGGCTGTGTGCTAACAATATACACGTTGGAGGGTGAGTCACGTGTGCATGTTAGCATGCGATGCTGCTGGAAATAAGTGGCTGGAAGTTCACACGTGTTAGTACGCACTGGCTGAGTCACGCTGGCTAGGATGAAGCGCGGGTTGGCACGCGCTAGTTGGCTGAGTCACGCTGGCTGTGAACAACGATCACACACCTCACGTTCCGCCAGCTCCGGTGACTTCTTCTGCTCCACCACCCGATGTGGGGTCCCTGGCCCCAACTAATTCTATTCGCCGTCTGCTCTAGTTAGCTCCGCCGCCTGTTTTGCTGGTTTTTACGACGTGTCCTCCCGTTACTAAGTTGCCTCCTATCAGACAGAGTGTTCGCGCTTGCTGACCTCCTCTTTATTTGGAAGATTATGATTGTGATGATTATGCCCGTGCTCTTAATACTGAAGAACCCCCGCTCCTGTAGCTACGTTCACTCATGCACCATCACTATCCTCAGGTGTTCTCTATCCTCTTACTGATTATGTAAATTGTGATAATTTTTCTACTATGTATTCTAGATTTTTGGGTGCAGTAACATCTAGTGTAGATCCCACCACTTATTCTGAGGCATCACAGCATGCTCATTGGTGAGATACTATGATTGAAGAACTTACTACGCTTGAGCGCAATCAGACTTAGACTTTGGCCCCTCTTCCTCTTGATCAGAAGGCGATCGGTTGCAAATGGGTTTATCGGACAAAGTTTAAGTCAGATGGTACTATTGAACGTCATAAGGCGCACCTAGTGGTTATTGGGAATTTCCAGGTTGAAGGGATTGATTATACTGAGACATTTGCTCTAGTTGCGAAGATAAGTTCTGTTTGCCTATTCTTATATGTTGTGGTCATTAGTGGTTGGGAACTACATAATATGGATGTCCATAATGCTTTCCTGCATAGTGATTTGCATGAAGATATTTTTATGTGACCCCCACCAGGCTATGCCGGGCCCCATAGTTAGGTATTTCTCCTTCAGAATTCTCTTTACAGTCTTCGCCAGGCTCTTAGAAATTGGTTTGCCAAATTGGCTTAGGCTTTACGAGCTTTTGGTTTTGTTTAGAGTAAGGTAGATTACTCTTTATTTGTCTTTTCCCGTGGATTGGTTTCTTTCCATGTTCTGATTTATGTGGATGATTTGGTCATTGCTGGTAGCTCTTCTGCACTCATCTCTGAGTTTAAGAAATACTTGAGTTCTTGTTTCCATATGAATGATCTTAGTTTAATTAAGTATTTCTTGGGCATAGAGATTGCTAGAAGACCGGAGGGGATGTTTCTTTTGCAAAGGAAATATGCCTTGGACATTTTATCTGATACATGTTTATCTGCCTCTAAACCAACTAATTCTCCAATGGAGCAGCAACACGATCTGGCGCGTGTTGATGGCCTAGTTTACCATGATCCTGAGCAGTACAGGCGACTGGTTGGATGCATAATATACCTTACCATCACACATCCTGAGCTTAGTTATTCGGTTCACACACTTGCTCAATTCATAAAGTCTCCTTGTGTTCCTCACTGGCAAGCTGCAATTTGTGTGTTGCACTACTTGAAGAGCCATCCTGGGCAAGGTTTATTTCTCTCTTCTTGTAGTGCATCACAGTTAACTCCTTACTGTAATTCTGATTGGGCTACTTTCCCTATTACCTGGCGTTCTCTTTCCAGTTACTTTGTGATAATTGGTGAATCTTTGGTTTCTTGGAAGACCAAGAAGCAACCTACAGTTTCTCGGTCTTCTGCTGAAACAGATTATCGTGCTATGGTTGTTACATGTTTTGAGTTGTTATGGCTTAGGTCATTACTGAATGACTTAGGGGTTGCGCATATTGTACCTATGCATTTATTTTGCGATAGTCAATCTGGTCTTCATATTGCAGCAAATCCAGTGTTCCATGAACGTACGAAGCATATTCAAGTTGATTGTCAGTTTGTCCGGGATTTTTTGTAGTCTGGTAGTATAGTTACTCATCATATCCGCACTACAGATCAACATGCAGACTTTTTTACCAAAACTCTCGGACGTAACCGGTTTAATTCATTACTTGGCAAGTTGGGAATTTCTGATCTACATGCTCTAACTTGAGGGAGGGTGTTAAGGTATATAAATATTACTTGTAATTGTAACTAGATTCTATTTATCCTTTTCATAGCTTGTATAGATATTTTATACTACTATATAATGTACCCTGAGATCATAAATAAAGACACATTATTACCCTTATTTTCTACACCTTCCATTCCAAATTTGCCAACCGGAGCAGCTATCACACTGCCACTGAAACAAGGAATTTTGGGAAAGATTTTTCTGATTTGATATGCATAAAATTAAAGGGATGCATACCCAAATATACATGATTTTACTAGACTAACTAAATAAAGTACAAAGTATATTACAACACAAACTCTATTACTCCCTTTCAATTTGGAGCATGAAGATCGAGAATGCCCAACATGGATCTGAGATGGATGAAAGCTGCCCGTCCAAGTGCTTTGGTGAATCTGTCTGCCGGCTGATCCGAAGTGGAAATATGATAAGTAGAAATGACACGTGAAGACACTAGATCACGAACAAGATGGCTGTCAATCTCAATGTGTTTGGTCCTCTCATGAAATACCAGATTGGCTCCAATGTGGAGGACAGCCTGACTATCACAAAAGAGTCAAACTGGAGAAGAATGGGAAACACCAAGGGAGCAAAAGAGAGAACAGAGCCAATGGATTTCGCAGCAAGCATTGGCCAGAGCTCTATACTCAACCTCGGCTGAAGAACGCAAAACAGTGTGTTGCTTCTTGGTCTTCTAAGAAACTGGCGAGACGCCTAAGGTGACAAAATACCCAGTTACAGAACGTTGAGTGATGGGACAAGTTGCCCAGTCTGAGTCGCGGTAGGCAATCAGAGCCAAGCTACTATCTCAAGAAAGAAATAGACCCTATCCTAGAAGCCTTTAACATAGTGTAGAACTCTCAATGCTGCAGACCAATTATCTACTTTTGGCTGCTGCACGAATTGCGAAAGAGTAAGATAGACCAACTTTCCAATAAGGTGGCAATACTACTCAGGGTGATCAAAATCTAGACTAGAAGCTTTAGCAAGGGCCTGCGTTGGATCCGTAGGCAATGCAATGGGCTTGAAGTCGAGTAGACCATCTTCGACCACCACCTCCAATGCATATTTGCGCTGAGAGACAAAGATCCCTAATAGATTTCATACAACTTCGAGTCCCAAAAAATATTTAAGAATCCCGAGATCCTTCATATGAAAGCAGGATGACAAGTAATGCTTTAAAGTTGATATGACAGTTGAATTATCTCCAGCAATAATGAGATCATCGACATACACCAAAACATGAAGAGTGTGACTAGAATAGGTAAGACTGAATAATGAGTAATCTGTATAGCTCTATCGAAACCCATACTGCCAAAGAGCATGCACAAGCTTAGAAAACCAGTTTATAGGAGCCTGCTTGAGACCATACAGGGACTTATGTAGGTGACGTACCTGACAAGGAAGTGCTTTGGAGTAGCCCAATGGTGGAGTCATAAATACAAGCTCATCCAAGTAGCCATGTAGAAAAGTGTTATGATCATCCATTTGGTGCAATTCACGATTTCGTACAGCAGTAACGGAAAGAAATGTACGAACTGTTACCATCTTGGCAACTAGAGCAAAAGACTCATTGAAGTCAATGCCTTCAACCTGGTGATTCCCTCAATATTTCTATTGGACTAGTACTTAATGCGATACACCTACTTACAACCAATTGGTTTCTTGTCAGGAGGAAGAGCAGTGAGAGACCAAGTGCCATTTCTCTCGAGGGCCTCAATTTCGTCGTGCATGGTATAACGCCAAGGAGCTTGCTATACGGCCTCTTAGAAGCAAACTGGTTCTTGGCCTGAGGTGACTGCAACCAAGAAGTGAGCACTAGCTAGAGAAAATTTAGCGGAGGAGACAAATTTGTTGATCGGATATTGAGTGGAAGAGACAATTGACCGAGAATCATCACGATGCATGGAACTGCAAACAAAATCCTTTAGTAAAACACTAGGTTGACGTTGGCGTGAGCTGCGCCAAACGTCCAAAATAACCTCCTCGGCCGGGGAGCTGACCACGGCGGGCAGTGATGAGCAGCTGCTAGTTGGCGCGAGCTCGGCTATAGACAGGGACTGCGCTGGCAGAATGGCCGTTGATGAGCTGCCAAGGTCTGTATGGATGCTCCCCCTTACCGTGGAGGGGGGAGGAATTTGCAAAGAACTCCCCCTTTCTGTGAGGGGTGAAGTATCTGGACTATCGAAGACAGGAAGATGAAGGTCAATCTGCATTGAAGTGGGCGATAGAGAAGTGGCTGGACCTCGAACTAGAAATATATCTTCAAAGAACAAAACATCTATGGAGAAGAAAAAATGTTCCGATTAAAGATCATATAGACACCAGTCTTACTTTCCACTTGGATAACCCATGAAGACGCATTTGTGACTACGAGCAACAAACTTTTCTGTAGGTCGAGGAAAAGTGGAGGAAAAATAGAGACAGCCAAAGATCCAAATATTTGAGTACTTCGGAGCTATATGGAAAAGAAAATGAAAAGGAGTATTATTTTGAAGAACCGACGTAGGAGTCCGGTTGATCAGATAGCATGTTGTAAGAACACATTCGCCCCAAAAATTGATTGGAAGAGCCGTATGAAACCGCAAAGCACATTCAACATTTAGGAGATGGTGATGCTTGCGTTCAACTCTACCATTCTGTTGAGGTGTGTAATTGCACGAAGTCCTGTGAGAAGCAAAGTAATACTTAAGAACAAAGAATTAAGTACCATTGGCAGACCTGAAACGGTGAACTGATGTCTAAAACTTAGTGACAGTTAATGCACAAAAATCCATAACCAATTTTGTAACCTCTGACTTGGACTTAATTAAATAAGCCCATGAAGAGCGAGAGTAATCATGAACAATGGTAGAAAAATAAGTAGCACCACAAGAAGCAGGAATTATGTATGGTCCCCAAATGTCACAATGAACAAGATCAAACAAGCGTGTGGATTTATTATAACTTAACAGAAAAGTAGCTCAGGTTTGTTTGGAATGAAAACAAACATCACAGGGAATAGAACTCTATACAGAATCACAAGGAAAATGTAAAGATGCTAAAACTGTAAATGAGGGATGCCCCAGTATTTGATGCCAAAACTTGGCTGAGGTCACCTTCTTGCTCTTGGTCGTGGAATAGGCACGAGCAGCTACCGAGAAATGCTGCAACCAATAAACTCCATGTCTCTTCTCACCCACACCAATCACTATCTTCGTATCGCTTTCCTGAAGTATACACAATTTTTGGTCAAGAAATCAAAACAACGAGCATTTAGAAGATACCTAGCAGAGGACATGAGATTGCATGCCAGTGTCGGAAGATAATGAACATGGTCAATTCTGCCAAACTGAGAGAAAACAAAAGAACCTTCCTTGACAGCTAAAACAACATGGTTATCTGGAAGCTTAATAGGTTAATGAGCAATATCAACAATATCATGTAGGATGGAAAGATTTCTAGTCATATGAAAAGAAGCACCCGTGTCGAAGAGTGAGTGCTTATCAGTAGCATTAGAAGAAGGAGTGCTCATGATGTTATACATCTGCAACACTGCCTGCCAATGGTTGGGGCTGGGATTTGAGCCTCGAGTAGCAGACTTTGAGAGGGACATATCATCTGACGCTTGAGTGGGAGCTTGCTACCTCGCCGAGAGGGCAACTCCAGCTGGCGGACTGCCACGACCGTGACCGGCACCTGTGTTGTGCATAGCCGACCGGTGCACAAAACCCTTAGGAACGCCAAGGAGCTTTTAGCACATAGAGATGTCATGCCTCTACTTGAAATGGTAAGAGCACATGGGACGACTGGCTGATTGGTCCGGGGTGGAGGGAGACTGAACGCTCGCCAAAGGGGCTGACTTGGCCTGAGCCGCAAAAGCCATACCATCAGGTTTGGTATCGTGTTTGAGCATGAAAGTCTTATGGAATTCTTCTTGCAAGACCAAAGCATGAACGTGATTGATGGACGGGAGGGGATCTTGCGCCATGATGCTAGAGCAAAGAGTTCTAAAGAAGTCATCTAGCCCAAGAAGAAACTTATAAAGACGCTCGATATTGCATTATGCACAAAGTTTGGCCGTGATATTACAAGTACAATTTGCGCAGAGACATGCTTAAAGGGGAACATATGTCAGGAATCCATCCCAAATCTTCTTGAGAGCGCTATAATATGATGCAACCATTTTACCACCTTGGCGACAATTTTCCAAGTCTGCATAAAACTGAAGAAGGTGTGGCCCGTTACCGAAAGAGAATCGATGACGTAGTTCCTGCCAGAGCTCAAAAACAGTTTCGTGATAAGTGATGAAAGATCGTAGAGACTAATCAATAGATTTCACAACCCATTTGATGAGCATGGCATTGACACTATACCAGTTATTAAGATTAACGGGGGGAAACACCGTCCTTAAAAAGGCGACCATCAACAAAACCTAGTTTATGTTTATCCTTGAGTGCGTTCTTCATCGAGGTAGTCCACTCCTTATAGTTACCGCCCTTAAGAACAACCGGATAGAGAGACAGACCTGGGTGATCAAAGGATGAAGGTAGAGGGAGAAGAATGATTAAGAGGTTGCTGCAGTGTTTGAGGTTCACTGTCGGAAGCTCAAAGGTGGCGTCGGCGGTGGAGTGTTTCTGGCGGGTGGCGACGGTGTGTTGATGACGCTGTCCAAATCAGTCATGGTTGGGTGGTGAGTTTGGACGGTGGTTGAGGTGAAAAACATAAAGTTTTAGAGAGTTGGCCCTAATACCATAACAGAATCACGGGCTTCTATCATAAAACCAATTGATACTACATAAAGGTGGCCCATTATCTTATATATTGAGTTATATAACTGTGAACCACCAATGTGGGACTAACTCTAACAGCCGCCCTTGCCAACAAATCTTACATCTTTATCGACTATGCCGGTCCTCCCTAGTACGCTGCCCACATTGCCACAAACTAAGCTTCCGACGACTCTGCCCACATTGTCGGTACCTCCCATGCTAGCTGCCACTTTGTTGCCAAACCTTCCAACTTCCAATCCTGCAATTCCAACAATTCCTAACATCGGATCTCCTCATTCTAATTAACTGGATCATCCAAGACATGTATGATTCATTCAGTCAACAATCATCTACATTATTTTCTTTGTCAATTCATTTCATTTGTAATCTTGGACCGGTTGCAGTTCCCATGATACTGTGTGCTTCGACCTTTCTATTGTTTTTTATGATGCGTCTTCTACCACCGACCGGTTCGTGAGCTTGGGCTCTTCTCAAACTAACCTGCAATCAAACTGTCTCTGGGGTTCCAAGGGTCAACACTCCGATGCTTAAGTTAGTCTAGGCATTTTTCATGATTAAGATAGAATGAATGATAAGTAAATGTGTACCTTGTATTTATACTCTGTGTCCTAGATAACGTACTCCTTAATTATTGCCCTTAATTACTTACGAATGTGGTAATTAAGTTAGGGTATTAAATACTCCCCTAACTGGGTTGCCATGACTATGGCCCACTGGGCTTCTTGGGTCTAGCCTCTATCAGAAGCCCCTAGAAAAGCAAGTTCTCAATATAGAAGGCTGGAACGTCACGAAGGTCTTTTAGGTCTCGAATGCATGGGACAATTCAAGAACTCAAAATGAACCTTGCACGTTGCGTTCCTTCCTTCGAAGATAAGAAACTGGTTTACTAATCAACTTCTTCGTTTAAGATTCTGAAAGGGTGCGCACGTGCTATACAATCTCGCGTGGCACTGCCCCCAAAACACTGCGATGTCAAAAGAGGAAAAGGTGATCACGTCTTTCTATAACATTTTATGTTTCCAATGCCAAAATAATTACCTATCACTTCAGCCCCCATATTTACCCCTAATAATCCACGCTTCCTTATTTACTTTTCTCATTTGCAGGCGTCTTCTTACAAGTGATTTTTCCCTATATTTCCCTCACGAGCGATCCGACCTCCATCACTTTTTCCAGGAAACAATAAGTTATTTTGTCCCTATTCTCTCTTTGACTTCTTGTTTCCTCCATTTCCATCATGGCCCACTTTGATGAGGTTTCCGGCTATGAGAAACTTTTCGGTGAAATCAAGGTAGGCGAGTCAAGGGTTAGTACGCCGGAGAGAATTGTTAGCAACCAGGAATGTACCCCCTCTGAAGAACTCCAACACGATGCTGATGCTGGAGAGGGCTTATTTAATAGTCCTGGGGAAGAGCAGATCTTTCCCATAACTGATATGCCTTCTCAAAAAGTTATTGAAAATTGGCCACCGGGCATGGGCAAATCCTACATAAGGAGGTCCCCCACGAGCGGCAAGATTGGTTTTTATCCTCCCCCCAATCCAGAGCTAGAAACCATAAGGGAGAAAGAAAGAGTACTTCCTTTGAGGTAGAAGGCAATCCTCAAGGGGAGGAGGGGAGCTACCTCGAGTGGAAATCAGGAATTTTCTCCGGCTGAGCCCTTTCAAGAGAACAAAAAAGGGACTTGCTGAAGATTAAGGCTAAAAGACTCAGCGAGTTGGATGTTGGAGCTGCTATTTCCAAAATTCTGGACTCGATCCCTCCTGTCCAATGAGTAGCTCCAGATACCGATTTTCAGCCCTTTCAAGAAGGTGACTCCCCCTATAGCCTTCCCGAAGGAAGATCGTCTATCTCTATCCAACACCTTCATTGTGGGCTCACCTTTCCCTTTTCGCTCTTTTTTTCCAAACTCCTTAGGCAATTTTAGGTAAGCCCCGCGCAAGTTTACCCCAATGTTCTGGTGATCATAATAATGTTCTTGACCAAATGTGATGAATTTGGTATTAAACCTAGTTATAAGCTGCTTTGCTCACAGTACTTTGTGTCCTATAGTTGACGGTCTGCCAATATGATCATCACATTTACCCATCGCGAAGTACATTGTAAAGTTTTTAGCATTCCTAGCTATTTGGGTGATTGGAAAAGCTGGAAAAAGGCATCTCATTTGATAGCAGGAAGTATCGAGTCCCTCCATGGAATCGGGACGTATAAGTTAAATCTTTCAAACCCTGGGAATACATCTACCCAGATACCCTCGAGAGGGACAGATAAAAACTATTGTCTAGCTCCCTCGACTACACTCCCATTAACAACCCTAACCCCCGAATTGGCAGCTTTGCATTCCCGCCCAGGATCTACGAAGAATATGTGTATAACACACTTTGGAATGATACAAGAAAAAGGCAAAGGGAACAAGAGGGCCCCAACGATGGCCCTCCCCTCGAGGTCATTGTTAATGACCCTAGGCATTCGGGCCCTTCATTTGTTTGTTAGAAATATACTTCTTTTGTTTGTTGTGTTATTATGTTTATCACTATTGACTGAATCTCATTCTTTTTCCATTTTCAGTGGGTTTTGCTAAGGTTTTAAAGAAGCAGAAGCCCTCAAAGCAGGGTCAGGCTTGCTTCGAGAGGATCATTGATTCCTCGAACCAGTCTTCCATTCCCCCGACTCTGGTATCTCCTCTCTCGAATCCGGCCCCCCTCCTACAGTAAGCTTTGAAAGGCTTATCTCAACCGGTAATGCTGAGCAATCACCACACACCCGGAATGTTCACCAGAAGACAAGGGCGAACAACAAGACTATCAGCTCCTCCTCTCAAGTGCCTTTTATAGGAACACCTGGCGGTGAAGATGTTCAACAACAATCGTTGCCCCCTTCAAATGATGCAGTGACCACATTCAGGTTCGAGCATCACCTCTCAGAGATTGGCTTTGATCCTGAGGTACTTTTCCCTTTTCTTTTTTTTCTTCTTTTTTTGTTAACGTCAATCTGAGCTGAATTGTTTGATCAGGCTTCTAAAATATTAAACGAAGCCACCGAGAAAATAGTGGCCATCTATTCCCTTGGCTTAGATGGAAAGGCTAGCCTTTGTAAGGAGCTCAGCAAAAAGGAAACTGAGATTTTTTGGCTAATGGAATCTCTCGTAGGTCACCAGTAGGTCCTTGAAGGGAAAGACAAAATGCTCAAGGAAAAGAACAGGGCACTTGAAGATGCCGCAGGAGGGTCTTTAAGAAAAGCAAACACTCTCTGATACCGAGAGGCATCAATGGTTGCTAGAGAGGGATACCCTCACTAAGAGGGTTCAAACTATAGAAGAGAAAGTTCAAGCTGCAGAAAAGAAAGTTCAAGCTACAGAAGATCTGGCCACGCAGGTGCGACTGCTCGAGGCCTTCAAACACAAGCTATTGAATATCCCAGAACTTGCTGAATTTTTCCTGGATCTTCAAAGGGTGGCCAAGGAGATGGGATACAGCGAACTAGCCAAGGAATTTTTAAAGTCACAAGTGTCCGCCTCTCTTTATGAAGATTTGGCTAAACAGGTGGACGATTTGATTAATCCATAGCTCGAAGCCACCATGGATGAAAATGGGATGATGCCATTAAAAACGATGGCCTTCACTTTGCCCTACTGTTTTTCATCAAGGTGAAAGAGGAGTTCTTTAGTGCGCGAGGGGATTTGAGTGATCCCCCTTCCAGAGGCTATAGGCGCCCCTCCTGGACAAGATTCCCCTATCAATCAGGTGGAAGAAATGATTGCCTTCACATCAAAGGAGGATGGTTCCAAGGTTGGTCCCTGTTTGTAAAACTTTCCTCTTTTCTGTCTTTCTTTTGCTGCTTTCTTAGGGCCCGTTAATTGTAACCCCTTTTTATAGAATTAATGATAATACACCTATTTTTCCTTTTTGCTGCGACTTATGATTTTACCTTTTCTTTCTTTTCGTAGTATAATTCGTTGAAAACAGTGCTAGAAGGTGCTTGTGAGAAACTTTTGAGTGCCTAAAAAGAGCTGAATGAGACAAATAAACAGTTACTGATTGCCCTTCGAGATCTTTCTAAATGCAATCAAGAGAAAGATTCCTTGAAGGACAAGCTCCCCCACCTCAATGCCAAGATGAAGTTGTGGCAATATAAAGATCATCCTACATTCAAGAGGTTTGTCGAGGATTTCCTAAGCAAGGAATTTAATGGCACATATCCTTTAGAGGTGGTCAAGGGTCGCGATCCCGCTGATACAGAACTAGAGGAAATGATATGGCAAATTTATTTGAAATTTGGTTCTCTGAAATCCTGCCTTGCTGTTGCAACTAGGCTCTCTGTAGTGGAAGGGCGCCTAATCGGCTGCTTGGGCAAAAATCGCAGACTGGTGGCCCAGGGGGAATTAATTGCCGAATAGCATCTGTTAGCTCAACGCAGAATGACTAGCTTAGAGGAGGATTTACTCTCCTGGAAGATGGCAGCTATCAAGAAACCCCCCCCCCCACATTTGGCAAGGAACCCCCTTCGGCCCCTCAACCTCCTCGAGAGAGCCCTCAAGTTGAAGATAGCGCTTTGGTGTAATCCCTTTTATCAGAGAATGCCAAACTCACTGGGGAGATCGTGGCCTGGAAGGTACAAGCTAGTGAAATGGAGCAGCATTTCGCTGAGTATGAAGAAAAAATTGCCGATCACGAAGTTAGCCTTCGTGCCCACATACTTTCTCGCGACATTCCTTCCTTCTACCTAATCAGCAACGGTCATCTTCCAAAGTTTCTATTGAAAGCTTCCCAGTTCAGGATGGAAGAGGTCAACATCTACGAGAATGGAACTTCACGACAGAAGAAGGTTTTTGACCTCATTCTCGATTGGCTAGCGGAAGTGAAGGTAGAGTGATTTACCCCCTCGAGTTTTTTCTCTGCCCCTCAGTCACAAAAGTCTGTATTGAAAGATATTAAACGACACCTTGTTCCGTTAAGCAAGGCTAACCAAGAGCCTTCATCAAAACGTCGCAAAAGCACTGGGTCATCCTTAAAGGCCCCATTCGAACTTTCCATGGAGAAATAGTGTAAGACTGTTGCCGTCACTACCTCAGAATATTTTGTAGGAGAGCAAATGAAGGATATCCAAAGGGCGGCCGGTATAAAGTTGGAAGAACACAAAGAAATTGAGGCAAATGTGAAGAAGCTGGGAAAGCCCAAGTCCACTGAAGAGTTGTTTCAAATGGGATTTCCTCCCGATGAATGAATATACATAGATGGATTAACTTGGATGTTTGTTGGTGTAAATATCGTATCATTAGTATTTGTTGAAACTTGAATGAATAATTAATATTCTTTTTCGTCTTTGTTATTTTACCCCTCGAACAAGGGCGCCTTGTGCATGTTGTTAAATAGAAATTGAACAATTTGGGGAGAAGCATTTTACCCAGGTTCGGTGTTTCCACCTATATCCTGCCAATGTCACCTACTAGCTTACCATTTCAAGTTTACAATTTTGCTTTCGAGTGCCGCTTTAGAGCCAACCACTCAAACATATCTAGAGCGCCGCTTTAAAGCCACCCACTTAAATACAAACTAGAGTACCACATTAAAGCCAACCACTCAAACATCATCTAGAGCGATGCTTTAAAGCCACCCACTCGAATACAAACTAGAGTGACGCTTTAGAGCCAACCACTTGAACATCATCTAGAGCGCTGCTTTAAAGCCACCCACTCGAATACATAATAGAGGGCTATTTTAGAGCCAACCACTCGAACATCATCTGAAGCATTGCTTTAAAGCCACCTGCTCAAATACAAACTAGAGTGCTGCTTTAAAGCAAACCACTCAAACATCATCTAGAGTGCCGCTGTAAAGCAAACCACTCAAACATCATCTAGAGTTCCGCTTTAAAGCCAACCGCTCGAATACAAACTAGAATGCTGCTTTAAAAAAACCACTCAAATATCATCAAGGGTGCTGCTTTAGGGAAACCCTATCTAATACTAACTAGAGTGTCACTTTAGAGCAAACCACTCGATCATCGTAAATGGTAGTTTTTCTCAAGTTGCTAATGTTCTACCTTCTTGGTACTCAAACTCCTTTCATCTGTTCGAGAACATAACTCCCCCCGGATGCGATTCGATCACTTTATAAGGTCCTTCCCAATTTGCAGTTAATTTCCCCTTGGGTACCTTTATGTTTTTTTTCCACTTTTCCTCATTACCAAGTCTCCCGGGTTGAAGAACACCTTCTTTACCCTTCCGTCGTGATATATTCTGACCCATTCCTTGACCTTAGCCTTGTGTAGAGAAGATAACTCTTTTTTTTCCTCCATCATATCCAGATCTAGACATTTGTTTTGCTGATTTATCGTCTCATCTGCAGCAGCCATTATCCTTGGGCTAGGAACTCCTAGTTCAGACAAGAATTACTACTTCTGAACCATATACCAAGGCACTTCTCCAGTAGCGGAAGACTTAGTTGTCTGATATGCCCACTGCATATTTGGTAATTCCCATATCCAGTTACATTCTGCCCCTCGAGGCGTGCTCGTATTCCACTTGCCCATTGGCTTGGGGGTGGTAAACAGTAGTCACCTTATGCTTGATCTTATAGTCCTCACAACATTTCTTGAAGGAATCCTAGGTAAAATGTGTTCCATTGTTCGTAATAATTTTCCTTGGGATTCTAAAACGGCATACAATGTTCTTCCAGCAAAAGGAGATGACCGTTCTTCCCCTTATATTTGACAATGGATCAGCCTCTTACCACTTGGTGAAATAATTTATAGCCACTATTAGATATCTAATTTTTTTTGGCGCTTCCAGAAAAGGGCCCGCCAAATCAATTCCCCATTTATCAAATGACCACGAATTATAGATGCTTATCATTTCTTCCCGTGGAATATGTTTTATAGGTGCATGTCTCTGACACTGATGGCAAGCCTGAATATACCAATTTGCATCCTCAAAAATTAGCGGCCAGTAAAATCCTACTTGAATGAGCCTTCTCGCCACAGACTTGGCCCCCCTGGTGGCTGCCACACACCCTTTCGTGGGCCTCCCTTACGAGGTAATTTTTTTCGTGACAGTCAATGCATTGAATTAATGGCTGCAAATAACCTCTTCTGTATAACCCTTCATCTTGTAACACATACATTGATCCTTCAATCTTATCTTTCTGGCATCCACTTCATTTTTTGGCAGGGCTCTCTCTTGAAGATATGCCACGAATGCTGTCATCCAAGAGTCTGCCACTTCAACTGCCATCACTGCAGGCTCTTCAAAACTTTGCTTGCTCAAAGTTTCCATGAGAAGTTGCTACTGGGATGGGGTCCCCAAATCCGAAGAAGCGAGGTTACTTAGAGTGTCCGCTTTATGATTGCTTTCTCTCAGACCCTGCGTCAATGTATCAAATTTGAAAAACTTTAACGAGTTCTTTACTACCTCGAGGTATCTCTACAGATTACGCTCTCTGGTCTTATATTCTCCATTCACCTGTTGAACCACAATTTGAGAATCACTGAAAACCTCTATTTCCTCCACTTGCAGCTTCTTCGCAAGGCACAATCCAGTGATCAATGCCTCATATTCAACTTCATTATTAGTTGCTTTAAATGCAAAGTTCAATGCAAAAGGATAGTTTCTGCCCTCGAGGCAAGTAAGTAGGACCCCCTCTCCACCTCCTCCTGAGTGTGATGAACCATCCACAAACAACTCACATACCTTTCTGTACCTTATGTATTTAGTTTAAATGGGCTCCAAACACACGTCCAGGGGTTCTGTAGTTTCCACGATAAAATTTTCCAGTACCTGCCCCTTAATCGGAACTCGAGGATGATACTGGATATCATGCTCTCCCAACTCCACTGCCCACTTCATCATTCTTCCGAAAATCTCTGGCTTTAGCAGGATCTTCCATATTGAGTGGTTCGTGAGCACCACTATCGTAAGACCATGGAAGTAGGGTCTCAACCTCCGGGCTGCATACACGAGAGCTAGAATCAATTTTTCGAGAACAGTATACCTCATTTTCTGTCCCTGTATGGCACGACTAACGAAGTAGATTGGGTGCTGAACCTTTTCCTTTTCTTCAACCAAAGCCGCGCTAATTGCTAGCAGTGATGCAGAAATATACAAGTATAACGTCTCATCCTTGTCTGGTTTCACCAAACTAGGCAATGTCCTAAAATTTTCTTTCAACAGCTCGAATACCTCTTTGCACTTACTATTCCATTCAAACTTCTTTGCCCTTTGAAGAACATCAAAGAAAGGCAAGTGCTTCTCTGCCCCCTTTGATAAGAACCTGCTTAATGCTACCAAAAATCCTGTAAGCTTTTGCACATCCTTTATTAATTTTGGGGTTTCCATTGTTCTCAGAGCTTCAACCTTTTCTGGGTTTACATCGATCCCCCTCTCCGAGACCATGAATCCGAGGAACTTTCCTGTTCCTACACCGATGACACACTTTGACGGGTTTAACTTCAAATTAGCTTCTCGAAGCTTACCGAATGTTTCTTCCAGGTCTTTTAAAAAATTTGATAACAATTGCTTTTGACCACCATGTCATCCACATATATCTCCATAATTTTCCCTATCTGTTCGTCGAACAGTTTGTCAACCAGCCTCTGATAAGTAGCCCCATCATTCTTCAACCCAAAGGCATATTCTTATAGCAGTTTGTGCCCACATCTGTAATGAATGATGTCTTTTCCCTATCTTTCTTTTCCATGAGAATTTGGTGATACCCCTTGTGTGTGTCAAAGAATGCCAAAATTCGGTATCCGGTGATAGCTTCCACTAGCTTATCGATTGGTGGCAACGGGTAACTGTCTTTGAGGTAGCATCTATTTAGGTCTGTAAAATCTATACACATCCTCCATGCTCCGTCATGCTTTGAAACCATAACTGGGATGGCAATCCAATATGGATACAATACCTCCTCGATGACATCTTCCTTCAATAATTTTTCCACCTCCTCTTTAATTTCCTCAACTCGTTCGTGAGAAAACACTCTTCTCTTCTGCTTCACCAGCTTAATTGAAGGGTTGATGTTTAGCTTATGTAATGCAAGACTCGAATGGACCCTCGTCAAGTAAGATGTATCCCATCAGAACACA
The DNA here is from genome assembly GCA_037428765.1 of Rubia yunnanensis. Classification (NCBI taxonomy): domain Eukaryota; kingdom Viridiplantae; phylum Streptophyta; class Magnoliopsida; order Gentianales; family Rubiaceae; genus Rubia; species Rubia yunnanensis. Next base: position 42,489,380 of record CM075069.1, on the reverse strand, counting down.
TCTCCATACCTTTCTAACAGGCCTTCCAATACTTTTTTCACATCTTCAGGAATCAGTTTCCCTGCAGCTACTGATCATTTATCCCGAATGGACATTTCGATTGTGTGAACTAGTCCCACTTCTGCGTGTACTGCCGCTACATCCCTCCATTTCTTCACCTCTCGTACTGCTGCTAGGTTACATTTTCATGCCACAGTCTAATCCTCTAAAATGGATGCCACCCCCTTTTCAGTTGGAAACTTCATCATCAGGTGGTAAGGTGACCGTATCGCTTGAGCCTGGCACATCCATGGCCTTCCTAAGATCACATTATAAAGGAAAGGTGCATCCACGATAGCGAAACTACATTTGATAGTCACTCCCTTGTCGCTATCCACCACTCAAACATGCAATTTTATTTCTCCTATGGGAAATAGAGGGTTTTCTCATGAATCCTGATAGAGGGGAAGCAGACTTTTCAAGTTCTCATGCCATATGTCCAACTGGTCAAATCACTCAGCAAACATTACTTCTACCCAACTTCCATCATCAACGAACACCCTTCTGATCAATAACGTTCCAATAATGGTTGAAATTACCATAGGGTCTGAATGGGGCATTTAGTTCGGTATAACATGTGCTTCCGAGAAAGTGACTGTCTCATCCGGCCGAAACCTCTTATGACTGGGCTCTTCCGTGGTGTTACGGGGTGGGGCTCATCACCCGACCTCAATGCAACCCCAAACCCTCATTGGTGCCAAAATGATACTATGGTCCCATGCTGCTCAACGTGTCACTGCGAACCGATTTCCCTCGACCGTGCCACACACACCTCTGGGCCATCCAGTGCCGACCTCTCTGCACCCACAATGTGCTGTGCATAATGCCCGAGCCATCTGTGCCCAACGCCTGTGTGCACAGTGACCAGTTGCCTACTGGCTAGTATCGTCAATGCTGAGTCCTGGCCCGAGAAGACACGTCCCAAGCTCCTTGTCCCAGAAGTCTTCTCTTTTGCTTGTAAATAATTGTAATAGCTTAGTTATTAGTTTAGCGTAGCATAGATATTTTGATCAAGGTTCAAGCCAATGTGCCATTTTAGCCTTTGACCTTATTTTGTCTATGTACATGGCACTTGTGATAACGTTTATATCGCATATATGTGGAGTACTGAGCTACCCACATCCGGTTACCATTTTTTAATATACTGATTATGAGCAATTGTTCCTCTTTTGTTGGGCTTTATATTGTAATATTAGCTTGTGTGTGTGAAGCCATACTCCATCGGGTGTGTAAATTCTACTGCATACTCAACAACGTCCCTTCAAGGGCTCGGTGTGCTGCGAGCCACCGAGCGGTGTGTGATGCACGTGGAATCTAGGCAGTAGTCGTGTCACAGTAGCCCATGGCTAGGTCACACAGTTTGCACCCTTAGCGGGTGATCGTGACACTTGTTATCAGAGCTCAAACGGCACTTGGGCAGCATAGTCAGTGGTCGTCGCTATGTCTAAGATTCGGTTGGAGAACGGGCTTGTTAAGATGGTGAATATGGGTTTACCGGCCGTATTATGGGGTACGTGCTGGCGTTCCAAGTTTTTAAGCTAGAGTAAGTTGTATTATGGGGTATGTGTCGATGTCTCAAGTTTGCATGGACCGGCTGTATTATGGGGTACGTACCGGCATCCCAAGCTTCTATGCTGAAGTTGCCCGACTATCCGAAGGAGTAAAAACTCCATGGCTTCAGCCAGGGATTGAAGCCATGGGCTAGGCTCTAGCTAAGAAGAGCTTGCTGCACAGACTATAACTTAGCGGTGGCGTTCGTTGAAGTCGAGAGTACTGAAGTTATAAGGGATCGCAAAGAGTTGATAGGGAAATGGGCGTATCTACCATTACCAAGGTCGGTAATGGTGCGGGTGTAAGTACTCCCAAGGTGGGGGTCACTTTAGACCCAGTCTAAAGAATGGAGGTAGCTTCAGGTTCAATTCGGGTTTTGGAAGGAATGGGGTAAGCCTAGTTTAAACACGGCGAGTTCAAAGGGGTCCAAACTAAGGTGGGATGGACGAACCGAGAAGGCACGACTGGTGGGTAAAATGTGCAAAGGGAATCAAGCCCTTGTTGATTGTCCAACAGAGCAGAGGATCACTGCTATGTTGCTCGAGGACTCGAGATAAATCCAGGAGGCACTGAGCGAAGTAGTTCATTTGAAGCCGACTTATGAACCTGGGTCCGAAGAGGAAGTTCCATGCTCCATGAGGCATTAAATCTACGGTGTAATTCCATGGTGGAATCAAGAGTGCCAGGGTGGTTGAATTCGTTAAATGGGTTTGAGATCGACCGGGTGGTTGCTGCAGTCCAATCCAAGAGAGCTGCAATTTGGTCAAGCAAAGCGGGGAAGGCAGCACTGAAGCTTGACGAACCTGAGATGATTAAAACCTGCAGTATAGTTCCCCGGTGGTGGTTGTTGCAGTCCAATCAGAGAGAGCCACAAAGTGGTCAAGCAACGCACTAAAGCTTGATGAACCTGAGATGGTTAAAACCTGCAATATAATTCCACAGTGGTGGTTGCTGCAGTCCAATCAGAGAGAGTTACAAATTGGTCAAGCAAAGTGAGGAAGGCCGCACCGAAGCTTGACAAACCTGAGAAAGCTGTGGGCAGAATAAAGGTCGTTAATAGTGAAGCTCAACCATTGCTGGGTATTGCGAGGCAATGTTTTTTTCAAGTTTGACTCCATAGGCACCACAGTGGATTTCCACATCGTCAAAATGAACGACTTTGGCTTAGTCCTTGGCATGGAATTTCTGAGATATGCACGAATTGTCGTATACCCATATGGCAATTGCCTTTACATATTAGGCACCAATCCGTGGATGGTTAACATGACTGTGAAGATTTTACCAACGGGTAAAATCTTGGCTTTGCAGATTGGCAAGTGCTTAAGATAAGATTTCGGTGGGAAGAACATAAATGAAGGGTCAGGAGGGTCTATGCCAGCAATGGGTTTGCCCGATGGATCCGAGAAGCTTTGTGAAGCAAGTCTAAAGACTGAGCAGGTTGTGGGTCGCTCTCCAGCTGTAAGGAACGAAGATTTGTCAAGCAAAGAGTGTAAGAAGCGTTTGTCGGTTGCCAAGAAGATCTGGATTCAAAAGATATATCGGTCAGCTGGCGTGCCCCATCATGCTTCCCGTTTCAAGTCGTTCAAGCAAGCTAAACCTTGTAAAACTAGTCAGGGACAGATGATTCATTATTCACATCAGCAACCCCTTGTTGTTCCATAAGGCCGGGCAGAAACGTGAACGGATGGTGATGCGTACCGAACATCATCTAGAGTTAGACATTCCTTTGGTTATTGATCAAGGAGTGGGTGCTATAAAATCAAGCCAGCTCAAATCGGAACTAAAGAGAAGCCGTGGACCATGGCTACATCAGAGTACACCAGCGCTGGCAATTAACTCAACCCCTTTTTAAGGCATAAGTTTACAAGAAAAGTGTGGGTAAGCGAAGCACCATGGAGAATTCATGGCTCTAACGACACTCGCCGAATTGAGTGAGAGAGGATGTTATGAGGTGGGGCTCATCACCCAACCTCAATACAACTCCATGCCCGCATCGGTGCCAAAATGATGCTGCGGTCTCGTGCCGCTCAATGCCTCATTGTGAACCGGTTTCCCTCGACCGTGCTGCACACGCCTCTGGGTCATCCCGTGTCGACCGCCTAACTGCTCACGGCCCATGATGTTCCCCCTCTGCACCCATGATGCGCTGTGCTTAATGTTCAAGCCATCTGTTCCCAACACCCGTGAGCGCAGCGCCTGGTTGCCTGCAGGCCCGAGAAGACACGTCCCAAGCTCCTTGTCCCAGAAGTTTTCTTTTTTGCTTGTAAATACTTTTAATAGCTTAGTTATTAGTTTAGCGTAGCTATTTTGATCAAGGTCCAAGCTTACCTGCCATTTTAGCCTTTGACCTTATTTTTTCTATGTACCTGGCACTTGTGATAACGTTTATACCGCATATATGTAGAGTACTAAGCTACCCACATCCGGTTACCATTTTATAATATACTGATTATCGGCAATTGCTCCCCTATTATTGGGCTTTATAATGCAACATTGGCTTGTGTGTGTGAAACCATGCTCCCTCAGGTGTGTAAATTTCGTTGCATACTCGACCACATCCCTTCAAGGGCTCGGTGTGGTGTGAGCCACCGAGTGGTGTGCGAAGCATGTGGGATCTAGGTGGTAGTCATGGCACGGTAGTCCATGGCTAGGCCGCATGGTTCACACCCTTAGCGGGCGACCCGTGACACGCGGGGATCCTTCGAGTCTCAGCCCTTAAAATAGCATTCGAGGACCTCTCTCCCACCATACCATTGATGATGTTAATTACCCTTTGGATGGGTGGGTTTTCTCCATGTTGGTTTCCCTTATTTGCCCCTTGTTCCTGGGGTCTATCCTTCCTTCCTTCCAGCCCCCTGTTTCGAACCACTTATTCACAAGGCCTTCTATCTCCTCTACCTCCATTGTTTTGATTGTTTCTTCTGTAAGGCTGCCATTGATTCATCCAAGGCCTCGATAGGGCAGCCTGGTTCCTGTTTCCTTGCCATTGAAATCATCCTTCTCGGTCACACCTATCAATCTCCATCTGTAACTACATGTAATGTTTTATGTCATGATTGTAATCCTTGTGATGATCACAGTACCGATTCATTGCTCTCCGGGCTGCAACCAATTTTTGAGAACTTTGCAAGTGTGGAGGTGTCTGAAACAAACCTCTATGTATGCTCAAGATCTATACAGGGATTCTTCCTCTGAGCGTTGAGGGCAGTGGATTATACCTCTCGAATGGTATTCTTATGGGTTTGACCGGCCTCTTACCCCTATGGTCCACATTTCTTCCTACTTTCTCGACAAGGCTATCTCTTTTTCTTCTAGTTGCCTCCTCTACCCTTGAATATTGCTCCACGACCTCTTAAACCTTTTTGCAATGTCTTAGGAGTATTAGTACTCAGCTTCTTGTATAGTTCCATGTCCTGCATCCCCAATAGGTACCCCTAGATTACCTCATTCTCCGTTGTTTCTATCACCCCTAAACTCTCATCCACATATCGGTAATAGAAGGTTTCCATGCTTTCCCCTGGCCTTTGCTTCGTCTGGTAGAGTTCTAACAAAGTTTTGGTAAACTTATTCTTCTGCACGTACTAGCTCAACAACGCTCCGCTGAAGTCCCGATACGATTAGAGTGAGCCCCTTGGCAACTTATTAAACCATGCCTTTCCCGCAAGTAGCTTCCTACCAGTTTGCATGTCAATTTCACATAAAAATCTCTCGAACTCATTAAGCCCAAGAATGTCTGAATGAACTCTCAAGGGTCAGTTTCACCACTATATGTTGGAAGTCCTTCCAGGGGTTTCAATTCTATTGGTCATCGAACCCCTGTGATCATCACGCTTAAAGGAGACCCCGCTGCCTAGCCCAGGGGGCCGATCAACCTGTCCAATTCCTTTCTTAATGATTCACTTGCATCCGAGGGGGGTTCATGCTGACCCACTACCAGGTTCAACCCCCTATCGTGACCACCAAACTGTGGCATATAGAGAGGTTGGGTTCCTCCGTATCCTGGGTTCATCTAGTACGGCCCAAGGTTCGGGTATGCTGGTGATAATAGCAGTTGAACGTAAGAATTGTACAACCCCTGGTTGATTCCTATACTCCTATATCCTTGCGTGCTAGAAGAAGTAATCACTCTGTATACCGCTCATGGACCGACTAGGTCGAGGGTAGTAGCAGATTGGGTTAGCAGAGGTAGCACGTATACAGGACCTTGAGAATAACCAGGAGTGAAAGGCTGGGGCTTGGCCTGTAGGTAGCTGCTCTCTAACATATCCATGGTAAGGATAAGCTGTCGGGGGTTGGGGTTGAGAGGCCCAACCTGTAGTTATTCCCAAAGGCAAGGGTGGTACTGCCCCCATCGTGACTTTATCATCCCTCAGAGGATGTGTGATCCAGTAACCGGCCGCAGCAGGGACCCGAGCTGCTCGTTCCACCTCTTGACTTGGGGTTACCCTCTCCATATTCTAATTTCATTGCCCATGTTGGCCATAAGAATCCATATACGAGTCTCCCAAAACCTCCGTAAACCTTTCATCCCTCGAATTGACCACCCTCTCGAGCAAGGAATCGGCAATTCCCTGTCTTTGCTCTCCTATTACTTCCAAGGTCCTCGAGAGCCCCGGCACATCATGTTTTATTGGCACCAGGGTGTTTGCACCCATCGCTATTGAGGTTTGTCCCCCCTTATTACCTATGCCCGTACTAAGTTCTACTCGCAACTCTGCTCTCATCGTTTGACTATTTGCCATGTCGGTGTCCTCAATGAAAACATTGTCTCCTCCTTCTAGATTCTTCGATGTTAACCTTGGTGGAGATCCAGCCCCTGTACCTATTAACCTCAATCTTTCACTCCTTCAAACTACCGTGGACATAAACTCCCCAAACCCTTGATCCGGCTTAGTCTTCCCCACAGACAGAGTCACTTGATGCATCTTCGACCACAGACCGGTTCATGGGCTTGGGTTCTTCTTTAACTAACATGCAATCAAACTCTCCTAGGGGTTCCAGGGGTCCTTAAGTTAGTCCGGCTGTTTTGTATGATTAAGACATAATGAATGATAAGTAAATGTGTACCTTGTATTTATACTTTGTGTCCCAGATAATGTACTCCTTAATTATTGCCCCTAATTACTCATGAATGCGGTAATTAAGTTAGGGTATTAAATACTCCCCTACGTGGGCTGTCATGCCTGCGGCCCAATGGCCTTCTTGGGCCTAACCTCTATAAGTTTACTATATTTTTTTAAATGTATTGTTGTTTATAATGTAGTACAGGTGTACGGGGTTTAATCTAATTATACTATTCCATGGTTTTAGAGTCGTCAATCTCTGACCCAAACGGAGAACCCAACCTGGATTGACCCGACCAAATCAACCCAAAAACTGACCTAATTCGAGAAATATTGACCCGAACTCGACCTGACACAACCACACTCAACCGAAAAAGCAATTCGATAATGTACTATTTCAACTTTGCGATTTGGGCATGTATGGGTGAACATGAGCGCCTTGAAAGTCAACATTAAATACTTCTACACAATCTTGACAAATTACATTGTGGTCCAAAATTGTGTTACCCCACAATCCGTTGCTCCAAACTACATTATTTTGTTATTCTTGCTTAAATATAGAAATATTAAATTAATTAATTTTTTGGAGAAATGTTGGAAAGCGCTATTACATGTTCTAGAGTAATTTAAAGTTGATTACTTAGAAGTAAGAAAGGGAAATCGAAAATGCTTACCTATATACTTTTAAGTTCAATTGTTGATAAATATTTTCTTACGTAGTTGGAAAATACAATGGGGTGTATATAGGAAGCATCACATTCGAGCGGATTTTAATTTGGAGTTACGAGTCAAGTTTTTACATTTTGCAAGTTACAAGTTACAACGAAACAATAACTGATAATGGTGCAGTTGTAACAATAATATTATTGAAATATAACCTAAATCACCCCAAATTTAATCGGGTAGCATAATAACCCGATCTAAAATGAACCAACCCAAAATATATTTGAATTCAATATGAAGCATTATAGAAAATAACTGATATGATCACACCTGAACAAAACTTCAGTACAAAAGATGACACAACAATAACCCGATCCGATCCAACCCGGCAATATTCTAACCCGACCCAACCTAATCCAAGTATAAAATTTATGCGACAGTTCCCAACCTGATATTAAATCGACCGACACGACCCAACCCAAGAAAAAAAACTAACACATTTTCAACCCGATAGGATAGTAACCCAACCCAACCCGACCCGAAATGACATATTAAATCAACGTGTTTCAACCCGACTTGTTTCAACACGACATGTTTCCAACCTGATGCGAATCTGATACGATAACCCGAATTGACACCTCTACCTGCTTTATTATTTAAGGCCTGGCGCAGTGGCACTTTATTCCATGGTTTATTGCATTCCCAATTCTAACAATGCAAAACTAGTGATATGAATTAAAAGAGAAATCGTTTTAAGCAGAACATAGTCACAAATATACTGCCCCAGCGTATATATTTATAAGCTGTATATATTTATATACGTTGAACACGGGCAAGAAATGAGATTTAATACTGCTTATAAATATATATGTTGGGGCAGTATATTTGTGACTATGTTCTGCTTAAAACGATGTCTCTTTTAATGCATATCACTTAGTTTTGCACTGTTAGAATTGGGAATGCAATAAACATATAAACAAATTTTCACGGCAACAAGTAAAGGTGTGGTAATAAGAAGTAGCCTTAGAGCTGGCATTTCTTGAGTGAAGTATTACAAGGGAACATAACACGATAGTATGTTCAAGCATGATTTCCACAACGAGACTTTTAGTTCCACCACTTCCATCCTAATCATACTTATTGCGATGTCTACAGACCAATTTACGATGTCTCTGTTGTTGACGTTCGTCAAGCAGGCCACGTGGATTGGACATGGCCTTCTTTGGCTAATTAATGAAACCTCAATCTCAAAGCCTTCGGAGGCTGGAAAATCACTCCCAGGGACTATAAAAGACACTACAACTGGAAGAGTGTAGAAATGGATTCCCCTTGGTTAGGGTTTAGATTATTGAGAGAATAAATAGATTACATAAAGGGTATAAAAGTAAATATATAAATCCTAATCTAGTCTCTAGAATCTTCTATTTAACACTCCCCTCAAGCGAAGCATCGGATGCTCAGAGACGCAAAGCTTGGACCTGAAAAACTCAAACAAAGGACGAGACAATCCTTTCGTGAAAATGTCCGCAAGCTGAAGTTACATAGAAACATAGTGAAGACGAAGCTTGCTCGAAGAAACCAACTTAAGAACAAAGTGATAGTCAATGTCAATGTGTTTCGCCCACTTGTGCACCACATGATTTTGAGCCAAAAAGATGGCACTGTTGTTATCACAAAGCAGAAGTGAGGGACTGGAGAGAGGAAACCGAAGATCACGTAGTAGATGGGATAGCAAAAAAAATCCAGCCCTAGTATTAGCCAAGGAACGATACTTAGACTCAGTGCTGGAACGAGAAATCGTAGGTTGCTTCTTAGTACTCCAGGAAACAAGATTTCCACCCAGAAAGACAACATACCCATAGGTCAAACGACGAGTCTCGACACAATGCGCCCAATATGCATCGGACTAGCCCAATGCCCCGGAAGTGCGATCAGAGCAAAAAGACAGACCATAGTGAAAATTACCATGAACATAGCAGGGAATACGAGTAACTGCGGCAAAGTGATCATCCCAAGGATCCTGAAGTTACTAACTAACTGAATTTACCGCAAAGGCAATGCCTGGGTGAGTAATAGTGAGATACTGAAGAGCACCAACCAAGGATCGATAAAGAGTGGGATTGGAAAATATCCCACTGGTACCACTATGAAGTTGTAACTGTGTAAGAAAATGCGTAGAGACAGTAGCTGCGTCGGTCATCCCAACTCGACTAAGAATGTCACGGGCATACTCAGCTTTTCCCAAGAACAAGCCCGATGCTGTTGACTCCACCTCTAGGCCGAGGAAATAATGCAAAGAGCCCAAATCCTTAATGGAAAACTCCTTGTCAGTCCGAGTAATGAACTGAAAAATGGTAGAGGAGTCGTTTCCAATAAGGATAATATCGTCCACATAAACTAAGAGATTCAAAAAAGTAGTACCTCGAGAAAATATAAACAGAGACGGGTATGCCAAACTGTAAAGAAAACTAAGCTGCCATCGGTAAGTGCAGAACCACTGGAACCAAGCCTTGGGAGCCTGCTTCGAGCCATAAATGGCCTTTTGCAAACAACAAATATAGTCGGGATGCGCATTATTCTTGTAATCAACCGGTTAAGCCATATAGACGGGCGTATCAAGCACACCATTGAGAAAGGCATTCTTGATATCTAGCAAATGAAGAGGTCATCGGCGCAAGGTGGCAATGAAAGGAACAGTGCGAACAGTGGATGCCTTTACACAGGGCTGAAAGTGTGATTAAAATCGAACCCCAAAATCTGAGAGAAGCCTTTTTGCCACCAGTCAAGCTCTATACAAATAAATACTATAATCATGCTGATACTTGATATGGAAAACCCATTTGGAGCAAAAAATATTCACGTTCGGGGGGTGAGGCGCCAAATCACAAGTATGCTGGTGGCGAAGTGCAGCCATTTCCTCATCCATGGCCAAAATCCAGAGAGGATCTCGAAGAGCCGTATGATAGTCCCAAGGCTCGGTCTAAGCGACTAAGGAATCTAGAAAACTAGACACTTCATAATCAGAGAAAGATCGAGGGTGCTGAGAACCGTTCAACGTCCTGGTGGTCATCTGAAGCAGTTACAGGAGAATCCAAAGCAGGAGGAGTGCAAGCCTTAGGTAATGATGCAGAGGCCGGATTCATGGGTACTGAGGTCAAAGAAGTAGGTGTTGATAATAATAGAGCATTAGAGTCCCAACATACCATGTAAGGTGACTCGATAGATAGTGATCCAGTGCAAAAGCTATGGGGAAATGTCCACATATTGGAGAGCTCTGTAAATGACGAAAGCTCCGAATGAGACTTAGAGAAGGTATCCTACGAAGAGGATGCATAAGGAAAGAAAGTCTCATCAAACTGAACATGGCGTGAGACATAAATATGGCTAGTAGCCGGATCAAGACACTTGAACCCTTTGTGACGGGGGCTGTAGCCAATTAAAACACATGGAATAGAGCGAGGTGCAAACTTATTAGGCGCAATATTATGCAAGCAAGGATGCGCTCGACAACTATATGGGTGAATAAGGGAAAATCCAGTGGAGATCTAAAAATGACCTCAAATGGAGACTTGCCACCAAGAATGGAACTATCCAGACGGTTAATTATATAGACTACAGAAGAGAAAGCATCCACCCAATAAGCTATTGGCATGGAAGAATGAAATAGCATAGCAAGACCAACCTCTATAATGTTATGATGTTTCTGCTCAGTACGACTATTCTGAGTAGGAGTGTAGGGAGAAAACATCTGATGATGAATGCCACAAGACACAAAGTGAGCCTACAAGCGATGATTACTAAACTCTGTGCCGCCATCCATCTGCAAGATTTTAATCTTGGTAGAAAATTGTGTCTCAACATATTTCTGGAACTGGAGAAAGATATCAAAGAAACTGGACTTCCGACGTAACGGCAGAAACCACGTAAATCATGAAAATTCATTGACAAAAGCAGCATAATAAGAATAACCCTCTATCGATAATACTGGAGTCGGTCCCCACAAATCACAGTGCACCTTATCTAACAAGTCTACAAGCCAGTGGCTCATTTGTCACTAATAGTTAAGGGCATAAGCTTGCTCTTGGTGTGGACAAGAAGAGCAACTGAATGGTGCAGGTAAAATAGAAGTGACAGAGATAAAACCCAGTTTACTCAACAATGGAAGAGTGGTATATGATACATGACCAAGATGAGAATGTCATAGCTCAAAGTAAGCTCGAAGCTTTTCAAAATGTAATTCACCTTAGAAGGTGGAATCGCTAGTCTCAAGGAAATAAAGACCCAAACGATTATGACCTTTACCCAGTATCTCTCATGTATTCTTGTGCTTAGTAAAAAATGCATTGGCTCAAATATAATAATAACATGAAAATCACGAGTAATTTTACTAATGGACAGTAAGCTTCTGGTAATTTGAGGAACCACAAGGACATCATTAAGCGACAAGCTAGAAATATTACACTGAACAATATGAGAAATTGAAAATGGATGAACCATTGCTCACATAAATGGAATTAGAACCACGATAAGGATGAACTTTCCCACGATGACGAAAATTTGAACTCATGTAAGCAGTTGCACTAGAATCAACAATCCAATGATCAAATGAATGGCTACTAGCTCTGCGTGAATTGGAGAAGGCCATGATTGTGGATGACTTTGAATAAAATAATAATGCGTTAAGAGAATGCCAACATTGAGGCTTACAATTCCAAATAGTGCCAAATACTGCTTATTACAAAGTTGGGAGTGGCGCGCAATGTGCGAGGCAAAGCAACAAGCCCACTGGTAGCCTGTGATTACACACGCTAGGATACAAAAGGCCACAACACAAGCGTGTAAAGTATGTGTGCCTTCTTTAAGGCATTGGCACGTGAAGTACACACGATGGAGGGAGAAAAATGAATGCCCTATTGGAGGTGACGGATGCCAGCAAATTAAAATCTATGCACCACAAGCACGCCAAAGAGGACGACGGGGGCGATGGGAGAGGATGCCCGAGGAGAAACAAGCTAGCTTGACTTTTTGATCTAAGAAGATATCGGAGACACTGCCAGAGACAATGCAGAGGTTGAAGGCAGGACCAGAGAGGAGAAGAGTTGGATGACTGTGATGAGTTAGTGCTCGCCGGAGACTTAAGAGTGATAAACTGGTTGTTTGGGAAGGATAAAAATTTCCAACGGTAGCTGGGAAGTCGTCGGAATTTGGACAGGAAAAGGAGCAGTGGGGAGGGTTACAACAACAATAAAAGAAGAAGAATAAAGAGAGAAGAGAAGAATTAGGACCAAGATCAGAGAAGCTCTGATACCAGGTAAAAATGGATTCCCCTTGGTTCGGGTTCAAATTATTGAGTGAATAAATAGATTACATGAAGGGTATAAAAGTAAATATCTAAACCCTAATCTAGTCTCTAGAATCTTCTATTCTAACAAAGAGCTCACCTTAAGACGTCTATTCGCTCAGCATGCATGACAAGATGAGCTATGGGGGAAACCCAGTTCTTCTTCCTTACTCCATTTCCGTATTTGGCGTAAGTACATTCGCAAATATCTTTTACCATTATTACAAATTAGAATCGTAATACTTTTCTATTAACACTTATTAAAATGCTACAATAGCTTCTAAATTACTTTAAAATTTGAAACTCTATCCCCAGTTCAGTGCTTTTTTTAACCTCAACGTATGACACAAGGTCTGGCATCAGAATTCTTTTTCTATAAAAATGCAAATTATAGCCTCATGAGTCCAGTTTCGTATGGAAACACCACCCGAATTCGGAACTTACACGTCCAATTTTCCACCCGAGTCCAGATACGATGTTTTTTAACAAATGGATTAAATTCTCCAAACAACTGGTTTGGAATGGAAACTAAGCCGGAATTTGGAATTATTTCAACATCACCGGTGGTTGTTCATCCACTAGAACCGCTAGTAGGTTATGGCTTCGGAACATGTGGTTGGAGTCGAGGCCAAGTAAGCCGTTCTGAGTTCAGTATTTCTTAAAGGTGGTTCTACCTCCCTTGTTAAAGGTGGAAGAAAGCTCCCTTCTTCGGTTCAATTTAAAGGCGGTTCTCAGAACTGCCTTTGATCGTGGTGGAACAAAAGCAGAGCCAAAGAAGTCACCTATGAAGTGACTTCTCTGATCCATTAGAACCGCCTTGAATCCCCCCTATAAACTAGTGGTTATATATATATATATATATATATATATATATATATAAAATTTCTACCACTTAATTATTTGTATGAAATGTTGAAAGATTATTTTTTTTAAGGGAACCCCTAATCTTGTATACTTAATTTAGAATGGCCAAACTAACCTTGGCACAGTATTATAATCAGCTTGCGTCGGTCAATCACTGGACCGATATTGGCTCAAAAGACATGACGACCGATGTTATATGATTAGCATATAGTAAATTGTACGATATCAATGACCATTTAAACTAATGTTGTATTCAATTGAGTATATAAGCACCAAACCTCATAAATCTTTCAAACATCTCTTTCCCTTAATTTCTCAATACCTACGTAACCAAGTATGCAATTTCAGAAGTATGTCAGTATCTAATTCAACCTGTATTTTTGAACCCATTTGTTTCTCTTATTTAACTAGTATTTAGTGGCCATTTTTTTTGTCTATTGTTATTGAATTTGATTAGGTTGTACCCATTGTGGATTGTGAACTTCATTCTTGATTTTGATTTTTGAATTGACTTTTGTAAGCGTGTTCATTTATGTTATTTGTATTTAGTGTCCCATTTATGAATAATTTTTTTAAAAAAGAATTTGGGTAATAACTCAAATGAGCCCCCAATAAAATCTCTCCCCTCCCCTTGCCCTGGTGAGAATTGAAACCATGACCACATGGTAGTAGCACTAGACTTCAACCACTAGGCTAACATTCAATTCCCATCCCGTTTGAATATGAACCCACGTGTTCCTGTTCGTCTTTGTTCAATTTTGCTATGAAATTTGAATTGGTTGTTGCATGTAGTGTCTGTCACCCTTCGACCCAGTTGAACCAACAGTTGACCTACGCCGGCTATTAGAGTTGGCTAAGGGCATGGGCAGTGGTGGTCTCTTAAAATTAAAAGACCGCTTAAGAGACCAAAAATCACCACAGTGATGGTCTTTTAAGCGGTCTCTTGTTAAGAGACCGCTGACCGGGCTCTTGCTAAGAGCCCGGTCTCTTGCCAAAATTTTCAACGCAGCCTGGCCATGGCACATGGGGTTGGGCCGCAATTGTTGATCTTTCAACGGTGGGACACGTGTCGCCACCTGAGTGGGACACGTGTCCTACTCATCCGATTTCTTTTTTTTTTATTTTTTGTTTCGGACACGTGTCGCCCATTGGTTGGGCCACGTGTCCGCAAAAAGGTAATTTTCAGTTGCAAGGCTGCAATTTTTTAATGGGACACGTGTCCCATTCTGGTGGCGACACGTGTCCCAATCGTGTTTTTTCTAAAATTTTTTTCAATTTTTTAAAATTTTTTTCAGAATTCCAAATTTAATATATTTTTAATTTTCAAATTGTAATAATTGGTCGGACTAGATCAATATTTTATTTAGTATTGTCTGTAATTTTTATAGTTGTTGAAATTGATTTTTTCAATTTTAATGGTTTTTATATAATTTTAAAAACATGGAATTATCTTATTATTTATTTTTTTTTATTTCATTTTAATAATTATATTAAATTTTACATTCAACTTATTTTTTTTGGACAAACTTATTTAAAATAATATTTAATGGTCAAATTAATTATTGTTATATTTGGTTTTGTGCACTTTTTATGGTTTCCATATTATTTTATAGAAAAAATGAATTCTCATAGTATTTATTTATATAATTTCGTTTTAATAGTTTCTTAAAAAAATGAAATTCATTTGATTTTTTTACACTAAAGCATGGTATTGACAAGAACAAGAAAAACAAATTATTTAACATATTTTTAAAAAATGATTTTATATTTAAATATTTAAACATTACATTAAAATAATATGGAAACGAATTTAAATTCAAAAAAGTTACAAAATTTAAATTTTAAAACGAATTTAAATTTAAAAACGAATTTAAATTTAAAAACAAATTTAAATTTAAAAACGAATTTAAATTTTGTAACGAATTTAAATTTAAAAACGAATTTAAATTTAAATATTTAATCTTATTTTGGTGGACAAATTTATTTAAAATAATATGTAATGGTCAAATTAATGAGTAGGATAGAGAAAATCAAGTGGGTTCCATGAATAGTGTACAGTGGTCTCTTAACCATTGTGGAGAAAAAAAGGGGTGTCTCTTAAGTGGTCTCTTAATTAATATATTTAATTAAGCGGTCTCTACCACTGCCCATGGCCTAAGGGCATGGGCAGTGGTGGTCTCTTAAAATTAAAAGACCGCTTAAGAGACCGAAAACCACCACAGTGGTGGTCTTTTGAGTGGTCTCTTGTTAAGAGACCACTCACCGAGCTCTTACTAAGAGCCCGGTCTGGAGCCTCAAAATGGGCCAACTCACTGACGCAGCACATGGGTGCTTTGGGCGTTCAATTTTTTTTCCATGAGTGGGACACGTGTCGCCACCTGAGTGGGCCACGTGTCCCACTCAGCCACAATTCTTTTTTTTTAATTTTGTTCCGGACACGTGTCACCCATAGATTGGGCCACGTGTCCGGTACTTTTTTGGAAAAGGCTGAATTTTTTTTTGAATGGGACACGTGTCCCATTCTGGTGGCGACACGTGTCCCAATCGTATTTTTTCTATTTTTTTCAAAAAAAAATTTCAATTTTTTAAAAATTCGAAATTTAATATATTTTTGATTTTCAAATTGTAATAATTGGTCGAACTAGATCAATATTTTATTTAGTATTGTCTGTAATTTTTATAGTTGTTATAATTGATTTTTACAATTTTAATGGTTTTTATATAATTTTAAAAACATGGAATTATCTTATTATTTATTTTTTAATTTCATTTTAATAATTATATTAAATTTTACATTCAACTTATTTTTTTTGGACAAATTTATTTAAAATAATATTTAATGGTCAAATTAATTATTGTTATATTTGGTTTTGCGCACTTTTTATGGTTTCCATATTATTTTATAGAAAAAATGAATTCTCATAGTATTTATTTATTTAATTTCATTTTAATAGTTTCTTCAAAAAAAATTAAATTCATTTTATTTTTTTACACTAAAGCATGGTATTGGCAAGAACGAGAAAAATAAATTATTTAACATATTTTTAAAAAACGAATTTAAATTTAAATATTTAAACATTATATTAAATTTTGCATTCAACTTATTTTTTGTGGACAAATTTATTTAAAATAATATGTAATGGTCAAATTAATGAGTAGGATAGAGAAAATCAAGTGGGTTCCATGAATAGTGTACAGTGGTCTCTTAACCATTGTGGAGAAAAAAATGGGTTGTCTCTTAAGTGGTCTCTTAAGCTGAGGTGGAAGAGAGAGAAGAAGAAAAATAATATATTTAATTGGTAAGAGACCGATAGTGATCTCTACCACTGCCCATGGCCTAAGGCTCGATCATCAATCAAAAGCGTCTGCAATGTCGGTACCATGTTGTCGGTTTGGTCGACAACATTGTTGATGGGTGACCGACATATCACTTAACAAATTCAAACTTCACTTCTATTGAACATATAAATGAATCTGGTTTTTAAGACTGTGTTATGGGTAATTATTTACTTAGTCAATAACAAATCTAGGATATCTTTTCGAAAAAAGAACACATATATCTTATTAGATTTTAGAGTCTCAATTTTTTCAACACGTATGTTATTAATGTGGTACTTTTCTTTCATTACACTAAATCCACCATATCGACAATGAGGGGAAAGAGTGGTAGGAACATGAACAGGCAGGCATGTCTATCATCTCATTTTAAATAACTTATTCGATACTAGTGCACAAAATTAATATCTTTAATTTCATACGCGGGTTGTATTAGGAAGCAACGCTGGAGGTTGGGGTGTCGAGCAGTACAACTTAATTATCGCTCGACAACCCCTAATTCTATGTCATTCTTTCCAACAAAATTTGGGAAGGTTCCTATTGTGGTATATTATGTGCCCTACATCCATTCCAATTTTTTTTTCTTAATCCAAAATACTGAAGGTACTCTTATTTTTTACAATTCAGTCTATTCCACCAAACATTCATTCATGGCTACCAGAGAAAAAGGCCGCAGTGGTGATCCAGTGTAATGGCAACATTTGGGAGATGACCTACTTTGGCAACCACATTACCAAAGCTCTGAGCCCAAGGGGATGGGGGAAATTTAAAAAATGACAGTGACCTAAAGATTGGGGATGCATGTTCCTTCGAGCTACTTGAATCTAAGGAGGGGCAGATCGTGTTCAGAGTGTGATAAAATACAAAAGACTTTATTATGGTGCATTGATATCTCATCAATGCCCACCTGATTAATATTACAATATATAGGGCTACAAACTAAAGTCTAACATGAATATGATTCCAATTTTATAAGTAAATTACCATCTATAACATTCTATAAGGTAACTACCATTTATAGCCTTTCCTACAAGGAAATGGTTTCTATTCCTTATTACCCTCCCTCAAGTTGGAGCATGATGAGTAAGAATGCTCAACTTGAGAAGAAGATCCTGAAATTGCTAATCGTTAAGTGTTTTGAAAAAACAATCAGCAATAGAACAAGATTCAGCTTCAGTAGAAGTAGCAGTAGCAACAAACAACAATAGTAGCAGCGGTAAAGCATTATTTAACTTCAGTGAGAGAAATATTTGTAAAAGACCATAAACATGATTGATCGGTGAGCAACAACAGTGAGTGGCGGAGATCCTTGCGGCGACGCCGGCGGCAGCTAAGAGCAGCAGCGATGGCAGGAAGAACACGACATCGATAGAGTGGTAGTAAGAGCAGTATATGTAGAAATCCTTGCGGCAGCGGTGGTGGCGTGTGAGGACAACAATTGAACACGGCATGGCGCATATGGATAACAAAGTGAAGCACTGGTGGCGCTAGGCTCCTCCGGTTGCAGTAGTCTTGATCAATGATGAGACGTCAAATGCATGTATTTTCCAAAGCATTAACATCACATTTGTTATCATTTTGTTAGAAAATTTATATATTTAGGTAGGTTTACATCATCAGGGATTTAGATAACCGTTTTCGGTTTTCGTATCTAAATTCTTCATTTTGTAATCTATTTTTATTCTAATGGATTTTTGGTCCTTAGGAGCATGTAGATTCCTTTTTATGAGCTTAATTTGTAGATTTCTCATAAGTATTTCAGAGTAGTTTAGTGAAGGCCATTCACAAGGATGGTAGAAGATTGAAAGTCACTTATAAAGTGGTAGAAGATAGATTGAAGAAGGAAGGCAAGATAGCTGAGGAAGAATGATCCTGGTTTTTGTAGCCAATTTCTGAGAATTATCCAAGATGATTTGGTGTCCATGATTGACATCATTGGATTCTTCTTCGCGAGTATTATAAAAACAACTACAAAAACATCCAAAATGGATCGGCGGTTCACCCATAGCGAAGGAAATAATAAGAGGGTAGAAGACACAGTTCGGACCACACAATATAGTGTGGACCGCAAAATCAGCCCAGATTTTGACTATTTTGGACTTTTTTTCACTATTTCCTTGGACTATAAATAGCCCATCTTCTTCTCCATTTGAGAGAGCCCGGCTTTGGGGCCTCCATAACTTTAGTTTTTTACTTCTATCTTTCAATTTCTTCCATGTTTCTTTGTCGATTTGTGTTCTAAGTTATGAGTTTTGTTAATTTAGTCTAAATATACTCTTGGGAGCAATTGGTAAGCTTTTCTAGTATGAATTTGTGAGATTTGATTTATCCTATTTTTTTCTTTGATTATCAAGTATGGTTTGTGCTTTCTTATGTGCTTAAAGCATGATTTAGACTAGGATAATCAACTAGTTGATGATTGTGGGTTGATTATTTGCTAGGTTTTTGGTCCAACCTAGAAGACTTTGATTTTTTGTCGATGTTATTATTGTTAGTCAATGTTAGGTTATAATTGGGTGTGACAACTAATTATGATTATTAATTGATGAAATTGCTTAGATTTAGGATGGATTTTAATGGATTTGACTGATTATTAATGTTGCTCATTAATAACGATTAGCATGAAAGCCGATCCTCGTAGTTATTATTAGTGTATATACTTGTGCTATCTATATGTTTCTCTCTTCTTGGATATTGATGTAGTTGTGTTGGGTCTCCATGTGTATTGCTATTCTCAGGAAGTCTATGACAACGATCGTCTAGGGTGACCCCGAGGGTAAGAGTTATTGTGTCATGCCTATCGCTCACTCTAACTATAACCAAGGAGAGGCTAGAAATGTTTTCACTCAAAAGTTATTGACAAGTTCTCCACAATATGTGATTAATACATAAAAATAGGATAGTTAGTCAATGATTAAAGGATGACTAGAAATGTTAACCAATTGCGCCCAACATTCGTTATCATATTAATTACATCTTTCATGCTAGTGTGATCATAGTTACATTTTTTTCTCTAATTGTTGGTTAATTTAGTTGTCTAAACGAGTTGTAGTATTTTCTAAAATCAACCCCCCCCAACTTGGTTACCACACACGTAGAGTACTTCTCCGTGTACATTTTTACTACGCTTTGATACTCGATAAAACCCCTTTTTTCTTATTGACAACTCCATCTTACCTCTAGCTACTATTTAGTAGTTAGCCGTAATTTGGGTCTATAAATACTATCTTTGAGAGGCACGGAGACAACCTCCCAAATTTTGGCGCTGCTGCAGGGGAAAAGGCGTATTTTGTTGAGTGTTAGTGTAGTTCTTTGTGTTTTTGTTTCTCTTTGAGTGTTCTTGTTTGTTCATAGTTTGTGATTGTTTCTTTTCTATTTTTTTTTGAAGGACGTGTTGCTTTTGTTCTTTGTTTATGGTACGTGCTCGTTCCATGAACCGAGAAGCTTTGCACTATGACCCTAGATTTTTTGTGCTTCTTTGTTTTTATTTGTTTTTGTTTAGAATGTGTATTGCTTGAGTTCTTGGTGTACTTCTACCGAGAATCCTTACACAACGATTCCAATTTTTTTAGGGAAAAAAAGAGAAAAAATGAAAGATCACACCTTGAGGGAACTTATGATGAGAAGAGAGGCTCAACAAGAAAGTATTTGTAGGATTTGTCATTCCAACCATTCTACTGAGTCTTGTTATTGGTTGAGAGAGGAGCACTACGAGGAGAATAGAACCCTTTTCTTTTCAATACCAAGGGTATCATGATGAGTGCTATGAAGAGGTTAAGTTTTTGGTTTCCAAGGTCAAGGAGTTCAAGAATGGTATCCAAACTATAATTCTTACAATCCGGAGTGGGGTGGTAATCCAGATTCGTGGTATGGGAATACACCAGAAAACCAAAACTATGAGCATTATATTGGCGTTCATCACCTTATGCCATGTCCCAAAACCATGCTCAAGAATGAGGTTCAAGCTCGAATGAGAAACCCGTGCAAGCAATATCGCATATGGTCCAAAATTTGGAGGCGAATTTTTCCTCGATTTTCACAAACTTTGAAGGTCGAATCTTCTCTAGATTGAAGAGCTTAGAGACCCAAATTAGCCAAAATGCATCATTCTTGAGCCATATAGTACGGACCGTGAAATCAGCCCAGATTTTGACATTTTTGGTTTATCCTATTTTGTGTTTTAATTATCAAGTATGTTTTATGCTTTCTTGTGTGATTAATGCATGATTTAGACTAGAATGATCAACAGGTTCATGATTGTGGGTTGATTATTTGCTAGGTTTTTGGTCAAACCAAGAAAATTTTGACTTTTTGTCGATGTGATTATCGTTTGTCAATGTTAGGTTATAATTGGGTGTTACAACTAATTATAATTGTTTATTGATGAAATTGTTTAGATTTAGGATGAATTTTAATGGGTTTGACTAATTATTAATGTGGCTCACTAATAACTATTAGCTTGAAAGCTCATCCCCGTAATCGTTATTAGTATATATACTTGTGCTATCTATATGTTTCTCGCTTGTAGGAGATTGTTGTAGTTGTGTTGGGTCTCCATGTGTATTTCTATTCTCCGGGAATTCTATGAAGCTGATCGTCTATGGTGACCCGAGGGTAATGGTTATTGTGTGGCGCCGATCGCTCATTCTAACTATAACCGAGGAGAGGCCAAAATTTTTTCACTCGAAAGGTGTTGACAAGTTCTCCAAAATATGTGATTAATGCATAAAAATAGGATAATTAGTCATAGATCCTTTTTTATCACTCTAATATGGTTTGAAATTTTCATGATTATTGTACCGACCTTTGAATATTTTATTCATGTTGAATCAAACTTTATGAAATGAAGGTTTTTTAAAATTGACATTTTGAAAAGGCGATACCCTCGCCCTTAGGGCCCCGTTCGTCCGACATCACAGGCATTGATGAGGAGGTAAATCACAGTGTTTCAAAAACTGACATTTTGAAGACAAACCTGAAGTCGGTTGCCCATTAGTTCCGTAGTCAGTCTAATTGATGGCATGTGCAACGTCGGCAGGTAATATCAAAGATTTTGGTACGTATATAATAACACAACCAATGTCACACACCTGCTGGTCAGACTATTTACTTCAATTTTTTAGATTTTTTTTAATCTTGGTTAAACCATAACTAAGGTAAGTGACATACATTTTACCTTGATTTTTTTAATCAAAATTTAAAAAAAATGCTTTACCTTCATTTTTTAAGAGGTGAAAGATCGTTTTACCTCATTTTTTGGTCAAAAATCAAATAATTGAGGTAAAAAAAAACATTTCTTGTAGTGAAAATTTTAAAATATCAAATTTTTATGCATCATTATTATAATTTATTGACCATATTAACAGTCGAACAACTTTTTGAAAATCGTGAAAAATATTCCATGCAATTCTGATCCAAGTTTGGACGGAGGGAGTACTTGTACCAACGTTGAGAAAAAATATACAGCATTTATATATTACATGTGACCGTTCACGAATAGAAATCACACATTACAATTGACAAGTAAATGAAAAACATACATACAATGCAACGCAAATAATCAAACTGAATCAGCCAAAGGAAATGATCATCTGATACAATCTCGAACTAATGATTCAAGGAAATGATGAATGGAACTCCGGAGCCAGAGTACTCTACTTCGATGGTGGAGGTGCAGGAAAAGGGAATTTAGGAATGGCGGCCATTGGAGGCACAGCTATCTTGGGAATCGAAGGAATAGTTGGCTTCGGCAGGGATGGCAGAGGGGTGGCGCTCGGCAAAGTTGGCTTTGGTAGGGATGGCAGAGGGGCGGCGGCTGGCAATGTGGGCTTTGGTAGGGAAGGAAGAGGGGCACCGGCGGTTGGCAAAGTTGGCTTTGGTAGGGATGGAAGAGTTGGCTTCGGCATGGCCGGAATTGAAGGCATGGGAGGCAGTGCCGACGGCTTCGGTAATGTAGGAATTGTTGATGCCTGCAAGAGGTTACGGGCTGCCACACTTGTTTGGAAACTTGAAATGCAAATAATCATGGAGATAATGATACAATGGTTCAAGGCTGCCATTTTTATGAGTTGTGTAGTTAAAATTGCTTGTGGTGATTGCTGTTCGTCTTGAGTTGGATGAATGATGATCATTAAACTCAATCACCTATTTATGTGTAGTGTTTGTGATCATGAGATTCAAATGTAGATGTGTTAGCTCACCTTCTCAGTCTAGGATTCAATGGAAGACGACGTTTGTTAGGAATATCTGTTTTGTTTCAGGCTAACACATGTATGTGTGACAATATTCTGTTGTCCTGGAGTCACACTTTGAAAATACAAAGTGATTTATTTCTTTCTTTTAGGTGAAACTTTCATTGTTCTTGTTGGTAGGAAATTATTGGAATTTTGGTTTTTCGAAGCTAAAAGTTGTTAAACAATATATGACTAATACTGGAATAAATAAATTAATTTTTAGCATTAATTTCTTGAGGAGACATGATCAAACTACAAGGAAGAACAAACACATAGATTACCAAACTTTTAAAAAAAAATAAAAAACCCAATACGGTGGGTAGGGTGATTTTATAGGCTCCTCTAGTGCAGTACTGGTACAATAGCATTGGTAATTCACCACATATGCGCCCATATTTCGGCTCTCTAGAATACTGGTACGTAAGTACATCGATGTTGGAACATAGTTTATAGGCATCGTATATCCTACTGGAGATAGAAAACATACGAACTGGTAAGATGAATATCGGTGCGAGAAGTCAATGACCGGCGCTTATTGCCTTCACCAGTACTGGTGTTACTCATGACGAACGGTGTTGATTCCCTGTGAAGTTTATTTTCTTCTTCAGTGGTGCCCATTAATTTCAGCACATGTACACAAATTTATGCCGTTGTATAATGTTTTTACACCAGTTGTTTATAATCGAGATATGGGGTGCTTGGGTTACCGGTTGTTTATTTTATGCCAGTGCTAAATTTTTATCGCCGGTTGTATATATATATATATGACTGGTGCTGGGTTTTATTTTGATTTGCAATGCGCTATTTGAATTTGCAGAGGCCATTCCGGGTAATTTCCGAGGCAATTACAAATAGTATTTGTACAACAACTACTCTCTCTTTCCCACTACTATTGGCCAATTAACTTTTTCATGGTCTACGATGATCATCTTCGATCGTCAATATCTCTACCTACATATATCAATTCCGCATAAAAATAATAATTAAAAAATAGATGTTAAGATCAATCTAATAATATCTCATATTACTAAACTTATATTAATTGAGGCTTTTCTGAGTTTCTTTCTATAGCTAGTGCGGGAGATTTCACCTTCAATATGAGCACTTCCCTCCTTCTTTCATTTGATCGGTGAGCTTTGCTTCGCCTGTGATGGCGAAATCAGGTAAAAAGAAAGCATGGAGAAAAGCAACTAATAACCTAGCAGATGAGGCTGCTTTAACAAAGGGGAAAACGAAAATTGTACTGAAGAATTGAGATCGAGAAGAAGAGGTGGGTTTAAAAGGGTTTTTAACGGTGGAGAAAGAGGATTTGTGTAGTCAAAATGAGGAGATGCGATCCGTGGCTATCCAAGTAGGAGAAAGCTAAAATAAAAAAAGGCCAATTAAAAGCAAGTTGATGAAAAGAGATTGAGGAGAGCTACCGGAAGTTACAGGAAGAGATTGTCAAGGGAAGATAGGGCTGAGGTCGAGAACTAGAGCTCTATCTTCAAAGATGAACAATCTGAAGTAAAGTACTATGAAACTATAACAGTAGATGGGTTGAAATGGGTGAAATTACAATGGAGTATGTGGAGGAAAGTTCCAAACAATGAGAAAACCAATGTGATATGTAGGGTTCTAGGCTCAAATACGCCGTACAAAGTGATAGAAGGTTTTCTTAGTGGAATTTGGGGAAAGAAGATGTTGAAAATATGACAGCCACACAGAGGTATGTTCCTAGTTAAACTTACTTGTAAACAGTGTCGAGATGATTTGGTTGAACTGGGTATGAATAAGTTTGATGGGAAGCCTATTATTGTTAAACCCTGGGCAAAAAGTGTTGAGCTGGAAGAACCTGAAATAGTACAAATATGGATTAGACTTCCTTGGTTACCCCTAAAATATTGGCAACCTCAAATTATAAGTAAGATTGTGAGTGCTTTAGGTAGACCTATAGGGTTGGATAAGGCCACACTGGAAAAAGATAGATTGGCTTATGCAAGGGTGAAGCTAGACATAAAGATCTCTGAAACAGTTAGTTTTTTGAATGAAATGAAAACTATAGTCCAAGAAAAATTAGACTATGAGTGGTATCATGTGAAATGTAAGAATTGTAGTATGTTTGGGAATTTGGAGAAGGAATGCAGGAAAACGGATAAAAAGAAGATGACACAAATTGGGAAGAAAATATGAAATTATATGTTCCAGAAAGACAAGGAGATAGAAAAACCTCAAAATGAAATCCAAGGAGTTATGAAAATAGTTAAGGTTTTATGGACAGGAGGTTGGAAAAAGGTGAAGCTTCTACAGTGGACAGAAGGATGGAAAATGGTGAAGGAACTCAAGTGCAGGGAGGAACTAGAAGCTGCATCAAAGATATACCACCTGATAGTTGTTAACTTTGTAGTTTGGAATGTCAAAGGACTGAATAAAGGTGAGTAGCACAGCTTGGCTAAAGGTTTTTTCCTGAAAAACCAAATAGGGCTTCTTGGGTTATTAGAAACAAAAATCCAAAAAGAGAAGGAAGAAGAAATATAAAAGGAACGTTGGTCTGGGTGTAACACCCCTGCCCCAACTGACCTGCTTACTAGTGAGTATTGGGTCGGGTCAGGTTGTGCTACCGAGGGCCCAACTGAAGTCAGGTCCCTCAAGTGTGAAGAATCGAGCAGTAAAATTATACGGAAGCGTGATACAAATTTTAACCTCAAATCTTAGCTCACTATTACATGATAAATTTACAAACCAATGGGAGTATTAGGTTTACAATTCTACTTTGGATAAAATCTAAAGTTTAATGACTAAAGGTTTATACAATTATTTCGGATCCTAACTCAAAATAAGTAAGGGCTTCACTAGCGCTAATTGTCGTTCACTCTCGCATGTCCAATGTACATGTTGGGTTTATTTAATCTAGGGTGAGCTCCTTTGCTCAGTGAGGTTCATCGCCAATAATTACATAGTTGAATTTAATGAGTACATAAAGAAAAGTAAGCACATATGTCCTAACACATAATAAAAGGATACAGGCGGTTATACCTAGTCGTAGTCAAGCCCGTATATGGCTACTATGACTATCGAACTAAGCATAGACCGAAAACATTTCACTTTCAAGATTTCCCGAAGGCCACGTGTTCAATATCACTTCTCATCAGCCACGCCCCCACACATGTTCACTTACGAGCTCGTATCAGGTAGCGATTGGTAATTCTAGCATACCGAACACCGCGTGCAGCCACTCTAGTCGTACAGTCCGGCCCTTGTCATCCCCGTCGATTTCGAATGAACTACAATCATGCCAGGGACCCTGAATTTATCAAGAACAAGTTCAATTCAATTAGCAAAGAGCAATAAATCAAATAGACACAGCAAGATAAAGTACAAGTCAGTCATACACATAGATCAATCAAGTTGAGTTTGATGGGATAAAAGTACACACCATCCTCTTCATATCAAAACAAATTCAAAACTAGACAATATAACATGTGACATATTATATATGACATGATTTATTAGAGAATGAATTCAAATTCAAACAATCATACATAGCATGCTAATATCTTGTTAGATTTAATATATGCAAGCGAGGAAACACTCACCCGCCATACCTCTCAAAGATAATATTTATAAGTCCTAAATTCTTACTATCTACAACTAAGTAGATAGCGGCAAGTCGGGGTCGTCCACGAAGAAGAGGGATTTTCTTAAGCGTTTAAACACAAAAGATTACTATTATGCTAGAAGTAGATATTTATATACATATAAAAGCAAGTAAATTAGGGGGGGGTGGTTGGTTTTCCTAAGTTATGAAAGTTAAAAGACAAGATGACTAACAAATTCAAGTAACTATGCTAATCATTAAACAAACTAAGAAAAAAGGGGTTTTAAAACTACAAAAACAAAGTCTTGGGGGCAATTGATATCCACTTCCAAACCTAATGTAGATCATTGAACCATTCACTCATCCTATCACAGTTGTTACCAATGGGGAATGCCAATAGAAGATCAACATTCACTCCTTCTTAAGAGTAATTTGCAAAGACAACCAACGACCATTTGCAAACCTGAATGATGATCACCCTAGACAAACAACAACCATAGGGGTATTTCATCAATGGTATATTACACAAAGGACCATAGATTTGACAACAACAAGCCTTCTACCAAAGATACATCCATTTAACCAAACATAGCATTCATTAGGCTAAACCTAGAACAAACCACATTCAAGGTTCAAACTTTCATTGCATCTATAGGATAAATATGAGAACAGTCCACATTAACATACTTATCTAGAAAGAGTCACAACACATTATGCACAAGAAGTTCTAAGTTTATGTTTTAGATTTTCATACAAAGGAGCTAAGGAATTCGTCACGTTCCTAACACGCTAACACTTCAATCATGCAAACACTTCCTATGCTCAAACAACACATGACATAAATGAAGTAAAACATAGCATTAAGAACACATGGATGCTAAATAACAAAGGTTTCAAGAATGAGTGAAACAATCCATTTACCACTTCCACTACTTGTTGTGAAGATAAATCTTCTATCCTTGTTAGATAGTAGTTTGCAAGAGTGGATTTGACATCTCTTGTCAAACCTCAACAATGACTCCCTTAGTTAAAACACGACAGAGAGTATCCCATTGGTGGCATTGAGCACGAAGAATCAACAAGCTTGGCAACACTTATAAACACTACACCGTATCTAAGCATTTAACCAATTCTTGCATTTACACAAGATTAGCCAAGAACGATCGACATTCATTGACTTCTCTCGTTTGGTACCTAAAATAAATATGACAACGAGTTCAACATCATCACATTCATCTAGCAATTATCAACACATCAACATCATTAAGAATCTCTAACTTATGCTCTTGGATTCCACATTTAAGGAGGGAGAATTAGCTACTTTCTCCCAACCCTAACAAGTAATCATACAAGCAATTCATATACTGAAGCTTCCAACAACATCAATGCCATTAACAATTCACATTCAAAGCTCAATAAATGCACAATAGAAAAAGCACTAAATAGATAGATATGGTTCTTACGACATAAATATGGAAGCTTCAATCCATTGCTCCCAAGATAAAACTAAGCTAGATAATTAAAAGAAATGATTAACCTACAAAAACTAAGAAAAGAAAGAAGAGACAAACTAGGTTTTGAACCTAGAAAAATCATAGGAAGAAGTGTCTATGAAGTGGAGAGGATAAGGTGAGTATTTATAGTACACAAAAGCAAGAAGATTTATAGTCATACGTCTGTCGCGAGTCGCGACAGGTCTGTCGCGAGTCGCGACGGAGCTCAGTTCCAACATCTTGATTTCTTTCTTCTTCTTTTCTCATGTCCTCCTCTTCTCTTCACTTTTCTTCGATTCTTCAAGTCTTAAAAAACTCAAATACAAGTCTTTAAATCTTCAAATCTTCAAAGGTGTTCTTCCAAGTTTTCAAAGTCTTCAAACAAATTGTTTTGTCACACAAAATCCTCTAGAAAAGTAATAAAAGTGTAAAAGTCGCTTTTAACTCTCCTTAGAGAATTTCAAGGAAAAATGCCACATTTAGAGAACAAAAGTATACAAAAGTGAATCCTAAAAGTCCTAATATAATCCTATAAAATGGGCACATCAATCAGTTTGAGTTTCTTGGATGCGCTAAATTCTGTTAACGGAGTACACTTATTAGACTCAAACTATCATTTAAATAATGCTCTCGTGTTAATCTCTTAGTTCTTGATATCATTTCATTAGTGTTGTGTGGAATGGAGAAAGAACGGAAAATATGAACGAAAATAACAAGACACAAGATTTACGTGGTTCACCAATTTGGCTACATCCACGGGAGACGAATTCACTAATTTTGTGCGGAACAGAATTAGAGTTGGTTTACAGAGAGAAGAGAGACACTTTATATGTTGTCTCCACTAAACCCTAACAAACTGGGGCAAAAACACAATTCGGCCCAAATCAACAGCAGTCCAATAAAGAGACAAGCTATACCGTCGGACCGGGGGCGACTCCGCCCCCCCGGACCCCCAGGCCAGGGTCGCAGAAGCGGCTATTACAGTATTCAAGGCATACCAACAAATCTCCATCTTGACTTGAATCCTCAAAGTAGAAAACTCCATATGCACCATTACAGTGCCAGATGAGTAGACTTTGCCCTCCACTCCTGGGACTGCCCATAGAGCACCTAATCAGCTCTGATGTTCAGCAAGTCCAAACAATGTTGAAACTTGCTATGTGGAACAGATTTGGTGAATATATCAGCGGGGTTATCTGCAGTTCCCACTTTCTTCACCCTGATTCTCCTCTCACTCCTCAAGAAATGATATCTGACATCAATATGCTTGGTCCTCTCATGATAGACCTGATCCTTGGCTAGGCAGATTGCACTCAAGCTGTCACAGTACACAGTAGCCTGATCATGATGTAGACCAAGATCACTAACTAGCCCTTTCAGCCATATTCCCTCCTTTGCAGCCTCTGTCAGAGCCATGTACTCTGCTTCCGTAGTGGACAACGTCACTGTAGGTTGTAAAGTCGCATTCCAACTAACCACAGAACCTCCCAAAGTGAATACATAACCAGTCATCGATCTCCTCGTGTCAACATCACCAGCATAATCAGAATCAGAGTAGCCTGTAACTAAGCACTCGGTATCACCTCCATAAATGAGACCCACATCAGACGTACCTCTAAGATACCTTAAAATCCTCTTCACAGCTTGCCAATGTTCCTTTCCCGGTTGCCCCATGAACCTGCTCACAACACTGACTGCCTGTGCTAAATCTGGCCTCGTGCAAACCATAGCATACATCAAGCTCCCCACCGCGCTGGCATAAGGAACCCGAGACATATACTCCTTCTCCTCGTCTGACTGAGGAGCAAACATAGTGGTGAGATGAATATTTGCAGCACTAGGAGTGTCTATAGGCTTGGCTGTAGACATGCCAAACCTAGCCAACACTTTCTGAATGTAGCCTTTCTGTGACAAGAAAAGCTTCCGCTGACTTCAATCCCTAAGAATCTCCATTCCTAGTATCTTCCGAGCTGCACCCAGATCCTTCATCTCAAACTCAGCACTAAGAAGTCCTTTCAACTTCTGAACCTCATGCTTACTCTTTGCGGCTACCAGCATGTCATCTACATAAAGCACCAGATAGATGAATGACCCATCTCTCAACCTGCTGTAGTAGACACAACAGTCATAAGCACACCTCGTATATCCCAGCTGAAGCATGTAACTGTCAAACTTCTTGTACCACTGCCTCGGAGACTGCTTAAGTCCATACAAAGACTTCTTCAACTTGCAAACATACTTTTCCTTGCCAGGAACCTGGAAACCATCTGGCTGAGTCATGTACAACTCTTCCTCCAACTCTCCATGTAGAAAAGCGGTCTTCACATCAAGTTGCTCGAGCTCCAAATCCTGATGTGTCACCAAGGCTAGCAACACTCTGATGGAAGTGTGTCTGACCACTGGTGAGAAAATCTCATTACAGTCTACCCCCTCCCTTTGACTGAAACCTCTTGCAACAACTCTTGCCTTGTACTTGACTCCCTCTACAGGTGATATTCCTTCCTTCTTCTTGAAAACCCATTTGCAACTGATTACCTTTCTCCCTTGAGGCTGTTTGACCAATTCCCATGTCTGATTCTTCTGAAGAGACTCCATCTCATCTCCCATTGCAGCAAGCCATTTATCAGCATCAGTACATGAAGTAGCCTCTCTGAAGGTTGATGGCTCTTGAGTATCCACTTCCTCGGCAACTGACAGTGCATAACCCACCATATCCTCAAACCCATATCTCTTTGGCGCCCCAACTTCAACCCTCCTGGGTCGGTCCTGAGCTAAACTGCGGACTGTAGCTCCAGATGGTTGAGGATCTGGTGGTGGAGATTCCGGTATCTCAGATTCTGTCTGTGGCTCTTGATCCACCTCAAATTGTTCCAATCTATTTTCACCTTGAGTGACTTCAAGCTCCACCTGTTTATCAACTCCACTAGTTTCTGGCACAACTGTGGGCTTCACCATAGATCTAAGCAAAGCATTTTCATCAAAGACAACGTCCCTGCTCAGAATAACCCTCTTCTCAGATGGAGACCATATCCTGGAGCCTTTAACTCCATCTCCATAACCCACAAAAACACCCTTCTTGGCTCGGGGCTCTAACTTACCATCACTAACATGATAATAAGATGTACAACCAAAAACTTTTAACTTGGAGTAATCAACAACTTTACCTGACCACAACTCCATAGGTATTTTGCACTCTATACTCGTGTGAGGCCCGCGGTTGATCAGGTAACAAGCTGTACTCACTGCCTCTGCCCAGAATCTCGTTTCCAAACCAGCATTAGAGAGCATTCACCTCGCTCTCGCCAGCAAAGTTTGATTCATCCGCTCAGCTACGCCATTCTGCTGTGACGTATTCCTGACTGTATGATGATGAGCAATCCCTTCATCCCTACAAAACTGATCAAACTCAGACGAGCAGAATTCCAGCCCATTATCAGTTCGAAGCCTCTTGATCTTCTTCCCGGTCTGATTCTCCACCAAAGCTTTCCACTCCTTGAACTTCGAGAAAGCTTCACTCTTATGTTTCATCATGATAACCCAAGTCATCCTTGAGTAATCATCAATCAGAGAAACAAAGTACCTGTGACCTCCCAGTGACTCAACTCGGGAAGGTCCCCAACAATCAGAATGGATGTAATCCAATGTGCCATTTGTTCTATGAATCGCCTTAGGAAACTTGCTGCGGTGATGCTTCCCAAAAATGCAATGCTCACAGAAGTCCAAGCTCTTGATCTTGTGGCCACCAAGAAGATCATACTTCGACAGAATCTGCATCCCTCTTTCACCCATGTGACCAAGCCTCATATGCCATAACTTAGTCATATCATCCTGGTGAACCTCCAAAGATGCAACATTAACGGAATCCATAACCGTGGAACCTTGTAGAAAATACAAAGTACCATGCAGAACACCTTTCAGAACCAGCCTAGAACCTTTGCAGACACACAGAACTCCATCACTCCCTGAGTAGACGAAACCCTTTCTATCCAACATAGGAAGAGAAATCAGATTCTTTGTCATCGATGGAACATGCCTGACATCGTTCAAAGTACATAAACTACCATCATGCGTCCTGATCTTGATTGAACCAATCCCAACTACCTTGCACGCAACACCGTTTGCCGTAGTAATGATGCCCTCAGCTTGCTCATAAGTTGAGAAATAATCTCTCCTTGGGCATATATGGTAAGATGCCCCAGAATCAAGAAACCACGCATTAGAATGATTATTTTTCCCAGTAACAGCTAGAGCAAAATCATCTTCAGAACTGAAATCCCCTTCAGCCACAGCAGCAGTACCAGATGTACTCCCAGATTTACTAGCCTTCTTCGGACACTCCTTTTTCCAATGCCCCTTCTCCTTACAGTAGTTACAAACATCATTGGCCTTGGGACCCTTTGAAGATGACTTCTTGCCCTTCTTCTTATTTCCGGTTTCCTTGCCTTTTGTGTTTCCGTCACTAGCAAACAAGCCAGTGGCCTGACTTTCTGTACCTGTACTTTTGCCTTATGTCGCAACTCTCTACTATGGAGAGAGGATCTTACTTCCTCCAGAGACACAGAATCTTTACCAACAATAAATAACTGAACAAAATTCTCATACGAAAGTGGTAAAGAAACTAGCAAAATCAAAGCAGCATCTTCATCTTCAATTTTCACATCTATATTTCGCAATTCTAATAACAAAGTATTCAATTGCTCTAGATGGTCTCTGAGTTGCGTACCTTCCTACATTCGGAGACCGAAGAGGCGTTGTTTCAGAAGCAACTTGTTGGTTAGAGATTTTGTCATATACAAACTCTCCAACTTCAGCCACAGTTGTGCAGCAGTCTCCTGATCTGAGACCTCAGTGATGATTTCGTCCGCGAGACACAGCATAATCGTCGAGTGTGCCTTTTCTTCCAGACTCACAACATCGCCAGAACTGCTCGTGAAATCCTTCGTCAGCGGAGTCCACAAACCTTGCTGTTTCAGCAAAGCTCGCATCTTGATCTGCCATAAACTGAAACTGTTTCTCCCAGTAAACTTGTCGATCTTCACGTTCAACCCAGACATCTTTCTCCCCGATCAGCCCCGATCTGATGAGCCCAGAATCCGATATACCCACTACGGATATCGCCGGAAAAAGAAAACCGCTCTGATACCAGTTTGTTGTGCGGAATAGAGAAAGAATAGAAAATATGAACGAAAATAACAAGACACAAGATTTACGTGGTTCACCAATTTGGCTACATCCACGGGAGACGAATTCACTAATTTTGTGCGGAACAGAATTAGAGTTGGTTTACAGAGAGAAGAGAGACACTTTATATGCTGTCTCCACTAAACCCTAACAAACTGGGCCAAAAACACAATTCGGCCCAAATCAACAGCAGTCCAATAAAGAGACAAGCTATACCGTCAGACCGGGGGCGACTCCTCCCCCCCCGGACCCCCAGGCCAGGGTCGCAGAAGCGGCTATTACAGTATTCAAGGCATACCAACAATTAGTATTGTATATATACTTTCAAAGTACTATTGTATATGTATTTCATTTCATTAGTATTGTCTATATATTGTACAATTCATAAAGTTGATAGATAATGATATTGAGTTTTGTGCTGGATATACATATTGTTATAGTGATGAAACATATATTTATATATTATTGTTATAGTAATGTAATCCCTCATATACATATTCCTCAATTACTTTGTTTAAAGTATAAATCGAATACTGATAATTATGATTTTGATGGTACATTATCTTCTCAAATAATTTTAAATCTTGAATTATGAATGCAACAATACAAGGGATTTTTCTAAATTATATATATATATATATATATATATATATATGTGTGTGTGTCAATTAGATTCAAAATTATACATAAAGGATCTAATTAAAATTAATAATTATTTTTCCTCGGATTGAGATATAGTGTGTCTAACAAATTGAATGGTACAACTTTGAATCTTTTTTCTATATTTCAAGAATTTGAATCCAATTTCAAGATGCATTTTCCCCTGAATTCCTATTATCAATATTAGAATCATCTTGTGTTATAAATTATTGGGGGATGATAATGTATAAATTTTATTTTCAGTAATAAAATCATCTTGCATGTTATAAATTTTGACAACAAATAATAATATGTTGATATCACCCCAATCTAGGGTTGTACTTATATAATATATTTTTCTATTATTAAAACCACTTTAAATGTCAATATTTCTTTGCAATAAATGAAAAATCATAAATAGTATCTCAATTTAAGGATGAATTTTTACAAAACTTTATTTTCAATAATAGATTTGATTAAAATGATCCTGCATATAACTTCTTCTTCATCTACAGTAACATTTTGTATGTGCGAAAAGGTGCGAAAAACACACTCTACCAACTATTTCAATTTTCTCTTCTTCTTCCCCCTCTGCACCTGACTCTGTACCGATAACGGTCGGATTCTGGGCCACAACCATATCTATGGCGGCTCCTCCGCCAGGTCGCAATGGTACGGCGGCGGCAAAAACTTTCCTACAAGCCTTAAACAACCGTCCCCCACCACTACATGCTACTCTCCCGTCTAATCCAGAAATCGTCCCAAAAACCCAATATAAGGGAGATATTGCCTGTTTGGTTTCCCGAAAGGAAGCTGAAGCCTTGGCCTTTGGTTGGAAAATTTGCGAGGAAAGCCAACGATGTCAGCTCTCAATGAAGCTTTCAAATCGTGGGATTCAAGGGCAATTTCCAGCTTGGATCCATTGATACCAGACACATCCTCATTCGATTTCAGGACAAGGAGGACTACCAGAGGCTATGGATCAAAGGACAATGGATATTCAATCACGCGCCGATGAAAGTTCTCAAGTGGACCATCGACTTCTCGCCTGAGGTTGAGTCGTCTATTGTTCCGGTATGGGTTAATATTCCACAAGTTCCAATTTTCTTCTACAATACTGCCATGATTGAAACTATGGGGAATCAAATAAGGGAGTATATTAAAATGAATGCTGCTACAGCAGCTTTATCACAACCCTCAGTGGTTAAAATGTGTGTAGAAATAGATTTGAAAAGAAAAATCCCAACATTCATTAGAGTAGGGATTGAAGAGGAAGGAGTGGAGTACAATGTGGTTAAATTGCCTTTAGAATTTGAGGATCTACCATTGTACTGCCATCACTGTAACTCTATTGGTCATGACGACACCCACTGCATCTATCTGCACCCTGAACTTAAGAGACCTAGGAACAATAGGATAGATAAACTCAACCACAGACATATCGGAAGTGATGATCAACAGAGGGTTTCTGAAGATCAGGGTATAAAAAATAGATATAAGGCAGAGGGCTCTGGTGTTACTGCATCTGAGAAACTAAGAACCTTGGCAAAGCAGAAGTTTAAATATGTTCCAAAGGGATTCATAGTGTCAGAAGTGAATGCTGAGACAAATAATTGTGAAGCCTTACCACAGAATGAGGAGATGCTTAAGGATTCAGTTCCCCCTCTAAAATCCTCAGTTGGGAATAAAATGATTACTAACATGGGCAAGGATACTCAGGTTGAAGAGCAATTATCAGATATGTACACTCCGAATCAGGTCACTAATATGGATACTGTTGGGGTTAATAGGGCTCCCATTGTGGACTGCCCCATAGATACCCAAGATGAGCATACTGAATGTGGTCCCCCAAAACATCAATTCCATAAACATCTCAGTACACAGTCTCTATCCGCTCCACCACACCTCAAATCAAAAAAACCTTTGGCCAAGGATGACATTCCTATCAAAAGAGGTAAGGCTTTCTCACCTTTTCACTCAATTATGGCCGCTAAAAACTACATTTTCTCCCAGCAGAAGAATAAACAGAACAGATTTCTACCCCTGGAGGTAGATGAGATAGTAAGTGAAGAAGAAAGTGCTGATCCAATGCTTGCTGACACTCCTGAACCTGACGCAACATCTGAGCCAAGCATGGAGAACATAAGGAGTCAGGAGCAAATGAGTCAGAAGGATACTACTGCTGCTAAAGACACAGGCACTGTCCCAACTCAGGCAAGCCAGGTAAGTCCCTCTAATTTGCATCCTAAAAAGGGACAACTGAAGGGAAGGAAACAACCAGAGAATCTATCTAACTATGGTAATGAGAATTATTTAACCCAGTTAAATACCATCATGACCAGATCAAAAAGCCTAAATAATGTTTCCCTATGAATTGCACAACTCTGAAGATTAAAATGCTGGTTTGGAATGTTAGGGGCATGGACACTTCGATGATTAGATTACATAATCTAATTAGTAGGCATAGATTTGAGCTATTATGCCTTATTGAACCCAAACATGACAATTTGCAGTGCGATAAGTACAGGCAATTCTTACAATATGATAACTGTGTCACTGCAACAAATGGCCAAATATGGATTTTCTGGACTTCTAACATTACATTGACAGTTAAATGTGACAACCTTCAATTTCTTGCTGTTACATTACATAGCTTATCTTTGAATGCAAGTATGGATGCTTTCTTTATATATGGCCTAAGAACTAGACATGGTAGGAAAAGTTTATGGTCTGATCTCAAATCCTGTACACACTCAGAATCACTTTTTATAGGAGATTTTAATGCCATAACTTCTGTAAATGAATACAAAGGCCCTTCTGATCCGAAATTGGGTACTATGAGAGATTTTAATGAATTCATAACTACTATGGGACTGGAAGAAATCCAAACTGTGGGTAATTATTATACTTGGACCAATAATAGACTAAGGAATCCCACAGCAAAAAGATTGGATAGGGGGTTATGTAATTCTCCTTGGTCCTCTGCTTTCCCTGCTTCTTCAATACAAATCTTGAATAGGATATCTTCGGACCATAACCCTATGCTCCTTACCATTGGCAGTGACATCCCATCCATACCCAGGCCATTCAGATTTTTGAACACATGGTATAAGAGGAAGGAATTTAATGAACTAATTAGACATAATTGGGATCTCCCCTTACATAAATCAGGAATGACTGGATTTTATCTTAAACTAATCAGATTAAAAAAGATGTTGAAAATTTGGAACAAGAAGCATTTTGGGAATATACATGATAATGTTGTGCAAGCTGAAAATACTCTCCAAATACAGGAACACATATATGACCAAAATGCCTCCATTGATAATCTTATTCAACTTAAGAAAGCCAAAGAAAAAGTAGTGATGGCCCTTGCAGAACAAAAAAGTTTTTGGAAACACAAGGCAAAACTCAAATGGCTAAAGGAAGGGGACAGTAATACTAGTTTTTTTCACAATTCTGTGAAAGAAAAAAATAGTAGGCTAAAGATTACAAAAATTAAAAGCTCCAATGGTCAGTGGCTAGAGGATATACAGGAAATTGAAAAAGAGGCCATTAAATACTACCAGGAACTATTAACTGATGATAGCCTCCATGATAGTAATCTTTTCCAAACACATTTTTTAAGCCAGATTCCAAAACTAATCACACAGGAGGATAATGATAAATTGCTGCAACCTGTCACACTCTCAGAACTTAAGGATATTGTATTTAGTCTTAATAAAAATAGTAGCCCTGGACCGGATGGTTTTACGGCTAAGTTTTTTATCAAGTCTTGGGACATAATTGCAACTGATTTGCTCTCTGTTGTACATGATTTTTTATCTGCAAATAGTATACCTAGAGGCATTAGCAGCACCTGGATATGCATTATTCCTAAAAAGAAAGTCCCAATATCCTTTGATGATTATAGGTCACTGAGTCTTTCTAATGTAGTCAATAAGATTTGCTCCAAGGTTCTAATGGAAAGACTTAAACCTATAATGCCTAAGATAATTTCACCACACCAAACAGCTTTCATCAAAGGTAGAGATATTTTGGATAATGTCATATATTTGCAAGAAATGGTTAGATTTTTAAATAGGAAGCAAAGCCAACCAAATTGTATAGTGAAACTTGACCTTAAAAAGGCTTTTGATAGAGTGAAGTGGTCTTTCCTAAACTGTGTATTGGCTAAATTTGGATTTCATGCTAAATTTATTTTCCATATTCTGAAAAATCTTTCACAAGCTTGGTTCTCCGTACTAATAAATGGTAAGCCTGCTGGTTTCTTTCAATCTACGAGGGGTATCAAACAGGGAGACCCTCTCTCACCTTTTCTGTTTAACATTTTTTCTGAGGCTTTTACTAGGAGTTTATCTCATGTTTTCCAGAATGGTAAATTAGCATATTATGGATTACCAGGTAATGCTCTGCCAATTTCACACTTATCCTATGCTGATGACACTGTCATTTTTTTAACTGCTACAAATAAGACCTTGATTAGATTTAAAGCTTTCTTGAGCACTTTTGAGGATGTAACTGGTCAGCATATAAATTTCAGCAAGAGTGACATTTATATAGGGAAACATGCTTCTGTCCATAAGGTTAACTATATAAGAAAAACTCTAGGCATGAAACTTGGGGCATTGCCTTTCACATATCTGGGAGTACCTATATACACTGGGGTGGCTAAAAAGATTTACTTCCAACCCCTTCTGGAGCTAATAGACAGCAAAATAGGTAGTTGGAAAAATAGGTGGCTCTCTTCTGGGGGGAAAATTACTCTAATACATTCATGCATTTACTCAATCCCACAGCATATATGGACAGTAATAAAACCACCTAAAGTGATCATCTCTATACTGGAGAAAAATATGAGCATATTTTTCTGGGGTTATGGGGATCTGAAACCTAAGAGAATATGGAGAAAGTGGGAGGATCTTTGCTTTCCAATTAATCAAAATGGACTAAATTTTAGATCACTCACCACCATAATAAATACATGCTCTGCTAAGTTATGGTGGAAGTTTCAAAAAGCTGAAGCATTATGGACTTATCTCATTGCCTCTCTGCCACCCTCTGCAAGAACCTCTCCTAATTGGAAGAGAATCTGCTTGATTGATAATTGGGCAGAATCTCAAACTAGAGTGATAATTGGCAGAGGTGATTGTAACTTCTGGATAGCAAATTGGTTGAACATAGGACCTATTATGGATCTATGTGATCAAAATAGTGTTGACATTCCTACAACCTGTACTGTCTCAGAATTTGTTGCTGAAAAAATAGCACTGCTTCAGAAGATTTCTCCTTTTATAACTTCTAATGTTCTCTCTCTTCTTCAGGACTCAAAACTTTCACTACACAGACAGGATAGGCTTATCTGGAAGCCAGGTTTAAAAGGTGAGTTCACTTTCAAATCCACATACCAAAAGCTCAGTATACAAAGAGGTACTTCTCTTTCTATCCAACATCTCTAGAGTCCTAGAATAGAAAGGAAGATTTCTATATTTATGTGGAAGATGTTGAACTCTCTTTTGCCTTTTGACAATGTGCTAAAAAGATTAAGATTCAGCTTGCCGTCAAAATGCTGTTTGTGTAATAATGATGAAGATTCACTGGATCATTGCTTCAATTCTTGTCAATTATGTGAACAAATATGGGGTAAGATACATCATTTCATGGGTATTAGGGGAAGGTCTTTCTCTTCATTATGGGAAAGGGTTTCATTTTATCTTACCTATCCTGGACTAAGTGCTTTACATTCAAACATGATTAGAACTGCGGCTGTAATCACTTGTTGGAATATATGGAAGATGAGGAACAAATGCTTATATGACTGTGTCATACCATTAACAAGCATTGTTATCAAGAAAATAAAGGATCAAATATTCTATACTTTCTGTGCAAAGCCTGCTTACATAGCTTCAAAACTTGACCTGGCCATTGCTAAGCATTCATACTTGCCTCTGATTAAAGCTCCACCAAAGCCAAAATTTTTTAAGATTGCATGGACTAAGCCAACTATAGGATATAAGATGAATGTTGATGCTGCTTGGTGCTGTCACTATAACATGTGCGGTCTTAGCTTGATTATCAGAGACGCTAGAGGCTGTTTTATTGCAGCCTATACAGAATACATACAAGCTAAATCCCCTTTGGAAGCTGAGCTTTTGGCTATTAGATTTGCATTGACTAAGTCTGCTACATATCATGATCCGGCTATTATTGAATCGGATTGTCTTACTGCAATACATTTTGTGAGAGATCCTTTACAAGCACACTGGAATTTATACCAGTGTGCTGATGACATTCACCAGAATATGAGGGATATTAGATTAGTGCACACTCATAGACAGGCTAATTTGGTGGCAGATTTACTTGCTAAAATATGTCTCAAAGCTCAGATAGGTTCATCTGTTCACAGACTTTCTATGCTTACTAATACTATCCAAGGATTGGTACGGCTGGATCAGATTGGCATACCCTCCCTTAGGATGGTAAATTGAATGGAGGCTACTCAAGTATGTTGTTTTTCTTTTGCAGGTAGATACGGGTACTGAAGGCTCTAGGACTACAAGACTCTTCTGTATATAGATAGGCTGCATATGAAGAAATTGAAGGAGGGTTGCATATATGATTCGCACACGGATGCACATGGACTAACAATTACTTTGAGGATCTGATCTCTTTTGGTTGACTATTATAGAGGATACGTTGTTTGAAACTTTGTGGGATGTTTGACTGTCTTGTGTTTCGTAGTACGATTCACTAATAAGTTCAACGATCTTACAATAGTTTCAATACTTTTGGAATCCTCTTAAAATAGGCCAATAGAGAATTTCATTTTGGAAGCAATAATGGTTGGTTCAACAGCCAATGGCTCACGTATGTAAATACTAACTATGATACATTCATAACTTATTTGTATGTTTTTCCTGTTCTGCTTTTATATGGTTCGGGAAGGCCTAATATAATTTCCCCCATCCCAGGATGGATTTTATTAAAAAAAATAAAATGATCCTGCATGTCATTTTGGAAGATATATATATATAGTGTTTATTTTATATAAAATGTTATTTTTAAATTTTAAATTTGATTGGAATGTTCTACAAATTCTTACCAATAGATGTATTTTATAAAATATTACTTTCAATATTAGAATCATCTTGCTTGATGTAGATTCTTGACAATAAACATTTTATTTTTATTTTCTACAATCTTGTTTTCAATATTGGAATTATCTCTTAAATTCTTCAAACATAAAGGAAAATAACACATAATATCGCAATTAAAGAAATATATTTTTCCTTAAAATATTATTTCAATCTCTTATGTGTTTAGAATGATCTTGCATGTAATTTTTGGAAAAATTATTTTATTTCTTTCATCTAAAATCTTATTTCTAATTTTAAAATTAGATTGGATTGTTCTTTAAGAATTTTAATTCTTGAAAATAGATGCATTATTATAATATATTATTACCAAGATTAGAACCATCTTACACGTGGATTCTTGAAAATAATTTATATTTTTCTAGAAACTTACTTTCTAACATTATAAATGTCTCTTAAAATTATAAAATGATGAGAAATAACATATAAATCCAACCTTAATATAGAAATGTATCATCTTCATATCATTACTAACCTTAAATTTGATTAACATTATGTTGCATGTAACATTTTAAGTTACAAAATCTGATATTTGATAAGAATTATTAGGATTATGTTCCATGTAACATTTTAAGTTAGAAAATCTTGAACTTGATAAGAATTACATTGCATAACTAATATTCATAAATTTTGGATTGTTGAAAGGGGAATTCTTAGATCTATTCAATGATTGTAGTATTTCAAACATTCATGTAGTTCTTGAGTTATATAGTATCAAGATCTTACTTGTAGACAAGAACTTCATCTTCAAAATATGATTCCACTTGATCCAATCCTCATTTCTTTACCTATAATTTAAAATTTTAACTTTTAGAATCATTAAGAAGATATTGATTAAAAAGGATAAAGTTCTAATACATTCCCTTAATTATAACTCCTTGACACTTGAGATTTGATTACTCATGTACTTGATTGAGGAAGATGGTGTAGACTAGGATGTTGTGAAATGAGAAATTTAGTTTTGAGAGGAAGGTGAATAGATGTTTTTGAGAGATTTTAGAATAAAGTTGTAATTTACAGAGTGTTTGGGAGAATTGATGAAGATGGAAAGGTACAAAGGAAAATGGTAGTGAGTTTGCTTTTGATGAAAGATATAATATGTGGATGTTGAATGATGATTGCTTGGAAATGAGATGCATTAAAGTTGGAAGAGTGAGCGAGGGATTGTGTCTATGTACGTGAGCGTGAGCGTGAGCGTGAGCATCTACGTCAGGGTGTGAGTGTGAGCATGAGTCATCAATTAAGTTTATAAACTCTCTCTGTCCCAGCCATTTCTACAATTTAACTATTCATTTAGTCAGAATTGTTTAATTTTGATCTCAAATTTGAATCGATAAATAAGTTAGGATATTGTCATATGTGATCTTATTAGATTCGTAATAGTGTGAATTTTTAAAATATCAGTTTTTTATAACTTGTATTTATATACAATTATACATATCAATGATCAAACTTTTTTTGAGTCAACTAACGAAAGTCAACTTGTGCAGAATTGGCTGGAACGAAGGGTGATATGAATCTCCTTGCGAAGACTCACGATTTGCGGAATTAATATTTTTGATCTAGTGAAGGGATTTGCAAACCCACACTATCTCGCACGAAATTTAGGAGTCTAGCCCCCGGGGTACGCCTAACTTCGACTTGCTCTCTAACTAGCCCCCAGGATCATATTACAAGGTTTATTGATGCTTAACTAGCCCTTGGGGTTAAGCAACAAAGAAATAGCTCGCAAGCAAAGAGTATGAACTCAAAAGGTTGTACTTTGATTGATAAAAATGGTGTGAAATTCGTCCAAAGGCCTCCCCTATTTATAGGGTTACAATCTTGTCCCAAACCCTAATCACAATTGGAAACTGATATGACTTATGACAGTTTTAAGAAGCTAAAACCACATCTAACTAAAATACCTAAAAGAAATGGTAATCTAAGGTAATCTGGTTGAATTCTTCAAGAAGTAACCTTGAAGAATATTACCTTATCTAATCTTACCGAATCTAATTCTAATCAGAATAAAACTGAATATACTAAACCTTAATGGGCTGTATTTTCGAAATTCAGCTCTTCAAAGCCTACATGGCCGAACTTTCAGTCCATAAACCGAAAATGAAATAATTTTACAATATTTTATAGTGATCACACTACCTCATAGAAACCCAGTGGGAAAAAAGTATAGTGTTCTTCATGATGTCTTCAGTTCGTCGACAATCTTGAATAATGAATCCAAGATGTTGATGGTGACTCCTTCTTCAATTCTTCATCATAAAGGTGATCAATCAAAGCATTTAAAGCAACATCCCTAAGCTTAGTCCTTGACCTAGTCATAGGTCCCGCCATGTCACGTAGAGGATCCAAACATATCCTTTAAATGTTTGATCAAATCGTGGAATGTCTTCATTTATGGTGGTAGTCGTCTTGGCATCTCAATCATTCCCTCTGTGGTCGAAAGGTTTTTCCCTCGAAACTAAATCATCTTCAAAGGTAAAAGGAGATAAATCAGCAACATTGAAGGTTGCACTAACACCATAATCATCTGGTAACTCAATCTTGTAAGCATTGTCTTTCACACGATCCAACACTCTAAAAAGACCATCTCCACGTGGACTCAACTTAGATTTCAGAGCATTTGGAAACATCTCTTTCTCCAAATGAATCCAAACATAATCTCCCACGTTGAACCTCATCAACTTGCGGCTTTGATTAGCTTTATCAGCATTCTGTGCAT
Organism: Rubia yunnanensis; assembly: GCA_037428765.1. NCBI lineage: Eukaryota > Viridiplantae > Streptophyta > Magnoliopsida > Gentianales > Rubiaceae > Rubia > Rubia yunnanensis. Next base: position 42,445,524 of record CM075069.1, on the reverse strand, counting down.
TTGTCCGTTCAATTTTCATGTGCACCTTCTCGTGGATTTTCTTCACAAAATCAGCTTTCTTTTCTCCATCAAGTTTTTAACCTGTTTAAAATTCAAAGGAAGTAGATCAAGAGGTGTAATAGGTAGATGGGAGGTCGTCGTTGTACCTCTCAAAGTTAATACTTTTAAGCCCTAAATGCTTCCTATCTACAATAGAGTAGATAATGGCAAGTCGGGGTCGTCCATGAGAAGAGGGATCTTTTCAAGTGTTTAAACATATATAGGAGAAGACATACTAGATATTTACATACATATATATATATATATATATATATATATATAATGTAGACAAAGGGGGGGGGGTTGGTTGGTTTGATCCTAAATTATGAAATTGAAATACAACAACTAGCAAAGCAAGAGAACTATGCTAATCATGCAATACAACTAAAGATACGATGTAAATGATAATTAACGGAGCCTTGGGGGCAATTTATTTCCACTTCCAAACTTCATATAGCTCATTGATTCATTCGCTCATTCAATTACATTTATTGTCTATGGGAAATGTATCATTTCTCATTCAAAGATCAACATTCGTTCCTCCTTAAGAGTAGTTTGCAAAGACAAACAACGACCATTTGCAAACCTCATTGATGATCACCCTAGACAAACAATGACTATAGGGGTATTTCATCAATGACATTTCACTCAAAGGACCATAGGTTTGATAATAACAAGCTTTCTACCAAAGACATAGTCATTGAACCAAACAAAGCATTCATTAGATTAAACTAAGAACAAAAAACATTCAAGGTTCAACCTTTCTTTGCATCTATATGACAAATATGAGAACAAACCACATTAACATATTCATCTAGCAAGGATTACCACACATTATACACAAGAAGTTCTAAATCCATGTTCTTGGATTTCCATATCAAATGAGTTAAGAAATTTGCAACTTTCCTAACACCCTAACATTTCAATTTTACAAACATTTCATATACTCAAACAACCCATGGTATAAATGAGATAAAACACAACATTAATGGCATAATAAATGCTCTCCAATAAATGTTCATAAATGAGCAAACATAGAATCTTGCTACATAATCTTGGAAGCTTCAATCAATTGCTCCCAAGAATTAGATTAGCTACATGAGTTCATACTAATCAATGCTAAACAACCAAATATAATACAAGAAAATTCAAAGATGAAAATGGAATAAACTAGGGTTAAAAACAGTACCAAAAATGCAGAAGATGAAGAATAAGAATGAGAGGAAAGAGAATGCTATTTATAGTAAAAAGAGGATAAGGTGAAATTCTGGCCACCCGCTCGTCGCGACTCGCGACGGGCCCGTCGTAACTCGTGCCAGAATTTTTCTTTGTTTCCTTTTCTTCTTCTTGTGGTATACAATCACTTTCATAGCAAGTCTCTCATTTTTCAAGTCTTCAATGTCTCCAAAAAAATGGTCTTCAATGGCCTCCGGTCTTCATTTCTTCGAAGAAAGTCTTCAAAAGTCTTCAAAAATGTGATCTTCAATGGCCTCCGGTCTTCATTACCCCTGTGTTCTTCCCTTGTCACGCAAAATCCACTTGGAAGAGGTAAAAGAGCGTAAAGTTGCTCCTACCCCTCCTAAGAGAATTTCAAGGTAAAACACAAGCTCTCGATAATAAAAGAGCACAAAAGTGACCCAAAATAGTACTAAATTATGCATGTAAAATGGACACATCAGTAGAAATCCATAAACAATTTCAAATGGAGAGAAAGAAGTAGTAGAATGAATAGTGCGATTTTAAGCAAACTCTGCAATCGGAATACATTTTTCCCAATTCTTTAAGTTCTTCTGAACTAGTGCACGTAAGAGAGCCCCTAGGGTTCGATTGGTCACTTCTATTTGTCCATCAGTTTGAGGATGACTGGCAGTCAAAAACAGCAACTTTGACCCTAACTTGCGCCACAAGGTATTCAAAAAGTAGGATAAAAATTTAACATTGTCATCAGAGACAATGGACGCAGGAATTCCATATAACCGAACTACTTCCTTCAAAAATAGATTAGCAACATGCTTTGCATCATATGTCTTCCTACAAGGAATAAAATGTGTCATTTTCGAAAATCTATCCACAACCACAAAGATAGAATCATTACCTGAGTGAGATCATGGCAAACCTAGGACAAAATCCATGGAAATATCAACCCAAGGATGTGTAGGAATAGGTAATGGAGTATAAAGACCACGAGGCTTAGTTTTATACTTAGCCTTCAAGCAATCAAGACAATTCCTACAAAACCTGTCAATAGCAAGTGCCATTTTCGGTGAACAGAAGTGTTCTTGCAACAAATTATAAGTTTTAAATGCACCAAAATGTCCCATTAAACCACCTAAATGAGCTTCTCTAACAAGTAATTCACGCATAGAACATTGAGGAATACATAACCTATTATTCATAAACAAGAAACCATCATGCTGGGGAAAAACTTCTCATAAGTACCATTTTCGCATGCACCATAAATAGATGAAAAATCAGAATCATTCACATATAAATCTCGCACGAATGAAAACCCTAACATAATGCATTCCAATCGCGTAAGTAAACATGTCTACGACTCAAAGCATCAGCAACAACATTTTCTTTACCCTTTTTGTAACGCAAGACATAAGGAAAGGATTCAATGAAACTAGACCATTTAGCATGACGCTTATTCAAACTTCATCTGACTCTTCAAGTATTTCAAGGATTCATGATCACTATGAATGACAAATTCTTTATGCAATAAATAATGTTTCCAAATTTCTAATGCACGCACAATTGCATAAAATTCTTTATCATACACAGGATAGTTTAGAACACTGCCCTTTAGCTTTTCACTGAAGTAAGCTATAGGTCGATTCTCTTGCATCAAAAGAGCACCAATACCAACACCAGAAACATCACAATGAATCTCAAAAGTACCATTAAAATCAGGTAAAGCAAGAACAAGAGCATTACTTAATCGTACTTTCAATTCATTAAATGCATTCTCTTAACTCTCAGTCCAAACAAATTTCACATCCTTTTTAACTAGTTCATTTAGAGGTGCAGCAATAGATTAGAAATCACGCACAAACCGTCTATAAAAACTAGCTAAACCACGAAAAGAATGTAACTGGTTAGCATTAGTAGGCCTTGGCCATGTCTTAATGCCCTCAATTTTGGTTTCATCGACTTTTATGCCCTTCTTAGAGACCACAAAACCAAGAAACATCACTTCCAAAGCGCAAAAGGTACACTTCTTGATGTTCACATACAAACAAGACTCACGGAGTGCAACAAGAACCATTTTAACATGCTCAATATGTTCATCAGTCAACTTAGAATAAATCAATATATCATCAAAATAGACCACAACAAACCGACCAATAAACTTTCTTAAGACATGATTCATCAACCGCATAAAAGTACTAGGGGCATTAGTTAAATCGAAAGGAATAACGATCCATTCATACAACCCGAACTTAGTCTTAAATGCAGTTTTCCACTCATCCCCCCCCCCCCATTAATTCGAATTTGATGATAACCCAGAGTCAAATCCATTTTAGTATAAATCACAGATCCATGAAAATCTTCAAGCATATCATCTAACCTAGGGATAACATGGCAATACTTAATGGTAATCTTGTTAATAGCATGACAATCAATGCACATACGCAAAGTTTTAACTTTCTTAGGAACTAAAATGACAGGCACAACACAAGGAGATAGGGATCCTTGCACATAACCTTTTTGAAGTAACTCCTCGACTTGTCGTTGTAGTTCCTTTGTCTTCTCAGGGTTTGCTTTATACACCGGCCGGTTTGGGATAACCGACCAAGAATCAATTCAATTTGGTGTTAAATACCTCGCAAAGGTGGTAAACCCACAGGTAAGGCTTCCGGAAAGACATCCTCAAATTCTTGTAACAACTGAGCAAACCACGGAGGAACATGCATAGGAATATCATCACTAGCAAAGTAGCTCTCTATAAAATGCATGATAAGCACATAAGAATGATTATAAAAAAAATATTCACATCCCTAATTGATTCATAAAACAATCTACCAGAATAATTAGGAAGTTCATGTCTCATCATGTAAATCGATGGCAAAGGACTAAGATGTGAAGATAGGATTTTACGCGACCTGTCAGAATCATTCTTAGATTTACCTGGCTTACCTGGGATGACCTCCCTTGATATTTGGTCGAAACTATCAAGGTTTTTGCCTCCATGTTTCACCTTGTGGCTGATCTCCTTCAAGCCTTAGCTAGGGTTTTGGTCGGCCATTTGCACATCAGTCGCAAACTTCTCTTTCTCGACTCTCATGCGTCTCTGTGCCTCTAAAAATTCCATTGAAGATAATGGAACCAAAGTATACATGTTCTATCCTTAATCGTAGTAATTTTGTTGTTGTAACCATCATGCATGGATTTACGATCAAACTGCCAAGGTCTCCCTAACAAAATATGACTAGCTTCCATAGGTATAACATCACATAAGATAGAATCATGGTATTTTCCAATCTTAAACTTAATCATGCATTTTTTGTTAACCCTAATTTCACCACTACCATTTAACCAAATAAGTTTTTATGGTGATGGATGAGTAATCACAGGCAAAGACAATGATTTAATAAAAAGATTAGACACAATATTAGCACAAGAACCACCATCAATAATCAGTAAACAATTCTTATCTTTCACAAGGCAACGGGTATGAAAAATGTTAATCCTTTGTACCTATGTTTTAGCTATTTGAGAGTTTAGAACTCTTAATGACACAAAGTTACCTTGTGTTTCTGGACCTTGTTCATCATGATCATTTATGATATCTCTTCATCTACCTGTTTTTCACCACTTTCATACAATGGTGGGATATCAGTATATTCATCTTCTTTATCTCCTTCCTCAAGTGTTGTTAGCACTTGTGCATGAGGACAGTTATTTTAGACATTTCCTCTTTCTTTACAACGAAAACAAGTAGGAGAGTTAACATAAACCAAATTTGATGAAGAAGTAGTGGACTTACCTTGAATTTTTAACACATGTTGGGTTGGTGGTGCCGCCCTCCTCTCAGTGGAATTATAACTCAAATTTGAATAAGTCTGAATCGATCCTCGTCCTCCCATGGTCGTGCCTCTACTGCGACCATAACTAGGGTTTCCGGAGTCAAACCTTGGTCGTTCACTTGGAAAACTTGGTTGTGGCCTCCTTGGTCGCGGGGTACTCTCGACCAACCTTGCCTTCACCAATAAATCATTCATAGATATGTGATGTTGAAGCTTAACTGGCATTTGAAGGTTTTCACGCAAGCCTTCAATGAATCGATATTTGATGAATGGGTCGTCTTCTTTCATTCCAACCCTTCTCATGGTCAACTCAAGATCTTGCCAGTATTCATCAACTGTGCTATTTCCTTGTTTCATGTTGGACAGATAAGAATGTTGCTACATCAAGTAAGTAGGCGGAACTTGATATTGGCGAAGCTCGGATCTCAATCCCTCCCATGTGGAGATGGGTTTCTTTCCGGCAAGATATCACGACTCCTTTTTATTTTTCCACCATTCAGCTGCATAGTGAGTGAAAGAATACTGTGCCACATTGACTTTCTCCTTCTCCCAATAATTTTTTAGATCAAATAGATTCTCAATTTGTCGCTCCCAATCAAGATACTTCACTGGATTGTGTTGGCCATCAAATCGGTGGATATCATATTTTAAATCCTTGATGTCTCGACCTTCATCAAAACTCGACTATGATCCTAAATTACTCTTCACTCTCCTTTAGGAATGAAGTTTACTGTGGCGATGCCTTCTAGAAGACCCTCGGTATGATCTCCTTTACGATCCATCATCAGAATAATCATCTGAACTTCCAGAACCATTGAATTGATGGACATATTTCTTGGTTTCTTCCCTCTTGACCAATGATGTAGGTGTAGGCAGTGCCATGTTGTCAACTTTTCTCGCCAACCTTTACACATCACTCATAAGTGCATTTATTGTGGCAGAAACCTGATCGGGATCGTTAGCTTCATTTGGATTAATTCGATGTCGCTCACAACTATCTGGAGCCTCTTCACGTGGATGACTACCATGCCCACCATTAGAGGTGTTCGTCAATGGAAAATTGTTAGGATTGCTAACAAAAGGCGGGACGAATGGATTTTCGTCCCCCATCTTCGCTAAACCGCTAAGAAAATCAAATGGTTAGTTAAAAATCCCCCCCATTCCCTTTGTTTAGTAAGGTCACTCACCAAGTTTATAATACTCATAACTCACTAGGTGAAGGCTAATGCGAGGGTAACTGATCAATTTACCACAATTCAAAGCAAACTATGGAGATGAGAACTGCATAACTTATTTTGAAATTTAAAAATATATAAACTCAAAATTTGTCTCTACGATCTAGAATTCCAAATTCTACAAAGAATAAAGAACAAAACCCAATTTTAATGGCACAAATTGGAGCTGTATTGAATGAATTGTGAAAAAACAAGATTGCTTTATATAAGCGACAAATAGGTTCCAAAAATTCACTCTTGGCTTCTGAGGCGATTTGTGGCAGTCTGTGGCAATTTGTGGCGAAACCCTACCTCCTGACTGCTCCAACGGCGATGCCACATGGCGGAGCCACCACCGCCACCGGAACCTCAACCAACTTCTCCTAGAAGCAAGCCCTAGGTAAAGAGTTGCTTCGGTCTCTACGTCCTAACCCTGAATCCGACCCTTCCCAATCTTCCCAACCTAGAGGTCCATTCAATCCAAAACAGCCGATAGAACATTTAGGGGAACCAGGATTGAGTTTCAATATCGATGAATGCGAAAGACTCGAGGCTCCTCTACGGCTAACCCTGATCGGGAAATTTGCTAGGAGCAGATCGCAACTGGATCATCTTCGAAGGGACTTCTAAACTGCTGATTTCAAAGGTCACACGGATATCTCACTTTTAGACAATCATTAGGTACTGATCTATTTCTCCTTGCAGGAGGATTACTATCGATGCTGGCTCCACAAGGTATGAAACTTTGGTCCATACTCACTTAGAATTACCAAATGGGAACCTAACTTTTCACCAAATGAGGATTCTCCTATATGCCCTGTATGGATTTCTATGTATGGCCTCCCCCAACAATTATTTGATGAATGGGTATTGCTGTCGTTGGGTAATATTATAGGAAAACCAGTAAAGGTAGATAAAGCTACGTTGAGTCGATCCATACCACATGTAGCTAGGGTTTGTGTGGAAATAGATATCACAAAAACACAATTAGAAAGGATCTGGATAGAGTATAGAGGTGTAGGATTCTAGCAATATTTAGAATACGAGGGTATGCCTGAATACTGTTCTAAATGTCTTAAGTTAGGACACACTATCACATCATGTAGGAATGACCAAAGCCAGTCAACACATGCCTGGAGACCTTCCATCAATATAGGTAATGACAAAACAGGTGAACAGAGAAGGTCTAATGGTAAGGGCATAAAATTTTCTTCTTCAGGTTTAACTTCTCAGAAAAAAATATATGTACCTGTCAGCAAGAACAAAGCTAACACTCAACCGCAGGATACTAAACCTACTCTTAACAAGGGGTCAGACAAAAGCAACATTACCCCCGTTCATAAGAAATTCAGAAAGGGGCAAAGGAGACACATCAAGCAAATACTACAAGTTCTGAAGTCTCGAACCTTGGACAAGGTTCCCAGGTTCCTCTCTTAAACACTCAACATATTGAAAATGTGAATACAGGGAACTCTTCACTAGTTAATCTGAGTACTGATCATGTTGTTCATAATAGAAACATTAATGATACAGAAATACTCATTATGGAACATGATGCTAATATTTCAGTAAACAATTTAACTATATGTACTGAAGGTTCTACTGAAAATCTGAACTTAGATTTTGTCCCTCTTTTAAACCTTGATGGTCTACATATGAAACAAGCAGTTCCATTAACTGTTAATGATCATATGAACAACAATAATCATATTGTTGAAAATCCATACAAGACATCAAATCCACCCCCTTTATCATAAACTATCCCTAATCAGACTCATAAGAATAACCAAACAGACAGCCTTATTACTGAGTGAAACAATGCTATGGTTGAGACAGAAAACAATGAAGAAGCTTTCATAGAAATAATCGGAGGGAATTTTCCACTTCTCTCTTCCAACTCCAAACTCAACAAAAGTTCAAAGCCACTTCTTGACTCTCTGTCTGTAGAAGATACTGAACACTCTAAAGCCACTCTAAAGGAATCACAAAATAACTTCAACCATTTAATAAATTCAAAAGATGTTTTGGATAACCTTGACATAAACAAGAACAGAAGACACAATAAAATATCTTATACTCAAACCCCTAAAACGGTCCTTACCCGTTCAGCATCGGCACATAACAAATCATCTCAATGATAGGTTTGAAAATATGTGTATGGAATGCTAGGGGAGTGGGCAATTTTGCTACCATAAATAGATTAAAAGATATTAAAAAAGACATCAAATCAAAATCCTAACAATAATTGAACCAATGTTGGAAGCCAACTCCATCGAGAAAGTGACTTTCCAGACTTAGTTTGAACAGCATTTCTTAGATCCAAAATGTTAATTTTGGATTCTGTGGGATGATTCAATTAAAATGCAGATCATCTCAGTGGATGAGAAAATGATTTTAACGAAATTCAAAAATCATTTGTTAACCCAAGATTGTTTCACGGGTTTCATTTATGCCAAGCATACTGTAAATGAAAGAAATACACTGTGGAAACAAATTCTGAACCATAACAATTCACCGTTAAGTTTAATAGGAGATTTTAATGTCATAAGTTCCACAGAAAAATATATGGGTCAATCTCAACCTGACACAAAAAGTATCCAAAATTTTAATAATTTCCAGAAAAAAGCCAATATGTTTACAATTCCAACATATGGATCTATTTTTACTTGGACAGGTATGAGATCCAAAGGAAGGGTTTGGAAAAGGTTAGACCGAGGGTTATCTAACAATATGTGGTGGGACTTGTTTAGGGAATCTGGCATTAAAACATTAGCAAGTGAGCAATCAAACCATTCCCCCTTACTATTTACCATAGGTGAAACTAAAATATTTAATAAACCAACCCCCTTCAGGTTCCAAGAATGTTGGTTAAATCATCCAACTTTTATGAAGATTGTAGAAGATTCATGGAACATCCCCTCTAATCAACTGGGGATTGGAAATTTCTTATTCAAGCTAAAAAACTTGAAAAATGCGCTTAAATTCTAGAATAAACACACCTTTGGAAATATCTTTGATATAGTCAAAGTTTGTGAAGAAGATCTTCTTCAAGCAGAATATGTTCTCCAACAAAAATGAAACACAAGCTAACTTGGAACACTTAAACAAAACAAAAGCCAAGTTAATTTTGGCACTGAAGAATCAGGAAAGTTACTGGAGGCAGAAATCAAGGGTAAAATGGCTAAAAGAAGGAGATAAAAACACAAAATTTTACCATCAAAAAGTTAAATCTAAGCATAAAAAGACAAACCATAATTTTAGTTAAAACTGAAGCTGGTATATCTTTAAATACACAAGAGGAAATTGCAGAAGAGGGTGTTAAATACTTCTCTAATTTATTACAGGAAGAGTTCAAAGATCCTTCTGGAATTAACACTACTTGGTTATTAGAAAATATTCCAAAGCAAATTACTGAAGAAATGAACTGTGAACTCACTAAACCTGTAACAATGGATGAATTGACTAACATAGTTAAAACAATGGACGGACATTCAGCTTCAGGGCCGGATGGTTTTTCAGGTTTTTTCTATCAAAACTGCTGGCACATCATAAGCACAGATGTCCTACATGCTATACATGAACTTTTTTTGTCAACCAACATTCCAAAATCAATTGCAACCACTTTAATCATTCTCATACCTAAAAAAGAGGTTTGTTCATCCTTCAAAGACTACGGACCAATTAGTCTTTGTAATTTTATTAATAAAATTTTAACCAAAATTATTTTTGAAAGGCTAAAGCCAATTATGGATGTCATAATAAGCCTAGAACAAACAGCATTCATCTCAAGAAGAGATATTTCATAAAATATTCTTCTAATGTAAGAACTTGCCTCCTTCATTAATATTAAAACCAAAGGTTTTAACATGATCATAAAGCTTGATATGATGAAAGCATTTGATAGTCTCTTGGACCTTTTTGTCCAAGTTATTAGATCAGATGGGTTTCTCAATCAAAATAATTGATCTAATAATGAAAAACTTAAGATCAGCCTTTTTCTCCATCTTGATAAATGGTTCATCATATGGTTCCACTTCTATTCATCTTAATGACGAAAGCTTTTTCAAGGAACATAAACTTCCTGTTTCAGTACTCAAACCTGAATTTCTATAAGCTTCCTAATCCAATTAAGAAGATCTCTCATCTATCTTTTGCAGATTATACTATAATATTTATAAATTATTCCAAATCAGGAATTAAAACACAAAATTGTTTTCTACAATCCTATGAAATGGCTACAGGCCAAAAGATTAACTTTGAAAAATCCTCATTTTATATTGATAAACACTATCCACACAGGACTATTGGTGATATTAAAAGCTGAACAAGAATGCTACAGGGCAATTTTCCTTTTAAATATCTAGGCTGCCCAGTTTACATTGGTAGGAATAAAAATGTCTACTTCTCAAGCATTATATCATCCATACTGTCCAGAATTAATAGCTGGCAAAATAAACTTCTATCTCAAGCTGGAAAAATAATTTTGATCAAACACACATTGTCCTCTATTCCAATACACCATATCACAGTTCTAAAACCTACCAAACACATTATTCATAAAATGCTTGCCAAAGTCTTGTGGACCTTCAACTCAGAATCCTCACAAAGGAAGAGAGTTTGGAGGGCTTATCCAAGTTTATATTATCCTTTCGAAGAAAATGGCCTTGGTTTTAAAAATATTGAGACTTTGGTTCAAAGCTTCTCCATTAAATTATGGTGGAAGCTGCAAGTGGGAAGATCTCTTTGGTCACAATTTATGTGGTCAATTCCAGATCACCACAAAACTTCCAAAACCTGGAAGAGAATCAAAGATATTCAAGAAATAGCCATTCTGAATTCAAAAATACAAGTAGGGAAAGGGGAAGTTTCTTTCTGGAACTCTGGTTGGTCAACTTGTGGTCCACTGTATAGGATACAATAGTCTTATCAATCCTTTCCCTGAATTAACAGTTGGTGATTTTTTATCTAATAGACCAATATATATCAACCAGCTGAAACATCTTTTCCTAAATCACATAATTAATGAACTGGATAAAGATCAAGCCATTTTTCCTGAATATGAGGATGTTATAATATGGAAACCTACTGACAATGGACAGTTCACTCTGAAAAGTGCTTATGAACTGATCAGAAAAAAAGAGAACAAGAGTAAACTCCTTAAAACATGTCTGGTCCTCAATTATGCCTAGAAAAGTAGGTTTTATGAGCTGGAAAATGCTTAACAGATTAATCCCCCTTCCTGATGTTTTAGAGGATCTATCTTTCAATATACCATCAATTTGCTGTTTTTGTTTGGGAGATGAAGATAGCATACACCATAGTTTTAATTCTTGCACAATAATTAAAAAAAACTATGGACATAGGTAGATATTGTCTTCAATGTTCCAACAAAGCATACTCCATATCTGTGGGATAGATATTTCCATTACTGGAATTGCAATAATTTTCCAGATCATAAGAAAATGATTCATATTATCCCCTATTTAGTAGTATGGATAATATGGTGTTTTAGGAACAAACACTATCATGAAAGTGTAAGACCTAACATCATAAACATGTTTAGGAAAACTTTACACCTCTATAATGATATTTTGTTAGCCTACAAACTAAACTTCAAATGGGATTTATCTACTGCCTTGCCAAGGTTACTAATGAACAATTAAATAGAACCTGGTAGCCCTGTCACTGTTACCTGGAAAGCTCCATCACCACCCCTCTATAAAATAAATATAGATGGTTCATAGAAGAATTCAGATAAGGCTGGAATTGGAATAATTATAAGGGACTCTCAAGGTAATATATTAACAATTGATGCTCAAAAGTTAAACAGCCCCTCTCCCCTTCATGCTGAAATAGGGGCAGTTAGAGCAGGTTTACAGTTAGCAATTTCCATGGGTATTAATCACCTACAGATTGAAAGTGACAATCAAATGCTCATTAAGGTTGTAAGCGGATAATTACAACCTCACTGGAACATTATTGAGGAAGTTAGGATAATCTGGGAACTAATGAAAAAGATTAAAGTCTCTATAAATCATATCTATAGAGAACCCAATGGAGCAGCAGATTTTCTAGCTAAAATGGCCAGCTCAAATCAGGTAAACACTTTCAAATGCTATACTCAGTTACCGAGAAAGTTGAAAGCTATAATAACTGCAGATAAACAAGGTTTACCTTCTATTAGAAGAATTTAGCTGGTTTTATTAGCATGTAATTCTCGGATTCCTGATGTATGTCAGTTTTTTCTGTTGGATAAGATCTATGCTATTATACTTTGCCACAGGAACATTCTGTTTGATTATGTACCATCAGAAACGAATTAATTGAGTTGGACCTCTTTATCATCTCGAACTATTTACTTCTGGCTGTAACTTTTGTTTCAGATACAGAAGACAGGAACATTGAAGTCCATAAGCAAGGTGCAAAAGAAAGGGACAGAGGGAGTTCCAGCTGCACGGAGTCTACAAATATCAGCAATTATCTTCAGGGGAAGATAATTTCAAGGGGACACTATGAAAGGTCACCTCTTCTTGTCGATACTGGGGTGTGGAGGTAAGAAAGTGTAAGGCCATAGCTAGTCCTCGAACGGAATATAGGGCCAACTCTTTCATTGAGATAGGGTATTTAGATGAAGGTTTTGGATAAACATCAGTTTGTAATTAGCTTCCACTATTTTATTACACGTATTGCACTTCTATTTATGAAAGGCATGGGGAGCCGAATATATACCCCCCTCACTCACGTGAGTTTATAAAAAAAATAGGTTATGAAAATTCAAGAAGCTTTTCCGAAGACAAATTGGAATACAAGCTCAAATCCAAATCCCTTGTGGTAAAGGATTTTAATGACTTACTTGTCCCCCAAGTCGAAAATTCAGATCAAAACCCCTCTCTCAAATGGCTTTTATTTCCTTTTTCTCTTCCGATTAGGATTTTGACTTTTCTTTTCCTTTTTCAAACAGGATTCCTTTTTCTTTCTTTTCTTTTTTCAGCCTCAATTCATTTTTTTTCCAAGGAAAGAAAGAAAAAGGAAATCCAATTTGGAAAAGGAAAAGAAAAATCAAAATCCTAATCGGAAGAGGAAAAGGAAATAAAAGAAAATTGAGAGAGGGGTTTTTTATTTGAATTTTTGACTTGGGGGACAAGTAAGTCATTAAAATCCTTTACCACAAGAGATTTGGAATTGAGTTCCTATTCCAATTTATTTTCGGAAAAGTTTCTTGAATTTTCAGAACTTATTCATCGCCCATATATAGCCTTCTTATTTTGATCATAACTTCTTCAATACAACTCCGATTCGTGCCATTTCAAAATTGTGTTTTTGTTCCTTATTACTTTTAGAATTTGGAATTCCAGATTGTAGAGCCCAATTTTGAGTTCATATATTTTTAATTTTCAAAATAAGTTCTGTAGTACTCATCTCCATAGTTTACTTTGAATTGCGGTGAATTGATCAATTTCCCTCGTATTAGCCTTCTCCTTGTGAGGTGTGAGTGTTATAAACTTGGTAAGCGAACTTACTAAATAAAGGGAAGGGTGGGGACAATTTTTAAACTAACCGTTTGATTTTCTTAGTAGTTTAGCGAAGATGGAGGACAAAAATCCATTCGTCCCGCCTTTTGTTAGCAATCCTAACAATTTTCAATTGACAAACATCTCTAATGGAAAGCGTGGTAATCATCCACATGAAGAGCCTCCAGATAGTTGGGAGTGACATCAAATTAAACCAAATAAAGCCAATGATCCTGATCGGTTTGTATTCGCAATAAATGCACTTATGAGTGAGGTGCAAAGGTTAGCGAGAAAAGTTAACAGCATGGCACCGCCTATACCTACATCATCGGTCAAGAGAGAACAAACCAAGAAATATGTATGTCAATTCAATGGTTTTGGAAGTTCAGATAACTATTCTGATGATGGTTTAGAAAGACGATAACACCGAGGGTCTACTAAAAGGCATTGCCACAGTAAACATCATTCCCGAAGAAGAGTGAAAAACAATTTAGGATTTGATTCAAGTTCAGATGATGCTCGAGACATTATGGTGTTAAAATATGACATCCCTCAATTTCATGGTCAACACATTCCAGTGAAGTATATGGATTGGGAGTGACAGATTGAGAATCTGTTTGATCTCAACAATTATCTGAAGAAAGAAAAATTCAAAGTGGCGTAGTATTCTTTTACTCACTATGTGGCTGAATGGTACAAAAATAAAAGGGAGTCGCGATATCTTGCCGGAAAGAAACCTATCTCCACCTAGGAGAGATTGAGATCCGAGCTTCGCCAATATCATGTTCCGCCTACTTACTTGATGGAATAACATTCTTATATGTCCAACATGAAGCAAGTAAATCGTACAGTTGATGAATACTGGCAAGATCTTGAGTTGGCCATGAGAAGGGCTTGAATGAAAGAGGACGACACATTCATCAAAATTGATTCATTGAAAGTTTGCATGAAAACCTTCAAACGCCAGTCAAGGTTCAACATCACATATCTATGAACAATTTATTGGTGAAAGCAAGGTTGGTTGAGAGTACCCTGCAACCAAGGAGGCCACAACCCAGATTTTCCAGTCAACGACAAGGGTTTGACTCAAACAAACCTATTTATGGCCACAGTAGGGGCACGACAATGGGAAAACCGAGAATCCATTCATACCTATTCAAATTCGACTTATAATCCTACTGAAAGGAGGGCGGCATCACCAACCTCACAGACTTTGAAAATTCCAGGTAAAACCACTACCTCTTCATCAAATTCAGTTTCTATTAACTCTCCTATGTGTTTTCATTGTAAAGAGAGAGGACATGTCTGTAATAACTGTCCCCATGCCCGAGTGTTAACCACAATTTAGGATGGAGGTGAAGAAGATGAATATGCTAATATGCCACCATTGTATGAAAGTGGTGAAGAACGGGTAGATGAAGAGATCATCGTAAATGATTGTGGTGAAAAAGGTCCAGAAACACAAGGTAACTTCGTGTCATTAAGAGTTCTAAACTTTCAAATGGCCAAAACACAGGTACAAAGAATTAATATTTTTCATACTCGTTTCCTTGTGAAAGATAAGAATTATTTACAAATTATTGATTGTGGTTCTTGTGGAAATGTTGTGTCTAATCTTCTTGTTAAATCATTGTCTTTGCCTATGACTACTCATCCATCACCATATAAACTTATTTGGTTAGATGGTAGTGGTGAAATTAGGGCTAACAAAAAATGCATGATTAACTTTAATATTGGAAAGTGCTATAATTCTATCTTATGTGATATTATACCTGTGGAAGCTAGTTATATTTTGTTAGGGAGACCATGGCAGTTTGATCGTAAATCTATGCATGATGGTTACACTAACAAAATTACTGTGATTAATGATAGAACAAGGTATACTTTGGTTCCATTATCTCCAGTGGAAGTCTAAGAAGTACAGATATGCATGAAAGTCGAAAAAGATAAGTTTACGACTAAGGAGAATGTGGCCGAACAAAACCCTAGCTAGGGTTTAAAGGTGATCGGCCACAAGGTGAAAATAGGAGGAAAAAGCCTTGAGATTTTTTACCAAAACTCAAGGGAGACCGATTCAGGTAAGCCAGGTAAGTCTTAGAATGATTTTGATAAGTTGCGTAAAATTCTATCTTCACACCTTAGTCATTTGCCATCAATTTACATAATGAGACATCAACTGCCTATTGATTCTAGTAAATCATGTTATGCATCAAGTAGGGATGTGAATCGTGCTTTATCTAATCATTCTTTTGTACTTATCATGCATTTTAAAGATAGCTACTTTACCAGAGATGATATTCCAATGCATGTTCCTCCACGGTTTGCTCAGATATTACAGGAATTTGAGGATGTCTTTCCGGAAGCCTTACCAGCGATTTTACAACCTTTGTGAGGTATTGAACAACATATTGACTTAATTCCGGGTTCGGTTATTCCTAACTGTCTGGCTCATAAAGCAAACCCTGAGGAGACAAAGGAACTACAGCGACAAGTTGAGGAGTTACTTCAAAAAGGTTATGTGCGAGAATCCTTATCTCATTGTGTTGTGCCTATTATTTTAGTTCCTAAGAAAGATAAAACTTGGTGTGTGTGTATTGATTGTCATGCTGTTAACAAGATTACCATTAAGTGTCGCCATCATATCCCTAAGTTAGATGATATGCTTAAAGATTTGCATGGATTTGTGATTTATACTAAGAATGATTTGACTCAGGGTTATCATCAAATTAGAATTAATGAAGGGGATGAATGGAAAACTGCATTTAAGCCTAAGTTTGGGCTGTATGAATGGATTGTTATGCCATTCGGTTTAACTAATGCACCTAGTACTTTTATACGGTTTATGAATCATGCCTTAAGAAAGTTTATTGGTCGATTTATTGTGGTCTATTTTGATGATATATTTATTTATTCTAACACAATTGATGAACATATTGAGCATGTTAAAATGGCCCTTGATACACTCTGTAAGTCTTTTTTATATGCGAACATCAAGAAGTGCACATTTTTCGCTTCGGAAGTGGTGTTTCTCGGTTTTGTGGTCTCTAAGGAGGGTATAAAAGTTGATGAAACCAAAATTGAGGCCATCAAGACCTGGCCGAGACCTACTAATGCCAACCAGGTACATTCTTTTCATGGTTTAGCTAATTTTTATAGACGGTTTATGCAAGATTTCTCATCTATTACTGCACCTCTAAATGAACTAGTTAAAAGGGATGTGAAATTTGTTTGGACTGAGAGTCAAGAGAATGAATTTAATTAATTGAATGTATGATTATATAATTCTCATGGTCTTGCTTTACCTAATTATAATGGTACTTTTGAGATTCACTGTGATGCTTCTGGTGTTGGTATTGGTCCCATTTTTATGCAAGAGAATCGACCTATAGCTTACTTTAGTGAAAGCTAAAGGGAGGTGATCTAAACTATCCTGTGTATGATAAAGAATTTTATGCAATTGTGCAAGCATTATAAACTTGGCAACATTATTTATCGCATAAAGAATTTTTCATTCACAGTGATCATGAATTCTTGAAATATTTGAAGTTTCAGATGAAGTTGAATAAGCGTCATGCTAAATGATCCAGTTTCATTGAATCCTTTGCTTATATGTTCATTACAAAAAGGGGAAGGAAAATGTTTTTGCTGATGATTTGAGTCGTAGACATGTTTTACTTACACTATTGGAATGCATTATGTTAGGGTTTTCATTCGTGTAAGATTTATATGCAACTGATCCTGATTTTTCATCTATTTATGGTACATGCGAAAATGGCGCTTATGAGAAGTTTATTCGGCATGATGGTTTCTTGTTTATGAATAATAGGTTATGTATTCCTCAGTGTTCTATGAGTGAATTACTTGTTAGCAAAGCTCATTCATGTGGTTTAATGGGACATTTTGGAGCATTTAAAACTTATAATTTGTTGCGAGAACACTTCTGTTGTCCAAAAATGGCACTTTCATTTTACAGAGTTTATAGGAATTGTCTTGATTGTTTGAAGGCTAAGTCTAAAACTATGCCTCGTGGTCTTTATACTCCATTACCTGTTCCTACACATCCTTTGGTTGATATTTCTATGAATTTTGTCCTAGGTTTACCACGATCTCAGTCAGGATATCATTCTATCTTTGTGGTGGTGGATTTTAATAAATGGCACATTTTATTCCTTGACGAACATCCTCAAATTGGCACATTTTATTCTTTGTGGTTTTTCTATTTTCTACTGCCAGTCATCCTCAAATTGATGTATAGACATAAGTGACCAACTGAACCCTAGGGGCTCTCCTACGTGCACTAGTTCAAAAAACTTAAAGAAGTGGGAAAAATGCATTCCGATTGCAGAGTTTGCTTATAATCACACTATCCATTCTACTACTTCCTTACCTCCATTTGAGATTGTTCATGGGTTTCTACCTAATATACCTCTTGACTTACTTCCTTTGTATTTTAAACAAGTTTAAAATCTTGAGGGAGAAAAGAAAGCTGATTTTGTGAAGAGAATTCATGACAAGGTGCACATGAAAATTGAACGAACAAATGCATAGAATGCTAATAAAGCTAATCAAAGCCACAAGTTGATGAGGTTCAACATGGGAGATTATGTTTGGGTTCATCTACGGAAAGAGAGGTTTCCAAATGCTCGAAAATCTAAGTTGAGTCCACGTGGAGATGGTCATTTTAAAGTGTTGGATCATGTGAACGATAATGCTTACAAGATTGAGTTCCTAGATCATTATGGTTTTAGTGCGACCTTCAATGTTGCTGATTTATCTCTATTTACCTTTGAAGAGGAATCAGTTTCGAGGGCAAAACCTTTTGACTACGAAGGGAATGATGGAGATGCCAAGACGACTACCACTATAAATGAATACATTTCACTTCTTGATCAAACATTTAAAGGTTATGTTTGGGATCCTCTAAGTGACATGGTGGGACCTATGACTAGGTCAAGGACTAAGCTTAGGGATGCTGCTTTAAATTATTTGATTGATCGCCTTTATGATGAAGAAATTAAGTAAAGCTTAGTCGCTATCGACATCTTGGATTCATTATTCAAGATTGTCAACGAACTGAACACATCATGAAGAACAATATACTATTTTTCCCACGGGTTTTTTCATGAGGTAGTGTGATCAATGTAAAATAGTATAAAATTATTTCCTTTTGGATCTTAGACTATAAAGCTCGGCCATGTGGGCTTTGAAGAGCTAATTTTTGAACCGGTCCATTAGGGTTTCAAAAATATTGAGTTGTATTCTGATTAGAATTAGTTTTGGTAAGATTGGATAATGCAATATTCATCCAAGTTGTAATCTGGATGAATTTTGGCCATAGATAGTTTATTTTAGGTATTTTAGTTAGATGGGTTTTAGCTTCTTAAACCTGTCATAATTCTATTCAATGTTTTTACAGGAATCACCAAATCCCATCTTGATTAGGACTAGGGTTTTTGGACGAAATTCATACCTATGAATAGGGTTTGAATTCTCGAGATTTACACCACTATCATCATTCATAAATATACAACCTTTTGAGTTCATACTCTTTGCTAGCAAGCTATTCCATTGTTGCTTAACCTTGTGGGCTAGTTAAGTATCAATAAACCTTGTAATCTGATCCTTAAGGCTAGTTAGAGAGCAAGTCGAGAACAGGCGTACCCCGAGGGCTAGACACCTGAGTTTCGTGCGAGATAGAGAGGGTTTGCAGATCCCTTCACTAGATCAAAGATATTAATTCCGCAATTGTGAGTCTTCACAAGGAGGTTCATAACACATTGTTTTTATTTCTTTGCTTTAGTTTAGTTTATAGTTTTTTGTATTTAATTATAATTTTCGTTTAAACTTTTTTAAAAAAACATATATTAATATATCTAATAAAAATAGTAATATATTTAATATTTTTACAAAATGAAGTTGAGCAAATTAAACCATTACCTTTAATAGAATAGGGTTCTAGAAAAATGAACACAATATATTTTGTATATCTTATTAAACACCAAAGAATTAATATGTTTGAATATTAATAGGTATGAAGCTCGAATATAAAGTGATTCGATAATTAGTTATAATAAAATTATTTATTTATTATTATTATTACAAAAACTCACTTATTCATTGGTTAATAAGGATTGAAGTATTTAAATTTGGGTTTAGCAATAGTGATTATTGTTCTTCTAATTTTTATTTACAGGTATCTCCACTTAATTGTTGTTCTTGGTTTTAATCTTAATTTTTTTCATATATACATATTGTGTGTTAATATATAATTATTTTGTTCCTTCATGTATTAGTGATATTAAGAGGTTCAATAGAAATAAAACAATTTGTATTATTGGTATGTTTAGTATTAGTTTAATTATGTTTCACACTAGGATAGAAAATTATAACTAATAGAGGTGGCAGAATCTAGGTGGCTTGGAGGGCTGACTATTATGAAGTAAAGGTTGTAAGTATTGGGGAGCAGTGGATTGATACTGAAATTCTTAAAAAGAATAGTGGAGAAAAGTTCTTTTACACTTATGTGTATCGCCATAATTCAGGAGATAAAAGGAAAGAAATGTGAGAATTTTGGAAAACTAATGAGGCAAGGGATACAACAAGGGTTGTCATTGGAGATTTTAATTTTCCTTTAACTCTTGAGGACAAATTGGGGGAAATGCTGTAAGTGAAAATGAAACAGTTGATTTCCAAAAGACAGTTGAGGAGTTGAAACTAGAAAATACAAAAACATTTGGAGCTCATTTCACATGGAGTAATAGGAGAAAGGGTGGAGAAAGGATCATGAACAAAATAGATAGGGTATTAAAAAATCAGTCTTGAATTGAGAATTTACAAGGAGTTATCTATGAAGTGATGAATGAAATAATGTTTGGCCATTTTCCTTTAGTTATCAGTTTTATTGGAACAGGGGAGCTGAAGAAAAAGCCTTTCAGATACTTCAATATGGTCAAAATCATATTTGTTTATGAAAACTATGAAAGCAGTATGGAAAGTGAAGTACACTAGGAACTTGGAGGATTTGGCAATAGCCTTGAGCAGGTTGTAGAAGCCTCTGAAAATGCTAAACAAAAGGGAGCTTTGAAGCATTAGAGAAAAGGTTGAAATCGCAAATAAAAAGTAGATACAAGCTAAGTCATACCTGAATATGAATCCAAGTTCAAAGGAGTTACAAGACTTTGAATCTAGGGCTAGGAAGTAAGCACAAAAGCTAAGGGAAGCTGAGTATAGTTTTCTACTTCAAAAGGCAAAAATTGAGTGGTTAAATGATGGAAATGGGCCTACTAGGTTGTTTAATGCCTCCCTCAAAAAGAGGCAATATCAAAACCATATAAGCCCATTAAGAAAGGTGATCGTTTGATAACTAAGCTGAAATTGGTTGAGGAAACACTGGTTGATCATTTTATAAATCAACTAGGAGTAGAAAAGCTTACCAAGAGAATTGATCCCGAAATTGTGAAGTATGGAGCAGTGCTCAGTTTAGAGACACAAGCTGAGCTGATTAAACCAGTAGCAGGAGAAGAAGTATTGGCTGCTTTAAATGGGATTCACTCAAACAAAGCCCGAGACTGGAAGGATATTCGAGCAAGTTCTTCAAAGATAGCTGGGAATTGGTGGGGTAGGAGATTATCTCAGTTGTTAAAGTCTTCTCCATAGGTGATCAAATTCCAGGTATTTTTAAAAATGTAGTATTGACTCTGATACCCAAAGTAGCACAGCCACAAGCTCCTATAGATTACAGGCCCATTTCCTGCTGCTCAATGATATCAAACCATGTCCAAGATTTTGTGTAATAGAAGTGATACATATGATAATTAGTATTAGCCAATGTGCATTTTTGAAAGGGAGTTTTATTGGCCACAATTTACTTCTAGCTCAAGAACTCCACCACGAATATAAAGTTGAAAAGATGAAGCCCAGCTGTGTTGCACAGATAGACATAAGTAAAGCTTTTATAGCTTAAATTGGGATTTCTTGTTGAACTGGCTAATAGAGTTGAAATTACCCAGTTTGTTTATTAAATAAATCAAAGCTATTACTATGAATTTTGAGATACGTTTGAATATAAATGGTCAGATATCAGAGAGTTTTAAAGCCAGAAGAGGGGTGAAACAAGGAGATCATATTTCGCCATTATTGTTTGTCATAAGTATGGAATATTTGACCAGAATGCTGAATAGAGAATTTGAGAAAGGGGTTGTGAACTATCATCAAAGATGTAAGAAGGCTAATGTGAACTCTTTCTTATTTGCTGATGATATGTTACTATTTTGTGGTTCAAATAGGAAGTCTTTGGAGAAAATTCATGGTGTTTTAAATGATTTTATGTTTATTTTTGGGTTGTCAGTTAATGAAACTAAATCTAAAGTCTATTTCTCTAAAATGGAGAAGGGAGTGAAAGTTGGGCTTGCTTCAATTTTGAATGTGATGTAGAGAAATTTTTCTATGACTAATCAAGGCTTACCAGTTTCTTCTCTCTAATGTAAAAAACAAGACCGTGAAATGGTGGTTGAGAAGATAATAAATAGAATTAAAAGTTGGTCAGCTAGGAATCTGTCACATGCATGTAAATTGCAACTTATCAATGGTATTCTTCTGAGGTAAATACGGTAAATAGTATAGACGGTGAAACCCACGGTAGAGCCCTAAAAGAGCCCTGCCAAATACAAAAAGAATCCAACCCTAGGCTAAAACCTAGGGAAAAGGGGGGGTACCCAAATGGGTACCCACCCCCCCAAATTTTTAAAGAAATGCTAACCCTAAGCTAGAAAGTACAAAGCCTAGGGAAAAGTAAATGCAAGTCCAGATGTGTGAATCTGGACCTATACATAGCAACCCTAAATGTGTACTGGCTCTTCATATGAAAACCTCATCGCAGCCGAGACTTGGGTCTCGGGTCTTGAAGAAGAATAATGTGGAAGACACCAGTGGTAGACAAAAAGCGCAGCCGAGTGTGGTGTACTCGGGTCTTGAATGGTCGCTATGGTGTGCTGGTGTAGCTGAATCCGAATGAAGCTAGGACAGCCAAAAGAGGAGCAGCTTCTACCATATACACCCCTAAGGTGAAGAAAGAGGGGTGTTATTGGCCTTCAAACGTTCTCGTGGTATGAACCAAGGCTATGTTAGAGGCCAAGAGTGTCGCAGGTAGTGCCAATAGCTCTTGTGGATCCCTCTAAACAATAGCCCCCCTAAGGATGGAGAGAATGGACACAATTTATACGGCGTGCGTCAAGCCCGGCGATTATGTAATCGCCCACTCCATTTTGAGAAAATGGACAGCTGTATGCTAATTTAACACAAAGTGTAGCGCGAGCATAGAGCGCATAATGACCGTCAAGTCCAAGTAACAACTAGCAATGGGTTAATTAAATTTGCGTACGCTAATTAATTAACCCACAACCCAACTCCTATGGTCGTGCAACCAAATGTAGAAAGGCTGCTCTCCCATCCTCCAAGGGGAAAATGTGCAATTATCCACCCAATACAATTTTAGCCCAAAGAGAAAGCCAAAATTCAACAAAAACCTCAAATTAGAGCCCAAGAATGAAGCAAATTTGGCCCAAGAGTAGGCTAAAACTTCCCAATTTAATTAGGCCCAGAAGACCTTAAATTCGGCCCAACTGCTTGATTTTTTCTCTCAGCCCAGCAGCTCCACATTTCGGCCCAGTACCCTATAGCTAGGGTTTTAACTTGACCGCAGCCACCTCTTGTGGAGATGCCCTTGACCGGGTTAAAATCGGGTTATAACCCTGGCCAATTTCTTCATGTATTAAATCCGTAAACAGCCCTTTTTCGGCCCAGAATTGGCCCAGGGGTTTGATTTCTTTTAGCCCAACAGCTCGGCCCAACCGCCCAACCTCTAGGGTTTCATGTTGTTGTTGACCCGGCCGCCTCTTAGCGGGTCATATGACCCGCGCCGCCACTGACCGGGTCGAAACCCTAGTTAGGCTTAGACCCATTTTTTCTGCTCAGGTATAATGACCCGGCAGCGCCAAACTGGTTCCTCGCTGGACTCGCGGTTTTCCGGCGTCAGAGAACTGCCGAAATCTTGAAATTTTTGCCGGAATCCGTAAAAATTTGGCAAAAAAATTCCATCCAAATCTGGGCCTTCATCCCTCATGCAATTCCAACCGAATTTAGCACCTAAAACAAGGAAATTCCATCCTCCAAATCCGAGCATGTGCTTACCGGCCTAAAAAGTACCATTATCCATGCCGGAATCGCATTTTTCCGACAGGCAAAAACAACCAAATCAACACTCCATTGTTCTCTTTTCCAGCGTTGAGGTGCATCTCAAGCATGAAGAAATATAAATCCGAGTCTAGGGACAGAGAATCGAGGCTATTTCATGCTTTACCCCCGCCGGAATGGCATTTTCCGGTGACTTCCATTTGGAAAATCCGAAACTCCAACCTCCAAAATCCAAAAATTTCCAGTTGCTTTTCCGATCGGATAATGCATAACAAAATGAGATCCGAATTTTTCAAGGCATAACAAGCATTATAACGCCGGAAAAAGTGTTTTTTCCAGCGAACCCGATCGGAAAATTCTAACAATCATCATCCAAATAAACCATCCTTTACGAATAATCTGCTCCTCCATTCATCTAGATCTGAACATTATCATGATATCGAAACAACGAGGAAAATACCTTGGGCCTATCGTCGTTGATGATTCCAATTCAACCAACTATCTCCAAACATCTGTCTTGAATCAGACTAATCCCAAACCATCAACCCCATCTAACAATAACACTCAAACACCCAAAATCTTGAATCCAACATGAGTGTTCATCAGTCAAAAAAATAAATTTAAATTCTTGGCATAAAACATAGCAATCTGATCAATATTCCAATTAAAGCAAACAATCATGGACAGTGGCACATCTGATCACATGAATGCCCTCTCATCAAATCCATCATGAACACTTCCAAATACTAAAAAATTTATGCCTCAAATTCATCTCTATTTCCAATCCAACATGAACATCACATTAACTATCCACCATAAACAAATAATCTTGCATAAAAATCCACACAGATTCATCATAAATAAACCCCTCATCAATCATCCAGATTAGATCTATCAAGGAAAGATTAAAACTTACTTGGAATAATGGTAGATCTTCATCTAATCCGCTCCATCAACAAATTCAAGATCGAAAAGTCTGATCTTCACCCAAATAGAGAAATAGACTTTAGATTTAAAGTCTCGTCTAATCTAAAGTCTATTTCTTCTGAGCATTTATGGTTACTGGTCGAATATCATTAAGATCCCCGAGGTCAGTGCATTAAAGGATAGTTAAAATTTGCATAGGTTATTTATGGGACAGAGAGAAAGGAAAGAGAGGTTTCACACCCATGGCCTGGGATTCTTTATGCTAAGGAAATGAGAAGGGAAAAATGGGCTTGGGGAATCTTTCTGTATGGTACAAAGCTTCTTTAGGCAAGCATATATGGGATCTAGCTCAGAAAAAGGATGTTTTATGATGCAAATTGATGAAAGAGTATTATCTGAAATAGATGGATGTAGAAAACTGCAAGTACCCAGTGACTCATAGTTAGCCTTGGAGAGTGCTCATGAAAACCAGAAATTTATACTTCCCTAAACTGAAGCATTGCCTGAATAGGAAAGGAAAATTGAATATTGCTGAAGTTTATGGAATGATGATAGGATGCAAGGTGATAAAACACAAGAACAGGACTATTTGGTACAAGAAAATTTTGCCAAAATAAATATTTTTCCTTTGGATGCTGATAAATGGCAAGTTGCCTACAACTAACAAACTTCAAAGTTTTAACATTGTTACAGGAGGAAATGAATGTTTTTTATGATTGAAGGAACTTGAAAAAACTCAGCATTTGTTTGTGAAATGTGAGTATGTTAGGGGAATGATGGCTGCATTACAGGTGCCAATTAGCAACAATTATAGGGAACTGAAGAAAAAACTATGAAATCTAGTTAGAAGGAAGGCTGAGAGGGCAGTTAGGAAGATGATGTCTGGTCTTTAACATGTATGGCTAGAGATGAACAAAAGGAATTTTCAAGGGACTGAATTGAAAGCGGATGCTCTAGCTTATCAAGTGAGCTCAAAGGTTTAATGGAGAACAAAAAGGTGAAGCAGAAGAAGGGTTGATGAATTTTTTTTTTAATAAACACCCTAAGGTGGGGGTTATAAATTGGCGCCCCAGACCATGAAGAGTAGCCCTCAGAAGTGGCTTGAGTTTGTACAAAAGCAAAAGACTTGCCGCGAAATCAGTAAGACTTTATAGGGTTCTTGGTATAATCATTAGTTACGATCCCAAAGTAAACGAATCTCCACACCCCGTGTTAATTCGCACTTTGTCCAGGCAACTAAATGGTTATACCAACCAATTCAAGTAGAGATGTAATTCCAGGAAATAATTAGGTTACTAAGTAATCCCAAGGAAAGGAATGTCCTTCGTAAACTAAATGAATTAGAAAGGAGTTAGTATACGATGAGCATCAGCAGAGCAGATTGGTTGCAGAAGGCCAGGAGGAGGACAAAATAATTCCATGAATCCAGTGACGCTTGGTGCAGGAGAGCAGAATTAGTTGCGGGAGTCCAGAAGTTCAGTTTGGATGTCGACGCCATGGTACAGCAAGAGTCCAGTGAATAAGTATTGGAACCGGATTATCAATACCTGCATGATCAAAATTTTCATTAGCAGTATCAAGTCCGAATCTGGCCACGACTGTAGGTTCTAATATAAGGAACATGTTTTGTATCCAACGAAATGAGACCCTTTATGTGCATTGTCAAATTACTAAGGTGAAGTGACCGGTTGTTGGCTGTATGGAATTTGGAAATTGTATTTGCTACAGAGTTACATTCCCTATAGACATGCTAAAGCTCAGCTTCGTTCAGAAGGATGTGGATTTTAAAAGCCAAATTGAAAAGGTCCCAATTAGCTGAGTAAGGATCCAGAACCATCCTGGTGGCTAGGAGAGAATCAGATTCGAATATTATGGGAAGATCACGATTCGGAAAAGATTGACATGCCGTGAGAATGGCTAATAATTCGGCATGTATAGGAGAGGTTGCTACTATTGTGGCCGAGTGGATGAACAAAGGAGAACCTGAGCTATCTCTCCCTATAATCCCAACAGAAGCAGTGTGTGGTAGCCAAGATGCATCTATATTTATTTTTATGGAATTAGTAACTGGCTTTTCCCAGTAGACAGATCTAATAATAGGTTTCGGTGGTGGCCTAAGAAATGGTACTAAGTGACTAAGTGAGTTGGGGAAGCCAGATGAAGGATTAATGTTCGCAGGAGAGGAATAGAAGGAGAGGTTAATAAGGTCATGAATCTCTCTACAAATGCGTTCAGCCGAGAAAGGAATCTGATCATATAGATATCTGGTCCTAGCTTTCCATAGACCCCAACAAATAAGAGAAGGAAGTAATTTACATATCACTTGGAAACCTTTCGGAAGGTCTGAGCAATTCCACATAACAAAAAATCTCTGAGCAAGAGTATGTTGGTCAGACAGCTTAAAATTTATCAGAGAAGTGAAATTGTGCCAGATCAGTTTTGACAGTGTACAAGATATGAAAAAGTGTTCAATTGAATCTGAATTGCAACACACTGGGCATTTAGAAACCATACTATATCCACATTTTATCAGCACAACATCCAGAGGAAGGAAAGCATGAAGCAGTTTCCATGTAAATATTGATATTTTCTTCTACAACATGTTATTCCACACATTTTTAGTAGCTGGGTAATTACCTGGTGAGTTCGTAATAGTGCGGTATGCAGATTTATAAGAGAATTTACCCAAGGTATCCGATTTCCAAATGAGCCTGTCTTCTCTGTTTTCCACCACTTCAGCATCCTGTAAAAAAGCCACAGCATCATTTTCCAAGTAAGGTGATATCAGTGGTAGAACATCCTCTTTGTTATTGATGAAATCAGATATGGAGTACCACTGAAAAGTGTCATAGATACTGTGAGGGATCATGTTAATCAGTGGACCATTGGGGCACCAAGTGGATGTCCAGCAATTGCTTGTCCCTTTTCCATGAATAATCGTAGTGTTTTCCTCGGCTATAGTATTTACGGAACAGATCCGTTTCCAAGTCACAGAATTTCTGTGAGAGGGTGGTAGGGACCATAATAATTTAGACCAAAGTGTGATTCCTAGTTGACAGTGCCACCAAAGCTTGAGGGAGCTAGCATCCACTAAATCCTTAATGGATCTAAAACCTAAGCCATTTAAGGATTTTGGTTTGGCCAGATCTATCCATTTTTTCCACACCTTATTTCTTTTCCCATCATTCTCCTCCCAGAAGTACCGAGCCATCTTTTTCTCAATTGATTTTATAATGTATTTAGGGGGTCTTGTTACAGCCCATAAGTGTTGGGGCAGAGAATACAGGCAGCTGTTAATCAGAATTAGTTTCCCCCCCCCCCCCCCCGTGCTCAACCAATTGTTCTTCCAATTGTGCACTTTTTTATCTAGCTTCTCCAAAAGTGGTTGAAAATATCTGTTTAAAGTTCGACCTTTGAAGATAGGGCATCCTAAGTATTGGAAAGGTAAAACTCCTTGTTTCATTTTCAAGATGTGTCTCATATGGTTAAGTTTAATGGTCGAAGCCCATTTGCTAATGAAGAATTCAGATTTGTGGAAGTTAAATTTTGGCCCGAAGTAGATTCAAATATGTCTAGAAAAGCCTTTATCCTAATTACATTAGATTTCGAGGCTTGCATCAATATAATAGTATCATCCGCATACATAAGGTGAGAGATTGCAGAAACAGTTGATGGAATCTGATAATAAGAAAGTTTACTATTCTGGAAAAGGAAGGATAAACTTCTTGAAAAAGCTTCAGAAAAGATGTTGAAGAGAAAGGGGGAGAGAGTGTCACCTTGTTTGATTCCTCGAGAGGCTTTGAAAAATCCAACCGGATTGCCATTGATCAAAATAGAAAAGTATGCTTGTGAAAGGTTAGACATGATTGCATTTAAAAATGAACCTTGAAATCCAAATTTCATCAGTATACATTTTAAAAAATCCCAATTAACTCTATCAAAAGCTTTTTGTAAGTCTAGTTTCAGCATGCAATTAGGAACCCTAGCCTTCCTATCTAAAAATCTAACCATTTCCTGAATATAAAGAATGTTATCTGTAATATTTCTGCTTTTCATAAAAGCAGATTGATTCTGGGATATTAATGAGTCCATATAAGGCCTAAGTCTTTCCATTAACACCTTAGAACAAATCTTATTTAGAGCATTAGAAAGACTGATAGGCCTGAAATCATCAAATGATGATGGTGTAGCTTTCTTAGGTATTAGGGTAATCCATGTACTAGATATGCCCTTAGGTAGAGGGGATCCCCTAATGAAGTCATTAACTGCTTGCACTATATCATTTTTAATTATAGGCCAGCACTTTGAATAGAATTTATTACTGAAGCCATCCGGACCAAGGCTACTATTCTTGCTTAAATTCTTAATTACTGCCTCCACCTCAGTTTCTGAGGCTGGGATTGCTAAATTTAAGTTATCTTGGGCAGTAATTTTAATTGGGATTTGACTCAGAAAATGAGAATAGTATGTGTTGTTTGGTTCCTGGTTAGGTTCTGACAATAGAGATGAGAAATAAGATATAGCCTCATTTTGAATTTCTGACTCAGTGTTAAGCAATTGTCTATTATTATTTTTTATTTTCGAAATCTGTAATCTGCAGTTTTTCTCCTTTACAACCCTATGGAAGAACTGTGTACTGTCTCCCATTTTATGCCACTTCAATCTAGCCTTTTGCTTCCAAAATTTTTCTTCCTCTTTTTGAGCTCTCAGCAGTAATGCCTTTTTCAGATTTAAATTAATGAGCTCAGTTTGAGAAGGGTTTAAATCATATACAGCTTCTTGAATTCTAAGGGAATCTTCAGCATGAATTAGATTGGTATTTATATTTCCAAAGGATTCCCTGTTCCAAATTTTTATCTGCTTCTTTAACCTAACTAATTTTAGGTAAAAACCTAATAACCCAGTCTCCCTCAGTCTTATACCCCAGTTATTTTGAATTAGAATCATGAAATCAGGGCGGTTAAACCACACATTAAGAAATCTGAAAGGTCTCGGATTAAGACTGGATAGATTAGATATGTAAAGTAGTAGAGGAGAGTGATCAGAGGTCTGTCTGTTTAAAATTTGAATGGAAGAGGAAGGATATTTAGTATTCCAAGATATAGTACTTAAACCTCTATCTAGCCTCTTGGATGTAGGGTTTATTAATCTAGAATTACACCACGTAAAAAGATTTCCAACAGTGTTTATTTCCTGAATACCACAGGTGTTAATCCAAGAATTAAAATCCCTAATACTCCCAAGGGAGGGGGTGCTAGGCCCTCTATATTCTGAAATGGAGGAGATTGTGTTAAAATCTCCTATGAAAATTGTATCACCTGAGTTCAGGGCAGATAGATCATTCCATAAATTTTTCTGCCCTCCCTATCTCTAAGAGCATAAATGAAAATAGCATCCATAATTAAATTATAAGAACTATGAGAGAGATGTACATGAAGATACTGTTCATGAGATGCAAGAAGGTTAACAGAGAAACCATTACCCCACATAATCCAAATTTTTCCATTTTACAAGGTAAGGCCATCAGTGAATTTAAGAATATCCATATAGGACTTGAGTTTAGAGTTATCATGCATAGGCTCAATAATGCATAAAAATTGGATTTTTTTTCAGTTTGATTAGATTAATCAGTCTCAACATAGATGTTTCCATACCCCTAATGTTCCAAATCAAGAAATTAATTGAAAGATGACCTATCATTGCTCACTTGACTTATGACTCTTGGTAGATGATCTCAGCATCATTTTATTTATTTGGCTAAAATAGTTTGTTTTCTTACCCTTTGTCTTACCTGGCAAGAGGCCCTGATTAAGCATCGGTGAAGAGTTCGAGGTTCCTGGCAAGTTCGAGGTAGCTTCTTGATCAGTAACCAGTTCTTCCATATCTACCTGCAAAACAGAGAATCTGTTTTCCAACCTATGCTGGAAGGCAGAATAGGCATTGCTATTTTTACCAGCATTAGGGAGAGTTCCAATGCTGATATCATCAGTAGCATAAGCCATAGGGGTAAATTTTGCTAAAGCAGTATCATTAAGCAATTTAGAAATGGAGTTGTCCAGAGGGACCTGAGATGTAGGCTTAGGACTAAAAGTTTGAGGATTGATCCTAACAGCTGTGGGAGTTTCAGTAACTGTAAGGTTAGTATGAGTTTCCAGGTTAAGGATTGAGGAGGGAGGGGATCCCGGAGTTGGTTTAACAGTAATTTCAGACTGTAATGGCTCAGTCTGGACTTCAGTGGATAGTAAGGGTGGAGTGTCAAATTGTTTTCCAGTGGTCTGCCATTTTGGTTGTAGCTGAGGTATAATGAGATCATCATTCTTAGCAATTAGGTTAGGGGGAAAAGTTATGCATTGTGATTTGGAATGGCCTAATTTGGAACAATGGTCACAGTATAAGGGGATGTCCTCATATTCGATGTAATACTTTCTATTGTTAGTCAAAGATCCCAACCTAATGTAGGTGCTAATAGGTTTAAGCAGATCCACTTCTACACAAAGTTTAATGGCTGAAGGTCTAGTTAAATTATCAGTGGCCAGATCAGTCTTGATAAAGTTTCCAATGCTATTGCCAATGGACTCAATAGCTGCAGTGTTATAATAGTACAAAGGGACCTCCTTAATTGTACACCACACTGGATCAATTGGAGATTATTTATGTATTGAGAAATCAGGAGTCCATTTTAGCATTTTTAAAAGATTCCCATTAAAATTCCAGACACCTTTCATCCATGCTCGTTGATAATCATTTAGCAATTCGAAACGAATGAGCACATGTTTGAAATCAAGAGAACCAAGTTGGTATTTACCTGTGAAGCCCACTGTCTTGAAGACTTCCTCCAATTGCTCCATCGAGCATCTACCGTTGGTGAACTTCCCAACCAGTGCATTTGCATAGTGGGAGGACAGTTTAGCAATTTGTTCTTCCGAGTAAAGACAGGCCGCCTCACCAAGATGAAGGGATTTGGGAACAAGTTCAGGGTTACTAGGTAGAAGTTTGGATAGTGCCGAGGCTTTGTTTTTTAGGACACTAACGAAGGAGGGAGGAGTGGGAGTAGCTTCCATAGTGGAGGCCGGAGCTACCGGTTGCAGGAGTTCTGACATAGTGACCGTTAGCGGCCAATATTGCCGTTACCGGCGATCAGAATAATTGGGACCAGAAATAGAAAAATGTACAGTTGGGGAAGAAACCGTTAGATGAAGATAGGAAGGAAAGCAAAATCGCACACACAATCTCACTATAATCGCCCGCACAAACAGTGATGTTTAATCGCAGATTTAGAAGAAGGGTTGATGATGTGCAGAGTTTAGTTTGCTGTAAAGAAGGATTTAGTTTAAAAAGAAAACTTTAGTATGTTATATATGTAGTTCTGTTTTTGCAAAAAAAAGCTGGATGGGTGTAATAGATTAGAGTTGTGAACCAATTGTTTTTTGTTTTGGGCTTGAATTCAATATACAGAAGTTTTCATCAAAAAACTTATTAATGGTCAAAGTTTGCTAAAATTGACTTTAAAAATGTGGAGTGGCCAAAACTGGTGGGACGAAGGGAGTATTGTAAATGAAGATTTTTATTAAAACGTTGTAAATGTATGTAATAGGAAATCGTGAATGAAAGTAATTGAAACAAGAAAACATAAAAATTATTATCCACAATCAACCGAAAATCAATGCACCATGAACCCTCAATCAAACAACAATATTAGCCATCGTACACTGTAAATAAAGAACAATCAACCTAGTATGTCGTTCATATCATCTAGGAGGTCCAAGGAAGTCTTTGATTGCTTGGCATATTCATCTACCGAAGCCCTAAACATCTTTCTGTGATAGCTTGAATTTAATATGCATGGTATGATCCTTGTCCCTTCGGAATGATTTGTGATTTGTACATGTACAATATTAGTGAAAAACATTGTATGTATTAAAAATAGAATGGCCGTTTGTGACATGTTCGATTTACCTCAAAGATATTTTTTTAATTAAACCATCCCTAGATGGGAGGGAATATATTAGGCTCCCCCAAACCAATGGTAAATAAGCCCAAAAGGCGCCACTTGAGTAAAAACTTTACAAAAGATCATCCATTTGTTGATCAAAGGCCAAAAATATATGACTTGGTTACAATCCATCTAATCTAAAATGAAGTAATATAGTGAGCTAAACAAGGTGTAACTTTTCTTCTATCCAGCTGATAAACCACGAACAGGGCAGTGAACCGAAGAATCGGAACACTTATTTGTCAATGATTTCCAGCGGAAGAGAAAGAAAAATACCACATGAGTATCCGAGGGTTGTTGCAGGTAATGGAGAATCATCCTTGGCAATCATACAATCCTCAGTCGAGCATCATCTCTGGAAATTTGGTGTTGCTTGCAACCAACATTGACCTCAAGGATATTTGAAGAACGAGTTCTTCCTTGAAGAGCATAATATAGTACCCACATTCCCACGAACTAACCTTAGGTCGGTATTGCAAAAAAATAGATTATTAGTAAGCATTTGTAAATTTATTCAATAATCAAACTAAAACTGTAACCTTTGTATAATGACTTACTTTTATGTTTGTGATTTTCCAAGTGTAATCGGGTTCTGGTTATATCTTCCGCTTTTCCCTTTGGTACATGCAAGTAAGCCTGTAAGTATAGAAATTTTAAATGTTACATTCTTCAAAAAGACTAGATAAATAATATTGAATTAAAATTATTCAAAAACCTATATATCACTCATTTTTAATCATATTGGTTGGTTTGATACCCCCCGCCATTTTGTCCAATGTAAAAAATTCCTCCGTACTAGGATAGATGATGATGAGGTACCAATGATTGTTGATGGAAAATGGAAGTAGTATACTTATAATCCAATAAAGTGGTTAGAAATTGATTCCAGAATTAGAAAATCTGACTTACATTCTAAGGTAGGGTACCAAATACAAATCAGCTTCAACTTCCTTCATTATCCCCCAAATAGCGTAACACGCTTTTGAACTTCCTTTTCCTCCCACCCCGGAACCTTCGTTAAGCCTCGCAAGTTTGAAACACGAAATTGGATACGCCCCTCATTAGTTTCGTACACTTTCTCCTAGGGGTGTCTGTTAGAATGTGGGTAGTTATCGAAGAAAATCATAATGGACATTAAAGCGAAGAAACAATGTAATGTGCAAAACTTACCCCATCCACATATCCATATGTGCATCTGTGATCCAGGTCATTGAGTAGAAGTTCCCTAGCTTGTTTCCTAAATCGAACATCCGATCTATGCCAATACCACATGTATGCTTTCGGACAAAGGTCGATGGTCAGAATAGTGGGAAGAACATAATATTTCCTCCCCCAAAGCCTCGTTGCAAGACTCAATGTACCTCGGCATCATCGGATAGTTTGTGAATCGATGCTTGTTATGAACATGCGTGACCAAAGTAAAAATATTGGTAATCTTCCGATTGTAAAGTAAAATAATTGTAACAGTGAATATGGCTGTTGTTTTATAAATGTGTATGTTTGAGAGGCTTTTCAAGAATTCATATTTTCTTTGATGGCCGGAAAATGCTGCTTGAATGGGATGGCTTTCCCGGTGATGTACCAGTAAATAAATTAAGAATAAGATATTTATTATTGAGAATAAGATAACTTAATTTATGTGATACTTTAGTAAGGATTTAAGAAGAATTTAATTTTTCATCGGTGAGAATCAAAATTCCGCCATTGTCGTTGGGGGATTCCTTTTTTCCCTCGTCTGAAGCTTTATCACTTGGTGGCTCATCTTTGTCGCCTATCAAAGAAATCAGCCAATCGACCACACTATCCGACACCTCTCCAACATCCTTGATATGGTGGTTGGCTAATGGAAACCCTGCCTTACATTATAGATTGGCTTTCACACTCTGACGCGAGCCACTCCACCCCTCGAACTAACCCAACATCGTGAGATTTGTCGCAACCCATTCGCGACCCTGGCCTTTTGTCCATCAATGTTCTAAATGAATAGGGTAACCTGTTCATTATTTTTTAAGTGGAAGAGTAACGTAAATGATTAATTTGTACATGTAAGTAACGATATAACTGACTGAATATATGTATTTTAATAAAAAAAATATTATTAACAAGTGTTACCTCCTCACCCCCCCCCCCCTCTCCATCGTTGGGCTCTCTACCAACTGTGTAGCACCAGTTAACATGTTGACGAAAGCCTTCTCAACGGACTTCTTCAGATCGTCTAGGCCGGCCAGAATATTAACAGCGCTTGCTAGCACGATTTCCTTTGCCATCTGGTCAATGTAATCAACCACAGCCTTGACGACCGATTTCTCGGTGGATGGTTTCTTCTCCATGTAATTCTTGGTCGAGGAGCTGCTTCCGCACACACTTAATCATAAAAATATGCAGTATGGCATCAGGGGCAGGAAGTCCAGTCTGTGCATTTTTCAATGAAGGTACCTATGTCATTGTTCAATTGGGTCTAGACATACTTTCTAATTCTTGCATTTACGTACCTCCTAAGTTTTTTATAGCGTCAAATCACCAAATTTATGACATAATAATTCAATCATCATGACATGGCCGAGAATTGGCTATTAGAGCCTTAATGGCTCAACGGGGAGCTCGTAACAGTAAAAATGAGTTGTACTTACTTAGCCTTGGAAAATTACACTGTGACCACAACTATTTGGGTACACCCCATATACCCTTATTTTGCAGCACCTGAGTGGGACCTTAGTAAACCACATACTCCATAGTGGCTATGGTCAACCCGGGAGGGTAAAAAAGAATCCCAAAGTCATCGATCTTTGTTTATTGCAATTAGGTCCTCAAATGGGCATTTTGGTTACGTCAGTTTCCACGGCCCAGAATATTACGAATTTTCATATTCTTGCCTTAATATGAAAATGAAAAATTTTTGAGTTGCAGTGGTAAAACTTGGAAAAGCGCTAGTATATGATATATAGTTAATTGCAAAGGATTATTTTGAAGTAATAAAGTTTAATCAGATATACTTATGGACTTTCTTCAGTCCCCAAACCCAAGTAATTCCTCTGATCCGGACTTTGAAATTATATTGTTGTTGTTCAAAGAATTATCCAGTTCAAGCGGATTTCCATTTTGGGCACTAATAAACTTTTTACTTTTTACACATGTATCCCTCCAAGAAATTTGGAGGCGTCGAATTACGCAATTGACAATACTAAAATGCAATTCAATAGGACATGATCGTGAATGTGCATTTTTTGCCTCAATGGGTGAATATAGTGCCTCAAAAGTCAATAGTTGTCGCTTGTACTTAATTATGGAAAATCACACAGTGGCCTAAAAATGAACAAAGACACAGTACATAGCTCCGAATCGTATTATTTTTCATATTCTTGATGAATAATTCAAATAATAAATATTTCATTCATGGTGATGAAATGTAGAAAAATGCTAGTATACGTTGTACAGTTAATTGTTGCATTTCTTTATGAAGTTCGGAAGTGTAGTCCGGTGCACTTATAAAAGGGCGTGATTTTTAGGCTGACCCGAGCAATTCATCAAATATGTACTTTGCAAAAACATTTGTGATATTCTGAGAACAATCTAGTTCGAGTGGATTTCAATTTCAAGTTACAAGCAAACTTTTTACTTTTTGCACTTAAGTTTTTCTAAGAAATTTGGAGGCGTCGAATTACAAAATTAGCAACACTAAAATGCAATTCAATGCGACACAATAGCGACTGTGCATTTTCGGCCTCAACGGGTAAATGGATGTGCCTCAAAAGTTAACTGTTCTACGGTATTACTCATTCATAAAAAATTACACTACGGCCTCAAAATTTATATATTAGACCCTACACCAATATTTTCCCCCAACGGGCTCAGTAACTAGTTAGTGCTCATTATCTATTGGTGTTTTTTCATACGAGAGCTAAAATAATGTGATGGAGTACTCAACGATACGCTAATAAATTGTTACAAAATTCGTGTAAACATTCAAAATGCTCTAAACTCAATGAACTACATGGAATCATCTTGATTAACGAATTACAAAAACCATACACAATGACCTAAAAATTGAATGAACATGTCCCCACATCTACGAGGGCGGGAAAGGGCCCAAAGCATTGATTGCCTCGGAAAATTGGAAGCTCAACACCTTCCCCATGTGATTGCACCATCTATTTTGGAATTGGGAATCTGAACGAAGCCTCTTTATACCAACCTCCAAGGCAGCTACTCTAGATTCTACTGAAGTGCAAATCAGTTCATATCTTTGTTTGAAGAACGAATCTACCAGAATATTACCCATAGGATTCCCATATATGTCGTGAGGGTGATGGAGAACATCCGCATTATCACAGAGTGGCGATATGAGGCTGCAGAAATGGTAGCACCCTGACTTATTTATTGAGAATTTGTCTGCCAACATCCCATTGGAGTTTCTTCTTTATAGCATACAAATAACTGAGCCTCAATTTGTGCACTTCCATTTTCACAATGACAAGGTCCATGCGAGTTGCCACAAAATGATACCACCCATTCATTTTAGGGGTGAGGGCCTTCTTTAGAGTTTTTTTACCAAACCATTGTTACCAGTGCTTCGATATTGATTCCATCCCTGGTGATAGTCCTTATAATCTCTTTTCCAATTGGATCATCATAATCATAATAATCAGCTTCATCCACATCATGAAATGTGATGAATTCATCTTCATATCTTGGAACATTAGGTAAACCATACAATTCATTTATTGTTTCTGAAGTAAGCTTCATAAGTTTTACCTATATAGCATGTCCACCTTACAATTCCCACACCTTAAATTTGTGTAGAACCCAGTATAAATGGACAGATT
This sequence comes from Rubia yunnanensis, assembly GCA_037428765.1. Lineage (NCBI taxonomy): Eukaryota > Viridiplantae > Streptophyta > Magnoliopsida > Gentianales > Rubiaceae > Rubia > Rubia yunnanensis. The sequence goes on along the minus strand of CM075069.1, from coordinate 42,407,796 downwards.
GAATGTTGGCGGTGTCTCATGAAATTTTTCCCACCACATATGACGCTCAAATGGGTACATCCAATGCATCTCTATAGGACCACATGTATGGTTTCCCTAACCAAATGGATCACGATGTGGACTATGATGTTAAATAATGATGGGGAAAGTCCTCCTCCAACTGACATAACACTACTATCCCCTCCTGCTCCAGTTCATCCAGCTGTTGAGTGCTTATATTCGTCTAGAAAATTAAGTTGAAGAAGAAACACATACGTATAATGCAAAATCGTACTCCCTGTTCCATAACACCTTCGATCACAACAGGCAACAATTGTTGCATAAGGATGTGACAATCGTGCGATTTCAAGGCATTAAGATGTAATTCATCATTCACAAAGCAACTACCACTAGAAGAGAAAACATATGGTACCTCCATACCTTGTATACACTCATAGACCGGTCTCCTCTCCGTAACTGACAAATTGTAAGGTGCCGGAGGCAAGTATGTTCGCTTCCCAGCCAAATAGATATAATGCTTTAAGAGAATGTGTTAAATTTCTAGATTTCTATATTATTGATTTGATCAAATTTCTAGATTTCTATATTATTGATTTGATCACATACCATGGCATAGGGTTAGGCAACCCCGTATTGAAATTTGATAGGCAACACATTCTCCATCTTTTGACTTTAAATGAACCGTCATACTTTGACAAGGTTTGTCAATTTTATAGCAATTTGCAAGAGATTGAGGATGGCCATTTTGGAACAAGGGTGAACGGCTCCAATATTGACATAAATCCTTTTATAATAATCACTTTCTTATGTGCCCTTATAAGGGTCCAGGGGATATGTATCCCGAGGACATAGAGGGCCCTTTAGATGGTGTCAATCATAGAGAGAAATGGCCTCTTGATATCGAGTCACCAAATATTGGCCCGGTGGCCCGGTGGTATTTTAAAATAAATTCTAGAGATCTTAGAAGGCCAGAGTCTTTTAGTCTAACTCACCTCACCATAGATCAACAAATTGTGTATGAGATAATAGCTAGAAACCTTGTACCGACACCCGGCCATATCACTGACCCAATTATACCACCCTTATGATGTTTTACTATATTGTTGCGAGTACGAAAATCAATCATGGGATGGCAATGTTCAAACATATGATATGGGTTGTTTCTTCAAAGAAGGTAATCAAGAGTCTCCCCTATGCGAACCTGTTTACCTTGATTTTGAAGGGCATGCAAGAAATGGAGCTGCATGGGAAAGAGAAACCGTGTGAATGTTTTAACAAGCAATAATTTTTCAAGAATAATTGGGTACTCTTAGAGCACAACAAGAGGTCGATGATAGAAAAATGTACGATTCTTTATGATCTTAAATCTTTAGTTATTCAAGTTCACTATAGTTTAATTGTTCTTAATTGTGTATTACACGGGAATCACACCCAAAATTCATTAGAGGGTTCAAGACTTGCTACAATTGGGTTCGTAGTGAAATTTACCAACTGAGAGACCGTGTGTGGAAGCTGGAGAGTCAACAGCCTGCGTTCAAACATGAATTTGCAGCTTCAGCAAGATCAGGCTAATCTAGATCGTCTTTGGTGTGATATTGTTACATTCGCTTTTGTGGTTGTCGGCTTCTTAGCATGTTCCCATCTTGCTATTGAGGGGAAACAACCTATTGTATGGAGATATGGGAAATGATTGATGAATACTCACTACAACACACAACACCTATTACCTTGGTTTTTCTGGCCTTTTTATCTCGCCCTTAAAAACTGAGGTAAATGTGGATGAAGTAAAGAGTATACTTTTTACCTCGGCTCAAAACCAAAGTAAAAAGTCATTTTTGCATCGATTTTTCATGAAATTAACCAAGGTAAATAATTTAGAACCGACAACCATGCCGACATCACAACGAAGTCAATCCACGTGAGAGGGTTGTTGACATCCCATCTATGAGTGAAGTTGCATTACAAGATGCCATCTATAATATTTGCGGTGCCATTATTGATCATACTCGATATTGCAACACGTTGTTCCAAGTTTCCACACCAAGATTTTTAACTGCGGTTTTGAATCATGGTAAAAAACATTTTTTACATCAATTTTTTTTGCTGAATGACCATAGTTAATTATGAAGTGTCTAGCTCATGAGCGGCCACAGGGAAAAGTTACGGACATCTGTGAAAATTGTTAATAACTTGCAATGTCATTATTGCCCATGAGCAAACTTGCGTAATTTAGTAACTGAATTCACACACTGTGATTTTTAACTGCGGTTGTGAACCGCTGTAAATTAAATTTTTTGGCATCAAGTTTTTGGGAAGAATTTCTGCAGTAATTAAAGATGGGACGACCAAAAATTCAGTGACGTCACAGAGGACAAATGCATAATCGAGGTGTCTGTGATGTCGGATACTGCTTCATGGTTCATTGTGCGATATCGCTCGATTCAATGTACCATCGGTAAGCCAATGAGAATTGTATGTGACGTCACTTAATTTCGATTTGCTGTACCAAATTGATGATTATAATGTGCAACATCGGCCCTTATATAAATAATAGAAATATAAATTTTTATAAATAGAATACCCGGCGTCGAACGTGCTTTCAAATTGAATGTTACTACACCATGCACAAAGCATAAAGAAAAAAATGAGAAGCACTACACCATCCATACACTTAGTATGTTACCAAAATTCCCACAAAATAAACTGTACCATTGATACTTCATAGCCAGCTAGAGATCTATATCAAGGTGTCAAAAAATACCTTAGAAAGTATCAATGGGCATTTTAGAGAATGATGCTCTCACTAAAAAATTTAACATATTCCAAGTTCCTCGTGTCAGAGTTGGGTTAAGTAAATGCTTCAAATTCCTTACCATCATAAAGGTTGCCCAACTATCGCGTACTTCCTCCAATTGCTTAATGGGGTATGGTTCTTTGTCCTCATTAAAATACTACAACAAGGAGTAGTGTCAAAATTGGTACATAGGTTGTGCAAATTCGTGATGTTATTGATTAGATTCAATAGGTGAGAATAATAGATACCTTTTGTAGATCTAATTGATTCTTCCTCACAAGCATAACCAAATCCTTAATCAAGTGCATGCAATAGTAACAGCTTTCCCATGCGGCCATTTGTTTTTTATGCAAGTCGATCGGACAAATTTTTCACAAACACACTGATAAGTAATTACAAAAATACTTATTCCATAATACAATGTTAAATTTAATTCTAACCTTTACGGACTTCCACGTGAATCCTTTGTGCTTGTTAATTATGTGCTATGTCATCACCTTTGTAATTGCGAATGAAATTGTTTGCGATGGCGTTAAATGTAATGGATTGTACCAGAACACCATGTCGGAAGGAAGAACGATGATGGCCACCATCCAATGTTTTCTACAAAAATTGAAATTGCCATAAACTCAATACAATCACATATTCATCAATAGAATCCAAACAATTGTAATGCAATAAGTATAGTTGACTCACCGCTCATAATAAGGTGTGATATATATCAGATTGTCCTTTTGCATCAACTAGGAGCTAAAATAGGCTAAACGCTCTTTCATCGCAACATGGTCATGTTGGATCTTTGTTAGGCAAAGAACCTCTATCCACCCTTTCATTTTTTAAATGGATTGTACATGCAGGAACCTATAAACATGGTTAGTCTTGCATGATTGAAGCCAAATACAATATGTATGTAGATGAATCAAGTTAGGGTGATGCATTAATACTTACACGCAATTTACTTGCATCACGGGAGGGGGGAAATTATTGAAATTGAACAATGATTCCAAATCCTCCTTCCAAATAATTGCATCTACCCTGTACCCAAAAATACTTACTTCTTCCATGGAGATTTTGTATGAACATGAAGAAGGGTGTGTCACAATTGTGTGGATGTTCTTTAGGGAACCATCTTTCGTGGGATTGAATGCTGGTGGCCTCATTCTAGAGACACAAGACTTTGTTAGTTTTGGATCCCCACATGTATTGGGTAATTTTGCTGAGCTACTTATAATCCTTGTCTCGATCTACATGAAATCAACCATAAAATTTATTTTCTAAATGTTTGTCTCAACTCATAAGAAATGATATATAAATTATTGATGTTATACCTTCTTCGTTGGCCTCTTCTCCAGAATATCCACCAAACAAAAGGGCCATTCAATAAACATTCCTAACGTCGTGTCCACTATTTTGGCCTTAGGTTCTATTGGAAGAACAATACCATCTATGACGCTGTTTGTGACATTCACAGTGACACTATCATTAGCGACCGGCTAATGATGATGGACTCGTATTGATGTGTACACTTTACCTTCCACCGCAATGTGGTTCTCTCCATCAACACGTTCGGAAAGTAGTATGCACAATGATTATCCTATAAATGAAGAGTCGATAATTAGTGTAAAATAATTTGGAACATGATTAGTGTAATATTTACTTATATCTTCATGTTGCGTTGCATGGCCTCTACTAACTTCGTTCTTAGTTGATCAAATGCAAGAAGTGTCATCGAGGTCGAAGATGGTGGTGTAGGCCTACTATGACACTCCAAGATATCATGTGTTAAGGTTGTCGAAGAAGAAGCCGGAGGTGGAGTTGAGGTTTTTTGTTTAGAACATGCAATAATTCTCTCTAAGTCAAGTGGTATTTTCCTCCCATTTGATTATTGTGAGACATAAGCCACTAGGTGGCTCAATGTGGATTTCAATGCATTAATCTCTCTTTGTTGACTAAATGATGAAATATCAACTTTAGGAGTTCAGGGTTTGACATAGATGTCCCTATGTGTAGCGAGCATTCTGACACCCCGGACCTAGCCCTGATGTTCTTTCTTGTTAAGCGCAACCCCTAGTATGTCCTTCTTTCCAACACCGATGAACTCGCCGGACTCTTGTTTCCTTTTTAAGTCCTCCTATAAATTACCAATAATAAATCTCATCTAAATTTTACTTGAACAAATCCATTCATATCATATCATCTAAACCAGATGCAAAACATACAATTTGTTTAGCAACAACCTCCACATCTTTGGTGTGGAACTTACCCTCCATCTTCCTATGCCCTTTTTGTCCTTTTAGCCATTTCTCAAATTGGGTAACCTCATCGGGCTTGGGATATTCCGTTGAAGTATTTGCTTCCTCATCTGTCATTCCAAGCTCCACCTTGTTGAACACTCTAGCCTTGAACATTTCCTTCATGATTATTCTTGTAGCTAGTGCAAATCATCCATGACTCATAGTGTGGTGAATCTTGCTCTTTCCTGCTAGTTAACCATTTTTCCCTTACACCCTAATTGGGTGTGGTTGAAGAGAATGAATTCTTGATTTTTTGACAGCCTTCAGGCACTACTGAAAAGGTTATGTCTAGTATGTCAGTCAAAGTTGCCATATAGGCACTTGACTGCAACTTGACATTAACCACATGTATTCTTTTACTATGTGCTAGGTCTTATGTGGCTACCTACTTTATGTGATCACTAAATTTAACTTGGTAAATATTGGCGATGGAACCTCACTAAGAAAGGAGCTTACCCTAGTTTAAACAACCCTCACATGTGTAGTTGAACCGTTAGAGTGAAGTGCACTGGTGTCCTCACTTCTTTTGAGGCAGAATACTGGGCGAACCTTTAGAATCTTTTGGTTAGGTTGTAAAATAGTTATGTAAAATATTTACATGAACTCATCCTTACCGGATCCTTGAGAACTTTAGTATGTAATTTTAGTTAAAACACTTGTATTAATACTTTCACTGTAATAGTAACTTAGGTTTTGAATTTTTCTAAATCTGCTTCATCATAAAGTTTATTTGCTCGTTATTGCTCTTGAGTAACCTATACTCAAGGGATTCTCGATAGCACACCCAAATCCGACCTGATACTTGCGCTGAGTAGGTAGGTCATGGATTTGGGGTGTTACAGATGTGGTATCAAAGCATTCTCAAAATAAGAAAATGCAAACCAATACTTACCTTAAATAAAAGCTTTTAGAGGAACTGAATAAATTTTGAATAATATATGTTTTGGGATAGTTGGGTCCAAGTTGTTAAACTAACAGTTTTGTTATTTTGATAGAAGGACGACGACGGAGAGGTTGCAACTGATGACTTTCAGGGGTCCATTGAGGTGAGGAGACACTCAAGAGCTCCCCTGGAGATGTTCATTCCACAGTCAGGGGATTTAGACAATCCACATTGGGTGGCGACACACTCCTACCAGAATTAGGTCGTACACGCCTTAGTTATGGAGTGGGTAGAGTTATTTGGTAGGGTCCTTAGCCTTGAGAACCACGACCAATTGATGAAAGATTCCATGTGCGAACAGTGCATACATGTTGATGCAAAAGAGGCAAGGGGAAATTTAGCGATTGTAGAGCGTGATTAGCTGAAGGACCGAAGGATTCTGGAGCTCAATTAGTGGGACATAGAAAGACAAGAAGTCATATGATAAGTGGACCTAGCCTAATTGAAAGCTCAAGTGCTTTAGAGAGGTTTGACCGACAATCATAGATGACCAAATAAACTGATTTGGAGGAACATTAGAGAGACTTGGGGTACAAGGGATCAATGTTTTGATACACTGCAGGATGATCTGGTGAACTGGGCATCCCCTGAAGTCGAGCGAGAGGAAGGAGGTGGCTCCATTGAAGGTTCTAGGGTCGATTAGGACTGGGTTGTAAAATAACTGTAGTAGTAGCAGTAGGATATGACTTTTGGTACCTGTAGATCCCAAATTTTTCACCCGGCGGATACTGTGAGTTAAGGTTAAGAGCCGGTGATAGACCTAGAAGGAGACTAAGCCTAACTTGTTGTATAATAAGTGGTAGAACTAAGGTGAGTCCCAATTTTGGCCTGGGAAGATGTCGCTCGGTTGAAGTTGTGTAATATTAGGTGAACTATGAAGTCATTGTATAATATTAGGTGAATTGTGAAGCTATTGTAAAACATTTTGTGAACTATAAAGTTAACATAAAATATTATGTGAATTATATTGTGTTTCTTTTGGTTAAGTAAATAAGTAAAGATTAGTATAATCTATGTCTAAATACTCAAAAACAAAAAGCTAACTAATTGAGTGTAGATTTCAATGGAAGGGGAACAAGGTGATTGTTCAAACTCGCCAATGGGACAAAATCCTCCAACCACAGGGATGGAGTTGTTTGCAAGTTAAGTTACGGAAATATTGAGTCGCACGATAGAAAGAGTGAATCAAGCTCTATCTTCTCTCAGGGATCAAAGTCAAAGGCTGGAGATAGAGGATGCGGCTCTGGAACAATTATAGAAGTTTTATCCCCCCCAGGTTCAACAGTGGCTCGGATGATAAAGTCGCCAAAAATTTGATCAAAATAATGACTTAGACTTTCTGGGCTCTGGGATACACTAGTGAGCAGAAGGTGAGCTTTGACATATTCTAGTTGGAAGGAACTACGCAGGATTGGTGGAACATACTACAGAGGAAGTTGGATATGGAGGAAACTCCTATCACCTGGGAAAATTTTGAGAAGGAGTTTAAGATGAAGTATATTCCACCTCTAGTTAAAGAAAGGAATGAAGCAGAATTCATAAACTTGAAGCAAGGCGCTATGAGCGTAGCCAAGTACGAGGAAAATTTTTCCAGGCTCTCTAAGTTTGCAGAAAAGTTAGTCTTCACGGATGATGAAAGGAAGCGGAGATTCATCCAAGGGTTAAGACTAGAACTGAAGGATGCCTTAGCCCCGACATATCAGAGTAACTACATTGCAGTTTTCAAATCAGCTTCCAGGGTGGAAGAAACCAAGTATACCTTATGTTCCATACACCAGGCGAGACAGGCAAACGTGAAGTTCTAATCAATGTATAACACGGGCGCACAATGTTTGATCTCGTGAGGAAACAATGCCTCTAGAAAAGTTATTCCCCAGTCATGGACCATGTCTCGTAGTCTAAGTATTGGTTTGAGAGATTTTTCTCGAGTTCATTGCACGTACTTCCAAAAGGGAAGACATAAGGAGAAGGATTGTTGTTGGGAGGCAAACAAATGTGTGCGATGTGGGAGTTCTGAGCACAGGATGTCATAGTGCTCATGGCCCTAGCCGGGGTCATTGTCTCAACCTTAAGGATCCCAGGAATTGGTCACCAAGCCTGTTCAGAAAGGAGGAGTAAGTAGAAGTAACCTACCAAAAGTGCAGGCTCGAGTTTACGCATTGGAATATAATGAGACCCCTATCTCGACTGAGGTCATTGAAGATACCATCTCCATTTTAGGTAAACTAGCTAAAGTTATGATTGATCCCGGTGCTTCTCATTATTTTTCTAGCCATTCCTTTCTTCAAAATATGGAAGATAGGATGGAGAACTTACCTTATAAGTTAGAAGTGAGCACTCCCACAAGCAATGCTAAAATTCTAACTGGACGCGTATGCAGAAACTATGGGGTAAATGTGAGACGTTGGGAATTACCCATAGATTTAATTTCCCTACCCTTCAAGGGATATGAAGTAATACTAGGCATTGATTGGATTTCTAAATACCATGCCCAGTTAAATTTTCATACGAAGAAAGTTAAGCTGTGTCGACCTGGGGAACCTCTAATTGAAGTAGATGTGAGAAGAAAGAGATCCTCTTGATTACTAGTTGCAGGCGTCAAAGCTCGATGGATGATTTTTAAAGGAGCAATTGGAATATTGGCTTATATAATGAATAAGCCAGCAGACCAGTTAAAGTGAGAAGATATAATTGTAGTCCGGGACTTCCCTGAGGTATTTTCGGAGGAAATTGTAATTTTTCCTCCTAAAGGGGAGACTCAGTTTACCATTGATCTGGTACCAGGAGTTGCACCTGTTTCTAGAACCCCTTATCATAAGGCATCGCTAGAACTATGAGAGTTGAAACTACAACTTGAAGATTTGCTAACTCAGGGGTTCATTCAACCGAGTACCTCACCCTGGAGAGCCCAAGTGTTGTTTGTTAAGAAGAAAGATGGCTCTCTACTGACGTGTATCGATTATCGAGGCTTAAATAATGTGACAATTAAAAATAAATACCCTCTTCCCATTATTGAGGAATTTTTTGATCAACTCCAAGGATCCGTTGTATTTTCCAAACTGGATTTACGACAAGGGTACTACTAATTGAGAGTGAAGAGGGGGGAAGTGCCCAAGACAACTTTCATTACTCGATATGGTTATTACAAATTCCTAGTGATACCATTTGGAGTAACCAATGCACCATCCATTTTTATGGATCTCATGCATTGAGTATTTTGGTGATACCTAGATGAGTTTGTCGTCATCTTTATCCATGGCATCCTAGTCTATTCCAAATCCTAGCAGGAGTATGAAGTGCCCCTAAGGAAGATATTACAGCGGCTTAAAGAACACGAGTTGTACACCAAGTTAGCAAGTGTGAATTCTGGTGAAACCAATTGAACTTTTTGGGGCACGTGATTAGTAAGGAAGGGATATCAGTGAACCCCTCTAAAGTCGAAACCATTAAAAATTGGAAGTTGCCGACCAATAGTATGGAAGTTCTGAGTTTTCTTGGATTGGTAGGGTACTGTAGGCATTTTTTTAAAGACTTCTCTAAACTAGCATCTCCTTTGTTCCGTCTAACTCACAAGGGAGTTAAGTATTAATAGAATCAGAAGAGTGAAGCACATTTCCAAGAATTGAAGAAGCGTTTGACCACTGCCCCATTTCTCACTCAATCTAAGGGAAAAGATGGGTTTATATTGTATACCGATGCTTCAGGAGATGGTCTAGGATGTTTGTTGATGTAAAAGAGCCACGTGATTGCTTATGCTTCTCGAAAGTTGAAACCATATGAAAAGAATTATCCCACCCATGACCTAGAACTCGTTGTAGTGGTGTTTGCTTTGAAGAAATGGTGACACTACTTATATGGAGTCACGTTTGAAGTAATTTCGGATCATAAGAACCTGAAATACTTATTTTCTCAAAAGGACCTGAATATACGCCATTGTCGATGAATGGAGTTTTTAGGAGATTACGACTGTGCGATCAATTATCATCCTAGGAAGGCAAATGTGGTAGCAAACGCATTCAGCCGGAAGGTGAATTTGGCACATATCTAGATAAAGGAGACGGAGATATTATCACAGGCAGAGAGTTGGGAATGCAAGGTTAAACCTGACCGACTTGTGTTCTTCAATCTAAGGGTACAATCAATTTTACCCACTGAGATTGAGCCGGCTTAAGAATCGGATAAATCATTAGTGAAGAAGAGAAAGCTTTCCAGTGAAGGGAAGTTACCGGACTTTGAAGTAGACAGTGATGGAGTGCTGACCTGTAGAGGTAGGTTTTACCTACTCTAAAATTCAAAGATCAAATAAAGAGTGTTGGAGGAAGCTCACCAGTCCAAGTTGATGGTACACCTAGGAGGGACCTAAAAGTACCGGGACTTGAAACAGAAGTACTAGTGGGATAATATGAGGAGGGACATAGCATAATATGTGGCGCAATGTTTGGTGTGTTAGCAAGGCAAGGCTGAGCATCAGAAACCATTGAGGTTACAACCGTTGGAGATTCTTGAATGGATATGGGATCACATCACGATGGATTTTGTGATAGGACTACCTCGGACACAGAAAAATTATGATACAATATGGGTGGTGGTTGATAGGTTAACTAAATCGGCTCACTTTCTACCCATCAATGTTAAATACTCCTTAGAAAAACTGACAGTCCTGTATACTTGAGAAATCATGAGATTACACGGGGTGTCGATAACTATTGTGTCGGAAAGGGACCCAAGGTTCACTTCCATATTTTGGAGGCAACTGCAAACTAAACTGGGAACCAAATTGAACTTTAGTACCAGTGCCCATCCACAGTTAGACGTCCAGTCAGAGAGAACAACTCAAACCCTGGAGGACATGCTCTGAAGCTGTGTTATAGATTTCGGGGGAAGTTGGGACGCTCACTTGCCTTTGGTATAATTTGCTTATAAAAATAGCTAACAGTTATCCATTAGTATGGCCCCCTATGAAGTACTCTATGGTTGGAAATGTTGGACACCCCTCTTTTGGGAAAAGGTTGGAGAGAAAAACATTCTTTTGGTTGCCAGTATACCTTGGATAGAGGAATCCATGGATAAGGCCAAGCTGATAAAGCAGTGCTTACAGATGGCTCAGAGTCGGTAGAAGAGTTATGATGTGCCCATTTTATACAATTATATTAGAAATTTTAGGATTCACTTTTGTACACTTTTTTGCTCTAAATGTGACATTTTGCCTTGAAATTCTCTAAGGAGGGTTAAAAGAAACTTATACGCTTTTATTACTTTTCTAGAGAATTTTGTGTGACAAGGTAATTTGTTTGAAGACTTTGAAGAATACATTTGAAGATTTGAAGACTTGTATTTGAGCTTTTGAAGAATTGAAGATGTGAAGAGAAGAGGAGGATATGAATCAAAAAGAGGAAAGACATCAAGCTGCTGGAACTGGAGTCCGTCGCTACTCACGAAGGACGTATGGCCAGAAATTCTTCTTGTTTTTTGTACTACAAATACTCCCCTTATCATCTCCACTTTAAAAAAAAGAGCACGAATCCAGCCTCTTCTTCCTGCGATTTTTCTGGGTTCCAACCCTAGTTTTTCTGAGCTTTGAATGTTAATTGTTAATTGCACTGATGTTGTTGGAAGCTTGAGCATATGAATTTCTTGTATGATTACTTGTTAGGGCTGGGAGAAAGTAGCTAATTCTCCCCTCTTTGAATGTGGAATCCAAGAGCATGAGTTAGAGCATTTTAATGATGTTGATGTGTTGATAATTTCTAGATGAATGTGATGATGTTGAACTCATTGTCATGTTTGTTTTAGGTAGCAAATTAGATAGGTCTATGAATGTTGATCGTTCTTAACTAATCTAGTGTAAATGCATGAATTGGTTAAATACTTAGACACGGTGTAGTGTTTATAAGTGTTGCCAAGCTTGTTGGTTCTTCATGCTCAATTCCATCAATGGGATACTTTTAGTCGTGTTTCGGCTAAGGGAGTCATTGGTGAGGTTTGACAGGAGATGTCAAATTCACTCTTGCAAACTACTAACTAAGAAGAATAGAAGATTTATCTTCACAACAAGTAGTAGAAGTAGTGAATAGATTGTTTCACTCATTCTTGAAGCCTTTGTTATTTAGCATTTATGTGTTCTTAAGTCTATGTTTTACTTCATTTATGACATTGGTTATTTGATAATAGGAAGTGTTTTCATGAATTAAGTGTTAGGGAGTTAGGAAACTGACGAATTCCTTAGCTCCTTTGCATGAAAATCTAAGAACATGAACTTAGAACTTCTTGTGCATAATGTGTTGTGATTCTTACTAGATAAGTATATTAATGTGGAGTGTTCTCATATTTATCCTATAGATGCAATGAAAGGTTGTACCTTGAATGTGGTTTGGTCCAGGTTTAGCCTAATGAATGCTATGTTTGGTTAAATGGCTATGTCTTTGGTAGAAGGTTTGTTGTTGTCAGATATATGGTCCATCGTCCATATAGGTAACAATTTTGATAGGATGAGTGAATGGTTCAATGATCTACATTAGGTTTGGAAATGGATATTAATTGCCCCCAAGGCTTTGTTTTTGTAGTTTTAAAACCCTTTTTCTTAGTTTGTTTGATGATTAGCATACTTACTTGACTTTGCTAGTTATCTTGTCTTTTAATTTTCATAACTTAGGACAACCAACCAATGAGCAAACCCCCCCCCTCTTTTTACATGTTTTTATATGTATATATATATATCTACTTCTAGCCTAATAGCAACCTTTTGTGTCTAAACGCTTAAGAAAACCCCCCTTCTTCGTGGACGACCCAGACTTTCCGCTATCTACTTAGTTGTAGATAGTAAGAAATTAGGGCTTATAAATATTAACTTTGAGAGGTACGACGACGACCTCCCAAGTTACGTGGACCACTGAAGGAGAGATTTGGAGTTTGAAGTTGGTGATCGGGTGTTTTTGAAGGTAACCCCTCAAAAGGGTCTCGTCCGGCATGGTAAGAAGAGAAAGCTAGGTCCTAGATACATTGGTCCTTTTGAGATTACCCAATAAGTCATACGCATTGCATACCGACTTAACCTACATATCCAATTGGGGAGATTGCATGATGTTTTTCATGTATCGCTCTTGAAGAAGTACCACCATAACCCTGAACACATGTTAAACCATGAGGGCATAGAATTGAATGAAAAGCTTATGTACGTAGAGAATCCCATAAAGATAATGGATCAGAAAATCAAAACCTTGCGTACTACAGAGATTCTAATGGTTTTGGTGTTGTGGAGAAATCATAAGGTCAAAGAAGCAACTTGGGAACAAGAAGCTGGCATGAGGGATAGGTACCCGGAGTTGTTCAGGGGAAATGGAAATTCAGGGACAAAATTCATTAGGGGGGAGACTGTGAGCCCCCAGCCTTAATGAAGGCAGATCGAATGTAATAGCTAGGTTTTAACCAAAATTCATAATCTCCTATTAACTTTTATCGACTATAACTCAAAACGTTACAAGAAATTTTACCATAAAAGAAAATAAAATGAAATAAGTAAATAAATAAGTGAGCAAGTAAATAATATCAAACGATACTAAAATATTGGTTTTATTATACGATTCACTTAAGAAAGAGGAAGTGAATAATAATACACCGAAATAGAATAAGAATGCGAGAGAAACAATTTGCACATTTCAAGGGTAATAATAATAACATAGAATGAGATATATAAATAAACAAGTAAATAATATTAACCATGATAAAATATTGACACTAATTTTTTTCTAATATCTTATTAAAATTACATACTTATCACAATTATATATACTAATATTAATAAATATTCATATGTAATTATAAATAAGAATAAAATAAATAAATAATATTTAAGAAATTTTGTATGTCACTCTATATTCTATATCAATATTTTAAAGTTATAAACTATTCATATATCCATTAATATTTATACGTGAGTATTTATGTTAATATAGATGTCGAGCATTACAATAAAATTATATATATATGTCGAGCATTACAATATTAAACTCAAATACTAATGATTAAATTTAGTTAAAATAAATAAATTATCAATTCTAGTACTCCAACTAGAATTGTTTTGATTTCAGAGAATAGAATTGTAATTATTATTTATATAAAATTAATTATAAATATTGAAAATTAAAATAATATAAAAGAAGTACTACAACTTAATCA